>OY776103.1:3936150-5275617 GCA_963675205.1 Catocala nupta | reverse complement strand
TAGATAACGATGAAGTATTGCCTGTCTGTCTGTGAATCTGCGCCGACTACCATTTGTAGGGATGGGAACAAATTTTAAGATGGGATTTTAAAGGTTATCTCCCTATCCTAGTTGAAGACCATAAAACTGCCACGCAGATGTTCCTGGGTCGAAAGGCGCGCACTTCTGACTTTTCAAAGTTATGTGCGTATTAAATAGTTAACTAGCGGTCACCTAGTGGTCAAAATTCGACCAAAATTCCTTAGCTTGCTACTTTCTTTTCTGTTTTTCTCTATTACATATAAATAAGGTATAGGTAACCATAGTTACAAAGAATTCTTCAATGTCAGACGAACAATGTCGAAATACTACGAACGTGATTCGACTGCGTGTGTCAAATGCATGGTTGTGTGCGTGTAGTGTTTTTTCATTAATTTAATGTATTTCTCATGCATATTTTATAAAAATATTAGGATCCGCACCCCCTTCTTCATATAAACTTTAACTGTGCCAAATTTCATACTCCTCCGTCCGCGCAATTTTCTTAAAAAGGGGTACAAAGATTTTGCTTCAAGTATATACCTACAGATTATCGCTCGCTTAACGGTGTAGGAAAACTTCGTGAGGAAACGTGCATGTCTGAGAGTAAGTACCATCTTAGTCTCCCCGTGAACATGGCTGCTGTAAAGCAACCGAAACGTCGGGCAAAGTGTAATTTAAATATAAATAGTTTTAATTAAATTAAATAGCATAGTAAAGTTCAATAATAGTAGTTGTAGAGTTTTCAAAATTATGTAATAAAAGTGTTTAAAGTAAAATAAACAACGCGACAAAATCCGTATAAAGAGTTTAATTTCAATCCATAAAATAATGTTTTCGACGATATATGAAGTCTGCCAACCCGCAATGGACTACGGCCTAATCCTTCTCATACTGAAAAGAGGTATAGACCCAGCAGTGGGACAGTTTACCTATATATCGAAGATATGACTGATGAGTGATGGCTCATCTTGCACTAGGGATTTTACATACATTCAAACAACGGTCATAAATATCACGCAGAATCGTTAAAACTATTTCTAGATCTTACGAAGTTTTGTTACATCAGTATTAATATCAACAATGCATGAGGTCTCGGAATCGATTTCCGGCTCGGATTTTGTTATTGAGGTTGTCTGTTAACAATTTCTAGGCAGCAGCATGAAGTATGGAATATATGCAATATGCTCACCCTCTTTTGCTCGAGACTTGAAAATATATCTTGCAAATGGTTTAAACAGTACACCATTGCCTAACCCTTCGGCGATATACATACATAGTGATTGCATTTATCAGAATCCAGACCTTAAATTTTTGTGCGAACCATACATCGAACCCATCATTCATCAGTCCACATTACCGATGCGTGACGACACTCTGATTTATGCAGTCAGGAATGTCCCAGCTGCTAAGATTACCCCGCCGATAAGTGCGCGCGCGCAGACTTACGTCCAGCCGGTATGGCTTAGATCATCAAGTGTCTGATTAAGGGTAATTATAAACTGGTACTGGATCGGTCCTGTGGGGTTTACGGTTAAAGCTGATCGTGAGGTGTTAGGTTCGTTTGCCGAATTGGGTAACTGTTAAGGCTTAACGCCGATCTCGATGTGAGGTGCGGGTTCGATTCTCGGCGTGAATTTTTCTATTAGGGTATTCGCAGTAGCTGAAAAAAACTGAAATGAATATTTAATTATTACCAAAGAAAACAACATCTTTTGTTCGTATCCAGTGGCCCCACACTAGGCAAGCCTGTCCTGTAGGTGACTACTACGTTTACCAAAACGCTTTCAAAGTATGCTCGGTCGACATCATGAATCTTAAATTAAAGTAAGTAAATAGCTGAAAACTTAAGATAGGTATTTATTTGTGTGATATTTGTGTTATAAATGGATACATATTTATATGTAAATAATATATTTATAAACTTATAATATATATTAATAATACTAAAAAAAAAAATTAATAATTAAACCAGAAATGATCATATCAGGTGCACTAAAAATTTTTTCGGTTCGATCATATGACAGTGTAAGGAGCCAGTCTGTGATTTGTATCTTTGCCTCACTTACGATACATTATTTAATATCACATAAGCCAGCTACCCTATTATATAAAAAGTTATCTATAAATGGACTGAGACATCTTGCATAAGATGTTTTAACCTTAGAGACCTCAATCATAAACACACAGCGTTTCAGGAGACGTGAATATTCTTCACAATTGATTATTCTCTTGTGACTTTTTACAAATGAATTTAGAATAAAAGCTGACGCACACTAAGAACTTTCGAGTCTTTGTAAAGTTCTGTCGCGGTCGTACGGTAGCGAAAGGGTTTTCAGCATAGTTTTAAGTACCGAACGTTGTGCACGTTCAACCGTTATCGGGGATGTTTCGGCAGCACCTCCCCAGCAATGTATACAGCATTATAACATACATAAACATAACAAATCATACATAGCAGTGTTTGCAGTAGAAAAGAATATACAGGTATAGGTATATGAACGGGTTTACGTCCTTTCCGAAGTACTATATAAAACACTATCAACTTCACGAACTTCAGTTGATTCACGAATCTGCAGTTAATTGCGTTAGAAAACTTATTGAATTTGCCGTCAAGAAATTGTAAGTAGATTTGTCAAATAATATATGAAATTACTGTCAAGAAACAATTAACAACTTAAATGTCGAGACGGAGATACAAACCCAAGACCTTATGATCTGAAACCGTGTACTTTAGCCACTAAGTCAAAGCATAGATAATCTACATTTTGATTAGTGTCAACTAATGTTAAGTACCCGGTTAGCCCGGAGCTGTCAATGTTGTCATTGACCTTGGTATACATTAGACTGTCCCTGTAATAAACAGGGCTGTCAAGAAAATATTACTGATGACGACGATGACGTAATGCTTACACTGGTCGCCACGCCTTTGCTATTGCGCCGAGAATGAACCCACAACGGGTTCATTTTTCAGTCTGGAAAAAATATCGTGGTCTGTACCTATCGTCTGTTTAACACAACTCCCGCAGTAGGAACAATTCCTGTGTCGCGGGGGACTTTACAAACAACGGAAACAAAGAACAGAAAATAAATAATAGTTTAAAAAAACTAAAAAACACGCTTCATTAAAAAAAGCAGAAAATAATTTAATAATTTTAATGTAAAAAAAGCGTAGGGTGGTTACCAAAATATCTTAGAAAGGACCCCACGCTTTTTTACATTAAAATTAATAATTTAATAAAGCGTGTTTTTAGTTTTTTTTAAGTATTATTTATTTTTATATTTAAAAACAATTATTTTTTCTAAATTATTGTATTGTCATTGGTCCTCGATAAGAAAGCAAAATTTCAAATCAATCCGTCGGTTTAAAAGGGGTGAAAATCACGTTCAAAGATTCTATTACATAGATTCATAGATACTTACATAGATTCATAGGTACATAGTTACACACCAAGCTAATAAAAGCGTATTAAAAAGAACCAGACTCGGATGAACTATTTGTGGATACACAAATTTTTGTCCCATGTAGGATTCGAACCCACGACACTCGGCGCGCTGGCAGTGGCGAGGCGACCACATTAACCACTACACTATCCATACAATATTTTCTCCAGTAGCGGTAGTCAACATGATTGCAATTTAAGTATTTTTTTTTTCTATATTGACCCAGCAAAGTCCAGAGACAGTGACGACGAGGAGAAGGTAGATGTCTTCTAGTCGTCGTCATTGTCAAGCCGGTTTGACCAGATGCTTCTTCACACTACCTTTGAAGGACCAAATGTCATAGAAGGGTGGGAACACATGTGCCAGAAGACCGTTCCAAAGTTGGTATGGTACGGCATAAGAATGAATTGCTGATCCTTTTGGTGCGCGATGGGATTGTGCTAACCGTCCATCCGTGGTTACGAAGACCAGCAAGTGTGATTCTCAAAAGGAAGGGGGAAGGTGGGATGAGGTCAAATAACTCTTCGGAGCATTCACCATGATTGAGGCGATAGAATACGCTAAGGGACGCAATGTCTCTACGAAGTTGTAACGGTTCGATGTCCTTCGTAACCTGCTGGCTGTCAATTATACGTACGGCATGACGCTGCAGTTTATATAAGGGTTCAAATATCGGTTTTATTACTTTAGTATTAATGTAGCTGATTTTTAAGACCAAGAGACCTTAAAATCATACCATGCTTTTACTTATTCATATAGAATAAAATAGAATTTTCAAACATAGGCAGATATTCCAGGTCTTAAAATACATTTATGTGCGCTATGTTAAAATATATAAATTAATAGGTACAAATTATGTAACAAAAGAATTACATCCTTAGGCCGTCAAAGCAGAGACCTCGGCACCACTTCAGTTGTAATGAGGACGTGGTGTGGAGGACTCTGCTCGTGGACTACACGACTGCTTACCAGCAGGCGGAGAGGAGACATTTCGACATCAAACAAAAAAACTTCCGTAATAATTAACAGTTTGTATGCCCGTATTTCCACTGGGACTTAAAAAAAAACCATTTGTGCGAGTGCAGCGATAGCGTAGCCTAGACTGCCACGCAGAGGTCTCAAGTTCGATCCCATCTCTACCTTTCCAAAGTGCTGTGCGTATTAAATAGTTAATTATCGCTCGCTTTAATGGTGCAGGAAAACATCGTGAAGAAACCTGCATGTCTGAGAGTTCTCTATAATGTTCTCGAAGATATGTGAAGTCTGCCAACCCGCACTGGACGAGCGTGGTGAACTATGGCCTAAACCTTCTCACACTGAGAAGAGGCCCGTGCCCAGCAGCGGGACAGTTTAATACTGGCTGATATTATTATAATACCATTTTGGCACAACTTCGGTGATCTAACACGCGATGTCATTTACTGGACCATTTAGACTTAAGATCACTAAGTTATTAAGCACTACGTACTCAAGTACATGACTAGAGCAGAGCATGTACTAATTCACAGATAATATAACACTAGTAACTAATCTATTTTTAATTTTTAATATCGTGGTATGCATTGACGCATTCGGTGTGGGTGTGGGCCGGGTCAAACGGACCCGACCACCTCTCGGCCCCGGGGGAGAGCAATTCACTGCTATGTTACAGGCATTACTAGCTTAAAATTGACTTTTTGTTCTTAAGCCAAATGTCGCGATGTGACACGGCAACCCTAAATTAGCTGCGTCTTACTTGCAGTGACGATTGACAGATAACAGGACTCTGTTAATTATATGTACGACTATTTATTTGCATCGCGATAGATCATGCACGCATCAGTGATCACTTGATCAGTGACGCAAGAGGATAGATATATTGTAGTAAGTGTTTATTTTGTATCTTTTTTAACATTAATTCAGAGATAGGCAGGTAGGGCAGCTATTGGATTACCACGGAATAGATTGGAGTTCGATCTCACGGCACGCACTTCTTTCTTTTCATAGTTGTATGTATTGTAGTATGGTCAGTTAATTACTCGCTTGGACGTTGCGACTGGATGGACGGCGCAGAAGTTTAAATGGTTGTCTACCCACTGGCCTAGTATTGCGCTATCAATACCCACACGAAACAGTTGTGTGATTTACAAATAGTTATTCGTACTGTGTTTTTATACCTGTTCTTTGCTGACACAGAGGTTACAACTGAAGCAAAAGGTTGATTCAAAACATAAAGTCAAACAGAACAATTATGCCACAGACGGCTGTTTATACAAATATGGCACGTAACCCAATCTCTGATCCTAGATTAGGCATCTCCAGTATTTTAAATAAGCCCTATCTAGGAATAGGTATGTATTCGTAGAGAGCTGTCCGTTTAAATCTGACATTTAGATCAAGTTGGTAAAGTCACAACCAAACAATGTAATGTTGTTCAAATGGATTGACTTGGAATCGGAGATCTTTAGAAACATATATTTTGCCTCTACTGGAGGCATTTTCAGGACAGCATGCTAATGAATGAGTGACCGTTATCAGCATAATACCAGATTGCTCATTCTCGTAACAAAGTATGTCTAGAATCTAGAAAAATTCCGATTAGATTTATTATTTAAGAATTTTCCATGCTAAGCCATTTTAAATATCATAAATGGTATTCTACTAAATTAAAATAGGTATACATAAAATGTGATCATAATTTCGCTTCACATTTAATATTTATTAGACTACATCGGAACTCTATTCTAAAATATTTTGAACGAGAATTTTTAGTTTAGTTATAACCAAATATGTCACGATCAATGAGGCTGGTAAGCGAGATCAGATGCTTAAGAAGCACACTCGACAGCTAATTATAATTATAATTTCCTTTTCCCAAAACATCGTCCATTACATGTAACCTAAACAACGAGTGTGTTAGGAGCCATTGAACAAGATGAGCGATCAAGAAGCCGTCGCGTCGGGCCGAGTATAAGCTCATCTCATTAGTGGAGAATCGCACGAGCAATTAGTGCGCGTGTGTCGCCGCGCGTCCCTCCACCCGCGAGATGAACGCGTAATAACTGTGGTGACCATGATGCGTCATAATCACGGATAATACAGGACAAGTATATCGCCAGCGATAGCTCAGTGGGGAGACCAACAGACGGCAATGCAGAGGGTCTCGGGTTCGAACACGCACCTCTGACTTTCGGAAGTTATATGACTTTTCGAAATTATGTGCGTATTGATTGACAATTATCACCTGCTTCGTGCCTCGAAAAGCACTTTAAGCCGCCGGTCTCGGCTGCCATGTATGATAGTCGTTATTAGGAAGTCAGTGCCCTATAATATCCTGACACTAGTCTAGCCTTAGGGTATCGTTAGCCTTCGGGTTGCGGAGGTCAGTTGGCAGCCGCTCCGTGTAAAAACTGATATCCAATCAAATCCGGTTAGACCAGAAAAGCCCCAAGTGGCTTGGGAATAATAAAGGCTAGGGAGAAGAATATCGCCCGTCCATGGTTATGTCAAGGAACACCGTATAAAAAAAGGACAAGTATATCGCCTTTAATTCAGAAGACAGTTCAATGGCCTACAACCTTTGGTATTCTGTTAAATCTCACTACCAAAATCACATTCGAGTCAGCCGTTTATATTTGAGTTTTCTACAGTAGCCATGGCAATAACAATTGGTTACTGTTGAAATTAAACTATTATATACGGATTTTACTGAGGTTAATTTACTTTTAGATATTTTTAATCATATTAAACTATTTAAATATACACTTTCTCGACGTCCTAACACTTACACGGGTATTACTTATTTACTGGCGAGGCGACAATCTAGTACACAAAATTCTTTTGACAGCCTCTCCAACGTCAGCCAATTACGGCAATTGAGTGAAATTAATTTTGATTTTGACATGACATTGAGAAGCTTTATGGTTAACGTTTTGAATTGAGAAAGTGCTCTTTTTTAAAGTCGGTTGAAAATAGGTTTTTTGACCTATCGGTGATATGGGAGTTTGTAGACGTGTTCTATTCGATGAATTAACCCATTGATTAAATATATAGCATTTTGGTGATTGGGCGTCGCAGGAAAACCTTTGGCAAAAGAGACTTTTAAAAATGATACCTTCTTCTTTTTGCCTCGCATTCCATATATTATACTGTATTACCCCCAAGGCCAAGAGGTATTAATAGCTGCGGCAAAGAGATCGCCCGCACCGATTTGTAAGTAAATATCCCATCTTATTCGTATTGATGGCGACAACATTAATAACCCGCGCTCGTTTGTTGTTTTAATTTAGCTCTAAATACTCACATGTGTTACTGTCATTCATAAATAGATATAAATTGGGTGGGGAACCTTTTTCGTTAGTATTTTGCTTAATTAGACTTAGTTCGCTTTGCCGTTAAGGTCCGCTGCGCATCGGAACATGTAATTGGTGCAAACTCATTTACAGATGCTTTAGGAATACTTAATTAGTTAAAACGAAGAGTAAATCAGCTATGTTGTCTTGTATTTTAAGATTTTAGGAGATTTTAGAAGCAATAGAGAAATATTTGCGTTCTTATCCAGGAAACGGTATTTACTATTGAATGGGAATAGGTACCTGCTATTGTCAATTATTTGATAAGGGAACTAGCCAGAGAGTACCAAACTATTACGTACAGTAAATTGACGTGAGTTTTTTTTATACAATTAAGGTGGCAAACAAGCAGCGCCACCTGATGGTAAGTGGTCACAGTAGCCTATGGACGCCTGCAATACCAGAGGCATCACTTGCGCGTTGCCGACTTTTTAGGGGAAAAAAAGGAAGTAGGAAGGAGAAGGAGCGGGAAGGGGGAAAGCGGGTGACTGGGCCTCCGGCACCGTCAAATTGTGATCGGTAACACTATTCGACGTTTAGCTCGGAAAATTATTGTTCTGGAAGCATCTATACCTAATTAAGCACTTCTACCATCTCTTTCCATTCATATTTAAGTCCTTTTTCATATGGCCGGCTACGCGCGACTGATATATTTTTCTGGTATTACAAGCAATCATAGCCTACGGTAACTGTATGATCTTGTTATCACACAACTTTGTCCATTGATAATATGATAGAGCGCGTCGGTTGGTACGGATTGAAATACTGAATGGAATGTTAAACTGAATATATTGAAATTAACTTTATAAACTAAAATGTGTAGGTATGATATGACGCGATATGTTTAATGACTGATAATTGAGAACGCACGGCGTTAATGATGGCTCGACGCGAACTGAATGTAATATTAATGAAAACGCGTGCATCACGTAAAAATGCTGAGTTAAGAAATGTACGGTTGGACCGTACCTACAGTAACTGTTAAATGGCTTGGTAGCAATATGGTGGTTTGCCACTTTTGTTTAAAAATTACAAACGTTTCCTGAAATAGGTAAAGTGTGGAATCACCATTTACCATGAAGTTGCCGAACTGGGCAAAGTTACTGAAGACCGTAGCGGATCATGTGCCGACTAGAGTGCTTCTTACAATAGCGTTGTTGACAGTACAGCACCACTTTAAACAGTCTGCATGTCAGTGGTCTTTTCTTAATTTCTTTTCTTTGTAGGTAGACCGAACGCAAGCAAAATTAATAGGTAAGTAAGCGTCCATAGGATACAGTTCTCGCAGAGCATCAGCCGTTCCGTACTACTGCGCCACCATACTAATAATAGAGGAAATAATATTTTTTCTAATAAGTTAATTCATTACCATAATAAACAAAACTTTAAATAGTAAAATTGTATTAAATACACACTTTATACGGCTTTTGCCGCGTTGTTTATTTTACTTTAAAACACTTTTATTACATAATTTTGAAAACTCTAACACTACTACGCATACACCATGGGACCAAGAAGCCGCCGGCTAATAGCTAGATTAAAATCAATAATTTATATTTAGAAACCCGCTAGATCTAAATTGAGTAAATATAAATCACTCAGCACTGGTGACAGATGACAACTAGCGCCGCGGTGGCAGCTCGCCAGAACTCAATTACTCGTCAATCCATTTCATTATGTCATTGGCCGCCAACCGAGACTAACGACAAACGCGGACAGGCTTACGTCAAGAATTGCAAAATAAATTACGAACCAACAATGTATCTACCCAGTAATTTTATAATCGTTAAGTTTATGAAGTGGAAGCTACTTAGTGTACATGAATATTATGGAAAAGTACATGATATCGAGTTGTTTATCAAGTTTTTAATTGAACCTGTTATTTGTTATATGGTAAAGGATACTGAGAGTCATTAACTAGAATAGTTAGTGCGTAATTTGTACGCGAGATTAGCTGTTTCAATAATGTCAACAAGAGCTTGACGTAAATTAATAGGCAGGTATACCTTCCTTGCTTCATATAGCAGCGACAGCATAGTAGAAGACCGTTGGATTGCCAAGCAGAGGTATCGAGTTCGATCCTCAGGCGCACATCTCTGACTTTCTGAGCTATGTGCGTATTAAATAGATAGGTAATTATCACTCGCTTTAACAATGAAGGAAAACATCGCATCGTGAGTAAACCTGCATGTCTGACAATTCGCCATAACGTTTTTGAAGATATGTGAAGTCTGCCAATAAGCACTGGGTCAGGTGCTCTGGTGCGATTTCCAGGTCACCTATAGTTATTGCGATTTCCTGTCAAAAATTTCTAAGTATGTACTAGCACGGACTGGGCAATTGTGACCGAAGTGAAGAACGGCGACTATATTTGTGTGTGTATACCTAAAAGCTCACAATCTTGAACTTTCAGAGGGTTCACCATGAGTTTACATTTCAGTATTATCAACGCACCTTGCCACGTTGATCATCGGCTTGCATACCATATATTTTAATTAGATTTTAAACTTTGCCACTAGAGGCGCTTTATGGCAATGTACAAAAACACCGACGAATAAAAGAAGAGATGCACGTCCTCTACAAAAACTTAGACCCATTGAAGAAGCTAAGGTTATTTATTTAAGGGGTCTCAGTCCCTAAACAATGACGGACTAAACACAACCATAAATAATTATAGGTAATTTTGAAACCTTACATACTGGGTTGGGCGCACTGGACACCAGACGATTCTGGAATGGGCATGGTTCACCTCACTGGCCTGCCCTTAGGTATATACCTACTTACGCCAATGTTCAGACTTATTGGGTATCTACTATATTAATTGTGTGTAGGTATCGACGACATTTTAGAAAGATCATTGTCAACTTATTAGATACATAATGGAATAGAAACGTGTAGGTACATCATCCTGGCCAAGCCATCAAGTTCAGAGATTGCATTATTTTGTGGTAATATCAACTGGCCCATATAATCACGTCATTGAATTACTTTTGTGTGGTTTTTGTAGAAATTGCTATACTAACGGCGATAAATCTGCGATAAAAACTATCATTTATCAAAATAGGTATGACCGACATAGGTACATAAATTCCGAAGTACGTATAAGTTCCGGGATTTATCCCGCTCATAATGCGGTAGTCATTAAAAATTATTTGTAGACGCGAAACAACTACAAACTACAAAAATCAAAGCTATGCCACTGTTCGGAAATATTTTGAAATTCGAATGATATGCGCTCATAATTATATCTATCCCCATGGCATATTCGTCGAGTAACAGAAATGTAGGAATTAGGATAGTAAACAAAATGTAGGAAACCTGGATTGGATTACCATAGCTTCTTATCAATTTTTTGAGACTTTTCGATATCGAGTTCATTTCGCTTTCAATCTATTTAGTTTTCCTTTAAAAAATATAAAAAAATGTTTTGCCATCTAGTGGGTAGTAGTGAAATTAATTGTGAATATTATTTGTTAAGACACAGATAATATAATACTATACATTAAGTCGAAGCCTGCCATCTAACGTCGAATAGTCATACTTCTTCCGTACCCAGCTCCATAAGTTTGACAGCGGCTATATTGAATTCATGATATACTACTAATTTAAAAAGCTTTCTATCATGTCTGTAAACTACAAATAAATCATGTAAGTTATCCAGTTTATGTAGCGACATATCAGTGATATTCTATGCTTCGTTGAATAGTCGGTTAGTACTACAGTCGATTGACAGTTTTGACGTCAAAATTCTTTGAAACAGGTATCGGAGCGGGAATGTGGAAATCTCGTTTGTTGATTTGAAGTGATTGTAACTGAGTGATTCGCGGGCTTATAAATAAATTTCGCCGAACAGAATGCCGCCAAGTAGCTTACGGGTAGTGTACGCGTTCGCCAGAGAAATGCATCCGAAAACTAGTGATGTTTTCATACAATACGGCACTGCCGGATTCCGCACAAAGTGAGTAATTTTATACAAGTAACAATAAAATTCCTTTTCTGTCACGCATTAAGATCACACAACAACAAAACAAATAATTTTTCATGGCACCTTTCTCTCATGCGTCGCTGGAATTGTCACGTAAGCAGAATGTCGCGTACTTAGATATTCAATTCCATATGCAGTAGCAACAATCTGTGACTCATCTGCAATATCGTTTATAGCGAATTCATAACGGGAAGTTGCCGACACGACTGCCTGTGATTATGGTCAATGACTCTTCGCAATTTAAACAAAACAGTGCAATAGGTTACTGATTCACTCGACCTAATAATTTCGTGTACGTAATACATCGTAGATTAAAGGTCCATACAATCGTGCGACCTTGTTTGTAATTAAAATGTCATCATTAATGACCTGTGGCGGTCATTATACGACGGGAATGCATTTTTAACATAATTTAATATGTATGTCAGATATATGTGGGGGGTCTATCATTGCAAAATTATATACTTACTATAACTGGAACATCTGTGTTCAAGTAGTTGTAAAAATAAATACATACTACATATTATTTATTACCTTCAAAATGGTGAAATATATACTTCAGTATATATTTTTATATTTTGTAACATTCCTATATTATAACAATAATATTGCTTTGGAAAGAAATTCAAACAGGTTACTTATTATTTGAAAGTTTCAAGGCTCCTAGCATCAGTAGACAGCTGGTATGTGCATGACCATTTTTTTTGCTCTAGTTATTTTGTTACACAATGTCTTAGACGTAACTGTCAATTGACATGTACTGTTATATTTATAATATGTTTTATTCAAACGAAAATATCTGATGTTGGATATTCTTGCACTATACTTAAGCCTTAAGTTAATGTAGATTATTTATAAACAAACAGTAGGTAGTCAAATTAATTATTAATGAATATTTATAAAGTAGGTCATTTTACGCCTTGTGTTATAAATATTATAACAATCCAACACTAATGTTAATAACTTATCCATTAAAATAATACAATCAAAGAATAGGAAATATATATGTTCAACTATACTGCTAAACAATCACCTTTCATGAACCAGAATCTAGACACAATGGAAGAAATATTGTATCTGGGTCCGAGAACTTAAATTTGTCATTGACATTGCTTGAAACCCTTGACAGGACATTGAATATTAAACAAGAATGTTACATAATCCTAGTCATAGTTTAACTACAAAGAAAGATTTAAAAAAATGATTTCATATGTAAATATTTATCAAATACATTCTGGGCATGTAAAAATTAAAAGATTAAAACATTTCTCTGATTTAGAATATTATATGATTCTTCAAAATGTACCATTCTAAAAATTCTTATAACAATAAATAGCAGTATCTAACAGCATTGTGACATTTGCCATGTATACCTAAGAGTTCAAGGTTCAAGATACCAGTTATTCAATAGAATATAATATTTCAATGTCAGAAACATGATAGGAATGAATATCTACAAATCACAGCAGTTATTGTTATTTGTATTATAGTATAAGAATTTTATTAAATACTTAAATGTTAACTAGCTTTTCCCATGGCTTTGCTTGCTCGATAACAGTATTTCTTTCTGGATAAAAGGTACCTCATATCCGTTCTATAGCCGTGACGATGTCCATGTGAAATATCATGATAATCAGTTGTTTAGTTAAGGTATGAAAATAAACCAACAAACAAACTCACATTACCATTTATAATATTAGGATAGGATGGTGGTTACCATTCTACTTGTGGTTTTCCTATTTATCAATAGAAAATTGATGTAATTTCTTGTGTGGAAAAGCTTATGTATACCAAAATTCTGTCCCTTTTATTTCATGCACTGGTTATTCATGAAAGCTTAAAATAAATACATAGATAAGAAATAAGTTTGGTTTTCCTACTAGCCTATTTTGCCACTGTCGCCAAAAGGAGAAACTAAATGCAGGGGTAACCATGGCTTTTTTACCATGGCAAATTATATATTTCTTATGAAATGAGATGTTCTTTAATCTGTGGTTCCAACATTTTTAATTGCCAATTTCTTATAAGAAAAATTATTTGAAAGCACCAATGGATGGGATGGGAAGGGCTTTGCTATGCTTATTTTGGATTATATATTATGCTTACTTTTGCTGATACTGATGGGGATAGGGGGTAAAGAATGACAAAATGTTGATAATGTAATGATTGAATGGTCCCTAGGCAAGTCCCTTTGTTTTAAATGTCTGCTCTTGTGGTAAACCCTTTGTTCCAAATTTCTTAACCAACTTTCTAACTAAGGCAAAGTTCATCCAGGCTTAGAAATATTTTTGTGAATTAAAAACGTTTTTCTCCATTTGGAGATAGAAACCACAAACACACATCCCAGCAACCACTCCGCTATCCAAAACCTAGTACTTATAAATCTAAATATCCAGATACCTGTCTATTTTTGTCTATAGTATTTATACTATATTAAATATTCTGTGCCCATAGTAACACTGGCTGCACAAACAAATCATCAATGCAAATATAAAAAATAAAAATCCTCTTTGATCCATACACCTCTCCAATATATCAATTTTGGCAGGAAGCCAAACACTTAAGGATGGCGCCCCTTTATTGTATGTTATACAAACATTGTGCTTCATTATAAATTTATGTTTTGATAGAATAATATTTATTTCCCATACTGGAATTTTGATCTGAGGATTTATTTATAGCTTAGTGGAGAGACCAACAGACTGCAATGCAGAGGGTCTCGGGTTCGAACCCACTTCGCGCACCTGGACTTTCGGAAGTTATATGACTTTTCGAAATTATGTGCGTATTGATTGACAATTATCGCCTGCTCCGTGCCTCGGAGAGCACGTTAAGCCGTCGGCCCCGGCTGCCATGAACATCTATGGCAATTGTTATTGGGAAAGTCAGTACCCCCTAATATCCTGACACTGGTCTAGCCTTAGGGTATCGTTAGCCTTGCGGAGGTCAGGTGGCAGCCGCTCCGTGTAAAAACTGATATCCAGTCAAAGCCGGCTAGAGTTGAAAAAGCTGACTCCAAGTGACTTGGGAATAATAAAGGCTAAGGAGAAGAGACTTTATATAGCTTTTATTTCTATAGATTCATTGTGAATTTTGTATTCTTATGACTATGTGATGTCTCCTGTTTATAATTTGTACTTAAAGTCTAATAATATCCATTACCAATTTCCTAATTATATACAAACCAAATGTTGGGAAAAGCAGTGAAGCAGTCCGGTCTTAAAAAGCAACAAACAAAGAAAATTACTCATGTAGTTTTTTCCCGCGACTTCGCTTAGGTACTTAAGAACAGTACTAGTTTTTCTGGATAAAAGGTACCATATGTCTTTTTCTGTACTCCTAACAACGTGTATTGAAAATTTCATGATGGTCGGTCAAGTAGTTCAAGGCGTGCAAGCGTAACGAACAAGCTCACAACTCCTCGGATTTGTAATATTAGTAAGAATATAAAGAAACAATCCTTTGTATACATTCATTATCTTTATTTGAAGTGACTCAGATTTTACTATAATCTAATCGGTTTGTTCATCCTTAGATGACTCAATAGAATCGTTACCAGTTTTACAATACTAATCTGCTAATACCTATAAAAGGAAAAGCTGAATGACTAATTGACGTATAAACGCGCAATTCAAATAAAACAAACACATATAATCCTTACTAATATTATAAATGCGAATGTGAGTTTGTTTGTCTGTTACGATTTCACGCCTTAATTACTCAACCGATCATCATGAAATAATGCATACACTTCAACAGAGGAACAGAAAAGGACATAGGATACTTTACATCCAGAAAAAAGTACTGTTACTAACCTAAGCTAAATTGACGCGAACGAAGCCGCGGGCAAAATCTAGTTTTCAATATATTTCCCCTGATGGGAAATGAAATGATGTAAATAATTATGGAAATATGTATAAACTAGTTTCTATCCGCGGCTTTGTCCGCATGATACCGACGGGTTCAAATACCGATAAAAGATAAATTATGTCCTTGCTCAGGATACAACATATCATGCCAAATTTCATCAAAATGGGTTCAGTGGTTTAGCGCCGTGAAATTGTAACAACAGACAGACAGAGCTACTTTCGCATAATTATAATGGTAGTATTTAAGCATCTTTCATGATGTACTCACTTAAATAATATACATTGTAAGGATGTTCGAAAGTATTTCAGATAGCCATTGCACAGGCGAAGCCGCGGGCTAGATAGTTATAATAGCAATATAAATATAGTGATGTCTCCAATATATCTTTGAAGTGGTAGTCATTAATGTTTCGTCAGCTTCGTCTTAATTTGACGTAGGCCAGGTATCACTGTCTACTGCGCACCATTCTAGACATCGTTCTGCACCTTAACAGTTTCTTACTATTTATCTTCTTTATATATATAATTCTTCTGTACGTGTGTTGACAGTAAACTCCTCCTAAATGGCTGGACCGATTTTAATGAATTTTTTTTGTGTGTGTTCAAGTGGATTCGAGGATGATTTAGATTAGTTTTTCTTTTTTTTTCCTGTACTGGAGACAACGTCTGTCGGGGCAGCTAGTATTATTATAATAAACTATCCAACTGTTAGGGACAGGCCTCTTCTCAGTATGAGAAGGGTTATGCCATAGTGTACAACGCATGCCCTTTGCGGGTTGGTAGACTTCATATTTCTACGAGAACATTATGGAGAAGTCTCAGACATGTAGGTTTCTTCACGATGTTTACCATTACGGTTACAGCGAGCGGTCATTATTTAGGCTGAAAGAATTTATGTTCAGAAAGACATTACTGTCATTTAATAAAAAGTAATGATATAATACTAGAAGTGGCTGCGGTTTCACCCGCATTTATGATTACTGCGCCGCCCCCGTGGAACGTAGCGTGATGTTATATAGCCTATAGCCTTCCTCGATAAATGAGCTATCCAACACTAAAATAATTTTTCAATTCGGATCAGTAGTTCCTGAGATTAGTGCGTTCAAGCAAACAAACAAACAAACTCTTCAGCTTTATTATATTAAGTATAGATATATACAAAAAGTAGAGTCGGAGGCCAGTCTTAATTAAGGTCGAACTCAAAACTTCTGCATGGCAGTTCAATCTTCCAACCAGGTACCAAACCTTTTTACTATCAAGGTAGCAAGACAGCATTCGGTGCGTCTAATGGTAAGCAGTTACTGACTCTTGCATCACCAGAGGTATCACCCGTGACTTCGTGATTAACAAACCCTTTAGAAAAAGGTCTCGTTCTGCTAATGCAAAGGTCAAAAATTAAAGTGGCCTTCCTGCTAAGCGCATATTATTTCCTCCAAGAACCTGGATTCGTACTTACCGTAGGAAGACAACACCAGGTTGTTTGACTGCAGTCTTCTATAGGGCGCTGGTACTTTTCCATTCAGCCAAACTGGGGTTGGCCGAAATTCATAATCAAAGTCTAGATTCCTAAGTATCCTCTCATATGTTTAGGCACTGGATTTGCGATTAAAAGATCGTGAGGTTAAATCCCACTTATACACACTCATTAGAGAATGCGACTCCTGTACATTCCTATGCACAGCAGCCCGATACCCTTCTCGGGTTTAATGCTTTGCAATGTGTTATTCGTTATTTCCGTCAATAATGCCAATAACAGCTCGGTGTCAGGCACCGTGCCCTGTAGAAGGAAAAAGGCTAGCTCTCCCATCACATAAAACCTGAAAGCTTAAGCGAATGTGACTGAAATTCACCTCTGCCTACCCCTTCGGGAAATATAGGCATGAGGCTACATACCTATAATAATAAATAATAAAATTTATTCTACTAAAAAGAGTACAATGGTGGACTTTAATTAAATTTAAATTAAATCTTAATATCTAAAAATAACTTAATGCTTTATGAAATTAGTTTACAACCAAAGCAATAGTCATAGTTATGGCTATGTATAAGTAGGTATTTTTTTTTATGTGTGGTTATGCTTTGACGCATACCTCTCCACGGGGGCGGGCGGAGGGATTATGTCGGACTCACCGGGGTAAAAGAAAGATGTTGAAAAGATAATGTACCTCCCGGAATAACGATTAAACCTACCACGGTGTTCCTCGACAAAACCGCTATCGACGGAGCCGCGCGAATCACTCAGCCGGGCAAACGGCCAAAGTGTGCAGCGCCGTGTCCTCACCAAACGTCGCGGCAGTCGCCGCAGTGGTGACAACCGGGTGTCTCTTGCCGGCGTATACGACACAGGAACTGGCCAAAACAACCGTGACCAGGCATTACATGTGTCAGCCGGAAGATGAGGTCGCCATGCCGCCTCTCCAGCCACTCGTCAAACACGGGACTTACCGCCACCATCGTGGCGTGCCCGATGTCTAAGTATGTATGCATTATCGCCGGCAACCCACTCCTAACACAATTCTTGCTTATCTGAAGAGTTTAACAAGAATACTAGCAAAAAACTTGTAATCCCAAATTGCTAGTAGGTATATTGTTTAAAAAAACAAATTATGAAATATAATTTTATTCATGTGCAAATAAAGAACTATTATGCAGGTGCAAGAAAGTGAAAACATGCACTCTAGTGTGAAAATGTTAATTGCTAATTGCATAACAAGCACAACGTTTTATACATATTTTAAAGATACAGTAATATTATTTTTTGTTTCACAAGTTTTACTTTGAGATCCTTACTAATATAGTGAAAGTTTGTATGGATTGGACTAATATAATAAACGCGAAAGTTTGTATGGATGTATGGATGTTTGTAACTCTTTCACGTAAAAACTACTGGACCGATTGTGATGAAACTTGGTATGTAGGTAGCTGGAGACCTGGATTAACACATAGGGTACTGCTTATCCCGATATTCCCACGGCATCGGGACTTACGCGGGTAAAACCGCGGAGTGCAGCTAGTATTATAATATTTATTTTTATTGATCACTAGATTTTGCCCGCGGTTTCGCTTGCGTAAATAAAGGTTAGATTATTAACAGTACATTTTTCTCGATGAAAGATCCTATTCTGTACCCCTGCCAACGTGTATGCAGAATTTAATGATGATCGGTCGTGTAGTTAAGGCGTGAAACCGTGACAAACAAATGAACAAACTCACATCTGCATTTATAATATTATTATGGAATAGGCATGATGACAGGGTTCAAAATAACTGATTCTAATTAGGCCATCTTTTAGATTAGCATAAAATATTGGACACCTATTTTTTGTTTTAACTAAACAATAAAAATTTACTCATAATCAATTTGGTTAGATACTTAACTAAAGGTTAAACAATCTTGATGTGACTTTTTGCACAAACACATATTAAACAAATAAACTACTGCTTATACTAACGGTTCAATTGATTTAGTAATCGTTATTGTTATATTTACATTGATCTTTAGCAGCATTTTATTTTAAACTGAGTTTTTAGATAAAAATACACATCAAGATTACCATAATATATTACCTAATATAATAGTATACCTAGTTCCTAACCAAATTGACTATAGATATAACGCATTAAAGTTGACCCAGTCCCGAACTTTAATGCGTTTGGGGGCTTGTGACGTCACACGTTTGTAAAATTTATACCGAACAGTGACGTAACACGAAATCTAAACGCGTTGTATCTTTGTTGTTATTAGTTTGTTGAACAAAAGAAAAATTCGTGTGCTATATTTTTTGTTAATCTAATCGACGGACTAAAAACTTTTTTGTAATCGTCATGCCTATTATGGATTTACTGCTCTTTCAGTCAAGTAAGCATAATTGCATGTACAACTTTAGATCGTTGATCGATTGGAGAGAAATATAGCTCACTTTCAAAGTAATATGCATAGGTTGATAACATGATATATAATTTTCATTATACAGGGTGTCCAAGAACCTGGCGTCCAACTGGATTCCCACGATGCCCCAAGTTCTAACAGTACTCAGAAAAATATTTTAAAAAATCCACCCCATGTACTTACAGAATTATACTGATTTCAAAAAAAAAGGGGAAATGAGCACCCTGTGACATACTTTTGAATGCTGTGACTGCTAATGCTGATAATTTCGATATTTCTTGGAGGTTTTGTAATCTAGGGTATTGCTGTGTCTAAATAGAATGTAAAAATAAAGTACTTATTGTACCATTTTAAAATAAAATATTATTTTAACTAAAGGTGATATGGAAAACTATTGAATTTCGCAACTTTGACCGACTGTAGTGTAAAAAAAATGTACCAAAATAGTATGGCAAGTGACGTCAAATTTTGACGCGTTTATTCCTCTTTTTAAAAAGGTATAATACTTACACATTAATTTGAAAAAAAAAAATTTTGATAATATTTTTACTCAACAACCCAATTTTTACGATGTCTTACAGAATTCTTAGAAAGAAAAATTTACGACGAATTGAATCTAACCTCTAAAGAATTACTGTTGTATGCTCATAAAAATAACAACAGGCCTCTCAAAAAACAGGTTAGACCGTAAGGGACGGTATGTGCATGCATCTCACCATAGTGATTCGTTATTACAACAGGAGGGAGCAAGACAGAAACTATCTTTGCGATTTGCTGGTTCTTCTTTATGGTACCCCATTATTCAGGTAAGAGTGAGGGAGAAAAAGGTTAGAGGTGCGAGTGAGATAGATAGTGACGCTATCTGGGATCGTGCTATTTAGGATAACAGTACGGTCAGTACGCGTCACTGCCTCCTGCCGTTACTACGCACCTCTCTCTTATTGTTACCATTGATCACGTACTACGATTTAAAGCTTTGTTTATTGGACTCGATTACTCTTTGTGCTCTGGACTTTGAAACGAACTCTTTACGACGACCTTTGCCTGTGTTTGGACAGTTTGTGTTTTGTGTGTGCTACCATGGCGACCTACACTCCGCAAGAATACGCAAATATGCACTACATTTATGGAGAATGTAGAGGTAATGGACGAGCTGCAGCGAGACTTTACAGAGAAAGGTATCCGAGGGCTACGCGATATCCCGACCATCGAGTTTTCATTAATGTGCACAGATCACTATGTGACGGGCGGTTCCCCAATCAAGTAGCTGGTGAAGGACGACCCGTAAATGACTTCATACGCGATGAAGTTTTAGAGGCGGTGTCGGCAAATCCAAGCATCTCTGTGCGAGGAATAGAAGCTGATACGGGGATACCGAAGAGCACAGCACACAGTATTCTCCAAAAAGAAGAATATCATCCGTACCACGTACAGCGAGTGCAAAGTCTTTTACCTCGAGACTATCCGAGCCGAGTCGCGTTTTGTGAAACAATCCTGCAAAAACATCGAGAAGACGAAAACTTTATCGACAAAATTTTGTGGTCAGATGAATCTACATTTAAGAAGGATGGCTACATGAACCTACACAACTTGCACGAGTGGCATGTGGAAAATCCGCACTTGATGCGAGAAGATAGATCCCAGTACCGGTTCAAAGTGAACATGTGGACCGGTATTCTCTGTGGGAATATTATTGGTCCATTTGAGATGCCCGAGAATTTGACTGGCGAATCATATTTAAATTTTCTTCAAAATGATTTGCCAAACTTACTAGAAGAGACCCCACCAGATATGTGGTTCCAACACGACGGCTGTCCAGCACATTTTCGCGTATCCGTTAGAGAGTTTTTGGACGAGCAATACCCGAACAGGTGGATTGGGCGATCAATCCCGTGGCCAGCCCGCTCACCTGACTTAAATCCGCTGGATTTTTTTTTCTGGGGAACTATGAAGGAGCTCGTTTATGCGAAGCCCATTAATGACATCGCTGACCTTCGTGAGAAGATAACACAAGCAGTGCAGGTGATACGTCAAAAAAGTTACTCGCGAAACATAAAGCGGTCCTTTTTAAGGAGAGTGAGAGCTTGTATTGCCGCGGGTGGTCAACATTTTGAACATTTATTGTAATAAAATATCTTTAAACTAACATTCTTTGCTTTTATTCTACTGGGAACCCATCTACCTGTGTGTATTTCCTTCTTGCTCACTCTTGGAACCGAAGTAAATAATAGTAGTAACATAACAGTTTCTAAGATAAGAAAGGGTCCGACAGTTACCGTTAGTAGGTAGGCACTTCGTAAAAATTGGGTTGTTGAGTAAAAATATTATCAAAATTTTTTTTTTCAAATTAATGTGTAAGTATTATACCTTTTTAAAAAGAGGAATAAACGCGTCAAAATTTGACGTCACTTGCCATACTATTTTGGTACATTTTTTTTACACTACAGTCGGTCAAAGTTGCGAAATTCAATAGTTTTCCATATCACCTTTAGTTAAAATAATATTTTATTTTAAAATGGTACAATAAGTACTTTATTTTTACATTCTATTTAGACACAGCAATACCCTAGATTACAAAACCTCCAAGAAATATCGAAATTATCAGCATTAGCAGTCACAGCATTCAAAAGTATGTCACAGGGTGCTCATTTCCCCTTTTTTTTTGAAATCAGTATAATTCTGTAAGTACATGGGGTGGATTTTTTAAAATATTTTTCTGAGTACTGTTAGAACTTGGGGCATCGTGGGAATCCAGTTGGACGCCAGGTTCTTGGACACCCTGTATATTATGTACCACATATATACTGAAAATTTAAATGTAGGAAGTCTGTTATTCACTTCGCTTATTTACAGACTCCTTGCGACTACTGAGAATTTTACAACATATAATCACAATAGCACTTTGCCCCACCTAGGAACCGAACCTTTAAAACATTATTTTATATACTTACTGCAACAACACAGTCCTCATATTTATATAATTTGCTTTGCCGTCGGAACAAGCAATAATTAACAATTAAATCAATGCAATTAAAAGTGTTTATAAGTAATTAGTTTTAATAGTTAGAAGCACGTGTCGTGGACTTGAACTCGTGACATTTGACACGGTAGTCCAACAGTTTCTCCGTTATCGCTACTGTTTTTGTGTATTTATTAAATGCCAATATATCTATACATATATCGATACATGTAGAGGAACCTTAGTGCCTATCTCTTAATTAACGCGAATGTTATACTTATTAATTTATTATACATTGAAATTATACTATAAAAAATCTTACATTTAGTAAGGTTTTTATTGTAGTATTTCTAAAATTAGCCTTAAATTACATTATTTTAAGGTTCAATATACACATAACACTATCGTTAAGAGTATAAAAAAAAAGTTAATACGTTATTTATTTAAAAGAGATAACATTGAACTCGTATAATAAATTTTTGTTACTTGTTCGATTCTCGCACAAGTCAAACATTTGTGTGCATGAACATGGATGTTTGTCTTGGTCTGGGTATTTCTATGTATAATATTATGTAAGTATTTACAAAAATAAGTATATATGTATGTTTATCCATTATTTAGTACTCATAGTACAAGCTCTGCTTAGTTTGGGCTAGGTGGCGTTGTGTGTATGTGATAGAATATTATTATTCTTTTAAAAATCATCTATTGTGCCACTATTTTTCCGTAAACATTTTTTTATTGAGAGATTATTTTAATTGTTATTATTTAGATAACATAGTAACACAATCGCTTTAGCGATGACACGGTTGCTTTATCTCAGAGATAACGTAATATAAATATTGGAAAGTATTGCGTTGTGTAATGGTCGCTATTGGCAACCAGACAATCACAACAATACTGCACCAGTAGATAGCTAGATATTTCTATACAGTATACTAATTAACTGTAACGAAGAATGTTCTAGAACAAGACTAAGTTATACACTCTTATGCACTGTTTCATTCTAGACCCTGCACATTCTAACTAATATTACATCAATATCAATATTTGAATGTGAATATGAGTTTGTTTGTTTGTTAGGTAAACATTCACGCCTTAACTACACAACCGATCATCATGGAAATTTCGTATACACGTTGTCAGGAGTACATAATAGGACATAGGTTTTTTTTATCCAGAGAACTACTGCTACTAACCTAACTTTACGCGAGCAAAGCCGAAGGCAAAATCTAGTTATAGTCTACAGAAAAGAAGCATTTAACAAATTTATCTTTATTATTCTCGAACGCTATGCGTTTGACTGACACGAATGCCGATAGGGACGGAAAATAATTATAAAAATAACATGATGATATCACAATATCTGAGACATGTAGTACAGTGACAAATCTATACCTACTAATATTATAAAGCTAAAGAGTTTGTTTGGTTGAACGCTCTAATCTCAGGAACTACTGGTTCGAATTGAAAAATTCTTTTAGTGTTGTATAGCCTATTTATCGAAGAAGTTTATAGGCTATATAACATTACGCTACGACCCCCGGAGACGGCGCAGTAACTATAAGAGTGAGTGAAACTGCGAGCACATCTAGTACCTACCATGATACACAGTGACAATGACGACCTGAAACTTAATGCTTAGTGAAATAATTTATCTGTAAATGAATTATTTCACTCAGAAACACAGCAATAGGCGATACGGTAGACGGCATTTTATTTAGGTCAATCCATAAAATTGGCATCATTCATAACTTACAGACATATAAAATGAACTGAAAGATTAGACTTTCACAGTTAAAGCTTAATTCACATCGAACGTTTATTAAGCATGCGCGGTTCTCGAGCGTTCGGTCAGCGTGTTCGCCGCCACAAAACACAGGTGGATAACCACCTGTGTTTTGTGGTTTCCATAAGGAAAGCGAGCTCTGTCTAAAATAGACGAAATCACACACACTATTGATGTGCATAATTGAATTCGAATAATACCTATTCGTCCAAATCAATTGTGCATAACGATACCTGCTTTGCATGATCAAGGTCGTAGCGCAGACTTATGCAGTCACATATACATAATTGTGTAAGTATATCACTGACATAGACGCGTGCAAGAAAATTAATAATGGATACACGTTTCTGTGTATCACTGCGTATATTATCATGGCTTGTATTTACCGAACAGAATTTTGTGTCTAAGCACGAACGCATAAAGCACTGCGTGAATGCTAGAGAAACACGCATGCTGTACACATGCCAATATGCCCACGGTGTTCAAGTCGCATCCGCGCTGGTTTTGATATCAAAATTGTTCCCTTATATGAACTAGGCCATAGCTTTTTAATATAAAACAAAGAAACTACCAAAAGATTTTCTTTAAATGTGTTTCTAAAGAATTATATTTGTCTTAACAGTCTTATTTCAAATGTATTTCAATTGGCTTTTTAGTCTGACGAGATTCAGCAGACTATCAGTATATTCACTTAGCTATTACTAACGGACTTTGGCATCCCAGAGATAACGATATACTAAGGTTAGACTTTGAGACCTATTAAGATTGACATTTGTAGGACATGACTCAGATAGGTTGAACAACTTTTTTAACTTAATTATATCAAAGAATGTAAAAAGTATTACGTATAACATTGAGTGATTACTGATTACCAATACACCATACTAAACGGTGCATTTCACTTCACCATTATTCGCTTCATAACATATTTATCGTAATTATGCAACCAAATAAATTTCTTTATTGGAGCATTAGCTGTTACCAGCGGCTTTGTCCGCCTGGAATATTATTTCTCGCGGAACCCAATTCTTTTTTCTAAATAATTTTGACCTGTGTTACTCCTTCTAACAGCTATCTGTCAGTGAAGGTCCTAATTGACTGAGCCGTTTCAGAGATTAGCCGGAACAAACAGTTAGACAGAAAGAGAAAGCATGAATATTTTTTTTTATATCAGTACAGTATAATATGCATTTAGTAAAAATACTTTAATTTTTATTATGTGTAGATCAATTTTGAAATAATTGATACGAAAACAGCTCTTTAAAGGTGGTGTTTATGTTACTACGATTATAATGTCGATGACGTTGATCGAACGAACGGTCGAAATTAATAATAATCAATTTAGTACGTTTTGAGATTAACGATTAAAAATTCATTTTGAAGTCGTATACATTTTTAATCTTAACTCTGAAGATAATTGATTAGATTGATTATTAATTTCAACCGATAGTTGGTTACTGGCGATACCTTAACTTGTCCATGTGACCTAGGTCGTGTACACTAGCCGTTAAAGATTTAGTTTTCTTTATGAATGCCTCGTTGGCGCAGTGATAGTGAATATGACTGCCGTGTATAAGGTTCGATTTCAGGGTTAGGCAAAGTGTTATTGGGTTTTATCTCAATAAATATTTACTTGATGTGTAGCCGTGTGTACTACCCATGCGAAGCTGGGACGGATCGCTAGTACACACGGCTACATATCAAATTAGACACCCTATATACGCATAACTACGCTACATACAAAATAGAGAATTGTCGGAAAGGGACAGTGCATAGTGGTGTCGATGTATTGGTAAAGATAGAGCGTAACAAAAATATAACGCACTCTCTTGTACGATTCGCAGCGTTCAACTTCTAATAGTTCAAAGTTTTTTAGAAAATGTGATGCTGTGACATTTGATTAGGCTTAACTGTAATTTATTAAGCAATAGTTAGACAGTCTCTCAAGATCTTGTTGCACTTCTGTAAAGTCAGATACATTATAGATACTTTGAAAACTTTCAAGTCGTATGAGTATACAAAAAAAATTGAAATGTTGAAACATTTATTTATACAATTTATGAATAAAATAAACAGCAAAGGCCCTAAAATTGTGCCTTGTGGGACTCCCTAAGTGACCTTGATAATACAAGACTCAAAACCATTATCACTACTTTTTGTGTTCTGTTTGTTACATATGATACAAACGAATTTTACGCGAGCGAAGCCGCAGCCAAAAGCTAGTCTTGTATATACCCAATAATAATTGCATGTAGTGACATATTTTCTTTATTATCGCCAACAAAGGGTAATACCATTTGTAGGATAGTTTAATAAGCTTCAGTTTACGTGAGGTTACTGAGGTTATTACTCTAATATAGAGCATTGCATTATTCTTAGTGGTTCAATTGCTGCACTAGGCTCGGTTCACATTGGACTGCACGGTATGACACACTGTGAATTTGGTGTCATAGATATTGTTAATTAAGTGAGGTCCACGTCATAGTATTAGCATCTGCTAAAATATACATTTTTGCTTTGATTTATCTATACTAATATTATAAAGCTGAAGAGTTTGTTTGCTTGAACGCGCTAATCTCAGGAACTACTGGTCCAAATTGAAAAATTCTTCTAGTGTTGGCTAGCCTATGTATCGAGGAAGGTTATAGGCTATATAACATCACGATATAACCCACGGGGCGGCGCAGTAATCATAAACGTGAGTGAAACCGCGGGCACAACTAGTCAATTATAAAAATATAAGAGTGCACGGATGTCGTAATGGTATAAGTGGTCGCCTTGCCGCTGCCATTACGCCGTGTGCTGTGGGTTCGAATCCCACTTCTTCTCCCTAGCCTTTATTATTCCTAAGTCACTTGGAGTCGGCTTTTTCTAGTCTAACCGGATTTGACCTTAAATCAGTTTTTACACGGAGCGGCTGCCACCTGACCTCCGCAACCCGAAGGCTAACGATACCCTAAGGCTAGACCAGTGTCAGGATATTAGGGTGTACTGACTTTCCCAATAACGACTGCCACATATGTTCATGGCAGCCAAGACCGACAGCTTAACGTGCTCTCCGAGGCACGGAGCAGGCGATAATTGTCAATCAATACGCACATAATTTCGAAAAGTCATATAACTTACCAAAGTCAGAGGTGCGCGACGTGGGTTCTAACACGATACCTCTGCATTGCTGTCAGTATTGTGTGATCCATAAATGGTTGTTCCGAGTTTGTATGTTCTTTGTGTCCGTTGTTTGAATGTTTCTAAAGTCCCCCATGACACAGGTATTACTCCTAGTGCGGGAGTAGTCCTAAAAAAAGAGGAGTAGGTATAGTTTCGGTAAATCTGTCGTCAATTCAAGCGTCTAGGGACGATATCGTGACGTGGCAACCATATATTATAATTAAAATCACAAGCAGCCGTATTTAAGTGGCCAATCGGCGATAAGTTGATTACACGCATATGAATTTGTAGTCACAATGCATAAGGAACTCGTACTCCACGAGAAACAAGATACTTAGTTTAAGTTTTAAGTTTTTAGTTATTGTACGATTCATCTCTAATGTCTAACATGTTTATATTTAGTATGTTAATTATTAAAGATAAGTATTTAAAAAAAAAGTATATATATGTATATGTTTATCCATTGTCTAGTACCCATAGTACAAGCTCTGCTTAGTTTGGGCTAGATGGTGTTGTGTGTATGTGATAGAATATTATATTATACTAGCTGTCCAGACAGACGTTGTCGTGTACAGACGAAAAAAAAAACAAATCTAAACCTTCCTCGAATCCACATGAACACACACAAAAAAATTCATTCAAATCGGTCCAGCCGTTCAGGAGGAGTTCACTGTCAACACACGTACGAAGAATTATATATATTACTAGCTGTCCCGGCAAACGTTGTTTTGCCATAAAAAATGTTTTGACCAAAAGATTTAAAAAAAAATTAGGCGTGGACAACCCTTATCACTAAGGGGTATGAAAAATAGATGTTGGCCGATTCTCAGACCTACTCAATATGCTCACAAAATTTCATGAGAATCGGTCAAGCCGTTTCGGAGGAGTACGGGAACGAACATTGTGACACGAGAATTTTATATATAAGATAAATATATTACCTATGTAAGTTTAAAATTCTATACAAAGATTTTTTGTTTTGAATAAATGACTAATGAAAGAAATTAGGCTTTGCTAATGCAGATACGACGTTCCTTTAATAAACGCACGACCGCTCGGTTAGTGTGACTTGACCCTTACATTACACTATCAGGCATGTTGTCTATTCTGTCCGACCAGATCATTATCGTCCAATATAGTCCCCTCCTACGATATTGAAGGAATAAAGGAAGTAGCTAGGCATCATTGCGTACGATGCACCGATTTGGTCCCACGCAACATGACCGCGTTTGGTGTCGCATTCGCGTAACTCAGCGATTGTATTCAAAGTGACTCGTAACCTTCGCTATAATGTTCTAAATGCATTTGCACGATGGTGACATAAAGGTTTATTCAGATCTAAGCGATATATCTACACTGCTGCTAGCTATGCGTTTCAAAAAGATGTCCACTGCTAGACATAGGCCTCCCTCAAGGTTTTTCACGCAGACATAAATAACAGGCTTGTAATAATAATAATATCAGCCTTGTATTAAACTCTCCCACTGCTGGGCACGGGTCTCTTCTTAGTGTGAGAAGGATTAGGCTTTAGTCCACCACGCTGTCTCAGTGCAGTTTGGCAGACTTCACATATCTTCGAGAACTTTATGGAGAACTTTTAGATATGCAGGTATTCTCACGATGTTTTCCTTCACCGTTAAAGCGAGCGATAATGAACTATTTAATACGCACATAACTTCGAAAAGTCAGAGATGCGTGCATTGGGATCGAACTCAAAACCTCTGCGTGGCAGTCCAATGGTGTCCCACTTGGCTATCGCTGCTGGCTGTTATCATCACGACAGGCTTATATAATCATATAAAATTAAATTAAATTATACTTATCTACATTTATTTTTATACTTACTATAATATAATCGTAACGAAGTGGAAAACGTTAATTGCATATTTGATATGTAAGTAATGATTACATGGTTTAGTATAGTGGTTTGTCCGTTTAAAACTATTAGACAAATACTGTATTAATTTTGCACGCGTAATACCACATGGCGTGGTCTACAGAGGCATACTATCGCGATATATGCCATGCAGCATGACCAGTAAAGTATAATTTTCTTGTGCCTAAATCCGTGCGTACAAATTGCACTTACGTCTTGTCCTTAGTAATATTATTAATTCGAAAATGTATTCGCTGGTTTTGCCTTTCATGCAGTAACAGAATAACAGATTGACATAATTTTAGATACACAGATTATTTTATGGGCACGAGACACATACTTAGGTAGACATATTATTTTTCGTCATAATATTATGTTCCGTAATATAGTTATTAATTTCGATTTCAAAGATTTTTGTATTCCATAATGTATAAAAGATCTTATAGTTATGTTTGGTAACAATTATAGGCCCTAGCATTATTTCTTATTCCTTAGAATGAGGAAATGAAGTAATACTTCTAAAAAGTTCCCTCCTTTACCTAATGTAAGAGCTAAATCAAATATGGCTAAATAGATCTCCGCCTGAACGTCAGAACTTTTTCACGCGTGCGAATCCGTACAGTAAACCCCGAGTACATAATTTAGTTTCGATAAATCGATTTGGCATAGGTATGTAGATAGGAATGTCAATTATAGAGAGATTTGTTACTTGTTTCAGAGCCAACTTGCTGGAGCATGTGGTATATCGCATGGGTCTGCTGGCTGTCATCAGATCCCGGGTGAAGAACGGTGAGATTTATGTCATTATCATCTTGTACTTAGGGTTGCCAATGCTTTCAATATAAGTTTAGGGATAGTGCAATAAAAGCCCAGAGATAATAAGACTACTAATAGTCTCTTAATTTCTATGAAAATGATTGATTAATGAATGATTTATATGAAAAAAAGCGGGCATTAACGCGATCATGCTCAGCATTTACATAGGTACCTTTGTGAAAGGTTAGACCTTTCTGCCAGGTCGCAGTGACCGTGGTCTCAAGCAGACTTTATGGAACGCGGACGTGAGAATACATGCTGTAATGAACAGTTTTACGATCGAATTCATCCGCATTCTTATGAAAAGAAAACTAGTACATTGTTACTGAATTATTATCTAGCCTAATATTTTTTATTTAAAAAGTTCAGCTTCCGTATATTTATGTCCGCAAAAGTTGAAGTAGTCGATGGATTGACTTGGTCTTTTTTACATCTATATACGAGTGTATCTATATAGCTTATATGCCAAAGTTAGTAAGCAGTAGTTGGTAAATAATATCAGACTGTGCTACAGCGAAGCGTAGGCAGGTTTAGCTAGTATAATAATTGGGATTTAAATAATTATGAAGTGCCCGCTTTGTATAAAGAAAATCGGTAACGCTGTGGCCAATTACCTTTACAAGATGCAGGGGTCTATAAAATAGATTGTGACTGCGGACACTCATACATTGGTCAAACCAAGAGAAGCATAGGCACCCGCATAAAAGAACACATAGCTGATGTAAAACACAAACGCTCGTTGAAGTCTGCTGTGTGTGAACATAGAGAGAACATGTAAAATAGAGAACATGGTTGGAATGTACCACCATCTTGGGATCCTGTACTTCAAATAGTCAAACCCAAGAAGAAACAAACCACAGCTAGACTTCATGATACTTTGAGCTCATTCTGCGTAAATAGAAACACCAATGACTAAATTATGTTCGGGTACTTTGAAATAACTACACTGGATCATTGAGACAACTACCATCTTAGTCTCCCCGTGACCATGGCTGCTGAAAAGCAACCGAAACGTCGGGAAAGTGTAAACCTAAATATAAATAGATTTAATAGTTTAAATAATTTTATTAGCTTATAAATTAGTAAAATTCAATAGTAGTAGTAGTGTAATAGTTTTAAAATTATGTAATACAGTGATTAATAAACAACGCGATAAAATCCGTATATAGTAAGTAGTTTAATTTCAATGAATAACATTCGCGTAAACAGCAGACAATATTAAATATGTATTATATCAATATTTTTTAAATGGCCAATTTCAATTAAATATATTTTTTTAAATTTTATGCTTGAACTGAGGCCACTATGGTTCGTCTGATATTAACAAAACACTAGCTATCATGTAATTATGACGAATTGAAAGAACGAATACGAGCAGACGCTAAGCAATATAACTTTAAATTTTATCAAATGTTATTGATAATTATTATTAATAATACATGTTATCAATAAATTCATGTTATTAATAATACATGTTATCAACAATATACATAATATATAGTTTATTCTCGGATTATAAATGAATTTTTAAAATAAGATTGCATTTTGTACGGAAATCACAGAATTAGATATAGGACATACACGCAATTTCATAACTCATCATTCTATATACCTATGCATTTATATTTAAGTAGGTACTAAATGTTGTGGTTAAACTCAGAATATTTTGTATGGCATCTATGAAAACAATACCGATTTAAAACTAGAATGTTTTGGTAAATAAACAATAACAACCAAAGAAAAATTTATGCAGCTGTTATGCGCGTACCGCAATTCTAAAAATATTGCAATGATTGACGGTACTGACGCACTCATCTACATATCAATATTGCATGTATTTTACCGAAACTAGAAGTAAACATTTTTCTCTTATAAAATCCTTCAGGCTGAATATCGGTCGCGGTGGCTAATCTTAACGGAGACTGACCATCTGCGCAAGAGATATTATAGTGCACCATTATGTGCGCAAATAAACACAAGTATACTTTCTGTTCGCTAACTCTCATAATCCGAAGAGATAGCATTACGACTCGATCGGAGAGAGATCATGACGCCTTTAAAATCTCAATAACTTTTTGTTGTCTCGACCAAGATTTTTTATACAAGGTGGCAAACTAGTTTATGACGGTAAGCTTTTACGGTAGCTTATGATGATACTACAGTACCAGGGCTTTACTCTATACTTGCCAACTCAAGAGAAAATAAATAAAATATACGTAGAAGAGAATGAACGAAAAAAATAGGTGAGTTTTGTACACACAGCGAAACATCAACTTAGACTGATTGGACTTCCAAAGTCCAATCAGTCTAGGTTGATGTTGAACTATTAGAAATTGAACGCTGCGAATCGTGCGAGAGAGTGCGTTATATTTTTGTTATGCTCTATCCTTACCATTACATCGACACCACTATGCACTGTCCCTTTCCGACAATTCTCTATTTTGTACGTAGTGTAGTTATGCGTATATAGGGTGTCTAACTTGATGTGTAGCCGTGTGTACCTATGAAACGCCGGGACTTTTAACTCTAAAATCCTTTAGCCTGCTGAAGGATTTTAGAAAAGACAAAATCCCTGTTTTTTTTCTTTTTCGGCCGGTGCAACCTTGTGGAAACGTCAAGCACCTAAACAGTATGCATGATGGTATAAACCGCATAATACTATACTAGCTGTTGCCCGCGACTTTGCTCGGGAACAGCAGATTTTATATCCTTTTCTGTATCCTTGACAATGTGTATATGAAATTTCATGAAGATCGGTCGAGTAGTTAAGGCGTAAAAGTGTATCAAACGAACAAATAAAGGCCATAGCACACATATCAACTCGGAAAGAGAACGTAACCGTATCGCCTTTCGCCTCGCCGTCAACCAGGCGACAACCTAACGTAAACACGTAACGAAAGCGGATCGGGTACGTCGACTCGGCTACGGCTAGGCGACGCCACGCTTACAGCTCGCCGACCGCAAAGCGAGGCGATTACGTTACGTTTCCGATTAGTGTGCGTTGCAGTAGGGAGTTTCAAAGAAATAATACTGCACGGCTCTTGTTGATACGGTGCCGATCCGTTTTCGAGTTGATATGTGTGCTGTGACCTTAAACAAACAAACAAACCCACATTCGCATTTATAATATTGGTTAGTATTAGCATAATACAACGCGGGAACTTAAAAGTTATTGGTCAAGTGTCCTATTTTGTTAGTGGATGTAACGATCGGTTTCGTCGACAGATTTCTCAGTATTTCATACATATATTTATTTCTTGAACGTTGGCAGCCCTATACCTGTATTGATCGTACATTATATAATAATGTACTGATACATAGTATATACAGACTATTTACTTCGTCTGAAATTACAATCTATATTTCAGTTAAGACTAAAATGTTTATTTGTAATATATATGCATGTACATATATAGGATTTAGGTGGTGTCTTACATCTACATTTTGTCGAGTTTGCCGTTATATTTGCAACCTATCGTAAGGGCCTGCTTTCGATTTCCAAGATCGGTAAAGCGTTATAGCATTTTTCTGTTAGGAGATTCTCGTCTCTTGCTATTTGGGCTACAATTCATTTGCACCCCTTATCCTAAGATAAATATGACTTTGTTATTAGTAATTATGCGCATATTTCCATTCGAATAATATTCGAATAAGTACCGTTGTGTGCAAGTGCATTCGTCCCCCCACTAGTGTAACGTCACATATTTTGCATCTAGAAATTATTAAACCAAACAGCAGTTCCGAAAATAGTTTCACAATGTGAATTTTCACGGAACGTATTCCACGCGTAAAGCGGGGTATTACTGTACTTAGATATATTAGATTACAAAATGTGACGTCACCCCTCCCACGCCTTGTCACACAATGTCACACTTCGTTGACCCCCTCCCTCCCCTTTAGCGTGTGACGTAATTTATGGATGGCCCCTTACGTGTTGTCATTTTTTTTGGGTGTTAATTCCATCGAATATAAATCGAATACAATTGCGCACATTACTAATTACGATCCCATCAATAGGGCAAAGACTGAAGATCAAAACTCTCGATTGCAAATCCGACGCCTATATCATTGGCCTGACGCTTCAAATGTTTTCAATATATTTATTCATAAGATATGTATTTAAATTGAATCTAGTTTACTGCCGTAGCATCAACGCCTCTAGCATTAAACTAGAAACACTAAACTAAAATAACTCGCAGTTAGACCTACTTACGTTTATATCTCCGCGTTTCCAGGTCGCACAATAGGTATGATGATAACTGCGTCGCACAACTTGGAGCCTGACAATGGCGTGAAGCTTGTAGACCCTGATGGTGAGATGCTGGAGCAGAGCTGGGAGGAGATAGCTACTAGACTAGCTAATGTCAGGTAAGCATACCATCTAGTAACGAAAAGATAGTATGAAAATATTCGGAAATTGAATAATGCCGCGTTCGAATGTTGATCAATGCGTTGTTACTAATTATAATTCGAATCATCGAATATTCGACACTTGATTTGATGGTAGCACGATTGATAAATGGATAGAGTACCTACGACTCGATGATGTTTATGGTCTCGTGTGACAGTGATGACCTTTTATGAAGGTATTCCTCTAAATATATCTATGCTCTTTGCTTTCCTAAGTTTTTTTATCAAATGGTGGTACCCACATTAGTATTTTCATAGAGCCAAATAAGTAATCAATATTAAAATATTATGTGTTTGAGTGTTTATCAATGATTGGCATAATTCGATTTTATATCCAGTAGCATTATGGGCACAGAAAACACCCAGTCCCGAGAATCGCTATTCGTAGTCTCTGTCGATCACACACTTTTTTTGTACTGTTTGGTGATCGAATCCATATTATACATAACGGCGCTGGCATCACTTACAACTGTGATATCCGAGCAGGCATTGCTTAACCTTTATGTCACTCATTCTACAACAAGGTGTGTTAATTGTTTTAATTTGTGGCACTAAATTATGCGATGACCCGCGCTCTTTATCGGTAGGCGGGCTAAAATTGGCAAATTTGGAACTTCGAGTTGGACTCCAGGGAGGATCAAAGTGCAGACGATTTACTATCGTCCTATCTTGGATATATACATGTATTATTCTTTCTAAAAAAAGGCGTCTAGAGTCACTTAGTTGACTTGTATCAGGCAGTATGAAGGTGCTTCCTGGCATTCCTGTGCATGCAGTTGCCGCTTTGTATTAAGAAAATCAGAAAGTTGTGGTTTTCATACTTACTATTCAATCAATATTTTTTGAATGGCCAATTCGAATTCTATTTATTTTTCATTTAAAGTTGCTTGTATTAAGCCTCTATGATTTGTCTTAAATTAACAAAAACATCAAACATCATGAAATTATAACGTACACGGGCAGACACTAAGCGATATAATTTTAAATATGCATTTTATTAAAAGTTATTGATATTTATTAATAAAAATACATGTTAATAATAATAATACATACATACATACATAAATTCACGCCTGTTTCCCAGAGGGGTAGGCAGAGACTACGGATTTCCATTTGCTACGATCCCGACAGACTTCTCTGGCTTCATTCACTTTCATAACATTCCTCATACACGCTCGCCGGTTTAAGGTGCTCTTAACCTGGCCTTTATCCATACTAATATTATAGCCTAAAATAATACTATTATAATCTTGAAACATAAAACATTTTTAAAATAACCACTCCATTTTATAGAGTAGCCACGATATTAGATGTAAGACATTAACGGCAATTTCGTAGCTAAAGATTTAATTCATATGACCCTTCACTTCTACATACCTACAGGGCTTAGTACTTTGTACTTTAAAAAAGACGTCTCCCGCACTGGGAATAATTTCTGTTTCGCAGAGGACTTTGAAAGCTTTATATAACGGACACAAAGAGCATCCAGACTCGGAACAACCATTTGTCGATCAAACAAATTTCTGGGGATCGAACCCGCAACACTCTACGCGGCGGCAGTAGCGAGCCGACCACTTAATTCACTACGCCACCAACTGCATTTTCATAGTTAAAGAATGGAATCAAATCTTTTTTTCTTTTTAACACACTTTTATTAGCTTGGTTTGTATATATGTACCGGAATCTTTGAACGTGATTTTGACCTCTTTCAAACCGACGGATTGATTTGAAATTTTGCACACTTATCGTGGACCGATGACAATACAATAATTTAAAAAAATTAAAAAAAACAAAACTTAAATAAAAAACAAGTAATAGTTGTAAAAACTAAAAAAACACGTTTTAAAAATAAAAAATAACAATTTTAATGTAAAAAAGCGTGGGGTGCTTTCTAAGATATTTTCATAATCCCCAACCCACGCTTTTTAACATTAAAATTATTAAATTATATTATTTTTTATTTTTAAAGCGTGTTTTAAAATTATTATTTATTTCGTTTTTATCCAAACGGATATGCCAATTTAATCGTAACCTATTACAAAATAACACAAAATATATATTTATCTTAACGGTTTTAGGCAGTCATTCATAAGCAGCTGCGACCATTTTATATATGGCTAATTATGCTAGACGCGAACCAGGTTTAAACAGCACATTGAATGATAACCACATTGGAGGACCTTAATCTCTTTATCTCTTTATATCTACAGGGTTATACTAACAGTATTTTCTATAACGTTTACAGTGATACAGACTTGGAGTCGACTACAGAACAGGTGATAAAGCAGGTGAACGCGGACATGTCGCTCAAGGCCAGCGTCTTCATCGGAATGGACACCAGGTTAGCGCACACGTTTATAACCATTACTATGTCAATTTAATGATAATTTATTCAAGAGGTTGACTGCACCGTTTGATGTACAGTATGCTCTATTATTTTGTATAAGTATGTATGCAGTTATAGCTGCATATATATAAAGTCGTTATGTTCTGTATTCCTGAAGGGGAAGGCAGAGGTACCTATATTTCCAATGACGTTGACATTTATCACTGTAGCCTGCCGAAATTTATAGAAGTTGCGCAAAAATGCATAAGTAATAAAATTGGTAATTTTTTTTTGTGTTAGTTTTACAGTATATTTAGTTATAAATATAATAAACCCTGTCCGATCTTTAAAGGTGTTATACAGTAACTTATTATGAGTACGTAAGGGACATACTTTTATAAAAATCGATCAAAAGAATAATTCCAGTAAATTTAATTTAGTCTCCCCGTGACCATGGCTGCTGAAAAGCACCCGAAACGTCGGGGAAAGTGTAAACCAAAAATAAATAGATTTAATAGTTTAAATAATTTTATTAGCTTATAAATTAGTCAAATAAAATCAATAGTAGTAGTAGAGTAATATTTTCAAAATTTTGTAATACAGTGATAAATAAACAACGCGATAAAATCCGTATATAGTAGTTTAATTTCAATTTAATTTATTTGTAATAATATGCTAATAGATTACCCATGGCAACACCGACAACATATTAATCATAATAATTATGTACCTAGGTATCACTAAAGTTTATAAAGGTTTACCGATGCCGCGCCTACCTACCTACGTCAAGTTTAGTGGAGTGTTGCTAGACTGTGCGAAATTTCAGTAATTTAAGGGTAAAAATGCTAATCAATACTGTACATAATAATATTATGAAGACGTTTTACGATGATATAGATTTTTTAATTATTTTTCTTAGTATGTTTGTTAAGAGGGAAGCAAGACCTTAATGCCTTAATGGATCGGACAGGGTTTATTATACACACTGTATTATATTGGGATTAGGTCTTAGGATAACATTGTGAGGAAATCTGCATATCTGAGTTCTCCATAATGTTCTCGAAGATATGTGAAGTCTGCCAACCCGCACTGGGCCAGCGTGGTGGACTATGGCCTGACCCTTCTCACAATAAGAAGAGGCCCGTACCGAAAAGTGGAACAGTTTAATACAGTGCTGATATATTGGTACGATATTCTCCATCACCGTTAAAGCGGGTGATAAATAACTAATTAAGAACTTCCAAGACTAAGACTTCGAAGAGTCAGAGGTGCGTGTCGTGGAATCGAGTTCGAGACCTCTGCGTGTCAGTCCAACGACGGTCTTACAGTAGGCTATCGCTAATATTTAAATTATATGAAACATGATAATAATTTTTTACAGATACACCAGTCCCCGCTTGGCGGCAGCTGCGGCTAACGGCGTAATTGCTCTGAAGGGCACTCCTAAGGAATTCGGCATCGTCACCACACCGATGTTGCACTATTGCGTCAAGTGTCGCAATGATAATACGTATGGCACACCCACTGAGGAAGGTATGCTAGTTTATTTTAACAAAGTCAGATACAATCAAATAATCAGCCTCTCTGTTGTTAAGCGTTGTATTGAAGCAGATGGCTGCTCGCGACACTAGTTAGAAGCCAAACTTTGAACAATGAGCGGCGCTGGCAGTATCCCCTCCTAGCACTCATCCCTAGTGTTGAGAACTTAATATCTTAAGAAACCAGAAAATGCCGTGTTGTTTGGATTATCCGCTTGTATCCGCTTGACAGTATATACATCGCAAATACGTAAACAAATTCCATAGTAAATGTAGCTACCCGATTGTTACTAGAAATTCGTAGAGACTTGGCGATAAATACATATGTAACGCAGCGTATGCTAAGTTTGTCATGGTAAGAGCGTAAGCTAAGGGCTAAGTGTATCGTCAGTATATAGCCCTGTATCGTAGAATAATATATCAGTCGTCTCCCCGCAACCACTGTGTTAGGTCGTATATATATATATATACGACCTAACACAGTGGTTTTATATATATATATTCATTTAGTATATCGAGTTATTTCATTTGAGTATCCACACAAGACCACTTTTTAATTAACCCCGCACATATGTTAAGACCTTGCAATAAATAATGGTGGTTCTGTTTTATTCATTTGCCAGTTACGTATTGATTCTATAGTGGAATACTGATGATTCTTTTGCCACGTACATTTCACATGAAGTCTGCGATTGTTTATTATATGGTGACGGTACTAGAACGCTGGCTCAGTTAGTAAAGTATTGGTACTTTCCTAGGTCCCTGTAAGGGCTGAATCCGACCCAATTCAGCCTTACAGGGACCGGCGTAAAAGATTTTAATTAATATTGTCTTCTGTTTACGCGAATGTTATTAATTGAAATTAAACAAATTTACACGGATTTTATCGCGTTGTTTATTTAACACTGTATTACATACCTATTACATTAGAAACTGTTACACTACTACTACTACTATTGAATTTTACTTATTTTTAAGCTAATAAAACCATTAAAACTATTTATATTTAGGTTTACACTTTCCCCGATGTTTCGGTTGCTTTTCAGCAGCCATGGTCACGGGGTTAGATATAATACAGTGTTAAATAAACAACGCGATAAAATCCGTACAAATGAGTTTAGATTTTAGTTCATTTTTTAAGTAACGAAACTGCCATCAGTGACCACTGACCATCAGATTATAAACAATATAATTACCACCATATGTTGTTAAAAAAAATATCAATTCTTAGAAGTCTAGAATACTAAGTAATGATTCACTGATTCCAGGTTACTACGAGAAAATCGTCGGTGCGTTCAAGGCTATTCGCCAGAAACTCCCCGTAGGAGGGAACTATAACACAACGCTGTATGTTGATGGAGCCAACGGTGTCGGTGGCAAGAAGCTGAATATCATCAGGAAGACCTTGGATGGAGAACTGGACCTGAACTTGTTTAACTTAGGAGGAAACGGTGGAAAGCTGAATTTGAATGTAATTGTTTATTTTTATTATTATTTGTGTTTTACTTTTCACCTATAAGGAAGCTTGCAGGTTAACTATGATAAATACAAAGGCACTATAAATTAAGATGGCCTTGTAGAAAAGAAAATATTTAAAAAACTATTCATTTTGATATTATGTACATAGGTTCAATTAAGATGAATTTGGGCGACATTCTCAGCGTCTTTGTTTTGTAGCATCATTTTGCGAGCTTTAGTGAGGTTCGGGTTTAAATTCCCTGGTCAGGCAAAGTGTTACTGGGATTTTCTGTTAGGCAAAACTCAGTAGCGCCACGGAATCTAAAAAAAATAGGCACTCCCTATTACTTGGGACTTAAAACATTTCGAGAGGTCATGGGTTTGAATCCCACCTTTTGCATTGCTGATGCAAATTCACTACTAACACAAGCATTCTAGTTATCTGGAGAAGTTAGCAAGAATACCTGTAAATTGTTACCCAAAAGCTATTTTGGTAACCTACGGGGAGAAGACACTGCTACTGATGTTGTAGTTACTATACATATTAGTTAGTACATAGATATTGCGGCTAGAAGAGATTATACGACACGTCAACGGTTGAACGTTTAATGTATCGAGAGCAAAAGTATTGACTGCACGGATGAAGTACCTAGTAGTTTAAAAGGTCGGCATGCCACTGCTACCGAGCCGGGTGTTGTGGGTTCGAACCCATATATTACACAGATTGTGTCAGAACTTGTACACTCCCTATTGAAATTAAACAACTATATACGGCTTAAATAGTTTTATAATAAGCTTAAATAGAAGTTAACAATAACTAATAAAAGTGTTTAAAATAGAAGTATAAAGTTTCAAAATTATGTAACAATAGTGTTTCATAAAAAATAAACTACGCGATTAAACCCGTATAAAGTTGTTTAATTTCAATGTATAACATTCGTGTAAACGTAAGACAATATAAACTCCCTATTGTTTTTGTGATGATTTTTTTAATTAATAGTTACCTTTACTTTACAGTGCGGAGCAGACTTCGTGAAGGTATCACAGAAGCCTCCGGTGGGAATCGAACACGTGCCATTCCAACGCGTTGCGTCACTCGACGGTGACGCAGACAGGATAGTCTACTACTACCTCGATGACAAGTTAGTATACTTATCTACAGCGATAACAAAAAAAATACATCTAAAATAGACTAGAGATTTGTTTAAAGTATAATTAAAAGGAAGACTTTTAATAAAACTTAAGAAGAATCTCTAGTCTATCTCCTATTGCAAGGCAAAATCTACCAGGCAGGTCTTGGATAGCCTTTGCCTTGCAGTAGGACAATACAGGTATAACTAAATTCACAATAAATAATAATAAATTATAAATAGAAAGGTAATGTTTACATATGTAACTAATTCTGATTGACGCTTCGGGTGATCAAAAAGCTGGCCATTTCTTAGCTCAAAAAGTCAGTATTGCGTCTCCACATAGCAATGCTGTCAGCCTTCTGGGCACGTTACCAGTTAAAAGCGATTTATTCTACGACGGTTAAACGAGTTGTATAAATATTACCTTAAATAATTGACTGATGATAAATTTATTTTATTTATTTATTTGATATTTGATGCAACAATTAAATATCTAAAATACAAGATACAATGCTGCTTAAACAAATAACAAATCTATAACTTGTGCATACAGTAAAAATAATCATATATCTAGTGAGTACTATAGGTACATACTTACTTACAATCTATTTGTGAATTTATGAGGCCATATAAATTTAAAAAAAAAACAGGTAGGAAAACATAAATACTTGTGCCACAGAACCAATATGTACCCTATGTATTGCATACATTTTGCAGAGAGCTTAATTACCAAACCTAAGCCTCTTTTGATTTTCTCACTAGGCAAGCCTGTATCGAGGAAACCTTGAATTACACAAGAATAATTTTATTACTGAGCTTAGAAAAACTAATAAAATAAATACATTAAAAACATTTATACAGCAAATTAAATTAAAAGACAAATTTGTTGAAACTAGCGGGCTTACGCGGTTTCAGCCACGTTTATGATCACTGCTCCGCTGCTAAGGCACGTAGCGTGATGTTATAGCCTGTAATCTTTCTCAAGACATGTAACATTAAATACCCAAAGAATTTCCAAATCCGATTCGTAGTTCCATTGATTACCATGTTCAAACACACAAACAAACAAACTGTTAAATTAATTATATTACTATAGATTTATAAGGAAGCAAGAGAACATAACATATTATATATCCTAAGCTTTATTATTTCCCTGCAAGCAAACATAGCGACATATGTTTACTCTATATATTTTAGTGAAAATAACTATTCGACAGAAACCATGCATCTTTTTTGTATAAACGATTCTAAACGTTCTCTAGTATCGGAAGCCAAGACACATTTTGGGTTGTTGAGCCAACAGAGTAAGTAAATAAAATGGTATAACACACAGACATATAACTCGGTTCACACTCATAGAAAGACGGACTACACAAAGAAATATACATAAATATATTGAAGTAACTGCGAATCTATTAATATAACATTTAATTTTATTACGACATAAAAATAGTAGATACTGCGTCGAAAAACACGGACATAACATGACGCAATACATCATGTGATTCGACTAAATATAATTTTATCTATATTCGTTTTCTCTTATCCAACGATAAACAATTTCAATAATTTGTTCAATCACAAAAATAATTACAATCGTAATAACAGATCAGCTATTTTGGGAATAATTTCAGATGTCAGGATGGCCGAGCGGTCTAAGGCGCCAGACTCAAGGTTCCCTTGCCTACTAAACGTAGGTAGAGTTGTTCTGGTCCTCAATGAGGGCGTGGGTTCGAATCCCACTTCTGACAAAACTTTTTTGTATCTTAAAATTATTTAATAAATATGTGGAATAAAATATATTTATTTATATTGATATATTATTAAGTTATAAACAAAAACATTGCTTTCAATATTTTATGTATAAATATTTTAAATTATTCTATTAATTTTAAGTATTTCTTATTTTGTATTTATCACCTAAATACTAATTATTCCGCACAAAATTTATAAAATTTTGGTATTTAACCGACTTTAAAAAAGTGAGGTTGTCATTTCAAATATTTTACGGTGGTACGAAAGTATAATATGACACCGAATTATTTCAATAGATATTTTTTTAATAATAATTTCATTCTGTTATTATAGAAATTTTTGAAAACATTCGTTACGATAAAAATAATGACTGCAATAGATTGAGCAATTTTTAGCACAGACAAGAAAAACGAGCATGGTATAAAAATATAATAAAAACACTTATATAAAAAAGCAACATTCGAAAAATTTCAAGTCTTGGAAATAATCTTACGGAATACTTAATATTATATAATAATATAAGGTAACGTGTCTTACTCGCGATGAATTGAAATATTTACATTAATATTATAATTTTCAGACAAAACATGAACATGTTGGACGGCGACCGCATCGCGACGCTACTCGCATCATACATCACAGAACTGTTACGTTCTTGTGAAGCGAGCGAGCTCACTCTGGGCCTGGTGCAGACCGCGTATGCTAACGGCGCATCTACTAGATACATCATTGACGAACTGGTTAGTAGTTCCTTTAAGTAGCTAAATTTAAGCATCTGATATAATAATTAATATATATAAAAAAATGTATGTAAGTTTGACTCCTCATATCTATTAGAACACTTCTACCAACACTAGTCGTAACACTTGAAATTTTCGGTCGAAAGACTTGTTCTTCTTGCTTCGATACTGGATCCTTAGATGAGGCGTGACAAAAGCACTCCCTTAGACCCTCAAAGCAAAGACTTCTGCTTCACACGACCACTTCAGCTGTATTAAGGATGTCGTTACTACACGACTGCTTATCATGAGGTGGAAAAACTATTTTAACGGGTTGCCAAAAATCAAATATAGTCTCATCTAGAATCTAGCGGCAAAGTGGCAGAAATGTGTGTGTAATACACCTTTCGAGAATATAGAGCATGGTTGGTAAAATAATTTAACCAGTCATGCTATAAAGTTCGTGATTTGAAACACGATTTAATGTTGATATCATACAAAAATGATATAATCAGATTTATAACAATAAACTAATCATTGGAATATACTTTTTCGCTAGTTGCACTCACTGATCGGTAAACGATTAGTGAGGTTAAGCAACATTGGGTGCGGCCAGTCTAACGATGGGTGACCGCTTAGTGGTATTTCATCTGAGCGTCTCCGTGCTTCGGCGGGCACGTAAATGTCGGCCCCGGTTGTTGCCAAATTGCCAGCAGTCGTTAAGCCAGGTCAGAGGCCTACGGGCGCCTTGAACAACTTTTGACAACAGGTTGGCCACTAACCATACGAAAACGAAAGAAATAAGCTTTTCATTTTTCAATCACTCAGTCATGAAATAATGCACATTTAACAAAGTTGTAAAAATATTGTATGACTTCAATAGATTAAAAAAAAATACTTGCTATTATTACAATTTAGAAATATAGGCACAATATAAATCTCCCAAGTATTTATCAAGTTATCTTGCTGAGTGTATATCACGGTGCTGACAGAAAGTGCCAGTGTCGTGCGTGAAGACGGGCGTGAAGCACCTGCACCACGCCGCGCGGTCGTACGACGTGGGGGTGTACTTCGAGGCCAACGGCCACGGGACCGTCGTCTACAGCCATAGCGCCAAGAAACTCATCGCTGACATCGCACACAATGGGTGAGGATATTTGCTTTTGGTTTTTGATTTTGCTTGAATGGATGTGATTGACAGTCACTCGATGTGAAACTATTCTTAAATTAATCGATTCTGGATGTGTAATGAAATCAAGAACATATTTTTTATTATATTTGTTTTAGGACAATCAATTTTTTTTTATAAAAAGGAGAGTTACCTGCTAATGCAGGGTTTAATAATTATTATTTTGTCTTGCCATACCAAGATTTAACACTAAACCATGGGTTAAACCTGCTCAGGTTGGAGGTTGAAATTTATAACTATGGGTTATTGAACCAAACTTTACTAATCAATTTATATTGGTATTGAGTTGTTAAATATTAGATTATAGTAAATAAACTATGTAAAACCCACCTGTCTGAATCCTATTTATATTAAAAAAAGCGTAATAAAATTTATTTCCAGACTGAAGTTCAAAATTGTTATTTGTTTTTATAAAGTCTTATTTTAATTTACATTGCAAATTATTAGTGCTCTTGTCAGTTTGTTGATAATACAATCGTTAGGGAATTTCATCTTACTTATTTTTGTTTATCATTAATTAATACCTTGATGGTAAAGCAAATATAATTATAATAATAAACGCAATTGCTAGTATATCGCTATTCCACCGATTTGAGGCCTCGAGTTCGGTTCTAGGCTAGCGAATTGTTGATGTAAAATGCACATGTAAAAATCCTCTACCTACCCCCTTGATAATAATGGCGAGAGTCACATTATATATTAAAACGATCTTTGATTCCGATATCTGATGTTATTGAATATTTAGAAAAAAGAATGTAATCGGCTTATATCACTCCTAATCATCGATTTCGACTTGTATTTTTTTACTCATAGTACGTTTTAATTCCAGCGAACCGGAGCAGCGAAAGGCAGCTGGTTTGCTTCTAAACCTGATAGACATGACGAACGAGACGGTCGGTGACGCCATCTCGGACCTGTTCCTCGTGGAGACGGTACTGTGTGCGCGCGGACATGACGTCACGCAGTGGATGAGCTCCTACTCTGATCTGCCGTGCCGACAGCTTAAAGTCACCGTACAGGTATGAAGGATCTAATAAATAATAATAATAATAATAATGTTTATTGACATAGAAATGTAGTACATTGCGTAAACCTTATTCTAGGACTTAGAGGTAGCACAATACTTACTAACACTGATTCCCAAACTAGGCTATAGCCTGTATTTTGGGAGGCAGCGCTCAGCCAAAACAATGCAACAATGGACACAGAAGAGAGTTATTACATACTTAATTTATATATTTATTATTGAAATATGTAAGATGTGTAAGTGAGAGATTGTGGATGTCTACCCTGGATATAAACTGTCCCACTGGTCGCCACAGGCCTCTTCCCATTATTAGGAGGACTAAGCCATAATTCACAACAACGCTGGTCCAGTGTGGGTTGGCATCCTTCACACAATGACATCTTCAAGAAAATTATGAAGAACTCTCATACATGTAGTTTTTCAGTCGATGTTTTTTTTTTTCACTCTTAAAGCGAGCGATAACTATTTAATACGTAGATAACTTTTAAAAAGTCAGAGGTGCGTGTATTGAGATGGAACTCGAAATTTAAATGTTTTAATTATTAACGTAGTTTGTTAAGTTGGCCCTAATGTGCTGCCTTGCGGTACGCCGTGTCGTTATTTTGTTATAAATCAAAAGAGAGAATATTATGTTATATTCAAACCTTCTTTTCTAATAATCTACAAGTCCTTTATAGATTAAATCATATATTTTCAAGTTATACTAATATCAACATCAGTTTGACAACAGAAACTGTATCGAAAGCTGTACATAGATCTAGACATAGATCGAGTTTCATATAATTTCGTGACCCTTCCTATATGTTTGATCCCCAGGACCGCAACGCGATATCAACAACTGATGCAGAACGGCAGTGCACAGCACCCGAAGGTCTGCAGGCGCGCATCAACGAACTCGTAGCTAACTACAACAGTGCGCGATCGTTCGTACGTGCCTCCGGTACTGAGGACATCATCAGGATATACTCGGAGGCTGACACTCAACAGGTATGTGGCCACTACGCACTACAGAAATCAAAATCAGAAATATATTTCTTCATTTAGTTCATAAAGTAACACTTATGAACGTCAAAGGTACTGAAGACAACTTCTAAAGACAAACTTAATAAAACAATTTTTAACAAAAGTTGTTAAGTACGATGTAAAGTAGACACGTGTAAAAGTTTATTAGTAATTTACATCTCGAAAATCGACAAAGATGGCGTATACCTCACCGACAGCCGGAGGGGTTAATAAGAATACTAGTAATTTAAAAACCAAATTGCTAGTAATCATTTTAAAAAAAGACACCAAAAAAATTCTTGAAATATGTACCATAGGTTTCTTCAATTTGTTAGTAGTTAGTTGTGAACAATGTGTAGACCAATATTAATATAATACTAAATTGCATAAAAATTTCTTTTACCCACAGTCAGCTGACAAGCTAGCAGCTGAAGTAGCTCAAGCGGTATACGATCTCGCCGGGGGAGTAGGGGACCGGCCAGAGGTACCCACCTAGACCCTCATCGACTACCGCCGGGAACCGAACCTGTCCATCCACGAGAACAAATTGTTACAAACTAATTATAACTAAACAGTCAGAATGATTCGCCAGTCTATCACGAATAGTTATTAGTGTATATGTGTGTCTAAAGGTCTATTTTAACAGATATTATATGTGTAGCTTCCCGCTTGTGTTTCTCTGAAGGGTAGTTAGAGATGTTCCAACAGACATGCTTATAATCCACGCAGTAGAAGTCTGGTACTGTGACCTGATCAGACCAGACCAGACCACAATTGTAGACTCTACAACTAATAATAAAGTGTATTGAGCATCAAATTTGACACTTCGCGATCAACAATGGGCGCTCGATATTCCACTGCATTGACGAGACAAAGATAAGATATTGAAGGTTTTTAAATATTATACCTTTGCTTATTTAAGCTCATAAAATAATTTAAAAATATCAAATTGCTTATCTATGAAATGGGCGTACCATTTTATAGATAAGCAATTTGATATTTTTCAGGTTTTGGTTATAAACTGACTTACTACTGGGCATGGGCTCAGTATAAGGAAGACTTAGAACTATAAACTATGAACAATGATTATTTTATAAATAAGTTACAAATTGCCGATGGCAAAAAATGTATACATAGATAGAAAAATAGACCTTTAAACACGAAAATATATTTCGAAGGAATTGTTTAAAAAGAATAATATCCTAGTTTATACTACCAAAATTAATAAAATATCGCACAGCGATTATAATATTGTCATTAAATCTAAATAATATACAAATATATATACAATTATTATTAATTTTATTAATTAATTAGTTAATAATATTGAGTCGAACAGTACAACGCCCTACTAGTCTTAATTGGTTTCAAATAATTAGGTGCGTATTGTTTTGGACCATATTTTTTATATTTTTGACTTACGGCTCACGAATGTTGGCTAGTGTTATCTTCAAACGAATGTTTCAAATCCTTATAAATCGTCTAGTATAGATGATTTCTAAAGCATTATTTTACGAACGAATTATAGAATCATATACTCCATACTAATAACGATAGAAATACGCTTACCGTGTTTCGTTTGTATCCAACGCTCGACTAAGAGTTTCTGAATAACGCCGAACGCTCAGCGCTGAATAACTACGTGTTGATTAGCTACGCGCTGTCCGGCTACGCGCTGACCAGCTACGTGCTGACAAGCTACGTACTGACCAGCTACGCGCTGACAAGCTACGTACTGACCAGCTACGCGCTGACAAGCTACGCGCTGACCGGCTATGCGCTGACTAGTTACACACTGGCCAGCTACGCACTGACTACCGGTGCCGACGGTCAGCGTGTAAAGTATAGGTACGCAGCGTAAGCTTTTTTGTTTGGAGCATATGTTTCGTGGTCCCCAGGCAAGAATAGCTAGACTGTCAAAGCCCTTGTAGATTATTTTCAAGTTAACAGATTATTTATGTGAAAGCTCTTGCTCACAACAGTGTACCTAGGTGCTACTGGTTAATATTCGGTAATTATACAAACTGTAAAAAAAACTGCTCACATTTACAATATAATAAATTAATTATTTACTAGGTGCATTAAAATTTTCTTTCTCTAAATTATTTTAAATTTTGCTTATTGTCTTAGATTTTGATATATAGCAATTAGCCATTAATGACAAAAAAATTACAAAAACGTAATGGAGGCAAAAAATACTGCTCAGTTAAAGATTAATAATATTAATTTAAATAAGTCCGAGTCTTGTAGAAATAACTATACAATATCTAGACCCGGGTTAAACTAAACATAATATACCTATAGATAAACGGGACCCCTGCATCGCTTAGAGGCCCACAGTCCTTTTATCCGTTTCTTAATTGAAACTATAAATAAAAGTCATACATATGGCACTCTTAATAAAACAGCAATTAAACTTGAAATTTGGAAGCTAGCCAATTTCAACTCTAATTGTCTTACTATAAACTCTAATATCATATTCGTTTTTAGTAATTGTAATAGAGTTTAAATTTGTTCAACACAAAATACTTAGATGCGCCTCTATTTTATTATGAGTGTGATATGTTATAAAGGAAAAAGGAGTATTGGAGCCCCGAATGCATTGTCCAGCGGCCCAATATCTTAATTCGGTTCTGATAACACCACGCATGTTCTGTCCCTGTTACACTGCCTATTCTAGTATAGGATTAACTTAGAAATACACATTAAATGTAAAAAGTAGTGTTTGTGTAACTAATTCATGTACTATCGACATGGAAGAACTTTACAAATTTTGTAAACATTGCATGTAAATACGCTCAATATTATATTGGACAGATTTGGGCAGTACGTCCACACTACACCGCAGTCATCCAACTGTTATGCAAGGGTTAATATGGGTTTCTAAGCTCTTATGTTGTGCTGCTATTAAAATGTCACTGTTTCCTAGATATAGCCGGTGAAACGAAATTCCATGCCTTGCAATAACAAAGGATATCTTTGTTATTGCAAGCACTCATAGGCCTACATATAGTTACCAACATGCGGTATACCGGTACGCCAGATGGACTGTACGTTTATTAGCAGTTGTTAAAAAAAATGTAAACATGTTAGTGAGAGGTTTGTTTACTTTATTTGTAAAGTTGTTTTGTGTCAAATTTACCCTTCAAACCCAGAAAGGTGTTCAGAGTAATTATATATTGGACATCGTTACATCAAAAATCTATCAACACACTATTGTTTGGCTGTCTTTATTGCAACTCAGAAGACAACAGGATAAAGATTATATCAGATAATGGTTACGAATCTAGGTTATCTTTTCCTGTTATTTCACTGTTATTTCATCTGCGATATTGAGACTATTCATAGCGCGTATAGATGTCAATCTCCATACCCCACTAGAAATTTAGTCAGACATACTGAAGTTACAATATTGAAACATCATAATACGATTCAATGCTTCATCGCCTGCTATATGGAGAAGCTTATCATGGCCCATTTAAAACCTACTGTATTATTTACCTGCCTGCGTTTAAGCCAATACCAGTCTATAATTACTCAGACGCTCGAAGGGTTATATAAAAAAATATTTTGCAATTTTTGACTGTTATATTTTAGGCTGATCTTAGCACTTATACTTTTGACTTCAGTACTTTAATAAGCAAATAATATTTAATAAGAGGTTATATTGAGAGAATACTATATTTTATATTTGGCATAAATTAATACTATTTTCTGTAAAATTACATGTCAAATTATTTTCAATCTGATAAGAGTTTGCTTGTAATATGGACCAATATAGTTTATGTTTGAAAAGTTATTCTGCTTGTATGCCATAGTGTCCTGATGCTAATATATTTGAGTGTGTACACGAAGAGTGACAATAAGGTATCGTCAAGTTTTAAATATATTTTATTACGTTAATTATATTTAGCTGAATTTCTTATGTAATGCCAAAACTCGGATATTCGAGATTCGCTTGAAGGTGTGAATAACTCGGATACTTGAGTTGCCTGTGTATACACGATACTCGGCTATTTGAGATTTATATCTATATCCGAAACTTAGATACGCGGATATTGTTTTATCGGATACATATCTGTATTCGTATACTTATTCTGAATTAATACACGTATATAATTTGAAACTACCTTTATCAATTAAATATTTGAAATTCGGATATTTTCATAAAGGTTATAAAAAAAAAACTATGTAACTCCTTATATTAATTTTAATTAACCTTCATTTTATTATATACTAGGAATCTTATAATCTTACTTAACCATAGCGTTAACAAGACCAATTGAAGAAAATGCATGCATCTAAAAATATTCAACTATGTCACCCACTCAAATAGAAATATTAAAAGTGACCTGAATGGTGTTAGTGAATACCCTAGAAAGAGTTGTGAATATAAATCTCGGTATTGTGATTGTGAGGACTGATTGCGATATAATATATTATGTATCTCGATATTTTTGTGAACTTGTATAGCATGTGCATTTACCAATTAAACTAATCACAGAATTAAAACTAAGTTACCGTAATTTCTTTAATTTTGTATGTATTCTGTCACAAATTAGGTATACACGGATGGCCGGCTGAATATAACGCGCGCGACCTATAGCACTCACACATAGTTGTGCGGGCAGTCTTCGAGTTCAGTCAGGCGCATATAATTGGCTTGACTTTTTCCTCGCTTTTGTACAATCAATAACATAACTGACTATGCTTAATTTTACATCGCTTTATCGTATAAAATTATAATTATACTGTATTTTGACAACAGTAGTACAATTATTGTTATATCGAGGAATACTAATCAGATTTTTCACCCAAAAAATTATTCGCATTATATATACTTAAAAAAAAATGCACTTTTATAAATGTTTATATGTTTTTATCGCAGACTTTACATACACGTGCGTATGTAAGTACGTCTTTAGTGCGTCTTATTGGGACGGCCATCTTTGTTTACATAGTTTGCATGCGGCCTGCTAATTTGTAACAACCACTTAATTTAATATCTGCGAGAGAAATGGATTCTTTATCCAGCAACATTTTATGTACCTATAGATTTAGTATTTTGATCTTCATGTATAGATGAATAAAGCTTATTTTCAATTGAACGTGCTTAAGCTATATATTGCCATGAAACTAATTTGAATTGCATGTCATCACTACTATTCCTTTGTATTTGATGTTCAACCATTATATTTTTATAATGGAGACTTATGATTATGCAACTATGCAGATAGATCAAGAGATTTCTATTTGCTGCATATGATTGCTATGATATTAAAAACCTGTATGTATAACGGTTTAAAATTAATGAAAAATAAATAATTTGAATAAAATACTATACATTGTATGAAAACAACTTTAATTAAGAGACTATCTTGAAATAGAAAAATAAATCTACATGCCTAACACACCATATTATTCAATGTACACAAACTATATATTAATAATATATTGTTACCTTCTTGGGCTCCTTAATAAGAAGTTCTAAACAAATAATTTGATGATGATATATAATATAGGTATGTATGTATATATATAATTTGATACATTAATTAACTATAGGTAGTTGTAAAAAAATCTGTTTAAATTTAGTCCTCCCTTTTTAATATATTATTGTGTACATTGACAATAGCGGTGAGTCGCGTTGTCCCAGGTTAGATTATAATTTATAATCCAAAAAAACCCCGTAACAATTCGACCCGATAATTATCGGGTTTTTGTTCGGATATTCCTAGTACCAACATGAAGTACGAAATAGGAATGTGGCTGGCTGTTCACCTCTGCTTACCCTTTCGGTTATATACAAACGTGATTATATGTAAGTATATATTTGAAAAGCCATTAAAAACATCAAATACAATTTCTACTCTGCCATATTTTTCTTTTACTATGAAGCTTAATCTTGCAATTTCATTACAAATGCAAAGACCGTAATATTTTTGCGTTTATTCTTACGTTTTGAAGGTGAACGTTCAAAGTCAAAGTCAAAGTCAAAGTATTCTTTATTGTGAGACAGTGGTTATTACAAGGTGTTGTTTCAAATTAAAGCTTAGAGCGCGAGCTCACTGCTCTGCCGTTTAAAGCGTACAATAATAAGCATAATAATTATACAATAAAATCGTTTCTATAAAATTACTAATAAGTCACAATGTCAAAGCCTACAAATAGAAATAAAATCAGTATAACAAAAAATATTAAAATCATAAAAATGTCAAATAATAATAGTATTAATATTCATTATAAATAATTATTGGTAATAATAAGTACAAATATTAATAAATGTCAACCAAAAAGTATAGTCAACCAAGGAATCAAAGAAATTGCATCAAAACATAATATTTTGCTCACTAAAAGTCTGTTGTGACATCGGCCAAAAATTCAGTCACTGTGTAGTACGGTCTGGTTATTAAAAACATATGTAGGCTTCTCTTGAATATAGCTATATTATTAATCTCTCTTATTTTTTTAGGTAACTTATTGTATATTCTAGAAGACATGCCAAAAAAGCTCTTAGACAATAGAGCTGTTTTCGAAGGCATATTTGATATTTTGTCTGCATGTCTTGCAGATTTTAGATTTCCGAACATATTAATGTTTATTTTTACGAATGTTGCGACTTCATATACATACAGGGCAGGCATAGTTAATATTTTTAACTGCTTAAAATAAGGGACACAACTGTCGGTCACGCAAATGCCACATACCGCTCTAACGCATTTTTTTTGTGCTTTTAATATAAGTTCTCTATCTGTAGCATTGCCCCAAAAAATTATTCCATACCTTAGCGTTGATGTTACGTATGCATGATAAGCGGCTAATACTGCTGTTTGATTGACAACTTTAGCCAACCTATATAGGGCATATGCAAATTTGTTCAATCTTTTACATATAGAGTCAGTTTGTGTTTTCCAAGACATATTTTTATCTATCCATATTCCTAAAAATTGTATAGTATCGTCTTCTTCTATTTTTTTCAGTCCATAATTAATATTTAATGTCAATGTTGATTTTCTTTGGGAATAGCTTACTATTTTTGTTTTGTCAAGATTCATTATTAGATTATTACATGTCAACCAATTTATTATATCACCTAGGGTATTATTGATGTCCTTTTCAAATGTTCCGGCATCAGTAAAGTTCAATACTGCAGTGCTGTCGTCAGCAAATAATACCATCGGGAATTTGACGGCTTTTGGGAGATCGTTTATATAGATCAGAAAGAGTAAAGGACCCAAGACACTTCCTTGTGGGACGCCATATGTGACTGTTCTAGGATTAGAAAGGTATTTGGTTTCAATTTTGGACGAGTAACAGAGCTGATTTATTTCTGTTATCTGTGTTCTTTCTTTTAGATACGATTCTATCAGCTGTAGGGTATTACCTCTTACACCGTATTTGTAGAGTTTTTTTAATAATAGTTTATGGCTGACATGGTCAAAAGCCTTTGTTATGTCCATGTAGAGAGCAGTTACAGGTGTCCCATTGTTCATATTTTTATAAATTTGGGTTAGGAGGTTATAAATAGCCAGATTTATGGTTTTGCTTTTACGAAATCCATTTTGTTCAGTAGCGAAGAGCTGCCGCTTTTCAAAATAATTATAAATACTACTATATATAACTTTCTCAATAATTTTCGAAAAAATTGGTATCAACGCTATTGGTCGGTAACAAGCTATGTCTTCTTTACATCCTTTTTTAAACAGAGGTTTGATAATTGTAGTTTTTATCTTAGAAGGAAACGTGCCATGCTGAATGCATAGATTTACTATGTAACTTAGAACTGGGCTAATTTGTAGGGCCACAAACTTTACTACGGACGTGGAAATATCATCGTGGCCTGTGCTGTGTGTATTGTTTAAAGAAAGTATAATTTTATGTATGTCTTTCGGAGTGGTCGGTCCAATAAATAACGAATCGTAATGAGTATTATTAATTAATGCCAATGTATTATTGGATAATGTCAAATTTTTATCTTTGGATGTCATGGGATTTGTACTTGAGTTAACAGAGTCAATATGTAAAGGTTTAATTACGTCAACGAAGAAATTATTAAACGCTTCGGCAATTTCTTGCGGGTCTGTTAACAGTTCTCCATTCAGTCTGATTCGGGCAACATTTTCTTTTGGGATATTAGATTTTGTACTATTAATAACCTTCCAAGTGGCTTTGGTTTTATTGTTAGACTGCTGTATAAAATAATTATTTTGTGCCTTTTGTGTCAGATGAATTATTCGTTTGAGCTTTAACGAGTAGGTTTTAAATTTTTTCAGATCTTTTCTGTTTGTTGTCTTGCGATATATCCATAAAAGTTCTCTTTTTCGACGACAACATTTAGCTATGCCTTTCGAAATCCATTTAGGTCTTTTGCTAGGTGTATTTTTTATTTTAACTAAAGGAAAACATAAGTTGTAAAAAACTTGAAAGTATTCAAAGAATATATTAAATGCCTTTTCTGGATCAGTTTCAGTAAATACATCTGAGAATGAAAGACTCTCGATGCAATCTTTAAATTTCGTTTTATTAGTATAGTTTAAATCTCGCCTAAAACTGTACCATTGGTTGAAAACACAAGATTTTTTGACAGGACATGATAAAATTTGCGCACAGTGATCAGATAAAGCAAAATCTATGATTTCGCATTGGCTGCTTCGAATATTGTTAATAATATTATCTATACATGTGCCACTGTTAAATCGTGTCGTTTCTCTTGTACCAAATTTGAGATTAAAATTTAAAATGGTATTTTCAAATTCCGAGACCGTAAAACTTTTTTTCTTAAGGTCTATATTAAAGTCACCACAGATTATTACTTTTTTGTCTTTGCGACTTAGTTCTTTTCTGAGAATTTTGGTCAGTATATCAAGAAATAAGTTTATGTATCTTATCTGAGATTTTAGAACTTGATATAGACAAATTACTAATATAGAATGTTCTAATAGCCTTATAGCACAGCATTCTACTATATTAGGTAAGCTAATTTTTTCAATGTAAGTGACCCTTTCAAATTTGTGGTTATTTTTAATCAGGATGCATGACCCACCATTTCTGTTATTTCGAGCATAACATGATACAAGAGAGTAACGTTGCGAGATAAAAATAAAAAACAGATAACAATTACAAAATAACAATAATATTTGATATAAGTGCTGATAAGAGGATGCTTATATCATGATTGACGGCTAGAGATAAAAGCAGCATTAAAAAAAAATCGGTACTGACAAAATGTGGAATATACTAAATTTGTGAGCCAACTTCATTTTTTTTAATTCGTAGTTTGTTGTTTATATGGTTCCTATATAGCCTCGCGTACGTATATCCGTGAAGCGGTAAGCAGCTGTTTGTTACAGCCACATCTTGCTAGTTTTAAATTCCATCTATTACAGTCCATGGGGCACATTGCATGGTGCTACCAACAAGAAAACAGAAAAATACCAATAACACTCCTCGAACCTGGCATCGAATTTGAGACCTCACGATTGGCTACAAACGTAGGTATACCTCGACCAAGGAGGCAGTCAGTTCTATCTACTGTTAAAATGAAATGCAATGCTGCATTGCGCTTTTATAACCAAGGCTTAAACTTAGACAGCTATTACAAAATTGCATGTATAGGGGATTAGTTTATGGCCATCGTCCAGACATTGATGTACATTGTGTTTCAGAATAAAAGCAAGTGTTATACTATTCCAGTTGTTCTCACCAAATAAGACAAGGATAGCACAACACTTGCATCAAAAAACTTGTTTGCAAAACTGCCTTTAAGGAAGCCTAATAGGTATGGTTTTCACTTCATTATTCAATTTCATTTTATCGTTTTAAACATGACCAAGTTATTTTAGTAAGAGACTGCCGCTACGTCAAGGCAACAATTTGCTCCTTTGTAAAAAGTGTACCTATACATAAAAAATTATTGCTCATTATTGAGTAGAAACTTATTCATATACTTAAACAGTAATTCGGCTACTAGTTAAATCGGGGTAGATATATTTAGTCTTTGTTTTAATAGCTTTAATGTGTGTAAGCATTCGAATAAATCACTCATATAAACTGCCTACCACATACATGATTCGGTATGTGAGAATATCACCAAGTTTGATATACATTGCGGGCTCATTTAAATTATTACATTAGAGTCCTTAGCAGTATAGAGGAAGGGTTATACAACGATTGCTACAATCACTGCCATAGCTGCTAACTAGTTGATATTCTATCCCGATTCAATCTTATTGGTTTGGTAATAAACATAATGTAAACGGTAGAACAATTTACACACTTATTTACATAGAGATTAGTACACATTCCTTTAAAATGTTTTAAATTTGATTCACATTTTAAATACACGCCTAATAGGTAATTTTATTTTACTTTTTGTGTGTTTTTGGAAGTAAGGGTAGGAACAACTGAGTTGAATGACAAAAAATTGTTAAGAATGTTAAGATAATGCAGAAAGTCGAGTATATTATAGTGAATATAACCTTATAACATTATTGAATTCTAAAATTTACGATACAGACTGTATATAGTAGGGCTACCATGGAATGTAAATGCAGAAGTTTCGGGCCGATTTATCGTACCATGAAACACATTTATTCCGAAATGTGCCCTCAATTTCGGTACGTAACCGCTTGATTGTCCTAAACTCTTTCATGAAGTACTCCGCACAACAGAGTAGTGTCATTTCGAAAGAAAGAAATCCGAAGAAATTTTGCAAGTTATTGTCGGTCTCAAAGTTTAGATAGACAGTTATGGTAACCCTACAGTTATATCTTGTATTGTGATGTCAGATTACAATAATACTGATAAAAAACTAAATTTGTTTTACATCTGCATCCTTGATTGGTCTTATAACATCCTTAAAACTGGATGTAAGTAGGTACTGGAGATAACTACTACTAATATTTATTACATACACATCCTTAAAAAATTATTATTACTAATAAAGGATGTGGATGTGAAGAACAAAAATTAACTATGCATGGCGTTTACGGATGAAGATGCATAAAAAATCCTCGAATAAAATGATGTCACAAGGAATAGTAGAACCGAACGGTGCTGGTTAATGTATGCCTTATTGAAATGAAACCTACTTTGTTAGCTTTATCTTGCATGATGTTAGTGTGCGTCTAAGTACCTACACTTACTGTTCAATGAATCGGTTTTCTGATACGGTTTAGTACACGGATACGAAATAGCAAGAACGTAAGATATTTACGGTAGTTGTTAAAATATAAGAGTACACTATAGTGTATCTTGTTACTGACCTGCTTGAATTGTATAGAATATTACAAGTCTCTAGTAAAAAGTAAGCGTGTTTGGTTTTTTCTAGTATCAACAAACCAGATCGTGCAACAGTAAGTGTGGTCGCGCTATTATAGTCCCTGTGAACTGACCATCGTTGAGATTAATTCTGCGTGCAATCGTTATTCCTGTGTGATTATTATTTAGTTTATGCTATTGTTATAATTCAATAAATCATTAATTACTACTGTGTCTTTTTATTATTTGCAATTTCCTGAAGATTTCACAGGCTTAGCCAGGTTAGGCTAATGGTGGGTTCTTCTCTCTCCGGAAAACCGCTAGAAAAATTAAATATTGGTTCTTTTATGCCACAGCAGCTTGCTTTAAACTAGGACTGAGCTAAAATTGGGTTCGGTAAATACAGAAAATAGACCTGGTGTCGCGTTCTGCCATCACCCAGAGGTGATTAAGTTTCCCAGGCCCCAAAAAGACTATCAGTAGAAGCTGTTAAGAATTGCCCTTTACATTGGCCGCATAGCAACATCTAAATTAAAAAATCTTCTACAAACGAATTTTTAAAGGTTACAGTAACTGTTTACCATAAGGCAGGCTAAAAACTTATTTGCTAATTAGGCACCAAAACCGAACAAAAAATACTAGGTACTTGTCTCGTCTGGAACTACAAGCATTGGTATAGTCAACACAGGACACCAAAACTAGTACTAACTAGATATCTAGTCGTTATCAAAAACTTACGTCAAACCCACAATACTCAGCGCATTAGCAATGGCGAAGTAGCTAAACATTTAATCAAATCGTAAGCATTTTATCCTTACACTTATTCAGGCAAGCATACTTATACTGCTTATACATCGCTCAGGCAAGCTATAAGTGAAGATATTTTATTATGTGGCATTTCTTCGGTGGGTCAGGTGTTATCGAGTTAATTTTTCTGGCACAACGCCCGGGCAGGTAATAAGCTGTCCCCTATTACATGTCACCAAGAACCATACTTCGCGAAATGTTGGTGTAATACGTGTGCCTACACTTTCGGAGAAATAACAAGCAAGCCTTTAAAAATAGTGAGCTCTTCAATGCAGATACCCCTCAATTTATTCAATTTGTATGTTCTAGGTCAAAGGATATTTTTAGTTAAGGGATCTTATCTTATTTATTCGGGGGCCAGTCAGTGTAGACCGGCAACACTTCGAGCCAGTGGGATCTTTTGTGTCGGCCTTGAGATCTATCGCTGAGCTATCTCCATATGAATGTACTGCATCAGTCGCAGCGTACATTTCAGAGGGAGAAGCCTGAAGTCTTCAGGGTTCGGATATGCCAATCCCATCAGACCCATCCTTAGTCCAGCCAACTCGTCACATTCACACAGTAACAGTAAGTGTGATTAAGGACTCGTCCTGTTCACCACAGGCTCTGCAGATCGAATTGTTTGCCAATCTCAATCTGCACAGGAAGTCGTTGGTGTCAAAATGACCAGTGAACGCTCCTATGAGCAGGCGTATTTGGCCCTTGTTGTACCCGCAGAACTTCCGGGTGAAGCCCGTGGCTCTGTTTGCAATGAATTTCTTGGAAGGAGGAGTGTTCCAGACCTCTAAGCGCCATCTACTCTAGCTTGTATTTATCATTGTCATGTGCACTCAAAGTTGCCTTGACGGTATTTTCAAGAGAGTCCTACGAATGGCACGGGGCCCACAAATAGTTGCTCCGAGCCCTTCCTGGCTATTTCATCAGCCTCCTCATTACCCTGCACCCCTACATGCCCCGGAATCCACACAAGCCTGACTGTGTTTTTTCTGCCAAGTTTGTTAAGGGCTTTAACACAGTTCAGGACCAGTCCGGAGTCCACTCTGCAGGAGTTCAGAGCCTTAAGAGCAGCTTGACTGTCACTGAGAATGTAAACAGTCTTGTCTTGAGTGACATTATTGCTAATATTCTCCTGCGCACAGGCAATTATAGCATAGGTTTCCGCCTGGAAGACCGTTGCATATTTGCCCATGCTTTGGCTCACCTTGCATTCGTTGGCATAAATACCAGCACTTGATCTTGTTTCCATTTTGGAACCATCGGTGTACCAGATAAGACACTTTGTCAGGGTATTGTAGACCTTATCTCCGTTCGTCCCTCGTGGGGACCTTTATTATAAAATTCTTTTTGAATATGTGCATTGGTTGCATTTTGTCGCATCCCACGCTCATACTCTTTTTGAGATTCTTTGAAATCTCCAGTTTTGTGTGTCGAGTTTCTGGCATGTTGACGCTCCACAACCCTTGTACAATGATAGTCTTTGTAGCATCTTAACGCCTCTAGCTCAACAACAATGTGTAGCGGCTTTAGGTCCAGCAGGATCTCTAACGCAGCCGTTGGCGTAGTCGGGAACGCCATTGTTATAGCCATGCAGGCTAATCGCTGCACCTTTGACAGCGCTTTCCTGCATGTTGCTAGTTTAGTTCTTGGCCACCAGACAGTGCTTCCATACGTGAGTATGGGTCTTATCATCATCGTGTATAGCCATTTGATGACCTTGGGCTTCAAGCCCCAGGTTTTCCCATAAGTAGAATGAATCATGCCGAAGACCCGCTGGGCCTTCAATAAAGCTTTGTCTACATGAGGTTTCCACGTTAGTCTGCTATCTAAGGTCATGCCTAGATATTTCACCTCCATGGACCATTGTAGCTGTGTACCATACATGGATAGAGTTCCCAACCCTGTCAGATCCCTCTGCCTAGTAAACGGCACGACCGTAGTTTTCCCTGGGTTGATCGATATATGGTTACTACTGCACCATTTTACTACCATACTCAGGGCCTTCTGCATGAGACTGGAAATGTTCCATTGATGAGTATCACCATGTCATGCGCGTATCCAACCGTTAACTACGGACCTTTGTTGAGTTGTCCTAAGAGTGAATTAACCACCAAGCACCATAAGAGTGGTGAGAGTACTCCACCCTGAGGGCAACCTTTCGTGGTCGTTGCAATCATTTTTTCTCCTAACAACTCAGACCTAATTTTTATTATTAGCTAACCGAATCGTTGCGGATGACACGGCAAGCGTGCCATGTAATCTTTTACTGCGTGGCGTGACACGCGAGTCATGTCACGTTATGATTCATTGTAGGTGCTCAAATTCCGATATTTAAACGGTTGTCCTGAAAAAAAACTTTCGTTATTATTCCAGTAGATTATGCACAAAGTCTTTGTTTCTGGATATTATGCCATTTAGAAAATGTCAGGAGATGACAAGCTTTTTTTGTTGCTTTCACATTGCAATGAAAATTACCGGAAATTTTGAATCTTCGAAATTCTCCAATACGTTTACCAAGTTTAACCTGTAGAAGTACAATATTATCTGGGATTTAATGTTTTTAAATATACTTATTCAGTTATTATATTATTAACTAGGTTATTAGAATTTAAATAGTGTCAATAAAAAATTCACCTTCGTTTCATTGACACTAAATATATTGGTATTCACTAACAGATACATATAAATATGATACTACATTAGGTTTATGTGTATTTGTACATGTTTTTAATAATAATAATAATCTTTATTATGCAGTCCAGTTGTTCCATTTATATTACAGTATTTATTCAGTATCTAAATAATAATTAATATTCTACAACAAATTCTTGTAATTCTATGACGCCGCACCGCCTAAAGGGCCGTTTTACAAGAATACAAGTGCACCCACCAAGTATCGTATGTTCATATATTTAAGGTTTGATATTTCTTGCTTAGCTTTTATAAAAGCTTTACCTATTGTTTGTCTTGTAAATTTGTAGATCTAATATTATTGCTCTAAGAGGCAAACTAGCTTAAAAGACAAACTTAAATTTGCCGTTGGCTCGTTGGACACGCTTACTGGACAAACCGCAAATAACAAGTTTGTAATAGTAAATTCGCTTTTTTTGTTATCAAATAACATATTTACGGCTTTCAGATTTTTTGATTTTTCCTATACGTATTTAATATAAATTTTAACTAATACCTTTACGCGTGCCTGAAAAAAGGTTCTTGACAGACGGACCCCTATAATCTAACTATAACAAATCAAGAAAATAGTATAAAAGGTTTACAACATGCGTATGAAAAAATAACTCACCCTCCATTTCACTGAAACCACTTTGTTAGCCGCTTAAAATACCACTTAAAACAACGTATCCTTCCGTTCACGACCGATGTTTGAAGTCAACTAACTGAATCACGTCTCAATAAGTAAATAAAAACAAACAGTTTTTTTTACTCGTGGCTGATGGCACTCTAGGCGTGTCACGAAATATTTGTACGCCGCCATAGCTGGAAGTTTATGAAAACGGGAGTCGCAACGAATCGGTTAAGGTATAAAATTAAAGCAGTCGTGCAGTTTTACGATATTACTGCTAAAATAGAGGAGACTTATTTAAAATAATTACACATGTTATGAGGCGAATACAATAGAAAAAGGGCCGCGTCATGTAAGTATAAAACATAAACAAAAAGTAACAAATTAAAGTTTTTATTAACAAAAACATTAATACTTTTTTCATACATTTAAATCATTATAATTTAGAAGTTCAGGGAACAATTTCACTTAAAGGAAACCTAGTTCAATAATGTAACATTCTAGAGATCAGATTGAAAAACAATGCAGTTACTGAAAAATCATTACTTAGTGAAAAATAATGTTTGGAATGTAATCAATTAATTCACTTTAATCTTAAAACACATAAAATACAATTACAAATAGTCTAATTATGACAGTATGAATATGGTAAGTAAAATAAATTCTTGTAAAAATAGATCACAATTTTTGAAACTAAAAATTTTATTTTCACCAATAATAACCATAAAAATGCATAACAGCCTCAAATCCATTTTGACTTGTCATAATTAAAAATAAGGGCCTTAATTTAAAACAATACGTCATTGTGATGAATATGAACATAAGTTCTATGATGGCATCTGCTTACCCACAATATGTGCAAATATTATGGCAAATACTTGCACAATATTATATAATATTAACACTAAGCAATACTTACTAGTCAACTCGAATGATGTATGAATTTCTAAAAGTTGCTTTTTAAATATCTTTTGATAGTTAGAAAGAAATTAGTTTAAACAGTAGAAAAATAATTATGGTTTTGCTGATCTGTGGTTTAACAGATAACAAATAGTTTTTAGGTGTCTTGACCAAAACATTTTAAATTAAAAAAGGCATTCTAGGCAATCTCATTGGCCAAGAGGTTGGTTATACACAAGACCAAATAAAAAAAACCACTACAAACTTTAATCATATAAGTAAAAGTTTTAAAACATTTTAAACTGTGACTAATAATCTTAAAATTGGGACAATCTAATGAAAGGTTAGATGAAGATGGGGAAAGTAGAAAGATATAATTATTATTTAACAAGTTAATATTACAGTATTACTTACATATGTATCTTCTAGAGAAATAACAGGTGGTGCCGTTGAAATGTTTTATAGCTTCAATCTTGTGAGCTTTTTAAATATAAATGCCAAATGAAAGTGTTTATGATTGAAAGTTTATTACAAACTTGTGTTTAGTGTAAAATACAGTAAAAATGTTGCAATACTATATTTAATGGTAACTAATGGCATGGTACACAATACTATGTTATTGAATTAATTACAGACTAACCACAACAATGATAGGTGATAAAAGTTAAAATACAGATAATAAACATCATATAATAGAAAAGAAGGCACAAACACATTTGAACTATAAAATCTTAAATCCCAAGTGAACGAGTTGACAGCTGCGAAATTATCTTCACTCAGGAACTTATTTGGACCTTATTTAATTTACTATTTATTCCTTGTCAATTCAAATAGCTACCTAATACTAAATAATTTGTACCTAACTAAGTGGCGGTCCTAAGTATGGTGCTTGATCACAATAGAAACATTTTGGCACTTCAGTTTCTTGTAATTCCACTAAATTAGTGCTTATTCTGTGTGTAACGTGATAGTAACGACATCGTCTTGGCCCTATATTATCGATAAGGGTATCATAAGGAGGTGAGAGAATATCGAAGAATGCTGCAGGTACCTCTAGGGCTTCTATTTCATGGTAATTAGATATAGTTGGTGTCAAAATGCAGGTTTCAGCATCATCGAGACAGGTATGGTTGCTGGAGATTTCCGCGAATAATCGTCGTTTCTTGTGCACCCCACTTGCGATTCTTGCCGCTTCAAAACGCGCGCGAGTTTGGAAGTCTAAAAGTTTTACGGCCTCCTTCAGTGGAAACTCTGAAAACGCCTTAATATTAACCGCACCGGATATAACTTTAAGAAGTCCGTGCATGTGCGGGTGATCGTGGAGGGGCATCTTGAAACCCGGTTTCAACACAAAGATACTCATGTTTATTTGACTATTTTGAAACACTTCTATGTACGTACAAGGTGCCTTGCCTGATTGACTCCAAGTTTCTGGATCATTTAAAGAATTATCGAAGCATAGGTCTTCAGGTTTGAGTGTATCCATCATAGCCTTTAGTCTAGATAAGTTGTTTGGCAGTTCATTTTTACGTTTGTCATCGAAGGTACGTAAAGCTTGCCGGTAAATATTTATGATCGGAGGTACGTTGACGACTTCCATGGTTGACCTCGTTTCATGTCTAATATCCATATGAAATGTGCTCGGTTTAGACAAGAATTTTCTCCTAATAGAAAATCTAGAACTATAAAATAATCTGAACGATAACAAAGCACACCTGTCAACAAACGTCATTTTGATTTTACTTTACGACGTTTCGTTTTTTTACTAATACGTATTTACGATATTATAACATCGCAATAAAAAAGTAAAGGTGGAATTAAAATGAAACCGTCTTGGTTCGTTCTGAAGTAGCTATAAAATATTTTAGACAACTACTTTACTAGATATTTATTATTTATATTTTAATTTTTGAATACAATATACATAGGTACATACTATTCCGAAATCTAAGACTTGTTAAACCACACGCTACTTTTTAATGTTATTATAGAATAATAGAATTGATGCTTTATTAATTTTATCTACTTTAGGTACAGCTCTTGGTTGCTTGTGCATGTTCTATTTTATTCAGTTTATTTCTAGAGTGGATTAGAAGGATTTGTTGCTAGTCTTGCTGCTTCTTGATTTCAACAATGTTTAAAACAAAATATATACTATTGCATAATTACTTTCAAAGTGAATGTTGTCACTGTTGTTCAAGCGGCTATTTTTACATAAATTCAATACAATCTTCTATTACAGCTTTCTAGTGTCCTCTATTGGCGAATAGGCCTACTAGTTGTACGAATTAAGTGTAATCAGAGGAATATTTATTGTCCAATAGATGGCAGTAAATAATAAAAGTTGTCAAATATTTAATTTAAAGAAGCACAACGTAGTACCATAAACTTAAAAATGCATAAGCTTTCTCATTTACGCAATTTCAAGTTGGATTTGTGTAATAGGTATATAGCTATATATTTTTTTTTATATTTCTTGCAGAGCTGGTTGGTACACATTACAGATAGATGTCGCTAGCGTTTATTTTGTTGTGCAGCTTGCGAAGATCACGATACAATTATTCACAGGTTTAGACAATAATTGTAAAATTTTTGACTATTGTAAAATTACTTTATGGTAACTCATTTATTATGTTTCTCTTATCACAGGTATTTTCTAACATATTTATATTCGACACCTGTAAGGAAGAACATCGTAATTCATTTTTTGTCACTTTACAGGAGAATAAAATTACTGTCCAAAAAATTCTCAGTGGTTTGTGTTATGTCCTAGCACCATTGAAATTAGAAAATTTTATTAATAAAAGTTAACATTTCTGATTGATTAATATGTTAATACTAAATTAATTATATATTTTTTTGTCAGTTACAATTATTTAATATGAATTAAACTTTATAAAATGACATTTAAACTCACACATACAATTCAATTTTGCCTGTCGATATTTTCCTAATAGAGAAAAAAATATTAAGTCTGAGATACAATGCCCAAAATGTACTTAATCTGTTTTAAAGTTACCATGTATAAAAAAATAGTAAATAATTTAAAGAATCTTTATTATTTTCAATAAGTAAATATAAAAAATAACCATATTAGGCGTAGTGCAACCAAACAAAAAGCATTTTCGTTTAGTTAACATCTTATATAACTACTTATACTATTCATTACAGCAGTTGTTTTCGTTTTGGTATTTATACTTAAAGCTTAGGTACTTACTTTTAGAACTGGATAACAGTTCTTTTAGCTCTGCTAAAGGTAAATACTTATCCAATCAACGTAATGCTGCCTAACCATTAATTATGGGATCATAAAATTCTTATTTAAAGTTATATTCTTTAGATTTGCTAAGATTTTCTAAAAGATACAAGTAATGAGATTAATTCCTCTTTTTTCGCGTGATTATTTCTTGCCAAATAATGCATATCTTCTATTAAAGACGACATTTTACTGTCTCTTTTATGGCTAGTCCCACAACTAACAAGTAAAAGTTATCCGAAAGATAAATCGCATGCTGTCGCACTCTTGTTAGGTTAAACAAGAGAGATGGCGAGACTTTTATCGTATAGATATATGTTATTTGAAGGTGGTGGGAAAAGCCCTTAGACTATTACTCTATCTAATACGTAGTTTGATTTCTTTAGTGGGTAGATCAATTTATTAATTGCAATATATAATATTGTAATAAAGCTGATACCTGATAAACAACGTTTTTATAAGACTGACCTAAGATGGAAGGTATAAGCTACCGGTGATGATGTTTGCTGGTCCAAAGACCTTACCTACCGACAAGGAGGCTCCTGAGTTTGGACCAGTAATCATTAGACAATAATCATTACCTTTTATACCTTGATCCCGATACTATTAGGCCTCGTTTTATATTTAAATGTAAAACCATTAATAAATAATAGAATAGAATAATTACAATAATAATTTATTATGTACCAGGAATTTGTTTATATATTAGTTTATATTTAGCATGTATCTACATAGGTTAAGAGCACCTTAAACCGGCGAGCGTGTATGAGGAATGTTATGAAAGTGAATGAAGCCAGAGAAGTGTGTCACGATCGTAGCAAATGGAAATCCGTAGTCTCTGCCTACCCCTCTGGGAAACAGGCGTGAATCTATGTATGTATGTATCTACATATATGCTATACTGTGTGTGCAGCGAATTGTATTATTGCACACACATTATTGCCACTGTTATTCTGGGAATTCCTACTTGAGCGTGGCAAACAATACTGAATTGTAAATAATTTGTTAGTGCATATGTACTGTACGTAGCTAATTTTCGTTTGTCATTGATTATCTTTATTTCTAATTATTTACTTTGTGTAATTGTACTTGGTTGTACCTTTAATTCGTTTATGTTAATGTATTTCCCTAAAGTTTAATCATTTATAGCTATAAATAAATTCAGATGAACAAATTGCAATGATCTACAATACGTTTTGAAAAAGAAAATCGTTGTACCTACTTGGTTATCGCTGTAAGATCGTCCGAAGTAAGTTTTCTTAAGTACCTAACATAACATCGCAGTAACAAGACGTCTATTGAACAAGGCTTCGCAGTATTAATTTTTTGCATTAAAATCGTTCGCAGTACAGTTTTTCGATGTAACGAAATATCGCAGTAACAATACGTCGACTTAATAAGGTGTCGCTGTATAGAGATGTCGTTAAAAGGTTTTCGAAGAAACAACATTCGATGATACGACTTTCGCACTCAAGTAAGAATTCCGTTATTTTGTGGGATATTGAAATAGTTGCTTATAATAAAGTTTGAATCTGGTCTTGGCTCTATTAATAATAAAGAACCTCTAGCCTCGAAGAACTATGGAATAGCGAAGGAAACAGCGTCGTAATATATAATATAGAACACGTTTAGCATTGTGATGAGAACATCAACATGTTGACACGTATTGTCGTCCACTAGCACTTGATTATGAGGTTTTTATTGACGCAGTTGCCCCTGAGAACTTGCAGCTCAGCAACACGAATTGTGACGGTGCCTATCGACTGATTGCTTACGTTCCTTATCGTGATCGCTGTTACGACTCGGATTATTTAATTATACTTTAATACAGAATTATTTACTCTTTAAAGTAGTAAAAATTGACCGTATTTCGGTCACGGCGGCCAGTCTTAACGGAGACTGGCCATCTGCGCAGGAGATATTATAGTGCACAAGTGTGTGCTCTCTGTTCCTTAACATGATCATGATCCGATGGGACGGTAATCGGACACGACTGGAGAGAGATTAGGCGCAGGACCAACGGCTTTACCTGCTTTCCGAGGCACGGAGGTGTCTTACACCGCCAACTTCCTATCTCCAGGCTGCTATTGAGATTTCTTAACAGAAAAAGCCAATAATTTTTTCTTGGCCCAACCCAGTATTCGAACCCGAGAGTCAGCAGAGCAGTCGCATTCCCTACCGCTGCGCCACGGAGGCAGTCAAATAACTAATAAGTATATGTCGGCGACACTCCAGGATGTCAGAAGTTTGGAGTCCATTATAATGAAAATACGACGTCAACAACACTTAGTTTATTTTTGCACCATCGTTCTTACAAAAATCAGCCTATAACAGTTTATTCCTGCTTTTTATATCTGCCTCACAACACCTTCAAACAGTTAGGTATAACAACTACAACTTCCCTTATGACAGACGACGAATTTAATACAAAATATGTCTTGAAATATAGCTTAATATTCGAAATAATTATTTTAATGAATTTTGCATTACTACAATTGATTTATTTTACATGAATTACGTTTATTTAATATAAACAAATAATATAGTTACAAACATTCTTAACAGATGCCGCTGTACCTACCCTAAATGAAATTGAGTTTTACTCATTGTTTAAAATAATTAAATATATAAATTGGGATAATTATACAGATTCCATTTTTAACGATAACACATTAAATTGAGAATTTGTACAATAACTTAAATCTCAATAATCTTCAAAACATTCAACACTGCGTCTATTAAATATTAGAGCTTGATACATAACGAATTTATGTTTACAAATAACTATTTAAATATCAATCTAATATATTTCAGGCATTCCTAAATTAATATAATCATTTAAACGAAAAGCTAAAACTTTTTTTTTTTTAATCTTTATTTAAAGGGACTTTGTCAAATTTGATGACGTCACCCCATAATAACAGTGATACATTAATTACTTAATCTACATAAGACTACATAATAAATTAGGGGCTATAAACTAACATTTCTGCCCCTTGCGAGGTATACAATACACAACTTCCTGGCTTCCTCCGACGCGGGAAAAGCCAAAATGCTGTTATAGAGACCTATATGACATTTATTGTTCAGAAACTGACGACGTACACTTTCGTTCCGGACACATTCAGCCAATACATGTTGGACATCGTCAATGACATCACAGGTTGTGCAATTCGGTGATACCACCTTACCCATCAAGTGTGCAAATTTATTAGACGGTATGTGTCCGGATCGAAGTCTTAGCATTGATACAATATAGTCTCTGCTGGCTTCCATCTCTTGGAACCATGGATAAAGTGAAGGACCGGGTTGGATCGTTTTATACCAGATGCCTTTCATACGCGCGCGTTCGTCAAAATATTCTTGCCATTTAGCCCTGCATGTATTCTTAATTGTCTGAATGTGATCGGTGTAAATAGGTATATAACTATAAGGCACTCCGTCATTCACAGCTTCCTTTGCCGCCCGGTCTGCTACTTACCAATAATAATAATAATAATAATAATAATGTTTATTGAAGAAAAGTGATTGCAGACAGATTTACAATAATTTCACATATAAATTACATATGATTGTACATCTACAATTTTTTGGGTGGAGCGCTGTTCTCCTAGCTAGGCTACAAAATAACCTGTGTTAAGGAGATACAGTCCCGATCCCTCGATTGTAAGAAAGTAGGCTTGATTTGTTTGTAGTATATGTGTGACAAACAGTAGGCGGTGATTGTATAAGCTGCTATTATTATTGCTATTTTACTTTAAATATATTTTTACATGTTGTGTGTGTGTGTGTGTGTTTGTGTGTATGTGGGTGTTTGTGTGTGTGTGTGTGTGTGTGTGTGTGTGTGTGTGTGTGTGTGTGTGTGTGTGTGTGTGTGTGTGTGTGTGTGTGTGTGTGTGTGTGTGTGTGTGTGTGTGTGTGTGTGTGTGTGTGTGTGTGTGCGTGTGAAACTATTTTGCCAAAAATGCTTCAGTATCATCATAGCTCAAGTTCAGTAAAAATGAACGTATGGTCTTCTTACAGACAAAATACGACATTCCATATATTTCACATCTTGCGTTAATTTTGTTATAAAGATATGGGGCTAAATAAATAGAAAACCTTTTTATGAAAGCGAAAGGCGCAGGGGGTATCACACAAACCTTGTCTTTTCGGCGTTTAGTAATTTGTTTGAAGGGTGTTTTACGGTGTTGAAGTAAGGTTGTTTGTAAAATATATTGTTGTCTTACATTTAGTACATGCCATTCTTTGTATAATGTAGCGGATGGGAATAGGATTTGTCTAAAAGATGCTACTTTGAGTATTGCTCTATGTGCTATTTCTACCGGTTTTAAGATGGTTTTACCTGCTCCACCCCAGCAAGTGATGCAGTAGATAAGGATTGACTGGCATAAAGCGAAGTAAACGTTGCGAATAACTGTATGGTTAGCGACATGCCTCAGAGTTTTAAAAATATATATTAATTTACGCAACCGGTTAGCAAGAGTGTTTGTGTGTGATTTAAAGGTCAGCGTTTTGTCTAATATAATACCCAGGTATTTAGTTTGATCTAATGCGGTTAGCGATGGACAGCTGCAGTGGATGTGGGGTTCGTTAAATGAAGAGTGTGCTTTAAGGATAATAGGTGCAGTTGGCTGAGATATTGAACTTAGAGAGAAGGTTATAAAATTTGTTTTTGTAGTATTGAGCGATAGTGTATGTGTGTGGAGCCACTGCAAGGTGATATCAAAGCCGAGCTGGGCAGTCGCTTGAAGCTCCATCCATGAGTTGGCAAAAAAGGTGATAGCGGTGTCGTCAGCGAAGGATACAACTTTAGCATTAGATAGATTAAGGTTACTGAGCTCGTTTATGAATATAAGGAAGAGCGTGGGCCCCAAGATACTACCCTGAGGCACGCCATACTGGATAGGAAGCTCTTCACTACTGTGGTTGTCAATTTTAACATACTGAGTGCGATTTGTTAGGTAGCTTTTAAATAGATCTAGCTGAAGACCTCTGACACCGATATTTTCTAGTTTACGTAAGAGGGTCGGAACAGGGACTGTGTCAAAGGCCCTTGCTAGATCCAGGAATATAGTAAGAACTTTCTTCTTAGTCGTAAGCTTCTCTACTATAAAGCTGGTTAAGCCTTGTACGGCATCGCTGGTGGACTTGTTTTTGCGAAAGCCAAATTGATTTGGGGAAAGTAATTGGAAGTGTTCAAGGTACTGTACTAGTCTTGTGTTAATTAAGCGTTCGAGTATCTTTGATAGAGAGCTGAGTACAGCTATAGGACGGTAGTTATTTGGTATGGAACCGTCGCCACCTTTCAGTATGGGATGAATTATGGCTTTTTTAAACGGAGTGGGAAAAGTGGCAGTTTGAAAACACAGGTTAAAGATATGACTGAGAATAGGTGCAAGAGTTTGTGCGTATCTTCTCAAAAAGTTCTGAGAAATACCATCCCAGCCAACTGCAGCATTAGGTTTTAGAGAGAATATGGTACGTATAACTTCGTCAATATCAGTTTCTTCTAGTACAAATGATGATGTGCAAGAGGAGGCATGAGTGATGTGTAGTGTCTGGCTTTGGCTATTGGTAAGGTTATCTGCTAGTAGCTTTCCAATATTTACAAAATAGTCGTTGACGAGTGTGCAAGATTGTGTGGTTGAGCGTGATTGCGATAATAACTGAGATGAGGATGTTTTGTGTTGAGTTGTGTTTGTGATAGACTTGATGGTTTCCCACAGTTTCTTGGGATTATGTGTTGCCTTATTTAATTCTGCAGTGTCATATTTGCGTTTTTCTTTCTTTAATATGTTTGTGCAAAAGTTTCTGTATCGTCTGTATGTGATAAGTAGTGTTTGATTTTGAGGTGATTGTTTTGATTTTCGGTGCAGGGTGTCTCGGTTACGTATGCAGCGTAGTAATCCAGGGGTAATCCAGGGCTTAATAATTCTTTTGGCTGCGGGTACTTTAATTGTAGTTGTACATTTTGTAAGTGCTGATTTAACTAAGTTTATACAATTTTCCGTAGCAATATTTGGGTCTGATATCAAAAAAAGAGGGGCAAAATCAATATTGTTCATAGCAATGTCAAGTGCTACATAGTTAACCTTGTTCATAATTTTCTGAGGTGTCACATTTGGCCCTATTCGCTGTATAGACACTAATGAGGAACAGTGGTCAGTAAGCGTTGTGTCATACAATAGAGTTATTGTTTTAGACTTGGTTCGCAACATAACATGGTCTAAGCAGTTATTGGCTCGTGTTGGTTCAGTAAATGCTGGCAAAAAGCCGTGAAAAGCCATAGTGTTTAGATAGTCATGTGATCTTACATCAGTGGTGGTGGACTTAATATCTATATTAATATCTCCCGTGATAATGACAGATTTGAAGCTAGATAGGGTGGCAAGTATATTACCAAGTGCAGAGAGAAATGTATGAATGTTATCAAGTGAAGGCGAACGATATATACACAGAATTGCAAGCTCTGTGTTGATTTTTACAATCAGTCCAGTGGCTGAGCCGTTGAAGTCCGGTTCAGTATAGGTAGATATAATAGATGAGCTAACGTAAGCTACAACCCCATCACTTTGATTTATGTGTTTTGTTGTGTTGTATCTTGTATAATTTTGTAGCACGGGAAGATTAGCGTTGCTTGAACATCTCAACCAACACTCTGTCAAAATTATAAGATCACAATCGACTGGGATGCGATGAAGTAGTGTTTGTAAGTTAAGGAAGTTACAGTTAATGGACCTAATGTTTTGAGAGAGGATTTTCACGAATGATTGGGGGTGTTCTAAATAAGACAGAGTATGTTCTGGGATACATGTTTGGATTTCAGATACAGAAAGAATATCAATGTTTTCAATTAGATTATTAATATTATTAGTCACGACGAAAAAAGGCAATTAATTAAATATCGGGTATAAGGCAGTTTAATGGGCAAGTTTGATATGACTTTGGCATTAATGTGGTGTGCGTGTGGGTGTGACTTTTTGGATACAAGTAGTTTTGTCATGATGTGTATAAGCAATTTGGGTGAGAGGCATTTGTGTGTGTAGAAGTGTCGATTTATGGTGTAGGGTATGTTTTTGAAATATGTATGACTATTTTTAGTTAGAGTAAACATAACAAAAAAATTACAATTATAAAAGCAAAAAACAGAATTATAACTAGGATAAAAACTATTACAATTTGATATTATTACTAGTCATGCGCTATTTGCTACAGTTATTTGTTCCAATTGTGGTTCTGATTTAATAACGATGGTCTGGCTGTTAGTGTCCTTCTTCATCAGTATGCGTCCATTTGAGGTCCAGCAGTAGAGGTAAGTTTATTGGCCTTTGCAAAATTACGAGATAGATAAAAGAGGCGCTTGGAGTTGGTGGTTAGTAGGTCTGCAATGTACGTAGGAGTTTTAGGACCTATAATACCCAAGTTCATTGAATTCACCTTGTCATTAGGATGGTGTTTGTTGTACTCCCTAACAGCAGTCAAAAAATTGCTTTTGGTAAGAGTATTTGTAAATTCAACGGTCAGCGACGAGTTATTTTGTTCTTTTTTTGACGGTTGTCGGGACACATCACGGATTTCAGACTTTTGGATATTCAGTTCCAGATGTTTCGAGAGCTGCAGTATGGCATCAAAGAGCATATTTTTGGTCTCATTCGATTTTTTCGGTACATTACGGAGTTCTACACAAGTTTTTATGTTAGACCGTTCAATCGAGTCAAGTTTCTCTTCGAGTGATTTTATTTTAATGGCCATAGTGTTACGTTCTTTTTCGAGACCTATAATTTTTGATTCCAGAGAGGTTAGTTGGTCGCCCAGAAATGACACCGATTTCTCTATTTCCAAATTCGTTTCCTCTATCTTAGAATTTACATTTTTAATCTCTAATATATGATGCTCCAATTTATCTAGTCGAGAGTTTTGTGAACGCATCATATTCTGTAACATTTCTTTTATTTCATTTTTGAAGTCGTCAAAGTTGTCTCTTATATTTTTGCTTGATGGGCAGCGGCGCTTGGCTCGTTGAGTAATATTGTCCGCGTTGAATATCGAAGGATTGTCGTCCTCTTCTAGGTGTAATTTCCGAATGTCAGACTCGGAACGTGACGGAGAGTGTTTAGTAGCGGGCGGTGTTCTTTTTGTTGAAAACATTCTAATAAATATTTTTTAAATATAAATAGAACACAAAAAGAGCAGGCTGACAAGTAGGGCTCGATCCTCCGACTCACGGCGACAGCGCAGTTAGAGCAGCCGTCTTAACCGCTACGCCGCAGTGACGTTTACATTAGTTGGTAAAATTAGTCTTCTGTACTTGCGTGGTTAAGTCGTTGGGTTCAATGACCGCTCGATCGTTCAAGGTCGTATACATAATGACACAGCACGATAAGTTGAATGATGCCAATATGAGATGGAATCCATTGAATTATCACTGTTTTATTCAAAGTGCTCAATTGTTTGATGGTCTTAAGGATACAATAGGCTATCGGGGAACCTCGCAATCGTGAGGGTAGCCGAGCCAAATGCAGAAGGGCAGATTTAGAATCGGACAGTATTACTATGTGGTTAGAACTAAGAGATAATGTGTACGAGAGCGCTTCTGATGTAGCTATCAGTTCACAGTACATTATTGAAGCAAGACCATTAATTTTAAATTTAATTGTTATATTAGCCTGCTTATCAAATACTGCCGCTCCTGCTTCTTGTCTTTCCTTAGACCCATCAGTATACAATTGATGAAAGTTATATTCATTTTGTAAGTAATTTAGACACACGTTCTTAATCTTAATTACATCAATTGATCTTTTTGAAGCAATTATGCCCTGAATGTTGCTTATTACAATTTTATTGAGCTCGATGTCGCTTAGCCATGTGTCCATACAAAAACAATCACGTACAGTACTGGCATGAATAACGAGGCTTTGAAGTTCATTATGTATATCTACTAATAAGGGAAGTCTCTTCCTTCGCCAATAGCTTGTCTGGTTTAAATCAGTTAATTCATTTAAAATATTTATAGTAACATCGTCAGTCACAGACTTAGACTTGAGCCAAAACTTACTCGCTAGATATCGCCTTCGGATATAAAGCGGTTGCAAGCAAAGGTCGCTTTCCATGACATGGATAGGCGTGCTTCTTACAAACCCTCCAATCACCCTCATACAGCAATTCTGTATTTTATCTAATTTGTACAGTTGTCTTCTAGTATAATTGTCATATAGAAAACTACAATAATCTAATCTACTTCGGATAATCGAAATGTATAAACGACGTAAATGTTTGGGGTGAATACCCCATTTTGAACCGGCTAACACCTTAAATACATTTAAGAATTTAAGACACTTTTCTTGAATTTCGTTTATATGTTGCTTCCATCTCAAACTTTTCTCTAACCAGACCCCCAAATATTTTACATAATCTACTCGCTGAATTCTATGGTTATTTATATTTAAAGTAAAATCCCTCTTATGTTACCCCTACTGAATAAACACACCTTGGTTTTATTATAAGAAATCTGTAAACCAAGTTCTCCTATAAGATTTTGAAATACATTCAAAGCACTTTGCATTTCGATAACCGAATCTAAAATATTTTGTTAACTGACATATGACACAAAATCGTCCGCATATTGCGAGACAAATACATTGAAAATATTACGGCAAATCTTATAAGTGGCTGCATTAAACAACAATGGAGATAAAGGGTCGCCCTGAGCAATACCCATGCCTGTTGTTCATCGTATATATACATGACTATTCACTTGTATAGAGAGCCTTTCATGAAGAAATTGCCATAGATAGTTGCACAACACTCCCACTCCAAGGTTGTCTAAATCTTTTAATAAAGCTGCAATATTTATATTGTTGTACGCACTGTCAATGTCCACGAAACAAGCCAGGGTAGCGAACCCTTTGGTAAGACCGATCTGCACACGCGACACAAGTCTCGAAAGGTTATCTGTACAAGAAAATCCTCTACGAAATCCAGTTGTTTCTTTTGAAAAGCAATTATTTCTTTCTAGGAACCACTCGATCCTACACTTGATGATCATATGTAGTACTTTACAAGGACAGGATAATAAAGCAATCGGTCTTATCCCTGTTATAGACCCTGCGTCACGGCCAGGCTTCGGAATAGCTACAATAATAATGTTCCTCCACTGAACGGGTACAAACCCTGTAGCTAACATTTTGTTAAATAATGATACTAGAACTTGTTTACCTGCAACTGGAAGGTGTTTTATCATAGAGTATGATATGCCATCCAAACCTGGGGCCGTATCTGTTGATTTGATGCAATTGTCAAGCTCCTGTCTTGATATTGGTTGGGACAACTGGGAATTGTGCGATATAAACTGTGGTGCAGGTGGGGATACATAATCCGGAGCTAATCCTTTCAGCAATACGCCTAATTTTTCCTGATCTACTGCATAATTTGTTGGTACGTGACTCTTGAGCCATTTCATGCGCCTCCACATATCCGCTGCAGATGTGGAATAATCTATATTATTGCAAAACTGTCTCCACGAGCTCTGTTTACTATTCCGTATCATCCTCTGGGCTGTACGAGTCCTCTCCTGTAAAACACTTAAGTTTTGAGGTGTAGGATTTTTTCTAAAAGACGCTAATGCTCGCCGCCGCTCCGCTACCGCTCGTGATAACTCTTGATTCCAATATGGCTTTGGCCTGAACTATTGTTGACGTATCGGATTGCTGCAGATTTTAATTATAGGTATGCTCTCATCAGCTGCTCTATTCATTACCTGTATGAAAGTGTTATAGGCTTCTTGGAGGTCGGAAGGAAAAGTTACTTTATTGACTTCTTCTATGAAGCTTTCCCTGTATTTTACCCAATTTGCTTTCTTAAAATTTCTTTTAGGCCTAAAACTGTCAATATTATTGTGTATTTCTGTTCTTATTCTTATTATTAAGTGATCGCTTCCTAAGTTCTCATTTATAATTTGCCAATTGAACATCAGTGCTACGTCTAAAGATATCGCAGTCAAATCCGGAGATGACTTCTGACACACGCCATTAACTAGCTTTACACGTGTGGAACTACCGTCGTTGAGAGGTACATAATTGTTCTTAAACATAGAATCCCATATTTGACTACCTCTTGTGTCCGTCCTATAAGACCAGTTACTGTGGTGGCCATTCATATCACCGGCTATGAGAGTTTTGTTCTGAAAGCTAGAAAATACTTGAATCCAGTAATTTTTGGTGGTGTGAACAGATGAGGGACAATAAATGGATATGATGTTTTCAATATGCTCGCAGTTAAATAGTTTGATATGTAACATCTGGATATCTTGATTTGAAACATTTATGTTGCATTGCACTGCTTTGATTGACGCATGTGTTAATATCGCCACGCCTCCATAGCCATCATCTCGGTCTTTTCTAAAAACATTATATCCACTTATCCGGTAATAACTATCAGGGTCGAACCAAGTCTCGTTTATTATAGCGATGTGGACCTTCTCCTGATATAGCAGTGCCTCAAACTTAGTAGTCTTAGGTCTGAGGCTTTGAGCATTCCATTGTAATATATTTATTACTGATTTCCTGGAGATGTATTGATCCATTGCTTAAAATAACATGCTAACGGTAGATCTGATATATATTGTAACACAAATGATAACGCCCATTCTATTAAAATTGTCACACAACTCTTGATTCTCTCAACCCATGGTATCTGTTCGTCGAATGCTTTCTATTTTATTAATCTATACAATGCACTACATGATATCTTCCGCTTCTCTCCATTTGTCTTCTCCTGATTGAATGACTGTGATTGACATTCAATTTCGCTGTCTGACTGCGAACAGTCTTGGTTACTTCCTGAAGATTCTTCCTGGCTACGACGTATACGGTCTACTTTTCTTGTCTTCTTTTTTTTCTTCTTGAGAGTGCCCTTGGTGCATGATCCATGTCTTGTAACTTCGGCATACGTAATAGGCGAATCTTTAGAAATATGTTCTTGACGTTGCACTGTATGTGTATTTCCTGAGTTATCATCGCAAATCGCGCTAGCCGAATCTTTTTCCAAGGACGTTTGTGGTATTGGGGACTCTGACGGTACATACATGGTCAAAGCTCTCTTGTACGAACAATTAAATTCTGACATTAGCTCTCTTAGCTTTCTTTCCTTTTGAAAGATAGGGCAGATTCTTGATAAAGCCATATGCTTACCGGAACAATTATTACACTTGAATAAAGTAGTTTCACAGTTAGCGTGATTTTTGCTACACTTTGGACATATCACTCTATTTGATGGACACATCCTAATAGTATGCCCAAATCTCCAACAGCGAGAGCATTGCGTGACTGGGTATATATACGGTGTTATTTCTGTCCTAGTGTTAAATATGTAAATGTATGACGGCAGTGAAGACCCTTTAAAGCATATACGGATGGCTTCCGATGGTTCCCAGCGACCATCCACAGTATTTTTTCGTTTTAACCTTTTAACGGCAATGATCTGAGGTTCAGACTGAAGACCTTCCATAATCTCCTCTTCAGTTAAGTCTATATCAATATCTTTAATAACTCCGAATGATTGAGTTATTTCTAATGTTTTCTGACACTTATATCCTTCCTTTTTAAAATACTCAGAGTTAAAACACTTCTCACAGCTATCCAAATCACTAAATTGAATTAATACCTTGTGTGGGTTTATATACTTAACTCTCGATATGTTCTCAATGCTCTCCGCTTGCAGTATTTTGGCCAACTTGAATTGTTTTGGCAACTTTTCAACAGAAGTTATAGATAATTCCGTTTTATCCTCTGGTATTCTCGCCATGTCGCCTGTGTAGCAAGTATGTTGAGCAGGCTTGTACTTACTGCTGACTCGTAGATGTTGTTGAATAAAATCACACAAAGTTCACCGTAATCAGTTTTTATTCACATATGTAGGTAGTTAACGGAAAGTTCACAAGCACAGCAAGTTTATAGTTTATAGTTCGAAGATTGACAGAAGGAGTAAGAATGCGAGAGTTAATAGATGATAGGATACAGCGAGAGAAGCGGAAACTTATATTAACATAAATTAGTTTATAAGAAGAATTAGGCACGTGATTCGCGTCCGCAGCTAAGAACCGACTGGCCGCGAGGAAGCGCCGTGGAATGCGTATGGGCGTTGGCCGCGACGAGTGCGCGGGAGCAGGACAACGCTTCACGGACCGGCCTCGCGGCTAGCCGATTCACTAATAACAATTAGTGTTTGTATGTCCGACACATATAGACATTATATAAATAATTATATATATTTATTAATAACTTATCACAACAACTTATATAATTATATAAAACATAAACAACATAAGATAAATACGCCACATCAGCCCCCCTTTGAGACCGTCACTACGGGCGATAGTAGTCCGGGAAATGTACTTTACGACCTGACCGGGTCGTCTTGATGCTACTTCCATTGGCTGAAGGTAAATTCGTGGTGGATGTTGTTATGTGAGGTGTCGATGTATGTGTCTGAAATTGTGTTTGAGGTTGTAAGTTAGTGTTGGTGTCGTTGAGAGTGTAAGCTGGCTTTAGCCTGTCTATGGACACCGTAACTGTCTTACCATTGACGAGGAGTTGGAAAACTTTGTCTCCTCGCTGCAGGACCATATGTGGGCCAGTATAAGCTGCCTTAAGTGATCCACCGGTTTCATCCCTAAGATAGACATACTTAGACGTGGCTAAGTCCTTAAATATAAATGTCGACTTATTACCATGTCGGGATGTCGTAGTGGGCTGTAAGCGTCTAGCGAAGATCCTTAAGCGTTTCACGTACTCTGACCTATCTATGGTGTCGTCAGTCTTTGGTTGAAATAACTCACCTGGTAGTCTAAGTGGTTCACCGTATAGCATCTCTGCAGGTGTAGCACCTAGATCTTCCTTAAATGCGCTCCTAATGCCTAGAAGCACCAGAGGTAATGATTCAACCCAATTATCGTTGGCGTGACAGGTAATAGCGGCTTTCAGTTGTCGGTGAAAACGTTCCACAAGGCCGTTGCAAGCTGGGTGGTAAGCAGTCGTTCGCCTGTGCTGGAACCCTATAATTTCAGCCAAATGCCTGAAAAGTGCTGATTGAAACTGTTGCCCACGGTCAGTCACGATGTTGGTGGGACATCCAAATCGGGCAATCCAGCCGGTCACTAACGCCTTAGCTACAGTCTCAGCTGTTATATCCTGTATTGGTATCACCTCAGGCCAACGTGAGAACCGGTCGATGGCAGTGAGGCAATAACGATATCCCTGACATAATGGTAGCGGGCCTATGAGATCGATGTGAATGAAACTAAATCGAGCCTTGGGTAATTTAAATGTCCCTAGTGGTGCTGAAACATGGCGAGTGACCTTAGATCTCTGGCATGCCGCGCAAGAGCGACTCCACTCTCTACAGTCTTTCTTCATACCCGGCCACACGTATCTTTCAGCAACTAATTTAGTTGAAGCGTTGGCACCAGGGTGACTCAGTGAATGAAGACTCTGGAATATTTGATGGCGAAATTCCTTTGTGACATATGGACGAGCGATCTTGCTACTCTCATCGCAGTACAGTTCAGACGTCGATCCCGGCAATTTAACTCTAGTTAGGCGTAATGAAGTGTCCCCAGTTAGGAGTTGCTTAAGTTCAGGGTCATTTACCTGAGACTCTGCTAATTTGTCTAAGTCCACGGGCTGAGTGATTTCCTCTATACGTGAGAGGCTGTCAGCAACTATATTGTCCTTACCAGAAATGTGCCTAATTTCTGTTGTAAACTGCGAGATGTAATCCAGATGTCTGAACTGTCTTGGTGAGCAATTTTCTTTACGTGAGCGGAATGCGAAACAGATGGGTTTGTGGTCTGTATACACAACAAAACTCCTAGCTTCGACCATATGTCGGAAATATTTTATCGCTTCGTAAATCGCAAGAAGTTCCCTGTCATACGGTGAGTACTTTTTCTGTGCTGGGCTCAATGCTCGGGAATAAAATGCTAATGGCTGCCAGGGCTCACCTTCCTTACATTGTTGTAAGACTGCACCTACTGCCGTATTTGAAGCGTCAGTAACAAGCGCTAGTTTAGCGGCGCAGTCCGGATGCGCAAGCAATGCAGCGTTACACAGACTAGTCTTGCAGGCGTTGAATGCTTCTAACTCTTCAGACGTGAAGTGTACTGGGTGCGAGCCTTTTACAGAGCCGGTCAGCAGAGCGTTCAAAGGAGCTTGGTGTTGAGCTGCTTCAGGTATGAACCGTCTGTAAAAGTTACACATACCCAAAAATCTTCGAAGCTCACGAACGTTCTTTGGTACTGGATATTGGCTAATGACTTCCACTTTATCAGGTAATGGCTTGGTTCCTTCCGTAGAGATACGGTAGCCCAGGAAAGTTACCTCGCTTGCACCGAAGACGCACTTACCAGGATTGATTACCATACCGTATTTCTGCAGTCTGGTGAAGAGTTGACGTAGGTAGTCTCTATGAGTAGACTGGTCTTTTGAGAAAACCAGAAAATCATCCAAGAAAGCATAACAGAAATCCAAGCCTCTTACCATTTCATCAACAAATCGTTGAAAAGTCTGTCCAGCGTTACGAAGCCCAAACGTCATATATGGGAATTCGTAGAGACCAAACGGGGTTGTTATTGCGGTCTTCGGGATATCCTCTGGGCTTACTGGGATTTGGTTATAGGCCTTTGTCAGGTCTATAGTTGAAAAGACCGTACACCCTGCAAGATTATGCGCGAAGTCGTGTACATGCCGAATAGGATATTTATCCGGCACTGTTCTGGCATTTAACATACGGTAGTCGCCGCACGGACGCCATCCGTTCTTCTTAGGAGCCAAATGTAAAGGGGAAGACCATGGCGAGTTCGAAGGTCTAGCTGTTCCATCCTTCAGCATCGCCTCAAACTCATCTTTGGCAACCTTAAACTTGTCTGGGGCTAGACGTCGCGGTGTACACGATACAGGTGGGCCAGGTGTGGTATGTATGTGATGCATAGTGTTGTGTGTGGGTATGCGGTGAAAACCGTGTGGGCGAGTAATGTCTGGAAATTCGTGTAGTATGTCATGAAATGTAGACTTACCAAGAACTACCTTCACCGATGAAATAGCATCAGACGATCGGACGGGTGAAGCCGGGGTCGCTAACGTTGTATTATTATCGACAAGACACTTATTCCTGCAATCAACAATTAAATTATAATAGATTAAAAAATCTACGCCTATGATTGCCTTTGTGACATCGGCTACAATAAATCGCCAGGTAAACTCACGGCGCAACCCTAGATTTAAATTGAGATTTATAAAACCGTAAGTATTAATAACTGTACCATTGGCCGCACATAATTCATACTTCGTCTTCGAACGTCGCCCTGGAGCTGCCGATCGGGGGAAGACACAGAGGTCGCTTCCTGTGTCGACCAGGAACTGAATCTTCGATCTGTGATCGGTGACAAACAGGCGACCAGCACTCGGACAGTCATCGGTCGCCATCACTGACTGTCCCTCACATTTCCCGCGGTTTTATAATCGCAGGGTTTTATACATCGTCTCGCTTGCTCACCAAACTTCTGATGATACCAACATTGTGGGTACCGTCGGTAATTTGAAAATGATCGTGTAGAACTGGATCGGCGACGAGTTCGGGTTACAGAGCGTCCTCGGGAGCGCGACATCCTCTCGACCTGTTGGGTCAGCTTCTCGACCTGATTCGTCAGTGCTGCGATCTCAGGGTGCACGCTGTACCCGGATGTTGACGGTGACGATGCAGAAACGGCAGATGTTGATGCTACCTGCATTCCGACGACATCATGTACTTTATCCGCCAGCTCGGCCAGTTCTTCTATGGTGATCTTCGTCTGCGACGCGATAATGGCTTGCGTAGATCCCGGCAGACGGCTAGTCCAGATAGTCCGCAAAAATTCCTCTGGAACCCCTTCGCCGGCTAAGGTATGCAGATGCCGGTAAAACTGAGATGGTCTGCGGTCGCCGAGCTCTTCATGCATCAGGAGTTGTTTCACCTTCTTCTCTCGTGACGCAGAAAGACGTTTAATAAGCTCCCCTTTCAGCTTCTCGTACTTATTTGTTTGTGGGGGGTAGGTGATCACATCTTCTACTTCACACGCGTACTGAGGATCTAAATTGCCGATCACGTAGAAGAACTTCGTCTCGTCGGTCCTTATGTTCGATAGTGCGAACTGAGCTTCCACCTGGGAAAACCATAATCCCGGCCTCTCCGCATAAAATGGAGGTATTCGCACACCCACACGAAAAGTTTCGCGGGTGACCTCTGGTTCACCTATGGGCGTGGTCTCACTGCTTTTGCTCATCTCTCGTTTTTGTTCCGTCGGGGTCACCAGTGTAGCAAGTATGTTGAGCAGGCTTGTACTTACTGCTGACTCGTAGATGTTGTTGAATAAAATCACACAAAGTTCACCGTAATCAGTTTTTATTCACATATGTAGGTAGTTAACGGAAAGTTCACAAGCACAGCAAGTTTATAGTTTATAGTTCGAAGATTGACAGAAGGAGTAAGAATGCGAGAGTTAATAGATGATAGGATACAGCGAGAGAAGCGGAAACTTATATTAACATAAATTAGTTTATAAGAAGAATTAGGCACGTGATTCGCGTCCGCAGCTAAGAACCGACTGGCCGCGAGGAAGCGCCGTGGAATGCGTATGGGCGTTGGCCGCGACGAGTGCGCGGGAGCAGGACAACGCTTCACGGACCGGCCTCGCGGCTAGCCGATTCACTAATAACAATTAGTGTTTGTATGTCCGACACATATAGACATTATATAAATAATTATATATATTTATTAATAACTTATCACAACAACTTATATAATTATATAAAACATAAACAACATAAGATAAATACGCCACACCTGTATTACTCTCTCGCGCTAACCTCTTGCCCTTTCTAGTGACCGTAGTCCAGATCTCTTCATTGTCCACCGATCTATATCGCTTATTACTTGTTCTTGCCGTGTCCCTTGTAGACAAACCATCCTCCTCAGTTTCTATTATCTGATTTATGCACTCCATACTACTTGTCAACTCACAATCCTCTTGTATCGCACTATTCATATTGTTCAGATCAATCAAAGCCCGTACAGTATCATCAATTCCATCGCTATCCATTTGTATAAATAATAATCATAACTAAAGCGTGCAATAAACACGATCGTGTCGCGCTGAGCCGTAAAACCGGTTTCCGAGTCAACCGATAGACGCGTCCAACGTTAGGATGCGCCCGCGCGCAACTGAAACTAAAACTTAAAGATCAATATTTGACAATTATTGTGAATTATTGCCGATAGATGGTGATTTGCGCCCATATATACATACCCACAGATCATAACGGAGTATGACGTAGATGGATTGGCATATTATATACTACTCAAAACAAAATAAGGGCCACTAAGATTTTTTGCTGAACCATGAAAACAATAAAGACATTAAATTGTTTAACTTATGTAACTACAAAATAATGTTATTGGTTATAATATAGGCTAACAATTGTTTAAAATAATGATCATGAATTGTTTTTTTAAATTCATAATGAAATTGGCCATTTTAAATGAAAAACATGAATAAAAGAAATCACCGGAAGAAGACAAAATACTGTTCTTGTCACTTTTGTTTCTTCTTTTTAGTAACGAGTATGTCCTCTTCTCTTAGCAATACACTCCTGAAGCCTCTTATGCATACTCTGGATCAAATTCCGCACGTTTTCATCTGGAATCTCCTCCCAGGCACGTTTTAAAGCGTCAAACAGCTGCTGTTGGTTGTAGACCCCTTGCTCATTCTCTCTAACCCTTCGTTTCAATTGGTCCCACAATTGCTAGATTGGATTTAAATCCGGACTGTTAGCTGGCCATGGCAATACCTCAATATGAGACCCTTCTAGGACAGTTTGGGTCGATTGAGCTGTGTGTGCACGGACATTGTCTTGCATCAGGATGAATCCAGGCCCCACTCGCTGTGCAAATGGGATCACTTGAGGCCTGATGAAGTCCTCGATGTAACGTTCTGCAGTTACGGTACCCGCATTTAAAATGGTGAGCTCGGTTTTACCGTGTAAACTAATCCCACCCCAAACCATTACGTTGGGACCACCGAAACGGTCAACTTCGTGGATGCAGGACTCCGAAAACCGCTCGCCGCGTTGTCTCCACACCCTAACACGCCGATCATCATTAAAAATTTTACTTTGCACTCGTCTGTAAAAAGCACCTTGCCCCACTGATTAATCCCCCAGTTCAAATACTGACGGGAGAATCTTAAGCGGTTTGCACGTTGAACCCTGGTCAGAGGAATTCGAACAACTCGTCGTCTTGACATTTGCTGGTCTTCGTGCAATCGATTACGTATAGTTTGATCACTGACACGGGTACCCGTTGTCAGCCGTATATGGTGTTGTAACTTACGGGCCCTTACTATACGATCACGACGAACACTTAGTTGGACGTACCGATCCTCGTGCGCCGTTGTTACACGAACTCTACCTGAACCGGGTCTCCTGGCAACACTGCCGGTCTCTTGGAAGCGATTCCATACATTTTGGACAGCTCTTCGAGAAAAACCCAACTGCAAACCCACGTAACGCTGAGAACGTCCTTCTTGAATCATAGATAACTATCATAAGGCTCTGGTTGCTGTAATTGTATCCATGTTCCTTCGTACTGGTGGCATGATTAACGCGAGATGATACATGAATCAATTAAAATTGAAAAAGTAATTTTTTTTCCCTAAAATTACCGAAACAAGTTAAGAAAAGAAAAAGAATCGAAGAAAAACATAAGAATTTTTTTTTTTTAAATGATGGTCAATACTTTTCAAGTTAGGAACACGAACACCAGCATAAAAGAGATCGAACACCAAAGAGTTCGTAATATCAATATAATGCTACTTATCAGTTACTTTCAGTTTACTAAAGTGCACTTAAATGTAAATAAACTATTGGCCCTTATTTTGTTTTGAGTAGTATATATAGATTTGTATCCAAAGATGTCGTGCAGGTAGTTCATAAATAAAAATAAATTAGATTTGTTTCACTTTAGGATACTATACCTATGACCTTATTTCTCCTTAGATTAAAATAAAATAACATTGCAAGTAGTTAAGGTATTTTTAAGAATAATTCATTATAAACTTATGCTTAATCTAACTAATAAAAATATTATAAATGCGGATGTAAGTCAATAAAAATATATATACCTAGGTCAAGACTTCAATAAATTCAACATGGAATGTATTTAATTTAGACTATATTGTACGTATCTACTGTACACATTATAACAAGACTGTGTAGGCACTCAAAATGTAGACTTGTAAATTCTTAAAACGTGGAAGTCACAAAAAATCTTTGAATCAAAAATATCATTCTTCGTTTAAAAATGAAAACATTGTAATAAGGATAACAATTAAAGATTTTTTGGTATCCCGTATTACAATTTATTCTATGTAATATTATTAATTAGTGGCATAGGCAGTGATGTGCAACTAAATATACCCTTTTATCATCTTCTGCGAACGCTGAGTTACAATCTTTTAACACTGGCCAAAACCGTAATTTGAAATAATTCAGAGACAGGAGCGAGTGCAAATATAAGAGTTTTTTTTTAATATAAAGGATAACCAATAGCCAAATAGTGAGTTACGACATTCTTTCCTGCAGGTGTCGTTATATTAGGAAAATACCAGGCCCTTTGGGAGGTTTACACGGAGACATGGGTCCAACGTGAAGAGGCCCTTCGAGAGTTTTAATCAAAGATGGGTTGAACGCCTACAGCGGCACTAGCCGCAGCAGGCTATGGGTATGGGTGTTTGATGGACCGGTACGGACCCAAACATATACAAAGCTCTAGCAGCCTCCCTCTGACCGGCAAACCAAGGGCAAGCCAGAGTTGAGAGTCCTACGGGCGCTCTTGAAGTTCCACCCCAGCCAATCAGTAACGGCAAGCCGGGGACGAGACCTTATCCGACTCTCCGAGGCATTCAGGACCGCAGTGTCACCATTCACATTCAGCTCGCCACAAGCTGCCCTGCGGTTTGTGCGCTTTTATTTAACCTGGTGATACAATTTTTGTTGATATCAAAAGGCGAAAGTGCTGGTTTAAAAGCTAGTGTACTGTGCCTTTCGGTATCGCGTTAGTCTCATGATGAGATAACGACTGTCCCAGAGGCGTTTATTATTATTATTATGTTTCTCTTATCACAGGTATTTTAGTAACATATTACATATACTTAATTATTATTTAACCAACTGTTTTAAGTCCCACGTAATTAAATAAAAATATCTAAGAACACTAATAATTATAGGTATGTAGGTATGTTCTGTCCAAAGTAAACAGTTAGCAAAGATTGTTGCCGATGCTTCTGATAGAAAAGAACCCTTGTTCTAGGGATTATCCGTTAGTCAGGAAGAGTTGTTACCACTGACTCAAAGAACATCCAGACCTGGAACATTTGTACGTGGACGACACAAATTTTTGTTGAGTTCTGAAGATCGAACATATGACACCCGACTCGTTGACAGTAGTGAGATGACATCATAGTACGTTGCGTTATCAAGTCAGTGCTGTAACTCTATTAAGAGATGTTTATTAAATTAGCTTGTGACAATAAATGTGAAAATAAATACCATTTATTCAATGACTTCGCGGGCATGCCCGGTTTAGGTCCTCCTTCTTACAGAAAACCTGCGTGGCAATATAAAGATCTCCCAGCTAGACTATCACTGCTTATTCCATAATAATAAAACGGTTTAGCTGGTAAAATATGTGACACACGTCTGCCAAACCTCACTAGAATATAAAGCCGTGATACAGCGCATACTTCACATATAAACAGTTCCCGAAATTAGCACAATCGCCGACATTTTAATAAAACAATACAGTCTAAAATCAACACAATAAACGATAATAACTCTGGATATAAAGCCGTGATCAGACTTACGGGATTCGCTGAATATCGGACGATTGCCAAGTGCCGTTACACTCGTTACATTCGCTAAATATGTAGTAAGCATGGTCACAGATAATATAATACTATACATGGTTATGCAGGCAATCAGCAAATACTTGGTTTTTATTTTGGTACTTGTACACATTATAGTCGTGCTAATTAGCTAATTTCACGGCAATTAGCCGAGTAAGCAGGACAGTGATTATTGTTGCTTGGCGACAATATTATATATAATACAATTAATCTCATTAGTCATTACATTACATTCATGATTATTCGAGTGGAAGTACACATAAAATTTTCTCGTGCGAATTATTTGGTGACAGTATGCATGTGCCGGTTAGCCAGAGTAAAACATTAATGGTGACCCAGGGTTTAAAAACAAGGCAATCCATATGTAACTTTAAAACTAAATTAATTGAAATCTATAATTTTCTTTATTACAATTGCACGCTAATGAGCTTATAAAAGCATACTGAATGCATGCTAGTGTTAGATTATATATAATAAGTCAGTTTAATAAGGATAGCTGTTGTAACCTAAGCCACTCTAGCCAATGATTCGGCGAATGTTCGACTCGGCGCTCGGGGAACCCCACATATCTGACGACACCTTAACACACGGGAGCATTCTATTTGCGTGTTGATTAATTTATCTATGTTTATAATGGTTGGTAGTTAATCGATTTGTTTGTGGCGTTCTCGATAAAACGCAGACTGTGTTGGAAGGTACATAAAACCTCATAGAGCGTTTACACTCGTCTTATTTGTTTAAGTGGTGTTATTGCCGCCACCCGTGGTTGCACGCACCTCGCTGTGGGCACAGACCACACATTAAATCTGTGCTTTAGTTGGAAAGGGGTACAAGTTGGGTATTGTAGCTTTGCTGGTTATGTGATTGTAATGGAGGTGAGGTTTGAGTGAGCGTTTACATTTGCGGGAGATTGTAAAGTCTTGAAGCCGGTTCCTAGATCTGGAAGGGACTATATGGTCTTTTTTGTAAAAAAATAGTAGTATTTGAGTCCGTATTTGGAAATGTAGGTACCCGTAAAGGGCAGTAATAATGATATTTGTTGGACTCATAACATGAGTTCTTCTTTTTCTTTTTATAAAAAGACAACTACCGCACTAGGAATAATTTACAAACATTCAAACAACAGACACAAAGAATATCTAGACTCCGAACTATTTGTGGACCACACAAATTTGTGTTCCATGTGGAATTTTCGAACCCACAACACTGCCATTGCGCCTAGCACAATGGCATCGGCGAGGCGAGAACTCAAATCACTAGGCCGGATTGCACGGAATTGCACGGATGTGCAAGTGTAAGCTAAACTTCCTTAGTTAATACTATACAGGCTGTCTGGTAATTAATGGATAACCTAGAGATGTCTTATAGTGGAAATGATGGCCGTTCAGAAAAAAATATGAAAAAAATCTATCCTAACTACTACCTGAGATGTTTTTGTTTTAATTACCATGTATAACTTTCTTGTATACTACGACCATAAATTAATGAAATCCATCTGTTTTTTGTTGTTTTATTATTAAACACTAATTATGCTAATAGATAGACAGTCAAAAGTAGGTACCTATGCTATGCTAATATAGCTTGCACTTTTTAATATACATATAATATATATATTTTTTTTAATTTTTCTGAACGGCCTTCAGTTCTACTATAAGACATTTCAAGGTTATCCATTAATTACCGGACACCCTGTATATTCTATTCTTTTTCTATTCTATCTCTTTAGAAAAAGTAGGTATGTCTGTCTGCCTGTACGGAAGTTTCATCATATCGACTAAAACATTATCTAATGAAATTAAGAAGCAGGTAGAAACACAGTATCCATGCTCATAGTCCCTTAAGTTACGCTGCTTGGTAATCACAGTCTATATGAGCATGAATGCCCAATGTTTCTTAAGGGCTTCATAGAAAATACACAGTAACCGGAAATATATTTTTTACATTATGTATATATACAGTGTGTATAATAAACCCTGTCCGATCTTTAAAGGTGCTTATTATGAGTACGTAAGTGACAAACTTTTACAAAACGATAAAAAAAATTACCCATGTAAATTTAATTTATTTAAAATAATATGTTAATAGATTACCCTTTTTTTTTTTTTTTACATGGCGGAATGCAATGACCCGTATCCCTCCGCGGGGGCGGGCGAAGGGATTATGTCGGACTCGCCGGGGTAAAAGACATATGGAATAATAGTAAAGTACCTCCCGGAATACCGACTAAACCTACCAGGGTGTTCCGCGACACAACCACTATCGACGGGGCCGCGCGAATCGCTTTCGCATGCGGTCGCGACCCCGCCGAGGTTACGGCCCGCCGTATGAAACGGCAGGCCACTACACGAAAGACCTACCCAAAATAGGCACTACTTCACATAAAACCCTACTGTCTCCAGTCAGACGGACTCGACACAGAGGCGCGCGTGGGAACACTTACGCCGCCTCTCGGACCTGGTGCTGAACGGATGGCAGGCAGGCCCACAAAGCCCGCCACCCCCAAGTCAAACCTCAGGGTGGCTGGAGGTCATCGCGCGCCCTCCGGCGCCCGGCTCTGCGGTTAGGGAGAGGGTTTAAACGCTCCCTCTCCCGCTCCGCCGCCTCCTTGATAGAAATTACTTCCTCGCAGAAGGAGGCGACGGCGTTCCACGATCTCTCACTCCGGACCATAGACTGAACTACGGCCGGGAGCGAGAGGGCAACCGATCCGACTGCCGCGATCATCTCACGGCGCTGTGATGCCCAGGCGGGGCAAACCGCCAAAGTGTGCAGCGCCGTGTCCTCTATAACGTCGCGGCAGTCGCCGCAGTGGTGACAACCGGGCGTCTCTTGTCGGCGTATACGACACAGGAACTGGCCAAACAACCGTGGCCAGTGTGAGTCGGAAGGTGAGGGCGCCATGCCGCCTCTTCAGCCACTCCTCAAAAACGGGACTTACCGCCACGATCGTGGCGTGCCCATGTTAATAGATTACCCATGGCAACATCGACAACTTATTAATCATAATACCTAGATATCACTAAAGTTCATAAAGGTTCACTGATGCCGCGCCGCGTTACGCCGCTCCGCGTCCTTGTCAAGTTTAGTGGAGTGTTGCTAGACTGTGCGAAATTTCAGTAATTTAAGGGTGAAAATGCTGATCAATACTGCTCTGTACTGTAATAATATTATGAAGACGTTTTACGATGACATAGATTTTCATTATTATTTTTCTTAGCATGTTTGTTAAGAGAGAAACAAGACCTAATGGATCGGACAGGGTTTATTATACATACTGTTTATATCTTACATATTATAATAAATATTTGTAGCTAATAATTTTGCCACTCCTTCAGTAGGTATATGTCAAGCGATAGTCGAAGTTAAATCAATAAAATCTGAGCGCATTTCTGTTCCTAATTAAAATTACGATATTTAACTTGTGCCTCTTTCCATCAGAGATACAGAACAGTTCATGAGTTTTATTGTAAGTAAAGTACGAGAATTTATTTCTATTCTGATGTTTAAATAGGATTGTTGCGTGTTGCCAACGAACAGTAAAGGTGTTGTGAAATTGTGACGAGAAAATATTCAGTTAAAACATTCAAGTAGGTAATTCAGTAAGTTAAGGTACTCAAAACTTGAATGACAAACCGAGCTATTTTAAGTTGCTTTAATAATAATAGTGATTTAGATTATTACCTTAATGTTTACTGCCCGCTGCTGGGCACTGTTCTCAGTTTAAAAAATTAGGCTATAATCTTGCACGTGGGCCTAGTGGAGTTGGTGGAGACACAATTCGAGAACATTATGGATAACTCTCAGATAAGCAGAATTCCTCACGAATTTACAATTAACAAATTATATGAATGTTTGCCAAGTCCGCCGCGATACATATAGTTTTCCGTCAATATTTTTTCGCCTTATATTACCGAACGGGTTGGCAGAGGCGTATTAGACCGACATTTCACAGTTAATTTTCAGGTTAGGTTCGGTTTTCAGGTTTCATTTCATGGTTTCATATCTTACGGTATTGGGGGTGAGCGTGTTGTCATTCACGGAAAGATTCAAGAACCCCGTGGTGCTTCTAAGAGTTTCTTGGCATCCATTCTCTTGATAGGAAAATTAAAAAACACTTTGTTCGATCCGAATCCAACACCTCATGCACAGCACGTAGTTGCTACCGCACCGATACCTAGATTGTATCAGTTTCTTAAAATTTACACTAAATAATATAATAATATTCTACACATACACACAACACCATTTATCATATATCCTTTCTTATTGAAAATACATACATATTATACATAGAAACACTCAGACCCTGTTTGTCTTAAACATGGTCTGGGCTAAGATGATGATGATGATGAGATGATAAGATGGGCAATGTTGGCAGTCACTAAGCAGATTTAGTTGCTGAGTAATGGCTGAAACACTATTCACACCCTAACAACAGGCAATGATTTAGATGTGTCTTGTATTTTTTATTAATGGTACACGAACTGAAAGCACTCTTAAAAAGTCTTAATAAATAGCTAAAAACTAAAAACATTACATTGTATGCCCTCTAAAATAGAGAGCACAGCATTCACATAGACTTCGCAGGTTTAAATACACATCATGAAAATAATATCCACTATAATAACAAAAAATAAAAAGCAGAGATCAGAAAATGAGAAGCATTTAAAAAGCATAACAAAAAATAAGAATAATTATAAATGTTTTCTAACTAGTTATGGCATGAAACCATAGCAATCTTTATGAACGGTGATTGCCGTTAACCACCAGGTGAGCTGTTAGGTCGTCTGCCACCAACACCAATAAAATATATCATGACGATGATTTAACATAGTTTTCAAGATTTGCGTCTTGTATATCTCGAAATCATAGGCAGATGTGTATTATCTGACACGGATGGTGTAGTGATTAAGTGGATGCCTCGCCACTGCCGCCAAGTGTTGTGGATTCGATTCCCAAACGGGACAAAAAGTTATGTGATCCACATATGGTTGTGCCGAATCTGGGCGCTTTTGTTTAACAACGGACTTGACTTGTATGTTTGTAAAGTTCCCCGCGACACAGGAATTATTCCTAGCGGGATGGGTGTCTTTTTTAAGAATTAATAATAATAATTAATTACACCCAAATTATATTAGCTATAATATAATATAATATAATATTCTACCACATACACACAACACTATCTAGCCCAAACTAAGCAGAGCTTGTACTATGGGTACTAGACAATGGATAAACATACATATATACTTCTTTTTTTGTAAATACATACATATTATACATAGAAACACCCAGACCAAGACAAGCATCCATGTTCATGCACACAAATATTTGTCTTGTGCGGGAATCGAACCCGCGACCTCAGGCGTGGCAGTCGGTTACACTAACCACTACGCCATCGAGGCCGACAAAACATCTTAGGTTCTATTCTACGCGATGAGCCTAAGAGCCCATTACCGCCATATTTGCAGATACTGATTGTAGAGCTGAACATAGAGAGAAATTTAATGCAACCCGGATTTAGAACTCAAGATTTCGCGATCGACTGTCAACTATGTCACTTACAACTGTGACGGAAGCTATTAAGAAATTACAGTAAAATATCACAAAATTCTAATCCCACGCAATCAAATTTATAATCCCATTGTCCACTTAAACCACAGCGCCTCACAGTAAAAGTCTTCAAACAGGCATCAAACACCACTACCGGGAACTGTAAACACTTAACCAGGTTACATCGGTGTTCCATCAGTCAGGGGCAGTTCCCACTAACAAAGAGTTCGGGGAAGACCACACGCGTACCTGACACATAAACAGACAGAATACAGAACACGGTAGCTATACACTTACTGCTCACACTTTTATTTCAATGGAAAAGTACCTGTTAATGTTACAGCATGTAACATTCTAAGAATATACGGGGACTAGATTTTGTCCGTCGCTTTGTTCATGTTCACCTAGATTGTATCGATAATAATAATAATAATAATTTATTGTTCCAAATAGCCACAATACAATGACATAAATACAATAAAACAATTTTTGTATAGAAGTGTTGCATTGAACTCTGGTAACCAAGATAAGATTAAACTTGTGTTATGGGTACCAGCGCCCTCACAAAGGTTTTCTCATTTTTGTTCATCGAACGTGGCAGACATGCAATTGGGACTGCTTACTTAAATAGTTAAGCGCGAGTACGCCTACGAGCCTTCGGAAACAGTACTTTTTGTAGCTAATTTAGTCAGTAAATTTTAATATCGAAAACAGTACTTTTTTCTAGAGGAAAGGTACCCTGTGTCGTATTCTGTAGCCTTGACAAAGTGTATGCAAAATTGCATGATCGGTCGAGTAGTTAAGGCGTGAAGGCGGAATAAACAGACTCACATTCTTATGTATGTATAATATTGGTTAGGATTTAGACCAGAGTAAGTCATGTTTATACGTATCTCTAGCTTTCTGCTCATACATAGGACTTTCATATAAATGTACTAAGCCCATTAGAACCCCGTTTTGCAAAATCTGTTCTTAACTGACGTCTCTTACCCATAAATCTGCTTGCTAAATTTCAGCGTCATAGATTACGTAGTTTTCGAGATTGTGGAAGAAGAGGATACCGTTCATCCAGAAAAAGTAATGTGCCGAGGAATAGAATTTTATTGACTATATGTGCAAGGCGAAGCCGTGGATGTAATGTAAAATAAATATATTGGCAATAAGATTTTTCCACAGAGATGGATAATCAAATAAGTACTTCAGGGCATCAGATCAGATCAGATCAGATAAATGCCAGTAGGTATAGAATTTTAAATCAATTTATGCAAATTATTTGAGGTTTGATAAATATAATTTTCTCTATATTTTCTTTTCGGCAATGGCCGAAACATTAAATGTAATGTTTAAGAAATAAACATTCTGTCATGTTGCCTAAGACCTACTTCAGAAATGATACATGTTCTTAGTAACCGAATGACTGGAAATAATATTATTTATTACTCTGGTTCCTTCTGGATTCCAGAACATAGTCCACATGGACGAAATTGTGTGAGCCCCTAGTGTCTCATAAGGTCTCATGGGATTAGTCGTCGCAAGTTACAGCAACTTTTTAATTAACCAGTTTAGGTATAAGGTATTCATTTAAACATTTCTTGCGAAACGCAGATGAAGTGGCGAGCTAAGTCTAGACTAGGAATGACGACATGCACCATATCTTCGATTCTACTTAATAGATTCAGATGAAACTTAAGTAACGAGACTGTGAAAATCATATCAAAAACCTTTCATACAGACATGACATGACTTGACATTTTGGCAGCACTTAAGAGGAAATACAAGAGCCGTTTTTTCATACAAAAGTAGTCTCCTGTTTCCTACCTGAATAATGCCAGTAGAGCAATAATATTTTTCCAAAAAATGTATGGGCTCTATAATTGGAATGTCCTTATGTTTTCCTTTCTTTTATTAATTAATTTTTTAAAAGAGACATGAGCCTTTAAAAACCTTTTAAACTGGCCAGATTTTCCGCTGTGTTCAACATCCAGAAAACAAATTTGACTAAATTATATAATAAAAAGGAAAGCATAGAAACACGGCCAAAGCCTTTCTTCAATTTTAATGAAAAAGTAGTTAAATCGGTCATGTGTTGGAGAAGGAATCAGGGGACTACGAAACGTTGATTTTGTGTACTTTTAATAGGTATTTTCGGTCCAAGCTGCAGTTGTCTCTATCACGCTCTGCGGGCACTGTGCGACAGCAATCGATTTTACCAATACCTAATTTTAATTCTCTCGCCCGTGGTGTTTCCTCTTAAAGACAGATAAAAATTCTAGAATTCATTGTTATGAATCATTCAGACCATTAAGAATTCGATCGCAGTTAGTATATTAAAATGTTTTCAATTTACAGACACAGGCTTGCTACAGTTTTTTAATGATGTAGAGAGATTTTGTTGTGTCAATAAGTGGCTAGAATACCCTGCTTCAATTATGTATCTACCCATCAAAATTCCATAAATCTCATAAAAAGTTTCACTAGCTAATAATTTCGTGAAATTTTCATATTTTTATAGTTTAAAGTTTATAGGTTGTGTGTAATATGTTGAGCTAATGAACAGGAAGTGCCGCCATTAAACTATGATAAGCGTGTAACGTTCACTTGTCGTAAAAAAGTTTGTTAATTTCAAAACGAGGTTGGCTTAAAATAGTTTATAATGTACGGAGATGGTTAATTGAGGCGATGGCTGGTGATATGAAGAAAAATAAATGTTTGGGTAACGGTGTATAACTAAAAATAATTTGATTTCAATTAAAGAATACCTACAAGACTGAATTTTCGTAACTTCTGACTTTCCACTTCACAATTTAGATTGCACCTGGGACTGCAATATGATCTCGCGTTATTTTTATTCTGTGTACACGTAAGAGGATGCTCCTATTTTACCATAAACTACTATTAGATGCTAACTTTTAAATATAACTTATTGATTGAGTTTGTATGAATGATAAGTGGCTTCATGGTAAAACTTGGCGATTAAAAAGATTGGCCGTAATTTTCTTGCTAATTATTTCATTGGTTTTACGCCCTTGTATTGCGGAACACGGATACAGCTATTTACATTTATAAGAGTAACTTTGACGTCATGTTCTGTTACTTTGTGACCTATATGAATAAATATGGATTTTCGATTCGTACTGAGTCTGCAAAGTCCCCGGCAGGGTCGCTTTGTCAAGCGGGTCTTTATGACACATCATTTTAAATTTTTGCTCATTGATATCATTGATATCCAGAAAATATATGATATGAGATATGCAGATACGTTACTAGCGCAGGCAAAGGCAGTCTAGGCATAATCGTCCCAATTGCGACTTTTTTTATAGTTCTCAAAACATATAAATTAAACAAATAAATAACATATATTATTGTTTGAATGACAGCTATATCGTGACTACGGGCAAGATATCTTTTAGGTTAGCTCTTTCCAGCCAGCAGAAAATAATTACATAACTAAATATATAACTGTTATGGATGACAGCTTTATCATGACACTACATCTTTATCTTCTCCTTTGTGGGATATAAAACACGAGTTTGTACATGTAAAAATATAATTCTCTTATTTTTTTATAATCTCATGCTTTTTTATGCTTATAACTGTAATTGTCGTTCTTCTTTTTATTTATCAATATTTGATGTGTAGGTATATGACCAACAGACTGCAATGCAGAGGGTCTCAGGTTCAAACCCACGTCGCGCACCTCTAACTTTCGGAAGTTATATGACTTTTCGAAATTATGTGCGTATTGATTGACAATAATTATCGCCTGCTCCGTGCCTCGGAGAGCACGTTAAGCCGTCGGTCCCAGCTGTCATGAACATCTATGGCAGTCGTTATTGAGAAGTCAGTGCCCTATAATATTCTGACACTGGTCTAGCCTTAGGGTATCTTTAGCCTTCGGATTGCGGAGGTCAGTTGGCAGCCGCTCCGTGTAAAAACTGATATCCAGTCAAATCCGGTTAGACCAGAAAAGCCGACCCCAATTGACTTGGGACTAATAAAGGCTAGGGAGATGAAGATTTCGCCAGCCATAGTTTTAGATTCCACGTAATCTAGCAACCCAGCACCGTGTATGAAGCAGACTGTCAGACCCAGTGCTGCTAAAAACAACTATATACCAGTCTACCCGACCCAAGCATCAAACCCGAGGTCTTATGCACAGTAGTCGCATTCACGAGCCAGTCAGTATTCACAATTGGCTGCTTCAACAGTTATAAGCGATCGTTAACTGAGTAATTACAGTTTTAGGTACCACGTAATTAGGGAGCGAGTCTATCGGGCAGAGTTCCAGATAACACGATGTCCGACCTGGGAATAGCATCTGAGACCTCATGCATAGCAGTCACATACCCTGACTTTGCCTGCACGGATTGTTGTAATTCCAGTTTTCTAAAAAATACAACTCCTGCATTAGGAATAAATTCTGTGTCGCGGAGTACTTTACAAACATTAAAATAATGGATACAAAGAACATCCAGACCTGGAAGAACAATATGTATAAATAATAATAATATCAACCCTGTATTAAACTGTCCCACTGCTGGGCACGGGACTCTTCTCAGTCTGAGAAGGGTTAGGCCATAGTCCACCACGCTGGCCTAGTGCAGGTTGGCTGTTGACTTCACATATCGTCGAGAATATTATGAAGAACTCTCAGACATGCAGGTTTCCTCACGATGTTTTCCTTCACCGTTAAAGCAAGCGATAATTAACTATTTAATACGCATGTAACTTTGAAAAGTCAGAGATGCACGCCTTTGGGTTCGAACTCGAGTCCTCTGTGTGGCAGTCCAATGGTTTCCCACAAGTCCGTCGCTGCTGAACAATATGTAGAACGCCCAAATTATGGTACCGTGCGGGCATCAAACCTACAAAACTAGACACAGTGGCAGTGACGCGGGCGAGACGTTTCAGTGAAGAGATGAAAACATTATGAGGAAACTAAGCTTGTTGTGTAATTCCAGAATGTTTCAACACTAATTTGTAATTAATAGATTTATGATTCACAGTTAAAAGTCGCTTGTGCGGGTGTTGGGTATCGCCAACGCGCACACGTACAGTCCACGCGTGGGCGTGGGCATACGGTAAAAGCTATCATTGCGCCAATCGCCATCGTATTTACATCTAAAATCATTTATTTTAGTTCGACTCAACATCTGCAATTTGAGGGGCTCGGATTACTTGAGTTAGAATGAGATTAATAGAAAGAGAACCAACGACAGTATAAATAATACAAATAAATATTAATTATCATTTAATAATAGGTAATATTGTAAACTTAGGTATTTGTATAGACCAAATCGTTGTTCAGTTAAACCTTTTAATATTATGTTTCTTAGGTATTTAATTATAGATACTAATATTATAAAGCTAAAGAGTTTATTTGGTTGAACGCGCTAATCTCAGGAACTACTGGTTCAAATTAAAAATTATTTTATTGTTGGATAGCTTATTTATCGAAGAAGGTTATAGGCTATATGAAATTACGCTATGACCCACGGGGGCGACGCAGTAATCATAAACGCGGGTAAACCGCGGGCACATCAAGTAAAAAATATTTCTCGGTATTATTTAGATGAAACTACCTCCTGTTTTAAAAATCATATTTTTATTAAAAACCGAATCGCCTGACCTGCCCCGTAACAGTGGTGTCAGAAGTGGAATACAGCAATCATTTTACCCGTTCATTAACCCCGTAGCTAGCAATAGTGAGTATAAAACCTTCGAGGGGATAGGATACATAAAAAAGTAATGTCCTGATTCACTCACTGATCACTCATCTACACCCAGCCCAAACTGTTAGATCCAGAAAGCTGAAATTTGGCACAAAAGTTTGCAGAGATAAAGGATTTATAAAAAAATTCGGTTAAGTAATCGATGTCTGTACCTACGTATAAGATATTTAATAAAAAATATGTGACGGATCTTTATAAAAGCTACAGAAGCTAAAGAAATTGTTTTTAGAATTTTTGTTTGACTGTCTGTCTATTTCTACGGGTATCACGCAAAAACTACTGCACGATATTGAATGCGGTTGTTACAGTTATAATGCTGGAGGTCTAACCTATAATCTATTGCATGTCTCATCTTGATACGTCGCCTAGAATTCGTGTAAAAATTACTTATTACTTAATTCGCGGTCGCTGGCAAAAGGTGTATTAAATTTTTACCTAATTTGGAAATGTAGGTAGGTAATTATAATAATATAGATAATACTACATATATAAAACTATATATTTTCATAATTTTGGAATCTATCCCTTGATATGCAAAGAAGTATTTAACAAAATCCATATGGCCGTGGGCAAAAGCTTTTCTCCCTAGCCTTTATTATTCCCTAGTCTCTTGGGGTCGGCTTTTCTAGTCTAACCGGATTTGGCTGGATATCAGTTTTAACACGGAGCCACCTGACCTTCGCAACCCGAAGGCTAGACTAGTGTCAGGATATTATAGGGCACTGACTTCCCAATAACGACTGCCATAGATGTTCATGCCAGCAGGGACCGGCTTAACGTGCTCTCCGAGGCATGGAGTAGGCGATAATTGTCAATCAATACCTACGCACATAATTTCGAAAAGTCATATAACTTCTGAAAGTCAGAGGTACGCGACATGAGTTCGAATCCGAGACCCTCTGCATTGCAGTCTGTTGGTCTCCCTACTAAGCTATCGCTGCTCCGCGGTGGGCAAAAGCTAGCATATATATATCTATAATCTGGAGTCAGTTATGTCATAAATTTCGAGCGCTATTCGAGCCTTTGATGATTTTATTTGATGCCAGTCGGGAGAGCAGTGATTGCTGATCCGATCTCTCACGCCCAGCCACAGGCAAAGAGGGGAATGCAGTGGAAGTTTACCTGGTTTCACTAATTGCTAAAATAATTAATCTAGCAAGCTATGTAATGCAGGTCCTATTCTAGTTAAGTACCTCTTTTAATGCCTAATATATTATTATGGAACTCTCTGTACGCGAATCATATTCGTACTTGACCGTTTTTTACTGATACCAAGAAATTGAAAAAAGGCACCATTTGCGATAGGGATATCCTGCAAAAAGGACAGCAGACATTTGCGTAGTGGATATTTTGTGACTGAGTGGTTAGAAGTCACAAAATGATTTGGAAGTCCAAAGGAGAAGTTTTTGCCCAGCATGTAACACAACAAGATGGTAAGAAAATGATAGAAAAATATTATAAATATTTCTTGGTGTGATGTGACATAACAGCATCCATTCAGATGTAGGGACAGGAGCTTTACGAAGAGTACCGGGGCACAGTTTAACCCATTAGCGATGACTCATTTAATTATATGTGCGCCGTGTGTTTAGATTTCAGTGATTACGACTTTTCCAGGAAGAGACAAACAGTAATCAAAGGGCATTGTGTAGGTGCGAAAACATGTTAGAGGCAAGAAGAAGAAGCTCATGTAAATGGTGGCTGGTAGACGAGAGAAGGCTCTAGGATTTGGTTCCCATGTCAGGTACAGCGTTTTAGTATATTTAAGGGCTTTGTGTAGTTGCGGAAACATTTTAAAGGCAAGAAAAAGTAGCTATATAGAGTCTGGAATGGTGGCTGGTATAGGCTGTCGGGTTTGATACCAATGTTGGATCTTTGTTTTTGTATGTTTTATTAAGAATTTGGTTGTAGTGGTACTCCATTTTGAACTGTACCATGTACACAGCAATAGGCTCGTCAAGCCTTTTAGGTGGGACCTTAAACAGTAGGTGGCAAAATACATATATTATATACGTAGCCTCACGCTTATATCCCCGAAGGGGTAGGCAGTGGTGTGTACGTTACAGGCACGTTTTACCAGCTAGATTCTATCCATCCATCCATCTTAAGGTCCCACGTACTCATAATAGCCTGCGAGCCTATTTCCGGGTACAGTTTCATTTATTGACAGAAATACAAACTTTGCCGGAAACCAAACCGAAGACCTCAGGATCAACCATAAACAGTTTTTGTTAGCTAAATAAGTTTCCACGTTACTAAGCAAAATAAAATTATACATAAACCTAAACAAAGCTAAGTGACAAAGTAGTGTACCATATCCTTATTTATAATCTAGAGTTTGCCCGCGGTTTCACTCCTGTTAACCTGCATTTTGTCAATACATCCGCATAATACATTTAAACCTTTCTCATGAATCAGTCTGTCTATTGGTAAAAGCCGCATGAAAATCTGTTCAGTAGTTTTTGAGTTTATCCTAAACAGACAGATGCGGCGAGGGACTTTTGCAACTAATAAATATAACCAGTACAATCTACAGGCCATATTTTCATTTAATTTAATTTATTTATTAACAATTTACAACTATGTTTGAATGTTTATACATAAAATAACATAATGTAACATAATTCGTATAGGAACAAAATTTTTCACAATAAACAACAAAAAATGAAATGAGATTAGGTAGGATCATTTTCAAATAATTACAATAATTTAAAACATTACAATAGTTGTATCAATTCACATCATGTCAATTTATATGATAATATAAATTGATTTATTAAAAATAATAAACAAAAAATTAACAAAGAGTAATGACAGTAACAGTTATAAATAAAATTAATAAAAACTAACCAATGTCATGTCATTTTTAGGTCTCAAGAAATAGATAACATGGCCTAAAAGATAAATTAACGAAATGTCGGTCTTACACACTTCTATACAACCCTCCTAGGATTAGCGGCGTGAATCTATGTACTTACATTTGTATGCATAAAACCTTTTAATTACAACTTACTGTGTTACAAAATGCACAAAGCCGCGTTATATCAAATAACTGTTATAATTTCGTCTATAGTCCGTACTATAGACAACACGTGTCTATGGAATCAAAGAGAAACTGTTGCTTTCATCAGACAATGGCCGCGCATCATAATTGACACTTAGTCTCGAATGTTCTGTAAACATGTGCCGAATATTTTTATATTAATGTTGGTGGCGCAATGGCGCAATCACCTTGTCAGTTTGCCATGCTAAGTAATATCACTACAGGCTTACAATTTGGCATGTAAGTAAGTAATTATCAGTCGGAAAACGTCCACTGCTGGACGTATGTCAAATCTTTGACAAGATTTTTCGCACAGAGCGATCTTAGGCCGCCCACATCTAACTGCTTCCCGCGACCTCCACCTCGTGGAGTAGGCCCCATGCTGCGTCTGCCGGTGTTCCAGGTTTAAAGCTCACATGGAACAAAAATTTGCTTGATGTAAATAATAATAAACAACACTATCTAGCTCAAACTAAGCAGAGCTTGTACTATGGATACTAGACAATGGATAAACATACATATATACTTTTTATTTTTGTAAATACATACATATTATACATAGAAACACCCAGACCAAGACAAACATCCATGTTCATGCACACAAATATTTGTCTTGTGCGGGAATCGAACCCGCGACCTCAGGCGTGGCAGTCGGTTACACTAACCACTACGCCATCGAGGCCGACGGCGAAATAGATTTTATAAAACGAAATAGATATTTGCTTTATGTATTGTGCTATTTAAAGAAATTGTATGGCATGGCTGCACATATTTGTGGTTTAATTGGTCATCCTACCACTGGTGTTGGAAGTTTAATGTGGATTAAACCTACAACACCAGTGGTAGGACAATTGTGTATTCTGCAGATACCAGTCCTGAGTCTAGTTATTATTCGTGTTCGTTGTTATGTTGACTGCATCGGTGGCGAAGCTGTAGCGAGTGCTACTGCTGTGCTTGAATTCGAATCCTGGGTTGGGTTTATCTGTCATTGACAGTACCAGAGTTCCCTATTTTATTGAACTTAAAACTATGCCTGATAAAATGTGCCTATACATCTCTGCCTCTCCCTTTAGGCATAGAGGCGTGAGACTACATATTATGTTCTTAAATATTTATAAAGTAAGGATTTTATTAATCAACAGTTTTTTCACAATATCAAGCAAATATTTACATATCTACTCGTTTCCTTGACAATCTTGCACCCGGTAGCCAGTAGCCATAGTCCGTACATACAGTCGGACGGACAGACAGACGGACAGCCGTCGGTAGCATCCGCCTCGGCGCACGCGCACCATGTTTGTGTTACACAACACATTAACCGCCTGTTAAAGCGAGACCGCCTCACACATTATACTAAGAACACTAAATTACGCCTTTGTGTGCACAGGGTAGTTTACTGTAGAGATTTCTTTTACATTATTTTTGTAATAAAAAGAAAGAAAGAAGGAAATCATGTTTATTTCGTACATATGTTTTTAATAAATATGAAAAACATCAGTTATTACGGTTTATGTCAGTTTACTTTTTTTTCATCTTGCAAGTAATCTAGTTTAGAAAAATAGAAAGTATTTACAATTTATTCAGAACAACAGCAACACGGATGATATGATACGGATGAGATTCAAGACAGATAATTTGCAATTCTACCCAAATATTGGGATATTTTATGACTGGACAAGTCCACGTACCTACCGATGCTAATAATTTGGTGACAGTGTGAATCAGCCTGATTGCCGGAAAATGTCTTTCTTTTTATATTCATATTTACTTAATTCTCTCAGATAAATAAGGCTCTTCGGGAGTGTTTAGCATAATGCCGGACGTGTAAGTTTGTTAGGTCTTTACACAATATCGAATACCTATAAGAAAATTTTTATTTATCATAAATGGAATGATAATTTTATCTACAAACCAACAAATTGTCGTATCTCGTCATTAGTTTGGTACTAAACTACGACACAATTAACTAAAACAACCGTCATGATTTACATTGTAGATTTTACTAATTAAAACTAAAGACAAATCTAGCCTTTATAATATGAAATTTATTACAAAATATTTTAGGTATCTTATAATTGAACTTCTTTATATGGATTTTATTATCTTATGTAGGTATCTAATCTTCAGATAGTTTGTCTAGACTCTAATTTTCTACCCTCTCCGCGTGATAATGGCTGTCAAATTGTAACAGAAACGTTGAAGAAGTGTAAATAGAAACAGCTATCAATTTCAAAATCCTTATGATGTAGGTAGTTTAATTTTAATGTAAAGAGAAAAATTACCTTTACAAATATCTGTAGACGTCCATTGCTCTGTATTCATAAGAATCAAAGCTCTGGCGTGCATCCAGGCTGGCAGTCAAAGACAACTAAATCTGTCTTTTGATCAATTGTTGTCCACTAGTGGCCAAAGTCTCTGTAAACTGTGTTAATAAGGCCCACTTTGATGTACAACAGAATGTTTTTGAAACAGTAGTTTGTTAGGAAATATGATTTCCATTGATCATTGGGGGAAATATGATAGATGTATTTCGTGAATGGAGGTACCTACGTCAAAGTTTGGATCTGGTGTTATTTCGGTTTCTGAACGATTAACACGTTCGATAACTGAAAGATCTCTTTTATTGACGTAACAACTTTTTTGTAAAATCACGTGAAACGCAGTTGATTGTTTTATGACTCTAGGTGTTATTCTGATGTTTAAAGAGAGACAGATAAAATACTAAGTCTACTAAATCTTGGGCGAAAGTTCAGACACATTCTTAAAAAGATTAAAGGCGCGGTCAAACAGCCGGCGTGAGCGGGGCGTGCGCTTGTCCCGCCTGTGTTGTAATGTACCGAATTGTATGAGAGCGTTCACACAGCCGGCGGCAGCGGGGCGGGCACGCGCTGCCGCCGGCGGGTGTCAAACTTCGCTTTGCTGACGCATGCGTGATACGAACGACATTATATATAAAACCGCGGTCACAGGCATAGAAATTTGTACGCGTCTTGATGGCTGTTACGACAACCAGCGACGACTTTCTACTAGACTATCGGCACATAGATATTTCTAGAGCAATTGAAATAAAGATGAGATTTATTTTCCATATAATAGGCACGAGCAATGTGTTATCACTATTGCACAAGGCTATTGCAAGTGATCATAAGTTTCCATGACCAGTTACCATAAGGCGCGCCATATGCTTGCTAGCCATCATAGTAGCTAGCCAAATAATAGTGAGTTTGAAGAGAAGTTGAGTTTTGTGTAGAGTAAAGAGATTGCCGTGTTCTAATAGAATTGAGTGAAGTATTAATCAACTCTGTTTTAGTATTAATTTCATTCTTTAGTTCAATATTATTATTCGGTGATTATAAATACTTTGTTATTATAAGTTTAGCTTCTTATATTATTTATGTTTTACGAGATCTATTATATGCCATAAAATTTATTTCCAATGTTAATTGGATATGCCTACTAAAATTTTAAAGCCATAACAACTACTCTGTAGTATACTAACCATAGAATACATATTTACATAAATAAGCATATATTTCTTTAAAGAAATTAACATTCAGAATACGTCACATTGATGTCAAAAAAAATGAATATAAAAATATGTCAAATATAATATAATATATTCCTATATATTTAAATATGTCGCTCTATAGATGGAGCGTTTCGGTTACGCGTCTGGAATTCAAAGGTGCAAACAGTTGACATACAATATCACAGTGTCAGAAAAATATATAAAGAACTATTTTCTTATTTATTGCTAAACAGTCTTGAGGATGCTTTATGTGGAGGCGAACACAGTTCAATGCATATTGTTTGTTTAAAGCCTATGTCGAGTTGGAGTACTATTTTGTAATTATTTTATTATTCTACTATAATATAATATAAAATTCTACACATACACACAACACCATCTAGCCCAAACTAAGCAGAGCTTGTACTATGGGTACTAGACAATGGATAAACATATTTACATATATACATATATACTATATTTTTTTGTAAATACATACATATTATACATAGAAACAACCAGACCAAGTCAAACATCCATGTTCATACACACAAATGTTTGACTTGTGCGGGAATCGAACCCGCGACCTCAGGCAGTCGGTTACACTAACCACTACATCATCGAGGCTATACTATATTGTATTAGGTTCTTACAAAGATGTGTCAAGCCTTTTGCGTTAATTAAGCTGTTATATTTAGAATTAACTTATTTTTTTATTGTAAATATTATTATTAAAATGTCTTAGCTCAGACAAATTGCCAGCCTTTCTCTTGAACCAATAGCGTCTCCAATTTGTGTCAAATTTATTTATTTTCGCTTCTATTAAGCCATGTATATGCTCAAAACAATGTAATGATGATGAAATATCCTAAAATAGGCATAAAATGTGTCCTCATGTGTTTATTATAACTCTTGACACAGCGTATGATATTTTCCTTACATATGACGTGATTGATTCAATCCTGAATCCATATCCATTTGCGCTTTTTAAAATTAGCTATTACAAACATAAGCAGAGCCGCGTCCACGTCTGAATCGCTCGACATCAATAATTAAAATAGGTACTAGGCTTTCTATCGCTGTCCTTTCTCACGCTCACTTAGGCTCTCGCGCTGTGATAATTATGTGTTTGTGGACTAAAAGTCTTGCCTGGATTTTGAGTAGGTCAGCGCGACGTGTATACACTTCGATGACTGTGACAGCAGCTTTATATTATAGTATTCTAGGTCGTACTGCGCATGCGTTAAACCACGCCGAGCATGGCGTGAGCGGGGCGGGAGTGACGTCACCAAAACGCGGCGGGCCGGCGGCGTGCCTGCCGCCGTCCCGACGCGTTTTGGTGACGTCACGCGTGTGCGTTCAATAAATATAAAGCTACCAACCCACAGTGACCGCGATTACTGAAATAATATCTTTAATGATAATATTATATAATGAAGGCCGAAATAGAAATATAGATAAAATAGAGTTTATTGATCAAATTTTAACTTAAATATATATGTTTGTTAAATTATGCTCATCATCTCATTTTGTCTGGGCCGGGAATATGTTCGGTTTATTAACCTCATAAGTTACCGCGTCAGCAACATACTGCGCCCGCGTCAGCGCATTACCATACATGTACATTTATTTGTTTGAATTATTCTCTTTTTAATAAGTCATTATCAAGATAAACCCGTGAATCAAGAAAGTCATATTCAAAATCATCAAGGATTTTTCATTTAACAAGATATCAGGTTTGCCGTTCGGCAACAACAAGGCAACCGCACGACACTTATTCTATGAGTGTAAATATCTAATACATATATATAAATGTATGGCTGTACGCCATATTGGTTCAAATGGGTTATCTGGACACTCACATACCTAACTTTTGCATCCCTGTTCCTTTGTTCCATAAGTACATTGTAGTCCAATAATTCCAAAGTACAAAATAAGTAAATTTACTGATATTTACACAGTTGTGAATGATGATCATGGGGAAAAAACAGGAAGCATTAAAAATAATACTTCTTTTTAATTCATGATACTGCTATATAACCGACAGTATATAATACGACCCTCACACATTAATGTTACATGCTATGTTTCAGAATAAAAGTATACATTTCATATTAATATATATTTTATGGAGGTAATATTTCTTTATTTGTGTATAAATCTCATAGTAGTAACTAATGAAAAATGTCAAATAAAATGTTATTATTTTCAATTGACACGGTATGTTATTTTCATTTCATACTATTTTCAATTAGTTTATAGCGATACAGTGTGTTGAAAGCTTTATACCACGCATGCGTAATACGTGCGCCGAACGCGCGCCCGCACCGCGCCGCGCTGCGCCGGTCCCGCGCCCGCCCCGCGCTCGCTCTAGCGCTGGCTGTGTGAACGCTTTCATATAGTTCAGTACATTACAACACGGCGGGACACGCGCACGCCCCGCGCACGCCGGCTGTTTGACCGCACCTTAAGTGTTTTCTAAGCTGATGAGCATGATCATAATCAAAATTATTTATTTGCAAACCAAATGTACACACATTAGGTCTTTAATATCTTATAATAGGTATTTAAAAGTTAGCTGGCTTTTAACCATAGCAAATTTGAGGGGTCTAAAAAATATATAATATAATAATAATATTATAATATTCTATCACATAGACACAACACCATCTAGCCCAAACTAAGCAGAGCTTGTACTATGGGCACTAGACAATGGATTAACATACATATTATACATAGAAGACAAATATCCATGTTCATGCACACAAATGTTTGACTTATGCGGGAATCGAACCCACGACCTCAGGCGTGGCAGTCGGTTACACTAACCACTAATAATACTAATCAACCCATATAAAGCATTGTTTGTATTCTTGTAGAAGATTGTAATTAGAGTTAATGAGGTTAAATAGATAGATATGTCAAGATCATAGTGAAAAAATTGAATCTCTGCCGATCCTTCTGCGAAATAGATGAGTTCATAAATGTTTGTTATAATCAGCGGAGCCTCCTTTTTATAGTCTGAAATAATTTGGAATTATCTTACCCTAAGAAAAATGGAATGTTGCGTGTTTTTGCAGTGAGTATTATACGTGAAAGACATCATTTGACGACGGTATGAATGAGTCGGCTAGCCCTGGAATTACCACCTCTGAAATCAGCGTAAGAGAAATAACAGGTACTGCGTTTAAGAATAGCTTAGCTTCTAGAGTTTCAGAGTAAAGCAAAACCGATATGTTTTTACCAGCAAATGGAGTGATACATATCACACTTACTCTTTCCCTGTTCTCCAATTTTGCTTGCATATCGCTTTAATTGTGCTTTGGCAAAATCAGGTTATCACACTAAAGCACTCTTAATGCATGTCAGAGTGATGTGTGTTGCATATAGAAGGATTTAGGCTAAAGGAGTCTGCCCACTACCCCCTCTCATACCATGACCGCGCTAGGAACGTGTCAGGCAAAAAAATATTCTTTGCAAGGAAATTTATATGGCTATGCCCACTAGACCGTTCCGTCACCGACCAGCAGTTCCTATAGCAGGGCGTATCATGTTGCTTTTCGTGTCTGATACGTTCCTAGCACGGTCATGGTATGAGACTGTGTAGTGGGCAGACTCCATATATGTAAGTACCGTCACTACCCGCGTTACTCGCAACTCCAACAGTAATTACACTGTTTATGGTAAACAAAAAACAATTTTATTGAGACTCGTATAATTTTTAAATATGTCAGTGCATTCAAAATGTTACAGTCTCACAATCGTAACGAACTTATGAAAATAAATAACAAAATAGTTAAATACGTAAAACGTATTGTTATTGTGAGTCCACAGCCCTAAAGACGTGGTTCCACGAGTTATACGTGTATACATAACACCTTAAAAAAACTTAAACGCCCATTAATAAAACCCACCCCTTACGTGGTACAAGTCGATATGGAAATAAACAAAGTTTGTTGTTACTTTGATGTACATTGATGGGTACTCTACATGCTGATATTTTACAAGGACAGTAGCAAATAAGCGTTAGGCGCGCTATATGGTAACCGTAACCTGTGACCGCTTGCAATATCAGTGGTATCACCCCCGCGTTGCTGACGAAAGAAGAATGTAAACATGGCATGAAAGAAAAGGTTTCAGTAATACATTCTAACTTTCCTGCGAGAGCCATGGCAAAACTTACACCAGTTGCAGTCTCCTGTTGGGTATTTCCGCGGCAAGCCAACTCATTCGTATTCTCAAAATAATTGGCAACGACAGGGAGCATGGTCACTCAAAGTTCTGTTATGTATGAAGAGACACCGTCTCAATATGTATATTTAAGATTAAACAAACAAATTTTAATGTTTAATATTAAATACTATCCATTTTAGATCGATTATTAATTTCAACTACAATCAGTATCCAATTTACAAAAGAGTGGCTACACAAACAAGGTATTTAATCTTACCTTGTCTGTGATCTTATATCACGCTCATCAGATTCTGTAAATTTCAGTAATATATATAAGGAAAATATCCTGTTTTAACAAATTAGCACATCACTTCAAAATCTGAGCCAGAATTTGCAACTTTTACTAATTTTCGAACACACGCATGTTTACACTTACAATATTTAACAACACCTTCATCAAGCCCCGCAATGAATGCGCAACAGATTCTAAAACATCGTTTCGTTACTACTACGGGTACCTGAAAAACATAATATAAACAATGTCGTTGGAGCGACAAAAAGCATTTAAAATAAAATTAATAGGAGCGCGTCACGTGTTCGTTCTAGGAAACTAGTTGATTACGCGTTGTAAACTAATAAAACGTGATATTATGGAGGAATATGTTGTGGTACCTCGCGACTCAAGGGTTTTAGTGCCGTTTTTTATATAGTATTTTGAGTTTTACTGATTCGTCTGCGTGTGTTGAGTGTGTTATGGGTAGAGTAACATATCTACGTAATGGTATCTGTCTGTGTCAGATATACCTACTGCCACAGACAAGGTAATCCATATATTATATAATACTAGCTGAACCGGCAAACGTTGTTTTGCCATAAAAAAATGTTATTGGTGGACAACCCTTATTACTAAGGGGTATGAAAAATAGATAGATCGATTCTTAGACCTACTAAATATGCATATAAAATTTTATAAAAATCGGTCAAGCCGTTTCGGAGGAGTATGGTAACTAACATTGTGACACGAGATTTTTATACCTATATAAGATTAGCATATAAAGTGTCCCACTGCTGAGCACGGGGCTCTTCTCGATATGAGAAGGGTTAGGCCATTGTCCACCTCGCTGGCCCAGTGTGGATTGGCAGACTTCACATATCTTCGAGAATACACGTAGAACTCTCAAACATGAAAGTTTCCTCACGATGTTTTCCTTCATCGTCAAAGCGACCGATAATTAACTATATAATAACATAACTTCGAGAAGTCGGAGGCCTTCGGATCGAACTCGAGACCTCCGCGTGGCAGTGCAACGGTTTCTCACTAGGCTTTAGCTGCTTATTGCTTAATCCACATATATTAATATAAACATTTTAATTTTCACTTGGCATGTAATTGCGTGTGCTGTAAATTCCTTTATAAATATTATGTTCGTTACATTCACAATAAGCAAACAGACATGAAGCAAACAAACATAAAAGCATAATTATAGTGCTTAAATGCAGACTCAATATGATTTCAGACTATAAAACAAACATAAATTGAATTAGAATAAAAAAATCTATTTTTGCAAATACGATATTTGCCATGATTTGGTTTGTCCTATTATCCTAGGACACGCATACTCTAATGTATTCAATAATTTTTTGTTGTATTATTTTTATTACTTACTATTTTATGCATGATTTTAATTTTATAACTCGTCACTGTTTTTTTATATATTAGTAATAAGTATGTTCTTTCTAATCAATTATATTTGTACGCCGTCTATGGTAAGTTATCTTGATACACAACCTACCAATTCAACTGTTATATGATGCATTTCCTGTAAACTACACAAGCTTGAAGCAAATCAATATATCTTTATATCTTTATCCTGAACATTGCATAATACGTTTCTAATATGATAACATCGTGATATTTTCAAACAAAATCTAACCGTCACTAGTTACCAAAACTAATCGATATATTCCTTAAAAATATATTCATTTAGTTTAATAGCCAATCTAAAAAAAACAATGTGAATGAATGAGCGACTCGTCCGCGGCACATTCGTTCCACATTTACATTTCAGTAGCGTAAACTTTTCATATGTTTCCCCTACCTGTTTACCGAGGTCGGAAGTGTGAGGTACCCGTTTGGACGGACGAGTTACTCGAACTGGGAACTCGAAGATAGTAGCTGTAGAAGGTCAAGTGGATTGTTTGATTGACTGAATTTCCTTGTGTATGTGTATTTGTGTAGTAAGTAACTAGTGATATTAATTCAATTCCTTAAAATAATGCTTCTTTTAATTACAGTATATATTTTTAAACTATGTATCTAATTAAAGGCGCTGCGAATATTGTTATTTATGTCTTGTAAAATTGTGTTATGGCAAGATGTAAACGGTAGGAACGTACGGCCCGCTTGATACCTATACTCCATTTGGTTAGGTACTTAACTAAAGGTAAACAATGTTGATGTGTCTTTATAGTACGCGGAGCTTGACGACACTTGCAATACGTATGCTGCTAACCCGAGGAAAGGATTTAAAAGTTGGATGAAAGCAAAGGAATAGGATATTTATGTATGTGAACCTACAGGCGAATGGCAGTACTATTCTTAAACTGGTTTCCTGTTAGTGGTTAAAATTTCCCCTATCAAGCTGGCTCGTTCATACCATCATCAATAAACAACGACGAACTCTACGTAAATTGATCGCAGGCATTCGCGTTGATGTAGCCGAACGCAAATTTTAACACTAGCATATTTTATATTATAACACCATTCAAGCAGATAGTAGGTAAGTGTACTATCTCACACCAAACGCTCCTCCATCCTTTCAAACATCTCGTCGAGTCTAAGTCGGTTTTATTTTTAATCAAACGGCACACGTGCGCATTGTTTTGTGCCAGCTATATCTGAAGCTTTGAGCGGCTAATTGATTCCTGAACGAGTTGAGTATCTTGGTGGCTGTCTTTGCTCACCCTTTGATGACGATTGAGTCGTTTGTCTATGGTTTTAATTAAAATATGGATGTTATTGTTATTGTTGATTTTAGTGCACTTCAATTTTAGTCGAGTTAGTATGGTAATAAAAATATCGACTATATAATCATTTATTTCATTCCTTCTTTTTAATTAGTGATTTTTTCACTTATTTTTATTTATTATTTCTAATAAAAGTAACTGTCCCACTGTGGGCACGGGCCTCTTCTCAGTCTAAGAAGGGATATGATGGCCATAGCTTACTACGCCGCCCGTCTTAGTGCGGGTTGGCAGACTTCATATACCTTCGAAAATATTATGGAGAACTCTCAGACATGCAGGTTTCCTCACGATGTTTTCTTTCACCGTATGCAGACGTGTATCACAACCATATTTCGCCAGCAAAGGTTTTGAAGCTTATGTAATGGGGAGCGAGCGTATTGCCGTCTGTCGAGCACATTTCAATATTCCGTTATGCTACCGAATTTTTTTTGGTAGGAAAGCCCTATCTGAGCATCGAACTCAAGCACGGCAGTCACATACACTCCCGCTACACTAACAAGAACATGATGTATTTTCTATCTATTTAATCGTACTTATTGATTTATGACTTTAGGTCATGAAAGGTGTACCAACCTTACCCATAAATAAAAAGACATTTTACAAAATAGGACTTCTAATTTGGCAATATTTTTATTACAATACTTTAACTATAGCCTGGCTATCTTCAAAAACATTTAAATACTTCGGTAATTCTAAACAAAAATCTACAAAATATGCAATATATTTACGTGTATTCTGGAATATGGCCGTCATTGCCGGCCAGTATAGTGCAGCTATACTATTGTTGAAATATAGGCTATGTTTTAACAAATAATCATGCGAGAGAAAATATACAAGATACAAGCACAAAATAATATGGTCCACAAATGCTCCTTCCTAAACTAGGAGACCATTGTTCCTATGATTCTTGCGACACAACATCATTTAAAACAAAGCAACGCAACCAATGTTTTAAAACAAAAAAAAAATCACTGAGTCGCCAAAACAAAGTCTGGTCACTAAAAAAACGACGTTCCATACTCTTAATTAAAAGAAAGTTACTAAAAATAGTTAGTTTTGCGTTCAGTTTACACTAAACGCGTTACAGTGGGCAATAAAAGTCAGTTGATAGAAAACCGACGGGCGAATAAAACACGGCGGACAACGTGCGCGAATATATTTATTTGATCAGCGTCGGGAATTAGCTCATCATGCAGTTTGAGTGATTATACTGGTTTGTACGTAGCTTCAAATCTATATCTAAGGGGTTAGCAGAGATGTATTAAATCCAGACTGCATGGATTCCATTGCCACCGTGCCAAATGTTGTGGGTTTAATCCTCACACGAGTTAAAAATGGTGTGACTCACAAATAATAATTCCGTTTCTTCTTTGCGACCGCCATGCGAGAATCGCATTTTTTATACTATTAAAGTGGCAAACAAGCATACGGCCCTGATGGTAAGTGGTCACCATAGCCTATGGACGCCTGCGACACCAGAGGCATCGCTTGCGCGTTGCTGACTTTGTAAAAACCTTTTAACGCCCCTTTTTGAAGACTGTTGTGTTGTGGGAAAACCTCGGTACTCGGACTTCATTCCACAACCTGAGTATCCGGGTGAAAATTCCTTTGGAACCGCTTGGTGCGGCATTAATTAGGTTGTAAGTTGTGAGAATGAAATCCCTGCCGATGGCGAGCGGTGCGATGATAAAAAGTAGCTGAGGGCATCATCTCGATCCTGCCTTAAAAAAATATCATAAAATTAGAATCTGTCTATGGTTATAGCCAACTATGGTTTAAGTTCTCTCGTAATAAGCGATCCTATTGCCGTTTACCGGATATAGTTGCAGACTGCATGCTGCTATTAAATTTTTTTTGACAGAGCTCTTTCATACTTTACACGTCCAAAGAATTGAACTCGAGTTACTGCCTCTACACTACCAAGACTGTTTTAATATTCTATAATATCGGCCAGTGCTAATATGGGAGGAAAAGCTGTTACCAATTATTAATGACAATAAGAATTACGAATGTGCGGACTCGCCTTGGGTAGTAGGTATCGCCAAAAAGATGTATGCGGAACAAAGTTTCATTAGGTAAATTAACTTAATATTATAAATGAGAATGTGAGTTTATTTATTTGTTACGCTTTCACGCCTTAACCAATCGACGAATCATTACGAAATTTCGCATATGAAGGGTACAGGGCAAGAAAGATCATTGTCCATTTTTGCCGATTATGATTTAGCAATGCCATCTAGTACAAAAGTCATTAAGCAGTTTGGTTATGAAACCAAAAACATTTAAAAAAATCATTGTACACATGCGACTCAAAAAACGTCAGTATGGCTGTACCTATGCATAAAAGACCATATTCTCCACTCACGTATTTAAAAAGAAGATAATTCTAAAGTGACAATGATCTTTCTTGCCCTGTACTCTTCATATACGTTGTCAGGGGTTTAGAAAAGGACATAGGGTACCATTCATTTATGAAACAAGTAGGTACTGATATACATTAACGCGAGTGCAGACGCGGGCAAAATCTAGTCCAATATATAAAATATTGTAACATCTAACTACTGCTTTTAGACCATATTGTCTTAAAGCAGTAACGAAATGTTTTAATAATGAATTGTTTGTTTACTAAATAAGAAAAAATACTATAGTTAGATAGTTAACTCAAGAAATCATATAACAGAATCCTAAGGTACACATGTGGTTGTTTATTTTTCTCCCACTGTGCGTGTGTGTGTCACTAAACGGCCAGTATTTTCATTGTTTTTTACGACACGACAGTAAACTCGACGCGTTTATTTAATCTGTGCCTTGCGGTGCGATTGCGCGCAATTAAAAAAGTTAATAACAGTATCCGTTGGTTATGGTTCGCTTCGGATAATTTCGGAAGTTTATTATAACGATATGTGAATTTGTTGAGCGAGTGTTTTATTAAATGTAAGAATTTCAATGTTTTATTGGTATGTTTAGAAAAATAATGTTTTATGAATATTTCGTTTTTTTAATTAGAATGATTTTTTTCGTGGGATGTCTGCGCATTTTCTAATGTACTATGAAGCGAATGCAGTATATTCCAGTGACTATTAAAAATTATAACTATAATATGATGGTAGATTAATCCATCGGTGGCGTAGTTGTACTGAATTTAGTCTAAAGACACCGAGTTTTAGACCAAAAGAAAGCATTAAACAGCGCCTTATCCTGGGATAAAAACTATCCTATGTTAATCCAGAATACCGTTTGTAACCCAATCACGAGTAAACCATATATTTAGATAAAAGTTTACACAAATGCGCTGGAAGTATTCTTTCATATCTTTTTTTTTTTAAAGACACTGGTAATATATTGGTTTTCTATGCAATGACGTAACATATAGAATAGACGCGTCATGCATGAACATTACGGCACTCGAAAACAGCGTAAATACTATCGGTTGCTAGACAGGTACATAAACGCACGAAGAAAAGGAAAAAAAATTAAATGTCATCTACGGTAAAAATCCATTTCTCTTGACGCATGAAATTATACTTTTAATCTTTCACAGTTGCAGTACTTATAATTTTTTCATTTCCTAAAAACACAGGACGGCTATTTTTGTTGTTTGAGAAAGTTATTCACTCAATTATCTTAATGTCACGTCTGGTAATTACCTTGCATTCATGTTGCCACTACAGAGCGCAGGTGACGTATCTATAGTTTATATATCATTTGTTCTACAACACAAAGTAGGTACTACATACATTCAGACAACGGACACAAGGAATACCCAGACTCGGAACAACTATTTGTGAATCACAAGTTTTGTCCCGTGTGGGCATCGAAACCATAAAATCACGCACGCCCACCTTAACCATTACGCCATCCGTGTTGTCAATATCTAGTTCAGGATTAACACATAGGCACATACTTTTATCGCGATGGCATGTATTACTGTGCTATTTAAGCGGGCGAAGGCGCAGTCCGAAGTTAGTTTTAATAATATAATTAGACGTTTCCCATCAGACTATCTCATAATACCGTAGTACTAAGAAACATGTACTAAACATCCCAATAGTCTGTTTTCTTTGGACATCTTCCTCCTACAGTAAATAAATCTAAACAGCTAATCATTTCATTTCCCGCCTATGTAGACGCACTACACATGTCAAAATATTGGCATAGATAATGTAAACTATTTTTATCTATGCTATGAATACGTAGAAACTTATTTTATATTTTCCCATATCGACGGCAGAAATAAATTGGGTATTCGTGATTTGGTACTTCAAAAATACTTAATATTTCAGACGTTTACACGACGACGTTTGCAATTTTTGACAAGAAATTGTAATTAAATTAAAGTGAGTATGTACCTATACTTCTTTTTCGATACAATATAAAAAAAAAGAACGAGCACACAAGTTGACTGTTAACCACGTAAACGTTGTAATTTACTGATTTCAACCCAATTAAAACACTTTTAAACATAGAAATTAAACTACACTGTACGGATTTTAACTTGGTTTAATTTTTGAATACACTGAATGGTATAATTATTTTTAAAAATCGTAGTTTATTTTAAAAGTCTATTTTCAGATAGTTTAAACAATCAGTATTTAAACTATTTCTCCGGTGTTAAAACCGTGATAAAATCTGTAAGTAATAGTTTAATTTCAATGTCTAACATTCGAGGAAACGTAGGAGTGAAAAGGTTGAACAAAGATAGAAAAAAGGTTAGTAAATATAATGTTGCATATACTTAAACGTTTAAAAATCTGTTTAAACTTCAAATTGTATACTGAGAGCGCTTGCATTTGTGTGTTATTATTGTTATATTATTATTTTCCATAAAAATGTTACGTACATTGATTACGGTAAATCTTATAACTTGTCTGAAAATCATAATATGTGACTATAGTAAAGATATTACACAGTACCTACGTAATGTCCCTGAATCTTATCGTTTAATGTCTCTGAGTGTAATAGTTATCCATTAAACTACCGGGTTTAAAAAGACCAGGCATACGCTATTGCAAAACTTTTAGTTACCCTAAATAGAAAAAGGGTAATAAGTAAGTAAGTTTATTGTCTGCGAATTACCCCAGTAATAGTAAAAACTTCAGAATGATGCCCGCATAGACGGCAATTTTCCTGCTCATTCAAACAATACATGTACAAAATGATCTGTGAAGCTGGCCTTAGTAATGTCAGTTATTAAAGACGTATATAAGAATAGCACAAACTAGATACATCAGATGGCTCAACTAATATAGCATTCAGCAACAGACGCACTCATTTATCGCCGCTTAAGTACGATGAGCGAGGATTTAGTCTGGTTATTAGCACGTTAAAAAGCATGCTCGTTTTGTCGTAAGAGGTTACCGAGTGAACGTAGCCTTTGGACTCTTTGCAACAACAGAAGAAGCCTTTGCGTGTCGCCGATTCTTCAAAAATGGAGCCGTGCTGGGCGATGAGCAAATATCAAACACAACACAAAGTTGTTTGGCGATAATCTTATTGCTACTTCACCTGTCGGCTTGCACCTGTTTGAGCAAAATCCGAAGTTAAAAAGAAGATTCTGCAACAACCTGCCTCTCAACACACACATCATCATCATTATCATCTCAGCTGAAAGACGTCCACCGCTGGACATAGGCGTCCTCCACGGTTTTCCACACAGACTGATCTTGGACCACCGGGATCCAACCACTTCACGCGACCCATCTCCTATATATATATTAACCTCTCAATTGACATTCTGTCGCCTTTATTGCAATAGTAGCTCCAACATATGTATGTAGACATACATATGTAGCTGCCGAGTCGGCATTTATAAACTTGCAGATTTAAGTCACCACTGGGTTTAAGACTGATGAGCGGCATTAATCACCACATGCGTTGTATTGTGTTTATCTGTATCTATTTATTCTATGAATATAGTTTGAGTTTTAAAATAGTGAAATATTTGTTTTGCTTTCAACAGAAACGTTTGGAGTACGGTATTATCTACATAATGTGTTATCTGAGTGACCGTTTGTGAGCAATTAAACATCATCTCACTGACAATGTATAAACTAATAGACATTGATGTACATTCCGGGCCATATTTTCTGTTTTATACACTGATTCGTGTATACAGAATTGTTAATAAAACTAGTGAAACAGAAGTGAGAATATGTAATCAGCTGTGTATTATTAGAATTAGTAGAAATTGGATGTTTACCTCAACTTGCTTTGTGATCTTGTATTCGCTGTCTTTGTTGGATGTTGTTGAGATGACTGTGTAGTTTTGCAAGTAGATTTACTATTTATATTTTATAGATGATTCGGTGCTTCCGAATGTTCTCATAGGTTTTATTTTAAGTGTGGGAGCGGCGACTCCTGTTGATGTAGCTAAAATGATTATAAATTTATACAATAATGGACTTCGAAAGAAGTAGACCACAGCGAGAACAGAGTGACTAGGAAAGTAAGTAGCTCAACCATATTATAGCATACTAGTTTTTCCCCGCGGTTTTACCCGCGTAAGTCCCGTTCTCGTGAGAATATCGGGATGAAAAGTAGCCTATGTGTGAATCCAGGTCTCCAGCTATCGTTTCATCGCTAAGTTTCATCGTAATCAGTCTTTTTTCTTTGCGTGAAAGAGTAACAAACATCCATACATCCATACAAACTTTCGCGTTTATAATATTAGTAAGGATGGTCTCCATATGTTGTGCTTTACGGTGAGTAGGTATTCCAGGATTATTAAGGAGTCGCTGTATCATCAGCAGAATATCAGTAATCTTCTTTCTTGCATTGGCAGCAGCGTGACTTATTTTTTAAATGGTTGGTGACCTAGTCTGCTAACATGACATTTGCTACTGTTAGCTGTTGTGAGATTTTTATAGTATTGTCCTCTTAAAAGCTTAATGCGCTTTGTGGGACATACCAATTTTTCTTTTTATCCTGAAAGTAGTTTGTTCAAAATCGGCTACTGAATCAAATCCAGCAATTTTTAATATAGGTAATTTTTTATCTCTAAAATAATTAAAGCGAATTAAATTATAGTCACCCATTTATTAAACAGCTAAAATAAACGAAAATGTATCATAATTCAAGGCAATAAGGTTTTTGATGCAATAAAGGCAATAATGTTAGATTTATTGTAATATACCCATACTATCCGCGCACAATAAGGAGAACTAATTCGTTAAATTAAAGTATTTAAGTACATAAAAGTAACATTTTAATGATTATATTATTGTTACGATTTGATAATCTAATTGGGGTGTTAGAGGTTGTGCGTTATATCTGTGACATGTTGTATCTATAAAGTAAGTAAGTTTACTAGTCGCCAGGCCGGTCCCTCACCAAGTATTACTGTCGTCTCTAAGCAGATAATAATAATAATAATAAAGTTTATTTCACAAAAGAAAATATACATAGATTTTACAAATAAACTTACGATAGTTACAGGACAGACGTTGGTAAGATTTACATATCTATGCTGAAATAATGAAAAATCCTGCCTTTTAAACTAGGTGAGACCTGTATCTTAAAAGAAAGTGTTTAGATGAGTCAAGTTTTCTAATTTGGTCTCTGAGACGCCACATTAAGATTCAAGAATATAGGTAAGCTTTTGTGTCTGGTACAGGTGATTTATGGTGTAATGTATGACCAACAGCAATTTTTACATTCAGCTATTTGAACAAACCAATAATATAATGCAATTAAAAAATAAAACAGATTGTACTAAGTATAAGATGTTGATAAAAATTGGCATTTGATCAAAGCGGTCTTAAGCGAATTCTAATGCAACTGCGGAACACTGGGATGTTCTGCTTTAGCTCGTCGCTGCCTTACTAGCAACTTTGAGCGACCTTATCGACTAGCTCTTTCTTTATTTAATACGCTAATATCACTATGCTTCCTTTTATTAAACTCTGAGTCTTCTTCGAAGAGGTTAATGAAAACACTATATGGACCGATTAACTTGTAACTTGGTGTACCTTGATACCTTGGGGTTATCCCTCAGTCGAGTTTGAATATGGGCTCTGTGGGTCAAAAGACCCTTGAGATATAGGGGTCACAAGGTCATAAAGTCAGGGGAAATCCACCAACAGAGTGATTTGGAAGTCCAAGGGTGATGATAGTCTTTTGCCCAGCAGTGGGACATTACAAAAAGCTTTCAAAATAAAACAATAAAAGTCATATGAAAACGAAGAGATTGAATCCTGGGTTTTAAAACAATCTCGTTTAATTTCAGCTTATTTTAAAATTGAAATCTTGGCACAAATAACAATAAAATAGCAATGTGACCTAAGATCTTAACTAATAATGTCGGCTACGCGGAAGTGGGCAGAGGCGTAAACATACATATGTATGCAATTTTACAAATAAGTGTATTTCAGGTAGAGTTAGGGCCTTTAAGAGTCTATGATAGAGCAGTAATGATCTACCATTAATTATATTTATTAAGCAAAGGCATTCCAAAATGTTATCTCATTTCAATAGCATACATCAATTCATTTCCTGAAGGGATAGACAGAGATGTTTTCGCCACCTTTGATTTAATCCCTCATATTATTATACAAAAATAGGCTCGCTGTCAATAGTGATCCTATTGCTTTATTATTTATTAGATATATTCTATTTAATTTTGTTAAAAGCACTCTAAAAATTCCCTTACCGAAAATCTCAATAAAATTTTATCCGGCCCTGTAATAAAATACTGGTTATTACGATCGTCTGAAACATAACTGCAAACTAACACAAAACGACGAACTAAGGCAGTCTTTCAATAACGGTTTAGATAATACCAAGCTGGCTAAAACAGTCTCCCTAACCGAAACATCGAATATAACCCTTATTCGTTCATTCATAAACTTAATTAACATTACTCCAATACAAATAACGGAAAGTTTAGCTTACAGTCAGTTAAAACGTCAAAATAATCTAACGTTACTCGTTGAATGGTCAAAATATTTGTTTTCTTATGCTATTTGAAGGGATCATTTTGTCTAGTGCATTAGCAACCCGATGTCTAATGATTGATGGATTGACATGGTTGTTTCTTTTGATAGTTCAATGTTCTTTTATGAAAATAGTGGGCGATGGTGGGGTTAAAAATACGCTTGGGTGATTTACGGGTGGGAAACTGAGGGAATTGTGGGAAGGTGAATCCAACCTGGTGGTAAGAAAACAACATGAGTATGATGGGTTATAGGTGGTATAAAGTTTTATAAGTCGCCTCGCCAGTCTCGCCACAGCCACTGCGCCGAGTGTTTTAGGTTCGAATCCCAGATGGGACAAAAATTTATGTGATCCACAAATCGTTGAGCCGAGTCTGGATGTTCTTTGTGACCGTAGTTTCAATGTTTGTAAAGTACCCCGCGATATAGGAAGTATAATTATGAAGGCAGACTTTAAAAAAATGCCTGGAGAGCTGGAGAATAAAGATTAATTAAACCAAAAGTAACAAATTAGGTACTATGGAGAGCGAACAAATAAGTTTATGGTATCTAAAGAATTTAACAACATATGTTAACAAAAAATCCTAAAATAAATACTAGTTTATTAAAGAAAAAGGCTGAAGAATACATAGTTTTAGTCAAATTATCTCATTGATTTAAATTATTATGTTTATAGTTTTAACTTTTATTGTTTTTATTATTTTAGTATGTTTTTTTTTGTTTTTCCTGTATATATAGTTTATGTGTATAAAGAGCGCGTTTTGCCGTTAAATATTTACGTTTGGCAAAAAGGCAAATTATAAAACTGTAATTTAGTGCACAAGTAGTATGTTACCCGCACTGGACCAACGAGGTTTGCCTAACCCTTCTCACACTCAGAAGTCCCCAACAGTTTATATACAGAATCGATATAGGTACATTATTATTATAACATCCTCAGATCAAGATCATAAGCTTAGTCCTCCAAGCATACTTTTATCATTATAAGACGCAGACTTAACCAGTCAATATGTTCCTTATAACTTATAAAGTTATAAGTCTTCAACTACAAGTAGCATTAAATCCGTAATTGCGCAGTTTTCTCGTGATTTTCTCGAGCGACTCTCGAGCTCAGGCGACTCGAGCGAGTCGAGCGAATCGAGCGAGGCGGTCACGTCGCAAGTAGTTGTAGAGCACCGACAAATAAAAAGCTGAGTTGTGTCCGCCAATAGCGAACGCTCAAGTAGTCTACAGGCTGTTACAACTATCACTAATGTATAGTTTTCTTGAACTTGCCTTAAATTACTTATTTTTTTATATGTACTTAGGTTTTCTTGACATAGGTATCAGCGTTTCTAAGGATGTCCTTTAGCATAGTATTTAGGAACATAATATATGAAAAAATAATCTTTCCTTATCTATTTATTATAATATCAGCTCAGATTATAAACTGTCCAACTGCAAGTCACGGGCGTCTCTTCACTGTGAAGAGGGTTGGGCCATAGTCACCATGTTTGCCCAATGCAGGTTGCACATTTCATATAGCTTTGAGAACAATATGAGAACTCTCAGATGTGCAGGATTTCACGATATTATCCTTCGTCCTTAAAGCAATGATAATTAATTATTTCATACGCATGAATAAAAAGCCAGAGGTGCGTTGTCTTGGGATCAAACTTGAGACCTCTCTGCGTGGCAGTTTAACGGTCACTGACTAGACTGTCGCTATTCTTGCTTATCAATTATCATATTCAAGTATTAGAAAACTGTAACGTAGTGTCTTTATGACAATGTTTCCTACTAATTGGGACCAACAACTTGAATTATTATCTTATTTTTGTTTATCTATCTGTCACTGTAAAAATTTCTAAGTTTGGTAGTTCGGATTCCATTTAATTTCCTTTAGCTGAACAAGATAAATGTTTTGTAGTGTGTTTTACGTAATTGACGCCGCCGGCAATCCGTACTTCACGCGGATGATGTTATCAGCTAATGTTAGTAGAGAGTAACGTTCGCCAGGATTTTTCTATCTATCCGGCTATCTGGATTTCATTTATATGGAACTAGACTGCTAAGAATATGCTTCGCCGTTAAATAGGTAGCTGGTTAAATTTTTCATAGCATATTGTGCGTAATTATTATAGGATATTATAGACGAATATATTATAAATCAAAAACTTATTACTTACAATAATTTTCATGTATATAGATACCAGCACTTAAAAGGAAATTTTTTTTTGTATGGTTACTTCGATCTGTATTCATCGAATTTGTTGTATCGTAAAATTGATAATACAAACAAGCATCAAGCTTGAACTGATAAAGGTACAAAAATCTGAAATAAAAAGAACAAATAGTTAGAACTCGTCAGCTGTGTATTGAATTCGCGTTCACGAAATGGTAAGCAGCGGTGTATTATTCCCACATTTTGCCGGCTAAGTTTTAAGGTCCCGCGTAATAGCAGCTTATAGAGGTCCAGACTCTGTGCTGCTATAGAGAATGTCTTACCCAGAAATCAAATAACACTGCCTAACCTAGAATCAAACACGAGTCAAGCATAGCAGTCGCATTCACAACCGCTGCACCACCGAAGAAATGTACCTTCTAACTAAATTGAATCATGCTGTGAATGAAAAGTGCTCACCAATAGCCAATGATAAACGGTTCGGTCAGGTGTGAGTTGTCCGGTGGAGCGGCAGGCGAGGGGTGAGGGGGCTGGAGGGCCGCGGTGTGGAAGGGCGCGGGGGGACGAGACGACAATCGCACCCTAATGAGTCGCGCTCTAATAATAATTATCTTCCTACACTTTCTGTTTGAAAAGACTTACTGCTAGGGTTGGTACTGCAGACGACATCTCTTTTTGTTTAGTTATTTTTTGTATGTCAGTGTGAAGTGGTTTCTGTTTTAATTTAGATTACGACTTTGGTGTAATGGTGTGATGTGTACAGTCTCGTACTGATCGTGAGGTCCTAAGGTAGTTGACTTTTCTGTTTGAAATTAAGCTATTTTTAGTAACTTATTACAGGCTCGCCCATAGCGGTTATTTTATAAGAGTAATAAAATTGTAGAAGATAGATCATATTAAAGTATTTTCAATATAAACTTATATCATTAAAATAGTTATAGGAATAGTGCAGTTTCTATTAGTGAAATAATTTTATAGTTAGAAAGTTATCAGAATTAAATATTTCAATAAACTATTAAATGCCAGTAAAGATTTGTAAAACCTGCAGGATTAAAGGTTACGACTCATTGATCTATTTAAGAATTTGTTAGTAGGCACTAAGCACTTTTAACGTAGGTAGACATAATTGACAACCTATTGGATCTGGCCGATCCGCCGCGCCGGTGTGATCGTCCACACCAAAGAGATCAGCAGAGCTCGTGTCAACCCTAAAAAGCAATAATAGGAAATTTGTTTTCCGGTTCGGTAGCGCGCTCCAATTACGGGATTAACGAATTATTTCCACTTTTTTTCCTCCGATCGGCTCCTCCCACCTCCTTCCCGCTCCGCTTCACTCCTGGTAATTCCTCCGGGCGGTTTCCGCCTATTGAATCCCTTTTGATTAGCCTTCTTTCCCGTTTGAGGCTAAATTGAGCTCGCTCCATCACGTCTCAACCGAACCAATTGACTTCGTATTGAGTTTATATTTTTCACAGAGTGTTAGTCAAGTTTTATTCGAGATAAAATTATTTAGTTCAACTGGCAATATTATAAAGGAATGATAATTTTGGCTGCAATATTTTGATATTAAGTTCAGCCAGCTATTAGCAATACATCGTTCATTCCTAACATAATTAATTGTATATTGAAACCACACATTGCGGTAAAAATAATGCCCATTTAGGACCCCTTTTAAGTAATGGTTCAAATAATAATTATCAGTCATCCTTTACACAGTCTCACGTCTATTACCTCGAATGAGATGTCAGAGGTGTGTTACACCGTTTCTGTCAGCTATGGTTATGGTTACCCATAATAGAGGTTAAACCTATTGTCGTATAATGGAAACGGCGTGCTGTCACTTAGAATTTCTTGTCAGAAAACCCCAGCGATAGCTCAGTGGGGAGACCAAAAGACTGCAATGCAGAGGGTCTCGGGTTCGAACTACGTCGCGCACCTCTGACTTTCGAAAGTTATATGACTTTTCGAAATTATGTGCGTATTGATTGACAATTATCGCCTGCTCCGTGCCTCGGAGAGTACGTTAAGCCATCGGTACCGGCTGCCATGAACATCTATGGCAGTCGTTATTGGGAAGTCAGTGCCCAATAATATCTTGACACTAATCTAGCCTTAGGGTATCGTTAGCCTTCGGGTTGCGGAGGTCAGGTGGTAGCCGCTCCATGTAAAAACTGATAACCGATCCTAATTGACTTGGGAATAATATTGGGAAGGCTAGGGAAAAGAAAACCCCAGTTATACTGTCCGACCCATAAATCGAACTGGTGCACAGAGACGCTTTTCTCTTCTGCTGGATCAATCTAAAATTTTAATTCATATGTTATTATTTGTACCCTGGGCTAGCTCTCTGATGCCAATAGACCCAATGTACGAAATATTTATATTTTACGTAGATGATATTTTGTTAGCATGAATGAAACGAAATGAACCATAGTGCCAAAAAGGCTTAGAAAGTGAAAGATAATATTTATATATATTTCTATATTTTTCTTACAAATTACTAGAAGGTATGTTTCTTAATCTGTCCAGCCAAACAAATATGTGTTAGGATGGCAGGCATTGAACCCACATCTTCTCAATCGGTTACTAGGATATCGGCGAGAGACTAAGTATGCATGCGATTCGATGCGACAAAGCAATCATGCACCGAAGCCGTAGGTAAAGGCAAGTCAAGAAAACTTTCTTTTAAATGTTACAGTATTATAACAGTTATGTGATATAGAGTTGCAGCGGCACACCGGCGGCCAGAGACAATAGTTAAGATTAGATAATTTTCAATTATGTCTGGTATTCCAACAATTGACAATCAATATGACCGTATCCTTTAGTTACATATTATATACAATGTGAGTTCCTAGAAACTACTTTGAGCTCTAGGTACACAGTACACAGCAAGGTGTGTTGAGCCATTAACCCGAATGCACGAGTGTGGGCTAAATGTGGGCCTAATAGACCACTTGAGTTTCGCTTGCCCAATTCAACGGCACTTCTTTACTGTACTGTTCTGTACAAAACTGTAACGAATTGTATTTGCGAATTATACTTTTAATAGCGAATTATTTTCAGTATAATAAAGAACTAAATTTAAAATTTAAAAACCCCCGACACAATATTCATTTGATACCCATATTAAACAATTTTAATTTGTGGAAATTTGTAATTTTCTGGTGGCGGCCATCTTGGATTTGAAATTTATCATAGTGTATAGTATTCTACTCGTCAAGCCCTTTCATTTGATACCCATATTGAGGGAGTTGTGAAAAAATATATAATCCGCCATTTTGTGGTAGCGGCCATCTTGGACCGATTTTTATCAAACGTAGCTAAGAACACTCCCGACTAATTCACCTTTCAAATAAAAAAATCAAAATTAAAATCGGTTCATCCGTTCGGGAGCTGCGATGCCACAGACAGACACACACACACACACACACACACACACACACACACACACACAGACACGTCAAACTTATAACACCCCGTCGTTTTTGCGTCGGGGGTTAAAAATGAGTAGTAAATAACTACTCATTTTATACCGAAAATGTCTGTTACGGCACTAGAAATGTGTCATATTTCAGGGAATCAAGAAGCAAAGAATTATAAGTTTATTTATAAATTTATAGTAGGTAGTTTATTTTATGGATACTTTCGATGACTCGCTATTCTGTTCGTACGCAAACATTATTCTGTTCCTGTGTTCAAGTGCCTTTTCGGTTGAGATAATAATTTCCTATAAATTTCATTCTAATTCGAGTGTTCACAGGATTTTAAACCTTAAGGTATCCATGCACTATTAGAAAGAAAAGAAAGAAAGAAAGAAAGAAAAATATTTATTTTGGCACACAAGGGCACACGCAAAACACTAAGAAATCAAAAAAACAAAATCTAAGAATAAAAACCAAAAGTATACAAAATAAAAATAAAATATAACAAAAATAAAAACAAAAAAAAAAAAAAAAAAAAAAATATACACTGTAAATTAAAATCTCTGCTCACTGGCAACACCACACCTTCCGACCCAACCCAACATTCCTGTACATACCAACATAGTTCAAGCAATAAATGTCTTTGTTTTTGATGTTGATTCAATATTGCGAGCTATTTCGTATATTTGATCACGTTACGAATTCATCCAATTATGTGTATCTACCATTTTATCTTGTTTATATCTAAATAGATCAGTAGAATCTAGGGCTATATCAGTAGGATTGCTTGCAATCCGACTGATCTATTTATTGTGTATCATGCAAAAACAGCACAAACATTAGGAAATATATACTTATAAATTTACCTTCTGATATTTGAGCTATTTTTTCGTAGACCAAAGAAGAACTATTAGAAATACTAGTCAAATGTCATTTAACTGATTGTCTATAAATTAATGATTAATTCAGTTTTTATTTCTGTGGCGGTGATAATTTTTTATTCGTTAGTTAGCTTACCTAAAATAATATGTCATATACATATATTACACAAAACCAAGTAAAAAGGCTGGTAATTGAAAAGTCAGCCTCTAAAGAGATAAGTTAGTGATTATTCAGCTGGCACTTTCGTGAGCGGTAGTACGTTGCTGATTCTTTTGCCAACTGAAGTGGTTCGACCGTGTACTTATGAGTTTTTCCGCCGCACTTACTCCGTAGTTATCGTAAATCATTCGGTACACGAATAAAACAGACCATCATTGATTCATTACGACGCCAACCGATTTGGCATTCAAGGTAGTTGGATTGCAAATGTGTATTTAAGTTATTTGCGAATAAATAAAGTGGGTACTGGCCTCGTTATTAGTCGTGTGTTGTGAATGTGAGGGATGCTATGTTCGATGCTCGATTGGACAAAGTATTCAAAGATTTTTTCTGAAAGAAGAAGAAAAAATTGTCTGTTCTCTGTCTCACTTTGTCTTGTACAAAGATAATATTCAATAACCTCAGTCCATATTATACATTATAATAGCAAATCATATTAAAATCACTGATTAAGATTTAAATCATTACGAACGAAAAACATTGCAAGATGTCAATAATATCCTATATAATAATATCAGCCCTGTATTAAACTGTCCCACTGCTGGGCACGGGCCTCTTCTCACCGTGAGAAGGGTTAGGCCATAGTCCACCGCGCTGGCCTAGTGCGGGTTGGCAGACTTCACGTATCTTCGAGAACATTATGAAGAACTCACAGACATGCAGGTTTCCTCACGATGTTTTCCTTCCTTTTTTCGAAGTCTACCACCGAAGCGAAGCGAAGTGATTGACTATGGCCTAACTTACACTAATAGTTAGGATCAAATCCACTGTTCACATAATAAACAACAGTTGTCCCATACGGATATCGAACCCGAGCAATAGACGACTAGCGTTATGCGCATTAAACTTATATCTAATGCCCATGCATTGTCAAAGTAGGACATCAGTTTTCGAGCTTTATTCACGACGTTACTCAAAGCTGAAATACAACTCAAAACCCTTCGATTACCTTTGTCTTAGATGAACCATAGCTGCAAATTGACAGAATTTAAAACCATAATTTGTTATTATAGCTTTAAAAATAAATTGAAATCCTTGTTATTTTTAAAAATGTTACTTTAGTGTTGATGAATACCTACTTCAAAGATAAACTCTATTCATATGATTGTAATACATTGTTTTTTATTATTTCATTTCATCATTGTTTTTTTTTCAATATTAAAATGTAATCAAAATCAAAATATAATTTATTTTATTTTTATATTAGTATTTTAAGTTGACATTTTTCTATTTATACCTATAAATTATTGGATTTTATTTGATATAATTTTAAAATAACATGGCAATTCTTTAATAATAAATAATTCTTAGTACTTACTTAATTATTTGCAATTTATGTTAATAATGATTAATTTATAAAAATATGTACAACACAAAAAAAATTATGAATAAATAAATTAAGATTCGCCACTAAAGTACTGGTCTCTATAGAATAGCTCTACAATTTTGCGAAACTTATTCTTACAACTTACAAGGCATATTATTATGAAATTGAAGTGAAGTGGGCTTTACAAAAAATCATGTTATCGATAAGTGTAGCATCTATTTCGCCACCGTAGCGACTGTGCAATGTCACGGAGATAAGCTAACACAAATATCAGGTGAAGTGCTACTCTACCAAGGAGTTGTGAGAGAGGATTGTTGTGACGACTAGTGTTGTATGCGTATCGATAACTACCAGTAAGATAGATGACGCCAAACGTTAATAAGGTATGTTCAGCTTTAATAAATAAACAAAATAACAGGTTGCTACATTATGCTTGCTCTGTTAACCTGATGGTCCGATGTAAAAGAGGCGATCATAGAGCCCTTTGTCAGGTAAGTACCTGAGGTTCAAAATTCGGCACATTCATAGAATTGTAATATTTGTCCAACACATGAATTGTTCCCGTCATATTATAATGTTATATGGCTATCTTATTAAAACAGATTTCTTTTTAGGACAGCACTTATGGCGTAGTGGCTTTAATATCAAATTGTGTGCGTAAACGTAAGTGAACGAACGTAACCAACCTTTGATACCAAGATCAAAAATTAACTAAGGATATTATAGATAGAAACAAATAACAAATAAGTGTTCCTAGTAAATAAAATTAACAACAGCCTATAAATGTATATTTGACATTAATTACTAATCATAGAGCCTACTAAGCAAAAAATAATTGCTCTTTAAATGTCTTATACCTGCGATCTTATATTCGTTAACATGATGATGTCAAACTTAAAAAACTATATGATCCAATCAAACTCAACAGTTCGCTTCATTCGCTTAAACATCGATACTTACACGTAAGTGTATGTTTCCCATCACTAGCGAGTACTCGGTTAAGCATCGCAACTCTTAAGTGGCACGTAACCCATTGACGTATATCTACAACAAGTTGTTCTCTCTGCTTATCTCTTAAGGACATGCATCATACCATCTTAAGCTACACATACAACTCTGTACAAACAAAATACTCCTTGGTTTCGTAGATTTTGGAAAATGTTTAAATTGGTTTAAAAGACTATTGTTAGACAAATGTTATTAGTTATTGCTCTGTAGGTGAATATACGATAGGCGAATTTTTATATTTTTATTTGTGATTAACTTATAGGTCATTTAAGAGCATACAGTGTTATACATAATTTTAAGAATTATGTGTCTTAAAATTTTATGAATTGCATGCCGCGAGGCCAATTACAGTGTTGTCAAACAATCTGTATAAGTACTCAACATCCCATGCACCTGTATATGCAATTGGAATAATAAATAAATAAATGTTTTCACCAGAGCCTAGTTTTCACCTCAGCTGAGCAATTCTGTTAAATCTCACTGGCAAAGTCACATCCGAGTTGGCTGTTATAATTTGTTTGTTTTAACCGCCATGGTAATAATAATAATAATAATAATCCATTTATTTGCACTGAATATAGGTACATACATTAGATGTTACATACATTAGTGATCTGCTACATTTTGCCTTCAGAAAGCATGCAAATGTTATATATTAATAGATTTTATTAGATTGCAAATTAACTAAATGGTACAAATAGTTCATGTCATAATGAATAATTTAAAATAATGTCATAATATAAAAGTGTCAGGAGAGAACAAAGATGAAAATAAAATTAATATCAATGTCTAATGATAATAATGATTACAATAATAAATTATTAATTATTTAAACAATGTCAAAGAAAAGGAAAAAAAAGGCAATTATTATATTTGATCGTCCTCTAGAAAGTCTGTAAGTGTATAATAACATTTTGTAATTAAAAGTTCTGTGAGTTTCTTTTTAAAAATATGTATTCTCTCATCCTTTAGAGCATCGGGTATTTTATTATAAATTACTGTAGCCATACCTAAAACATTTTTCCTTAACAAAGTTGTGTTATAAGGTACATTATATAATTTATTCTTATACTGGCTTCTCAAAGGACCTTTTCTTAGTTGTGAAACATGAGTAAATAAGTGTTTGTTGCTTTTTACAAAAACAGCCATTTCATAAATGTACAAGCATGGGAAAGTTAGTACTTTTAGTGACTTAAATTTAGGTACACAACTATCTGTAGACTTAATGCCACATATTGCTCGCACACATCGTTTCTGAGCTCTGAACACGTCCCCTCGAAGGCTACAATTGCCCCAAAATATAACACCGTATCGCAACACGGATGCCACCAGACCATGATAGGCTACCAATGCAGTATTAATGTTCACTTTGTTATGAAGACTATGTAAAACATACGCTGATGAACTTAATTTTTTGCACACATGTTCACCTACTATTGTTACTGGCAAGCCGAATTGGAGATCAGTTTTTATGTGTTGCTTGAATGTATAGTGTAAACTGTTAATATGATTGCTCCTTACAAGATTGGTTTATAAAATGAATTTATTGTTTAGATATTAAAATAGTGGCCGTGAGTTTCATGCCAACCAATATCTGTAGTGCCAATGTACTACGGATGTTAAGATCTCAGTATTAATGTTCACTAATAAATCAATAAAACCTAATAATGATAACTTTGTTTATAAATTATACTACTGTTGGGCACGGGCTCTTTACACTATATTGAAGGTTAAGCCATTCTCTGTCTTCACACATCTTCGAGAGCATAATGGAAATCTCGTAGACTTGCAGGTTTTGTCATCGTTGAGCGATCGATGTCTTCCTTTACCTTTAACGTGGGTGCTTATTTACGATGCAAATTATTGTGCATCACACTAATAATTGTCTTGTCGTAGGCTGTAATGCTTAAAATTAATATCTTTAAATAGTCAGAATTGCGTTATTTGATTTCCAACTCTAGGCCTCTGCGTGACAGTGGCAGTATCTTTATACAGGGTGTCCTGTAATTAATGGATAACCTTGAAATGTCTTAGAGTAGAAATGACGGCCGTTCAGAAAAATAAATTAAAATATCTATCCTAACTGCTACCTGAGATATGTTTTATTTTTAATTACCATATTTAACTTTCTTGTACATTACGATCATAAATGAATGGATTCTATCGGTTTTTTGTTGTTTTATTATTAAACACTAATTATGCTAATAGATAAACATTCAAAAGTATGACTAGCTATTGCACATTTTTAATATTTCTTTATGTTTTTTTTTCCTTTTTTCTGAACGGCAATCCTTTCTACTATAAGACATTTCAAGGTTATCCATTAATTACGGAACATTCTGTATAAGCTCGGCTTCCGTTATCTACTTAAATGCTCGATCTAAAATATATAATAGTTTATCACGTGTATGACTAGCAAGCATTCAGTTTGCTAGGTGACCTCATCCACTTTTATTCGTGAGTACGAGAGCATAATGGATTTTACATTATTATCTTCTAGCTTTTGCCCACGGCTTCGCCCGCGTAAAACTTAGGTTATGTTAGGAACTTTTTTAAATAAATTATAGACTATGTTACTCGGTGATAATATAGTATTCTAATGCAGAAAGATTTTTTAAATCGGTTATTTGTTTTTGAGTTGAATCGTTAGAAACAAACAAATAATCAAATAAAATCTTTCCTCTTTATTATATTAGTATAGATAGACAGTGTAGATAATAGTTGCGAAGAGAGATTTATAATGGTGCTTTCATTGCGAAGCTGGTATGAGGATGCCTCATACGAAATAGAAACACATATCCAAACGGAATACCGAAAGTTCGATTACGCCTGTGTCTCACGACACGGCTGTCCATCATCAGAGGAGGTTACCATTTTCTAATACTATATTTTTTAATATGCAGTCCGGAGGTTGGCGATGGGGATGCCAGATTATTCAATTACAAAGGATGCCTCTCTAATTCAAATGTTCAATAACTCATTTACTGTTAAAGGGTTAAAATTTACCTATAAACCTCTTTACACGAGGCAAGGTTCTTGAAACAAGTGCCGGGCTATATTTGTTTTGTTAATTTAGTAAAAATAGTAATAGCATGACAGTTGCTTTAAGAAACTCGTCTATGTGAATGTGTCGTAGCAGTCAACAGTCTCCCACTTATCTATTGGAGCAAATCCTTGCAACAAATTTTAAAGTCATAGAGGTGCCCTCATCGTACTAAGCTGGTTTGAAAAATTGTCCACACTATTAAGAGTGAGCTCACATAATATTACATTTACACAATAGAGAGCGATGGTGTACAATTTACAATGAGAGTTAGCGTGATAAAACCATATTTATAATTCGATGTCATGTTGTCATTGTGTCAGATGACAACTTAACCATTCAAATAGGTGGCCATATTTAAACGCAGTATGATTTTAAATCTTTGGCTTGCAATATTTCAAGGGCTTATTTAATTTGATTCATACATTTGCGTATCATCATCATATCTGTAGGACGTAGTAAAACAATTTTATAAATACAACGCACGAGTGTTTCGACTAGCGTCCATATGGTTGAAGTGGCGCGTTATTGCTATTACTCGAGTTGCGCAAGCGCATCGCACTAAATCATTGTGCTATAATAGTTGCAGGAGTGCTTGATCTATATGTCTAGACTTAGCTGTGTTTAGTCTGTGATTTCTGTTCGAATTGAGGACGGTATACCACGGTTGTATAATAGTAAAATAATTGTCAACGTTATTTATAAACTAATTTATATTTAATTCAGTTCGAAAAGTGGAGTATGTATAGCCTATTTAGGCAACTTTAATACATTTTTAAATTTATATTCTTATATTTAAATGTGTCTATTGAGATTTCTTATATATATATATAGCTATGCTGGTCTATCCATGACTGAGGGGACGAGTGGGCGCAGGGAGCGAATTTCAGGGGACCAGTGTGTTCTGACCCCACTGGCACTTGTATTAGCCACAGAGGTACTCTATAATTAGCTTTATTTCAATGTGTAACGACGACACAACTCAACGCGCTGTCTTATTCTAGCACATGAAAAGACAGTACTTTTACAAATAGTAGTTGGCCTTTAACCTGGGGAAATGCTCCTTATGCAAACCCTCTCGCCATAGAGGAAGGCGAGAGGGTTATTTCGGGCTCTCCCGAAACTTCAGGCCTACCTACTAAAACCACCATCGGGTGCCAACTCACTGCTTTCTATGGTGGGTGGGTCGCTGGAACTAAAACTATATCAGCGATCAAGTTAGTTAGCCCTAGAGGTATTTCCCACCGACTCGACTGTACACAAAAGTTTTTTACTGCCAATGAAAAGGAGAAAGGAAAGAATCTCACATTCTTTGACAAGGATCGATGGGCAACATACTAAAATACATTAGGATTAACACCTGGATTCAGAGCTGGCTGACTCAATATCTTTAGCAACGATACATGTGTATGAACTATGAATATACCTCTCCTTCCCCCCTCGGGGTTATCCAGTCTTGACTCTATATAAGTGTGTACTTGATGTAACAGATGTGTGTCGTTACAGAGGGCCTCTGTTCAGTAGTTCAGTGTGTATGATGGTGCATAGATAATTATAATGACAGGGATAAGAACCATTCAGCCGCCGGTCATCAGGCTGGTCCTTGGAGCGCATTAACTGCATCAAAGTAACAGCGTAGAGTTATGAACTTTTATATTGAAGCTATAGTTTTCTCACCACTGGACACTGTAACAAAGAGATATTGAAAATGCCCAAAGTCTATCTTTATATGACGTATGAGATTGATAGAATAGTTTTATATTTTGATTTTAGTCATAGTTAGGTTAAGTTAACTATGAGTAAATCTTTAAAGGGATTAGCTTCAACCTGGCACTCAGTTAGACGACGTCTTAGATTAAATGGATACTTATTATCCTGGTACGCGAGCCCATGGGATTCACGTCGACGATCCGTTGTTGTCAAAAGCTTGCCAATAAAAATAAAGGCAACAAACACGACTGTGACATATGTATGTTGCAATAGTTTATAAATGGTAATCCTTAAAAGAATGATTTTTTTTATTTCATATTATTTTATAACTTCAGGAAAACTTACAACTAGTAATTCTTTTAAGTAGAAACATAGTAGCAAAAGGCTAAAATTACAAGTTTTCACACATGAAAAAACGTAAGGAATGTAGGAACATTATTATAAAGTAGGTAGTTACCGATAAGGTAGTCTGTCCATTCTACCAGGACAAAAGTACATAGAAAATATTGTTATTCTAATTTATTTTAATGTGTTGTCCCTGGTCCATTAAAATTGGTCTAGCGCAGCGGTTTTCTTTATTCAATGCAAATAAAAAAATCTGGCTCTATCAAGTTGACTGTGTTGAATTAGTAGAGCCTTGCTGGCTTTAGCATGAATGGGTCTATTTGTAAGTAAAAGTATTCCTCTTTTGCAGAATATCAACCTACAGTAACAGTAAAGAAAAAGAAAGAAAGGAAGGTTTTTATTTTTGCACCATCACGACATGCATCGATTATTAAAATGTATTAAAAAAATACGAAGAAACTTTAATCAATTAAAATGTTATATTTGTGTGCAGATGCACGTTCTACCTGACGGCACAAAAATATCGGTGATGCGCTCAGCATAATGCTGTGGCACTTGAATTTCTGCAAGCATTACACAGCGCTGATTTTCAGCGAATACCATAATTACGTATTTTTGCTTTAAGTTCTGTAAGTGAGAATGCCGGGTCTCCCTCTCTGTCTCTTCCCTATCTTATGCCCTCTTCCACTCGTCTACTTTACTATACTATAAGCTATTGTAACTTCTTACCAGGCATTTCGTGTGTTCAGGAGTTCAGAGGCTTGTTGGAGTTGCTCCAATGCTTTCAAGAAATCACCACGGTAGTTACCACTTATCATCAGGAGGGCCACTAGCTTTCCTATCACTACCAACAATAACAAAAATAAAACATAAAATCCTGTACACTTACATAACTTTAGTTTCTTTATATTAAATTAAATTTAAACTTTCTAATAGATTCTAAAGCCACCAAACTGTCAAACATCATCGTGGGAGCCTGACCACCTCAATGCGGTGTTATGTGTCCTTGGTCCTTAAGAACCCCCACAGCCACCCACTTGAAATTCATCCTTATATCTACGGCCATATAGTCCAAATCACTTTTTATGTATTCGAGACACGTTAATTGAAGAATAAGCTCCTGCAAGTGTGGTAGGAACATAAGTGTTCGTGTGTACTCGTGAGCCTTCGACTGAGTGTCAATCTGTTGCTCTTTGTAATGAACAGTAAGTAATTATGTAACTATAAATTATAATGGATGTGAGCAAGATAGGCTAGTGGGAGACCGTTGGTCTGCTATGTAGAAGTCTTGAGTTCGATCCTAAGGTGCGCATCTTTGACTTTTCGAAGTTATGTGCGTATGTTGTGTATATATAAGGATGGTCGGTAATTAATGGATAACCTTGAAATGTCTTATTGTAGACCTGATGGCCGTTTAGAAAAAAATAGAAAAAGGAAAGTGCAATAGCTAGTCATACTTTTGACTGTCTATCTATTAGCATAATTAGTGTTTAATAATAAACTTAAAATCCGATGAAATTCATTAATTTATGGTCGTAGTGTACAAGAAAGTTAAATATGGTAATTAAAAAAATAATCATATCTCAGGTAGTAGGTTAGGATAGTTTATTTTCATATTTATTCTGAACGGCCATCAGTTCTACTATAAGACATTTCAAGGGTATCCATTAATTACCGGACACCCTGTATATAAAAGTTTCACTTTTTGAATGAAAACCTCCATTTTTCTGAGTAGTAGTGCCTCGCTGTTTTCAGCATAAATGGGCCGGCTCGACCGGGGAAGGACTACCCTCTCACATAATATCGACGTAAAATAGCAGTATTCCTGCTGTTGTGTTTCGTTCGGTGAGTGAGAGTTCCAGAGGCCCAATCACTCCTTTCCCCCCTTCCCGCTCCTTCTCCTTCCCACTTCCTTTCCTAAAGGGTCGGCAACGCGCAAGTGATGCCCCTGGTGTTGCATGCGTCTATAGGCTACGGTTACCACTTACCATCAGGTGGGCCGTATGCTAGTTTGCCAACTTAGTAGTATAAAAAAAAACTGGGGAAACCTGCTGTTCTAGGAGTTCTACATAATGGTCTCGAATATATGTGAAGTTTGCCATCCAGTAGTGGACCAGCGTGGTGATCTATGGCCTAACCCTTCTCATACAGTGGAGAGTTCCGTGCCTAGCAATTGGAATTTATACAGGGCTGATATTATTATTATATTATTATACTTGTCTTAAATGTAATAATATAATAATAATGTCTTCCAGTTCAAATTTAGAACACGCTAGCCAATCTTAAAGGACACCGGCCAACTTTATAAGAGATAATATAGTTCAAAAGTGCATTCCCAATCCACTTATTCTCATATTTGTATCTACTCGATGGAAATTCCAGACGACCTGACAGAGAACACGCGATAGGTAAGGCTTCTAGGATGACTGCAACACTGTCAACGTCATAGCTCCTGGCTGCTATTAGGCATTTCTTGACAGTAACCTCAAACTTCTTGTAGACTCGATCCGACCAGGATTAAATTCGAGAAGCCATTAAATAAGTATGAAGTGTGTATAAAACAGCGATAGGTCAGTGGGGAGACCAACAGACTGCAATGCAGAGGGTCTCGGGTTCGAATCCACGTCACGTACCTCTGACTTTCGGAAGTTATATGGCTTTTCGAAATTATGTGCGTATTGATTGACAATTATCGCCTGCTTCGTGCCTCAGAGAGCACGTTAAGCCGTTGGTCCCGGCTGCCATGAACATTTATGGCAGTCGCTATTGGGAAGTCAGTGCCTTATAATATCCTGACGCTGGTCTAGCCTTACGGTATCGTTAGCCTTCGGGTTGCGAAGGTCAGGTAGCAGCCGCTCCGTGTTAAAACTGATATCCAGTCAAATCCGGTTAGACCAGAAAAGCCGACCCCAAGTGACTTGGGAATAATAAAGGCTAGGGAGAAGAATCCGCTCTTCATTTCACCGTAGTATTGATTGCTGTCTTCGTCATATAAAACTAATAGAAGCTTCTAAAAAATCAAACATGGCGATTGAAACAGATAGTGTAATGCGGTGTGCACACAACATTTGCCGGTTCATATAACGCGCCCCTTAAAAGCCGAAGCGGAGTCAAGTGATTGTTTGTGTTCGGGTCGGAGCCGATTACCACGCAAATCTGTGTGCTCTCCGTGATCCATCACGTGAACTGATGTACTCTAGGAGGTAGATCTACTCCAAATGATTATAATGTTATTTGTAAGTAGATATTTCTGCTTCGTTGGTTCGTGGTAGGTATGAGTCTGGATCGAGCTGATTGTTATTAGGTTATTCTGCCGGGCTATTCTCTTCATAATTTTTTATTGCTGAACGAATTCGCCTGGGTTGACCACATCATAGCTTATGTCAATTTGGCATAATATACCTTTTAAATGGCGAGTTTTTCAAGTAGGTGCAGTTGTTCCGGCGATTACTGACCACATACACACAAAGTCACAAAATTCGTACCCTCTGTAATATTAACTATACGATTGTTCGCAAAACACAACTTTTCATTTCTATTGAACTATATTTAACTAAACTTTATGTTAAATTTGAATATTCATTGTATCGTATAACGTGTCAAATATATTCATACCAATCCGATAGTAGATGTACTAATCCTTATTTTTAATATTACGAGTATAAATGCGGATATAAGTTTGTTTGTTACGCTCTTACTGCTTAACTTGACTATTTACCTCTTTGAGTTTATTATACAATCAAATATACAAACGTATAAATCGTTCCTCATTAGTAGACCACTCATGGGACTAGAGGTTAGATTTTAATATGTAGTACATAGGTATAAAGCAAGCCACGTTTATCGTTACTGCGCCGCCCCCGTGGATCGTAGCGTGATGTTATATAGCCTATAGTCTTCCTCGATAAATAGGCTATCCAACACTAAAATATTTTTCAATTCGAATCGTATTCTTCAGGAAAAGTAGTTCCTAAGATTAGCGCGTTCAAGCAAACAAACAAACAAACTCTTCAGCTTTATAATATTAGTATAGATACAATCTAGTCTACTTTTGGAACACAATAACATAAAAAAGAGCACTACAGAGGAATTAAAGTGACAGACAGAGACAACAGATTGCCGCTTGCTACGATACTGTCAGCTCCTGTACTATATCATATTGAGGGCGAACGGCGCGCTGCCACCCCGCTCGCAACATAACACTTTAATGTGCCATTATTTGCTTGCAGTCTCTTTTATAACACTTTATAACAATATAATTATGTTATATTGCAGTTGAAGTAAAAAACATATTTTCTAGCCTAGTTAAGAGGAAACACAAGGGCCGTTTTTCCATACAAATGTAGTCCCCTGTTTCCTCCCTGGATAATGCCAGTAGAACAATAATATTTTAAAAAAACATGTATAGCCTCTATTGGCATGTCCCTATGTTTTCCTTTTTTTCATTAATTAATTATTAAAAGAGATATGAGCCTTCAAAAACCTAAAAAATTGGTCAGATTTTCCGCTGTGTTCAAACATCCAGAAAACAAATTTGAGTAGATTATATAAAAAAAGAAAAACATAGAAACACGGCCAAAGCCTTTATTCAATTTTTAATTAAATAAGTAGTTAAATCGGTCAAGTGTTGGAGAAGAAATCAGGGGACTACGAAACGTTGATTTTGTGTACTTTTATAGGTATTTTCGGTCCAAGGTGCAGTTGTCTCTATCACGCTCTGCGGGCACTGCGCGACAGCAATAGATTTTACAAATACCTATGGTTCAATTCTCTCGCCCGTGGTGTTTCCTCTTAAGAGGTTATTGGAGCATGTTTGACGACGAATATAACTATCAGCAGCAGAACATCGAATATCAGCAGCAGAGGTCTTCGTTTGACCCACGGCACGCACAAAGCTCGGATGTTCCATTTTTAAAAATTAATTGCTTAACGATAAAGCAACATAGCATGCAAATGCTAAGGCACTATGTTCGAAGTTCCTCTGCGAGATCGAATGCAAACTAATGTTGCCGACACAGCTCTCCGGATAACCAAGCTGAAGTGGCACCGTGCAGAGCACATAGCGCGCAGAACTGATGGCCGTTGAGGCAGTAAGGTTCTAGAATGGAGACCCCGCACCAGAAGATGCAGCATGGGTATATCCTCCAAGGCAGACGGACGACCTGATAAGGGTCGTGGGAAGCGATTGGATGCGTGTGGCCCAAGACCGGTCTATATGGAAAACCTCGGAGCAGGTCTACGTCCAGCAGTGAACGTCTTTCAGGTGAGATGATGATGATACTCAACATAGCCTTATCAAAATGCTATATGATATAGTAAATTGTTGTTGGCTTGACCGGTTACGATAAACATCGTTGGCTCTCCATAATGTTTTTAAAGTCATTTCCATAATGTTGTAACGTCTCCAATATGTGAAATCTGCCAACCAGCGTGGTGGATTATAGTCGAACCTCACACTGAAAAGTGGCATGTATTTAGAACTCTGACTCTGATATCATTCATACTTTATAATAATAATATTCTATCACATACACACAACACTATCTAGCCCAAACTAAGCAGAGCTTGTACTATTGGTACTAGACAATGGATAAACATACATATATACTTTTTTTTTGTAAATACGTAAAATAGATGCGCGCCTTGGGATCGAACTCGAGACCACTGCGTGGCAGTCCAACGGTTTCCCAATAGGCTATCGCTGCTAGACATATAGACAAGATTAATACACATATAATTTAATCATAATTAAAGCATTAATGACATTGGTTTATTATTATTTCATTAGAAACTGTCAAATCACTATTATGAATTAGTATTAAGTATTATTACATGTATTATTTTTGGCACATAGGTATTAAGGAGTCTGCCCACTACCCCGTCTCATACCATGACCGTGCTAGGAACGTGTCAGGCAAAAAAAAATTATTTGTAAGGAAATGTATAAGACTATGCCCACTAGACCGTTCCATCACCGAGCAGCAGTTCCTATAGCGAGGCGTATCATGTTGCTTTTCGTGTCTGATACGTTCCGAGCACGGTCATGGTATGAGACGGGGTAGTGAGCAGACTCCTTAATACCTATGTGCCAAAAATAATACATGTAATAATACTTAATACTAATTCATAATAGTGATTTGACAGTTTCTAATGAAATAATAATAAACCAATGTCATTAATGCTTTAATTATGATTAAATTATATGTGTATTAATCTTGTCTATGCGTCTAGCAGCGATAGCATAGTGGAAAACCGTTGGACTGCCACACAGCGGTCTCGAGTTCGATCCCAAGGCGCGCATATCTGACTTTTCGAAGTTATGTGCGTATTAAATAGTCAATTATAGCTTGCTTTAACGGTGAAGAAAAACATCTTGAGGAAACCTGCATGTCTCAGAATTCTCCATAATGTTCTTGGAAATATGTGAAGTCTGCCAACCCGCACTAGGCCAGCGTGGTGGACTATGGCCTAACCCTTCTCACACTGAGAAGAGGCCCGTGCCCAGCTGTGGGACAGTTTAATACAGGGCTGATATTATATTATTATATGTCTAACAGACAGTCTTAACATTATACCAAACAACGTCATCTGTAAATGTATTCTGTTTAATCGTAATCCTAATTAATTATTTGTTATGCTTTCTACTCGATCAATTATTGTAATATTTTGCATACATATTGTCAGAGGTACAGAAAAAGACATACACCTGTCACCCAGAAAAAAGTACAATGCCAGAGGTATAGAAATTTGTTGACAAATCTACATTCACACGAGCGAAGCTGCGAGCTAAATCTAGTATAAAATAAATATCACTTATCATATGAGGTGGTTTTGACGCCATTGGTGGGGCACCAATGGCGTCAAAACCACATCAGAAAAATATTGTATTAAGTTGGATATCTCTCTAAAATGTTTCTTTCCTCCCCAAAGCTTCACCGAAGACACCGGATGAACTAAAGCAACGGGGTCTTCCTCTAAAGGAGTTAGTTAATACATATTCCTAACGAGCTATTAATATAATAAACCCTTTAAATTAGCTGCGCGTCGCACGTCACAGGGACGTCGTCTGTTTGTTTTAACTCAATTTTAGTGTCGAGTTACAGGGCTTTAAGAAAAAAATCCGCGGGACTTCGAAGGGCGACCGACAGTGGATCTCAAACCAACGTCACCACAAGACATAATTTCTTGTACTTTAATGGAATTAATGAATTATATTATTTAGTTGCAATAAAAGGTCATAAGCCACGAATAACTGTTTAAGTGGTTAGTACAACTATAAAACTAAATGAATTATACGAGACAACAAATAAAGCTAGTTGGCGACAATTTTAGTAAAATGTCATAATTAGAACATTACCATTGTTCTCGTATATCTCTCGATTTTGAACTAATTCTAAACATGCGTTCATCTAGTCCATCCAATAACAAATCTGATGATTATAACATGGGCAAGAAAAACAAGCATTGCGCAAACATTAAAAAAAAATACATTACAGAATAAAATTCAAACAAAACATTACCTATTATAAGAGTAAATATAAAACGAACGAAAAAAGGTAAGTTATTAAAGCTGATATTGACTGAATAGATGATGTTCAAAATGTTTATTTTACTAATTGTCTTGTTATATTAGCTACCTATTACCAATATTTTTTCTGCTGTAGACATTTTTACTGCTAACCAACTTGTAGCATAGTTAACAATAAATGCATTACGAGGTAGGATACAAAGTTTGAGAAGCAGTGCAAGCTATGAGCGCGCGTTGCGACGGACAACTATTAAGTAATAGCTGACGCCGGATGCGACGCGTAAATATTGCCGCACGCTCACCAGAACACTACACTCCATAGAGACTTGCTTAATTGACTTGCACTGCATTTTTTGACAAAAAGAAACACAAAGAAAGAGAAGCCTCAGAGCTATCTGAAAGAAATCGAATATAAGTTATATAGACATCTACAGAATGAAAGGATTAAGGAGATGGATCCATTACTCCACTGGCAAGCCTCTAACACATAATTTTGGATGGATGGAGAGTTAAAATAACAACTGAAAGGCTTTTGATGTCTTTGAAACAGAATAACTATAATAAAACTTATAAATTATTTTATACTTATCAACATTTAAATCTACGTTATACAATAAATGTTTTGTTTTGTTACTAACAATAAATTAATGAAAGCCAGTTTATTTCGTGTTACATATAAAATATGGGAATACAATTACGACTTAATAATGTTTACTTATTCAAGTTATAGACTACCAAAACTTATACAATCAATAAAAAACAGCCTCTCCACAACCTTTCGCTTCCGCTTTAAAAGCGCCAATAAATTAATTACTACTACGTTAAAGACGTCAATCGCTCACCCCGCACATTGTATACCCATACATCATACACCGCATTGCCCCTACCATGTTAAGCAATTATCATCTTTATTGCCCATCAAAATTGTCTTCATAGAAAATTCGGCACACCGTTTACGTCTTACACTAAAAATTAATGTAAACAAAATATAGTTATTTTTGATGCTTTTTAAATATAAATGAGGCTCATTGAGGACGCTGTGTTCAATGAGATTGAAAAAAATAATTAAAAATAGTGTTAATGATCTTACGGAACCATTTTATGTGTTTTAGACGAAGGAAGTGTCTTGACGACCTTTTTATCTGGACTTTTTACGAGGATAGAGGTTTTATATCCATAATTATGTGTTTTTTTTAATGTGCGTAAAGGAGAACGGATAATTTGATGTTAGTTACAAGAAGTGCGCATGCTCTGCAGGGTTGCCAGATGCTTCAATTGTTCATCTCAATTGTCTAAAGTTTTTATGCAAGGAGGAGCTGATTCATATTAGTGAAGGTCGACACTTCTGTGGGGCTGATAACTGTTATAGATGCATTGACGAATGTTTTGGTAGACAATGCTTTAACAAAACATATCACCGAATAAAACAAACAGAGCTGACACATATACTTAAGAACTTGTCATGATTTTACTGAATGGTAGGTATATAACACGATTGCGTTGCCCGTTATTCATTATTTACTCATATAGAATTCACAACAAAAGCCGAGATCCACCCGATGTAATAAGTACAACTAATGTGAACCTGATATAAGTGTTAAAGAAGTATGCAGTGAGCCTTCCCTACGAAGGTTTTCTGTAGCAAGAGCCGAGAGTTTCGGATCCTGTAAAGAAAAGTCTTTTGGCTGTTACACGCAAATGACACAATGATAGAACACATTATCTCTATAAGTTACCCAGTCAAAAGACTGAGATTGGTCAAAGAGAAGCCACAATGACCTATATCTTTTCTTTTACGTTAAAGTAAAAGAAAAGAGATGTTTTCAGACGTCAAGATAAAATAACAATTATAACCATACTTCGTAAAGTTTACATTCTGACAACCCTCACATCGCAATAGGGGTTAATGAGTTATTCGGCATTTAAAATATAAAACTGCACGAAAAAATCTTTATAGCTAGCTGCCTACTTACTTTCAAAGAGGAGAATATTCCACTCCTGCGCATGCGTTTTGCGCAATCAATGCTTCAAAAAGCGAACAGACAAAAGTTCTTTTGATTTACTTTTGTTTAATATATAGATCTAGTCTTTTTAGTTTTTGAATGCGAAATTATATAAGTAATAAAAATAGTGCTTTGAACAATAGAGGAAAATATTTTGAGTCTGTGTTTATAAAAGTCGGTATTTGCAGTTTTAATTAATATTGTTGAGTTACGTTTACTATTATTATGTAAAATAACCTTGATTTATTTTCAACTGCAACTTATTTAGACACCATTATTAAACATATTCCTTCAACATCAAAACTCCTCTACTACCCAGACACATTGAAACAAAGCCCATTCAGTCCCGAAACGAATAACTGAGTCTCATAAAACAACACCATTTAAGTATACACTAGAGTACGCGCATGCCCAGTGAACACTTAAACAATTGCGCCAGCCGTAAATTAAAAAAAGACATTCGCAGACCTCTTACTTGTTCTTTTTTTGAATAAGGATCCCATTCACACACTTGCAATTGCAGAGGGTGGGATCGTGACGTGTGGGGTCGTACTTAAGACACATTAGCGAGAGCCGGCGTGGTTGAAGTGACCGCGTCGGTGGGCGACGCCCGTCCGTCGCTGCTGTCTAGACTGGCGTCAACGACAACGGGATACTACTCGATATAACGTGCGAAAGTTAGACGGGACGGTAGTAGGGGAATTTTGTAGATATTATGTAAACTTATTTAAAATGTAATAAGTGTGTGAGTGAATATCATTTTAAAGAAGCTTACATAACCTAAGTGAATAGCACTACCTGTAGAAGGGGGATAAAGACGATGTTTATTTATAAATTTTAGACAAAAAAACCCGCTACTTCGCTCTTGTAAACGTAGGTTAGACTAAGTAACTTTTTTCCTGGATGAAAGATGTCCTTTTCTGTTCTCCTGACAACGTGTAGGTACCTATGCGAAATTGCATGGTGATCGGTCTAGCAGTTAAGGCGTGAAAGCGTAGGTAATTAACAAACAAACTCATATTCACATTTATAATATTAGTGACATAATCTAAATAAGTGGTTAATTTATTTGTCACTGCAATAAAAATATTTTTTTATATAAAAAAAAAATAGATTTCACTCTACAAATACCTACCTACAAATTCAAATGTTATTTAAAATATGCTTTTTTGATTTAGAAATGATACGTATGAAATACCAGTAACAGCATTAATAAAATAAAAAATATAGCGATAGATATTGATAAAATATTAACAATATCATAAAATGTCATATAAATTATATTTATCAAAACCATGTTTATGATAATATAACAGTACTAAACACCATTTATGTATATACATATATTTAATTAAAATACATAATTTCAATCGCAATCAAATTAACAAAAAAATATTCATACATAGTTTGCCATTAATTCAAGGATAGCTTGAAGGAAAGCCTACAAATATACTACAAATAATCTCGACAATAACTCACCCGAAACGAATTTAACTTCTGTAGTAAGAGTAGTCATACACTTGCGTCAATGTGGTGCGATTTTTTCAACGTCGCGTCGCGTCTGAACGTCAGTCTGTTGTGCCCCTCAGCTAAGGGCCCGTAGCGAATCTTTACTAATTAGCTTTTTGCAATGTTTTTTGTTCAAAGGGTTGTTAAAAGGTTAAAACCATTTAAGTTTTAACTCAGTGGGAATGGTTTTTTGTATGACTGCGTTACGTAGTTCTAGGTTACTATGAAAACAAATAGTATAAATGCATTTTTTGTAAGGTTTAAATGGCCATATTTAAATTTATGTAGAATGTGAGTACCTCGTTGGTGTAAGTTTCTGTTTATGTTTGCGTACATCGTAATATCTCGGGTAAGAGTTCCAGATCGGGCGAAGCGTTATTAGAGTTTTCTTTTAGGATAATTATTAAAAAGTTATAATAGAAGCACTAATTGGAAATCAACACATGTTTATTGTCTTCCGTTTATGTAATATTTTTGTATAATTTATTGGGTAATGGACTATTTTTGCCGTTTTGATCCCTACGCTTAGGTATATAGGAACATAATTTTTCAGCATTTCCTTCCAGGTATAAAAATTTTACTTTAAAATTAAACAACTTTAAACGGATTTTGTCACTTCGTTTGTTTTTTAAAATACGCTACTGATACTTAATTTTGAAACTTTAAAGTACTATTGTTAAACACTTTTACTAATTATATGTACCTCCTTAAATGGTCACGGAGAGAACATGTGAAGTGTAAATTAAATCTAAATAGTTTTTATAACTAAATAGCTTAAATAGAAGTAAACAGTAACTAGTATAAATGTTTAACAATAGTAGTTTCATGTTTCCAAATTATGTAATAATAGTGTTTTATAAAAAATAAAGAACGCGATAAAATCCATATAAAGTTGTTTCATTTTAATGTAAAGAATTCGCGTAAATGTAAGACAATAAGGTTTGTTTTTAGTTTTGCCGAACATCATTAAATAATAGCTGAATTCGGCTAAAAAGATACTCAATCATGTTAATATTTGACGTTAATCTAGGACACTTTGGTTAAACTCGATTATTTAGTATTTGAAAATAGATACGTATTACAAAATAAGGGTACGATTTGAAACAATTCAAAGTTAGTTTGCGCTTTTAGCGCCGTCCCAGGCAAACATCTCTTAGACAATATAACTTGAAATAGCTTTTAACAAGAACACTTGTTTTGTTTTTCTTGGTTTTAAGATAATAAATTAAAAGCCGGAATCCCATTTTAACTATCTTTGCTCTATTGAATTTAGAATATGTTTTAAGAGACCACCATTGCTACGTATTTGGCGACAGTACGAATAAGCCGGCTTGGCTAGGATAATGTCACCCTCTTAGATAAAATGAACGTGGGAGCTCTGCAATTTTATGACTGTGTGTGTGAGAGAGAAAGAGTAGTGGCAGTTCATGTACTCGTTTTCCCTAATCTTCCCCTTTCATCCCAACTTTAATGCCTAGAACACACCCTGTATTGCATAGATCATTACGGTTACTGCTTATCATCAGGCGCACCTTATGCTCTGCGAATGCTTGCCACCAAAATGATATATTTTCTTACAGAGATCAGAAGTCCATTTATAGTTATAAATTATAAGTTTAAAATAGGATACCGATTTATACTATAGTATATTATAATAGTAGCCCTGTATTAAAATGTCCCACTGTTGGACACGAGCCTCTTCTTGCTGTGAAAAGGGTTAGGCCATAGTCCACCACGCTGGCGTGATGCGAGTAGGCAGACTTCACATAACTTTGAGAACTTTATGGAGAACTCTTAGTCATTTTTCAGGTGGCAGGTTTCTTCACCATATTTTGCCTTTACCGTTAAGACTGCGCCGAGCGTAAGACGCGGTTGGACTGTATGACAGAGCTCGATATTCAAATCGGCGCGCGGCCGCCATAGTGAAATTGTATGGGGGATTTGAAGTGCTTTTTTGATAATAATGTATCTTTATTGTCAACTAATAAGTTAAATATTTGGGACGGACAAATTGTAATATAACTTTTTATGTTTCGTTTAAGCTGTAAAATAGGATAGATTTCTACTGTTATAATCTAAAAGTCACATAACACGAGCTTACATTTTTGCATTTTTCGTGCAAGTTTATATAATTTTGTAGGCGAAAATATTAATTATTTTAAGTTTTCACACTGAGTAATTGTAAACACATTCATTGTTATGGTAAATGTATATTATATATTAGTATTACACAAAAAAATATTTTATCAACTTAACTTTGACCGCTTGTTTTGGCATATTTTGCTCGGCGCAGTCTTAAAGCGAGCGATGATTAAATATTTAATTCGCACATAACTTTAAAATACTAAGAGGTTTGGGCTTGGGATCGAATCACTATAATATATTATAATTGATATTACTAGGCTTTTGCTCCTTCCCACTAGGCCATGCGAAATACTCTAATATCTAAACGACAAATGTGATTTAAATACAAATTATGTTCACAACTGACGTTAATTTTAATTATTTATATTTTTTTTGATTATTGATTATGATTATTGGGAAACAAACAATTATAGGTACATTAAGCGTTACAAAAAGTATAGTCCACAACGTTTTTACTTATTAGTTGTTACAATAGGCTTAGGAAACGTGTTCTACAAGTACCTATAATGTTATAATATAATATTATTATTTATATAATATAATATTATTGTTTGTAAGTTGGCATACACAGCACTTTAATTAAGGGAAGTTACCTTTATGTATAGATACCAATGTTTTATGTACACACTGAAACTCCATTCTGATAATTTGATTACGTGAAATGAACCTCTGATCTAACAATAGGTATCATACGTATATCTTATCGTTAGATAACAATCACAACTCACATAAACAGCTACTCCGTAGGTATCTATCCACACATGAGAACCACATCAATTGCGATCCATACCAAATGTGTTCGACACGTAAACATCGCAATGATTCCCATTGCAGCGCGCACATTACGAGCTCGAGCGCCATCAAAATGATTGCGCCCGCGCATTATTGTTGCCGTATGCCAAGTGATAATTACCAAGTGTTTCATTGTTGCCAATGGGAATTAAAAAACGAATTAAACGTATACTTTGTGCTCTGTAAGCAGGGTGTTAAATGATTATTTTTAGGATGGCAATTTGGTTTTCTGTTTTAGTTTTTCAAACTATAGCATGATAGTTTAAACCATAGGTTTAAGTCATACCTGTTCCCGTACTTCGATCGCACGAAATGTGTCCACACTAAGAATAATTTTACATTAGATTTACGATAGAGAACGGTAGTGTCTAATGTCCAATATGAGTCAATGTGATAACCAGTGATATCTATATTTATATTTTAGATGTTACGTTGGCACTGTATGGCAGATGGCAACATTATATCAGCTAGAAAGGCGACCATATTCAAACGTAGAAGGGAACATTTATGATTCAAATTTAAACGGTAGAAGACAATTAAACTGTCTAGATATCTGAATTGGTATAAGCATAATTAATATGCGATTATATAATTAATCGAAGATTAAACACTATGTATGATATTACCAGCCTAAAGCCAGTATCTACCTAACATCAATTATAGATTAAATTACGAAGATTATTTTAACTGTCTTGATATCCAGATTTTCGAATTGAAATCAGCGTAAACAGTTTAAACTGGTTAACTGCAAATGATGTTACCAGCCTAATCAAAATATCTACTCGCGGCTTAGCCTAGTTAATCCCACTGCAAATCATACCGTGATAAAACGTATCTGATATTTTAGTCCGGGATATGATCTATCTGCATGCCAAATCCATTCATTGGTTTTGTGGTGATCGAGTAACAAACATTTTCACTTTTACATTTATAATATTATAGTAGAAATTAAGACAAGAATATTAAAATAGATGCCTGATTATGTTCTTTTCACCGATAAAGTGAGCGTTAATTAACTAGATAATACGCATGCAACTTGGTAAAGTTTGAGGTGCGGTTCATAGAATCGGACCCAAGACCTCTCCGATAACATTACCACTTATGAGTAGTAGAGCCTCGCTGATTTAAGCATGAATGGGCCGGCGCGACCGGGAAAGGACTACTCTCTCACAGAATATCGACGTAAAATAGCAGTGTTCCTACTGTTGTGTTTCGTTTGGTGAGTGATATTGCCGGAGGCCCAATCAGCCTATTTCCCCCTTCGCACTCCTTCTCCTTGCCACTTCCTTTTTTTCCTAAAGGGTCGGCAATGCGCAAGTGATGCCTCTGGTATTGCAGGCGTCCATAGGCTACGGTGACCAGTTACCATCAGGTGGGCCATATGTCTGTTTGCCATAATAAAAGCATAAAAAAAAATTTGCTAGTGATCCTACTGCCTACTACATGTCTTCACTGAATGCTACTACTACTGTGAAATTTCACATCTAATAACACTTCGCTCGCTTCGGGTACCGATCCCAAATCCTCGCTATTGATTTAACTGTAAACGTAAAGTTTTACTGCTGAACTAACAGGTACCTAATTTTTTTGTAGGTTTAATGAGAAATCAGGCACGTCAGTAATGTTTACTATCGCTCTGCTAAGGCAGTCAGCGTGTATACAATTGGCAAAATGATAATAATCGTGAAATAAAAGGTATTATGCTACAGCCAATCTTACCTTCGCTCGATTTTTTTAACTAAAGACACGAGATTTCCACTTAATACCTCAAGGTTTGGTAAGATTGGCTGCCCTGACCAAAATTCCCGGGATTCAAAACCCCTTCAGAATACATAATAATATACACCACCAATTTTTCTGGCTGAAAGGTAACAACAAAGGTAACACTATAGGTATGCGAAATTTCATGATGATTGGTCGAGTTGTAAAGGCTTACAATCACAACAAAAAAAACAACTTGGGATTTATCTGCCAACGTTTCGACCGATTTGCATCGGCCGTGGTCACAGACTAAAGCTATTTTATTTACCTATATTTACATAAACTGTCTAATGAGTATAATTAGTAGTTAATCGAAGAGTGACGCGTGTTTGTTTACCTGACGACATATCCGGCGCACGTGCTTGTAACCTGAGACTGTGTGCGCACGAGTGCGACTGTTCGTGCAAAGTGCGCGCGTAGTGATGGATAACATGCCTTAGGGTAAAATATCGATAAATATTGACATTTAATATATTTTGAAATTAAACACTTTATACGGATTTTATCGCGTTGTTTATTTTACTTTAAACACTGTTATTACATAATTTTGAAAACTCTAACACTACTATTATTGAATTTTACTACTATTTAAGCTATATATTTTTTCTAATTAAAACTATTTGTATTTAAGTTTACACTTTGCCCCGACGTTTCGGTTGCTTTACAGCAGCCATGTTCACGGGGAGACTAAGATGGTAGTTGTCCCAACGTTCTGAAGTGTAGCTAGTTATTTTAAAGTACCCGAACATAATTTAATCTTTGGTGTTCCTAAGATTAAAAAAGATTAAATTATGTTCGGGTACTTTAAAATAACTAGCTACACTTCAGAACGTTGGGACAACTACCATCTTAGTCTCCCCGTGAACATGGCTGCTGTAAAGCAACCGAAACGTCGGGGCAAAGTGTAAACTTAAATACAAATAGTTTTAATTAGAAAAAATATATAGCTTAAATAGTAGTAAAATTCAATAATAGTAGTGTTAGAGTTTTCAAAATTATGTAATAACAGTGTTTAAAGTAAAATAAACAACGCGATAAAATCCGTATAAAGTGTTTAATTTCAATGTATAACATTCGCGTAAACATAAGACAATATTATTTAATATATTTTTTAACTTGTTTTTGTTAATTTTCTATCCTTCGGGATCAGTAAGTGCCCTTTTCTGTACCCCTGACAATGAGAATTGCATGATGATTCGTCAAGTAGTTAAGACGTGAAAGCGTCATAACTCACAAGCAATGAAACTCACATTCACATTTAAATTATTAAATTATTTAAAATATTAGCTAAGATAGTCAGCTTGTGACCACAGCCGGTGTAACCTGGCGAAACGTTAAGCACCTACGAGTTATAAATATAGACTTTTATTGAATTATAGTGGTATTGTTATAAGAAACTGTGTCGCGAAGGACTTTACAAACATTCACAAAAAAGACACTAACAATACCCAGAAACGGAACAACGATTTATTGATCACAAAAATTTTTGTACCGTGTGGGGTTCGGACCTACAACACTTTGCGCAGTGGCACTGGCGATGACGAGCCGACCACTTATACCACCAAGCAGGCGACTTTTAGTGTTAGAATAAAAATCGACTCGATTTTGTATTAGTTACATGAGAGTAATATTTGTCATCCTTAGCAAGTCCATCGATAACTGGTCGCGAAATGTGGCACATATCATATCCTTAAGAAGTCCATCGATAACAAGTAATACTGTGGCACATCACTAGTAGTCCTATTGAGAGGATGAGCGGTAATGCACTGTTTACAAGTTAGTACATCGACTATCAGCTAATTGCGTACAACACGTTTCGCTGGAATCACTCCACCGAACTAAATATGTGGCTCTTGTTTACAACTAGGAAATAGCACGCATGTGTGAAAGTTACATTATATGGTGAACCGCGTATCGAGCTGTGCGGTTAAGCTACCTTGCTACCGTCGGGTTTTTGGATGGGCGACCATAATATGGTATCTACCTATAGTAATATTCTATAACTCTACTCTCTCGTGTACTTTAAAGCTATGGTTTAAGATCTTACGTAATACAGGCTAGTTTATTGCCGTCTATCGGCCATAGTTCCAGACTCATAATAAAATAAAACCTCCTGACCCGCGAATCAAACCCGAGATCTTCTGCACAGCGTCATACACTACGCTGCAGATCACAGCTACACTACGCTATAGATAAAAGCTTTCCAGGATTGTTTGACATAAAATTTCAATTTGTTCCATCCGAAAATCCATTCTTCGATTTCGAATCCAATATGAGGACATCATTATAGAATACTAAGACTAGATGGCTATAGACTGACGTTTGTGCAACATTTTTTACACTCACTTATCACAACCTACTATGTTTTGAGGACACCCGTGACAGAAAAGTGAGTTTATTGCCGTTTACTGACTATATTTCTAGACTCCATACCTATTACTACTAAGAATTTTAAAACCCATTAAAATGTTGTCCAATCCCGTAACCAAACTCGATACCTCACAATCGCACGACAACATCAACGCAAACTTACACCAATAGACCAACGAAGCAGTAAAATTTTCCCACTTTAAATAAACTCCATTTTATATTCCCACTTTAGATGAACTCAATTTAATCCCACTTTAAATAATCATCATTTTATTCCGTCTATTCAAAAGTTCCGAGTCTAACTGCGCGGGGGCGTGCCAAGCGTCACTCATCGGGACAAGTCTTAGGAAATTCTTCGTCCGGAAGTCGAAGCTTGGCATTTTCATAATGTCTGTGAGTCCCGCCCACGCCCCGTGCCTCTCGCTACTAGTATTCATATGATAATTTTATTGAAGAACATCGCTAAATTGTGTGGAAAACGCTTTTCGAAGTCGTATTAAATTCAATATATATTATGATTTGTAAAATAAAGTTACTTATGAAATTTTGGCTTATATTTTAACACTAGCTTACCCGCGCAACTTCGTCTGCTTCACATAAGAGAATTTTCCCTGTTTTTGCAACATTTTCATTGATGCTCCGCTGCTATTGGTCGTAGCGTGATATTATATAATAGCCTATAGGCTATAGCCTTCCTCGATAAATGGCATATCCAACACTAAATGGATTTTTCAATTCGGACCAGTAGTTCTTGATATTAGCGCGTTCAACCAAACAAACAAACTCTTCAGCTTTATAATATTAGTATAGATACCTAGTCTTGCGCCTATATCCTCAAAGGACTGACAGCAGACATGGCGTAGTGAGTTAAGTGGTCGCTTCGCCGTTGCCAGTGCGTCGAGTCTTTCCATGGATTCCATCCTAAAGGGGAACGAACGCCCATCAGATTCCAGTCGATTTTTTCGTAAAAATATGTATTTACTTTCATTCAAATTGACGCCACCGCAATTTCCAAAAAATAGTTGAAAAGAGTAAGTCTATTGAGCAAGATATGAGTCCAATATATGCCCACCTGCACCTATTCTAGATGATTTGTTAATAGTATATGACAATAAAGAGAATATAGACGTTTAAAATAACAAATATGTTTCTTTTCATACCCTATTAAGTATAACTGGATAAAAATATATTACAAACACACCTCCTATCATAATTAAATAATAGAGCATTGAGAATAGAGATGTTTTTAAATTATCTCACAGCCAGAAACATTTTCGTATAGAAAAATAATCTCAATACATTTTTTTAAGGTATTTCTAAAATAGTGGCGTCAATTTGAATATACTTTTTAGATATTTAATACTGTTAAGATCTTAAAACACTAAATTTTATAGTAATTTTTGATGTCCATCTTTGGCCTGAGACACTATGGAGAATAGGCCCCTTTGAGTGATCCACAAATTGTTGTTGCGTACCTGGGTGTTCTTTCTATTCAAAATAAGCAGAGCTTGTACTATGAGTAAGTACTGACAATGGATAAACATATAAATTTTAATTTTTTATGTAGTTTCATATATGTATATTATATATAGAAACACCCAGACCAAGACAAACATCCATGTCCATGCACACAAATGTTTGACTTGTGCGGGACTCTAACCCGCGACCTCAGGCGTGGCAGTCGGTTACACGGTTAGTGTTCGATCCGAACCGACTGCCACGCCTGAGGTTGCACACCATCGAGGCCGCCGAAGTACTTTGAATGTTTGTAGAGTCCCTCGCGAAACAGGGTCATTAGTCTTAGTGCCGGCGGTTTTAAATTATAAACTCAAGGGGTAAGCAGAGGTGTAATGAACACTTTTTCGCCAGGCATGGTTTTAGATCCCACGTAATAATTGGCCAGCTATTACCGTCAACCAAGGACATTTCCAAAGTCTCTGCAGGAACACCTAATAACACTTTGGCTGACCCAGGCATTTAACCACTACGCCACCGAAGCGATCAGTAATTTAATAAACTAGATTTTGTCCGCGGCTACGCTCGCGTTAATGTTGATTTCGTCAATAGATTTTTAACCCTCGGGGACAGTTTTGTGTACCTTTAACAACGTGTATACGCGAAATTGCATGATGATCGGTCGAGTAGTTAACGTGTGCGATTAGTTGAGATGCAAAAATAATTCCGTTTGTTGATATGTTGCAGTAGTGATAACACTGATAACTGATGGCCAGGGATTCAGAATAAAAAGTATAACAATTAGAACACTATACTTACTTGCATTAAAAAAAACAATTACTTACAAAATCAATGGTCTTGAGACTAAGTTCAAGGCTGTTGCCAAGATCTGAAGCAAGCATTATATGAAATATTACTCGGTGATAATATAGCTTTCTAAAGGTCAAGAATTTTAAAAATTGGTTAATTAGTTTTTGAGTTAAATTATTACAAACAAACAAAAAAATCAAATCTTTCCACTTCATAATATAGATTAAAATTCGTTTAGTTTTGGAGGAGGAAACAGTGGAATACGAGATGCTGATTTAAGAGATATAAACAGTACAATCAGTAGTGGCTTATCTTTTTTAAATTATGATATTTCGTTTTGGTAACGATAACGGTAAAGGAAAACATCGTGAGGAAACCTGCATGTTTGAAAGCTCTCTATAATGTTCTCGAAGATATGTGAAGTCTGCTATCCCGCACTGAACCAGCGTGGTGGACTATGGCCTGACCCTTCTCACACTGAGAAGATACCCGTGCCTAACAATGGTACAGCTTATAAGCATGGCTGATAATTATATGATATAGGTACTTGGTGAGCGTTTTTACTAATTTGAAAAGGTTTCACAATAAAATAGAGATAAATAGGATATTAGTAGCAGTAGCGCTATGGTCGTACCTGGGATTGTGAGTTGGCTATAACAGTATGCAGTGTGACATGTTAATTCAGGACTAAAAAAATATTATTTCGTTGTAGCCCAGCCCGACAGCTATACGTACAGACCAAACCTTCTCCTCAAATGTTTTGATGAAAGTTTTATCTCTTTAAAAAGAAGCCAACTCCTTCTTACAAGAGCTGTGTGAAGTAGGTATAGAAGCAATTTGTGCGGCGGTGATGTCGCGGCCATTCTTCACCCGTCGAGCAAATCTTTACATCGGCGCGACATCAGCACAGCACCACAATTACCGGAGACACTCGGACAAGTCTGGGAGTAGACTTCTAAAAGTATTCAATTGCTACGATTAACCTGTTCAAGTTCTTTTCCATGAAATTACTTTCGATGGTTTTCATGAATGTTTTTTTACAGATTCAATTGGTAAAACCGATAGTTAGATGGCTCAGATGCCATCTTTACACGGTAGAGTCGACTAGAGCGCGTACCAACAAGTTTGGGTCCTCATACCTCTGCTGAACGATCAAGGCATGGAATTCTCTGCCAAGGCACGTGTTTCCTTTTTCCTTCAATCCTGGATCTTTTAAGCGGGGCGTGAAAAAGCACCTTCTCAGGCCGTCAAAGTAGAGACCTCAACATCGCCTCGGCTGCTATGAGGACGGTGTGGAGGCTACTGCTCTTAGACAATACGACTGCTTACCATCAGGCGGAGTGTGGCCATTTTGAAGAACAAAATAAAAAAAATATAAAAATAGATAGCCTCGGTGGCGCAGCGGGTAATTAATGCGGTCTCGGATTCTTGGTTAGAGATTGCTCTACCTGGGCATCCTACTCGAATATTCACTACTCTAGGTTTTCTGACAAGAAATTCTCAGTCCTTTTCCTTTTTCTATCGTGTGGTTAGTGGCCACCCTGTTGTCAAGAGGTGTTCAAGCCGCCCGTAGGCCTCTGACATGGGTTAACGACTGCTGTCAATTTGGCAACAACCGAGACCGACTGTTTACGTGCCCTCCGAAGCACGGAGACGCTCAGATGAAATACCACTAAGCGGTCACCCATCTATAGACTGATCGCACCAAACATTGTTTAACCTCTCTAATCGTTTAACGATCAGTAGTCAGCACGGAATCTACAACAGTGCCCCTTTTTAAGAAATACACTTACGTGTAAAACTATTGATAGCTCTGTTTACTTCTATGGAAAATAAAGATTTTGATTTTGATTTAGCGCAATGTGGAGTTTATACATATATACTTTTGCTTTCCCCACATCAAAAATTCATGTCTCTTTAATGTTGTTATCCTTTGATGTTAAAGATAAAAATGACGAGAAGTTGGACACAGCGTTATAAAGTAATATTAACTATTCTACCGATCATCATGAAATTTCATAAGTATACATGTTCTTAGGGGTACAGAGAAGGACATAAGGTAGGTACTTTTGATCTAGAAATATATCTCTACCCTCACACTTAAAACATATGTAAGTATACCTATTTGTGTATCATTTAAATAATTTTCTTGTCAGAGATTTGAACTCACAGCACTCAGCGCGGTGAGATGTATTGCTCATCTTGACACAGCCACCATCGCAAACTGGAAATCTATATACGTAGTTAATTAGTCGAATTTGGTCGTACAATAGCAGAATTGGTCGGTTCGCTGTTTAAAAGATACAAGGAGGTATTGGAGGCTGTGCCAAAGTGAGTGCTCATCTTGGAACAGACATCTTGTATTTCCAAAACCACAGCACCAAACGAAGATCTAACTATACCAATAATTAGTAAAAAATGTGCCAAAGCACAGCCACCATCGCTGAGCCATACCGGCAAAATCAGCGAGCGCATTCCCCTTCGCTCTGCACAGCCAAACTGTGACGTAATTAAATTACTCTTAGTTTTGCGCCAATTTTTTGTATTATTGTATTTTCTTCGTATGTATATTAGGTTTATATTAAGTTATGTAAGGGTCATTCTATAATAATCTGGTATCAGTATGTCATTATACGACTACACCTGAATAATAATGGTTACGTTACTGTAACGTATAAACTTGTGAATGAAGTAACGTCCAGTTTTGTTAGAAAATACCCGAAGCAGTAAATACGGCGTCTAAGTAAAATTGGTATCATTAACTCATGTATCTCTATATCAAAGAACTAACATAGAAATATTTTATTGCCTCCTTGGTCCAGTATAATGAGGTTGAGGTTTGAGGTTATGATTGAATGCAATCGTATAGTCTCGGGTTATATTTCCGAATTAGCTGTTATTGGGTTTTATATAAAGAATTTCTTAGTAACAACTCGGAGTCTGGATATGTATCCATAGACTTAATAATAATAATAATAATAATAATCTTTATTGTAGCCATCAATAACACTTTTACATAGAAGCACTGTCCCCTGAACTAAGTTATTAACCTGTATCTCAGGAGACAGTTCCTTCCCACATTACATGTTAACTTATAATGTTATATTTACAGATACAGAAGATTAGAAAGAGAGAAAAAAAATGTATACAAAACAAAAAGGTTGCAAAGGTTTTAGATATAACAATGATAATTAAATTTTTATTTACGGCTGGTTTGTCATTGTTGTTTTGCGTGTGTTTGTGTGTCTTACACACTTGTGTGTGTATGTGTGGGTGTGTATGTGTGTCTGTGTGTGTGTGAGTGTGCGTGAGTGTGTCTGTGAGTGCGTGTACTTATGCGAGTATGAGTGTGTACGTTGTAAACTTTGTTTCTAGTGAATTTGTTTAAAACATGGTTAAATAAATTGATTTGCGACAAGAGATTCTACTTGGTCGTAGTCAATTGATTTAAGATAACTTAACAGATACTTATTGTACATATGGTTATTCACTTTATGTGTATCTCTGTCACTTATTTTATTATATATACGGGGTGCATTATAGTCATAGTGCCGTTGTGCGAAGCTGGATTTGGTGGGTGGTACTGGACATCGAAATCGTCTTTTGAGGGTTTTTGGTAAGTGAGGGATTGAAATACGGTGGTACCTACGTAATGCTTGAAATATGTATAGTTTTCTAACAGTTAAAACTTCAGTAACCCTATATACTTCAGTTGTTGGGTGTCGAAATGGTAGAAACGACAAAACTTTTAAAATTGCACGTTGTGCGCGTTCCAGCTCTATCATTATTGTTTTTACTGCGCCACCCCAGGAAGAAATACAATTAAATAGTTAACAAGACACTCACAGAGGGCTTTATATGTTTGTATTAGAAGTTTGGGAGATGCAACGTCTCTTAGTTGTTTAAATATATAGATGCTCTTTCGTAGTCTACTACTCAACTTAGAAATATGTTGATCCCAGCGTAAATTATCATCCACTGTTACTCCTAGGTATTTTACGAAAGTAGCTCTTGTCAGAAAGTCGCATCGACAGTTATTATGGCGCTGATAATTCTGATTGCAGGGAAAGGTATGTATTTTTATATTCAATTTTGTATTTGGGCGAGTAACACTAGTCTTTGTGAAACATAAGTAGTTTGTTTTAGTGGTGTTAAGTGTCAGGAGATTGTGCTCTAGCCAACGAGTAACACTAGCGAGGCCTTCTTCCGTCACTTCTTTGGCTTGTTCCCATGTCCTACCGTGAAAAAGGATAACAGTGTCATCAGCGAACATTAAGATTTCTGCATTGACTAGGTCCAATGCTGCAAGATGGTTTATATACGTTAGGAAAAGAGTCGGACCAATCGTACTTCCTTGCGGAATACCGAAAGTGCACGCAGCACAGTCACTCATGTTGTTATCAACCCGCACCCTCTGGTCCCGGCCCGTCAAATAGTCTCGAAACCATTGGTGAACATGGCCCCTAACGCCGATGTTATAAAGCTTAGATAAAAGAATGGAAATTGACACCGTATCGAATGCCTTTTTGAGGTCTAAAAATACTCCGATAACCTTATTCCCTGCATCAATTTGTCTGGTTATTGTTGATGTTAACTTTAGAACAGCATCGTTTGTGGAGATTCCTTTACGAAAACCAAACTGCTTATCTGTTAGTAGCTTGTTTTTTTCGAGATAGTTGATGAGCCTTCGGTTAACAAGTTTTTCCAGGACCTTCGACAGGCAAGAAAGCAACGAGATTGGTCTGTAGTTCGAAATAGTTTCCTTGTTGCCAGATTTGTGTATAGGGGAAACAATCGCTCTTTTAAATCTCATCGGAAATACACCTTTTCCTAAGCTGAGGTTACAGAGATGGGTGATCGGTTCTACAAGAATTTTCCTTCCATATATAATTAGCTTGCTAGTGATGTTATCGTGTCCAGGTACGCTATTTGGTTTTAGGGATGCTATAATGCTGTCCACCTCTATCGGGTCTGTTGGTGCAAATGACATGGAGGTGAGCGGTGATCTATGTTGGTGCACTTGCGTAGCCAGTTCGGCTTCCGTTTTGGCAATCTTCTGTAGTGTTGCATCGGCCAAGTTAGTACCAATAGTTGTGAAATATGTATTTACTTCATTTAAGGATTTGGTTGGTGAATTGCTGATTGACAACAGCTCCTTCGGAGTATCTTTGTTTTTCTTTATGTTACAGATATCTTTTATAATATTCCATGTATTCTTTAGGTTTCCGCTGTTTTTTTCGAGTTCTGTTTGATAGTACTGCTTTTTTAGGTATTTAATAATTTTGTTGCAAGTATTCCTATATTTGATATAGATTAGTCGAAGATCTTCATCATTCGCATGGGTTTTGGATCTTTTGTGTAGCCTATCCCTTTTTCTAATTGATCTGATGACGCTTAATGTGATCCAGGGTTTGAGCGGGGCTTTTCTTTTCCTTTTAGTCGTCACGTTTGAGCACTTGCTAATGATGGTCTGAATGGTGTTAGCTAGGGTGTCTGTCGCTATATTAACATCTGTTAGCTTGTAATAGTTTGACCAATCTATCATACTCAGTTCCTCGATGGCAGAGCTGCAGTCCAAAGTAGTGGTAGTGTGATACTTGTTATTTTTATTGGCTTTAACATGTTTTAAATACAATAGAATAGGGCTATGGTCTGTGAGTTCTGGGAATACTAAGGTCTGCCATTTAGCGTTTGTTCTAATCATAAAGTGGTCTAAACAACTTGTCAGCCTTGTTGGAACTGTTACACCCTGATGTAGGCCATGTGAAGCCATAAGACATAAATAGTCATTAATATACTTACGTAGGCCTTAAACATAGGTGTCCATGAAATAGACCTCTGCCTATCCCTTTAGGGAAATATCGGCGTAAGTAATATGCAAGTAAATTTTTGTTACGGTTCTGAATATGACCACAAATTTCTGTTACACGCTCTTTATAGGATTCAGGTACCACCACCTCTTAAAGCAATGTTATAGTAAGCATACTTTAGAAGAGAAAGAGACTGTTAAACGCAATGTAAAATGCCATCCCGTAACATTACAATAATATTGCTATTTTAAGATATGGCAGAACGGCCCTTGACAGGATAGGTTTTTCCATTGCACAGTCGGTCAAAAATGTGGTCTACCACCCTACGGTTGAAGTTCATTTAAACGTTATTATAGTAAACAAGGTCGATTGCCCCTTGCAGTAATATTATGGCAGTGACCATTGCTCTTTTCATCATGTATTATATTTACGTCATGCCACGTGTCAAGTTTAAAATATCACAGCTAACAACAACTCATCTTCTTTACTCACTTCTGTTAGAAAAGTCAACCTTACTGGTAATTAGATCCCACAGAAACTTTTGTCAACACTGGTAGACCACTTTCGTGGCCGAATGTACATAAAAATAAAATCACCATAAACTTTTATTGCACTTTTATTAAGCTTCCTTATGTACTAGATTTGTACTATTTACAAACGTGCCAATGTATTTGACTAATGAAACATTTACTCAACCACCTTACACATTATTTACAACAATAAAAACTAACTGTAACAATTCTACTAGCTACGTGCTTTGGCTAACGATGCTTCATCTTTGGTTTCATTCATTGCCACATAAAAATACGTATGTGTGATAGAGATGACAGTTTTTCTATTTGGAACTCCAAATTTGAATATCAAGGCTAAAGCATACATACACTTTGCATCGATGAAAGACTAAATCGAGTTGTGTGATGCCGCGATTTTATCAAATCTGTTTTATCGATTCTAATGACATGCCTATGAGACTATTGATAAGTTATCTTGTCTCCATATTTAAATTCTAATACATAGTAACAGGTTAACTGTTTAGAAAATATACATTCAGATATAATCTTCAGTTGATTAGTCATAAAGGGAAAGATATGGCTTTCAATGCTGTCTATTAATAATCTCTGTACTAGTATTAAAACAAAACTAAATAAGCAATTTGTACGTTTGTGTAATTTTTATTTAAGTACCGTAAAATTGTCAGATTTAGTGTATTTTGGCAGTCATTATAAACGACCTCAATCAACAATTGAACTAGGATTCGTTTTCTCGCGCAATTATAATTATAAACACAGGGATAGATTTAGACATTACAATTATTACCACATCAATGAAGTTACTCACCGAACTTTAAACTGCAACAGTATCTGTCAAATCTTTGCTACAATTTTAACATGTAGGTAACAAAACAGTTTGTTAAAAATCTGTATGTATGCACCTAGCCTTACTTTATTCCGAACCAATTATATGTTTCCCGCCATTTTATACTAATACTGAATTCTAAATTCAAATCATAAAGTTTGACGTTTTCTCCAAAACGTGACTCTTTTAAACACTTTTTTAAATATAGAACAGTTTCACTTTGAAAGTCTACAAAATTGGTGTTACCTCATTACACGAAATTCAATGGAAAATTTATTTTAATTTTCTACTTCAATGTTACTTGCCATACTCTCATTACTGTTCTCATTTATATCGATATGAGATTTTATTTTGAGTTCTGGTTTCTGTTTTTCTTTTTCTTCGTAATCTTTGCTGTTTTCTTGACTTCGATCCACGTCACAAGGAACAGGCATACCGAAGGTAGAATGTCCAGGGTAATACATATAAGGTAGTGGCAAATTAGGGTAGTTCACACTTAAATGTGGGCCATAAAGCGACTGTAAGACGGCCTGGTTGTAAGATTCTTGTAGTAAAGTTTTGTACTCAGGATTTTTGGCGAAGTCAACGCCGTATACCCCAGCAAAATGCTTCAAAATCGGTGAGCTTTCAAGTAAATTTGGTGGCGTAAACAGCGGATTCAGTGTCTTTCCTAACATGGGATTTGAGTAAGGTTTCAGGTCAGGTAAACTGGGCTGTCCATTGTTATTTACAAGGACTTTAACTGCCACTTTTCGGGCGTGGTTGGCCGCAGCGGCAGCGGCTGCCAACATACCATTCTCCTGCATCTGTAACTGCTTTCTTTTAGTCTTGTACCTTCGATTTTGGAACCATATCTTGACCTGTGTCTCCGTAAGCTTAAGACTTATGGCGAGGTCAGCTCGTTCTGGTCCTGAAAGGTACCTTTGTTGGCTGAACCGTCTCTCTAGCTCATAGACTTGAGCGTGGGAGAAGGCAGCCCTGGATCGTTTCTTCCTGCCTCCGTTTTGGGAGTATTCGTTGATGTTGTAGCTGGGTGAATGGATCATTCTGGAGTCATTCGGTGGGGTGGAACACTTCCTTGGTTCGTAGTGTAAGAATGGCTTGTAGGCGATGTCGGAGGAAGGTGATGAGTTGGCCCGGCGAACTGGTGATCCTGTGTTGGATGAACGTGAATCGTAGTCATCTGTAACAATCAAAAATATAATTTAATTATGATGTATATAAAACCAAAAAAGGAATTCCTTCTTTCTGTGTCGTGGAGAGAAGAAAAAGAAAACAAATTAAGTAAAAATAAGTGAATAAAGAAAATCTAGTCTCCATTGAATTATATGTATATTGCAGAAATACATGTGCGCGGTTGATCCTGCAAAACTTCGCAAAAAATCTTCGCCAAGCGAACCACCCTTAAGTCTTCAATCACAACTACGTTATATTAAAACTAGTTTTTTACTTCAATCAAACATATCAAATGAATGCGTTCCTCAGTGGGACAGCTGTACTGAACCCAAATGCTGTGCATGTGGTCTAGTGTTCGATTCACCGGTGGGGCAAAATATTATTGAGATTTTCTATCAAGTAATTCTCATTTCGCACGAAGTGAGGCACTATGCCCGGTAGATAGGCAATAGACACTCTATTGCGTTGTAAAATCTCATGTCTATTACATAACTGGTGAAATGTGCGCATAATATTCCTCTATTTACCTTTTCGAAGATACAAAGAATAAGCAAATAAATTTCCGTTTATGTTTGTGCGAATTTTACGGCAATACCATGACATTAGACTTTTAGTCACATACATACCTACCAACATTCACAAGAATACCCGTAAATATTTGTACACAATATTACCCTAGTTTGACCTTACCTTAAAAACGAACTACCCACAAAACTCTAAAGTCATTAAGCCACGTTCACACGAGCAAAATCAATTAAATTGGTTATCGGCACACGCCATCCGCGTATAAAGGCTCGCACACAATAGATCCATTACGCAAATTGTCGCCGGTCATTAGACGCGGTAACGCGCGGTAAAAGGGCGGTAAAAGACGGCAATATACGGTAACGACTGGTAACAATATTTTTGCGTGTGATGCGATCCATTGTCACAAGTTTTGAACTCATTTATACTGTCTGAAGGCAGTAATTGATGTAAGGTGTAAATTAAATGTATTCTTAATGGCTTTATTTATATTGGACTAGTTTTTGTACATGGCTTCGCTTGTATCGTATGCCGAACTTACAAGACTCGCGTTGAGTGTTGTGGGTTTGGTTCAGTTTAATGACATACCGACAGTGGAGATGGAATCATTTAAAACAGTACGCCACCTGTGCAGCATATTGACGTTTATTAGACACAGTTCCAGAGTTTGTAAATTTCTGGACAACACCAATAACACTTTGCACTCCTCGGGCAACGAAGCCGAAAATTTATGTCATAGATATTTATTACGCACTGTTCTTTATGTAGAGCAGTTACTATTGCTGGGCCACCGAGCGAAGTATTTTTTAATCTAGAAATTATTACATACAAACAAAGTTCACTGCGTCATAATGCTATGTATATGTATACTTGTAACTTTAAATACATAATTAGTTAAATGAGGGTGTAATACAGTTCTGCTAGTCTTTCAGGGATATATAGGCCTAATTCATGTATAAATGTTATAATACTAACTAGACCTAACTAATATTATAAATACGAATGTGAGTTTGTTTGTTTGTTACGCTTTCTCGCCTCAACTATTAAAGCGATCATGCAGAAATTTTGCATACACGTTGTCAGGGTTACAGAATAGGACATAGGGTACCCTTCATTCAGAAAAAAGTACTGTTACTAACATAACCTAACCTACACTTACGCGACCGAAGCCCGAGTCAAAATCTAGTATAAGTATAATATGTTTTATAGATTATAGTGCTGTTTATTTTTATTTAGTTAGCTAGCTTTAAAAGTACACTTCTATTCTCGCTCTAAATACTGGTTCTGGTTATTTAGAAATTGCAATATGTTCATTATTGCTGCCTCGAGACAGGCCATAGGCTTGAGACCCTAGAAAATGCGGTGAATATTATCACTGCCAAACTCTACGATTAAGGACAATTTTATTTTTATTTTACTTCTATTACAACGCAGTATAAATCAAGCCCATATCGCGGAGGACTACAAACAAACATACAACAAACGGTCACAAAGTACATGCTTAGAGAAATAATTTGTGGATTACAGAAATCATTATTTTTGTGTGGGATTCAACTCACGACGCGGCGACGCTCAGTGCCACTGTTATACCATCCGAGCAGTAATCGACAAGCACGCATTTTCCCTTATTTATTACTATATGACTGCACGGATGGCGAAGTAGTTTGAATTGTCGCCTCGTCATTGGCACTACGACAAGTGTCAAGTATTGTCCGTTCGTATTCCAAACGGACCAAAAGTGTGTGTGATCCACACACTTGGTACTGTGTGTGTCAACCCTAAAAGAGTTATTACACTTCAACCGTAAGAAATCAATAGGTTTTTTGATAATTGATGGATAAGTTCTGAAAATCTTACACACAGGGCGATAGAGCGATATGACAAGAACAATTATTGAAACGAAGCTATCTTATTTATAAACGATTTATTGATATCATTGGGAATTTAGAACTATTTATGTGTACGCTTTCTCCGACGTCTCGACTGCTTTTCAGCACCACCAGTCATGGAAGATTTAGCGGGTAAAAAAAAGGTTCTACCAGCTAAATAAAAAAAAGATTATGTTGCTATATGGTCTTTTTTGTGTCATTTATTTAATTGACTTTTAATTTTTTATGTTCTATATTGATCTTAGATATGTTGTAGTATTGCTAGTGGTCGCTGTATTAGTGCCATGAACGGAAGTTTTTATAGGTACAAATTTATGTGCCAAATATAAGTACCATTTTTGTTTAACTCATACTCAGCTTATAGTCAACATACCATTGTGTTGCTTTTGATACTTGCAGCTGATAACGTCGAATTATTATAAACATCAGATGTTTAACTCTGCTCAGTTATTTTAAATAACAATGGAATATGAGACCCTCTTATGGTGGACTTACTGAATGCCTTTTTATAAAAACAAATATTGTGTAAAAATGTATGATAGGATATAATTTTTTCTTATATTTATAGTAAGACAAGAAATAACAATGATTTAACGGCACCATATAAAATGGTTTGGCTGCATTCAATACAAATGTAGAAATAATTAGAGTTTATAGGTATAATGCTTTATTCGCAATATTCAAATTATAAAATACAAATAACAAAATGGTTTTCTAGAATCAGAGAAATTTTGGTTTGAACAAAATTATTACAACGATAATCTCTTGTCTGCCACCACAGATTTATGGTAGCAGCCCTTTGGCTGCTTTTTGCTTTCTTTAACCAGTAAGCAATAACTTTTTATTGCTTACTGGTTAAAGAAAGCAAAACTATGATTTAATATCAGTAAAACGTTATTATAGAATATTTTAAACTTATTTCATACCACTAAATAGGCAATAGCGTATGAATATTTTGAACATCATTGCAAAATTGCACATTATATTTGTGTTTATTAAAGTGACATCCATTTAATGGTTAGAGCATTGATAAATCTTAATGTCTTATAATAGTTTAGTTCGGCTTCATGATATACTTATTTTCAGTAACTTTAAAGAAGCTAGGAATGAAAAGAAAAGCTTTTTGTAGTTAATATTAAACATGCGACATAATAACCAGCGTCCAACTTTTCCAATAACAAAAAATAACATTAAAACTGTACAATTTGTCGAACTACAAACCTAGTAATTATTAAATTGAATGGGTGAATAGCTTTTAAGCGTCATCACTTAAACTAATGAGGGTGTCGCGTAATCGGTGGAAGCTCCAAGTGACGGCTAAGTGGCGATGTCGCGGGGCGGCACCACGCGGCGTGCGGCGCGCGGCCGGCGCGGTGCGGTGTGAATGCACCCTTACATTGTCACCCACAGATAAAATTAGACAATTTGAATTTAGAATTTCGGTAGAATCGATAATATCGCCATTTTTATTGTCTATGCTCAACGATTTAAATTTGGAACGATGATGTTGTTTTTGTTAGCTTGTTTAGTTAAATCTGACTGATATAATTAAGTTTGACTGCATACTTGTAGTTTAAGTGGTACACGTGCCATTGCAAATGGACCGAGTTTTGCAGGTTAGCTTCGCACACAAGTCAATTTGTGTATGCCTCAAATATTTATTGCGTGTTTGGGCATTATTGCCCAAATACAGGCTTTAGCTACAATAAGAATGAAGTATTTTGACAATAAGAATCCGGAAGACGCAGCAGGGGTTAGCCCCCCACAATGTGGACCGAGGACCTGGCAAAGGTCGCCGGAAGCGGTTGGATGCGGGTGGCCCAAGACAGGTCTGTATGGAAAACCTTGAAGGAGGCATATGTGCAGCAGAACGTCTTTTGGATAAGGTGATAATTATTCTGACACTACTATGTGCTATCGCTATACATAAAACAAGACCTCAACTACGCTTGTGTTTGTATTGATAACATAACAAAGCATTTTATTTATTTTGATAAGTGGTCCTAATATTGACACATGTAACTTATATAACAACTATTTCGGTAGTAAAACGTTAATACAATGAGTATAAAGAACACACAGAGGACTTAAACCTCTTTGCTGTCCGTACATTTATCGTAAAGTCCGAGTAAGTTCTCAAAATAATTACATGTAAATTGAAATATGAATTAAAAATATAGAAAAAAAAGAAATATAGAATTCTTTTTGGATTGGTTCGCACTAATAAAATCGATCTACCTCTTTTTTTTTTGTATAGAGATAGGTAGTTTGATTTATATACCTAATATATATTTTTTCTATGCAGGTATAATATGTCGTGTTTTCAAAAAAAAAGTACCTATATAATATCGCCGATGAAGAGTCAATAAATAATAACTGCAAAAATGCAACTTTTCAGGAGGCGAAAATAACGTTTCAAGGCCATTAAATATTTTTTATAGTATATTTTATTTATTTATTATTATTATTTTTATTATTTATTTATTTTATATTTTTTTAGTGGACGCTATTGAGCGTAGGTTGTATCTATTGCCATCATAAATGACGTAACAACACTTAGTATATATTGCAATAACTATTTATCTTGAAAATTAATTAATTAAGAAACGGATCCAAGATATTTGTCAGCAAAACAAAAATGGCCGAAATGTCAGTTATTATAGGTATATTGACTCTTCATCGGCTATATGTATGTTTATCCATTGTTTAGTAGGTACCCATAGTACAAGCTCTGCTTAGTTTGGGTTTGCTGGTGTTGTGGGTATGTGATAGAATATTGTATAACTAAGTATTTGACTGCATGGACGCCGTAGAAGTTAAAGTAGTCTCCTCACTGCCACTGTTGTGTTGCGGGTTCAATCCGTATACGGAACAAAAAAATATTGTGTAATACACTAACAGTAGTACTTTTAGTGCGATAGATGTCCTATTAAAAAGTAAAAAAAAAAGGTACATAATTTCCCATGGGTTTGTAAACAGAAATTGTCTATGTCATAAACTTAAATAAATGATATAAAAAGTAGCGCGGCTATCCAAACCTAAAACAGACTAACTGTTGATTTGATGATAGATAGTAATTAGGTACAACTTTTTGGGTGGCAAACCAATATACGGCCAACCCTGCCCTAGCCTATAAACACTTGCAATATCAGGGAATCACATGCCTACCCTGATACCGACCAGGACAAAGGGATTGCAGTATTCTCAGCGCGAAAGACAAAAGGTTATGGGTCCCCTGCTGACATTAAGTGACCCCTTAATAAATTTGAAGACCCTATTCACAGCAGGCACACAACACAAGATTGTATGATTACAATCTTCTGTAAGTCATTTTCCAAGCCGTTAGTTGCTCGAATTTGAGCAAAGTTAGCTTTTCTTAGCTAATATACCGCTAAGCTCTAATCCTCTAAAATTAAATACGTAGGTAAGGATTTTCATTGAAACTTACTTTTCAATAAATGAACGGAGAACATTTTTAAACTTTCGCGATTTTACACATATAGGTAATACAACGAATCTTAATCACCTTGAATAAATTTGTTGATATCTAGGTCTTATTCATAAGAAAATCATACTGAAAACGTAGCAGGTACTTAGGTATATTTCCTATGCAGTTCAAATATAACTATTCAGTAATCTAACTAACTATTATACGTTATGATGAAGTATATATTTATAAACATTATGTAACTAAACCTTCATTATTTACTGCATCTTTATTAGGCATTGCTATAAACAATATTGCTTAGACATTTTTGTGAAATTATTACCTATAACTTAGTTTCTTGTATTTTTTATGAATAAGGCCGGAATCATATATTGGCGTAAATACGACACAGAAAGTTATTAACAACAATTAATAGCTCTATTCTGCTTTTAATTTTAGTTTAGAAATAAATCCTAACCATAATTATAATTTATTGATTTAATTTTACATTTCAAATACTTATTCAAACTTAAAAGTATACCTAAATAGTAAATTTTTATAATATATTTAAATAGGTGTTTGCTTGCTGATTAAGATTCGTTGTAATGATAATATTGTATTATTTAAGTAAAAAACAAATAGTTTAACTAAATATATGCATACATCCATCACATAACGCTTAGGTATAAACCCCGAGGGTATAAGCAGTGGTGTATTACACATTCACCAGCTATGTAATTATGATAGGTATAAATCTAACGTAATAACTGTCAAGCTTGTTGCCATCTTAGCTTCGTGCTTCTATAGAAAAATTTCTGTCAGCGATACCTTATAACACAAAGTCCCGGCAATCAAACATAGAACCTCATGATAATACTAAAATTAAGATCTAATAAGAAAATAAATATAACCTCACCTGAAAGTTCCGTGACAGAATAATTGTTTTTCCGTGACATGTCCAACGCGCCATCGCCCCCATAATCCCTGTAGCCACTGCAATCATCATAATACTTCAATCCTTTCTCCAAAGACTCCTTCTTCATCCCATAACCATCTTCTTTCCCATAGCAACCCGGTGGCTTCCCCAAAAAATTCATCTTGGCGCCAAAATTCTCCGAACAAAACACTCCATTTTCAAAATCGCACTTCGCTTCATTCTCTTTGGTCAAAATGTCATTTATAGAAAATGGCGTATTCAAATTTGTCTTCTCACAGTCTTGCAATGTTAATGTCTCTTTGAAATTCTTTAATTTCGTCTCCATTTTATAAAAAGTCACTTTTTAACACAACACTGGGACTCGCCTCACCGCAAAAGCGTTCCTCAAACGAATAAACTTTGGGTGATAGATTGCCCGCCTGTTTGACGTGTTTAAGCCTTAGAGCGAGACGGAAACAAGTAGCTTTTGTTCTCGTTAGTACTGGTTAGAGGGGGATAGAGGTATTTTAAAGCGATCGTTTTTTAAAAAAGCTCGTGAAGTAGCGTAAGTAGTGGGGATCGTTGGATTTTTCTTCGAAGATGTTTACGTGAATGCGATTTGATCGCTTAGGTCACATGCATATTGTGATGTCTCTTTAAATTGGCTCGTGAATCAGTTCTTTGGAATTCTTGTTAAGTTTCTATCGGCTTGGATGTGCAGTATTACAATGGTGCATATAATACTTAAGTTATTTAAACAATTATTTATATATGAGTTAAATTTTTAGAACCGGTTATAAAAAAGTACAGGTACGCATAATGTTTTTATGCTTGAATGGTAAATGTGAGGTATTATGTTATAAAAATGACAGAAAGAGGGAGAGTGTGGAGAGATTTATGTATTATTAAATTGATGAAGTACCTATATTGTACACAAATGTGTGTTTTACTTAGACAGGATTTTCAAATAGAGTTTACCCTTTTTGCACGTATGTACTTACACTGATGTATACTGATAAATATTTTTCATTCATGAATAAAAACTGTAAAATGAGGATACAGCCGTCTAACGATAACTTCTTCTATCTATAGTACACACATCACCAGGTGCGTGCGCTTCATACTAGCAAATAAGCACTGCATACCCTAGTCCGCTGGCTTATGTAAATCTATATAATCGAAATCTATTTATTAAATACTACAATATAATATACAGATATATACAGGGTGATTTTGAAATCGTGTAATTCCTTTTAACCACGCATTCTACTGGTGATATAGAATAACCCTGACCATATATTTTCTTAATTAGAATAATGGTTTCGGCAAAATTAGAGTACAGATTTTTTTCATGAAATGATTTCATATAGTCATATTTTAACCACCTGACACAATCTTAATATTTTTTTAATTTAAAAATAGTAATATAACAATAACTGATGTCGTAAATAATAAGGGGCATTAAAAAGGACCGCCCGTTATTATTTACGACATTAATTATTAATATGATTTTTTATTTTAATTAGTAAAAAATTAAAATTGCCTCGGTTGGTTAACATATGACTATCTGACACCATTTCACGAAAAAAACGGAATAATAATTTTTCTAAAAAAATAAATCTAATTAAATAAAAATATGGTCAGGGTTATTCTATATCACCAGTAGAATGCGTGGTTAAAAGGAATTACACGATTTCAAAATCACCCTGTATACACACAAAAACATTTATAAATGAAATGTAGTGCCCTCGCAGAGGTTTCGGGTAGGGCGTGCATACCCTACCAGAAATCTTTGTGCACGCCCCTGCTCATCACAGGTATGTTGCTAACATTTAAGGGGCTAAAGTCGTGTAGGTTCGTTGGCATCTGAGAGGATAAATACGATTGGTCACACTGCTGATATCAGAGGAACATACATCTGCGCTAATTATGCTGCCGGCAGCCATAATCATATTAAGTAGGTATATTAATTTATATACATGCTAGATTTTGCGCGCGCTTTTGCTCGCGTAAATGTAGGTTATGTCAATTTCATCCCTCGGAAACGGTGCTTTTTTCTGGATGAAAGGTACACTATGTACGTTACTGTACCCCTGACAATGTGTATGTGAAATTTCATGATTCATCGAGTAGTTGAGGTGTGAAAGCGTTACAAATAAACAAACTCACATTCGCATTTATAATATTAATGTTAGGACATCATACAGTCAAAATTCCCGAATAACTAGGCAGGACGTGGGTGTAATATATACCATATTTTACCCACATTCTGCCAGCTATAATTACAGGTCATACTAATGAGTAAGACTATTGACGTAGACGTATTGGTACAGAACCAGGCTTCTTGCTACTGCTAAGAATTTCGCGACAGGAAAATCCAATAATACCCCTCCCACTTGAGCGATCTGAAAATCGGAGCATCGAAACCGAGAGCTTTTGCACAGCAGTCAAGTTCACTATGACTACGCCACCGAGGTATACTAATAGGTATATGAATTTAGGTACACCTGCATTTCGGTCACGGTAGCCATATTTAACAAATACTAGCCATCTGCGCAGGAAATATTATATTATGAGATACTAGATTTTGCCCGCGGTTTCACCCGCGTAAGACTTGTTCTTGTGGGAATATCGGGATAAAAAGTAGCATATGTATGAATCCAAGTCTCCAGCTATCTACGTACCAAGTTTCACAGCAATCGGTGCAGTAGATTTTACGTGAAAGAGTAACAAATATCCATATATCCTCACAAACTTTCACATTTATTATATTAGTATAGAAGTATAGATTATATAGGTAGACTAACGGCTTTTTGACCATTGGGATAAGACTTTACAGGTGGGTATCTGGTCGGCAGGGCGACCAGATAAACCACCGCACCGAGGGTTGTGGGTGCGATCCCCCACAAAACAAAAAATTGTGTGATCCACGAATGGATGTTCCTAGTCTGGGTGTTCTTTATGTCCGTTGTTTGGATGTTTGTAAAGCCCCCTGTGACATAGGAATTACGCATACTGCGGGAGTCATCTCTTTAAAAAAGAAAAAAGACGTTGACCCAATAAATCTTTTTGTTAGCGGCGATTGGAATTCAATATCTTCATAATGCACAGCCGTATACGCTAACCACTAGTTCCATGAGGCAGTTAAACACATTATTTTTACAATCAGGGTAATTAATATTTGTGAGCCGTATAAGTAACAATTTAATATTAACGTTAATAGGTGTTTAAAATAGGATAATAAGTAATTAATATATGTATCTATTATTAAACAATAACTGCCTCGGTGGGGCAGCATCAATGAATGCGACTGTGTGTGTGGTCTCGGGTACGAATCCTAGATAGGGCCATCATACACTTATTGAATTTGCCTGGCAAGAAATTCTGAATAGCAGCCCGGAGCTTGAAAGTTGTCCGGGCCTCGGCAAGTAGGTAATGCCGTCCTCTGACCACTCTATATCATATCGCATTGCCGTCACGTCAGATTACGAGAGTTAGAATAAAGTGGTGGAGTGTACCTAAATAAAACATGGTCCTGCAAACCAATTTCTGGTCTTAGCGGATAATGTACTAAACACTTTCTCTAAATGAGACTGTAGTCTAGACTAAATCAAGTGTGCCAGACGATATCCTTGACACCATTGTGAAAATATGAACCTATATTCCGAAATCTTTAACGTGTAATGCCGCCTAGATTTGCGTATCAAAGTATTTTGGAGGCATATATAATATAAACAGCTGAAAATAACTATAGCTATACAACGGTAACCAGGTTATGATTTATTTAAAGTGCATGTTTACTCGATGCCGTTATCTTAGCCAATCCACATCAGTCCCACTAACTCGCTGCATCGTACATATAACCCAACTTCCTTAGGCGCCCGCCGTTAACGCGCGCTTTATCTGTAAGTACTTGACAAGTGTCTATCTATCCCTGTCGCACTTACACTCACCTCAATAACCCTATTCCATCGTCTCTTTCACTCATTAGAGCCCCATTTAAACGGACCAATCACGTACGTCCGTGACCGACCAATAAAAGAAGTGGGTGAGTGGAAGTGTCAACATAAATTTTCTTTTTTAATTTTCGAATGCGGGAAATTTGTTCCGATGTTTTTATGGCGGCGAGATTTGTAATTGGAATTGTACGCGGGTGGCCGTTTCCTTGTTGCGTTATGTATTATTTATTTATTTTTGTTGATATGATTAATTTATTGGCACTTCCACGGAAATATGTATTGGGGTAATAAAATAAAATGACCGTGATTTATTGATGCAGTATTTTGAATGAATAGGCAGAGATGCCTATTGGCTTATACTTGAGATTAGGTAGGTAGGTATAGGTATGTTTTTGAAATTGCCGTAAATTCCAGGTAAGAAGAGTTTAACGGACATAGCGTGCACTCAGAATTATTATATCTAATAGGTACCTACCTAAGTAAATACCTGCAGGTGTAATTAATTATGTAAGTAGGTACTTTCTAATAAGTGGAATAGAAATGAGATTGTGTTTTGGTTTTAACGGTTAAAAAGAAAAGGTAAGTATATTATAGTTTTACGATATTTCTCTTTTGTATCATTATCTTCTGCATTATTATTAGTGAAATTTATAGACTATATAACATCACGCTGCGAGATATTGGGGCTAAGCAGTAACCATAAACATCACAGCCAGCCAACCATTTATAACTTCTGCCTTGATTATCTATTAAAAATATTTGGCACACAAAAATAGGTACGACTCGTCTGATTGTAACCGCAATTCAAAGCCTATTAAGCTTCTATTATAGGTAAACCAACGACGACTTTTTGGGCCTTCTTCTCCTCTCTTCCTGGTATAAGGTTTCGAAAGATAGGTATCTAATAATATTTAATACTATGTATAATTAATTACCTTTTTTCGGTTGTTTGATTTACCTACTGGAGTTAAATATTTGACAGAAGCTCCGTAATACTAATTTCAAATTAGTGATGCGCATTATCGTATTTGAATTATAATTAGGTATATAACCGAAGAGCGGGTATGAGGCATGTTATGAAAGTGAATGAAGCCAGAGAAGTGTGTCAGGATCGTACCAAATGGAAATCCGTGGTCTCTGCCTACCCCTCTAGGAATCAGGCGTGAATCTATGTATGTATGTATGTATGTATAACCGAATACAATTATTGTGCATAATGCGATACCTACTCTGCATGGTTAATGAAATATAAATATACGAAGATTTAGAAGAGTGAGACATCACATTGCATGATAGAGAACGACAGCGTACAACTTTTTATGTGCGTGAGCGTTAGCGCTACTTTTATATTCAAGATATAACGTTGGCAGTATGTGTCAGATGACAAATTAACCGACTGAAAGGTGACAACCTACATATACCTAAACGTGTCAAGGCGCGTTTAAATCTTTGTGTATAGGTTTTAATACAATCGTTTATAATTCGAACGCAATCCTCTAATCTATCTGTGGTTCCCCTTATTAGCAATAGGAATTTGAAAAAGCATTTGCTTATACTCGTATATGAACGAACATTCGAACGCAATTCTCTAATCTATCTGTCGTTCTCCTTACGAGCAATAGGAATTTGAAAAAGCATTTGCTTATATATGAACGAATATTCGAACGCAATTTTCTAATCTATCTGTCGTTCTCCTTATGAGCAATAGGAATTTGAAAAAAGCATTTGCTTTTATATGGTGCTTTTGTCAAATTTCTATCGTCGTGTGACTAACCACAAATAGATCGGCTATTAGCAACCACTGTTAGATAAATTAAAAATAAAATAATCTGTCCCTGGCAGGCCATCGTACGATAGCTTAGGTACGTAGGTAGGTACCTATTAATTTCTGGCCATCCGCCTACCTTACAAATTCTGGATGCATTATTGATTGTTTAAAAATAAACACAAGGTATACCTAATCTCTTTTTTTACGGCATATGGCATACGAGCAGACGGATCGCCTGATGGTAAGCGATTACCACCGCCCATGGACACCCGCAATCCCAAAGAAGTTACAAGTGCGTTGCCAGCCTTTTAAAAGGAATGAAGGTGGGAAAGGACAGAGGAAAGGATAGGAAAATGATCGCGGTAACTGGGCCTCCGGCTCTCTCACTCACCGATACGAAACGCATCAGTACGGGTATCTTAAACACGGATCATAAATTGAAAGTGTTGGTCTCTACCTAGGTACAGGCGTGAGTTAATGTAGGTACCTATATGTAGGTAACTTACATAGGTACATATAGGTACCTAGATAAATTGAATTTTTTGATTATGTTAAAAATTAAAAACAGAATAACCATTATAATAATCAAAACTTTACGCTCATCATGAATTTGGCACTTATTTAGCGTTGTTTAGAATTTAAATGTAGGTACCTTACCGTACGTTAGTTCCTTTATATTTACACAAATTCCTTTTGCAATCATCCCATTTCACACATAAAACATAAAACAAAAATAAACTTAAGTCCAATCAGCAATAAAAAAAGTTCAAAAACAAAGACAATAAAAACAAAATTAAACCGGCACTTAGCATCGTCTCGCATAAACGCGGGTACTTAACCCGGTTCATATCGAGTTGATTGATTATCGATATAATCGGATATAACATCGATATGGCTCGCCGCAAACACACCACTTATGAACACTTACGGACACCACTTATAGTGGGCACAGATACTGTAATGTGGTAGAGGTCTACCTGTGGTTCGTTTTAATTATGCTTTGTTATAAATGTGAAGATGTTTTTAAGCTAGGATCCACTCCTACAAAATAGGTAATTCAAAGTTAAATAATGTATTAGCTATTAAAGAAAATTTGTATGACTGTTGTTAGCAATTCACCGCACTAGGAATAATTACTGTGTTGCAGGGGACTTTATAAACATTTAAACAACAGACACAAAGATCACCCACACTCGGTATAATTATTAATATTATTATTATTAACTTTTTAAATTGTTTATACTCTTTTTTTTTTTTTTTTACGTGGGGGAATGCAATGACGCATATCCCTCCGCGGGGGCGGGCGGAGGGATTATGTCGGACTCGCCGGGGTAAAATAAAGATGTTAAAAAAAAGATAATGGACCTCCCGGAATACCGACTAAAACTACCACGGTGTTCCTCGACACAACCACTATCGACGGGGCCGCGCGAATCGCTTTCGCATGCGGTCGCGACCCCGCCGAGGTTACGGCCCACCGTATGAAACGGCAGGCCACTACACGAAAGACCTACCCAAAATAGGCACTACTTCACATAAAACCCTACTGTCTCCCCCCTAGAGGGGTGACGGACTCGACACAAAGGCGCGCGTGGGAACACGCACGCCGCCTCTCGGACCTGGTGCTGAACGGATGGCGGGCAGGCCTACAAAGCCCGCCACCCCCAGGTCAAACCTCAGGGTGGCTGGAGGTCATCTCGCGCCCTCCGGCGCCCGGCTCTGCGGTTGGGGAGAGAGTTTAAACGCTCCTTCTCCCGCTCCGCCGCCTCCTTGATGGAAATCACTTCCTCGCAGAAGGAGGCGACGGCGTTCCACGACCTCTCACTCCGGACCATAGACTGAACTACGGCCGGGAGCGAGAGGGCAACCGATCCGACTGCCGCGATCAAATCACGACGCAGCGATGCCCAGGCAGGGCAAACCGCCAAAGTGTGCAGTCGCCGCAGTGCAGCAGTGGTGACAACCGGGCGTCTCTTGCCGGCGTATACGACACAGGAACCGGCCAAAACATCCGTGGCCAGTCAGAACCTGTGTCAGCCGGAAGTTGAGGGCGCCATGCCGCTTCTCCAGCCACTCCTCAAACACGGGACTTACCGCCACGATCGTGTCGTGCCCGAAATTGTTTATACTCTCCCTTAACCAATCAATACGCACGTAATTTCGAAAAGTCATACCTATAACTTCCTAAAATCAGAGGTGCGCCGTGGGTTCGAACCCGAGTTCCTCTGCATTGTAGTATGTTGGTCTCCCCACTGAGCTATCGCTGCTTTAAATTTAGAAATTTGATGTTTGTTTTATATTTAGAAGTTTGACGTTCCAAATTTAATTTGAAACAAATGTATTGTATGAAGGCTTGCAAATTTGCCTGCGTGTGCATTGCTCGGATTGGAAGTACCCTAATCGCTATTACTATCTCTACGAAACATCTGTATTATATTTTTTAAAGTAGGTACTTTGTCGATTAGACAGTTTATAGAATACTGCTGGTTGTTACTAGGAATTTCTTCTAGTTTTAGATATTTATTTCTCAATCAGCATATAATTTACTTAATATAAGAAATATACGTCAGACTAAATAAGTAAACAATTTATAAGCGTAGGAAAACGGTGCTACCTAATAATTACGGATGGCATAGTAGTTTAATTTATCGCCTTCCCACTGCCGCCGCGTTGAGTATTATGGGTTCGATTTCGATGCCCACACGGGACAAAAATTTGTGTGATCCACAAATGGTTGTTCCGAGTCTGGTTGTGCCTTGTGTCCGTTGTTTTAATGTATGTAAAGTTCCCTGCGACTCAGGCATTACTCTAAGAGCGGGAGTTGTGTTAAAAAAAACGAATATTAAGTTGGTAAGAGGCAATAAATGAATTGCCAGCTTCGACTATTGACAACAATTGATAGCAATTACATGTGTGTGTGTTTTACCTATAAGATAACTTTTTACTGCCTGAACCCGGGATTCGCACGCGGTACCGCTTACTATATACCTACTTGATTACTACCTTACTTATAGGTATAAAACAAATAATTAGTACCTAAGCAATTGTAACAAAACTAAAAGCACTGCGTCATATTTACCAGTCACAGTGGCACATCTATAGGTCACTTAGTCTATGGTGATCCACTCGATGGTATTATATATCGAGTGATCTTAAATGAACATCATCTAAATGAAATATAAAACGCGCACACACAACAGCTTCCTTATTTGTTTGTGTGTGACTGGCTTGTGTGCGTCGTGTGAGCCCTCTGTTTATTCCGTTAAACTTTATTCGGTAATGATTGACCGAATATTCGGTAAACTTTTGGTTAGTGCGTTAGTACAGCGATAGGTATTGCCTCCGTGGCGCAGCGGTAGTAAATGCGACTGCTGTGCATGAGGTCTCTGGTTCGAATCCCGGGTCGGGCCAAGAAAAAGTTATTGGGTTTTTCTGTTAAGAAATCTCAATAGCAGCCTGGATTTGGGAAGTTGGAGGTGTTAGACACCCCCGTGCCTCGGAAAGCACGTAAAGCCGTTGGTCCTGCGCCCGATCTCTCTCCGGTCGTGTCGGATAACCGTCCCATCGGATCATGAGAGTTAGGGAATAGAGAGTGCACTTGTGTTTGCGCACACACTTGTGCACTATAATATCTTTTACGCAGATGGCCAGACTTCATTAGGACTGGCCGCCGTGGCCGAAATTCGGACTGGAGGAGAGCGGTAGGTAGTGAATGTGAATGATGTGTCGATGCTGGTTATCCCGAGAACTCATGTCTCGGGATCGGGACCCAAGTCAGGAGTAGGTTATATGGATTTCCTGTTAACAAATTTTTAATAGTAGTTAATAATTTTTAATAGGTAGTAGTAATACGAATAATCTTTTCCCCATGACTTATTTATACCTTAATGAACAACTTTTGTTCTGCCACTTTTCATAATTCATTATATAATATTTCTAAAATAAATATGCATATATTGAAATTGCTTGCTCTATTTGCAAGATTAAGGATTCATTCCGCATTCGCCCCTCATGCTTTGTCCCGAATGTAAAAATACGCATTCGCCCCAAACATTGTTCCTCATATGCCCCGAAATTTAGATAAATATTAATTTCTTAACGTTATTCCTATTTCGTCCCGAATTATGTTCCTTTTTTGAGCCGGTTTTTTTTGTATAGTAAATTTTGATGTACCGTCAGCCGAAAAATATTTTAAAATACCTCCTTGATATCTCGACGAAACTTTGGGCTTATGATTGCATGACATCACGAGCCCGACATTGAAAAGACTTAAAATAATTTTTAAACTTGTTTTGTTTTGCTAACCATATGCTCAAAAATGTAGGACGAAAAAGAAATAATTAAAAAGGAGGGGCGAATGAGGAACATTTTGGAATGTGGAACCTAATGTAGGGGCGAATGCGGAACAAACCAGATTAAGACTTAAGACTACACGCGATTGCAACAGAAAGCAGCAGCGTTTCCAAGAACTTACCGAGGATGATGAGGCTTTTACCCGCGACCTCGCTCGGGAAAAGCACTTCTCTTTTTTTTTTACAACCAAGTTGGCAAACAAGCGTACGGCCCACCTAATGGTAAGTGGTCACCGTAGCCTATGGACACCTGCAACACCAGAAGCATCGTTTGCGCGTTGCCGACCATTTTAGAAAGGAAATGGGAAGGCGAAGGAGCGGCAAGGGGGAAAGAGGATGATTGGGCCTCCGGCACTCTCACTCACCGAACGAAACACAACAGTAGAAATACTGCTATTTCACGTCGATATTCTGTGAGAGGGTAGTCCTTCCCCGATCGAGCCGGCCCATTCATGCTGAAATTAGCGAGGCTTTTCTTCTGGATGAAGGTAAATGTCCTTTTCTGTACCCCTGATAAAGTGTTTACGTAATTTCATGATGATCGGTCGAGTAGTTAAGGCGTGAAAGCGTAACAAACAAACACACCGTCGCATTTATAGTAGGTATTAGATAAGATTTTTTTATATGCGATTGCTTTGTTCGTTAAGATTATCAGTATTTCGTTATCATTGACTGAAATTTTGTTCTCTTTCTGTAAACTCTTAATTAAATTTAGCATTCTGAAAAGGTACACGTCTTATTTTTGCTTTTAGTCTTATTTTATAATTGCTTGTTTGCCTCCATTTGTTATATAAATGCACCATAATCTTCATATTACAGAAAACTTTTACAGGGATTACAAATCAGGAATGGCGTATGGTATATGTGGTTGCCTACCACAGCCATTGCGGCAACATCGGGTTCGATGTCCATACAGGATAAACATTTGTTTAATCCACAAACTCTTGTTATCAGTCTGGGTTATATTTGTGTCCGTTATTAAAATTTTTGTTCAATTCCTCGTGACACAGGAATGTGCATCGAATGAGATAGGATAAATATCAAAAAATTGGATGATACTAAACATGAAGTCAAAATTATTAACACATGAACACGTCATGTGCCACAAGACCGTTCCAAAGGTGTATGTTACGGCATAAGAAGGAATTGCTGAACCTTTTGGTGCGAGATCGGATTGTGCTAATCGTCCATCCGTGGTTACGAAGATCAGCACGTGTGGTTCTCAAAAGGAAGGGGGATGGTGGGGGTCAAATAACTCTTCGGAGCATTCGCCATGATAGAGGCGATAGAATACGCTAAGGGACGCAATGTATCTACGAAATTGTAGCGGTTTGATATCTTTCGTAACCTCCTGGCTGTCGATTATACGTACGGCATGACGCTGCAGTTTATACATATCAGGCATCGAGTAGATACTTAGCGGAACCATTTCAAAGGTGCAAACTACTAGTACTCCATGAATAACCTTAAATATATAAAAACTAATAACTGAGTATGTACCTATAGGTACTTCCATCCTAATAGATCTATTCTTAAGATCAAATTAATAAAAGTCTTAAGTTTGTTAAACAGTAGAAACTACTATTAAGCTCACCGCACACAGACGGAGGTGGAGCGGTATCAGTGACGTTATTTTTGTATTGTTTGAATTACTATGAAACATAACACACACGATGAGCAGCGATAGCTCAGTGTGGAGACCAACAGACTGCAATGCAGAGGGTCTCGGGTTCGAAAACATGTCAACAACGACTTTCGGAAGTTATATGACTTTTCGACATTATGTGCGTATTGATTGACAATTATCGCCTGCTCCGTGCCTCCGAGAGCACGTTAAGCCATAAACATCTATGGCAGTCCTTATTGGAGTAGTCGACACAAAAGATCCCACTGGGATGAAGTGTTGCCGGTCTATACGGACTGGCCCCCACACAAGGTAAGATACACGATCCAGAGCGATCGTTAAAATACTTTTATAATAAATACTGGTGATTTTAGATAGCACTTTAATCACTTAGGCGACCTCATTAAACACATAATACACCTTTTCCCGTCGGGTAAAATAAACCACGAAGGCACCCTCATGCAAATACAATTCCCCTTCGAACCGCGGGGTCCACACGTCTCGGTCACAGCATCCGAATAATCCGGAACGCATTATCTCAATTCTTCCTTTTGTAATCACATCATTAAGTCTCGTTTACACAGGGCAAATGTGGAATGAAAATATTTTATTGAGGGGTGGCGCAGTGGTACCTATAAGTGGTCATTAGTTTTCGGCAGGGTGTGAGTTGATCTTATGAACTTTATGCGTATGTTGCGGTTTATCTTGGGTCTTCAGGTTCGATTTCCGGGTTGGGTAGTGTTATTGGGTTTTGTGTAAAGTTTTTCTCAATAGCAGATTCAGCGTGAAGATGTGCTTGATATACTCGTACAGCGATAGGTTCCGTCATAATGAATTATGTGTGACCTAAAGCTTTGGTGAAATATAGGTGTAATACACCGTCTTAAAAATCTGACCAGATAGTCTTTGTTACAAATGCATAGACTTGAGATCAATTAATTGGTTTCCTAAATATGCCTTGATCGTGTATGTATACCTATTCAGGCCATACCTACTGTTTCTTGAACAAAATCCATATTTGTGATAGCCTATATAAAATATAATATCTGCTTAGTTAGCGTGGGTATCTCAAAGTCATGTCACCGTCCGTGACCGTTGGCTGTGACAAAAACGCTTGGCAATTGTTTAAAAAACACGACAAACACTTTATTATCTACTTAATTATTTTGGCTTTTGACATGTATGAGCGTTTGTGCATGCGCGTGACACATGTAGGCGGTGTATTTGTAGGTACACAGCTCTCTGTCCGACAGTGCGATGTCTGTTTCACCCAAAGCGGTTTTTAAAGGAATTTTTAGGTCACATGTCACGCCGCGGTACAACATTGCAAGCACTCAAATTCAACTGCAGATATTCGAATGTTACATCGAAAAGAAGCAGCGCATGACAGATACTGTAACAAGTACATGAGAGATGTGACGACGCAGCTTATTTTATTGCGTTGTCACGTAACAAGCCGTAACGCGTTATGCAACAACATCTCCCCATTATACAAGCACCCTAAGATTTTGTAAACCGTTTATCCGACTATTCGATTCAATTAGGAAGTCTTTTGTTTGCGAAGTGCCGCTCTCTCGATTGTTTACTAATCGATATGAATAAAGTGAAAGGTAATCGATGTTAATTGATCATTCTTTTTACTCGGACGAGATGGTTTCAGTACAAAAGACTCGTTCTAATTTTGGCTATTTGATGTCTTTATGAAGTCTTTCATCGATTAAATTAGTTAAAAGCTTTGTAATTTCTTAATCTTTTTCTTGTTTGTAAGATATAAATAGACTCGATTGTTTTCTGGGTGGTAAGCAAAGACTACGGATTACATACATCACGGCTCTTACACTATGTAGGTATAATAATGTTCTTTAGACCGGTCGAATTTCGGTCACAGCGGCCAACCTTATCGGAAACTAGCCATCTACGCCGGAAATATTGTTAATGCACAAGAACTTTAGAACCGATACGTCAGAAAAGAGAGATCTCAGACACGGGGATATTTTACACCGCAGCTTCCTAACTTAAAAATCTCTTTTTGTTAGCTCGAGCCGGGACTTGAACCTTAAGGGTCTCCCTCATGATAACCGTAGTGTACGAGAAGGTGACTGGTCGAAGAAGAAGGAAGGGAAGGACCGAGGTAGTGATAGAGCTTCCAGCGCTCTCTTAGACTCGCTTCATTCATATTTTTAGCCCAGCGTAGAAAGTTCTTGATCGAGTAGAAATTTTTTTGGACAATGAATGTGGCAAATGCCGTTTGTACGCTGGCAAGCGGTTCATACAACCTATGATCGCTTGCAATACAAGGGTAACATATCTCATGCTTGTTACCAATCTGAAGAAAACGGAATTAAATATGGAACAGGAGAGAAAATCACAATAACTTTATTATTTAGGTCACAAAGTATACCTACCTACTATGATTTGACATTTACATATTGCCACATTAAGCAAAGTAAAAGGTAGGTGTAAGAGCCTGCATGATCTCTTAGCCAATATTTTGGAGTTTAAAACGTGACGTGTTATGAAATATGAAAGGGAAGCTTTTGAATGTTTACCGAATCTCCTTTCCACTCTGCTTCAGTGGCAACCGGGCCTTATTAAGGCGCCGAGCACATCGCCCCGGCGGTCTGCGTTCTGCGGTCGAGTTCCTCTTTGATAATATACTGTTTTATCTTTGGCCGCCGCGGTCTGACTGCTTTTGTGAGTGTAGGATTCTAAGAAACCACATACATAACAGTGAACGCGGAACGCAGAACTCGGAACTCTGACCGCTAGACCGCAAGCAGTGGGGCCGGCGCCTCTGGTCTCCTAACACAGGTAATGTTTACTTAAAAGGAGTACCCCAACTACTGATTATAAAATAGCATATAAGAAAATTAAACCTTATAAACAATTTTTAATTTTTTAATTAATCTCTTCGATCTGTTCCTTGCGAATGGGTGGTCTCATGGTTAGCAGCTGCTAGGTTTAATACGAAAATCAAACCTAGGAAATAACGTAGATATGTTTACCGAGACCGCAAACAAAAACATTGTCTGTAAAATTATTTATGAATTGAGGTGTAAAATACAGATTGCAATAATCAAAATATACGAATACATGTTACGCTACAAAAAACAAAGTAGGTAAAATTTAACTAACGACACCTAGTGTGTTTTATTAGTCAAACTTACGTGTTATCATGGATAACTTAGCTATATTTTATAGTAGTTAAGCTACTCACCACTAGATGGCCTTATTACAAAATGCATTCGAATCAATTTAAAATAAAGTACTATCGTTATGTCAATTATAAAAGCACAACGACAAATATTGGCTATCATTCCATAAACAATAATTAATTTATCTTGTTTCTGTGTCTTGTTTAAATGTAAAAATAAATGATATTATTATATCACACGATTTATGTATCTACACTTTTTAACAATAGATGGCGTTATTAACCTCAGATGTTACAGTAAAATCATAAACAAATTTTAGCGATTTATTTCCAAAACTTTATTTATTATTACATTATAATAGTGTAAATATAATATAACAAAATAATTTTAAACTTTCGTATAACATTACAAATAAACGCGTATTTGTGAAGCTGTGAGAAGGATCCCTCGTGTAGTTGCCCCTGACATAAACCACATGGTAGAGCCGTCATGTTTGACCGGCGTTTCATTCTGTGTAATTGATACGATAATCGCTCTCTGTTGTGTTATGTACGGAGATTTACTAACGTTTCATTGATTTGTCTGACGTCTCTCCGTTACGATGCGCTTTTTTGGACATAAATTATAACATGTCTTTTTTATTTAACACTAGCTATTGCCTGCGGCCTCGCTCGCGTAAACGTAGATAGGTTAGTGTCAGTATTTAAAAATAAAAAATCTAGCCTATGTTACGTAGTGATAATATAGCTCACTAATGGTAAAAGTATTTTTAAAATCGGTTGAGCAGTTTTTGAGTTAAATTCTTACAAACAAAAAATCAACTCTTTCCTCTTTATAATATTAGTATAGATGTGTATATAATTCTTATGGCTTTGATATTTTCATTATTTTTAGCAACCACGGGGCCCGCTTGATGTAGTTGTTCAACTATGAAGCGGCAATGACCTGCGATCGAAAGGGCGTAGGTTCGAATACCACCTATTGCACTACCAACGTAAACCCACACCTTACACAAGAATTTTATTTTATTTTTTAATACCTCAAATTCAATACAAAATCATCCTTTTGCCCACTAGACACATTTTCAGATTCGATATTACAACTAAGAATTGGTTAACAGATAAACCAAAAATCTCTTCGCCCAGGAATCGACGCTCACACGATACCGTCAAACATAAGTCAAAGCAAACCACGAAACCAACGGACAATCAACACAAAAAATATACATATATGCTTTTTGCATTATGGCGCCTCGTCGCCTGCGCACCCAAGTGTTAGCAATAACTCAGGCGCGTAACACGGACACACGTCATGGCCGTCTGTGGTACATTGTGTTTGGACCCAGGGGTCGAGGGTCGGATGACCCAACAACTTTAAAGAATCAACACAAAAAATATACAAAAAAGCAGAGCGTGGTATCAATACGAAATCGTGTTGCTTTTTGAAGTAAAAGCTTCTTTAGGCGCGTTGAGCACTTTTTGGGTGAACAAAAATCATGGAACTCGCGTCATCATCACCGAACGCTTTCCATGAGCTATATGTATATATGTGTACTTTTTGGATGAACAAAAAGCGTGAAACTCGCATCATCGTCAGTTTACTTTTACTTAGTTTTCACTTCAATCGACAGTCCCCAAAGACTGCCCCGCATGTTTATTGCATAATATGGCGCCTCGTCGTCGCCTGCGCACCCAGGTGTTAGCAATAACTCAGGCGCGTAACATGGACACACGTCATAGCCGTCTGTGGAACATTGTGTTTGGACCCAGGGGGTCGACGGTCGGATGACCCGACCATCTGACCTTTCCATTTTTTTGCGTCGATATCAGGAAGTTAATGTTAGGTACGTTGGTGTCACTGAATTCAGTAGGAATGCGTTGTATTTATTGATTTGAAAACAAAGGTCTCTCACTTTATACATAATGTTCCATATTAATATGTAGTCTAACGCCTCTGTATCGCTGAAAGGGGAGGGACCTCTGCCTATAAAAACTCAATTTGCTGTGGTAAAGGTCCTAGGTATTAGGGAGCGAGCATTTTAGCGTCTCGTTGATACAGTTATACCTACACGCCATACTGCTACTAGGAAACACTCAATAACCACCCAAAACCCACGTCGCCTGATCTTTTTTTTTGTGTGTGTGTGTGTGTTTTAGATGTTGGCCTCAGATGGTCTTGACAACTTTACGCGGACTGTGGTGAGCGCAGAAGGCTCCCAACCCGTTCGACTTATCTATGAATTCTGAGAATATATTTGCGTGAAAATAAATCTGTTAATAATTTGCTTTTTATAAATTCCTCCCTAATATTATAAATGGTAATGTGAGTTTGCTGATTCTTACGCTTTCACGCCTCAGCTACTTGTGTATCATTATGAAATTTTGCATACACGTTATCAGGGCAACAGAGTACTTAGTGCGAGTTTGTTTTACGTTAACGCAATCGAAACGGTTACCGCGTTTGGCTCTCTGATTGGTTAAGAGCTTGAAGCGGGCCAATAGGAGCGCAGAACGTCATAAACGTGTCGATCGCGTTAATGTTAAACAAATTCGCACTAGGCACTCAGAAAAGGACATAGACTCTACTTTTCATCCAGAAAAGAATACTGTTATTAATCTAATCTAACCTAACATTTAGGCGAGCGAAGCCGCGGACAAAATGTACATACATACATAGTCTCACGCCTGTATCCCCGATGGGGCCGGCAGAGGTATATGACACATCCATATTTCCCCAACTAGGTTTTTGGTCCCACGTAATAGGGGGCGAGCCTATTGCTGTCTACCGGGCACATTTCCAGACTCCATGCTGCTGCTGGAATTTCCTAACAGAAAACCCAATAAAACTTTTCTCGACCCGGGAATCGAACCCGGGACCTCAAGATCCGCAGTCGGATACACTACCACTGGACCAACGAGGCAGTCGAGGCAGTAGAAAAAAGGTAGTAATTCATATTTCCACACCTTTTTGCCCGAAGGGGTAGGCAGATGCGTAAATCTCATCAACTATGGTTTTCGGTCTTAAGTATGATAGGTATGGTATTTACTGGTCAAACTACGCTCGTGCATGGAGCGATTACAGCTTAGAGTATACAGTCTCACTACAGTTTTTATTATATAATCAATTTACTTGTTGAGTAAAATATTATGTTATGATGGCGAGAAATTATAATTATAATACTGTAATAAAGGAACTGTAAATCTTTCAGGCGCTTATTTGATAATCTACAAAAGATTTCAAAGCTTTGTGTCTTGGTATTTTAGCTGTTATAAATATATTCTACCACATGCACAACAACATCTAGTCCAATCTAAGCAGAGCTTGTACTATGGGTACTAGACAATGGATAAACATACATATATCCTTCTTTTTTGTAAATACATACATACTATACATAGAAACACCCAGACCAAGACAAACATCCATGTTCATGCACACAAATGTTTGACTTGTGCGGGAATCGAACTCGCGACCCAGGGCGTGGCAGTCAGTTACACTAATCACTACGCCATCGAGGCCGACAAATGCCAGCAAGAAAATCTTTGGCTCTCTGAAGATGTTCAGCCGAACCTGCTTACACCAGAAAAGAAGGTATATTAGATCTGTTTTTTGGAAAATTATAACAGTAAAGAAAATAGTCATTTAATAAACAATGTCTTTTGATAATGATATATACAAGTAAAATTATAATAATGATTTATTTATCTTAGAACAAAATGTAGAGACAGAGTGTTACATACATATGTATATGCTGAACTAGGTCCCGTTTGGCAAATTTTAACAATTTTATATTCAACTTGTTAATATTGTTTTCATTTTTGTCAAATAAATTAATTTCTTTCTTTCTTTCTAGAGATTAATAAAAAAAACCTGTACCAATTTCGCAGCCATTTAAAATACCAATATGTTTACCACTAGGAAACTAACCGTGAGATATTTAAAAGGTTCTAATTTATAAAAAAGTCACAATCCGTGGGCGGGTAGGGGCGTCATATTGACAAGCTAATATAATTTATTGGCCGATCGGCGCCGGCGCGCGGCGGCGGTGGCGCTGCGAGCATTTTTTGCACTACGACCCTGCGCCCGCGCATTGCGACGATAGATGCGACCTCTACTTGTCAAGCTGATAACGTAACCTTTTCCACTGCAACCGCGTTTTTTACGTTAAAAGACTTTTTTAAGTTTTTAAGCGCCGTTATGTGTGGTGCAATAAAGATGGAAGTTTATTGTTGAAGTTTTGAAGTTGTAGATTGTAATGGAAGAAAGAAATACTGCTGCTTGGTACTTATGCATACATAAATTATGTCACGCTTATATTCGTGAAGGGATAAGCAGAGATTGCACCACCTACGATTTTATAAGTATGTTCCAAATCATTTGTGGGTAATTCCAGAGTCCACAGCAGCTGAGGTGTTTTACACCCACATTTTACGAACCATAATTTTATGTCACATGTTATTGGAGGCGAAGATAAATGCTACTGCTACCGAGCACAGATCTCGACTCCATACTTCTCCTGAGCAATTATTGTTAGCTAAAAGGAAGGTGATGCAGCGGAGGTTAATGTGACCGCTGTAGATATAGTCTCGAGTTCAAGCCTCGGGAAAAGTGATAGCGGGATTTTTGGTCAAGATATTCTTAATAGCAACACGAAGACTGGGAGACGACAATAAGCTTCCCTGTTATATTTGGGACCTAAAGACATAGCAGACTAAATGTGCCATCAAGACAACTCTGTCTACCCTCTTTGGAAATGTAGATGTTAGTCTATTAGATCAGGGCTGAAGGCTTTGAAATAGTAAAAAGTGAAAAAATAATAGTAGGATGAAACCCAATGGAAAAGGAAGAGAATATAACAAAAATGAAAGCGTGATCTGAGTTTATCGCGATTTCCGGCAAAACTACAAGTCCTATGGAAAAAAGTTAAACGGCAAAGTTGTAGGTAATAAAAAGATCTACAATTTTTGTATTTACACTTTTTTCACATAACCTCAAAATTTATGTGAAAATTCAAATAACCAAGTTTTTGGTTTTTAATTTTTATATACCTGATCAGTATTCGAGATACAGAGCAGTAAAATCGAGATAAACCGTTTGTTACCTAAGGGTAAAAAACGGACTGAGGTCGGGACGTGGAAGGGGATGAGTTTTTAAGAAAACTCACCCCTTTCCACGTCCCGATTTCAGTCCGCTCTTAAATTATTTTTCCTTTCATTTTTGTTATATTCTCTTCCTTTTCCAACGGATTATATTTTTTTTTGGTTTCAAAAATTATCGACCCTGGTCTATATGTATTTATGTAGATTTTAAGCCGCTTAGATGGCGATAATGGCAGTCGGCCATGACAGTCTGATTCATCCATTAACTACGTATAAATCACTATACAATTGTATCTCCCAAAATAGCCGATTACAAGCTATAATTCTACGTAATATCTCATTGAATCATAGCCGAACTTCCCATTAAATAACCATATAATATCATTCTCAGTAACGCATAAAACAATTTCGATCATGCAATGGATTTATTATCGTACTGGACTAGGTTTAGACCGCGGGTTTGTTCGCTATTTTATTAGGTTGCTTTAATAAATAAGTAGAGATCAAGATAGACACAAAGATAAGGAGTGGAATACCGAGAAGGCAGTATACAGACCGACTGAAATAAAAGGAAATGTAAAGACATTTAGAGAATTGAAAGATTTGGCAATGGATTGATAAACATAATATTGTCTTCTGTTTACGCGAATGTTATTCATTGAAATTAAACTACTATATACGTATTTTATCGCGTTGTTTATTTAACACTCTATTACATAATTTAGAAACTGTTACACTACTATACTATACTATTAAACTTTACTAATTTTAAGCTAATTAAATTACTAAAACTATCAAATCTATTTGTTTTTAAGTTTACACTTTCCCCAACGTTTCGGTTGCTTTTCAGCAGCCATGGTCACGGGGAGACTAAGATGGTAATTACCTTTACAAGATGCAGGGGTCTATAAAATAGATTGTGACTGCGGACTCTCATACATTGGTCAAACCAAGAGAAGCATAGGCACCTGCATAAAAGAACACATAGCTGACGTTAAACACAAACGCTCGTTGAAGTCTGCTGTGTGTGAACATGTACAACAGGGGACCAACCACTACCTGAGATTTGACAAACCACAGATTCTCGCTAAAGAACACCGATTCCTACCAAGGATGCTTCGCGAGGCTATTGAAATCAAAAAACATCCAAATTTCAATAGAGAAGATGGTTGGAATGTACCACCAGCTTGGGATCCAGTACTTGAAATAGTCAAACCCAAGAAGAAACAAACCACAGCTAGACTTCATGATACTTTGAGCTAAAGTTTATAAAAATATTAGGATTCACCCCACCTTCTTCATATTATAAACCTTAACTGTGCCAAATTTCATACTCCTCCATCCGCGCAATTTTCGTAAAAAGGAGTTTAACATTTTTGCTTCACGTATTAATATAAAGATCCCGAGAGAAATACAAAAATCTAGGTATTTCAAATTTAAAGTAGGTATGTATAACAGAGACCTTCTCACCATGCCACATTTCAAGATTCTATATATAATACATACCTAATATAATAAATTAATACGACAACTATGAAGTGAAAAACCGTTTTATTCCCTAACCCGTAAGTAATTTTAGCTTTCTAGTCCCAACTCCGAAGGGTTTGAGCTGAACGTTGATGAGTCAGTCAGTGAATGAGTCTTTTGTATATATATAATTTGTATTTTTATAGGAAGTGTATTGAATTGTAGTACATATTAATTCATATTTATTAGTTCAGTACAGAAGCGTAATCGTTAAGATATTGTTCGTAGGGCTCTAGTTCAATTTCCGGGCTAGACAAATGTGTTTTAACGGTTTCCTGTAGGTAGACATTATTTCGATTGCCCAACAGCTTTTCCACACGGATATTTCAAAACTATAATCTTCGGGTGTACTTAACAAATGTTTGTCATATATGTAGTCAAATTAATCAGTATTACATTTGCGTATTTAATATTTGTTGAATAACTACCGCTTTATTGTCTTCTGTTAACACTAATGTTATTCATTGAAATTAAATTACTATATACGGATTTTATCGCGTTGTTTATTTGACACTTTATTACATAATTTAGAAACACACTACATACTACTAATATTAAACTACTATTTTTAAGCTAATTAAATTATTAAAACGAATTATATTTAAGTTTACACTTTCCCCGACGTTTCGGTTGCTTTTCAGCAGCCATGGTCGCGGGGGGTCTCCCCGTGACCAACGTGATAAAATCCGTATATAGTAGTTTAATTTCAATGAATAACTACTGCTTCTACAAACTTAACTTTGCCATACTATCATTCTTATTATCACTCAATATCCTAACCAATATTATAAATGTGAATATGAGTTTCTTTGTTTCACGCCACAGCTACTCGATCGATCATCATTAAAGTTGACACGTTATCAGGGGAACAAAAAAGTACATAAGGTACCTTTCATCCATAAAAAAGTAAGTTTACTACTTTAATTTACATTTACGCGAGGGAAGCCGCGGACAAAAGCTAGTCTAGCATAATACATATAATAATAATAATAATATTCTACCACATACACACAACACCATCTAGCCCAAACTAAGCAGAGCTTGTACTATGGGTACTAGACAATGGATAAACATACATATAGATATTTTTTTTTGTAAATACATACAGGTTATACATAGAAACACCCAGACCAAGACAAACATCCATGTTCATGCACACAAATAATTGACTTGTGCGGGAATCGAACCCGCGACCTCAGGCGTGGCAGTCGGTTACACTAACCACTACGCCATCGAGGCCGCTAATACCTGTTACCTTCATTGTATAATATATGTATAATATATTATGTAGGTACATATATCGCAAAATTATGCAAGCGAGGAGAATAATGCAGGGGTGCGTTATACCATGTTTTCGTGAACTTTTATTAGTAGTAATAAGCCTTTGCCATTCTCCATACTGCAGCTGAGTATATCCTTCCAAACAACAGCAATAAACTGGTACTCTTTATTAGGAAATTCTATTTCAGAACTCGACGCGTAAATCGAACCCAGAATGTTACCATCGCCTTCAAACTTCAACCACGGCACACCCAGTCGTAGTCAGCAGTTGAAATAGACATATAATATTAGAATGAGCGGCGTGAGTAGTTGGGAGCCACATCATCGGGCGGCAATTAATCGGATGAAGTCGAATGGCCACATTAAACTGTGCACATGGACCGGCCGCTGATAACGCTGAGAAAGATCATAGTATACACTGCGGGCCCGATGGAAGAACACAGCTGGGTTATATTTTTATTTTGTTTTGTGTAGGTAAACAAAATAGACATGGTGGTAATGGATAAGGCATAGAACTTGCTATCCAACCTATTGCACTACCGATATGAACGTAGGTGTGGTCTTAGTATACCTAAGCTTATTAACTTGAATGCTTTGGCCACGTCATCTACGATAATTACATACATACTATTTTCTTTACTGTTATAATTTTCCAAAAAACAGATCTAATATACCTTCTTTTCTGGTGTAAGCAGGTTCGGCTGAACATCTTCAGAGAGCCAAAGATTTTCTTGCTGGCATTTGTCGGTCTCGATGGCGTAGTGGTTAGTGTAACCGACTGCCACGCCTGAGGTTGCGGGTTCGATTCCCGCACAAGTCAAACATTTGTGTGCATGAACATGGATGTTTGTCTTGGTCTGGGTGTTTCTATGTATAGTATGTATGTATTTACAAAAAAAAATAGTTTATATGTATGTTTATCCAGTGTCTAGTACTCATAGTATAAGCTCTGCTTAGTTTGGGCTAGATAGTGTTGTGTGTATGTGGTAGAATATATTATATTATATTTTTACATAATAGATGTGCCCGCGGTTTCATCCGCATTTATGATTACTGCGCCGCCCCCGTGGTTCGTAACGTGATTTGATATAGCCTTCCTCCATAAATGGGATATCCAACACTAAAAGAATCTTTCAATTCGGATCAGTAGTTTCTTAAACTAGCGCGTTCTGTTGTATTATATACATTTATATATGCAAAAATTAATATTTATTATATTTCAATATTTAGAATAATTAAACCTAATTGTATAATTATCATCATACAATATAAATAGTAGTCAAATACTTTACAGTTTGATAAGCTATAAAAAGCATAGCAACAGTGCTCTCTATCACTTCTTGTTGTGAGCTGTAAGTTGACAGACATATAAAACTTCCTTGTGTCAAAGTTTAAAATAAACAGTTAGTGTATGTACAGTATTTTATTTAAACCATAAACTCTAATACGTTCAACCAAACAAACAAACAAACTCTTCAGCTTTATAATATTAGTATAGATATGTATACTGTCAGGAGTTCAGCTGTGCTAAATGACGTAGGTCGGGCAACCCTAACGTTATGTATATATCAGGTAGCAGGCATATGGGATTTCATACATACATAGACTCACGACTGTTTCTCGAAAATGTACGCAAAGACTACGGCATAGTACTCGCTACGACACTGCCATATATGTATCTTTAGCTTTATTCATTCTAAATGAAAGAAGATCAAGAGGCAGCAGGTGCAAAATTTGTAATTTACATCTATCTGTCAGTCAAATGCAAATGGTTATATTTAAACATACATAGTATCACGCTTCTATCGCCGAAGGGGTAAGCAGAGTTACGCCGCTGCCACATTATAACTAGTGCAAAGTAAGTGTATTACATTTTAACTACGATTAAAGATCGCACGTAAAAGAGGGCGAGCCTTTGACAGTCTACCGGTTCTTATTGAGAATTCCTTGATTGAAAAACTTTACAATATTTTGTCCAATCCGGGCATCAAACCCGAAACGTCACAGACAGCAGTCACATTCCTACACTGCGGCACCGAGACGGCCAGTTATTATGTATAATTAAACATATTTTTTTACATTTTCGAAATAGCTCGTCATAGTTTTTTACATTTTGCCAAATAGTTAAACATATTTTTTTACATTTTGCTAAATATCTAATCATATATTTTTATATTTTGCCAAATAGCTGTGTGGTTTATTTGTACGGTAGTGTAATATCGGCTGGAACAGGAGTCCGGCGTCCAAATAAAAGCTAACGAGCGGCGCGCAGTGCACGGGGGCGCAGTAATGGCGCACACGTGCAAAACAACATGGAATCACATCGACTACTTTCTTTTTGCACAAATATATATACGTATTACATGTAATTGACTGTACGGATAGGGTATGTAATGGTTTATGTGGTCGCCTGCCTCGCCACTGCCGCCGCGGAGTGGGTTCGATATCCACACGGGACAAAACTTTGTGTGAACCACACCACAAATAGTTGTTCCAAGTCCATGTGTTCTTTGTGTCTATTGTTTGAATGTTTGTAAAGTCAACCGTAATACAGGAATTATTGCTAATGTGGAGATGTTTTTTAATTTTTTTAAATAAAAATAGAGGGTGAGAGCTTTGGCTATGGACCATTTAGCCAGACTCTGTGCTGCTCATAATAAGTTCCATACAAAAACAACAGCAATATCGATGTGCCGTTCATCAAAACTATGGTGCATTAAGTTATGCTGCAAAACTAACAAGAATAAATTATTTACATGTGCTCAATTTTGACCATTTAGTTTCGGAACGGAAATCGAGAGTTTTCTGTAGGCCCACCATGAAACGTTAAACCCGAAGATTCGGCCTGACTCACACTGTAAAATATTAATTGAGAAATTCGTTCTGAATTTCGGTACGTAGACGTCCCTTTGATTTTCTCTAACTCTGGTGGAGGTCCGAACATTGGAGTTTTCTTTTTGAAAGAAAGATAACTGAAGCAACGTTATTGAAACTTTACTTCTCTCAGGTTTCGTTCGTTGTAAGCGTACATATGGTTTCCTAATAACACTTTACCAGACCTGGAAACGGCACCCCAGACTAGGTGATTGCGTTAATGGCCTTTACTTATTTGATACATATCGCAAACAACAGCTATATCATTATTATTAAAATTAAAGATATTTATATAAATATCTATATATAACGTGTAACATAATAAACGCACATCCTGAAAGTATGTAGTTTGTTCAAAATCGGCTACTGAATCAATGCCAGTAATTTTTAATATAGGTAATTTTTTATTCCTAAAATAATTAAAACGAATTAAATTATAGTCACCCATTTATTAAACAGCTGAAATAAACTAAAATGTATTATAATTCAAGCAATAAGGTTTTTGGTGCAATATAGGCAGTAATGTTAGATTTATTGTAATATATATATATTATCCGCGCACAATAAGGAGAACTAATTCGTTAAATTAAAATATTTAAGTACATAAAAGTAACTTTATTATATTATTATTACGATTTAATAATCTAATTGGGGTTTTTTAGATTGTGCGTTTATTATGTTACACGTCGTAAATATTATTAAAATTAATAATAAACTTTTAGTAAATAGGAGATATTTTCGAAATACTAATTACGTTCGTTTTTAAAAAGCATTCTGGCAGAGAGAGATATTTTCTGTCAGTTTATTCAGACATCATGCAAATAAAGCTTGTATTTTAGCATAAAATCTAACCCATTGCATATACTTAATTCCGTTTAGCAAAAGCAGTGATATGACGCATAGTTTGGTCTACACAAATGAAATCACAGGCGAGACACAGTCGCGAACCAAAGCTCATCTTCTCTTCTCCCTAGCCTTTATTATTTCCAAGTCTTGGGGTCGGCTTTTCTGGTCTAACCGTATTTGACTAGATATCAGTTTTTACACGGTGGCAGCCATCTGACCTCCGCAACCCGAAGGCTAACGATACCCTAAAGCTAGACCAGTGTCAGGATATTATAGAGCACTGACTTCCCAATAACGACTGTCATAGATGTTCATGGCAGCCGGGACCGACGGCTAAAATAAATATATTGGACAACATCTCGCCAGTTTGGCTTGCAGTTGTACAGTGGCATGGCATCGGTCTATCGGGCCAGATCACCTTCCACCCAGCGATAACCTTAAAAGCACCACAATATTAATACATCAAACGCCCACGTGCGCGCACTACACACGCACGCACGCACACACGCACACACGGTATTAGCGTGCCGTATGTGTAACGTTCCCGATTTGTACCGGTTACTTACAATTATATGTTATATAACATAGTTTTGCGTTTGATTCCCAGAATAGACATGGTTTTGACAACAGCAACACCCTTTAAGTCTGAGGCCTAATTTTGGTCCAATCTTAACTAATTTTATAAATGCGAATGTGAGTTTGTGTCTTTGTTTCTCTTTCACACTCTAACTACTTAGTATTTTTTATATCCGCCATTTATATAACGGTGGTTGCTCATACGTTAAGATTACGATAACATAGCTACATATGTGTGTCTCTGAATGGACTTTTGTAAGAAAGGTAGGATTTTAAAATAGTTGACAATAGAATTCAAGCATATACATATATCCTATCCTACCCTACTATATTATAAATGTGACAGTTTGTGTGGATGGATGTATGTTTAATACTCTTTCACGCAAGAACTACTGGACAGATTTTGATGAAACTTTACAGTATTATTGTTTATACATCAGAATAACATGTGGCCTATAACATCTATCTATACTAATATTATAATGCTAAAGAGTTGGTTTGTTTGGTTGAACGCGCTAATCGCAGGAAATACTGGTTCGAATTGAAAAATTGTTTTTGTGTTGGATAGCCTATTTGTCGAGGAAGGCTATAGGCTATATAATATAACGCTACGCCTACGGGAGAGGCGCAGTAACCATAAACACGGGTGAAACCGCGGCTACAGCTAGTCTTAACATGAATCTACATTAAAGCGAGCAAAGCCGCAGTCTCAAATCATATATACAGGGTGATTTTGAAATCGTGTAATTCCTTTTAACCACGCATTCTACTGGTGATATAGAATAAACCTGACCATATTTTTTCTTAATTAGAATAATAGTTTTGGCAAAATTAGAGTACAGATTTTTTTCATGAAATGATTTCAAATAGTCATATTTTAACCACCTGACACAATCTTAATATTTTACTAATTTAAAAATAATAACATAATAATAACTGATGTCGTAAATAATAAGGGGCAATAAAAAGGACCGCCCGTTATTATTTACGACATTAATTATTAATATGTTTTTTTATTTTAATTAGTAAAAAATTAAAATTGCCTCGGTTGGTTAACATATCTGACATCATTTCACGAAAAAAACGGAATAATAATTTTTCAAAAAAAATAAATCTAATTAAATAAAAATATGGTCAGGGTTATTCTATATCACCAGTAGAATGCGTGGTTAAAAGGAATTACACGATTTCAAAATCACCCTGTATATTTTATATATATAAATCTTCTGTGCGTGTGTTTGTAATTAAACTCCTCCTAAACGGCTGGACCGATTCTTATTTTATTTTTCTTGTGTACCTACAGAATAACCTCTGTCGGATCCGCTAGTCATATATATTATCTCACATTCTGGAAGGGGTAAGCGAGATGTATTTCAAACATATACCAGCTGTTTGAAATGCTACGTATTTCCTAACAGAATTCTGATGACACTTTCGTCATGGAAATCGATCTGGCAATAAATAGGAATTCAGGTGTTACACATATGAATTGACCTAAGCATAAACATTGAAAAGTATACTTAAGTAACACTTAGTGTTTGATATTTTATCTTGTCAATAGTTGTTTAATAAAAATATTTAATTTGACCTGCGAATTCACCCGCGTGGCATTTAACTAAAAACTTTTAATTTTATTTTCGCGGTACCAAATTTTTTCTAAAATAAAAGTAGCCTAAGTTACTCCTTATATCAGCTATCTGTCGGTGAAAGTCCCATCAAAATCGGTTCAGCCGTTTTAGAGACTAACAGCAACAAACCATTTGTTTTTTAATTACAAATTGATTTTTGATATAGGTAGCCTTATATTATTTCAAATGCGTTTAGTAAAGAGCTGTTTGATTTGTTTGAGATTTTGACATCACAAACACACACTTCAGTTTTATTTATTTGTATAGATTTGATTTGATTTGCAGTTTTCGCTATTAGTCTATTTTAATTATAAAATAATATTGCTGAATCGTATGATTGTTCTTTCTTCTTCTTTCCGTGTGGTCAGTGGCCAACCTGTTATCAAGAGTTGTTCAAACCGCCCGTAGGCCTCTGACATGGCTTAACGACTGCTGTCAATTTGGCAACAACCGGGACTGACATTTTACGTGCCCTCCAAAGCACGGAGACGCTAAAATGAAATACAACTAAGCGGTCACCCATCTACAGACTGACCGCACTCAACGTTGCTTAACCTCACTAATCGCTTACGGATCAGTGAGTGCAACTGGCTATGAGCGCCTCTATGATTGTTTTAAAGAAGCCTTTGTTCTGACAGTAGACACTGGAGTCACATATGTCTCTAAACGCACCTGGCCTTCGCTTAAAGGCAGATAAATACATTATGTATAGAGTCAAGTCACATACATATACTTTGACTGCGTCCTTTGGATGGTATTGACTGTAGCGGATTAACTTGTCCACGCCATTGCCATTGCGTCGAGTTGTGAGTTCGAATCCCACACGGCACAAACATTTATTTGTTCCATAAATAGTTGGTGGTTGGTGTTCTTTGTGAATGTATTGTGTATTTTTTTATGAATGCTTAATCTCAGGTCGACATGATATTGGTAGCATCATCTTTTAGATGATGTTATTGCCAGATAAAGCTTACTTACTTTAAATTGTATTTCAATCTCACGCTATCTCTCTCTCTCTTCAATCAAGGTATAAATGAAAAGTCAAAAATCATGTATTCATTTAGGTCACAAAGTAACACTTATGAACATCGAAATATATGTAGTTAAGTAAGTTTACTAAGTTACTCAAGCTACATTTAGGTTAGTTGCCAGGAGCCCATGAGAAGAAACCTGCAAGAAACTCACGGCCACTCTTTTAAATCGGCAATTTAATATAATTTCAGTATTTTACAACTCATATCAAGGAGGTGTTGGAGCTATTATACCATATATTACTGTACAAATCTAAAACTTACAACAATAAGTGCTATGGTTGTTGTTAAGGATGTAATTAAACACAAATTCAATTAAAACCTTATATGTATATATCAATGCATTACAGTATATTCGCTAATGGTCTTCAAACTTTGTATAAAAAAATTCCGCTTGCGTATGTTTGTGTCTGCAAACCGTAGAACCGGAACCGAACCGGAGAAGTAGTCGATGGATCGACTTGAAATGTTTATACAATATTGCATTTCTATATACATATTAAGAGAATTTTTACATTCATTTTTCCGCAATTTCAATCGAAATTGAAACTTCCCTTATAATAGTAGAGTGATTACAATGTAGGTGTCTTCAAGTCGCGAGTGAATAAGTATCTTTTAGGGTAGCCTACTCCATCGTCGACTGCATTGTCACTTTACAACAGGTGTGATCGCGGTCAAACGCAAGCCTATTAAGTAATAAAAGAAATATAATATTATAATAATATATATGAAACTAAGTCACAGTGAAGTGTGGCCGAATTAACACGGTAAATAAATAAAACTCCGATAAGCTATGCTGTGGGATTTAACATTTGAAAAAGTAGAAGGACTTTTCTTGTCATGTTTCAAACTTGCCTAGACTTCTCGGTAGTTCACCAATTCTTGTGTGATGCCCGCACGCTTAGCACATAAAAGCTTTTAGTAAACAGGTGCCGGGACAATGTTCCCATAGCCGCAGGTCCCAGCGCTTAGCCCAGCCGTGGGCGACACGTGTTACAATCAATATCTTATCCGCTTGGCGCCGGCGGCGCCTGCTGCGACGGGGATGTGAGCAACCATACGGGCGGGTGTTCAACAGCGTGTTTGGAATGGATAGTTGAATCTACTACAGTTTTCTAAGTATAGTTTAAATTAATTAGAGTGTTTTTCTGTTATTAATTGACATATTAATAACAGCAAAATGACTCTAATTAATTCAATCGAATTCGATCAGTTGTTTTACTCTTATATCATCAAAAAATGGGTTAAGTTTTTGAAGTTGAAGGCTCATGTACCTGCAAGACTTATATTCTTATAACACGCCTAATGTTTATAATAACTTTAAATTTATTGATACTCAATTATGTTTTATATTTTGTCTTGAAATAAAACTTAAATAAGAATGATTTTATTCATGTTCAAAGTTTAATTAGTATTGAATGTGCAGTCTGTATAATACTTTTGGTTTAGTATATATTGTCAAAGCATAATAGTCACACAGTTAGAGTTCAAATTGCTTTACTGTCAAATTTCGAGTTATGTCGTTGTTTTACTAAGAGTACGATATGTATAATAGCTATATACATATTATATACCCTTCTCACACGGAGAAGAGGCCCGTGCCCAGAAGTGGGACAGTTTAATACAGGGCTGACATTATTATTGTTATTCTAATAATATGTTTGTGGTTAGTAATTGCTATACAGTTCAAATTTGTTTAATCCAAATACTTAGATAGATCTCTGCTTTATTCAGAAAGCGATTATTATATGTGGCTTTATAACGAAGTACTTACAAAGAGCTTCAATTGAATCCTACAAATGTTATAAATATAAAGTTTGTGAAGATGTGAGATATTTAAACTTGTCACATAGATCGATTACGTTCTTTAGTTCATAAAATGATGGTTAAATGGACTTCTTAGCTCAGCCAGCCCGTGAAGTTCACGCAGCAAGCCACCGATATTATACCATTAAAGTAATAAACATTTCAGATAAAAACCGCCGCATTTCACCCGCTCGTCTGCTCCAAACAACCCTCACTCGCCGCGGTGTGGTAGCAATTCAGATAAAAGCGATCCCTACAAATTGAACAGAAAAAACACTGAAACGTTCAGTCGATAGAGACACTCTGTTTTATGTTCGTTTTTTGTACATTTATGTAAAATTTTATGAGTTCGCTTTTATTATGATAGATGTACTTCATAGTTTTTAAATATGAGCTTAATTTTATTTGGTACTTAAATGTTTTATGGGTCATAGTGTCAGATTATTACATTGAAATTTTGTGACTATTTAAGTGTCATAAAAGTTGATTTAAACTATATTTACGTGCTTTATTAATAATTTATTTATTAAATAAAATATTTTAGTAGGTTTTAAGCAAAGCGACTGTCGTTACTTTCACAATAGTATAAACTTTAAATAATTAAATCAATATCTCAAATTAATTATTATCTACTACAATTTTTTTGAGATTTTGATTTAGTTACATATATTTAAACATAGCGTTTATTTTGCTTATGTATATAGTTTATTACAGTGAAACATATACATATATGGGTAAAGTGATGATCGCGCCATTTAATTGAAAAATTATTGGTTTTCTGCAACAATCTTTCTTTTAATACTTACTTCACCTTACCTATTTATGGCTTATTTCCGGGGTAAATAAAAAACGTTGGTTACTTTGAAAATTTATTAAAAAATAATCAGGTAAACTAGACAATTTTATTTACAAAACAGTTCTTATCCTATTTAATACTTTGGCATGGCATCCGTCGCTGCACAAACATGCACAGAATATTCTAGAACTAGACAATAACAAAAATAATACTAAAATATAATACTCTTTGGCAATCAGTCTAATATGGCACAATTTTAATTAAATTAACAAACAAAATTAAGTGGGAAATATTTTTTTATTTCAGGCTCGTCGTAAATGTCTTTACGGTCGTTTGATACGTTTTCGGTCGCATACAACCCTTGCATATTTGACGTGGTTCCTACAGACTCTATATATTTTTCTGTTTGATTATCATACGCTAAACTATCATCGAAGTATATTGTCGAAGTCAGTTGGTCATTGGTAAAGGACTTGTCGTGATCACACCTCGCTTCTTTGAAACTATCGTAGCTCGGAGCTGGTAGTTGGATATCTCTGTTCTCCGGCTTAAAAAGCTTTCTTACACTCAAAGCCTTGCTCGGCTTAGCATCCGTCGATGTAGATACTTCTGGTGATTTAATCCGTTTGCTTTTGTACCTTCTGTTCTGGAACCAGATCTTTACCTGAGTGGGTGAAAGATTGAGCGTTACAGCGAGCTGTTCCCGTTCAGGCGCTGTGAGGTACCGCTGGTTTCTGAAGCGCACTTCCAAAGCATGAACTTGTGTTTGAGAGAACAGGATCCGAGGTTTTCTTTTTGCGCTTTTGTCTTTTCGTTCTTGCTTATCACAGGTAGGAGTTTCTGGAGACAAAATAAAGCAGACGGTTAATAATTTAATAAGCTGTAAATGTAATTATGTATTGCTTCAAAGGCAATACGATTTTCACACGGTTAGGTAAAGATTTATTCGCACTTTTCTGACATAATAATCTCAATAACAGTGTATCGTCGGCAACAATAGCTAGTCCTAATAAGTAGAGCTTAATAAATTGCTATTAAAATGCGTATGAAATGCATAAAACTATGCGTAGCCTTTTGGGGATAACATATATAATAATAATAATGTATATAAACGGCCTATAAACTGTACCACTGCAGGGTTCGGTTTACTTTTTTATCCCTTTATATTTATAGTTGTTAAGCGTTTATATAACACATAACTTACTTGTAGTTTTCCTACACAGTGCCGTCGTTTTATCAGTCGTTTCCGCCGAAAACTGCGTACAAATACTCTTCTCACTGACGATCCTGTTTTGCTCAGGTAAGGATGCAGGTATGGCCAAATTATCTCTTTCAATATGATCCAATTTCACTACATTTTCCGTAGAAATATGCTGCGTAGGTGTTTCACTGAACTGTTCATAGTTTTGATGATACAAATTGTGACAATATGGATTATAACTGTAGTATTCTTCTAGTTTGTGGTCGTGGTAAACATCTTGGTTCCAGTAAGGGTCGATGTTAGGCACGGAGACGTTTGGGTACACTTGACTGAAGTATCCTTGGCTTTGGTATACCGGTTCGTAGTCATAGCTTCTTCGTTCCCTCTCGTTGTATTTCCAAGCTTCGTTCCTCTCGTAAGTGTAGTTCGATTGGTTAATGTTCAAGATATCATTCACGGAAAACGGCGTGGTCAAATTCTGATTACTTTCTTCAATTTTCACTTTGAAATTTCTCTGATCGTAATACTCTTTTTCTAATTTATCTTTATCCAGGTAACTGACATCTACGTATTGATAAAAATTGTCGACATTTTTGCAATCATTGTAATTGTGTTTCAAATTATTATTGTTGTAAGATGTCGTGACTTCGTTGTGTTGTTCGTAAGCGTCCATTTTGATCACAATCACTTCATTAATCTTGTTTCTACTAATTGTTTTAGGGCACTAATTAACTTGTTGTTTAAAAGGCAAGCGGTGGAAGACTGATTGTGTATAGATTGGTGGGTGAAGCCAATCGTCGGTCCGTAGCGTGTTGTGGGCGGGGTTATGGTGTTTCGTATGTCCCTTTCTGGCTTGCGAAGGGCTTGTATGTGCCTGTCTCTGTCTGACATTAGGAGTGTTTACTACTGGGTGTAAATAAAGCGTATGATTTCATTTCGGTGAGATGCCCTTTTGATCGTCTAATGACTTAATTACTTTCGGTTATTATAAAAAAGTGAGGCGTGAAATTTTATATGAGACTTAGAATTAATAATTCGGCTAAATAATTTTGTTGTAGTGAGTAGACGACATTTGCATTTTGTATGAAACAGTTTATTTTTGGTTTATGATTTCATAGGTGGTCTTAAAAATGTATGTCATGGTTTATTTGGAATACAAACATTTTATACATTTTTAGTTCTGTTACCTTTATTAGGTAAGCTATGTCTGAAAACTATTCATTATTTTTCGTCTCACAAGTCTATATTGTGAACGATATTATACATTCCAAAGTTCTGTTACTGTAATCAACAATTTTAAAGATCTCATTCATATTTGTGCCGTGGGGGATCGAACTTATAACTCTCAACTACTGCTAATGATAGGGTGACTAATTAAAACGAAATTAATAAATTATAATTAATCAGTCTATTCAAACTCTTTAGTCTCGAACTTATAATTAGTAAAGATAAACAATTAATAATTCCTGTATGACTTTACAAACATTCAAAGAACGGATACAAAGGTCACCCACCCGGAAACCACAAATTTTAGTCCTGTATGGGATTCGAACCCGCAACACTCGGCGCAGTGGCAGCGGCGAGACGACCACTTAAGCCACTACGCCATTCGTGAAGTCAAATTAACGTCAAATGGAACCTGAGACCTCATGTACGACAGTCGCATTCATAACCACTGCACCAGTAGACACCAGCCTGAATTTATAGGCTTACATAGATTTAGTCTTGATCCTAACTAATATTATAGGTAAATGCGAATGTGAGCGTTTTGTTTCTTTGTTACTCTTTCACGCCTAAACTACTCGACCGAACATTATGAAATTTTTAATACATATTGTCAGGGGTACAGAAAATGTATTTCCTTTTCTGTACCCCTGACAACGTGTATGCTTGGTACCTTTCATCCAGATAACAGTATTGTTCCCAAGCGAGTAATGCCGCGGGCGAAATCTATAGGTAGCTATATAATAAAAAAGCCGATGTTCGGTGCCCTCATCTGTCACCGGTCGCAGCCAATATTCAGGGTCTCCGTACTGATGACTTAAAAGTGTTGACACTTCAATATAAACAAACATTCGCCGCCTCTCTCACGTAAACACACAATCACGAAAGATTGACTGAACCAAACAATATAAATTAACTCGCATCTTATAAATAATTATGATTATATATAGGATTTGTTGAGAATTTGTTTACATTTTTGTTAATAGTTTATTATAAATAACTATTATAGTTATTTATTATAAACTAGTTGCCGTTAGGAATGCCGCCAGCGTAGTTTACAATAGCCAGAATCTATACTAATGTTATAAAGCTGAAGAGTTTGTTTGTTTAGTTGAACGCGCTAATCTCAGGAACTACTGGTTCGAACTGAAAAAATATTTTGGTGTTGGATATCCCATTTATCGAGGAAGGCTATAGGCTATATAACATCACGCTATAACCAACAGGAGCGAAGCATCAATGGAATAAATAATAGGTGAAAAAAAGTTTTTTTATTTTCTTAAACTATTTTTATTTTTTATCTAAATTATTCTATTGTCATCGGTCTTCGATAAGTGTGCATAGTTTCAAATCTATCCGTCGGTTTGAAAGGTCTGAAAATCACTTTTAAAGATTCCGTTACATAGATTCATAGATACAGATACATCCCAAGAAGCTAATAAAGCAAAAAGCGTGTTAAAAAATGTTGCAAAACAGAGAAAATTTCCTTAAGTGAAGCAGACGAAGTTGCGCGGATCAGTTAGTATATTAAAAATGAGAAAGTGAGTATGTTTGTTTGGTACGATTTCACGCCTTAACTACTCGACTGCTAATCAGGAAATTTCGCTTACACGTCGACAGGGATACAGAAAAGTAAATAGAGTACTTTTCATCCAGAATTACGGTAGTATTCCCAGGAGAAGCCACAAGCAAACGTTCGTAAGTAATAAAAACAAATGTCAACAATTTTGACTGCCTTAGTGGCGCAGCGGTAATGAATGCAACTGCTGTGTTTGAGAACTTAGGTTCGATAGCCGGGTTAGACAAAGTCATCTTGTATTTCAAACAAATTAATATTCCAATTATCATCATCAATTTAGCAATAGCAATAAAACGGCAAATTCACAGGTCAGGTTTCTTTTCGTGTGGTTACTGGCCAACCTGTGTCAAGAGTTGTTCAGGACGCCCGTAGGCCTCTGACATGGCTTAACGACTGCTGTCAATTTGGCAACAACCGGGACCGACTTTTTACGTGCCCTCCGAAGCACGGAGACGCTCAGTTGAAATATCACTAAGCGGTCACCCATCTATAGACTGACCGCACACAACGTTGCTTAACCTCGCTAATCGTTTACCGATCATTGAGTGCAACTCACTTCCGTTACTTTCATAGCAATAATATAACGATAAAATAAAGTTTAAAAGTAGCTGCGAAATCCTACTCAATTTTTATCAACCTTACGAACTTTAAACACGTATTCTGACACTTTTTACTGCAATGTGAATGACACTAAACTTTAACGAGAACTACTGAAACGAAACATAAATATTTTATTGCTGAGTTTTTACTCAATCGTAACTTTTAGAAGCTGTTTCATCGTAAAAACCTATAAAAAGTTGCCATCCCGTTTTGTAATATGAAACTTAAAGTTTGTACGAGCGAGAGATGGACTCCTGGGGTGTAGGATAAAGATACTATTATTCCTTGATTGATTTGATTGTATTATAATTTGTTTAAATATTCTGTAATATCCCGCTTGATAATTTTGATAGGATTTAAAATGTGTTTTTTAATTAAAATAAAATACTCGTGCCCAGCAGGTCTGGTACATATGTATATAGATATAAACTGTCCCACTGCTGGGCACGAGCCTCTTCTCAGTGTGGGAAGGGTTAGGCCATAGTCCACCACGCTAGCCCAGTGCGAGTTGGTAGATTTCACATATCTTCGAGAACATTATGTAGAATTCTCTAACATGTAGGTATCTAGACCACGGGTTCCTAAACTTTTAAAATAACGGACCTCTCACCAAATACATTTTAGTTAATGGAACCCCATATTAAATGATTACAAATCAAAGGCACTGTAAATTAAATAAGAACAAAACCTTTTATTATAAATCCTTATTTCCTTAGGTACTTAAATATTATAAATTCGAAAGTAACTCTATCAGTTTGTTGCCTTTTCACACTGAACTAGGCTAAACCACTCAATCGATTTGGATGAAATTTGGTGCAAAGATAGTTTAAAACCTGGGGAAGGACATAGGCTTTTTATTGATGTAGGTACCATGCGGGCGGAGACGCGCGCATAAGCTAGTATTTTATAAGTGAAACACTTTCATTCTTTAACTTTTATTGTGACGAATGAAATTGTTTCACTGTTTCATCAATAATTGCTTTATAGTTCGGTATTATGTCTTCTTTTGTATGCGCATATCTGGGAAAGCATCCTATCTCGACCTGAATTTGTTATTTGTATAAGTAGGTATAAGCAGAAAAAACCTGTTCCACAGCGAAACGTTGAGACAAATGGGAGCAAAGTCGACTGAAAAATTGTGGTATTATTTAACAGCCAAATATAAATAATTTCGCGGCACCCTGGTGACTTTTCTACGGAACCCACTTTAGGAATCACTGATCTAGACTATCTGACCTTAACCCGTTTCACACTCAAATGCCATTCACGGGTCAGGTAGTATTTTTGTATATTTCAATCAAAAATTTCTTAATATCAGTACGGTGCCTGAAACGAAACCCGTAAGACTACGGAAGGCTCGGTATTTTGTGGCACTTCAAGCCTTAACTGATGCTATGTCCCCTGCCTACCTTTTTAGGGACAGTATGAGACAGTACTTCAGGAATGTAAATAATTTAACTAATCGTGTGAAGGCCCATTTATCATAAGAGGTTGTATCAAGAGCCACATTTTGCCAACATATTGTAACTTTACGAAACCACTTGAACTAAACTCCATCATAAACTTTAAACTTTATTACTTGTATAATTTGACACGTGAAAGGTAAACTTTTTAGCAATTTGTGAAGTATTCCTTATCTTTGCGTTAAGCGGCAACCAATTTTGTTATAAGTTATGATATCATTTAGTAACATATGGACGTTGATAAGTAAGAGTTTTGTATTTTGAAGTAGTACGTGAACGAGTCTGAACGGGGAAGTTTAAGTATTAAATTAAATATAGATATATTCAATATTATTTTAGTCAAATAAATGTCACTTAGGTACTAAGAACATGTTCCAATAAACTAACAAGATTATTGTTAAAGGTTCCTTAAAATAAATAAAGAATAAAAATAGAAGGTATAAAAAAGTGCTTAAGTTTAATTTCTATTTATTGCATTTTATAATAATAACCCTGTATTGAACTGTTCTGCTAAGCACAGGCCTTTTCTCAGTGTGTAGGGTTGAGCCATAGTGCACCACGCTGGCCCAGTGCACGTTGCAAGGTCTCATATCTTTGAAAACATTAAAATGAACTCTGACATGCAGGTTTCCTTGTAATGTTTTCCTTTACCGTACATAACTTTGAAAAGACAGAGGTGTGCCTTGGGTTTACCGGTTTAATTAATTTAATTCAGTACTTACAAATGGTTATCGGGTATCGCAAATGGGTTTGATTTCTGGTATCAGGTAAGGTGATAGCGAGATTTTTGTTAGAAAATTCTTAGCAGCACGGAGCTATAAAATGGCTAAGATGGCTTGATGTCGTTAGATTCTCTTTAAAGTAGGTCTAATACATGCTACTTATATAATATTCGGGCAATTAAAAATTGTCACTGCCAGTCGTATGCTTTTTGCCGCGAGAAGGCTATATTTTCCAAACTTATAACTTTATGAGTCTTATGTCAGAGATACAGGCTATCTCTGTCATAGTAGTCGTAATAAAAAATATAATAATGATAATTAAATCTAGATATATAACAATGAATACCTAACTAATATACTACACCTAATGAATTAATAAAAATATTTTACTTTCATTCCAACTATAACTTGTTTCGGAATTAAGTTACTAATTTTATTATCACAAGGAACACATATTATTTTTATGGACGGGAAGAAATGCTACCTATTGCATATTTATTTATTATATTACAAAGCAGTAGAGCGTACTGACTACTGATTCGCTGAGGACAACTACTTCTCTACCTGCACTAATGTTACTAAACAGTGAGTATCTATCTGTCTCCCTATAACGCATAATCTCTTTCTAACTTATTTTATGGACTAGGTACGCACATGTCCCATTCAAATTCTAAGAACTTGCAACAAAAAACCTTTTGGATACATAGGTAGGTAGTAAAAGTTTAACTGCCTCCGTGGCGCAGCGGTAGTGAATGCGACTGCTGTGCATGAGGTCTCGGGTTCGAATCCCGGATCGGGCCAACAAAAAGTTATTGGTTTTTCTATTAAAATCTCAATAGCAGCCCGGAGTTAGGAAGTTGGCGGTGTAAGACGTGCTTTACAAGGCACAGGGGGTGCCTCGGCAAGCACGTAAAGCCGTTGGTCCTGCGCCTGATCACTCTCCGGTCGTGTCGGATTATCCCATCGGATCTTGAGGGTTAGGGAACAGAGAGTGCACTTGTGTTTGTGCACACGCTTGTGCAGTATAATATCTCCAGTCTCCGTTAAGATTAGCCACCGTGACTGAAATTCGGTCTGGAGGACATTATAAAAGTGATTACTATCAACACTAACAATTTGCGAAATATGGTCGTTATTCAGAAAATGTATCTATGCATATTTTTGTGGCTAGTTTGCCTAGAATATTATACCATTTTGGAAAAGAAGTTCGCTGCGCCAATTTAAAAAAAAAATGCCGTAGTATTGTCACTTCTTTTTTTTTTCACCACGATGAGTGAAAGTGAAATGAAAGTCAAAATGTTACATTAAATTTAAGAAAACAACATAATTTTGGTTCATTTTTGTGTAAAAACTACAGGCATTCTGGAATTTTTAATAATTGTGATGGATAGTAGTGCTAGTATACTTATGTTGCTAATACAAATAGCAATGGTACTTAAAATATAATGAGAGAAGTCCATTTTAAGGACTTCGCTTTCTTTTTCGTAATGATAAAAAATCAAGATGGTTTTTTTTTCGAGTAGTAGAATTTTGGGACACGTTGTATACCTAATCTATCCTCCATATCATATACAGGCTGATTGGTAAAATACTGACATATTGAAGGAGGATATTCAGTACTAGATTCTGGAGACGAATATCTTAAAAAATAGGTACTTAAAATTTGACCTAGTTATCCAATAAAAACTTAATGTGCGGATATTATTGCGCATATACCAAAGCTAAACAAAACCTCTGCCCCCGACACCCGCTACCGCACCTACTGAATTTGCACCCCCGCCCGTCCTTTTCTTATCAAAGGTATTATCCTCGGTAGTAGCTGTTTGCGACGCGCACAGTGTCCACATTTTATGAATATTTCAAAGAAATTTTCATAATGGTTTTCTTTGCAGATTACACAGTTTTTTATACTTTACGTCTTACCATATATTATCATATTTATCATGTCCTTAAGTATAAACAATGTTTAACCAGTCACTCTGTATAATTCGTAACGCGATCATGCTTAATGGTTATCTTTTTGATGCTTGATATTTCGACCAGATTAACCGGCAGTGGTCACAACGGCCTGTCTGGTGCTGCGATGTCAGGTTTCCGTTTGTGAGGCAGAAAAATCTTTATCCATCCAATATGCGGAATGTAAGGGTACATTCCGCATATTTTTATTTGTCCATGTACCGTCACACACTAAACTTACGGTACCTGGTGGAAACATCACGGTCTTTTTATAGTTCGAAAAATCTCATATACAACGGCTTTGTCCGTCTGTTACACAACTTTCAACTCAAGAACCGTAAGAGCTAGAGACTCGCGGTCAACGCCATTCTTCTCAGCATAGTCGATATAACTCCGAAATGACTATGACCTTTGACCTCAAGGTCATGTGGTAACACGTGACCTTTGCATATTACTTGAACAATTTTTCGAACTCTAAGATTTACGGCAATTGCCGTTTCTCACTTGTTAAAGATATCTCCCGCACTAGGAATAATTCCGGTGTCGCGAGGGACTTTACAAACATTCAAACAATGGACACAAAGAACATCCAGTCTAGGAACAACTATTAATGAATTTTTATTTTGGGGAACGAACCCACAGCCCACGGCTCGGCAGCTATTGGCGATGCGACCACTTAAACAACTTCGCCATCCGTGCTGTTTATCAAAAAGGCAAACATTATGTATGATCGCGTTAATACCCGTTACGAATAGGCATGATGACAGGGATAAAAATAAGTGATTCTAATTAGCCCATCTTTTAGATTAACAAAAAATATTGGACACCTATTTTTTTTTAACCAAACAATAAAAGATATAACGCATTAAAGTTTGGGAGTGGAGGCTTGTGACGTCACACTTTAGTAAAATTTGTACCTACAAGTGACGTAACACGAAATTTAAACGCGTTGTATCTTTGTATCTTCGTTGTTATTAGTTTGTAGAACAAAAGCGTGACAAAAGAAAGAATACGTGTCCAATATTTTTTGTTAATCTAAAAGTCCAACTGATAACTTTTTTTAGTCATCATGCCTATTATATAATTATACATAGGTACATATTATATCATGCAACGCGAAAGTTTAAAAGTCATTATTGCGCTCTTTATTATGTTTGTCTTTTGACATTGCAGACATGTTACTATAATATCAGCCACGTTTATGTAATCTCCCACCGCTGGGCACGGCTTCTCAACATAAGAAGGTCAAGGCCATAGTCCAATATACTGGCCTAGTTGACTGACGTCACACTTCTTCGAGGACGTTATGGAGCACTCTCGAGAATAATATGGAGGTTTTATTAAACCTATGTAGTTAATAAGTTACTTAGTGCTTGAATGACTTTGAAGCATTCAATAATTAACTATTTAACACGAATATAAATTCAAATTCAAATAGTTTATTGCGAATATAGGTTGTAAATTTGGTGTTTACATAGTTTTAGTTTTATCAGTATTGATTAAGACTGCGCCGAGCGTAAGAAGCGGTTGCACTAAATGACAGAGCTCGATATTCAAATCGGCGCGCGGCCGCCATAGTTAAATTGTATGGAGGATTTGAAGTGCTTTTTTGATAAATATGTATCTTTATTGTCAACCAATAACTTAAATATTTGGGACAGAGAAATTGTAATATGACTATTTATGTTTCATTTAAGCTGTAAAATGGGATAGATTTCTACTGTTATAATCTAAAAATCACGTAACACAAGCTTACGTTTTGCATTTTTCGTGCAAATTTACGTAATTTTGTAGACGAAAATATTAATTATTATAAGTTTTTTACACGGAGTAATTGTAAACACATTCATTGTTATGGTAAATGTATATTTTATATTTGTATTAAACAAAAAGTGTTGATTTTATCAACTTAACTGTGACCGCCTGTTTTGGGACATTGCGCTCGGCGCAGTCTTAAACATTTAGTGCAGCTATATTCCGCCATTTGGCATGCAATATTCATTAGATTCTATTACACATTCGTATTAAATTATTTAAACATGCTCTAATTATAATCGAAGTTTACATAAAACGTAGGTAATCAAAAATAAAATAAATATCAATTAATTAATTGTTATCCATGTCATTGTTTTTATTATACAAGTCAATTTAAATAATACTATATAAATCAAGCCAATTTAGTTCTGAGTCATTATTAAAAGCTAATTATATTAAAGATATCATATTTTTATTTTCAATTTCTTCGAGATATTCTTTGACGCTGTAGGAATATTTTTTTTTGGTGGACGCGATTTATCGTATACAATATCTATTGCCATCATAAATGACGTAACAACACTTAGTATATATTGCAATAACTATTTATCTTGCAAAATTAATAAGAAACGGACCCAAGATCTTTGACAGCATGTGTATTACTTTATTTACAATTAATAATTCAATAAAATAAAAATGGCCAAAATGTCAGTTATTATATATTGACTCTTCATCCGCGATATGTTAGTTAGGTATTGACAGAGCTCAGCGAACGTTAAATAGCCACATCAGAAAGGTTTTGGAGAACGGTTAGGTTAAGTGTAGGACGGGCACGCCACGATCGTGGCGGTAAGTCCCTCTCACTCCGGACCATAGACTGAACTACGGCCGGGAGCGAGAGGGCAACCGATCCGACTGCCGCGATCAACTCATGGCGCTGCGATGCCCAGGCGGGGCAAACCGCCAAAGTGTGCAGCGCCGTGTCCGAGAGGCACCTCTGTTTCGAGTCCGTCTCCCCCCAGGGGGGAGACAGTAGGGTTTTATTAGAAGTGAGTGCCTTTGGGTAGGTCTCTTTGTGTAGTGGCCTGCCGTTTCATACGGCGGGCCGTAACCTCGGCGGGGTCGCGACCGCATGGGAAAGCGATTCGCGCGGCCCCGTCGATAGTGGTTTTGTTGAGGAACACCGTGGTAGGTTTAGTCGGTATTCCGGGAGGTACATTATCTTTTTAACATCTTTATTTTACCCCGGCGAGTCCGACATAATTCCTCAGCCCGCCCCCGCGGAGGGATATGCGTCATTGCATACAACACGTAGAAAAAAAAAAAAGAATGTGTAGGTATTGTCCGTACCCAATATTTATAATACTACGAAGTTATAATTACCGCGAAAAAGGGAAAAACTAGTAGTTTTTCCCTTTTTCGATAAGACAAGCTGACGCACAACTTCGTCTGCTTCATATAAGAGATTTTCCCGCGATTTTGTAACATTTTCATTTCTGCTCCGCTCTTATTGGTTGTAGCGTGATGTTATATAGCCTATAGCCATCCTTGATAAATGGGCTATCTAACATTAAAATAATTTTTAAATTCGAACCAGTAGTTCCTGAGATCATCGCGTTCAACCAAACAAACAAACAAACTCTTCATCTTTATGATATTAGTATAGATTAGCAGTTAGAAACTATACGTATACATAGAGACCCACTTATACATATATATAGTCTCTTTTTGTAATCTCTTTGTATTAGAGAACGAATATAGTCTGAAAGCACTAAATGATTTTTTTATGCATTTGTTTGTTTATCCCATAAGACTATTGGGAAAAATGGTCTATACCTATGCATAGACTTAAATTAAGTTTTGAACCTGAACGTAAACCAAAACATCCCAAATCAATTTGTCATACAATACAAACTACACTATATCTACAAGCAATAAGATTGATAATCGCATATCAATACTATATCATCCGACATACATACACATATCTACATATAAAAGGTCAGGGCCACAAGCTTAGTACACACAGATGACAATACGACCGCGTTTGTTTGTCCCATGGCCTAATGATGTTTACTATAACATAAATCATACACTCACACTCACAAACACTCTCTCACACACACTCCTTCTTACTCATACAGAGAGTCTTGGGGATAACGCCCCTTTGATTATTCAGTTGAATGTTTTTTATTGATTTGTATGATACCCAGTTAAGACATATAATTTATGTAGATACACCGATGGCTCTATAGTTTAGTTGGTCAGGTAGTTTGGGTTCGACTCCAAGGTGGAAATAAAATTAGCCCACCTAACCCTTTTTACACGGAGAAGAGGCTTGTGCCCAGGGTTACCATATCTCAGGATTTGTACTGAGATTTCAGGATTTTTGGACCTTTCACAGGATTGCGGCTGGATTTTGCAAATCATGAAATCTCAGGATTTGTAAAATTTTCAATAAAATACAGCTTACATTTTAAAGATCTCTTTAATAAATTAATTTTATTTTAAGTGTGTTCTCTGATAATGGGTGCGATAGAAACTAGATTAATATTGTTTTGAGAGGAAATTCTCAAACTGTAAAAAATCTTAGGATTTTCAATGGAAATCAGGCGTTTTCTCCGGACTTTTGATTTTTTCATCTGGTAACCCTACCTGTGCCCAGTAATGGGACAGTTTTATGAATACAGATCTTTTTATTAATATCTGTTTCTATTTCACGAGTATTTCCTTAGTAAGTCAAGCAAACCCGGCCCTTTGGGAGGCTTACACGGAGACATGCGTCCAAAATTAAGAGGCCCTTTGAGAGTTTTAATCTAAAGTGGGGTGGGATACCTACAAATATATGTATTGTCTGCAGCAGGCGTAGGACTATTGCTATGTATGGTCCTAAATATATCTGGGCTATAGGGATGCGTGTCTGATAGGTCGGTAACTATGGGTGAAAACCGTCAATAATGATATCAATGATATTGTATTCTTTATTTAAATATTTTCAACATAATTATGTAACATTTCTAACATATTCATACAAAAAAATACATTTAAGAATATAAAATACATGGAACTCAACGGTGTCGCCAACAGGGTCTAAGCTGACGGCGGCGCAGTGGTTACGACTCCAGAGACAGGAACCTCCTCATAATCCGTGCCGTGTCTAAAACCACTGCCTTCTGCATCAAACCCTTGATCCAAGCACCTAACGCGAGCTTCTTTAGATTGTGAGAGGGTCTTGGCTATTATATTTTATTAGCCTATGCGCGCGGCTCCGCCCGCGTAGTACCTACGTTAATAAAAAATATGTCCTTCCTACGTCCTTCCCCAGGTTTTAAACTACATCTGTACCAATTTTCTTCTAAATTGGTTAAATAGTTTAGCCGTGTAAAGGTAACAGACAGACAGACAGAGTTACTTTCAAATTAATAATATTAGTAAGAATTAAGTAGGTAGAGTCTAAATATTCTTTCTGTTCGTTACTTTATCTTTAAAGTTCCCCGCGATGTATATCAACGAGTGATGTAGGTAATCTATTAAAAAATATAAAGTAATATTCCTGTTAAGGAAGAGCTGTATTAAAACGACATTTCGCGAACTATGATTTTAGGTTACACATATGAAAAGCTACGAGTGGAAGTACCTTAGTTATAGGGACTTGGTTAGGGTCGCCACCTTTATTTTGATCAAATAGAGTACATTTACTATCTGAGGTAAAAAAAGTACATGTTCCGAAAATAAAGTATTATACTCCATTTAGTCAGGTATTTAATATATACTACTCAAAACAAAATAAGGGCCACTAGTTTATTTACATTTAAGTGCACTTTAGTAAACTGAAAGTAATTGATAAGTAGCATTATACTGACATTACGAACTCTTTGGTGTTTGATCTCTTTTATGCTGGTGTTCGTGTTCCTAATTTGAAAAGTATTGGCCATCATTTTAGGAGAAAAAATAATTGGATATTATTCTTATGTTTTTCTTCGATTGTCTTCTTAACTTGTTTCGGTTATTTTAGGAAAAAAGTTTTACTTTTTCAATTTTAATTGATTCATTTATCATCTCGCGTTAATCATGCCACCCGTACGAAGGCACATGGATACAATTACAGCAACCAGAGCCTATGATTCAAGAAGGACGTTCTCAGCGTTACGTGGGTTTGCAGTTGGGTTTTTCTCGAAGAGCTGTCCAAAATGTATGGAATCGCTTCCAAGAGACCGGCAGTGCTGCCAGGAGACCCGGTTCAGGTAGAGTTCGTGTATCAACGGCGCACGAGGATTGGTACGTCCAACTAAGTGCTCGTCGTGATCGTACAGTAACGGCCCGTAAGTTACAACACCACCTACGGCTGACAACGGGTACCCGTGTCAGTGATCAAACTATACGTAATCGATTGCACGAAGACTAGCAAATGTCAAGACGACGAGTTGTTCGAATTCTTCTGACCAGGGTTCAACGTGCAAACCGTTTAAGATTCTGCCGTCAGTATTTGAACTGGGGGATTAATCAGTGGGGCAAGGTGCTTTTTACAGACGAGTGCAAAGTAAATTTTTTTAATGATGATCGGCGTGTTGGGGTGTAGACAACGCGGCGAGCGGTTTTTGGAGTCCTGCATCCACGAAGTTGACCGTTTTGGTGGTCCCAACGTAATGGTTTGGGGTGGGATTAGTTTACACGGTAAAACCGAGCTCACCATTTTAAATGCGGGTACCGTAACTGCAGAACGTTACATCGAGGTCGTCATCAGGCCTCAAGTGATCCCATTTGCACAGCGAGTGGGACCTGGATTCATCCTGATGCAAGACAATGCCCGTGCACACACAGCTCGATCGACCCAAACTGTCCTAGAAGGGTCTCATATTGAGGTATTACCATGGCCAGCTAACAGTCCGGATTTAAATCCAATCGAGCAATTGTGGGACCGATTGAAACGCAGGGTTAGAGAGAATGAGCAAGGGGTCTACAACCAACAACAGCTGATTGACGCTTTAAAACGTGCCTGTGAGGAGATTCCAGATGAAAACCTGAGGAATTTGATCCAGAGTATGCATACGAGGCTTCAGGAGTGTATTGCTAAGAGACATACTCGTTACTAAAAAGAAGAAACAAAAGTGACAAGAACAGTATTTTGTCTTTTTCCGGTGATTTCTTTTGTTCATGTTTTTCATTTAAAATGGCCAATTTCATTATGAACTTAAAAAAAACAATTCATGATCATTATTTTAAACAATTGTTAGCCTATATTATAACCAATAACATTATTTTGTAGTTACATAAGTTAAACAATTTAATGTCTTTATTGTTTTCATGGTTCAGCAAAAAATCTTAGTGGCCCTTATTTTGTTTTGAGTAGTATATATCTAAAGGTAAACAATCTGGATGTGTCTTTTTATCTAAAAACTCATTTTAAAAATAAAATGCTGCTAAAGATCAATGTAAATACAACAATAACGATTACTAAATCAATTGAACCGTTACGCGTTAGTTTAACTAGTAGTTAATTTGTTTCACATGTTTTAGTTTTTTTATTTTTACGTGCGTAAATGCATTGACGCATACCCCTCCGCGAGGGCGGGCGGAGGGGTTATGTCGGACTCACCGGGGTAAGAGAAAGATGTTGAAAAGGGAAAAGATAATGTACCGCCCGGAATACCGACTAAACCTACCACGGTGTTCCTCGACAAAACCGTTATCGACGGGGCCGCGCGAATCACTTTCGCATACGTTCGCGACCCCGTCGAGGTTTCGGCCCGCCGCTCGCCGTATGAAACGGCAGGCCACTACACGACAAGATCTACCCTATGGTCACTTCACAATTAATCCCTACTGTCTCTCCCCTAGAGGGGAGACGGACTCGACACAGAGGCGCGCGTGGGAACACGCTCGCCGCCTATCGGATCTGGTGCTGAACGGTTGGCGGGCAAACAGACCCACAAAGCTCACCACCCCCAGGTCAAACCTCAGGGTGGCTGGAGGTCATCTCGCGCCCTCTAGCGTAATATGTGTTAGTGTAAAAAGTCACATCAAGTTTGTTTACCTTTAGTAAAGTACCTAACCAAATGGAGTACCTTTAGGTATTTATTTGACCTGATTTTTGTTACCATATTTTTATTGATGCTAGTAACATCTAATAGGTACATATATTTTACTTACTCTATTTTCACTTTTAATAAAGTATAAAGCATGTTTACCCGAAATAACGTACAATACTTTATTATAAAGTACGGTTGGCAACCATAGACTTGGTTGATATTGCTTTGCTAACAAAACTGGCAATTTGAGACTGAATTTACAGTTAGGTAAATATGGTTTTAAAATCTAGAATGATTTCTTTTATTCAATAATCACATAAATAATATACGAGGCAAGCCGTTCAAAAACGTATCATTAAAATTTGTTTTTCATTTACGCATGTTTACATCATTTACGTCAAGCTAATGGTAGTTATACTGCCACCTAGTGCCAAGTAGCAGTACTAAATTTATGTCTTAGGTAGCGACATCTAGTATTTATATTGTAAGACAATTCACGCATGCCTTGTATTAAGATAGTTTCAGCTACTGCTATAAGATGGCATTTTAGCAAGAAATGTTTTATATTATCTGATTTTATTTGTTTACCTTGTTGACATTAGAAACTATGGGCGGGTGTTATCTGAATAAGTTACTAATAGGGTTTGGTTATTGATTGCTCATGACCTTTATTTTCACCGTTCTCGAGGCATTTGATCGTCTGTATGTCATCTCTTACATTTCCCTAAGCTGCAGTTAGACGACGCAAAACTTTTCACTGGTGTTCGGTGTTCCATATAAACGGGCCCTCAAAGCGCCTTTAGCGGCAAATAAATAAACAAGATTGTATGGAAAGACATCGCGTCACTGAAACTAGGCCCATCGAGAGTTATAATGAATAATAGATTAAAAAATAAAAACCACACATTATTAAAAAAAGTGGAAAGTAATTTAATAATTTTAATGTAAAAAAGCGTGGGGTGGGTTATCAATATATATCTTAGAAAGCACATTAAATTACATAAAACTATTAAATTATTTGCCACATTTTTTATAGCGTGTTTTTTAGTTTTTAAACTATTATTATTATTTTTTTAACAATTTTTCTCTGAATTATTGTATTGTCATCGGTCCTCGATAAGTGTGCAAAATTTCAAATCAATCCGTCGGTTTGAAAGGGGTGAAAATCACGTTCAAAGAATCCGTTACATAGATTCATAGATACATAGATATACCAAGCTTATAAAAGCGTGTTAAAAATAAAAATCGTTAAATTTTATGTATTTTTTTAATACGGCTGGTCTTTCGTAGACTTTGCAAACAGCATTTGTATACAAAAACTTGTATGCCAAGGCCGAAATTCAATCCTTCAGACTGAATATTGGACATGGCGGCTAATCTTAACGAAGACTGGCCATCTGTGCAGGAGATTTGTATCATAGTGCACAACTATGTGCGATAACACAAGTGCACTTTTTATTCCTTTACTCTTATAATCTGATGGATTGATAAATAAGATTTTATTGGTAGAAAAACCAATACCTAATTTTATTGTTAGCTTGACCCGGGATTTGAACCTTTTACGCCTGTTTTATTATCAGAAGGATATTTGATAATATCTTATCAACATGCAGTTTACAATGCTAGAAGACCAATAGATTATTAAAAAGAAATATTTAACTTTATTATAGACAATTAAAATAAATAAATACTCTCTAAATAAAACTTCTCAGTCAAATAATGTCTTATCTATGAATAAAACTTCTAATTTATATTTTATTTGGCTTTGACAGAAATAAATATGAACGGTATTTTTTATAACTTACGCTGTTTGCTATAACTTGTGGAAAATTATCTAATCGAAATGTATGGAACGACTAGCAAACGGGCAACGTGCATCGCGGAATATGAAAATTTATCCTAGACTTGAGCCTAGAGTCTAAGATGAGCTGTTTGGCCGAGCACAATGAGACGTACACTAAGAAAGTGTTGGCGTCTCTTCAACCATTACCCTATTATCCGTGGAGTGTTGTCTTTCGGAATAACTTGGCCAGCATGCAGTTTGACACAGCAATATTTTGAGGAAGGAAAAACTCTGGCGAACGCTGACTGGCCGCGGGCTGCTCGTTACGCCATCTTCGGGGGAGCATACGCATCGCCTCTTTACCACTGCTGGTTGAAATACACATATCCATACTTCAAACAGAAAAGCCTTAGGACAGCTATAAGCAGAACCGTTATTGAAATGGCAGTGTTCGAACCATTTTGCCTGACATCATTCTTCTTCCTCATGCAGTTAATGCAAGGCGCGCCATTAAAAGCCTGCGTGAATGAAGTAAGAGAGAAGTTTTGGCCATCTTATATCACCGGGTGGGTATATTGGACGACGGTGCAGATTATAAACTTTCATTTTATATCTGAAAAGAACAGGCTGGTGTTCGTTAGCGTTTTTAATTATATTTGGGTATTATTTTTGGCGCACATGAAGGATAAATAATGATTGTTAATGTTCGGTAAGTAAGCAGAACATTTTCTTACAGACCGATTTTGAAAATTCTTAATTAATTATTTCTTTTGAGTTTGTCAATCAGATCATTACCTAGTTATAATACGAGTAAATGGTATATTTTGAAATTAAACACTTTATACGGATTTTGTCGCGTTGTTTATTTTACTTTCTAACACTGTTATTACATAATTTTGAATACTCTAACACTACTATTATTGAACTTTAATAATATTTAAGCTATATATTTTTAATTAAAACTATTTATATTTGAGTTTACACTTTGCCCCGACGTTTCGGTTGCTTTACAGCAGCCATGTTCACGAGATGGTAGATGTCCCAACGTTCTCAAGTCTACCTAGTTATTTCAAAGTACCCGAACATAATTTAATCTTTGGTGTTCCTATTTACGCAGAATGAGCTCAAAGAATCATGAAGTCTAGCTGTGTTTTGCTTCTTCTTGGGTTTGATTATTTGAATGACTGGAGAGTGAGACAGACAGAGGAGTGCAACAGGGTACCAACCACTACCTACGATTTGACAAACCACATATAATCGCAAAAGAACACCAATTCCTACCAAGGATGCTTCGCTTATTGAAATCAAAAACATCCTAATTTCAACAGAGAAAATTGTTGGAATGTACCACCAGCTTGGGATCCAGTAATTCAAATAGTCAAACCCAAGAAGTAGCAAACCACAGCTAGACTTCATGATGCTTTGAGCTCATTCTGCGTAAATAGATAACGACTACACTGGAACATTGAGACAACTACCATTTTAGTCTCCCCGTGCTAAAAAGCAACCGAAACGTCGGGGAAAGTGTAAACTTAAATATAGATAATTTTAATAATGTTATAAGCTTAAAAATGAATAAATTCAATAGTAGTAGTAGTAGTAGTGTAACAATTTCTTAATTATGTAATACAGTGTTAAATAAACAACGCGATAAAATCCGTATAAATGAGTTTAATTTCAATGAACACAAGGCTTCGATAACTTTTGTTTTGAAGCAATCTCACGTTCGGATTTGCCTTCGTTATGTAAAACAACGATGGCAGAACGCACTTCACTACTAATTTCGCGTGCTTTGCCCATTTTAAGATGTCTTGACTGTAGAAACCTCAAGTTTAGACTAATTGAGATAGTTTGTGAACAAACCAAGAAACCTCAGGTAATAATAAGTCGGAAACATGTGTTTTCGGAAACTAAATAATCCTTATTATTGACCAATGCGAAAGTAATTAGTAATGAGCACATCATAAAAATATTACCAGGACTCTACCACCTGGCTCTTGCGTAGCATTTTGTCGGTGTCTGAAAACAATAGATATTTACTGTCCAATAACTTGAAAGTAAACACAAGAATGACTTCTTAAGATATCAGGTATTAACAATAGAATATGCAGATGTGCATTTTTTTATTTATTTACGGGCTTTTATTGCAATTGATAGATTATTACGTTGTTTAAGTGCGGTCTTAAACTTGTGGTCAGCAGTGTACTTTCTGACTTGTATGCCATGTTGTCGTGCCACTCGTGCCAATAGATCCGTAAATCACAGCTGGAGGTCGATATTTCGAGAAGAACCAAAGTCATTTGTGCAAGCGAAGTCGCAAATAAAATCGTTTAACATAAAATATCGCAATATAAAATATAGGTAGGTACTCAAAGTACCCGAGCAATAAGTACAATGACATTTAATCGATGTTTGAAAAGCAACTAAAAATACAGATAAAATAAAACAAAAAATGTTTTCAGTTGACTTGGATTAGTCTTGCCATGCTTGCACTATAGAAAAACGTATAATACCGAGAAAGTGGTATTTATTATGGTCCATTTCATTAAAACTTATGACTTTTTAAGAAATTGTCATATCTATGATGAAGTTCAATAATGGTATTTATAAGAATTGCATTCGTATTAACTACGTAAGAAAAATTACAGACAAGCTAAAAAGGGAATAATTTCTCTGATAAAACCGTACACATATTGTAAAAAGTGTAGGCATGGCAACACTGCGTGTCTCAGATGAAAACAATGGATGCCGATGTATTTGAAATCGCGAAATGCTGTGTCGTGGTGGCTGCTTCTTTTTAACAACTGCCTAGAATCCACTCTTATACCTCGCTCTGGCGAAAATCCAAAGTTATAGCCCGGGCAAGCAAGATACCCCATAAACTTTCACCCTATATCACTACTGTGTCACACATATAAATTATTCGAACGATTGCTGCTGGCCAGGCTTTCAAGGTTGATAGATCCAGTTTTGACTCCAGAGCAAGCGGGTTTTCAACTGGTGAAGTCATGTTGCAACCAGACAGAAACTCACGCAGCATATTATGGAGGACGGGTGTGAACTTCGCAAAATAACTGGCGCTGTTTTCGTTGATCTCTCTGCAGCCTACGACACAGTGAACCTCAGAAGGCTTTTGTGGAAAGTGGAAACCATGACCGGTGACTACAAATTTGTCGTGATAATCCGGGAGCTCCTCCATAACCGTCGCTTTCAGTATCATATTCTATCGGTTCAGAGTCGTTGGAGAACTCAAAATAACGGACTGCCTCAGGGAAGTGTTCTGGTCCCGCTTCTCTTTAACATCTACACTAATGACCAACTCTCCTGCCCAAACACGTCTCGCTTCATTTACGCAGACGATCTCGCCCTAACTTCCCAAGCCACGAAATTTGAAGAAATAGAGGTGAATCTCACTACGGCTCTTAACATCTTGGGTCGTACTATGAGGCGAACGCACTTAAGCTCAACCCAATTAAAACAGAGTCATGTGCATTCCATCTGCGCAACAACCAAGTCAGTCGTAAACTCAATATTATGTGGCAGGGTGTGCCTATTGCCCACAATCAACATCCCAAATATTTAGATATTATACGAAAGTAGATTGAAAAATTTAAGGTCTTTTAAGTTTTTATAACGACTACGACACTCGTTCAAGACATTGTCAATAATCTCGTTAAACACGCGCCTGTAATATTGTTGAACATTGTCAACACCTCGTTTTCTTTTCGGTCGATCGCAATTTGGTTAACAAACAAAATAGTTTATTTGTGTGTACACAGCCCGCTAGCCAGCTATAAATACCATAATACTTTTTATTAAAAGAACGTGAATGAACACGGCGTCCAAAAGAAATTATTTTATTTTTGTCATCAAAAGACAAAGTCGAGAAAACACCACTTTTAATTTATTTAAACACACATCATCAACACAGATCTCACAGGTATAATTTTCCATAATTTACAGTAATTCCGGTAATTTCACTAATTATTTAGTTATCAATTACAAAGCGCTTAAAATCCCCTCGACAGCTCTGTGAAATAATTAATAATGGCGTACGATGCTATATTGCTAAAATAATAGGCCTATAATAAACAACAATTATGATGTTTTTGACAACTATTTAAACTGGTTGGATTTTCGTTGTCGGCAGTGCCTTCAGTCGGCAAGCACACACGTGCATTTTACACACACAAGCAAAATATTTGTCTCGTAGACAGCGTAATCGATTGACGTTTAAATGTACTGCCAATAAGCACGAAATATCCCTACTTCCAGACACCTCTCTATTATACAGTGTGTCCCGTCATGAACTAGCGATATTGTAAGTACCGATAAGACAACTATTTTAATACACAAATAAACTACAAAATCAAGTCCAAACTACTTATCAGCTATGTGGCAGCCATTTTGTTTTTTTTATTGAAATATTTTCTACGTGGACACAAAAACCATCATATCTCTCAAAATTTAGGTCATACTGGAATAAAAATAGTCTTATTCGAAGGGCAATACTATTGTCTATCATTAACAACTTGATCGAAGAGTTGTCACTATCAAATCTTTGAAAAAAAACCAAATTCCATCTAAAATATTTGAAAAAACTGACACGAATAAACAAATCAATGTACATTATTGCAAAAATAGCCCCGATGACCCATTTTGTTTTTCTGCGAGATTGACAGGGTATAATCTAAGCTACGATACAACATTCAATTTACAGCTGTATGACTATTGGTTTAGAAGTTATTGTTGTTTGAACATAGCCTATGCGCAAGCACCATGGTCAGAATCCTAAACAGGAAAATCAATAAAACACAAAATTCTAATTAACATTTATTTGTGTAAAGGTTTTACATTACAATAACGCACATCACATTAATTGTTCAAAGTGGCCACCTCCGGCTTGTAGGCAAGCTACAGCTCTCTGTGCCACCTGGCCTGATGCGCGCCTAATCATGTCGAAATCAGCTCTGATTTCTTCGCCAACTACCATGATTTTCTCGACGAGTTGTTCTCTTGAGTTGGGAACTGCAGCGTACACCTTTTGCTTCATATGACTCCACAAAAAATAATCTAATGGTGTTAAATCGGGTGAGCGGGGTGGCCAAGCTACTACACCGCTGCGACCAATCCACGGCGAATGATTTGTATTTAAATAATTTCTTACTGCTAGAGAATAGTGGGCGGGTGCACCATCCAGCTGGACCCACATTTGCTGACGATATGCCAGAGGTAATTCCAAGAGACTATCAGCAAATTGGGTTTCCAGGAATCCAGGAATCTAGCGCCGTTCAATGTAGGAGGCAATTCCAAGGGCTCAATCAAACGATCGTTGATTATGCCCGCCCATACATTCACCGAAAACTCATGTTAATAATAATAATAACATTTATTTGCGTAAAATGTGGTTTATACAAAAGTTGGTACAATATTATTTAGAGCAGCGACACATTCCGCCAAATGAAGTTGGCATGCAAATATTTAAGGCTTATATTTAACTTCGTATTTAAATCAACATTACTTATACAATCATCTACAGTGCATTTCCATATATATAAAATCGACATGACCCTTTTTGTAGAAATTCTTCAACTGTATAAAAGCTCTCCACAATTAACCATTTTTTTAAGTCAATGCAGAATTTATTGCAAGGCTGTTTAACTATTTCTCGCGGCAAAGAATTATATATTAAAGGTGCCATATATGAGCAGTTTTTACGGAACAACTCTAAGGAAGGAACAGGCATTTTCAGACTAATATGTGTAGTCGTCCTTTTATTGAAATTTGAATTAACTTCAAACATTGTTATATTATATTTGACAAATTTGGCCATCTCGTAAATATAGATGCTAGGCACAGTAAGTATTTTTTTAGTTTTAAATAAGGGCTTACAAGATTCATCCCATCGCATACCATAAATAGCCCTAATACACTTTTTTTGGGCTATGAAAACTCTTAGTAGATCTGTTCCATTCCCCCAAACAATAATACCATATCGGATTATCGAGCAAACATAGGCGTGGTAGACTGTGAGTAAAGTTGCTGCAGGTGTGCAATGTTTTAATTTTTTTAAAGCAAATACTAGATTATTTAGTTTATTACAAATAGCTTCAATGTGATTCTTCCACGACAAGTGTGCATCAATATGTATACCTAAGAATTTTATATTATTAACTTGTTCTATAATTTTACTGTTATGCTTAATATTTAATGTTATAGGTTTTCTTTTATATGTTTTAAAATTGATTATTTTAGTTTTATTTATATTTATTTTAAGATTATTTGAATTCATATAATTAATTACAATTTTAAAACAATTATTAATGTCATTTTCATGTTTTTTTATGTCACTAGATTTTATTACTATGGTAGTATCATCTGCAAACAATATACTTTTATGTCTAATTTCTGACGGCAAGTCATTGACATAAATCAAAAACAGCAAGGGTCCTAAAATGCTCCCTTGAGGCACACCACGACCATTGCTTTTGGATTCCGAATCATAATTGATTAGACTGTTTGAGGCTAAGTCGAGTTTAGTGATTCTGGTGATCTGTGTTCTATTAGTCAAATAAGTCGTGAGCCATTGTTGAGCTGGGCCTCTAATGCCATACTTTTCTAATTTGTTTAATAGGATAGTATGGTCCACATGGTCGAAGGCCTTACTTAAATCAAGAAAGAGGACTGAGCAAAAGGATCTTGCATTTAAAGTATTTATTATTGAACTTACAAGGTCATAACTAGCCAATACTGTAGATTTGCCCTTTCTAAACCCATACTGCGAATCTGTAAAAATGCCATGAGTATTAAAGAATGATAACAACCTCTTATACATAACCTTTTCAAAGACCTTTGAAAGGACAGGTATTAATGCTATCGGACGGTAGTTATCTTTATTATATTTAGAACCTTACTTATGAAGAGGTTTGATGATTGATAATTTAAGTCTATCCGGAAAATATCCTTGCTCCATCGATAAGTTAATGATATAGGACAATGGTGCTGACACGTAGCGACGAATATCTTTAAGAAGTCTAGTCGTAATACAATCATACCCCGCTGATTGTGTATTGTTTAAGTTACTAATGATTCTGTAGATTTCCTCAGGGGTCGTAGGATCAAGAAAAATACTACTACAGGTTGAAATAATCTTAGTTGACGTATAACCTTGATCTATGAATGAAATAGTAGGACCAGTGTCAGCAGTTTCAGTAAAAAAGTTATTTAAAATTTTAGCTATATCTGTACCACATGAAATAATAATGTCATCATCCTGAATTCGATTCAGTAACTCCCTCGACCTTAAGTTACCTATTTCACTGTTGACAACTTCCCAAGTTGCTTTAGCCATGTTTTTAGCAGTAGTTATATGTTTTTCATTGTTGATATATCGAGATTTATTTAAACATGTTTTAAGTAATTTTGAATAAACTTTGAATTTTGTTTTATTTTTATTATTTTTATTGTTGTAATACTCGAACCTTAACGTTCTCTTAGTTTTGCAACTTATCTTAAGTCCCTTTGACAGCTTTTTACGTTTAAAAATTTTGAAGACTTTTTTTATCTTGATAGTAGGGAAACACAGTCTATGAAAAAGAATTAAAAGATCATGAAATATATTGAACGCATCATTAGCGCAAGAAGTATTGTAGATATCTATGAAACTCAGACTACCTATACTATCAATGAACTTTGCTGAGTTTTCTTTGCACATATCTAAGACTTGTTCAAAATAGAACTCTGACTGCATATTATATTGAACATCTTTCAAAATTGCAACTTGTGCTGATTCGTGATCAGACAAAAAGAGCTTGACTGTTTTTCCTAAAACATTCGGAACATTACTTATAATATTATCTATGCACGTCAATCGACGAGTTGGTTCGCGAATATGAAATTGCATGCCATTATTTGATAATAATTCTGAGAATTGAACGCTGTTTCGATCTTGTGCTAAAATATTAATATTGAAATCACCACAGATTACAATTTTAACATATTTACGGTCTAGTTTAGGAAGAACAGACTGTAGCTTTGCAAAAAATATGTTTGGATTCGAATTAGGTGTTCTGTAAATACACAGCACACACAGTTTCATCGACTTTATACCAACACCACATATTTCAAAATGACTATCTACCCCGAAATCTTTTATAAAAGCCAAGTCAGCGCAATCTAGATCGTTTTTAACTAATATGCACGTACCTCCTCTGCGTTGGTTATTCCGACAGTAAATGGACGCAAGTCTATATTTATTAAGGCTAAGATATTTTTCATCACCTTTTTGAATGAAATGTTCGCTCAAGCAAATCACAGACGCTGGTATATTAAATTTATCGAGTTCACTTAAAGCAACTTCTAATTCTTGAGTCTTATTTAATAGTCCTGCTATGTTTTGATGAACAACGATAAACTGTGAGGATTTTTGATTAGTTTCGAAAAAATGTAAATTCATTTGTAATAGATAATTTGCAATTTCTTACCTTTTTTATAACTGGGAAATAATCTGTTATTAATTGCTTACGACCTGCTACAGGTAAAGATTTTTCTTTGGCACAATTTTTAGCTTTCATTTTATGAAAATAAAATGGTATAGTGCCCTTTATGGAATGCGTAGGAATTTGTTTAGACGTACGATTAGTGTATAATGATATAGGCTGGGTATTGTAAATATTATTGTTATTTTTTATTTTTTTAGTGTAATTAAGATACGTACTGTTATACTGCACCACATTTATGTGATGTATGATTTTCTGGGCAATATCAGGAGTACAAGAGTTAGTTTGAATATAGACACAGTTACTGTAATTATTAGCGAGGAGTCGTATGTGATTGTTAAGCTTTCTTTCATTCAAAAATGCATTGTAGATGACGTTATTAACATAGACATTACAATTCCGTAGAAGCTTGAGAGCTGAACTGAGCTCTGACAATACATTGATCGGATTTGTATCGTTACATCCAGTCATAATAATGACATGATCATCTTTAGTTAAGGTCTGTGCTATCGTATGACAATCGGATAAAACAGCATCGGTTCTTGCATCTATTTTCCTATATCCTATAATTCTGTAGTCCTTGATTATTAATTTACTTTTATTTTGTACAATGGTTGGAATTATATTTTCTCCTTGATTGTCAGCAAAAAGAATAATGTTGCCACTAGTACCGCTTGTTGTATTACGAGACAATTTATCCGGACTTTTATGTATAATTGGCGGTGTCTGTGAGTTACTTGACACCCGTGAATGTATTTCCTGGACGGTCGGTGAATTTGACAGAGATATTTTGGTGCTGCGGCGCTGAGGTGTATCCAATTCGGTCTCCAAGTCTAAGCGGCGGGCAGTAATATTCAGCTTATTTGATTTTATCGACCTTCGAGAGATTTTAGAACTTGAGATCGTGTCGCTGCGTTTAATACTCATACTTCTGACGTACATCTTTTTCAATTGCTCGTTTCTTTTTTTCTCGCTATTGACAAGTACTTTCAAAGAAGTGTTTTCCAAATTGAGTGTATCAATTTCTGCGTGTGCTGTTAATAACTGTTCTCTTAAATCTTGGTTTTCGTTTTTCAATTTAATAATTTCATCGTCTCTTAGATGAGTAGATAGATCTATCAGGCTTTTCATACTTCTAATGCTCAGATCGGAGGCTAACGAGTCGATTGATTCATTTGAAAGTGATCGTTGTTGATGTCTAAGCTTAAACGTTTGTTTGCGTTGTGTTATGTTACTCGTTCCATCTGAGTCCATATTTGACACCATGTATTATATTGTTCCTGATAAATAAAGCTTAAGTTTTGGTGAAGTGAAAATCTTATTCTTAAATGAAGCGCACTCCAGATCTATAGTCAATTTTTTCTTCTAAATTCTACTAAATTTTTACTATGGTATCATTGAGCATCTGATATAATTGGAACGCGCTCTTGGTCTATAGTAGAAAAAAATCTTCTAAATTCTACTATTATTTTTACTCTGGTATCATTAGCCCTCTGGTGCCAAGTAGTGAGAATTATTAGTAACTATCAGTGTAATTATAAAAAAGAAATAAAACTTATGAGAGCCCAGCCTTAGATCAAGGTTCAAACCCATAAGAGAATGTACAGCCTTATGTTGATTATCGGATCGTGAATGTGCAGCTTTATTTTTGACACTGACGGCTCGGTATGCTATAAATGTATCAGAAGTGATGGTCTGGAACGTGCCGTGTATGAATGTTTATGTTGGTACCACTGTGAAATTCGCGCAAAATATGCTATTTGAACAGAAAAAACGGATTTATGTATGAAGAATATTATTATAACGTAAATTACTGCATAAAAACCACTTGCAAATATGTCTTTGTTACAGTTTATCGATTTATAGTCACTTTTATTCACAGTGGAGTGTTTATTGTTTTGAAATGATTATTGTTTTTATCACACAATGGCACTATGTTTATGTCTTTATATTAAGCACTGTATTGGATATACCACTGAGATAACATTTATATAAAGTTATTAGCACTAGTGTTTATAAATTATAACTGTATTTTAACAGGAAAACGATTTTAACTAATTAAATACGAATAAAATACGCGGAGCACTTGTTGACATTGGCTTGGGTTGCCAGCTTATGTGTTGAAATGAACTTTGGCGCACTGCCTTTGGGTTCGCAGAGCTCCAGAGATGATCATTTCGGTGATTTGTGATGCCAGCTCTAGTGAATTTAGCCTCATCAGTCCACAGTATCTTTTTCAGAAAATCAGGATCATGTCTTGTCCTTCTATTGAGCCACGAACAAAACACGGATCTGGATGCATAGTCTACTCAGATTATGTCTTGGACTCGGCGAAAATGAAAGGGGTGTAATCCCTCTCGTTTCAAAATTCTCCATACACTCGACTTAGATAGCTGTAGTTGCACAGCAATGCGTCTGACACTTAGTCTGGGATCATTGGCTATCAGTCTAAGCACTTCCTCTTCATCTTCGGGCGTTATTATACGAGCGCGTTCATTAACAGACCTTTGGATTCCTCTTTCCGCTAACCTTGAGTGCACCTCGATAAAAGTTTGGCGGCTCGGGGTAGGCCGGTTAGGGTATCTCCGTCGATATTCTTGTACAGCTCGATTTGCACTTCCATTGCAAAAACCATATACGAAATGTATGTCGGCAATATCATGGGACGAATATTGACGATTTTCCATGTTAGTATCACACTGTTAACAATAATAATTAACAGTAATACAGAGCACGTAAACACTTAAACAGCAGAGCAGTATGTGAAAGTAGTGATCACAACGCAGGGCGAGGGACAACTAAACTAACTAATAATCCTTAAAACTATGGGATTTTTGCCAAGTAAGGGATCTGTATTTTCCATCTCGCTTACTCACAATATTAGCGAGCAGTATTTCTGGCCTGCTCTCGCATGGAACGCAGTGAGCGCCAGATAAGATCTTTACAATGGGCTTTTGTGCTTGCGCATAGGCTATGTTCAAACAACAATAACTTCTAAACCAATAGTCATACAGCTGTAAATTGAATGTTGTATCGTAGCTTAGATTATACCCTGTCAATCTCGCAGAAAAACAAAATGGGTCATCGGGGCTATTTTTGCAATAATGTACATTGATTTGTTTATTCGTGTCAGTTTTTTCAAATATTTTAGATGGAATTTGGTTTTTTTTCAAAGATTTGATAGTGACAACTCTTCGATCAAGTTGTAAATGATAGACAATAGTATTGCCCTTCGAATAAGACTATTTTTATTCCAGTATGACCTAAATTTTGAGAGATATGATGGTTTTTGTGTCCACGTAGAAAATATTTCAATAAAAAAAACAAAATGGCTGCCATATAGCTGATAAGTAGTTTGGACTTGATTTTGTAGTTTATTTGTGTATTAAAATAGTTGTTTTATTGGTACTTACAATATCGCTAGTTCATGACGGGACACACTGTATATTCTATTTGTTTAATAGTTCGCTCAAGGACCAATAGATGGCAGTGACACAAGCTATTTGTTTAGTAGTTCGCTCACGGACCAATAGATGACAGTGGCACAAGCTCTTATTGTATCTGATAATTTTATTGTGTATTTATTATTATTCAGCTTGTAGTATTTAATAAATAGATTTCTATTATATAGACTTACATAGGCCAGCGGACTAGGGTATGCAGTGCTTATTTGCTTGTATGAAGCGCACGCGCCTGCTTCGCCCTAGCCTTTATTATTCCCAAGTCTCTTGGGGTCGGCTTTGCTAGTCGAACCGGATTTGACTGGATATCAGTTTTTACACGGAGCGGCTGCCACGTGACCTCGGCAACCCAAAGGCTAACGATACTCTAAGGCTAGACCAGTGTTAGGCTATTATAGGTCACTGATTTCCCAAAAACGACTGCCATAGATGTTCATGGCAGCTGGGACCGACGGCTTAACGTGCTCTCCGAGGCACGGAGCAGGCGATAATTGTCAATCAATACGCACATAATTTCGAAAATTCATGTATCTTCTGAAAGTCAGAACCACGACGGCGACGTTCACTTCACTAGGCTGACGGTCAGCCATACTCTGCTTTCGCGAGAACTTCACTGAAGGCACTTCCGTCTGATTTAGGCCTCTAGGGAAGGATCCTCTCCTTCTCCACAGGAACACTGCTGCTGCGGTTACGACTGCTCCTAACAAGCCATAGCAAATGACGTTTTGGTGAACGTTGTGCGTTGATATGTTAAAATCCGAGCAAATGCTCGGATAAAACCGCGCGCGTTTTCGCTATGAACGGCGTCTCGTGGCGTGCTTCAAAAAATGTTATACATTGATCTTATCGCTCGCCGCGCGCCGCCTCGCGCTAAGTTGCCGCTCACAGCGGCAAGGTCGTGAACGGGCCTTCAGGTTGCAGTTAGATGACGCGAAACTTTTCGCCGGTATTCGGCGTTCCATATAAACGGGCCCTTAAAGCGCCTTTAGCGGCAAATAAATAAACAAGATTGTATGGAAAGACATCGTGTCACTGAAACTAGAGAACATGGAGAGTTAATAGAGAGAGAATAAGAAGTAAAATCGTTAAACTTTGTGTTTTTTTTAATACGGCTGGTCTTTCCTAGACGCTACAAACATCATTTGTGTACAAAAACATGTATGCCAAGCCCGAAATTCAATCCTTCAGACTGTATATTGGGCATGGCGGCTAATCTTAACGAAGACTGGCCATCTGTGCAGGAGATTTGTATCATAGTGCATAAGTATGTGCCATATATGATATAATACAAGTGTACTTTTTATTCCTTTATTCTTATAATCTGATGGATAACTTTATTGTTAGCTTGACCTGGTTGTTGGGACAGAATCCCAGCGATAAATGCTAAATTACTAAAAATGTTAAATGAGTAGACAAATTCTTTATTCTAAGGTTTTATTGCTACTAAAATGTATGCGATATTTCATAATTGATGTGTTATATATTAATTGCTGACATAACGTGAATGTAAAAGAGTGGCGCATGATTAAGGGTCAATGTACAGCTTAGCTTGTACATATTGCCCACCAGAAAGGATAACAATGATAAGAAACTAATGATAATAATCTAGTGATTAAAATGTAAAGAATAAATATTGTCATTAAAGTCGAAATGTTTTACACTACACTCCACGCACTGTCATATTCAGTTTGCTATCGAGTACACGTGTACTTGATAGTTACGAACGTTGCGTGCACTCGTTTCACTTGCCAATAATTATACTATAGTCTACAATTAAAACTCGCTAGTCAAGATCGCCCGTGTAAATAGACCGTTTTTGAGGAATAGGCGACGTAGCCATACCTTGTGTGCTATTTAAACTACGTGCTAGCCACGACGGTGACATTCACTTCACTAGGCTGACGGTTAGCCATACTCTGCTTTCGCGAGAACTTCACTGAAGGCACTTCCATTTGATTTAGGCCTCTAGGGGAGGATCTTCTCCTTCTCCACAGGAACACGGCTGCTGCGGTTACGACTGCTCCTAACAAGCCATAGCAAATGACGTATTCGTAAACGTCGTGCGTTGATATGTTAAAATCTAAAGAATTCGGTGCATTTGCCGAAGCCGTTTTCAATTGGCTGATCTGATGCTCGATGTCTCCATTGTCATTAGTTGAATTGTCCACTGGCTCGGTGTAATGTGATAGTGATATATTAACCAAGTGATTGAGCTCAGTTATCTGTGGTATGTCTATTTCAGGATCAGATTTTATAGCATTTTCAGAGCGAGAGCGTGAGTATAAAGCGAAATCTTTGCCTTTAATAATGCATTTAGGCTGCAGGCTTATGACACCGGCTGCAGAGACTTGGTTGTATGTAATCTGATCTTGGCAAATTATTCGAATAGCATAACTATTGCAACAAAAATAAAAAAATTGGGATGGATCGTTTATTTTGATCCACTTATCTACACATTGAGACTAATTGATGACACATTGATTCGTTGTTTGATTGATTTTGCAAAATCTCGTCTATTGGCAGATAATTGAGTGGCTTTTCAATTGCACATAAATAGGAAGTTTCGTGACGTAAACAGAACTGTAACTCCATAAATGATACTGTGAGGTAAGAATCCTTTTGTATATTGATGAGTACATACTCTGACACTAGGATTACACTGAGCATAGCTTTACCAACTTGATGAGGAACTGACAAGACTTTGTAAAGCTTGTAGCTGTTTCTACTTGATAAGGGAAATGTAATCTCGAAAATGACGTAGTCTGTCATTACTCTTGCTTTCACTCACAGCATACTGTATACTGACTTGAGATCCGACTGTATGTTGTTGATCGGCAAAGTAATGTCTTTGGTTAGCTGTCCCGAGATGAAGTGTAACTCATTCGTAAGTTGATCTGGTGTCAGTAAATGTGAATTAAACTTGCCGTGGTATATGTCAGTAATGGTGTCTAGTAATGTATCTTGAATAGTTTTTGAAATATATTTATTGTTGTTAATGGTAATAAAGTAAAATCTTGTATTTTGTTCAAACTTTCTATATTTTATCTTACGATGTTGGTTGCTTGATCTAATTCATTGAGATGATTATTTATCGCCTTGTGTTGTACTTGTATATTTTGTTCCGTACGTTTCAGAATATTATACTCCGATTCAACGACAAACGTTTGGTATTTTATTAAGCTAGTCAGATAGTTGTCATATTGTTTTAGGTGTTGTATGTCTTGCCTGCATTTTTCTGCGAAACTTTCGTCTAGTACTCTGAATAAAGTATTTGCAGCATAGCCCACTCCATTGATGAGACCGCGTAGCTGTCTAAGATGGGCGTCAAAATGCTGATTTAATAGCAACTTGTTATAATGCTGTATTTCAGAGTACTCATGTTGTAATTGCGATATAATCATTTTACAACGATCTTTGTCTGGTAGCTGACCACATCATTTTTTTAAATAATTCACGAATTTTGTCGCCGCTGTCATGCCATCCTAGTAAGGAAACATATTATAGTAAACGATGAGAGTCTACTTGTCTCGTATTAACTGTAGGTTATCGACTGGATCAAAATGTAAGGACATATTGTTGGATAATGCTGATATGCTAATTGTTGCTTGTGATGTTGTTACTAAAGACAAGAAAAAAATTTGTGCGATCGCTATTGAAGCAAATATCGATTTTGGATTTTTCAACAATCTTGTTGGCTGTTCTTCCGAATTGCTATTCTTTGACTTGGGCTCATCGTTGTTACCGGGTGGAATTGGTAGCATGGACAACTTGACAATTGGTCTCTTGATAATACCATTTCTTGTTTTTAACGACACAACTCTAAAGAATCCGTCCTGACCAGGGTGACGATCGACACTTCTACCCATCATCAATTTGCCTGGAGGTAGATTGTCGTCATGTACCGTTACTAACTGTCCGACTTTGATGTTGTCTTTAGTTTTAACCCACTTAGACCGCGTTGATAACAGATGCCCAAATGGCAATCAAATACCTTACGGTATTCTGATTGCCATTTGTGCCATATGTCCTGTGATATTTTAGCTGTTAGAGTCCACCTGGTGCGTGCATCGTGTTCTGTTTCAATTATTGTTGTTCCCAGCCTTCCTTGCAGAAAATGAGCCGGGTAAGGACATCCAAGTCGTCGATGTCTTCTGATAACGCACATAGAGGTCTGGAGTTTAAGCATGACTCCACTTGTGCTAAGATTGTGGCGTATTCCTCAAAAGTAAGCTTTTGCTCGCCAACTACTCTGCTGAGGTGATGTTTCAAGCTTCTTACGGCTCTTTCCCACAATCTATCGGCACTTGGCCACGAAGGTGCATTAAAGTGCCATTGTATGTTAAGGTCTGTCAACTCCGTGAATACCTTGTCGTCAAACATACGTTGTAGATCTACGAACTGTTCGTTTAATATCCGGTTAGCCCCCACGAAGTTAGTTTTGTTGTCACTGTATATGTGACGCGGAGCTCCCCGTCTTTCTGCCATCCGACGTAGCGCAGCTAGAAACACTGAACTACTCAAGTCCGACACCAGCTCTAAATTTATAGCTCTAGTCACCATACATACAAATAACGTGATATAGCCTTTCGTTGTCCTTAAGCCACGTCCTTTGTTGGTTTTTAGTTCCACGTAGCCTGTGTAATCTACACCGGTGTGGTGAAATGGGGTAGCAGGATTGCTCCTTGCTTCTGGTAGATCACCCATTAATTGTTGCTGCAATTTAGGTGTATATTTTTTGCATAGTACGCAATTTCAAAGCACCTGTTTTACCACATTGTTACCGCCGAGTATCCAATATTTCTGCCTGATATTTGTTAAAGTTAAGCGAGGTCCTCCGTGGTAGGTTATTTGATGCGCTTGGTCTATAATTAGGGTTGTTAAACGGCTGCTATGTGATATAATGGCTGGATGTTTCATCTCGCTTTACCCAAACGTCCAACTACACGTATGACACCCTCTCGATCGATGAAAGGATATAATTTTAGTAATTTACTCTTGCTGCATAATTTATAAAACACATTTCTTTGTATATGTTTTATAAATAATAACTTGGCATTTACATAATGCCAAGTTATTGTTTATTCACGTAAGGTGATATATGAAGGCAATGTCCTATGTTTAGCCGACGTTGCGTTAATCGTATTGTTTTTATTGCTCGTAGTAACCATGCTATTAGGTTCGTTAAGGAACTATTATTTTCTAGCAGTTTCATGATAATGCTCTCGGTATCAGGTTTCTGAGTGATAGTTGCTGATTGTTGACCTTGACCGCATTTCACTTTCAATTCTAGATCTGTAGTGAAAACCGTTTGTTTTGATAACGCCAATCTCTCATCGAACGAATTCAACGATTTAGGTCCGTTCCACTACAAGGGATGATTCTTTAATTCAGAAGCCATGATCCCACTACTTGCTGCATCTGCTGGATTATCTTCTGATTTTATATACAACCAGCAGCCTGGTTTTATGATCTCAGTAATGGTTGTAGTTCTGTTTGCTACGAACGGTTTCCAGCGTCCTGGATCGCCATGCAGCCAACCCAAGACAACCATGGAATCTGACCAACAAAACACACGTATCTCATGCTCACTTTTGCACACAGCTGCAAACTTACTTTATAAGGCTGCTTAGCATCTGTACACCAGATAATTCCAATTTCGGCAGAGATATTGATGTCGCAATCGGTACCAACCGAGATTTGGTGACAAGTAAAATTACGGATGTTTAATTTTTCCTTTTCAAGAAAGCTATCAGCTGTTTAAGTGAGCATAAGATACGTGTGTATAATTGATGTGTTATAAATTAATTGCTGACATAACGTGAATGTAAGAGAGTGACGCATGAATAAGGGTCAATGTACAGCGTAGCTTGTACACTGGTATTTGAACCTTTTACGCCCGTTTTATTATCAGAAAGATATTTGATGATATCTTATCAGCAATACATTGCAAATTTTTTGGAAGACCAATGGATTTGTTATAGACAATTAAAAATAAATAAATACTCTCTAAATAAAACTTTTCAGTCAAATAGTGTCTTATCTATGAATAAAACTTCCAATTTACAATATTATGTACAATTTGTATATTTTATTTGACGTTGACAGAAATAAATATGAACGGTATTTTTTATAACTTACGCTGTTTGGAACTCGTGGAAAATTATTATCTCGATTAGATTACATGTATGAAACGACTAGCCAACGAGCAACGTGCGTCGCGGAATATGAAAATTTCCCCTAGACTTGAGCCTAGAGCTGACGAGCTGTTTGGCAGAGCACAATGAGACGTACACTAAGAAAGTGTTGGCATATCTTCGACCATTACCCTATTATCCGTGGAATGGTGTCTTACACAATAACTTGGCCAGCATGCAGTTTAACACAGCAATATTTTGAGGAAGGAAAAACTCTGGCAAATGCTGACTGGCAGCGGGCTGCTCATTACGCCATCTTCGGAGGACTATACATATCGCCTCTCTACCACTGCTGGTTGAAATACACACTTCCATACTTCAAACAGAAAAGCCTTAGAACAGCTATTAGTAGAACAGTTATTGAAATGGTTGTGTTCACGCCATTTTGCCTGATATCATTCTTCTTCCTCATGCAGTTAATGAAAGGCGCGCCACTAAAAGCCTGCGTGAATGAAGTAAGAGAGAAGTTTTGGGCATCTTATATCACCGGGTGTGTATATTGGACGGTGGTGCAGATTATTAACTTTTATTTTATATCTGAAAAGAACAGGCTGGTGTTCGTTAGCGTTTTTAATTATATTTGGATATTATTTTTGATGCATATGAAGGATAAATAATGGTAATGTTCGGTAAGTAAGCCGGAAATTTTCGTGCTTTGTCTTGCTTTGTGTGTTATTGTTCCATCTAATGTAACGATGGTTGCCTGAATACCTATCCAAGTACTCTTTTACATATTCCACCTGTGAAACATCTGCTTTCGTCTTGTTAAGACAGCGCCGAGCGTAATGTGCTAAAACAGGCGGTCACAGTTAAGTTGATAAAATCAACACTTTTTGTTTAATACAAATATAAAATTTACATTTACCATAACAATGAATGTGTTTACAATTACTCCGTGTAAAAAACTTAAAATAATTAATATTTTCGCCTACAAAATTTGCACGAAAAATGCAAAAAAGTAAGCTCCAGTTAAGTAATTTTTGGATTATAACAGTAGAAATCTATCCTATTTTACAGCTTAAACGAAACATAAATAGTTATATTACAATTTGTCTGTCCCAAATATCGAGATTTGAATATCGAGCTCTGTCATTCAGTCCAATCGCGTCTTACGCTCGGCGCAGTCTTAAAAGTCTTAAATTCTTTTACAAATTACATTAAATTACTTCTGATTAAATCAGTTAGGTCTTTAAATTGATGCCACTTGGTGATATCCTAGGTTACCATTGCTTACCCTGAGGTTTTGGGGGTGGTGGGCTTTGTGGGCCTGCCCACCATCCGTTCAGCACCAGGTCTGAGAGGCGGCGTGCGTGTTCCCACGCGCGCCTCTGTTTCGAGGGGCGATGGGGACATCCCCTTTCTCTACGACTATCCCAGTTTATGATATAGCTTTCCCCTAAACCAACCATACTGGTTATATTAGGGGAGCCGCTGTACCTTCCAGTGCCCGAAGGCACCTTCCGGGACCAGTTATAGACAGGTCTTGTCCCCAAATCTCGACTCTCCACCCTAACCTCAGAGATCCGGTCCTCATAAGCGAGCTACCTCGTGCCCAAGTGACACTACCTATTCTCTAGATAGGTACCGGAGCAATAAAGCCGCTCACCACCCGCAACTCGGAGAGTTGCTAACGAAAACCTCGCTGAAGCCGAGGGAGAAGCCGCCTCCCATATCTCCAGTATGGTACCGGAGCTGTGTAAGGCAGGCTCACTTCCTTACATACATTTGTATGCCTACCCAAATAGGCCTACAAGCCGGGTGTGGCCCGAGTCACTCCAGCTATGACTCTTACTTGCTGAGCAGGCAAGCGCCCGAGATGCGTTGCGGCAGTGAAACCACACTGCCACTTCGCTAAAGGCAACTCCGTGCCTCATGCGACCGACTGGTTCGCACTGGCCGCGCCTGAGTCCGACGCTCGAACGCAACGTGCCTGCCGAGCAAACGAACATGTCGTCCTCAGCGGCCAACCACATACCCGTGCGAGTCCAACACCAATGTCAGGCACCGCGCACTCTAGTCAGCGGTCGATAGAACACGCCTTTCGAGGCGCAGTGGGCTTCCTGACCCCGCAGTACCCTGGTCCAAAGGGGGAGACCCGTAGTTCTCCCCTCTAGGGGGAGGACAGTAGGGTTTAAAGTGAGTGAGAGCCTTTGGGTAGGTCTCTTCGTGTAGTGGCCTGCCGTTTCATACGGTCGCGACCGCATGCGAAAGCGATTCGCGCGGCCCCGTCGTTAGTGGTTTTGTCGAGGAACACCGTGGTAGGTTTAGTCGGAATTCCGGGAGGTACTTTACTATTATTCCATCTTTCTTTTACCCAGACAAGCCCGACATAATCCCTACGCCCGCATTGCATTCCCCCCGAAAAAAAAAAAAAACATCTTACCATTGCTTAGCATAGTATACAGGTAACTGAGTCCTAATTGTCGAATATATTCTGCGGGAATAAAGAATTTATTTGTTATATTTTCTTTATTACCTCCCTTAAATAACCACCTTAATAGAATAAGAATTGTTGTAACGTTCAGCATTAGTGAAAATGACAACACATACCATGAAAAAAAAATGCATCGCTGTATATGTAGTTTGTAAACAAACAACCAATTTATAAATTTTCGATGGTTGAAAGCGTTATCCTGCTCATCCGAAAATGTTTTTATATTTATATGGTCGTATTGTATGAGTGCACACAAATATTTTATTAGAACACATACGTTTTTGTTGTTGCTTAAATAATTAGCTAATAATAAACGAGTTAAATGTTTTTAGTCGTGGTTTGATTTGAGTTACCACATATCACTTAACGTTTCTCGACAGCGCAGATCGCGAGATCTTTACAATGGGATCACATGTGTCATTCTGTTGTTGGCTAATATATTCGTTAAGCTACCATAATAACCACCATCTCTAAAAGCATCATTACCTAATGCATGAGCGTGAATGAGACAGCATTACAAAGGGTATTGCTATGTCCCTTTTATACGCATTGAGAGTGATTAAAGTTGGTCGTAAGGTCTCTGGTCATCAGATTGTCACATCGTGACGGTAAATAGAAGCCGATAGGTTTTAATTCTTGCTTCTTTAAAAAGGATAACTGCCCGCGACACAGGATTTATGCCTACTGGAGGAATAAATCCGGACGAACATAAACAGCCAGACTTGGAACAACTATTTGTGGTTGACACAAATGTTTGTCTCGCATGGGTTTCAAAACCTCAACACTCGGCGAAGTGGCTATGGCGAGATCAGCACTTAAATTATAACGCCATCGATGCAGTCGGATAGATGCAATAATCTGATTAGAATTACTTGAAAGGGAGCGTGTTCTTGTATAGATATAAGTTCTGAGCGTTAAAGATAGTTATTTGTAGCTTTTCCATAATGACCAAGAAATAAAATTACGCCAGCTTCATACTTCTTTCGTTTTATAGAAGCAAATAGGTATGTTGAGGTGGGCAGCGCGCAAGTTCCATCCTACTAACAAATTTGCTATTTAAAAAGATAATAGAAATGATTCCTGTATGACGATACTTTTCGCCTGTCGACGCGTCGCAAGTTGTGTTACATTTGTGCTCCAGCCGGACCTCGCATCGAAGCCTTTTCGAGAAAATCTTTCTTATTATTGTGTAGAAATTGAGATTCGCGTATTCTAGATATTGTTTAAACTTCAGTCTTTAATAATTAAAGATCGTGTAATTGCGAATTACAGTATTTGATTTATCTTCGCTACTTAGACTTACATGGTCGACCACGTGCTGGGAACGTAGCCTCCTAAGAACTACGTTACACTGGCACGGTAAAAATTACAAACCATCAAAGGATACAAAGTACCTCGAAACTCAGAACCATTGATCCTGAGGTCGCGGATTCGATTCCCACACAAGACAAATATTTGTGTGCATGAACATGGATGTTTGTCTTGGTGTTTTCTATGTATAATATGTATGTATTTACAAAAAAAAAAGTATATATGTGTGTTTATCCATTGTCTTGTATCCATAGTACAAGCTCTGCTTAGTTTGGGCTAGATAGTGTTGTGTGTATGTGGTAGAATATTATATTATTATATTATTATTATTGATTGAAAGTCGCAGAACATTTTCTTCCCCTTGGGTCATGGGACTACAATAATTATTCTGCGCCCTGGTAGTGTTACCATTTCTTAAACCATTGACTTAAAACTCTCCACGAATAAACAACGGTGACGTACCGTTATGTTGTAAAGTTATTTGTCTAGATATACGGACTGAAACAATTTTAGGATCTTATATTTACATACATCATACTCTGTTATAACCTATATAAATACCTAGGTACCACAGATTTTAGAGACGATTAGACTTTAAATTCGTATTATTTTCACCTATAGGAGTGTAACTTATGGCAGAACTCAATGATGTTGTATAAGTATCACAATATCTTTGGTATAACTACGTCTATGTTTTGTAACGGAGTTGGCATCACAATTCGTACACCTTTGAAAAGGATTAGCAGGACATTTGGAAGTCTAATTGAGAGGTCCCAGCAGTGGGAAATACTTAAAAGTAATAAAAATAACGTCTATGCTTTGACCATTGAGATCTAATTTGACACCTGAGTAAAAGATTTGACATTAGCTTAGAGCTTGAATTTCGACATGATGACATTAATCTGCACACAGAGTACATTATATTGTTGTGTATACTAAACTTTTCTGCTATTCGCTCGCAAGAAATATAATATATCAAGATACAAGCATTTCAAGCCTTAAATGAATAGTACTTGAACGCATTGCGTTTAAAATGGATACGTTGTATGATGCTCTAATACAACTATGCGACTTCTTCCAAGAGTATCCATTTATCCCTGGAACTATATCATTTGGAATCACTTGGCTAGCTTGCAGTATCGCACAGGAATACTTGGAATATGGGAAATCTTTGGCGAACGCTGACTGGCCGCGGGCAGTTCGCTTCTGTCTATTTGGAGCTTTGTTCATGTCGCCTATGTATTACCTATGGTTGAAAATAACGTTTCCATATTTCATGGAGGGTAATTTCATGAATGCTGTAGCTAGGGCTGTCTTGGAACAAGTAACAGTGGGTCCAATCAGTTTGCTATGCTTCTTTTTTATCATGTGCCTCTTAGAAATGCAGCCACTTGAAGTCTGCGTGAATGAGGTGAGGGAAAAGTTTTGGCCGACTTATATCACTGGGTGTATGTATTGGCCAATAGTGGAGATTATGAATTATTATTTTGTGTCTGAAAATAACAGGATGGTGTTTGTAAGTGTGTTTTATTTTCTTTGGGTGATATTTTTGGCGCATAAAGAGGCTGTACGGCAGAAGATTGTAATCCTTGCCAAGTCGGAAGTATAAATTTCTTCGTCTTAAATTGGGTATAGTATGTCCAGTCTTAAGCCTGGATTGGTATCTTATCTGCAATTAATATTCTTTAGATAAGCAATGAAAGACTTTGTTGTATTCCATATTTCTTGCAAGTAATAGATATATTTTTGTTAAGTAATATCAATTTTATGTTTTACGCAGATATATAGACGCTATAATCTCTTACGTTCTACGCAGTTGCGAAGCCGTGTTGGTAGCTATGTAAAGTACAATGTACTTACATATGTAGACACTGCAGATAACCAATTTCTGCAGAAAATTTATTTGCTGAGCCTGTTTGATGATTATTCCTATCGCTCAGTAAGCGACAAAGACACGATGTACTTTTTGAAGACTATTATGTGACTGTACATGAACACTTGCATCATAAATAAAATATGTTTTAATTTAAGTTATGGTTTTTTAATCCTTATCGCATATTTATATCTGTATGTGTCAGATAAAGATAAAGATAAATTTATTTGACTCAACATGTGTACAATCACGTGTTACAGATATTTTTTTGTCTCAACATGCTCTGTCTGGTCAGACATGCAAATGTATGTGCTTATTAAGAATTTTAAATTATGCTTGATCTAATACAATAATTAACATGTGAATTATGCGTCTCTAAATAATGAAGTGAGATATATTATAAATAGGTCAGTTCAAATCCGTACAATAAATATAAAAAATAATTCATTAATAAGTAATTTCCAATAAAAGAATAGTAATAGATAAGAATCAATAATTTAGAACATGTCAAATTAAATTAGATCCTGATAAACGATTATTAAAACAAAGAAAACAAATTATATAAGATTATCACATAGGAAATCATTAATATTATAATAGCATTTATGCAATAAAAGATTTATTAAATTACGTTTAAATACGTTAACATTAAGGTCCTTAAATTTATTTGGTACTTTATTGTATATTTTGGGTGCCATGCAGAAAATGCTCTTGCCCAGAAGCCCTGTTTTTGCAGTTTGCATGCACAGTTTATGATTATCACGTCGGTTGCGATTAGAGACATCTGATAGTTTATTAAATAATTGTGGATTGGTTTTCACAAATACAACTGTTTCGTAGATATATAATGATGTAAGCCTTCCTAAATCCTTAAAGAAAAAGTTTTCATAGAACCATATATAGCTATAATGGATAGGCCGGAAAGTCGGACTGCGTGGTGTGAGTTACTCACACTCTTAGATAAAGCAACTCAAGACTCATTACAGATATAGCAATTTAGGTGTATTTCAATGTATTACACAGTCATACCTAGTAAAAGTCGTTATACAATTATCCTGTGTTCAACTTCGTTATGTTTTACCATCTCTTACAGACTCACGCTTTGTATGTGTTCGCTGCGGCAAGAAATGCCGTGCTGCAATAGGGCTACTAAGCCATCAACGGTGATGTGGCAAGCCGTGACCCACAAGCGCTGCAACAAACATCTACGACAGATGTTGTGGCCAATGATTAATGCTCAACTAGAATAGAAATTGTAAACAGTTGAGCCAAAGGGAAAATAATCATAATAAGGTTTAATCAGTCCAGCATCTTAGATGAGGCACGGGTCAGCACCGGTCTTAAGGTCGTCGTTCGCACTTGACAGGTGTATACAGCTTCCTTACTTCTTAGTTTTCGTGGTCTATTACTTGTTTATGCACATCCGTCAAACATCAGTTAGACTTTAACTTTATTGACAGCAGCTTTCCCAATCTGCAGAACAACACTTTAAAACTCAACTATCTAGCATAAAAAATAGTCTAAAACCTCAATATCGATTTGGCTTCCACAATCACCGTTTCATGAGAAGGGAAATTATATTTCATATATCTTATATTGTAAATGAAGAATACTATACACATTTCGCTTCAAAGTAAACGTGATGAGTGATATTCTCACGCAGGTGCGCGACTTCTTCGAGGAATATCCTTTTATCCGTGGAACTGTATCATATGCAATAACTTGGCCGGCATGTAGTATCGTACAGGAATACTTGGAACATGAAAAATCTTTAGCGAAAACTGACTGGCCGCGGGCGGCTCGGTTCTGTATTTTTGGTGCCCTATTCATGTCACCTGTTTATTATTACTGGTTGAAAATAACATATCCTTATTTTCAAGAGCAGAATTTTACAACTGCTGTCGCTCGAGCAGCTTTCGAACAAGTGACTATCGGTCCTTTTAGCTTAATATGTTTCTTTTTTATCATGAGCCTCTTGGAAATGCAGCCGCTAGAAGCCTGCTTAAATGAAGTGAGGGATAAGTTTTGGCCGACGTACAAGGCCGGGTTTTTGTTCTGGCCAACAGCTCAGACGATAAATTTTTACTTACTGTCAGAAGATAATAGGCTCTTGTTTAGGAGTATTGTCGGTTTTATCTGGGTTTCTTATATAGCACATATGAAGTCTAAAAAACGAGGGCGGAGTGGTCGGAGATATCGTCGACGTTAAGCTTATACTTAAGAATATTCAGTGCCTACTTCAGGAATCCTACTCGCCGCAGAAACAAAACGCAAGGATATTTAGTACAGTTACTTTCTTAGTCAAGTTTTGAAAGTACATACTTGTGAAAAATATATATTTTCCTTTCGCACTAATAAAACTATAAATATCATTTTGAATGTCTGGTTTTCATTTATTGGTAGATATAATGTTCTTTTTTATTATACCAGAAAACGAAGAATCAATGGTCTTTTTAAGACTGATCCGAAAATTTAACATGTTTTCAAATTATTAGATAGTAGCAAATTCGTATCCTACGGCATATTACTATGTTATATACAATACCAAATTACGGATCAATGATGATTTTATTATAATCGGCCAGCTTGATTTAGAAAGTAATATCCGATTACATAATAAGTTATGTAGCAGTATACCTACCAGTACAGTATTGACCAAAGGGTCAAGGGCACATACGCGACGGTAGATGTTTTCCATCAGCATTACCACCTATACTATGGACTATGGGCTTTATATTAATGAGCTGATGCTATTGTGTTAATTGAATAAGGGCCGTTGTCAGTTTCTGGCCGGCACGCCTGAGATTGATGCTACTACAATCTTAGAGATTTCCGGCATCAGAGATCTCCCTCTGATGCCGGAAATCTCTGATGATCGACTACGATAACAGCTAACCATCAGGCAATCCGTATGCTAGTTTTGATTATATTATAATAATCAAGATAAGCATAGAGTAAAAATCTAATACCAGATATCGAATCTGGTATTAGATTTATTTTTTACTCTTTGCAGAGTCGATCAAATTTAGCTCGATACTAACTGTATTACGTTATCATTATTCTAAGTTCATTATATTATCATGCTCTGAGAATACATACTAGGTCACATTTAGATGTTCACTTCATCTTGGATTCCGCTCAAGGTAGGATGTACCTTCAAGGATCCAGGGCAATGTTGTAGGATAATATTGTCAGTAGAATTTCCCCTCTCATTATATGGAACTTAAACATAGCCTATGAAATGCTAGTGTAATATACAATTAACTACTACAAAGGTACATACAGGCGTGGTCTATGTTTGTATGTATGGCTAATTATAAATATCTTTTACGTGAACCCGAGCAGGAATCATGTTTGAGATGTCGCTAACCTTAAAGAAGATCGAAGCACAACTGTTTAGTTTAGTCACAGAAGTTTAATAGCTTCGTGTCTTCTGTAGTTTGGTAGGTTAAGGTTCAGCTTAAATTTTAAGCTTCGTGTCATGTAGTCTCGGTAATTGGAACCGCAGGTATACCTAATAAATACTGAGATCTGCATACAGATGAAGTAGAGGTCTTAAGACTGCGCCGAGCGAAATGTGCCAAAACAGGTGGTCACAATTAAGTTGATAAAATCAACACTTAAATTAATACAAATATAAAATATGCATTTATCATAAAAATGAATGTGTTTACAATTACACCGTGTAAAAAATTTTAAATAATTAATATTTTCGCCTACAAAATTACGTAAATTCGCATGAGAAATGCAAAAACGTAAGCTCGTGTTACGTGATTTTTAGATTATAACAGTAGAAATCTATCCTATTTTACAGCTTAAACGAAATATAAATAGTTATATTACAATTTGTCCGTCCCAAATATTTAAGTTATTGGTTTGACAATAAAGATACATATTTATCAAAAAAGCACTTCAAATCCTCCATACAATTTTACTATGGCGGCAACGCACCGATTTGAATATCGAGCTCTGTCATTCAGTCCAACCGCGTCTTATGCTCGGCGCAGTCTTAAGCTAATTTATAATATAAAAGCCACACACTGCACTGCACCTCCGTAGAGAGAAGAGAACCTCTATCGACAACTATATCTATGGCTTAATCTCGGCCCGAACGTCATGGACGTAATAGACAAATTATTGCGTCCATGCACAACATTTCTGTTTTTGCTTCTAATTAACTATTCGTCTAACGTGAACGATTGAAGAAAAATATCCATCGCTATCATTTAATTGACAATATGATTGCCAATATAACAATATTTGAAAACATTAGGTATGAAAACAGAAAACGTAATAGAAACAGTAGCTGTGTGTACATGTAAAGGTTTTCTGGCAAGGTTACGCTGCATTATTGAGGAGTACCCGTTCCTACGTGGAATGATATCGTATGCGGTCACTTGGCCGGTGTGCAGTTTGACGCAGGAGTACTTGGAACATGGAAAGTCTTTGGCGAACGCTGACTGGCCGCGAGCAGCGCGCTTCTGTCTTTACGGGACAGTGTTCATGTCACCCGTTTATTACAACTGGTTGAAATATACAGCACCTTACTTTAAACAGAAGAATCTGATCACGGCCGTCACAAGATCAGTGATAGAACGAGTGACGTTTGCTCCCTTTGGTTTATCATATTTTTTCTTTGTAATGAGTTTGTTGGAAGGTCAGTCTCTAAGAGCCAGCGTGAATGAAGTAAGGGTAAAGTTTTGGCCGACGTTTAAGACAGGCTGTATGTACTGGCCGGTTGCTCAGGCGTTTAACTTTTACTTTGTGTCAGAAAAGAACAGACTGCTTTTCAGGAGTTTTACAAGCTTCTTATGGACGGTGTATTTAGGTCATGTAAAAGCGCAAAAACACCGTAATGACCATAGAAGACGAGCCGTGCGGTTATGGCACTGTTAAAAAGTTTTGATTATACTAAAAAATAAACATATATTTGGGTAAATAGCAAAACGTAATGCAGACACAGCAATGGCATGCGCATGAAAATCTACATACAAATTATGAAGTATAAATCAAACTGATCATGTAAGCCGTGTTAAACAGTCTTAATAATATAATAACTGTTAATATAAATTGTACTTAATTAAAATAATATCGTGTATAAAATCATTTCAATTTTATTTATTGTTTATTTGTATGAATAAGAAACTTTTTCTAACTGAATATTACTCGTATAGAGTTAGTAATAATGAAAATGGGTAGCGCATTTTAATTATTACTATGGGCAATGATGTATGTATACAATTTCGGATATTGATTTATTTTTATATAATTAAGATTGCAGCACACAAGCATACAGTGAAACTCTGAGCCGCTGGTAAGCGGTTAACGTAGTTTATGATCGCTTGCTAGGCCAGCAATATCATTGACGTTGATAGCTGTATGCATGTGAGCCTCCGAAAGTCTTGCTTTCCGGACGAAATGCAGTAACAGTGCTACTACTGCTACAAGAGCAGATCATATATAGTGTCCTATCTATGGGGCAGATTACCACATTTCATAGATTTACTGTATTAAATACTGGCAACTTTTAGTAACGCAACGCCCGCATTATGAATAAATCCTTTTTCGTGGAGGGCTTTACAAAATCTCAAATAACAGATAAAAAGAACACCTTGGCTTAGAACAACCATTTATGGACCAATTTTTATCCTATGTGGGAATCGACAATACTCGGCGCAATGGCAAATGCGAGGCGATCATCAAGTCCGTGTAGTCATCGTTCGTATCGTCAAATAATTCGCCTATTCCCAGTAGTCCTACCGGATAGTCTTACCAGTTGTACTACTGGGAATTTTCATCCAATTAGACTTACTTTAAAAACCCAGTTGAACTACTGAGAATTTTGATCCCAATAGACTTACCAGTAAAACTCGACTGTAGACCTAATAATATTCTAGACCAACCTTCTTATTGATTCTTATCTATGACGAAAGACAAAAAAACATTGCCGTGATTGACAGCTCGTTACATATTAATTTTATTGGAGTATATTAGTCATTGCATTAAAATACTATTAAAATTATTTGTGTGATATAAATATAATAGAAAGACGAAAAGGTGAAATACTACTACTAAATGGTTACCAGTATTATAAACTAAAAAATTAAAATGATGGGGGAGTAATTTGGTGATGTGCTTTGTAACGTAAGAGTGGATATGTTGGATCGGTACCCATTGATCATAACAGCGTGATAAAGTCGAGACCACATTTACTTACATGCGCTACTGATCATGGCAAAAACAACATAGATCTGAAGATACATATAATTATGAGTGTAAAAAAAGTGAGTGAATCAGACACTGTGTCAGTAGCCAGAGTCTACAAGAAAACAGTGGCTTCATTAGAAAATACAGATATTGACCTTATTAACAAGTTGCCTAAATTTTCGTCTATGAAGTCAACATTATACCGGCATCGCAATTAAACCCTAGAAGTTGAAAACTATACTTCAAAAAATGTTTGGATATTAAGAATCCATCTAAATTTAATTCTTTTATGTTAGCTGATTACTATCGTGATGATGATGCACGAATTTTAGTGTTTGCTTCTAGTGAAGCAAGAACAATAATGAAAGAAAGAAATGACTTTTTCTGTGATGGCACATTTGCAGTCAGCCGAGTACCCTTTCTTCAGTTGTATAGTATATATTGCGATTTAGGTAGTTCTCAGGAGACTACTGATATAATGATCCCTTGATCTATTCCTTTCTTCCAGACAAGACTGCACTAAAATACATTACATTATTGCAATTAATAAAAAGTCAAATACGACACTGGAACCCTACGGAATTTAAGACGGACTATGAAGACGCCATGATGATGGCTATAATGACAGTTTTCCCGCGTAGTACCAAGCGGGTGTTATTATCATTATCGTCAGAGTTTGAAGAGAAAATCTAAAAGTTAAAATTAATGGAATATAGAATAGTATCCCTTTGCAAAATGTTGCCACTTTTGCACAAGGAAATGATTTTGGACGGTTGGAGTTATATAAGCGATGAAATGGATAGCACCGTTATGGAAGAAAATATGAATACATTTAAGAATTACATGATCAGAAATTGGTTAAAAAGTAATAGCATTGAGAGTATCTGCGTATTTGGCCAACGACATCGCACTACCAATTATTTGGTATCGTGGCATTTTATATTGAATGGTGAAGTTGGTAAGAAAAAATAACTTAAACCAACTGTTGAATATTTAACATAAAGATGCATCATATCAAAAAGAGCGTAACATACAAGTAAAAATAATGTGAAATTTAAAAGAGATAAAGCTGAAATTAAACGAGGTCACCTTATTCAGGATGCTCAAATGCAATTAATTAATGGCACAATAAGTGTTGGTCATTTTCTAGAAAAGATAAGTAGTTAAAGAAACTTTGTAGGTTTGCTAAAAATAACTAAGGCTTTTTTACATTGTTTAACCACAATACCTAAGTATTGTGTTTAAAAAATGTAAAAAATACATATCAGAATTTAATATTACCTTATTGAAAATTTCTTTTGATTTATCTGCGGTACTACGAGGGCTATGTTTTATAACGGTAAGACTAGTGGGAAAAAGTAATATCAGCCAAGTTTTACTATCGGCAAGTCTAATGGGATGAAAATTCCCTGTAGTATAACTATAATAATAATAAATAATAACACCTCTGGGACAGTCGTTATCTCATCATGAGACTAACGCGATATCGGAGGGCACAGTACACTAGCTTTAAAACTATCACCTTCGCCTTGTGATATAAACAAAAAATGTATTACCAGGTTAAATTAAAGCGCACAAACCGCAGGGCAGCTTGTGGCGGGCTGAATGTGAGTAGCGACACTGCGGTCCTGAATGCCTCAGAGAGTTGGTTAGGGCTTCGTCCCCGGCTTGCCGTTACTGTTTGGCTGGGGTGGAACTTCAAGAGCTACTCTCAACTCTGGCTTGCCTTGGTCGGCCGGTCAGAGGGGGGCCGCTAGAGCTATATGCTTGGGGGTGGAAGTGTCATTTTCAAGGGCATAACTACGGGGAAACCCGCTCCGGGTCTCCGTTGTCACGAGACCCGTGATGGTAAAACCGGCACCGCACCGCTCGACACCCCTAGCCACTCGCACCGGTGTTGCCCTCTGCTGCTGGCTTGTATGCCTATAGTGGCTTATTAGGGGGCCCATCTAGTGAGTTGGCGAGTCACCGTCTGCCCATTGCATTGATGCTATTAGAGAATTCAGGGCAGATTTCCAAACACCCATACCTATAGCCCATATATTAGAATCTATACGTAGCAATAGTCCTACGCCTGCTGCGGCTAGTGCCGCTGTAGGTGTTCCATCACACCTTTGATTAAAACTCTCGAAGGGCCTCTTCACGTTGGACCCATGTCTCCGTGTAAGCCTCCCAAAGGGCCAGGTATTTTCTAATATAATATGTTAGAAAGTACCCGTGATAAGAGAAACATAAATAATAATAAAAATATTTTTTATTGGTTACTAGTTAATAAATGTGAATAATAATAATAAATTCATTTATTTCTCTCAAATGGTGCACACATACATAGATTTAAACACAAAGAAGAGTATAAGTAGTAATAGTTACTGGTAAGACTATCCGGTAGGACTACTGGGAACAGAGGAAATAATTAGCGAAAGCGGCCTCTGCCACCACAAAATTTAAGAACTCTTTGGCTACAGATATCTCTACATAAAGGCAGACGCAGATATTTTGTGTATCCATAGACAAAATATCTGCGTCTGCCTCTATGCTTTATCACTGATTAGTGTCATGGACGTAATATAAAAACTATTACGTCAATGCATTATATTTTTATTATATGCCAATACTTTTTATATAAAGCAACAGAAATCATCAGAAAACATTCTTGAACATCGGACTCTCGATACAATAATAAAATGTAAAATTATCAACTATGTATCGAAAGTAAAATAGAACGAATCGTACACTGAAGGCATTCCGCAGCCTTTTGCGCTACCATCCGCTGGTACGTGGTATGTTATCATACGCAATGATTTGGCCAGCGAGCAGTCTAATGCAAGAGTACCTGGAACATGGAAAAACTTTGGCGAACGCTGACTGGCCAAGGGCGGCCCGGTTCTCTCTCTGAGGAGCATTCATGTCACTAACACACTACTGTTGGTTGAAATACACACTACGTTCTTCAGGCGAAAGACTTTAATAACAGCTGTATCTAGAGTAGTCGTGGATCAAGTTACAATAGGCCCTTTCGGCCTATTATTTTTCTTATTCATCATGGGGCTTCTCGAAAGGCAGTCTGTAGAAACCTGCGTCACAGAAGTCACAGAGAAGTTCTGGCCGACGTATAAGTCCGGTTTTTTTGTACTGGCCGATGGTGCAAACGGTGGATTATTACTGTTTCTCAGAAAAGGATAGACTTGTGTATGTGAGCAGTGTCAGTTTTCTTTGGACCATGTATATGGGTCATGTTAAGTCAAAAAAATGGCAAAATAATGTGCCACAGATTTAGCACATTTTTTTACATAACCATTGTAGTAAACAGAATGATTAGCTGATGGTAAGTGATGAACAACACTGCCAAGAAGGAGGCAGTATTACCGTAAGCAACAAGTTACCTCAAACTTCTCGTGTTTCGGGTTCGAACCCACGTCGCGCACCTATGACTTTCGGGAGTTATGACTTTTCGAAATTATGTGCGTATTGATTGACAATTATCGCCTGCTCCGTGCCTCGGAGAGCACGTTAAGCCGTCGATCCCGACTGCCATGAACATCAATGGCAGTCGTTTTTGGGGAAGTCGACACAAAAGATCCAACTGGGTCGAAGTGTCACCGGTCTGTACTGACTGGCCCCTACACAAGATAAGATCTACCTCAAACTCATAAAAAACACAACCAAATTTTGTTGAGATTAGCTATTAACCAAGCCTGGACTAATTCGATGTATAAGACACAGAGATAAGCTTCACCAGAGATCTAAGCGTTTCCCTAATAACTTGGTACTTCAAATAACTTACAAAAGATACAGAAATTACGGTAATAACCTTTTAAAGAAATTAAAAAAATAATTACGATAGACACATATTGCATAAAGCAGGTAAAAACACTAAGCAAATTTGGAAACATTAAAAACGTCACTTATAAATCAAATTCGTGTTTACTGCACACTCACTCTTCACCGCTTTTGTCGGCTAATAATGTAAATAACTATTTTGTAAATGTAGGTAAAAATTTGCTGAGCGGACTCAGATACAAACTTGTAATCACACTGCTTTAACTCGTCAGAAACCGAACAACACTGTTAGTCTAAAATCATTTGTTATGTTAGACACTGACGAACAGGAAATAGAACGAATCATCTCAAGGATGAAGGATGACTCTGCTGTCGGCTACGATAATATAAACAACAAGATCCTTAAATATTTTAGGGATATCTTAGTACCTCCATTAACGTATATATTTGTAATTGTCTCCTATCCTGCAAACTAGGAGCATAAAGTATCTTGGGATCATAGTCGATGATATACTTTCCTTTAAACAACATATTAATAGTTTAGTAAATAGAATACGTAAATTAATATATTATGTATTTAAAAAACGCCGAACTGTAGCAGATATTAAATTGATTACTCAAGTTTATTTAGCTCTATGTCAATCAATTATCCAATATTGCATTACTTCATGGGGTGAAGCAGTGAAAACTACTATGCTGCCTCTTGAACGAGCACAGAGAGCAATTTTAAAAGTAGTTACCCGCCGTCCTTTCCTATTTCCTACAAGCTTATTATATAAATCCTGCAAAGTAATGACTGTCCGTCAAATCTTCATTATGCATACAATACTAAAACAACATGCGATGCTTACCTATAACACTGACATATGTAGTTAACAAGCGTCGGCAAGCTATAGTCTGCACCACACAATCATGTCCAAAATAGATTTTTTGCATTTCTAGGTCCATTTTTATACAATAGACTAAATAGAGAATTAAGTATTTATAAATTAACTCATTGTAGCTGTAAAAACTTAATTTCTACCTTTATTCAAATTTTGTCTTATGACCAAACCGAGCAGTTACTTGCAATCTGTAAATAAAATTTTAAAGTAGATTATTAAACTTAATTTATTTTTACTTTTACCTTTAGTTTATTATAAAAGTTATTGTAATGTTATTTTATTTATACTGATAGTATGTATAACAGGTTTAAACTATTTCGGGCAAATATCTATAAGTGCACTTTATGTTATTGTTAAGATGTAATTCTAAAACATGCTATTGCATGCATTTTAACTTAAATAAATAAATTAAATTAAATTAAAAATTAGATTAGTGCAGTTCAGTTGTAAGCATAACATGTCTGAAAATCCATAGTAGAATGGGTGACCACATGCAATCTTATTTTATTAAACACTTCCAGTGTATTTTAACTGCAGAATTGGTTGAAGTGGTGTTCCCGCCTTTGTCAATCTTGCTTGCTACCTAGCTTTACGTTGTTGAATCACGAAACAGCTTACTGTAGTTGAGTTATTATAGGAGCTTACACCGACATCTACAATGAAATAACAAAATTACTTGAATACATAGTCGCGACATCTATAACTTTTAGGCCGCTATCCCACTGGCGTTTTTCGAGCGTTGGCGTCTCTCCAACGTCTGCGCAGCGCCAACGCTGCGCAGATGCGACGTTGACGTCGCGCTGTTGCGTGGCAAGCGTTAACGTCCGCTGAATGCGACGTTAACGTCGCGCATATGATACTATTTGAGGTGTACAATCAGAAACATAATGGATTCTGACGAGGAAACACTACTGTTGGCTTTACTACTTCGACGAAAATTACGTAAAAGAAAAAGAAAATCTCATCGTCAATTTTGGGAAAACCCTTTATGGTCCAATCGATCACAAGAAAGTGAATATTTCGCACTGTATTCTAATAATATTAAAAATAATGAATCGAAATTTTATAAATATTTGCGAATGCCGGAGACTACATTTGACGAACTTTTAGAAGTGGTTCAAAGTGACATACAATATTTAGACACTAATCTTAGAGTTTCAGTGTCACCAGAAGAGAGGCTTGTTATAACTTTGAGGTATGTAAGAAAAATAATACATTTAAATTTCTCATACAGGCTATTTAAAATATTATAATAATAAAACGCTTCTGTGTATATATTTAACTACCTGTTTTATTTCTTCAGAGTCACTGTCTTATGGTTTACAATAATCAATGTTTGTTTATTCGGCAATTTTCGTCGTGGAGACCATTTAGAATCATATTATAATAAATGTATGTATAAAATTTTACACGATTTCGTTAACCACAGTTATCAGCAAATAGGTCGCTGTACACTGACTCTTGTGAAGTGTCGTCGCTCAGCAGATGATTGGGAGTAGGAGTACTAGCACAGATTACTGGAGTACTTTGAGTTAATGGTGATTGGATAGAATTGGAGGAAGACGATGTTTCCACAGCTGTAAAATACCCCTGTTGGTTATAGTTTTGATAGGAGTATTTTGACATTTGTCTATATTTTTTAATGACGCTCATAATTTCCATCTTGGCGTCCATTTTGTAATCTGGGTGTATACCAGAAAAATCATCTACAAGTGACGTAAAAAAATTATAATCAGGTCTGTTCATATCCTGATTTTTTGCCTGCATTCTTTCAGATAACATTTCAATTAATGTATCCTCACTAGTGACCTTTGCCTTTTCCTTTGCTGATTGTTTGCTAGAACCTTCTGTCGATAATTTTTGTGGTCTCGTGCGTGATACAGGATTCAAAAATTCCATCAGATGGGAATATAAATAATCCTTGCTTGTGGATGCACCGGAGCCGCTTTTACACTTTTTGTTTCTATCTCTTGTGTAATTGTCTCTAATATGCTTCCATTTTTTTTGTATTTTTAATCCTGAAACAGATTAATATTTGCAGATATTTGGCAACTGGGGCTTCATTGACTGATCTGCAGTACTCATTTAAAAGAGGATTTTCAACAATTCAACGTATAGTGCGAACAACGTGCAAAGCTATTATTAATAACCTATTTTATATCTGCAAACCACCCACACAAGCAAGACATTGGATTAATATCGCGAAAGGATTCAAAGATAACAGCAATTTTCCGAACTGTATAGGAGCTATAGACGGTAAACACGTCAGAATAATAAGACCATGCGACAGTGGACATGCGACACTTTACTTCAATTACAAAAAGTATTTTTCAACAAATTTACTAGCAATATGTAACTCAAATTATGAATTCATTTATGTAGACGTTGGGAGTTACGGAAAAAGTTCTGATTCAACGATATTCTTGAACAGTAGTTTCAAAAAGGATTTAGAAGAAGGAATATTAGACGTCCCTCCACCAACTCCAGTAACGGAAAACGGCGACCCTCTTCCCTTCGTGTTTGTAGGTGATGAAGCATTCCCTTTGTCAGGTTATGTGCAACGGCCTATTGCTAACGCGGGTAATCATTTAACACACAAACAAAAAGTGTATAACTATAGACTAAGTCGTGCGAGACGCTACATAGAATGTAGTTTTGGAATTATGACAAGCAAGTGGAGGATTCTTCAAAGACCTTTAAATGTGGGACTTGATTTTAGTGAGGAAATTATAAAGACGTGTTGTATCTTGCACAATTTTGTTAGGAGCAAAAAAGAACACACACAAGAACAATCCAACATACCACGAGATTCATCACTTGTAGACAATTCACATATCGACCTACAAAATACCGTACACTTATCGAGAGGTGTCTTTGAAAGAAATAAATTTGCCGATTATTTCCTTTCCAGGCAAGGAGCAGTGCCTTGGCAAAATGATAAAATTTAATTTTATTCACTTACCTTCTTCATTTTTTTGCTTTGTTGTCTTTAATTCAAAGTCTGGAATAAATAGAGTACATATCTCCTCCCATGCCTTTTTTTTAGCAACACGCTCACTGTATTCTCGTTTCAACATATCCCATAACACAGGACGATTTTGAATTTCATTTATAAATAGTTCAATATTGAAATCGTTTTCTGATGGTGACTGCATTTCGAATCGTACCAGTACCTACGTACGCTCGCTAAAGCAGCTACTGTGCAAATGGCCGCCGGCCGTTTGCACAGTAGCAGTAACAGTGCTACTACTGCTACAAGGGCGGATTACCACATTTCATAGATTTATTGTATTAAATACTGGCACCTTTTGGTGAGGCAACGCCCGCATTATGAATAAATCCTTTTTCGCGGAGGGCTGTAAAAACTTTAAAGCAACGGATAATAAAATACCTTGACCTAGATTTGGGGTCCATAAAATTTTTATCCTATGTGGGAATCGCCTATATTTGGCATAGTGGGAGAGGCGAGGCGATCATTTAAATTACTACGACGTTCGTATAATCAGCGTTCGTATCGTCACCAAATAATGAATGAAAACGGGCATTGCCGTTACAAAATTGAAAAACTCTTTGGTTACGGATAACTCTACATTATCCACAGGCAAAATTTCTGCATTTTCCTCTATGCCGTACCATTGTTTAGTGTGTCATGGACGTAATAGGAAAATTATTACGTCCATGCATTATTTTTTTATTATACGCCAATACTGTTCATGTGAGGCAACAGAAAAACATCAGAAAACATTCTTGAAGATCGGACTATCGATACAATAATAAAGTGTACAATTATCAACTATCAAAAGTAAAACGGAATGAATCGTACACTGAAGACATTCCGCAGCTTTTTTCGCCACCATCCGATGGTACGTGGTATGTTATCATACGCTGTGACTTGGCCAGCAAGCAGTCTAATGCAAGAGTACTTGGAGTATGGGAAAACTTTGGCCAACGCTGACTGGCCAAGGGCGGCCCGGTTCTCTATCTGCGGAGCATTATTCATGTCACCCACATACTACTGCTGGTTGAAATACACACTACCGTTCTTCAGGCGAAAGAATTTAATAACAGCTATATCCAGAGCAGTTGTAGATCAAGTAACAATAGGTCCTTTCAGCCTATCGTTTTTCTTATTCATCATGGGTCTTCTAGAAGGGCAGTCTGTAGAAACTTGCATCACAGAAGTCACAGAGAAGTTCTGGCCGACGTATGAGACCGGTGTCTTGTACTGGCCGACAGTGCAAACAGTGAATTATTACTTTATCTCCAGAAAGAACAGACTTGTGTATATGAGCACTGTCAGTTTTGTTTGGACCATGTATATGAGTCATGTTAAGTCAAAAAAACGGCAAAATAATGTTCATAGCGTTCAACAAATATATTATAACCAGATAATTAGCATTTTTTTATCTAATAACGTCTTTTAGACTTGTAAGGGAGAGATTATTAGAGATGATTGACACGACTGAATGCTGGATAAACACTGCGTATATTTGGAAAGAATAACATATTTATAGCAAAGATTACATGCGTCATATCTATAATTATCATGGGTCGGAATAGGTAGAGTTTTAAGTACCAAATGACGTAAAACTACCTACGAAATCTTAACATGGATATGCCTTTTAAACCCGAAATTGGGAATTAATATAAATTGTTTTCTCAAACTTCCGAGATTGATATTATTGTCTGATAAAACTCTTTTTCTCTGTGTTAAACACAAACTGTAATGTTATAGATACTATTTGTTTATACCTCATTCATGTGTTCATTGAGTTACGTGTGCAGGGTTATATTATAGGGTGAATAAATTAAACAGAGTTTGGTCAACACAAAGTCTATTCGATTTCCACAATGGTACTTACACTGACATGATATAATCGTAGGAAGGCTTAGGGACGACTGGGGCTACAATGGGTAATCGGTACGAGCGCAATACAATAATGTGCTGTCAGCAGAATACAATACAATGATTACAATGTGGCACCAATATACCTACCATTCTTTTAAAAAAATTTAAAGAATTTTTTTTTATAGATAATATAATGCAACAAAAATTCGATACACAAGTCCAAGAAATATATCGAAACTAGCTAACTCATTACATCCTGTCGTCCACTCACCCTGTTGTTATTGTAAAACAAAGTTGCAATCTAATATCAGGTTACCATATTACAATACTAAGAACTGTATTCACAGTTGAAATATTAAAATTTCAAATGCCAATGCTACAATTTATTTAATCGACAATACATCTGTCACATTAGGTTTTTATAACACTTTAGGTAAAATCTTACTTAATATTCGTTACACATGGAAATCACTGTGCCATTTTGACAAAGACGAAAATAAAATATATTAATACAACACATAATAATATTTACGGTATTCATGTTGTATTCTACTGTCCTATCTTGGCGTCATTGTGGTTAGTAACCAACAACACAAACTTTACTGAATGTCCTACGATTGAACAGTAGAATATTGCCTCGATACGTACCTATATAAACTAATTCTAAACACGTTATAAGCAAAAGAATATCTTCGCGCCACATACGTTACACATTTTAAGCGTATGACGCTTGCATCTGTGGTTGTGTGCACTGGGGGCGCTTGAACTGCTGGTCCTACAGGCCATATAGACATCATCTCTTTTCTAACCCAAGTCTTCATGTGGATGCAAGAATGTTTACCGCATTTACATATACACAAAAATACAATGATGCTCGTAATAACAAAGATAATTATCCCGAACATTTCTATCTTTCTCTCTATGTCACCAATTTGCTTTGCCTGATTAGCTCCTTGTTGAGCTATTATAATTTTTTCATTCTTTGTCTGATAACTACCCATTTCGGCACAAAATTAACAATAATCGAATTTATAATATATAAAAAAATATATCGCGCACTATCGATGTTCGCTTAAAGTATGCGATAACAGTGACACAGTAATTTCTTATATTAAACTTATAAAATAAATATACATGCTATCCAAAATTTTACCTTACGGCAACAGAAATCGTATGGGTGGCTTAATACGTCGGCCACTACGCGTAGTATAGTTTATAAGTGGAGGCGATTTTACCTCATCACTATTCCTACAGTCACTCTCTAAAGTCTTATCTAAACACAACTCAGTATGCTGATTTTCTTGCAACATAAAAGCGGTTTTGAGTCTATCTATGGACATATCAACTTTTCTGCTTGGTAATTTTATTCTAAAATTTTTATCATTTCTATTTATTACTCTATATGGGCCATCATACGTGGGACTAAACGCTTTTTTTAATAACTCATTCCTAATGAAAACGTGTGTACAGGTTTTTAAATCTTTACTTACGAAAAATTTACGTGAATCGCTCATCGCTCTTGACTCGGACTGAGGTCTTAGCTTGTTTATTGTCTGATGCAATTGTTCTAGAAAAATGCTTGAGTCACTGACCTTATTACTTTGCACGTGTAAAAAATCACCAGGCAGTCTTATGGTTTCGCCATACAGCATTTCCGAGGCGCTGATACCTGAGTCTCCTCTGCATGCACCACGAAGTCCTAATAACACCGTTGGTAACTCGTTCACCCAGTCCTTATTACTTATTAAACGTGCTGTTAAAGAATTTTTCAATGAGCGATGCCATCTTTCTATCATCCCGTTGCTTTGATGGTGATAGGGTGTTGTCCCAATCCTTTGTATACCTAAATATTTCATAAGACTATTAAATAAATCGCTTTCGAACTGCCTCCCCTGGTCCGTAGTTATTCTATTCGGACAACCGAACCTACATACCCAATGTTCATAGATAACCTTAGAGACTGTTTCCGCTGTGATATCCGACACTGGTATCGCTTCTGGCCAACGTGTAAAACGGTATATAATGGTTACACAGTAACGATGACGATGCTGAGACGTGGGCAAAGGCCCAATTATATCCGTATGTCAATGTTCTAATCTGTTACATTGAGGGAAATTAGATAATTTTGAAATAGTGTAGCGACTAATCTTTGCCCTTTGGCAAGCAATGCAAGCTTTAGACCATGCGTTTACGTCCTTATTCATTCCGTACCAAAAATATCTTCGTGTTATAATTTTTCGCGTGACTCTAATACCAGGGTGGCTAACGTTATGTATACTTTCAAATATTACTTTTCTAAATTTCTCAGGTAAGTAAGGTCTTATATTATTCGTTGAAATTTCACAGTATACAGGGTGTCCAAGAACCTGGCGTCCAACTGGATTCCCACGATGCCCCAAGTTCTAACAGTACTCAGAAAAATATTTTAAAAAATCCACCCCATGTACTTACAGAATTATACTGATTTCAAAAAAAAAGGGGAAATGAGCACCCTGTGACATACTTTTGAATGCTGTGACTGCTAATGCTGATAATTTCGATATTTCTTGGAGGTTTTGTAATCTAGGGTATTGCTGTGTCTAAATAGAATGTAAAAATAAAGTACTTATTGTACCATTTTAAAATAAAATATTATTTTAACTAAAGGTGATATGGAAAACTATTGAATTTCGCAACTTTGACCGACTGTAGTGTAAAAAAAATGTACCAAAATAGTATGGCAAGTGACGTCAAATTTTGACGCGTTTATTCCTCTTTTTAAAAAGGTATAATACTTACACATTAATTTGAAAAAAAAAAATTTTGATAATATTTTTACTCAACAACCCAATTTTTACGATGTCTTACAGAATTCTTAGAAAGAAAAATTTACGACGAATTGAATCTAACCTCTAAAGAATTACTGTTGTATGCTCATAAAAATAACAACAGGCCTCTCAAAAAACAGGTTAGACCGTAAGGGACGGTATGTGCATGCATCTCACCATAGTGATTCGTTATTACAACAGGAGGGAGCAAGACAGAAACTATCTTTGCGATTTGCTGGTTCTTCTTTATGGTACCCCATTATTCAGGTAAGAGTGAGGGAGAAAAAGGTTAGAGGTGCGAGTGAGATAGATAGTGACGCTATCTGGGATCGTGCTATTTAGGATAACAGTACGGTCAGTACGCGTCACTGCCTCCTGCCGTTACTACGCACCTCTCTCTTATTGTTACCATTGATCACGTACTACGATTTAAAGCTTTGTTTATTGGACTCGATTACTCTTTGTGCTCTGGACTTTGAAACGAACTCTTTACGACGACCTTTGCCTGTGTTTGGACAGTTTGTGTTTTGTGTGTGCTACCATGGCGACCTACACTCCGCAAGAATACGCAAATATGCACTACATTTATGGAGAATGTAGAGGTAATGGACGAGCTGCAGCGAGACTTTACAGAGAAAGGTATCCGAGGGCTACGCGATATCCCGACCATCGAGTTTTCATTAATGTGCACAGATCACTATGTGACGGGCGGTTCCCCAATCAAGTAGCTGGTGAAGGACGACCCGTAAATGACTTCATACGCGATGAAGTTTTAGAGGCGGTGTCGGCAAATCCAAGCATCTCTGTGCGAGGAATAGAAGCTGATACGGGGATACCGAAGAGCACAGCACACAGTATTCTCCAAAAAGAAGAATATCATCCGTACCACGTACAGCGAGTGCAAAGTCTTTTACCTCGAGACTATCCGAGCCGAGTCGCGTTTTGTGAAACAATCCTGCAAAAACATCGAGAAGACGAAAACTTTATCGACAAAATTTTGTGGTCAGATGAATCTACATTTAAGAAGGATGGCTACATGAACCTACACAACTTGCACGAGTGGCATGTGGAAAATCCGCACTTGATGCGAGAAGATAGATCCCAGTACCGGTTCAAAGTGAACATGTGGACCGGTATTCTCTGTGGGAATATTATTGGTCCATTTGAGATGCCCGAGAATTTGACTGGCGAATCATATTTAAATTTTCTTCAAAATGATTTGCCAAACTTACTAGAAGAGACCCCACCAGATATGTGGTTCCAACACGACGGCTGTCCAGCACATTTTCGCGTATCCGTTAGAGAGTTTTTGGACGAGCAATACCCGAACAGGTGGATTGGGCGATCAGGAACAATCCCGTGGCCAGCCCGCTCACCTGACTTAAATCCGCTGGATTTTTTTTTCTGGGGAACTATGAAGGAGCTCGTTTATGCGAAGCCCATTAATGACATCGCTGACCTTCGTGAGAAGATAACACAAGCAGTGCAGGTGATACGTCAAAAAAGTTACTCGCGAAACATAAAGCGGTCCTTTTTAAGGAGAGTGAGAGCTTGTATTGCCGCGGGTGGTCAACATTTTGAACATTTATTGTAATAAAATATCTTTAAACTAACATTCTTTGCTTTTATTCTACTGGGAACCCATCTACCTGTGTGTATTTCCTTCTTGCTCACTCTTGGAACCGAAGTAAATAATAGTAGTAACATAACAGTTTCTAAGATAAGAAAGGGTCCGACAGTTACCGTTAGTAGGTAGGCACTTCGTAAAAATTGGGTTGTTGAGTAAAAATATTATCAAAATTTTTTTTTTCAAATTAATGTGTAAGTATTATACCTTTTTAAAAAGAGGAATAAACGCGTCAAAATTTGACGTCACTTGCCATACTATTTTGGTACATTTTTTTTACACTACAGTCGGTCAAAGTTGCGAAATTCAATAGTTTTCCATATCACCTTTAGTTAAAATAATATTTTATTTTAAAATGGTACAATAAGTACTTTATTTTTACATTCTATTTAGACACAGCAATACCCTAGATTACAAAACCTCCAAGAAATATCGAAATTATCAGCATTAGCAGTCACAGCATTCAAAAGTATGTCACAGGGTGCTCATTTCCCCTTTTTTTTTGAAATCAGTATAATTCTGTAAGTACATGGGGTGGATTTTTTAAAATATTTTTCTGAGTACTGTTAGAACTTGGGGCATCGTGGGAATCCAGTTGGACGCCAGGTTCTTGGACACCCTGTATAAGCTTGTCGCTGCCAGGCATTGTTATTAAAATTTGTTTAAATATTAAGTTACTATTCATGTTCGGTTCTATCAACGGCTTATCAAGTTCCTGTGCCTGCGCCAATTCGTCGAAATCGACTACCGTGGGACAAACAATGGACTCCACACGCGACAGTGCGTCAGCGACCTTATTTTCCCTACCTTTAATGTACTGAATATCATTTGTAAATTCTGAAATATACAGGGTGTTTGGAGGGTGAGTAGCCATAGGAAAATGGTCGATAGGTGATGGTGTTGGCTACGTGTTGCGCCTACTTAAATAACATTTTGTCTTAAGTTTAATGAGTAATAATTTTTTTTCTATTTTTCTAGAAAATCTCCATTTTTTTGTATAAAAACTTTAATTATTTTTTTAATAACCACTGAAATGTTAAAAAAATGATGTCATTTATTAGTGTACTCTTACCTTATTCAGATTTAATCATAATTTCATACAAACAATTCAAAAAGAAATAACAGTGAAGTATCAAACTTTCATAAATAAAAAAAAAACATCCTTATGTCAACTTCACATGGTAAAATAAAAAAATCTTACGGTGTATGGCATTTACAAATGTTTTTAAAAACTTTTCTAGCTATACTCTTTCGAACGGTATGTAACATGTATCATAACTAACCAGGTAACTCAACAAAAACCGGTTTGTCGTCACGAATGGATTAAAAGGTGAAAACCTAAACTATTCAATTGAGCAGGTAAAATGTTTAGTCTCATTGTAACACAGCTAAAAGTATTGTGCTATCTCTTTCATCGGTTGACTATTATGCTCCCTTTGGCCCTTGCGCACCCTGTCGGGTGCATTTAGTCCACAGAGTACATTTGTATATAGGAATATAGAGACGTCACTCAATGCATTGGCGATACTAGCGCTAACTGGCGTTCGGTTCAAGCAACTTTTTCAAATACATACATATGTGTGGGTATATAATATATCTATTATAATGATGTAGTGATTAATGAATTTTCAAACTAGTGAAGTTTATATTTAGGAATGTGTACACTTAACTATAAAATTCGCTAGCCTGTACATTCGCTTAAAAATGAAAACCAAGATCAGGGTAAGTATGGAATTGTAAAAAATAAAACAAGGTCTTGAGTTTATTATTCAAGAGAGAATAACGGAATGATAAAATGTCAAATTTGACAACAGCTTTATCTATGTGACAGGTCCGAATCGTTCGAAAATAAATAATATTAATCAAATATGGTAAGCGATAACTTTAGAACTTACTTTTTAAGAACAAAATTATTGTTTGATAATAGTTTTATGTATTAAAAGCTAAAATTGTTACGATAATTAAAAAATTGGTAATAAAGTGAAATTTTCAGAAACTGATTTCCCCGTCATCTAGCGGTTGTCACATGCAACTTTCAGAGTATAATACAACTAAATTGAATATCACTTAGTTATTTTATAGAAAGCCAACATGGTAACCTATGTAATTTGATTACGTTATAATTCAACTGTTTTCTTCTAAGTTTTAACACCATGATTTAGTCGACACTTGTCGTTCTTTGCTACTTCACGTGTTGTACTTCACAACTCCGCTCTGCGCATTATTTTTGTTTTCGTTTGTTGTTGTTAAGTTTTGTTGTTACTGTTATTTTTAATGGAATTAAGTGTAGTGACAGCGGAGGGCGCAAAAAAAAACCAATTTGAAATTAAGAATTTAATAAAAAAAATAAAATTACAATATATGAGTTAACTTATTAAATAAAAGTCTAGGTATGTCGACGATCGACCAAAAAGTGTTATAATATTAATGCAATTTCCGTTCATCGGTGTCGTCGTAGTCACGTAGCTCAGCGTCAGCAATATCGGTTGCGCGTGCAGCGGCGAGATGGATCTAGGTCAACGCATACGCTAGCAATATACTATGATAAGGGCTGCGTAACACCTCCCCCCGAAGAACAGCGATTATTGGAGACAGATGTCGTAAATTGAGCTGGGAGATTATCTGGATCAATTCCTCTTGCAACTGGGATAGAGTAGATAGCTTGAAGCTCGATCTGTGTATCTTTCGGTTTTTCCATCTTGGGCTTCAGTTGCTTCAGATGGTATCTTCGGTACGCTAAACCGCCAATGAGTGCAGATATTCCAAGAACCAGGGCATACATTGGTATCGTGGTGTGGTACAGGCTACTGTCGGGGCTAATTGACAACTGTACTGGTGTCTGCAGGGATATCTTCTTGTTAGCTTCGTGGAAGTGATCCAAGTTGATTGAGTTGAGTTCGAAGAGTGGTGGTGTCATCGGGTTATTATCTTTAATTGTAGGTATATCAATAAGTTTCAGGGCTTGACCTTTGATTCGATCTTTAGAATTGGTAAGTCTAAATTCGTGTGTTTCGAGATAACAGTTATGTGGTATGACAACTAGATAACTGCCGTGGACCATCTTGTAGAGATCTTGACCGCAGGATAGTCTTGTCTTCAATGGTTCTGGGAAGCTGATAGTATAATGACGATCATCAAGTTTCTCGTAAGCTGGCTTTTGGAGTGAGACGACGGTTGAGTTGCATTCAGGAGTTCTCTGTTGATGGGTGATGAAGCTTTGGATACAGTCTTGAGAATTTCGGCTAAAAACGTTGTGTATCTCTTCACATAGATACCCACTAGTGGACTTCGGGCATTCTGCCTCTATGTACTTGAATTCTTTCGAATGGATTGCTAGGAGAGGGGAGTATGGAATGAGGACTTCGTGGTGTTTATTCGGGACAATAGATATCTTATACAGATCATAAATTTCAGGCAAGACAACTGGAAATTTGAAAACTATTACTATTTCATTCTTAACATAATACGAACCTAATTGAACTATGTCATAGTATTCGCGTATATCTAAGTCTAATATTCTATCGTTACCGTATATGCTACTTAACTTATCGATTATAGACCTAATAGTATCAAAACTGATTGTAGCATGATGTGTCGTAGAAGTTCTTATGAATGCTAGAATATTTTGCAATTTAGTTATCTCTTGGGCAAATATATCCACATTATCACTAAGAATAAAAATCGTCTGAGCTAAATGCGCATACCTAACAGGATCATGGTCACTAATAGTTTGACTAATATTTCTTATGAGCATACCTAATTTATTCTGGTTATTTACTACATTCTCAATGATATTGGAATGTTGCGTTATCCAATCTTGCGTTAAACTAACATGATTGTTAAATTCTGTTACTAATTTATCATTACTATTTCGAAGAGTATCAATAGCACTATTGAAATGCACTGCATCGGTATAGTCGAGATTACCAGTGATACTTTTGACAACGGAACCGAGACCATCAATGAGACCTCTTTTACTACGATTTAATTCAAATGATTGAAGTTGTTTTAGTACAGTATGAAGCTTATGTTTCAAATAATCAACATGGGGTTGAAATAAAAATGTTTTATTATTGAGACTAGGACTAAATTCATTCAATTGATCAGTAACCGTGTTCAAATGATCTTCTAATTCCTGGAGGTTTATATATTGCAAGAATGCATGATAATGGGAAATAATGTGACAAGGACCTAATTTAAAAGGCAGGATACCGGGGCCATCGTCCAGACTTTCAAGTTTTATCTCCTGCATTTGAGCTATCCTTATGAGGAGGTGGAGAATCAGAGGGATCCTGTAACAATTGTGCACTGTTAGGTATTCTTTTTAATCTAGATTTCGCGGTAGGACTACGTTTCTTTTTAGTATAGATATGGACTGGGAGGTCTGCCATAACTACATCGTGAGTGTAACGAGGGGTTAACTTTTGTCGAGCAGCTAAAGGATTTTTCACAAATATTTGCTGTCCGGGAGAGTAATCAGATTCGGGTTCACGGGATTTATTACGATTATCTATAAGCGTTTTACGGTGTTCTGTACTAGACTCCTGAATTAAATTGTAGGCTAAATTCATTTTATTTTTATGTTCGGTACTATATTGCTGTATTAGGTGAGCAGATAAATCCAAGTCAAAGGGGTCACGCGGATCAAAATGTCCCGTGATTAAATCGATTGGCCTACATCTCGTGAAACTATGTATGCTACTATTATATGCTAATAAGGCGTATGGCATTAAATTTAAAACGGCTTCATTTTTATGTTTAAGTTTTAAAATACGCAAATGTTCTAAAATTGTACAATGGAATCTTTCTACAATTCCATTCTCGTTTGGAGTATGTGGTGCTATTCTGTGGTGATGAATCTTATGTAATTTTACGAATTCTGCAAATAACTGGTTGGTAAATTCCGTGCCATTATCTGAAACTACAGTTAGGGGTATACCATGATGAGTGCAAAATTTAATTAATGCTTGTACAATGCTTACTGCTGTCGCGTCTCTTAAATAGTAGGCTTGAGCATACTTTGAGAAAGCGTCAACTATAGTTAAGAACTTTTCTCCTTGCACAGTGAACAAATCTAGATGAACTAGATCAAACGGTTTACTGGGTGGAGTAACAAAATGAAATTGCTGCTTTATTGGATTGCGATCGTACTTTGCTTGACCGCATATTATGCACTCATTTATGAATTTCGTAATATGCTCACGCATTTTCGGCCAAAAATACTTATGGGAAAGAGCTAAATAGCATTCATTAATGCCTCTATGATTGGTTTTACCGCTATGATACTTACTGATAATATCTTGTTGTCTTAAGTATTCCCAAACATTTTCTATTTCCGTTTTAGTTAACATGAGGTTCATAGCTGAGCTCTTAAATGTGCATTGTATGACGGGGATAATATTATACATGGCAGATGGTGGATTAATTAATAGACCTGTTTTAATTTTGGGATGGACATATTCTTTGATGGCATTGATAACGTCTTCTTCGAGGTTAGACTCGGATAGTTGGATAGATGTTCGTGTATGGGTTTTAAAAGGTTTGGTAACAACTTTGTTTAAAAAAGGTTTGCTCTTAAAATCGCCTAAGACGGTTAAGACTATCTGTTTGGTAAATTTATTAAGTGGGTCATCAGTAATAGGGACTTCTAAGATGGGGTTTTCGTTATCTGTATGTACTGTAAGAGTTCGAGAATCATCTGCAGCTTCCGGAGCTGTAACTGTTCTGGAATCATTTAAGTTTGTACCGGTTTCAGAAGGATTTACTATTATGGAGCTAATTTCATCGTTGTTAATTTCAATGCGCGATAAAGCATCGGCATTAGTATTACACCGGCCTTGCTTTTATATTACAGTAAAATCAAATTCGCTTAATTTTAAGCGCCATCTTGTTAGTCGTGAATTGGGTTCTTTTAGGTTCATAACCCATTGTAAAGGCTTGTGGTCGGTAATGATCTTAAACTTTCTGCCAAACAAGTAAGGTCTAAAATACTTTGTTGCCCAGACAATTGCCAAAAGTTCTTTTTCTATTGTGCTGTAATTTAGTTCACTTGAATTTAATGTCCTGGAGGCATAAGCAATTGGTTTATCTGAGCCTATTACGCCCTGTGACAATACAGCTCCTATCGCTACATTAGAGGCATCGGTTGTTAGCAGGAATTCTTTAGTGAAATCGGGGTATTGCAAAATGGGGTCGTTTGTCAGAAGGGTTTTACAATGTTCAAAAGTATTTATATAATCTTGATCATAAACTATTTTAGATCCCTTTTTCAAGCACTGCGTAAATGGTTTTGTTATTCGTGCAAAATCGGGAATAAATTTTCTATAATAACCGAGCAAGCCTAGGAATCTTTTAATTTCGGTGGTGGTTTTAGGCAAAGGGTAGTTTTTTATAACGTTAATTTTATCGGGGTTTATTACACCATCTTTAGATATAACATGGCCTAAAAAGCTAGTCTCTAATTTCAAGAATTCCGATTTATCCATCTGAATCTTGAAATTAGATTCGCGTAATCTTTTGAGTACTCTTTCTAAATTTACTATATGTTCTTGTAACGATATGCTAAAAATGATGACGTCATCTAAATAAACTAAACATATATCCTGAAGATCTCTAAGTAAATTATCCATGACGCGTTGGAAAGTTGCTGGCGAATTTTGTAAACCCATCGGCATTCTCAAAAACTCATAGTGACCGTTTTCTACATTAAAAGCTGTTTTATGAATGTCTGTGGGGTCAAGTTCTACCTGGTAGAAGCCACTAGCTAAATCTAGGGTGCTAAAATACTGGCATTTGCCTAATTTGTCTAATATGTCTGAAATGTTTGGTATGGGATACTTGTCGTCAATAGTTTTTTCATTGACCTTACGGAAATCTATTACAATACGCCATTTAGTTTTGCCAGGGGCATCTGTCTTTTTGGGGACCACCCAAATAGGTGAGCTCCACGCGGAATCTGATGGCTTTATGATATTCTGTTCCAACATCTTATTGATTTGGTCTCTAACCTCCTGTTTATGGATATACGGATATCTATAACTTTTAACATGAACAGGTATCTCATCGGTCGTTTTAATTCTATGCTTAATTTTATTGGTAAACCTTAACGGTTCACCTTCGAGATAGAACACGTCATCATAGCGCGCACATAAAGTCTTTAAATTAATTAATTCTTCGGCATTTAAATGTTCTGTCCGGAGACGGGATAGAACTTCTTGAGTACGGTTAGAAATAGAATCGGTTACATTTTGATTAATCTGAATATTAAATATTTTGGCTGAAACTGGGCGGTCCATTGAAAATATTATATCATTATGTGAGTTATTAGAAATCTGTACCCAACCTCGATTATCTTTAATTGTCGTAAAGCAATCGGAAATCAAACAATTACAAATAATTTGCTCCGGAATAAACACATCACCATCTTTTGAATTAACGGGTAATCTAACTAGTCTGGAGGAGTTTGCTGGTATAACATCCTCATATAAATTAGCACTGCGTGAATCATACATTTCTATCGGAATTTCGGCATAACGAGTCGTTAATTTCTTACTTCTAAAATCAATATTCGAATCCCACGCATCAAGTAAATCAAAACCTAATAAACCATCAAAGTAATTATGGAAATCATAAATGAATAGTTTCATATTATCGTTATCTTTAAATTCAGCGAAACAAGGCAACGTTATAGAATGATCATTTTTACTAACAGCATGTATATTGGTGACTTCAAATGGCTCGTAGTTTAAGGGAACTTCAGAAAAGTATCTTTGCACAGCTTGAGGGGTTATAAAAGATTGGTTTGCGCCTGTGTCTATAAGGAACTTCAATGGCGGGTTATGGATTTGAATATACCCTAGTTGTCTTTGTATCTGGAAATTTACCTCTATTTTGGCTTTTCTGATTTCGACTCCTTGTGAAAATTTTTAAAATTGCTGTGAAACTTTATCAGAATCTAACTCTTCAACTACTGGCGTTTCGGTATAGGAGTATTGCTCATAGTTAGGATAGTATTCTTCATACGGCTCGTAATTATTGCATTCTTGATAGTAGTCGGCATAATTATGATCATAGTATGGTTCATATTCGTAGTCACAGTTAAATTCGTTCATATTAACCTCGCGAGTTTTGAAGTAACTACTTGGCGGCGGATTACCGGACCTTCGCCAATCGTACCCAGTCATAGGCAGTGGTTTTGGAACGAAATGGCTAACACCACTCATAGGACGCGGCGTATTGTTAAAATTTTGATTCGGTTGCTGCGGACGAACAGGCATCCTAAAAACGTTACTTTGCGGGTTATAGTTTGGCGGTGGCGCGCGGAACATTTGTTGCACACGTGAAGGGCCACGTGTCTGTTGAAACTGGGGAACGTTAGGCCTCCAACTAGGATTAGGTGGCGTATACATAGGTTGAAAACGTGATGGTCCAGGTAGATTAGCTACCGGTTGCTTGGACGGACCAGGAATATTAAAAGTAGGCTGCTTAGGAACGAAGTTATTTAAAGGCAAATTAAAGTTGGCATTAAAAATCTGGTGAGCATCTTTTTTACTAGGTACACAGTCACTACGTTGCTGCATATAGAGCGTATTAAGCTCTTCTTGAACATACTCTAATGCCTTTTCCATAGTATCGGGACGCATGCAACGTATTCTAGAACCTAAAGAATCCTTTAAGCCACGTAAGTAACATTGTAGGGTAAGTTTCTTATAGAGATCGCGCTTCGCCTCAATTGTAGTACTCACGGTTTCATGCAAAGTTACATAAGTCATCACTGTACTAAATAAGGTCTGGCAACGTTCATAAAATTCCTGTGGGGTTGAAGACCCTTGAGTTTGCAACGATAAATCGTTGTATAAGGCTGTCTCATCTCAATGATCTGCGAAATTATTAATGAGCGCGCTACGAATGCCTTGCCCGTTATCCGGGATACCGTTTGAATTTATTAACCTAGCTGCAGAACCCGTTACCCTATTCAATATGCCATTTATCAACGCTAAATTGGCTAATTCGTTACCCGGTTCTGTTTTAAAATACGTAAGAACTAACTGATCACACAAATTAATAAAGCGAGTTAAGACATGAGGATTGCCGTCAAATTCAGGCACCATCCGAAGTGACTTATAAATTATGTCTACATTATTTTGAGCCATGGTTGGTTCTAACTGTCTATTACTATCTACTAAACTATTCCTACTGGATGAACTAGGTGACCTATTGCGGTCTCGCAATCGCGAATTCGTTGGATGAAAAATTTTGGAAACTTTTATCTAATACACACACAAAAGACAGAATATAAATCGTATAAGAAAAATATAATAAAATATTCAAAGTCACTATTAATAAAAGTATAAGATATTATTTTAGGAATAATGATAGATAGGAAAATATTTAGGCTAGGACTTTGGATAGCAAGGACTTGAAAGATTCAGAGTACTTACAGCATTACTGATTTTGATTGCCGAATCGATGTCTGGATTCTCCTCGCTGGCACCATGGGTAGATTCTGGATATCGTCGCGCGGGTCGATATTAGAGCCCTATCTACGCTAACGATCCTACCGACTGCGCCAATTAAGTGTAGTGACAGCGGAGGGCGCAAAAAAAAAACAATTTGAAATTAAGAATTTAATAAAAAAAATAAAATTACAATATATGAGTTAACTTATTAAATAAAAGTCTAGCGATGTCGACGATCGACCAAAAAGTGTTGTAATATTAACGCAATTTCCGTTCATCGGTGTCGTCGTAGTCACGTAGCTCAGCGTCAGCAATATCGGTTGCGCGTGCAGCGGCGAGATGGATCTAGGTCAACGCATACGCTAGCAATATACTATGATAAGGGCTGCGTAACAATGGCTGCTTTTACTAACGAGGAATACGCTGATATGTTGATGGCTTACGGCAAAGCTGATGGAAATGGACGAGAAGCAAAAAGAATTTATAAATAAAAAATAATAATAAAATAAAAATAAAAATATTTTATTCACAGGCTACCTAGGCCCACATTGTGTTAGTTCTACATTATCTTATAAACTATGTTAGTAAATATTAGGAACACAGAAAGAAAACAAATTATTATATTACGACCACATATATTTTCATCAAGCCCCATGTAATACATGAAGCTTGATGAACCTATTCATGGAAGGCCCATCCAGCCTTTCAGCAAACACCCTCAGGATACTGTTGGTGCTTCCTCCCACTCTGCTTGTCAACGACGCCACCTTCTTACGCATTATTGCGAAATAGTCGTCAGTGTGCGCATCGGCGAACATACCTGACGCACTACAATAGGGTGGAAGCCTCAACAGCACCCTAAAGGTATTATTGTATTGTACTCGCAGGGCATTGTTTGCCTTTTGGGTATGATTAGCCCAAAGGCTGCTGGTGTAAAATGTTTGGCAGTAAGCCTTGAAAAGTGTAATTTTTACTGGTACTGAGCAACCAGCAAACCTTCGAGCCACCATATTTCCCCGCACGGCCAATGCCCTGCGCTCCCTTTCCATATCTAGGTTGTCTTTTAGGTCTTCGGTAACAATGTGGCCCAGATATTTAAACTGGGTAACTCTCTTTAAAACTGAACCGCACAGCGCAACTGCAGGGATATGTGATGGACTTTTATTTGTACCTCTAAACACCAACAGTTCACTTTTCGTAGGGTTGTACTTTAGTCCATACTGCTGTGCATAACCCTCACAAACAGAAAGCAATTTTCTAATTCCACAGATAGATGGGCTCAGCAACACCATGTCGTCTGCGTAGCTTAAGTTATTGACACTAATTCCATCTATGTGGCATCCGACATGTGTGTTGCTGAGCTCAACCAGTAGTTCATTAACATAAATGTTAAAAAGTTGGGGGGAGGTCAAACCACCCTGTCTGACCCCACACTCTAGTTTGTACGGGAGTTTTTCAGAGAGCGCATTTGACCATTTTACAAAATTTCTCTGCTTATCATACCACATAGATAAAGTGGACACCAACGAAGCAGGAACACCAGCCTCCTGAAGTTTTCCCCACAGGGCATTATAGGAAACCAGGTCAAATGCTTTTGACAGGTCCAGGAAACATGCATACACAGGTGTTTGTCTATCCGTATAATACTTGACAGTATGCTTCAACGCAAAAATGGCACTCTCAGTAGACAACCCAGCACGAAAACCAAACTGTGCGTCGTGTAACTGGGTATATTTACCGAGGTGGGCGTCCAGCACACTGTCAAGTACCTTGGCTATAACGGTCGCCAGTGAGATAGGCCTATAGTTACCCTTGCCTGCGATGTCCCCTGTCCTGTCCTTCACAATAGGTATAACTACTGTATCCAGTAGCTCTTGTGGTAAGTGAGAATGTCCCAAGCAAAGATTGAAGAGCATAGTCAACACTCGAGGCAGGTGTATACCAGCGTTTTGAAGATGCTCGATGCTGAGCCCGTCGTGACCAGGAGATTTGCCCCTCTTCATACTTTGAATAATAGATTTTATTTCTTTACATGAAAATCGTAAGGGTGATCCTGAACGACAGTACTCAGCACTGGTCCTCCTCGGCCCTGTACCGAGAGGTGAACTCATTTGAAAGTGCTCTCTAAAGGTATTCGCTATCTCAGTGCAGTCATTCTTTCCCTCCACGCTAGCCGAAACGCTTGGGGTATTATTATTCAGTTTTTTAGTCCCTTTCCAAAATGACGTGAAACTTTTATTCGAATGCAAAGTGGCTAGAATGTCCATTTCAATTTTGCTTTGATTTTTAATACACCAATTTAATTTTGATTTAAATATTTTCCGCGTTATTTTCATTTCTTCAAAAATAGGCACGCTAGTGGGTTGACCGTGCCACATCCAAATTTTAAACTTAATCTTTGCTTGGGCGTGAACTTCCTTTACATGTTTGTTCCAGCCCTTTATACCTTTATTTTTTCCTATAATGCCCCTAGAGGTTTTACTACTGCTGGCAGCTTCAATTAATACATTTACAATTTTACTATACATTTCATCCAACAGAATTTTATGTTCGGGCTTATCACAATATTTATCCGCACACAGTATAAAGTTTTCAGGGAAGTCTAAGCTCTTTAATTTATTATTACAGTGCAACCAGTATTTATTTATTTCTTCCGAGCTTCTTTCACCCCAACGTACCTATGTCATTACATACTTTTTTAACAAATGTTTTTTCTCTAATTAAATTAATATCACATTCCAATTTCAGTGGAAAGTGATCTGACCAAAAAGAGTCGTAAATCACCTCAATGTTCACTATTGTTTTGGACGCCAAACGAGTGACAAGACAGTGGTCAAGCCAACGTTTACACCCATGTGAGTCACTAATAAATGTAAAGGTAGGCGACAACATACCTAGAAAATTGACATCCGCGCATAATAATTCTTGCTCGTTACAGAAATCAAGAAGTTCATTATAGAATGACTCACCTGGGTGGGCGTTGAAGTCCCCTAGATCAAACACAGATTCCACATTATTACTTTGTATAATTGAGTACATTTCACTGAGACATCCCGTAAAGTCTAACAAGTTCTCACTGCAATCCGTTGGCATATACACATTTATCACAATAAAAGATCGGTTGTTCACCACTACTTTGACTGCACAGATCCTATTATTATTACTTTTCACTATCGACACATGATTAAAAGCACTTTTTCGCCACAGTATGGCCACACCACCATATGGTCTACCTTTGCAAATACCAGCAGACGTGTCTATTGAAGACTTTGCGGTATAGCTGAAGCCTTGATCTATATTTTCGAGAAAATGTAAATCATGTGGATACAACCAAGTTTCCTGTAATAAGACTATATCAGCCTTCCTGCACAGTGAGCGCACGCAGTTCACCGATCTCTTCACATTTTTACAGTTAAATGTTATTATGTTCATGTTCGAAGCACTATCCATTAAGTTTTGGTTTTAATTTCATTTCCTTGAGAAACACTCTTGTCGTCCTCATCTCTTCTATTTTTGAAGTGTACAAAACGTCGAAATGTGATGCCATCAGGCCACATCTTGTCATCTAAAAACGTTTCCAGCTTGTTTTTGTTTACAAGTAATTTGAATGCATTGTAAGGCCTGTCTTTCTTCATTTTAATTTTCTCCAGTGAAACTACTTCCGATGTTTTATTTTTTATGTACAGACAGATATCGTTTTCTGCGGTTTCTTTGTTTACATTAGAAATAAACAACGGAATTTTTACTTCAGCTGCTTTAAACTTTTCAGAACAGTCCGTGGTCGCTTTCCCAGTTTTACCAACAAACCGGTTTCTAGTCCTTCTTTTTTGGACTGTTATCCATTCCTCGTTTGGTTCGTTTTGCATTTTCCATTCACCTTTTCTCGTAATGTCCGCCATAGAGGGCTGTCTTGTTTCATCAGTCACTGCATGAGACACAGCTGATTCGGGCATATTCGTGCAAAACTCGTTTTCCATAAGCATCGAGTTAATCAGTGCAGACGCACTCGGCTTATCTGTCTCAGTCTGTGCGCGAGTGAGAGAGCGATACTTCGGTGACTCACTGCGCTCGATGCTCGAATGTCGCCTCATCACGTTGTCACCGGCCGCCGGCGATAATCCGATAGGCCTGCTATCCAACACATACCCTCCTCTTTTTCTTGTGTTAATATTGCGGGTTAAAAACGAGGCAACTGGCCTGCTTGATTCCAATTCCAATTTTAGGTCATCCAATTGATTCAATGTTACATATCTGTCCTTTATATCATTAATTTCTGTACGCATAATCAGCAAGTCTTTTAATAATTTGGTAACATCGACATGGTCGAATGTAACGGGCGGTAATTTTTGCAAGTCACGCGCCACAAAAATCGGCATAAGGTCCGGATCAGTTACTTTGAAAACACATATCATATCTTCAAGGTTTCTCTGCTTTTTTCCCTCTTTACGCCTGGATACTTTCTTCTGTTTACCGTTCAGAGAGTGAAACAGTAAATCTTTAGCACATTCTACCTCCTCCTCAGAAAAAGCAGATGAGCAAATTCTAATTAAACTTTCGTTATCTATCACTGAGATCTTATTTTGAATAAATGATAATAGTTCACTTATTACTATATTACAACTGACACATTTTAGCGTATTCACAGGAATCGTCGCGGAATTTGCCATATTCGAACCGCTCGCGAGCGCGGACACCGGACGACTGTATGAAGACAGACTGACAATTTATGAAGAGAGTTTTCCCAATAGACGTCAACCTAATCGTCATACTTTTGAAACGACATTTAGACGCTTAAGGGAAACTGGCAATCTAAATCGCCGTGAACCTGGAGTTGCCAGACAACGTAACGTTGCTGATGACGAACGCATTTTGGAAGCTTTTGATGAAGATCCCACAACAAGTATCCGCACTGTAGCTGCAACACTAAATCTAAGCCCATGGAAAGTGTGGTCTGTTCTTCGCGCTAATGGAAAGTATCCTTTTCATTACACTCCCGTGCAAGGTCTAGAAGAAAACGATTATCAAAGACGCGTCCAGTTTTGCCGTCTCTTGTTACACATGGATGTTGACAACCGCGACTTCTTAAAAAGTATCCTGTGGACAGATGAATCAAAGTTTTCAAAGGAAGGCATTGTAAACTTTCATAATTTGCATCATTGGGCCCAAAGGATGAAAACCCTAAAAAGAAAAGAGCGGTGACACATCAAAGGAAGTTTTCGGTTAACGTTTGGGCAGGACTAATTGGCAATACATTTATTGGTCCACATTATCTACCAGGCAATTTGAATGGCAATAATTATTTAGATTTTTAATAAATGATTTGCCCGGACTCGATGGAGTTCCAAATGTTCAGAATCAAGAACCCATTGTTTTTCAACAAGATGGCTGCCCAGCGCACTGGACATTAGCAGTCCGGGAACATCTTGACAATTCATTTCCCAACGCTTGGATTGGCAGAAATGGTCCCATCCCATGGCCTGCAAGGTCGCCGGATTTAACACCGCTTGATTTTTATGTCTGGGGTCGTGCTAAAGCTCTAGTGTATACGGAAACCATTGAAACAAGAGAGCAATTAATTGAACAAATAGATAATGCATTTGTGATAATGAAACAAGAAATCAGGTTAAGCCATACCACAACGGAAATAAGAAAGAGATGTTACGCATGTATCAGAAATAATGGACATCAATTTGAACAAGATTTGTAATAAATGATTTAAAAAAATACTTTTTTGTTTTAATTGCTCCAAAATAAAGTACATATATAGTAATAGAAGACAAAAAAGTGCAACAGCTAAACCTATTGCATTTTTTCGTTGCGTCATCCAAAACAAAACATTTTACCTGCTCAAATGAATAATTTAGGTTTTCACCCTTTTAATGCATTCGTGACGACAAACCGGTTTTTGTTGAGTTACCTGGTTAGTTATGATACATGTTACATACCGTTCGAAAGAGTATTAACTAGAGAAGTTTTTAAAAACATTTGTAAATGCCATACACCGTATTTTTTTTTTATTTTACCATGTGAAGTTGACATAAGGATGTTTTTTTTTTATTTATGAAAGTTTGATACTTCACTGTTATTTCTTTTTGAATTGTTTGTATGAAATTATGATTAAATCTGAATAAGGTAAGACTACACTAACAAATGACATCATTTTTTTAACATTTCAGCGGTTACTAAAGAAATAATTAAAGTTTTTATACAAAAAAATGGAGATTTTCTAGAAAAATAGAAAAAAAATTATTACTCATTAAACTTAAGGCAAAATGTTATTTAAATAGGCGCAACACGTAGCCAACACCATCACCTATCGACCATTTTCCTATGGCTACTCACCCTCCAAACACCCTGTATAATAATTGACGAGTTCTCCTAGGTAATTCCTTTTGGCTGCTAAGCTTCGTAAATATAAACGTAAGGGGTTTATGGTCTGTATAAATAGTGAGTTGACGTCCTTCGACCATACTTCTAAAATGTATAATAGCTAAATATATAGCAATTCTTTGTCGTAGGTACAATATTTTTGTTGTGTATCTGACAGTTGTTTCGAAAAATATCCTAGCGGATTCCACTCTCCCATATATTTCTGTTGTAAAACTGCACTTACGCATGTATCCGAGGCGTCCGTCATTAGCGATAACGGAGCGTTCACACTGGGATGAGACAATGTAGTGGCGTTCTGTAAGCTCTTTTTACATTGCTCAAAAGCTAATATACTATTATTATTCCATTAAATTTTGGTTTTATCTGTCTTTTTAGCGCTATGCAAATACTTATTTAACTCTGCCTGATATTTTACGGCTTATGGTAAGTGTGAGTTGTTCTACCGTAACCGGCCTAGGGTAGTCTATAATCGCCTTAATTTTCTCTGGTAAAGGGCTAAAACTATCTTTTGTTATCTCGTACCCTAAGAATTCTATTTTATACTTTCCGAATGCACATTTGGTTAAGTTTATCGTTATTCCTACTTCACTAAAACGTTTAAAAAGTAAAATAAGGAGGAAATATTCGAGGACATGATGGCAATATCGTCTATATAACAAAAAAGTGCTGACTCACCCTCATCTTCTGCACCGCCTATGTGTTCTATCCCTTTCAGTACATACTGATCCATAAACCTCTGAAACGTCTGCGCCGCATTCCTTAATCCGAAAGTCATCCGGGGAAATCCCAAAGACCAAACGGAGTTGTTACATTATCGCCGTCTTCTCAATGTCTTCGTCTGCAATGCTAATGTTATGGTATTATTATTTATATGGTATTAGTATTTAAATCTAAACGGGAAAACCATGTTTTATTTTCTAAAATATACGTAAAACTATTTAACCTTGGGATTGGGTAACGATCTGGTTTCGTGATGGCATTTAATGCTCTGTAGTCTCTACATAGGCGTATTTCGCCGTCCTTTTTTGGTACTACATGTAAAGGACTTGCCCACTCACCTTGTGACGGGCGACATATACCTAACTCATCCATTAACTGAAATTCCTTTTTTACCTTATTATGCCGGTCCGGTGGTAACGGCCTGGGACGCGCGTATACTGGAGTACCTTTTGTATTTATATGATGCACAACTGAATGACAAGGTGTCTGTTTAAAACAAACTGGTTTGGTGATTTCTGAAAATTCCTCTAATAATTCGCGATATGGATAATCATTTTGTATACTCTTAATAATTGGCGTGTCACACTGTACGATAGACCCATTTGAGCGTATATTAGTTAAACTGTCTATAAGTTTCCTATTATATAAGTCTACAATTAATTTATATGCCTCGATAAAGTCTGCTCCTAATATTGCTTGCTGGACGTCGCAAATAATAAGCGTCCACCTAAAATTTCTACGCAACCCTTAATTAAGCTCTAATGTCTTTACACAATGGGTTTTAATTTCTGTGTTATTTGCAGCATACAACCTATAACTACTTTGGACACACTCACTTTTCTTTACACTACGTATCGGTAACACAGAGACGTTCGTGCCGGTATCTACTAAAAATCTTATCTTCGACTTCCTGTCTGTTATACTAAGGCGATGGTTACTTGCCGCTGTGATACAGTCGTCCACCGTACTCGACTGCAGCGCACTTAGTTCTCGACGTTTTTCAGTTGCATGGCTTTTCGCACTTCCTCGCTTGTTGTCTGTATCTGAAATGATACTTGCATAACCAATTAGGGCTGCCTGGGTTGCGACGTAGTCCTCTTTATCTTGACCTTGACCTACTTCTATTCCATCGTGTTCCATATCCTGCGCTTCTTCCTTTTATCTCGTTAACTTCCTGTTTTATTTCCCTGAGGCCTAATTCCAGCTTGGCCATCATGGTTGCTATCTCTGTCACTGGTGTGTCTTAAGGTGTCGTCGCTGAAATCGTTGCTACGTCGTCCGTCTGTAGATTTTCTGTTATCTTATCCGCCATTTTCGCGAGGTTGTCCAGCTTAGTATCTTGACATACCGATAGTACTGCTTTCACCGAGCCCGGTAGCCGTGCGATCCATAGTCTTCTTAGGACCTCGTCAGACACATCCGTATTCCGTGCTAGTTCCGACATTCGGCGTAACAGCTGTGACGGGCGCTGTGATCCTAAATCCATTTCGCTAACCAACTTCTGAAACTGCCGTTCTGCGCTATCTTCAAAAGCTGTTAGAAGTCGCTGTTTCAACGTTAAATACGCCTTCTCGGCCGGTGGTTACAATATAAGGTCGTGAGCTTGCTGTAGAGCGTCCTTGGTCAGCTTCGTGACCACCATTTGGAACTTCGCTAGGTCACTTTGTTTCTGAGGCTCCATGACTGCCTCGAACTGAGCTAACCACATCCGCGGCATCTCGGCCCAAAATTCAGGAATCCTCGCCGAAACGCTTATAGAGGCCAACTCCGTAACCGCTTGTGTTGGGTTCATCGTACCCTGTTTTGGTTTCCCCTGAAGCTACCCGCCGAGTCAGGTATAGTTTCCTCAGTCGACGGCGAGTCGTCCCACGCCTATACACTGCACTTATGTTTATTGCACTACGTAACTAAAATCGGGGTCACCAATGTAATGTTATAGATACTATTTGTTTATACCTCATTCATGTGTTCATTGAGTTACGTGTGCAGGTTTATATTATAGGGTGAATAAATTAAACTGAGAGTTCGGTCAACACAAAGTCTATTCGATTTCCACAATGGTACTTACACTAACACGATATAACCGTAGGAAGGCTTAGGGACGACTGGGGCTACAATGGGTGATCGGTGCGAGCGCAATACAATAATGTGCTGTCAGCAGAATACAATACAATGATTACAATGTTGCACCAACACAAACAAAGTAGCGTTACACGTGACACGCCGGCAAATTGCGCTTGACGGAATTTTAGTACTTGCCGCCTGGCGGCTTGATAAAGTTTAATTATTTTCTATTTTATGTGCAAAGAGAGTAGAGAGATGGAAAAATTAAACAAACTTGACTCTAAGTATATATTTTTTTATTAAACAGTATCTACAAATCAATGAAATGAAGTAAAATAACAACAAATCAATCAGAATCTATTTCAACTATGTTAGAAACACTGGTTTTAACAAGAATTAAAATATATTATCATAATTTTTTTTCAATGTTTTCTTCTTTTATTTTGGTTTCGATACGGGTGCATGACCCACTTATATGATGAAAATCATCTTTCAATTTCTATGTTACACGAAATTAAAAATTCAATTAAATCAGAATAAAAGTCTTCCATTGGTGATTTTTGAGTTCCTTTATGTGTAGCTCCATTAACATGCCGCGTACAAAATATTGTTCCAATTGCATGGTCGTAGATTAAATTTGAATCGTCTTTGATCCAGTTTTGCTTTATAGTTGGGTCTTCCATGACGGCACGAACAAAATGACGGAGTCGCTGGCTTGTCGGTGCAAATGGAATACCCACGTAAAACACAAAAGAATATCTTGAACACAAAGTATTTTAATTTAACAGCAGTTGAAGCGATGTAGCTAGATCAAAGAGAGAAAACTAGCACTAGACTAGACTGAACTTTTATGTGGAATATACATTTAAATTGAAATTGAATATGTAATCGAGATTAAAAAATTATTAAAATTATTGAAACTCACCTTATCTGTCGGTTTCTTGAAACTAAATCCAAATACAGGAGAAATATCACGTGTGTTTACTATTATTCACAACACAACTATCAAAATTTAAAAGTCACTGTCCAATAAACATAGCCAGAATCGTCAAATAACACAGATTCAATCCAAAAAACGTAAGCCAAGGTCAACTTATATAAAAATCCAACAGCGAAAATAAATGCACGCACCGAAGCAGACGAGTGAGCCAAAATGTATATCCCACCCTCCCTTCGAACTGATCATCCCCTCACCCTGCAACGTCCACCCCGCACCCCGCCTTGTAGCGGTAGTAATATAGAAAGAGAAATAAATAATATCTACGCAGCGTACACGCTGTGTTGAGCAGCAAAACTGCTATCTGACTAACCGGGCAGGAACCAATCACTTTTATATATTTGTATAAATAAATTATTTCTTAATTATGTTTTTTCGAATGAAAATAAATATCTTGTGTCCAAAGAAGGTTAACAAATTTAGAATACTAAATCAATCCCGGGATTAAAAAAGGCATATCCATATTCAGATTTCGTAGTAGCATATTTGACGTCATTTGGTACTTAAAAACTCTACCTATTCCGACTCCTGCGATACACATTGGTTTCATATAAAAGAAAAGTAAACAAAACAGAAATAAAGAACAATATTACGTTAAATGCTTATTAATTAGAACTAGCTGGTGTGTTCAATTTGGTCCTATTGTTATGTACAGTCAGCGTCAAATAGTTAGTGACACTTAAGGTATTCAAATATATAGACGCAACCAAAAAGTCGATAGTATCGGTACAAACAAAGTTTCCTTATTGTTGTCAACAATATATTTGCTCAAAAGGTCGAGACGTTTAAAATGTCATATAGATAGGTTCAGTCAAACCGCCATAAATATAGTTACAGTCATCCCGCCAATGGTATCCAAGCATTCTAAGTGTTCAAAAATATGGAACACATTAGAAAAATAAACTAGCATGTTATAGAAATAAACGGTTTCCCAAAGATGAAAACCTCTTTAGGCAATCTAGTGTTGTTTGCATGTCATTCTATTATCTATCATTGCATGTTATTTTATTAATTATCTGTCAGTCATATCAATGTCAAGCATGGACGATGTCAAGTGCGATACTAAAGCAAGCTAGAAATAATACCTATTGAAGCAATAACAGTATTTCATGCTTAAATATGGCTACATATCGCATTAGTGACACCACAAAACATCGAATTATATATTTGAGGGAGGCAGGTGTCTCCATAACAGATATTTCAAATGAACTGGGAATATCCATAAGAATCGCTTGAGATGAGTTACCCATTGAATTATTCGAACTACTTCAGATTAGCATTTCTTCGAATTCTCATGTCTTCGGAATCTCTTTTCACCATATTAGTACAGTCGACAGAAATCAGATAATTTCTCACTTTTTTATACTACTAAGGTGACAAACAACCATACAGCCCCCCTGATGGTAAGCAGTCGAAAACAAAGATGAAATGAATGCGGAAATGAGAATCTGAAGAGATGCAAATAATTCTACCTATTTTGTCGAATTTGAATCTAATTTTTATTCACAACTCGTTCTGTATTTTATTTAGAGAAACACCGTATACCGTTGGCTAGAGAGATGGCAAAGTGATGGTGCATTACAAAACCATGTTTCATTTGGTCGTCCACGTCAAACGAGCCCAAATCAAGACAGAAATATAGTGCAGCGAGCTATTAGCAATCGTTTTATAAACTTCAGGAGCATGTCCGTGGAATTTGGCACATCACAGAGCACAATAAGACGACGCCTGTGAGAACATGGGTTACGTCATCGTATTTCTGCTAAAAAGCCTATATTAACACCAAGGCTTAAAGCGCAGCGTTTACAATTCGCAAGAAATTATTTAAATTTCAATTTTGATAATGTGATCTTTGTAGACGAAAAAGTTTTTTGTTCGTCTGCCCAGGGACGCTTATCTCTATACCGAACATCGAACACAAGGTATGATGAAAGAAATGTCCTCCCTAACAATCGCTGTGGTCGAATCACCTTAGGATTTTGGGGATGGATGACCCAAAGTGGACCAGGAGAGCTAGTCGAGGTGGGAGGAAGAATGTATGGCCCCTTAATACAAAGACATCCTCGAAAACTTTTAGCTTCCAACAGCCAGGAATATTGTTAGATTTTTTTTAAGTTTATTTTTTTTAGTTTTTTCGGCCAGGTTTGTCCAAGATAATAGCCCCGTGCACAACTCCAGAGGTATTCAAAATTACTTGGAAGGTAACAGGGACCTGGAGTTAATTTCGATGCCGCCTCATAGTCCCGACCTAAGCCCGATCGAAAATTTGTGGGGCAGCATGGTTCAGGTATGGGACAGTACTCAAGCACGAACTACCGCAAATTTAAGGACTCACGTCGAAGAAGTTTGGGAGTCTATGAGAGGAGACAATTTTTGGTACAATGCGGTACAATCTATGTGAAGACGTCTTTCTGACGTAATTCTAGCAGACGATGGCTATACACGATTTTAGTTAAAAATGAAGATAATCAGAGCTACAAAATTTTTATTTTTACACCCGATGAGAGCTTTTAGTACGTTCGAAAGTGACTTGATCGAAAGTGCTCATTTTGTCGTTAAGAACGCATGTCTTCATTTTAATTAGGTACGCAAGTAAAATTAAATACGAAATAATTTCCTATTAATATAAATTTGTGACATGGACATGATATTGAATCATAGATAAGCATAGGCATAAGCTCTTGCTCTATGAGATATATACTCATACTCATTATCAATGAGGTTTACATCTATTTTCAGTCAGCTGTTTATTGCTTACAATATAAGTATCGTAAACGGCTATCCATGAAATTCTTTACAAAACAAAAGACATGTCTATGACGTCGTGCTTAAAATGAAAAGGAAAGCAGTAGTTTCTATCCCTTTCATTTTGTGTATAAATGTTTTAATATTAATTGATGTGATAAATAATATTTAAAATATATAGCAGTAAAGTTTATTTTTCTAATGTGTTCCATATTTTTGAACACTTAGGATGCTTGGATACCATTGGCGGGATGACTGTAACCATATTTATGGCGGTTTGACAACCTATGTATATGACATTTTAAACGTCTCTACCTTTTGAGCGACTATATTGTTGACAACAATAAGGAAACTTTGTTTGTATCGATATTATTAACTTTTTGGTTGCGTCTATTTATTTGAATACCCTGAGCACGGTAATACTATCTAACAGTATTGTAACTCGGCCGTATATTTAAAATAAATTCCTACAGCCGCGCGGTACGTAAACAAACGATAGGGCTGCCCACCTACAGCATTTTAATTAAATCTGCCTACTTTGAGTTTCTATCTATTTTTGTGATTGTAAATATTTTTTATTTAACTACCTAGGTCACTCGTGTCAATGACTTTTCTTCACTTATTCATTTTATTTATTATTATTAGTCCAGGCATTTCTTTTTCGGGAGGAAATAAATCCTTTAAAAAGACTTAAATTACGTACCTACCTACTAGTAAGTATAATCATTTTATCGTCTTACCTTTCGGAGTTTCCAGGTAATCTAACAAAAAGTTATCTCTGGGTGCGTTATTGAGGAATTCATGCAACCAAAAACAGCACAATGTATTCTAGTTGTCATATTAAATAGGCTATACTTGTACTTATTTTTGGTAAAAATATCGCGCGGTTACTGTTTAAAAAACAACACACCGTCCGTTGGTCGCTACGGCGCATTCGCGACTGGTTGCGTGCCGAGCGCATGCCGACGCCGAGGCGCGTAGGTATGACTCGAGTTGCGATCGTTTGTATGAAGATAGGTTACTGTATATTTATGTACTGTGCCCTGAGTGTCACTAACTATTTGATGCTGACTGTACTAAATAACTTTTATTATTTTTAACTATTTCTACATTAGGTAGACAGTCCTTAATAACAACATATGGACCCGAGTTGTTTACTCGGTACTTGCCACCAATTTAATTTTTTAATTAAAATTAAATCATTGTATTTATATGATATTGGATCGTATTTTATTTTTCTTACAATTTTACCGTTAATTAAGTTCTCTCGTGCTTCTTTTTGTGACGTTTGAATTCTGTATTTTAATTCTAGAGGATAACTATCAAAGTTATACACGAGATCAACTCTACCTGTTTTCAAATTTGATGGCAATACACATTTTTTGCCGAAAACCAGCTCAAAAGGAGTAAATTTAGTTGCACTATGAACAGATGTATTATCGGAAAACACCAAAACGGAAGCCAAGTACTTCAAGATTCTATGAGATTTTCTGTTTGTATTCTTAAATAATTACCTAACTGATTATGGGAATTTTCCAATGCTCCAATGGACTGGTAATGATATGCTGTTGATTGTAACTGTTCAATATGCAAAAGTTTACATACCTCGTTCATGGTGGCTGATATAAACTCAGTCCGCCTATCGGTGGCAATTTCGATCGGGATACCGTATCTGAGGATAAAATTATTATCAAAGTCCCTAGCTACCTCAGTAGTTTGTTTAGAAGTTAACGGGTATTCTTCAATATATTTGGTCAATTCACATTGAATAGTTAATATGTGAACATTGTCATTATAATCTCTTTCTAACGGGCCTACCAAAATCAAGTAAACTTTTTCAAATGCTGAGTACGCTGTAGTAGTTAAAGTCATAGGCTCCTTTGTGTGGTGTGATGAGTGTTTTTCTTTATGACACTTGTCACATTTCTTAACAAAAGCGTGACAACGCCAGCTTCAATATCTGGCCAAAAATAATATTTTTTAATATTCCTTAATATTCGCCGGATGCCTGCATGGACGCTAGTAGGTAAAATATGGAAATCATTCAATATGACACTTTGATCATTCTTATTATTTATTCTTTCTACATCATTAAAATACAAAGTCGTGGCCCTGACCAATTATGTATTTTCTTTATTTCTGAGATCTTTATAAAATATAATTCACTTATTCCAATTTTCTTACAAAATTTACTCAGTTTCCTTACAAATTCACCTAACAATAATTGTGATCGAGAAGCTAGATTAATAAAAATAGAATTTTTGGATGGTACGAATGAGAAGCATTTACTTCCATATTCTAGTAAGTTTAAGTTATGATATTGCTTGCTTTCATCATTTTTTATAAAACGTAATTCAGTTAAATATTTTGGCTTAATTTGCACTTCTACAATTTTTTAATTATCCGTTAAAGGTTGGTCGTCGTAAATTAAACTAGTATCTTGTAATTGTTTAGCCTTCTGACCCCGCGTCATTACATTCATACTCATATTATGACTCATTTCCTTTAAATCATCAGACGTTATGCATATACGCGACAACGCATTAGCAGCTGCATTATGTTTTCTTTTTAGGTATTCAACTGTAAAATCATATTCTTCCAAAATTATTCTAAATTTCATTAGTCTACTTGAGGGATCCCGCATACTGAATAAGGATATAAGGGGCTTACGGTCCGTTTGAATTTTAAACTTACGTCCGTATAAATATGGTCTAAAATGTTTTATTGCCCAAAATTCCAACCAAAGCTAAATCGAAGTGGATCACTCGTGGCATTAAAGTTTGTTCAAAAAGAAAGCGTGAGTTGTTGTGGAAGTATAGACAACGGCCCACCATAGAAAATAAATTAAATTTTAAATCATTGGCTAGCAGACTCAAGAAAATAATACAACTGACACAAAGGTCACAGAATATAAATTATATAAATTCTGCTAATAACAAAAGTAAAGCCACTTGGAAAATAATAAACAAAAATAAAAAAAGGTTACCCGTTAACAATATTGATCAAATAACAATTAATAACCATTCTTTAACACACCCAACCGCAATAGCAGAAGCTTTCAACGATTTCTACGTGGATTTAGTAGAGACGGGTAGCCCACCAACACTAACTAAATCACAAAGCTACGATTTTTGCAAAAAATCTACATCTATGTTTATGGAGCCTACCACACCCCGAGATGTACATCGGATAATAAACAAATTAAAAAATACAGCAAGCACCGGCTATGATGACATTAATACTAAAATAGTAAAAATGGTATCGGTACCAATATCACCCGTATTAAGTCAATTAATAAATAACTGCATCGTATAGGGTGTATATCCTGAAAAGCTAAAGATATCTCTAGTTAAGCCACTCTATAAAAAAGATGACAAAGAAAATATGCAATCCTATAGGCCGATTGCCTTAGTACCTATATTCTCTAAGATTTTTGAAAAAGTAATTTATAGCAACTTGAATAACTATTTTGAAAAAAACAACCTATTTAGAGATAATCAGAAAGGATTCAGAAAAAACAAATGCATTGATGTGGCAATTTATGAGTTCTTGGAAATAATTATATCTAGAATGGACAAGAGAATGCCAGTCCAAGCACTTTATATGGACATGACGAAGGCGTTCGATTATGTGAATCACAAAATACTCGTCGATAAATTAAACGCCTATGGTATTCGAGGCAATGTATCCAAATTGATAGAATCTTACCTTAGCAATCGACAACAAATTACAGTTATTGATAAAATATGCCTTAAGTCTAAAACTGAAACTCGTTATAAGTCAAAATCAAGAATTATAAGATATGGAGTACCACAGGGTAGTACACTCGGCCCTCTGCTGTTCATTATTTATATTAATGACTTCCCATCTGCTACTAAGTTTCCTATGGTAATGTTTGCTGACGATAGCACCGTCGTATTTAACCATGATAATATACATACCACTAAATCAGTAATCGAAGAAAATATTGTGTCTTTAGTGAGTTGGCTGGACTCACAAAACCTAAAAATTAATTTACGTAAGACATCTATTATGAGTTTTGGACAAAATGAGAACAAAACAAGGGACATAGATATTAAATACAATAATCAACGCATAAGTGACATTAAAATAACAAAATTCTTAGGCTTGCAAATTCAAAGTAATTTGAAGTGGAATTGCCAAATAGAAATGGTGTGTGGTAAAATAAACCAATATGCTTATGCCCTGCACATGTTAAATAAAACTGTAAATCGAGACGCGGTTGTTACTGCTTATCACGGATTAGTTGCAGCCACTTTAAGATAGGGCATTATATTTTGGAGCAATGCAACTGGTTAAGAATTAATTTTTAAGTCTCAAAAACGCTGTATAAGAGCAATATGTAACATTCACTTTACTGATTCATGTAAACCACATTTCATTAATTTAAAAATACTGACAATGCCATCAATTCATATATTTGAAACAGCTTTATTTGTAAAAAAAAACTGGTCAAAATTTTCAGAAGTAACTAGTAACCGTAGATTTGGTAAAATACATATGGTTCGAGCTAAAACTGCCTTATATCACAACAGCATATTCGTAATGGCACCCAAGATATACAATAAGCTGCCTAGATGTATCCAAACTGCTGAAAATTTACAAATGTTTAAAAATACTCTAAAAGAATTTCTTATTAACAAAGCTTATTATTCTGTTGATGAATATCTCGATGATAAAAATATGTAATAATAATAATGCTGTAATTATCATATTGACATAATTATTCCTATTACTATAAAATTAATTTAATTTCAGTGTGACATGTACACTGCCTCAAAGATTTCAAATTGTGACATTATAATTATTTTCTTTTTACTATTTTGACTGCAAGTATTATTATTTAAACTATTATTTAATTACTATCTGACTTATAATTATTATATTTTGTAACTTTATTTCTATTGAATATTATTTGTACACCACATAATGTGGTAAGACGTAGTGGTACTTAAAAATAATAACACTAACACCTGTATCTAACCTATGTTTCACAAATAAAGGATTATGATTATGAAAAAAAAAAAAAAAAAAACAATCGCAAGTAACTCTATTTCTATGGTTGGATACATTTTCTCTGCCTTGTTCAAACTTCTGCTAGCGTATGCCACTGGTCTACCATTATTATTACATAAAACCACCCCTATCGCGTATCCTGAAGCGTCTGTCTGTAAAATAAACTGATTGGAATCCGCGAAATTTGGATATTGTAATACTGGGTGAGAGATAATGCTCTTTTTTAACAATTCAAATGACTTTTGACACTCAGGGTCCCATTTAAACGTTACGCATTTTCTACATAAACTATTTAACGGATATGCTTTCTCTGCAAAATTTGGAATGAATTTTCTGTAGTAATTGACGAACACGACAAATCGCTTGACTTCGTCTACATTTGTAGACACGGAATATTTTTTTATGATGCTTATTTTATTTGGATCTAGTACCACACCCTCGGCAGATACAACATGGCCCAAATAAAGTAATTCTTTTTCTAAGAAGCTGCATTTTTGAGGATTCAATTTTAAGTTTACTTTGCGTAGGTGCTCAAATATATCCTGTAAATTACTAATATGCGAGTTTAAATTTCTACTAAAGCAGACAAGGTCATCTTGGTAAATTAAACACTTTTCATAATTTAAGCCAGTCAAAGCCATAGTTATCATCCTCGCAAATGAATTTGGACTAGTTTTAAGTCCTATAGGCATCCGAGTCATTTAAAACTGTCCCGAACAAAATGCAGTGTACTTGCGACTGTCTGGAGCTAAGCTAATATTGTAAAATCCTTTGTAAATGTGAAAAATATATACTACCAGATAAAGAATCCAGTATATCCGTAATATTAGGGAATGGAAATTTATCATTTTGTATGTTGTTGGTCAGTTTACTGTAATCAATCACTAACCTCCTTTTTTTATTTCCATTATTTTATTTTTTTTGTAAATATACATATATACATATATACATATTATACATAGAAACACCTAGACCAAGACAAACATCCGTGTTCATGCACACAAATGTCTGACTTGTGCGGGAATCGAACCCGCGACCGTTCATGGCTCTCGTTGGGTTATGGGTGGGATGTAACACCAGTTGTGAGAAGCCATAGGCCGAGGCCATATTGAAGAGAGCCCGACCCACGGAGTCGGTAGTCCGGGATGCCAACCACTCTTTGTGATGATCGTTAAAATCACCAAGGACCACCAACTCCGCGGATGGGTACCTCTCCAATATTTGATCAGTCCTCTCTTGGACGCTCTCAAGTAGCTGAGTTGACTCCGAATCACTGGCATGGGACCTGTAAAGGCATGCGTAAAGTCGGGTAAGACCACCATAGTCTACGCGTAGCCATAAAATTGACAGGTCTCGATGCTCGAGGCCCCGAAGGCGGCGGCAAAAGCTATCGCCCCTGTCGAACACGCACACCCCGGCTTTACGACGGAAAGAATGCTCCAACTCGTAGCCCGGGTATTTTACGTAAGAAATGTCGTCCGGGGCGCATATCTGTGTCTACGTTAAAAAGAGCAGAGCAGGCCGCACCGTCTCGAGATGGTGGTGGACGGCATCGAGGTTACTGTGTAGACCCCTGACATTGCAGAAATCCACGAGAAATGTGGAAGGGTTGCCCGCCGTAGAAAATTTGCTCTTTTTCTTACCGTTCATGGTTTTCATAATTTATCAGAGGGGGGATTTGGATGCATTTTGATGCATAGTTTGAGGTCGAGGCGGTGCCCAAAGAAAGAACAAAGTCTTAGTGCGAGGTAGGCCTACGAGATATCCAAAAAGCCAATACGAAGTACGTTAGAGCCCCCGACGCCCCCCCGCACATAGCCGCCAGGTCCACTCCGGTCTTCCAATCCGGCACGACGACTACGTGACGAGATTTTCGCCGGTTGGCGGGACAGCCTCCCAAGCAGGATGTACTCAGGTTCGGGTCCCCTACTAACCGGCAGGTGGCCGACGGAAACCATTCCCACCGGGTCTCCCTGTACCCCGCACCGGCCCCCCACGCCCTTTGGACCTTTTTTTTTATTTTTTTGTTACCCAGGAAAAATGCTTGATGCACTATTATGTAATCAACAATTTCAGGCGGGAATACTCGATTAAAAATATCAACTACTGTTGTAGTTTCATCAACAGGAAACCGGATACCTACAGAATTATCATCAAATTTAAAATCAGGTATGGGAGAGATAGTAGCGCTCCATTCTTCATCGATAGTAGAAGCGCCTCTTACACTAGAAGGTAACTCAGGTTCTTCTCTTGGGCTATCTTGAGGTAAACGGTTCGTATTCGGTAACGCAAGATCATTTTGTCCATGACGAGTATCAGTTTCATACCTTTGGTCAATTTGCGATGACGGCCAAAAAAAAGCGGGCTCAGAATGATATCTTGACGAATGGCCCACAGAAGGCGTCTCGGGTACCTCTACATGATCAACTTGAAGCGAACGGTAAACAGGAGTTATTGCAGAACCATCTCCTGATAAATGGGACACAGTGGGTGTTTCAGGTACCTCTAAATGGCTAACCTGAAGCGAATGGCACGGAGAAGGGGTCTCAGGAACAAGTACTTGGCCTGCATAAGGTAAATGCTGAATAGGAGCAGAATCATCTTTTGAAGAACAACTTTTTGAAGGAGACTTAAGCCTTGGTTTTTGCTGAACTGCCGGCAAAACATCATCGAAAGATGATGTTTCATATGTTTGGATATCTAGACGTGAACAACATGCAGATGTTGACTCAGGTTAATCTTGAGTTAAACGATTATTGGGCGGTGACTTAGGCTCACTTGCATGGCTTACATGGCTACTAGGTGAATGAGGCGTAGATGGTAAATCTGGAGTGCTTTTAGATAAACGGTGCATAGAACGTGATACAGATTCGTCCTTGTCGTCGTTTTGAAGTAAATTTGTTACAGTATCATTAGATTGCCTTTTCAGTCGTTTAGCTAACGGAAATATTTCCAAGTCTGATGAACTCGCAATTTTATAATCAGATTCATCATGTTGTTTGTTAGTACCCACATTATTCTCTGTCTCAGATAGATTGGATAGAGACCCTTGGCAACTAGAATGCGAGTCTTTATCATTGCTGTCGTCAAGATCTTCTGAAGCCTCTGAATCCGATTCTGAGCTCTGACTATCAGTATCACTTGAAACAGATCGGAAACTGGAACCATTATTAGTATTTTTAGATAGTAACTGCTTTATTACCTTACCACGTGCATGGGGTTGACTTTTCCGGGTATTTTTACTTATCAGGGTACCACCAACTCGTGATCTTTCTGTTGGTAATACCAAAGACTCACTAAGATTGCTGTCACTATAGGAATCTTCTTCACTTGGTTCATAATTATTGTCCGAACCGTACTCCCCGTCGTCTTCAAACGGGTCCCGAGCTGTTTCATCTGATGACCGATGTTCAAATATTTTCATAGATTTTTTTATGCGTTTATCCATCTAAACAAGCAAGAAACACATTGATTAGCTCTCTAGATAATGTACATTATCTTTTTGCAAGATAAACATCTAGTAACAACGTAATTTAGGTTACCTGCGTAAAAAATGAAAGGAGCTAGTAGGTACTTACATTCTGTTATTATTCATTTAAAAGTCCGTTTAAAACATGAATTATAGCAAAATATAGCTTTCTAAGGATAGTTTATCTGTTTTTACATAACGTTTAATAAATAAACAGTCATAATACTTACATTTTATGCAAAATCACTCTCAAAAACAACAGTAAAAACAGCCGGTTCTCGGCGGCGCGCGCGCGCGTACCCCTAGGTTGACACTATGCAACTGAGGCAACGAGAATGTAGGGACGCGGGGGCGTATAATGACGTCGTGCGTATTCTACGTACCACCCGCGCACGAGCAGGACGTCTTCTTTTTGAAGCACCAAAAATCATAATGTAATGTGACAGAACAATTTTGAAATTTTCATGCGTTGTGGCGGAAAGTCTTAGCTTGTACAATTTTGTATGGCGAGTCAACGTGAGAATACGGTCTGCTTAAAACAAGTAAATTAAAATAGACGTGGTAGTACGTTCTGTCACCACTCGTAGCTGTCTTGGAACGTATATACACGCCACCGCCCATGAAAGGGTGAATACGTCATATTTAACTAATCGTAAGATCAACAAACATTTCTGATATTTTTTTTTCCATAATTATCTATAGATAAATCGTTTTGCCGAAAGTTCAATAACTGTTTTTGTAAAGCGCTGGCTGAGTGCCGAGTGCGAATTTGTTTTACGTTAACGCGATCGACCCGTTTATGACGTTCGGTGCTCTGATTGGCCCGCTCCAAGCACTTAACCAATCAGAGCGCCAAACGCGGTAACCGTTTCGATTGCGTTAACGTAAAAACAACTCACACTCGGCACCCAGATTTTTGTGGCAATAAAATACGTTTCATGTCACTCAAGAGAGCATCGACAGTTTCATAATTTCTAGATATTTAATTTTGGCATGCTACAATAACCTACTTTTCAATACAAACGTGATCAATTGTTTTTGTGATTCAGTATCCATAATCGAACTATAATACTCAAGACCGAACTATAATAGAACACGAATTTTTATCACTTTTCATATATTAAAATATCAAACAATTGTCAAATTTAGTTCCTTTCATCACCATAAGCCTAGCGCTTCAACGCTGTAGATGGTGATGAAAGGAACTAAATTTGACAATTGTTTGATATTTTATGTGGGACGACTGCTGCGACGCACTTGAGGCTTACTGAATCGCACTCCAGGATGCTCAAATGCAAATAATTAATGGCACAATAAGTGTTGGTCATTTTCTAGAAAAGATATGTAGATAAAGCAACTTTGTAGATTTGCTAAAAATTACTAAGGCTCAGGTATTGTGGTTAAACAATGTTAAAAATACATATCAGAATTAAATATTACTTTAAAATAAATATTGATTTCTTTTGATTTGTCTGCGGTACTACGAGTTCTATGTTTTATAACGGTAAGACTAGTGGGAAAAAGTAATACCAGCCAAGTCTTACCATCGGCAAATCTAATGGGATGAAAATTCCCTGTAGTACAATTATAATAATAATAATAATAAAGGCCAAGGGTAAATACTCTCCCTATAGTGATGTGCTTTGTGAGCCGAGCTTTCTTGGGAACTGACATCAGCCCACAAGACTACACATCTCGGGTCACAGAGCGCATTGACTTTCTGAAGCAGAAAGTTTATGCGTGGGCAAACCGTTTGCGCAGATACAAAAAACGCGTGGACCGGTATACCGAGAATTGCACATTTCAAAGAGACCAGAGATGTGTTTATAGAAGCTGGGAACGACCAGATCAATGTATGACTGGTGGGCGGCTGCCGGCTGAACACAAACACCTTCTGGCGTAGCATCTGGTCGGTGCCCATGGGCCACACAGAGGGCGATTGGATCGGTAGGAATACGTAGTCATTGAAGACCAGGTTATTACTAGTGCAGTCCGTTCGTTATCAGATTGGAAGTCTCCAGGTCCGGACGGGCTGCATAACTTCTGGCTGAATGGCTACGTAGTTCACATGCTTGCTTGGCATCGCAGTTTCAATCGACCGTAGAATCTGGGTCGTTGCCAGATTTTATGACCACAGGAGTTACGCACCTGCTCCACAAAGCAGGTAGTACTCACGAGCCTGGAAAATTATAGACCGATCACCTGTTTACCATCGGTCTATAAGCTTCTTACATCTATTTTGAGAACAAAAATTTCGAAGCATATTGAAATCAATTCCATTATGTCGGCCTCTCAGAATGGTTGTAGGAAGAGGGCTCGTGGTACGAAGGAACTCCTCCTCATTGATATGGCCATTATCCAACAGGTTTGCCGTAATCGCAGGAGTCTGGCGACATGTTGGATAGATTACAAGAAAGCGATTGATTCAGTGCCGCATACATGGCTCTTGAGGGTGCTGGAGCTGCATAAAGTAAATACAACTATATGCACCTTCTTGAAGTTGTGTATGGGGCAATGGAAAACGGCTCTTTACTATCCAGGGTGTCGACAGACCCAGGCGACCAGTGACCTAATACAGATTAAGCGAGGTATATTTCAGGGCGACAGTCTGAGTCCTCTTTGGTTTTGCCTAGCGTTGAACCCTCTCAGTACATTACTAGAGGGTTCAGGGCTAGGTTACAGGTTAAAGAGAAGCGATCAGGTCGTATCACACTTGCTATACATGGATGATTTAAAGCTGTTTGCCCGCACTGATTCACATTTGATAGACTTGCTAAGAGTAACTGATTGCTTTAGTAAATCTATCAACATGGAGTTTGGTGTAGATTAATATGCAGTCATGCATGTAAAGCAAGGAAGGATGGTGGAATCTGAGAGCATTGAACTTTCAGACTCCATTAACCTAAGATCGCTTCTCATTACTGATACCTACAAATACTTGGGTATGTCACAAGCCTTAGGTATAAATGAAGCAGACATGAAACAATCGTTGCAGGAGCGCTTTTTTGGTCGCCTGAGAAAAGTACTTAACAGTCTTTCATCAGGCGGCAACAAGGTGCGCGCTTTTAACGCTCTTTTGGCATACTTAAGTGGACTCAGACTGAGTTAGATGCCCTGGACAGGAAGGTCCGTACACTGTTGACGGCATACCGAATGCATCATCCTCGTTCATCTGTGATGAGGTTGTACATCCCGCGGAAATGTGGAAATCGCAGAGTTTGTGTGTGCAATTATGGACGAAGTTACTGGAAATATATCCTGAGGGATGGTACGATTGACATATGTCGGGCGTGCCACCAACCCGGTGAATCCCTCAGGCATATAGTTTCCGGTTGTTCTCGTCTTGCTAACGGTGAGTACTTGCACAGACATAACCAAGTAGCCAGTATTATCCATCAGCAACTTGCTCTGAAGTACAAACTTGTAGAGGTCGAGATGCCTTACTACAGGTACATATGTAGCAGAACCAGTTCTCCAAAAGGACCTCACACTGAAGGATTTCACACTGTACTGGGATCTATCTATTATCACAGACAGGACTGTTGTTGCCAACAAGCCTGATATTGAGGTAATAGATCGATCAGAGCACCGTGCAATGATTGTCGATATTACCATCCCTCATGATGGCAACCTCGTGAAAGCTGAGAAGGAAAAAGAATTAAAATACCTGGACTTAGCACACGAGGTCGTCGACATATGGGATGTGGAGTCGGCAGTACTCCTCGATACGGCATGCATAGTGAGGAGGTGCCTCTCTCTGGATCCCTAACCACCGACAGTTTGCATCTTGTCTCGATGCCGGTGGGCCTCCATAATTTTTATATTTCTAAATGTGTTTTTTTATAATTATATATTTGAAAATGTAATTTTTATTGGTTAGTAGTAAATAAATGTGAAATAATAATAAATTTATTTATTTCATTGTTTTAAACACAAAAAGAGTATAGTAATAGTTACTGTTTAGACTACAGAAGCCCAAGTGTGGATTTTTCATAAAGCTAACTCAATCTACAAAGTTATCGTATCGACTAACAAATGTATGCTAACTTACAAAGCGCCGCTGGCGGAAACTATTCTAACTAAAACTAGTGAGTGTGAAATTGTTTGCACTACTACAATAGCGGTGTCGCTGAAAGAGACGTCGAAATTATCGTGTCGGGCACGGTATTGATAGTTTCGGCAAACGTTTTTCAAGATTTTGCGAGTGTGAGCTAAAATTTGACATTTACAATCGTCTCAAAACGTTAACGCTGTCGTGCAGTAAACTCACTAGGTGTTGGGATGGTGAGACGTAGTTGACATTGAATACGATATTAATAACTGTGTAATTTTGTGTTTATTTTTGGGTGAAAATGACGGCTCGTAGCTTTTTCTGGTGGAAACTGATGATGGGCCACTCATTACCAAGATGAAATAAATTACTTGAGAAAAAAGAAAGCTGATTTTCGTGCCTCGTTTAATCCGGTTAAAAACCTCAGTAACATTGAATTTAGAAATAGATATTGCTTATCAAAGGAAGCCTTCCTGTTTCTGTGTATAGGAAATATTCAATTAGAAGAACTAACAAATTTACAACCAACCAATCGTAGGCGTTGCCTTTGCAAAGATAGAGTATTGCATTACAAGCCTCTAAAATACGCAGAAATTATTCAGGCACAATAGTGTGCTCTATAATATTGCATTAGGTTATAGTGTACCTGAACCAGATGATTTAGGTAAGAATGGTTCATAATATTAAGATGAATCTATATATTTCAAATGGATAGTATGAACATTAAGGATTTACTAAAACAAATTTCCTTTAATTTTAGATTTAAGTGAACATCATAAAGCTACAATAGGTCATGTCCAGCATATGCAAGAGCAACAAGCAACCACCGAGTTGATTCGAGGAAGAGCATTGCATGATCAAATAGCTAGACGTAGTCACTGGTTCTTTTTTATATTTTGATCTCAATTGGTATAATAATCATTACATTCGCTTTTCTCACTGTTATATTCATAAGCCATATTCTCATTTTCTTATGTTTTTGGCAATATGAATTACTTACATGAATATGATTTAATATGTTTGTTTTTATTAAGAATCTATATAAAAACTGTGCCAACGTGGCTTTATAAATAACACTACTGACACCATATTCAAATTTATTTATTTAATTAAAGAAGACAGGCACATTAACATAAAAATAATGTTTCTTTTTTATTCAATTAACAACATCTGTTACATAGAAATCATTCTCATTTTCTTTATCTAAAATTAAAGTCAAAAACCATGTACTCATTTAGGTCACAAAGTAACACTTATGAACGTCAACATATATACGTTAGTGAGTTTACTAAGTTACTGAAGCTACATTTACGGAGTTTCAGGCAAACGATCGATATAAGAATATAAATGTGTGAAAGCCACACATTTATATTATTATATGTCTGTGACACTTTATTGAGGTTGCTCTTCCACGTCGACGACGTTGGGATCCTGTTGATGTATCGGCTTCCGGTTGTAGTACGTGCGTATAGTTTGAATGTAGAGTATGGAGACTCTGATGTGATGGTCCAAGCATATTCCATATACCGCATTCAGCTAAAAAAGAAAGTAATTAAAATTCACACCTAAATATTATGAAGGTGAAGCACACACATTTATATTCTTATATGTCTGTCACGTATCAAAGTGATTAAACTTATTACAGCAATTTATCATTCACAATTCGAAACATTCGGCTTACAATGTTATAAATTATAATATTAATATTTTTATAATCAGTATATGTACCTACTTAACTCAATAACAGGAATGCTTTCTGCTTCAAGAACCTGAGAACTTCTAGCAGGCATAGGTGATGTTGGTGACAAAGTAATAGTATTATCGTCATTTTGGCTCTGCAAAAAATTAACTCTCATCAGTTAAATGCATTATTTAAATAGGTATCTTTATTTATCGTAATCGATGAGCTAGATACCTTTCTTTACTTTTCCTTATTTTTCATTGGCCCGGTGGGATCACTATTTAATAAATTTGACAAGTTTCCCAATCTTGAATTGCTTGTTTTCTGCCTTTTGCATTATTCGACATCTTATGTATGTCACCATCTCTGTAAAATTAAAATGTATAACATTCGCGTAAACGAAGTATAATATTATGTAAAATAACTATAGTTTATGATTAAAATTTATATATAATTTACAATTAATCTGCTTTAAACACGATACATTCCGTATAAAGCAGTTTAATTTTTATATCGTTACTTCGTTATAAAGTGATTATTTTTATATGTATATATGTATTTATTTACTTACTGCTCCATAAACTTTACCAAAATTTCAAATTGGAATGGCGTGGTCTACATTGCGCCGTTATAATATTATAACTTCAATAAATTCAAAAAATCACAAGAAACCGCTAAGCTTTTGAAGGCGAACGTCAAAATTTAAAGTAATTCAGAAATGTCGGTAGGTTTCTAACCCAAATCGGTATATGATAAAAGAAAATATTCAATCTTTGTTTAATATAAATAGAAATGGAAAAACTGTATGGTACATACTGAATATTATAATATAACTTCCATACATTATAATATTATATTCATGGAAAATTGGTGAAATACAGAAAAATAATTTGGGCTGAGATCACCATTTAAAGGATTTTTTGTATTGAAATATAACGCGACGCATAGAGTATTTAGCATCTCTTTTACTCGCTGCTCCATAAAACGAAATAGAGATAGTCGTAATGCAATGTGCAAATGCAACTTGAAAAAAAATTACCTAACTTTCGGCTGACTTTCGGCAAAGTGTGATTACGCGATGCGAATAGATTGGTTTGCATTATTTCACACTCTGACTATTTCGAAGTACTTTCGATCGATAGTTAGCACGATTGACTTGATCGTTACGTACTACGTCAAATGACACGAAATTTACACTCGGGCTTCTGGGAACAGGGTAAATAATTAGCGAAAGCGGCCTCTGCCACCACAAAATTGAAGAACTCTTTGACTACAGATGTCTCTACATAGAGGCAGACGCGGATATTTTGTGTATCTATAGACAAAATATCTGCGTCTACCTCTATGCTTTATCAGCATATATATGATTAGCATAGATAAGACACTCTGATTAGTGTCATGGACGTAATAGAAAAACTATTACGTCAATGCATTATATTTTTATTGTATGCCAATACTCTTTATAAAGCAACAGAAAAACATAAGAAAACATTCTTGAACATCGGACTATCGATACAATAATAATATGTAAAATTCTCAATTATCGAAAGTAAAACAGAATGAATCATACACTGAAGATATTCCGCAGCTTTTTGCGCCAGCATCCGATGATACATGGTATGTTATCATAAGCAATGACTTGGCCGGCGAGCAGTCTAATGCTAGTGTACTTGGAACATGGCAAAACTTTGGCGAACGCCAAGGGCAGTTGGTTGGCTTGGTTCTCTATCTGCGGAGCATTCTTCATGTCACCAACATACTACTGCTGGTTGAAATACACACTACCGTTCTTCAGGCGAAATACTTTAATAATAGCTATATCTAGGGCAGTCGTGGATCAAGTTACAATAGGCCCTTTCGGCCTATCCTTTTTCTTATTCATCATGGGCCTTCTCGAAAGGCAGTCTGTAGAAACCTGCGTCACAGAAGGCACAGAGAAGTTTTTGCCGACGTATAAGGCCGGTTTTTTGTACTGGCAGACGGTGCAAACGGTGAATTATTACTGTTTCTCAGAAAAGGACAGACTTGTGTATGCGAGCACTGTCAGTTTTCTTTGGACCATGTATATGGGTCATGTTAAGTCAAAAAAACGGCGAAGTAATGTGCGTAGCATTCTACAAATGTATTATACTATTGGCCACGGATTTAGCACCTTTTTTTACATAACCATTGTAGTAAACAAAATGATTAGCTGATGGTAAGTGATGAACAACACTGCAAAGAAGGAGGCAGTATTACCGTAAGCAACAAGTTACCTCAAACTCATCAAAAATACAACCAAATGTTGTTGAGATTATCTATTAACCAATTAGTGCAGTTTAGTTCTAAGCATAACATGTCTGAAAATCCATAGTAGAATGGGTAAATGGAACATGCAATCTTATTTTATTAAACACTTCCAGTGTATCAATCTTGCTTGCTATCTAGCTTTACGTTGTCGAACCACGAAACAGCTTACTGTAGTTGAGTTATTATAGGAGCTTACACCGACATCTAGAATGAAATAACAAAATTACTTGAATACATAGTCGCGACATCTATAACTTTTAAAATCCAAACAAATTTGTTCAAAGAAATCGTAAGAGATGGCGTGTCACATACTAATTTCAATGCTTTTCAATAGATGGCAGACTAAGTTTGTTTTAAATGAACTGACATCATAGTACCTATTACTTTTATTTTAAATAAAGTTAATGAGTTTACAGCTATTATAATTTAAGATAAGTGTTAAGAAAATTATATGTAAAATATGTCAGCCTAAATTAGATTAAACGTTATATAGGTTATTATTTTCTAAGTAAATGCCTTTATAATAAGTAATAATAATAATATAACATCAGCTCTTGGGTACGGGCCTCTACTCTATGGACTTGAATTTTGGTTAGCGGTTACCTACCGTAGTATATGATCGTTTGCTATAACAGGGATATCATTGGTGTGTTGCAGTCCTTAAGGCAGGTGTATGCATGTGAGCCTCCTAAAGTCTTGCTTTTCGGAAGAAACACAGTAACAGTGCTACTACTGCTACAAGGGCGGATTACCATATTTCATAGATTTATTGTATTAAATACTGGCACCTTTTGGTGAGGCAACGCCCGCATTATGAATAAATCCTTTTTCGTAGAGGGCTGTAAGAACTTTAAAGCAACGGATAATAAAATACCTAAACTTGACCTAGATTTGGGGACCATAAAATTTTTATGCTATGTATCGGCAATACTTGGGACAGTGGGAGAGACGAGGCGATCATTTAAATTACTACGTCGTCCATGCAATCAGAGTTCGTATCGTCACCAAATAAAGAACGAAAACGGGCACTGCCATTACAAAATTGAAAAATTCTTTGGTTACGGATAACTCTAAATTATCCATAGGCAAAATTTCTGCATCTTCCTCTATGCCGTACCATTGTTTAGTGGGTTTGGAAACTGTCAAACATTTACATGAAAAGAAAATACTCTATAGACAATGCTGGTCTATAAAGTAAACGGTACAAAACTCAAGTTCTTTCTAGACGCATAGATGGTGTTAATATAAGGTTTTATATTTGGCTACGAAGTGTCAACTCAAGATATGATGGGTCAATTTGAAGTTTTAACCTCAACGTTGATGTTATATTTCGTTTCCTTGAATTCTGTGAATTTTATATCTATTTGACCTTCTGTAGCTTCCTTAAACGTTTGAACCTCCCTGCTTATTCTTGGACCCCTATTCCTGCTAATTACGATCGACACTGCTTGTTTTACTGGACCTTGATTGCCTTTGCGAAATTGGATCATTGACGAAACTATTTATAAGATGCCGAGGAAATCAGCAATAAAATGTTATTTTGGATGTGCGACTGAAGGTGTGATCCTGATTTCGGTCTATATAAGATATATATACAATACTAATAATGTCCCCCAGACCAAATTTATTGGCTTATCGACAACAAGTAAATGTAAATTCATAGTATAGTTGCGTTATAGTAATTTTGGCGTTCATAAGTGTTACTTAGTGATTTATTTAAGTAAAGATACTTGTATTTTTATTTTGCTTTTGATTTAAAAATCACTAGTGTAAACTAGTGTTCAGTTAAATTACGCTTAATTAGTTTGGTTTCTTGGTGAATAATGTTTTCTTTTTGTGTAAATTGATTTCTTTATCAATTTCTTATCATTATACGCTATTGCCAAGAAATTCAAAGTAAATAAGCGTAATTTAGAAGGGTTTTGTAAGAAGTATAAAAGCGCCATCTATTGGTTATCCTAATTACTAAACGAATATTATGCCATCTAAAGTAAACAGTACATAAGTACTTACGTAAAAACTGATTCGAGAGTGGCGTATCTATTCTCGGCATATAGTGTCTTATCTATGGTGTCATGGACGTAATAGGAAAACTATTACGTTTATGAATTGTATTTTTATTATACGCCAATACTCTTCATATAAAGCAACAGAAAAACATCAGGAAACATTCTTGAACATCGGACTATCGATACAATAATAATATGTAAAATTATCAACTATCGAAAGTAAAACAGAATGAATAGTACACTGAAGACATTCCGCAGCCTTTTGTACTACCATCCGATGGTACGTGGTATGTTATCATACGCTGTGACTTGGCCGGCGAGCAGTCTAATGCAAGAGTACTTGGAGCATGGGAAAACTTTGGCGAATGCTGACTGGCCAAGGGCGGCCCGGTTCTCTATCTGCGGAGCATTCTTCATGTCACCAACATACTACTGTTGGTTGAAATACACACAACCATTCTTCAGGCGAAAGAATTTCATAACAGCTGTATCCAGAGCAGTCGTAGATCAAGTAACAATAGGTCCTTTCGGCCTATCATTTTTCTTATTCATCATGGGTCTTCTAGAAAGGCAGTCTGTAGAAACATGCGTCACAGAAGTCACAGAGAAGTTCTGGCCGACGTATAAGACCGGTTTCTTGTACTGGCCGACGGTGCAAACAGTGAATTATTACTGTATCGCGGCAAAGAACAGACTTGTGTATGTGAGCACTGTCAGTTTTGTTTGGACCATGTATATGGGTCATGTTAAGTCAAAAAAACGGCAAAATAATGTTTATAGCGTTCAACAAATATATTATAACCAGATAATTAGCATTTTTTTTCCTCATTAAATCTAGTAATGTCTTGTAGTCTTGTAAGGGAGAGATTATTAGAGATGATTGACACGACTGAATGCTGGATAAACACTGCGTATATTTGGAAATAATAACATATTTATAGCAAAGATTACATGCGTCATATCTATAATTATCATGGGTCGGAATAGGTAGTTTTTAAGTACCAAATGACGTAAAACTACCTACGAAATCTTAACATGGATATGCCTTTTGAACCCGTAATTGGGGATTAATAAAAATTGTTTTCTCAAACTGCTGGGATTGATATTATTGTCTTATAAAACTCTTTTTTCCTGTGTTAAACACAAACTAAGTAGCGTTACACGTGACAGGCCGGCAAATGGTGCTTGACGGAATTTTAGTACTCGCCGCCTGGCGGCTTGATAAAGTTTAATTATTTTCTATTTTATGTGCAAAGAGAGTAGAGAGATGGAAAAATTAAATAAACTTGACTCTAAGTATATATTTTTTTACTAAACAAATCAATGAAATGAAATGAAATAACAACAAATCAATCAGAATCTATTTCAACTATGTTATAAACACTGGTGGAAGCTAAAGGCATCATTTACTAAAGAATTAAAATATATTATCATAATCTTTCAATGTTTTCTTCTTTTATTTTGGTTTCGATACGGGTGCATGACCCACTTATTTGATGAAAATGATCTTTCAATTTCAATCGATGTGAGCGAAGCAAATTTAAGCCATGTTTCTTGGCTTGTTTCGCTAATATTTCTAACGACAGTCAAGTCTGGATTTCGACTCATAATTTGTTCAAGTTTTGTTTGTAGTGCATCATTTCCTGTCCAATTAATGACTGCTCTGACTTCGTCAAAAATTTCTAAAGCTTCCGTAACAGACAAGTTTTGCTTTTACAAGTTTGCCATTTAAATTGAAATTGAATATGTAATCGAGATTATAAAATTAATAAAATTATTGAAACTCACCTTATCTGTAGGTTTCTTGAAACTAAATCCAAATACAGGAGAAATATCACGTGTGTTTAGTATTATTCACAACACAACTATCAAAATTTAAAAGTCACAGTCCAATAAACATAGCCAGAATCGTCAAGTAACACAGATTCAATCCAAAAAACGTAAGCCAAGGTCAATTTATATAAAAATCCAACAGCGAAAATAAATGCTCTACTCAACGCTCGGAAGTAGACGAGTGAGCCAAAATGTATACCCCACCCTCCCTTCGAACCGATCATCCCCTCCCCCCGCAACGTCCACCCCGCACCCTGCCTTGTTGCGGTAGTAATATAGAAAGAGAAAGAAATAATATCTACGCGGCGTACACGGTATGTTGAGCAGCAAAAAGTGCTGTCTGACTTACTGGGCAGGAACCAATCACTTTTATATATTTGTATAAATAAATTATTTCTTAATTAAGAATATAATAAATGTTTGTATCCAAAGAAGGTAAACAAATTTAGAATACTAAATCAATCCCGGGATTGAAAGAGGCATATCCATATTAAGATTTCGTAGTAGCATATTTGACGTCATTTGGTACTTAAAAACTCTACCTATTCCGACCCCTGCAGATTACACATTGGTTTCATATAAAAGAAAAGGAAACAAAACAGAAAAACATATCTATATAACATACATTAAATGCTTTATTAGAACTAGCTGGTGTATACAATTTGGTCCTATTGTTATGTATTCTTAAATAATTACCTAATTGCTTATGGGAATTTTCCAATGCTCCAATGGACTGGTGATGATATGCTGTTGATTGTAACTGTTGAATATGCAAAAGTTTACATACCTCGTTCAAGGTGGCTGATACAAACTCAGTCCGCCTATCGGTGGCAATTTCTTTTGGGATACCGTATCTGAGGATAAAGTTATTATCAAAGTACCTAGCTACCTCAGTAGTTTGTTTAGAAGTTAACGGGTATTCTTCAATATATTTGGTCAATTCACATTGTATAGTTAATATGTGAACATTGTCATTATAATCTCTTTCTAACGGGTCTATCAAATCCAAGTAAACTTTTTCAAATGCTGAGAAGCTGTAGTAATTATAGTCATAGGCTCCTTTATGTGGTGTGATGAGTGTTTTCCTTTTTGACACTTGTCACATTTCTTAACAAAAGCTGTCACGTCAGCTTCAATACCTGGCCAAAAATAATATATTTTAATATTCCTTAATATTCGCCGGATGCCTGCATGGACGCTAGTAGGTAAAATATGGAAATCATTCAATATGGCACTTTGATCATCCTTATTATTTATTCTTTCTACATCATTTAAAATACAAAGTCGTGGCCCAGACCAATTATGTATTTTCTTTATTTCTGACACTACCGTTTGTATAAAATCATTATAATTACTATTCTTTATAAAATATAATTCACTTATTCCAATTTTCTTACAAAATATACTCAGTTCACTTATAAATTCGCCTGACGATAATTGTGATCGAGAAGCTAGATTAACAAAAATATAATTTTTGGATGGTACGAATGAGAAGCATTTACTTCCATATTCTAGTAAGTTTAAGTTATGACACTGCTTGCTTTTTTATAAAATTTGCATTTTTTATAAAACGTAATTCAGTTAAATATTTTGGCTTACTTTGCACTCCTACAATTTTTTAATTATCCGTTAAAGGTTGGTCGTCGTAAATTAAACTAGCATATTGTAATTGTTTAGCCTTCTAACCCCGTGTCATTACATTCATACTCATATTATGACTCATTTCCTTTAAATCATCAGACGTTATGTATATACGCGTCAACGCATCAGCAGCTGCATTATGTTTTCCTTTTAGGTATTCAACTGTAAAATCATATTCTTCCAAAATTATTCTAAATTTCATTAGTGTACTTGAGATATACCGCATACTGAATCAAGATATAAGTGGCTTACGGTCCGTTTGAATTTTAAACTTACGTCCGTATAAATAATGGTCTAAAATGTTTTATTGCCCAAACAATCGGAAGTAACTCTTTTTCTATAGTTGGGTACATTTTCTCTGCCTTGTTCAAGCTTCTGCTAGCGTATGCCACTGGTCTACCATTATTATTACATAAAACCGCCCCTATCGCGTATCCTGAAGCGACTGTCTGTAAAACAAACTGATTGGAATCCGCGAAATTAGGATATTGTAATACGGGGTGAGAAATAATGCTCTTTTTTAACAATTCAAATGACTTTTGACACTCAGGGTCCCATTTAAACGTTACGCATTTTCTACATAAACTATTTAACGGATATGCTTTCTCTGCAAAATTTGAAATGCATTTTCTGTAATAATTGACGAACGCGACAAATCGCTTGACTTCGTCTACATTTGTAGACACGGAATATTTTTTTATGATGCTTATTTTATTTGGATCTGGTACCACACCCTCGGTAGATACAACATGGCCTAAATAAAGTAATTCTTTTTCTAAGAAGCTGCACTTTTGAGTATTCAATTTTAAGTTTACTTTGCGTAGGCGCTCAAATATATCCTGTAAATTACTAATATGCGAGTTTCAATTTCTACTAAAGCAGACAAGGTCATCCTGGTAAATTAAAAACATTTTATAATTTTAGCCTGTCATTTTTTATTTCCATTATCAGATTTTTTAGGCACCAATAAAATAGGGCCAGACCATTCACTTTGACAAGGTTCTTTAATGCCCTCTTTTACCATATTTTCAATTTGATTGTTTATTTCATTTTTAATGAATGCGGTAACATGTACGCTTTTGAATATATGAGGCATATGACTTCTTTTAACTTTATGGTATGTTGATAAATGTCTGTCGTTGACAATTTATCGCCTTCCAAATAAAATACATCCGCATATTTTGCATATACATTTTGTATATTAATTTTCTCCTCTTTATTTAACCGATACAAATTTAATTTTGAAAATAGTTGTTTGATGCGCGCTGAATTATTCAAACTTTTATTAAAGACGAAAATATTGTAAAGCGATGAACTGTGAACAAGATTCAGTTCTGACAAGGTTACGTCATCATTCGTACAATTTAAAACTCGTATTGGTATTTTACCATTAACTGGTGTCACTAAGGAACTCGCTACAAAAATACCTTGTCGTATTTCGTCGAACAAACTACGAAATCTTCAGTTAAAATAGTTTTAACATAGTGTATAGATTCTGATCTGGCGGGTAACTTCATCAAATATTGATTTAATATAATAAGTGGTAATATTACTTTATTCCCATTATACAGCAATCGTAATATATTATTGTTAAAATTAATAACAGACCTATACTTGCCGAAAAAGTCTTGGCCTAAAATTCCGTGCTTTACAAGGTAAAGTATTGAAAACAATGAACTTATGATTAATACGCTGTTCATTTAGAGATAACTTTAAATAAACATATCCAATGATTCGAACTTCGCCTCTAATTCCCGTTATAGTTATGTTTTCTTTATGAATTGGAACATTCAACTGCAATACGTGATCATATTTTAAGGCCGATATGGAAGCACCCGTATCAACTAACAAACTATATATGCTAGAATTATCGATATAAAGTTCTATGCAATAATTACTTTCACTAGCAAGAATAGTATAATTTTAACCTCGGGCATACTCATTTTCGCTCTCTTCATGCTGCTCAAATGCACCAGATTGTACTGGTATCGACTTGTCAGTTAACGGTTGTGATTGTTCAGTTAATAGCTGAATATTTCCCCAGTTTGAATTATTATTATTTGTCACAGTATTACTATAATTGTTACCTCTGTAGTAGCCTCTACCTCTGGGTGACACTGGTGCAGCCGGCCACTGCCCCTGCTGCAGCCACTGCCTGCTCTCGGTGCGGGGCTGCGACCAGTGGCCTGCTTAAGTGCGTGGCCGAGGACCGTTGTTATACGCAACTCTACCGTAGCCTCTCTGCGTGTTGTAAAAACTCATATGTCTGGAATTATTATTAAATTTGTTATTAGTGCTAAAAGCGCGTCTCATTGGGAACATTTTACCGGCTGAATTTCACGATGAGCAATCCTTATCGATTGCAGCTTGAATAGCATCCTTAAGATCTTCAAATTTCTGAGCTGCAACAATGGTGCCGAACCTACGATTACGCAGTCCCTCACAAACAGTTTGATAGCCTGATTTTCATTAACAAATTTTAATACGTCATATTTTTTATTTTTTTTATTTTTTTATTTTGCTCGCCAAAATGACCACACTCCGCCTGATGGTAAGCAGTCGTGTGGTCTAAGAGCAGTGGCCTCCACATCGTCCTCATAGCAGCCGAGGCGATGTTGAGGTCTCTACTTTGACGGCCTGAAAAGGTGCTTTTTCACGCCCCGCTTAAAGGACCCAGGATTGAAGGAAGAAGGAAACACGTGCCTTGGCAGAGAATTCCATGCCTTGATCGTTCGGCAGAGGTATGAGGACCCAAACTTCTTGGTACGCACTCTAGTCGACTCCACCGTGTAAGGATGGCATCTGAGCCCTGCACGCGTTGTTCTGGATAGGAAAGGGGAGGGCGGGATAAGGTGGAATAACTCTTCAGAGCACTCCCCGTGGTATATTCTGTAGAAACATGCCAAAGAGGCAATATCCCTACGGAGTTGCAGAGGTTCCAGTGAACTCGTGACCTCTGGATCTCCGATGATACGGACAGCCCGCCGCTGTAACCTGTCAAGAGCGTCTAGCAAGTACTGCGCGGAGCCATCCCAAAGATGAGAACAGTACTCCACGCAAGGGCGCACTTGTGCCTTATACAATAGGTACAGCTGCCCAGGCGCGAAGAACCGCCTCACCCTGTTCAGAACTCCGAGTTTTCGCGAAGCTTGCCTAATGACGCTCTCGATGTAGGTTTTGGGATTAAGGGAGCGGCAAAGATCCATACCTAAGATGGAGAGGCTGTCACGTATCACCAGTGGAGTGTTCTTCAGAGAAGGGAGGGGAAGGAACGGAAACTTTTTGGTTGAGAACGCGCTTGCCTGGGTCTTCTTGGCGTTGAACTGGACCAAGTTCTTGGCACCCCATTCAGAGATGCGGTTCAAGGTCTGGTCAAGTTCAACGACAAGATCCTGCCTTTTCCCCACAACCTCAGCCTGTTTGGCTCCAGGACGTCCGAGATATCACCCATGCACGGTACTGTCGTCTGCATAACAATGTATGTTGCCGAGATTCAACATATCATTGATATGCAGAAGAAAGAGCGTAGGGGATAAGACGGACCCCTGAGGCACTCCTGCATTGACCTGCATAAATTTGGAAGCGCGACCGTCGCAAAGGACCCGAATACGACGCTTCTTCAGGAAATTTGCAATCCAGGTGCACAGTTGAGGGAGCAAGCCATAGGCCGGAAGCTTGGAAAGAAGAGACCGGTGCCAGACTCTATCGAAAGCTTTGGCTATGTCTAGGCTGACAGCCAAAGACTCGCCGTGCTCGTCCATAGCCTCACCTCAGAGGTGCGTGACGAACGCTAGAAGATCACCCGTTGATCGTTTAGCCCGAAAGCCGTATTGGCGATCATTGATCAACGAGTGATCCTCCAGGTAGCGGACAATTTGGGTGTTAATAATCCGCTCGAACACCTTGGAGAGCACTGAGGTGATAGCTATGGGTCGATAGTTGCCTGGCTCGGAACGGTCCCCCTTTTTGGGAATCGGTTGAACGTTCGCCTCCTTCCAAGCCTCAGGCACAATGCCTGCGGCGTAAGACGTCCGGTATAAGCGCGTAAGTGTGGGAGACAACTCCGCTGCACATTTTTTGAGGACCACAGCTGGGATGCCGTCAGGTCCACTGGCTTTCCGAACATTGAGAGACTGCAGTATCGCACGAACGACACGTTGCCTGATACGTATATCAGGCATGGTGTAGCCGCAGTTGGCAATGTTAGGCGGCTGCGAACCGCAGTCATCGATTCGGGAGTTGGCCGCAAAGAGATTTGCAAGCAGATCTGCTTTCTCTTGCGGCCGATGAGCCAGTGATCCATTCGGATATCTCAGAGGGGGCAGCGAGGTCTGGCAGAAGTTGGACTGCACGGCTTTGGCCAGGCGCCAATAGCTACGGCTGCCCGTAGGATGGGCCATGAGCTCCTGGCCGAACCGTGCGACGCGCTGGGCATCCGCTCTTAAGTATGCCCTCTTGCAGACCTTTGTGGCTTGGTTGAACGCTGCCTTCAGGTGATCCACGTTAGAGTCGTGGAGAGTGCGAGCCCTGGTCCAAGCGCGGTACGCTGTCTGTTTGCGTTCAACGGCATCAGCGCATTCACGACCGAACCAGGGCCTTTTCCTGCCACCGCTCGTGACATCACTGTATGGAATATAATATTCCATACCCAGGATGATTTCACCAGCGACAGCAGTAGCGCTCTCTGAAAGATCCCTGTTCTCAAAGCAGCGTTGAGCCCAAGGGATGGATGCGAAGTACTCCCGCATTCCATCCCAGTCTGCTGACGAGTAGTGCCACAGTCGTCGTCTTGCCTCCTCGGGTCGTGGGGGCGTAACAACAACAGCTGTGGCACAAACCAGACAGTGGTCTGAGGTGCCCAGAGGAGCACTAATCGACACACTGTACCGGTTCGGGTTACTTGTCAGCAGCAGATCGAGCATAGAGGGCGCCTGACCTGCAATGTCCGGTATCCGGGTGGGCTGGAGTACCAGTTGAGACAGGTCATGCGTGAGAGCGAACGCATGGGCAATTCGTCCCGCGTGGTCTGTTTTGGGAGAACCCAACCAGGTCTCATGGTGGGCATTGAAATCTCCCAAGAACACCAACTCAGCATTCGGAAACTGCTCCTGCGCGTCGTCTGCCGCCTGACTCAGGTAATCAAAGAGTCGAGTTGTCTCAGCGTCTCCTGAATGGGATCGATGTAGATTTGGCTGAAAGAGCCATGATCTACGTATACCCAAAGGACAGAGAAGGAAGGGTCATCTAGGCAGTGTAGACGGCGACAGCAAATATCCGACTTAACAAATAAGCATGCCCCGGCTTTCGCGAGGAAACACTCCTCTAGCTCGTAGCCGGGATATTGCAGGTAGAACGTGTCTGCAGGACGGCGTATTTATGTCTCCGTTAGAAAAATCATTGCCGGCCGAGCCGTCTCCAGGTGGTGATGGACGGCATTAAGGTTAGCGTGGAGTCCTCTGATGTTAATAAACTCCACGACACAGGAAGAGGAAGCAGCGGTGGGGTTACGGCGATTGGCTGCTGTTGAACAACAATGCTTTGTTCGTACCGCCATAGAGTGAAAGGAAGGGAAAGCATGAAAAAAAGGAGATGGCTATTCTCGCAGCAAAGTGGGGCAAGGCGCAGAGCAAGTTTCGTCATATTACTGTGTGGTATGGCGATAGCTGATCCGACGGTCGGAAGGACCCCCGTACCCTCCCGAAAGTGGTCGCCGGGACCCACCCTCCGGTCACCATCCGGCACGACGAGCCACCTCGAGATTATGCGCGGCATGATGAGGCAGCCAACCAAGTTGGTTAGACTCGGTTGGGCCTCTGGACTATACCGCGAGCGGCCAGCAGAGCACCGTTTCTACGGCTCTCCCTGGCCGCCGGGTCGACTCGCGCCACCCACACGATGACTTTACGGATACTCTGCAGGTCCCTCGTAAGCTGCGAGAATCGTCACCTCATGCTTAGGCCTCCGGCACTCTCATTCACCGAACGAAACACAGCAGTGAGACACTGCTATTTCACGTCGATTTTCTGTGAGAGGGTAGTACTTCCCCGGTCGAGCCGGCCCATTCATGCTGTAACCAGCTTGGCTCTACTACAGGGAAAATCTTTGACAGAATCACCCCCAGCCTGTGTAATCGTAAGATCAACAAACATTTCTGATAATTTTTCCCATAATCATCTATAGATAAATCGTTTTGCTGAAAGTTCATTAACTGTTTTTATAAAACGCTAGCTGATTTTTGTGGCAATAAAATACGTTTCATGTCACTCAAGAGAGCATCGATAGTTTCAAAATTTCTAGATATTTTTAATTTTGCATGCTGCGATAACCTACTTTTCAATACAAACGTGATCAATTGTTTTTGTGATTTAGTGTCAATGACCGAACTATAATACACAATACCATCTATCAATTGTCTTGTGTTGCAAATCTCATCAATCATCACAGGTCATAAATTCAAAACAATTTTCAGATCAAACTTGCCCATTTTTACACTATGTTTTTCCTGACACAACTTGGCTATTTCTGAATAAATTATATTAATATTTGCACAATATTTGGACAGTAAATTTTCTCCTTTTATATTTACGCTTCTACTTATACTATCAACATATGAATTATATTTTTGAATAATAATCTTAGCCTCATACAATTTTTCGCTACAATATTACCAGTCCTACGAGACGGGCCAATTTTATTAAATATTTTCTTACTTCTAATAACTCATAATATTGTCTTCTGTTTACGCGAATGTTATTCATTGAAATTAAACTACTATATACGGACTTTATCGCGTTGTTGTTGTTTTGTTGTTGTTTGTTGTGTTCCCGTGACCATGGCTGCTGAAATCAACCGAAACGTCGGGGAAAGTATACAGTGTTAAATAAACAACGCGATAAAATCCGTATATAGTAGTTTAATTTCAATTCTAATAACTTGTCATACAACTTTTGTAAAATTTCTTCCTCCATAGAATAGTGTTATAACGTTTATTTCTTCATAACGATTAAGTGAATAGATATACAGTGTATACAATTTAACAATATTTAAAGACTACCTAAATATAAAATACAGTATAAGCAAAAGCAAAAAGAAATACGTACTTAATTTACGTGATAATTCATCCATTGTTCTGTTTACTTACATGACATCGTAGTGAGTCTTATTGTATATAACATACTAGCTGTCCCGGCAAACGTTGTTTTGCCATAAAAAAATGTTTTGACCAAAATATTTAAAAAAAAATTTAGTGGTGGACAACCCTTATCACTAAGGGGTATGAAAAATAGATGTTGGCCGATTCTCAGACCTACTCAATATGCTCACAAAATTTCATGAGAATCGGTCATGCCGTTTCGGAGGAGTAGGTACGGGAACGAACATTGTGACACGAGAATTTTATATATAAGATGTACTTATTACCAATATTGCATCTTTTCTCGATACACATTTTATATAGATTATCACACTTTTGATAAATACACTTTTATACTTCGGCGCTGTTTATCTTCATATCTGGGTACGCAACACGTCTACGAAGAAACGATCCTCTACTTGCGCTATTCTGAAATTCTTGACGTGCCCAGCGCAAATGGCGGTATATACAAAATGCTAAATAAAGTAGCATGCTGGCTGCTATCAGGACAAAAATCAACATCAGTATATTAGTTGTCGATAAATGATAGCGTAGACCTTCCAACGATACTTGGTTTTGGCCTTCTTGTGCTGACTGAGCAATTACAACTTCCTTTGACTCAGTCTTACCCATCTTTTTGAAAAATTACACGTGCTGTATGCTTCGCCGAAGACAAAACAATATTTATAAATTCAAACATCGTTAAAACTGCACGAACTTATTAATGTTTATGCAACACGTTCCTTATAAGGACACCCGTCTTGAATTCGCGCGCTCTACGAAACAACTTTAGGCAGGGTCACCATGTAAGGGAGAAACTATTAGAAATTATTGAAACGACTGAATGCTGCATAAACACTGCATATATTTGGAAAGAATAATATTTTTATAGCAAAGGTTACATGCGTCATATCTATAATTATGTACTACATCTCAGACTGAATTTCAATCGCTGCGGTCAATCTTAACGGTAACTGGCGACATATGCAGAAGATATTACATAATACAACTGCACTCTTTAATCCCTAACGTATTATTTGTACATGGGACAGCAATCCGTCACCATCGGTAAGAGATCAGGTGCATCGGGGCCTTACCTGCTTTCCAGGCTGTTATTAAGAACTACTACAGATGGTAGCAGATGAAAATGCTACAAAAAGAATGAGGCTCGCTGTTAGCGTGAGGAGCAAAGATTACACTTAGGTAGTCTAGCAAAAACATAATACAAGTTTGTTTGGCTGTAAGTAATCTTCTTAGAAATATGTATTTTCATTCTTAGGTTGAGTCAAATCGAAGGTATAAGTAAGTGAAAATACCACTAGGCTGTGCTTCGTTGTGTGTTATGTTAATCCAGTTGAAAATGTTACAGTCTAATGTTGGACAAACATCTTGATATTCACAGATTTTTCTTTAACCTCACGAAATAACTTACTGTAAATAAAATACTTTATACGAATAAGAGCATACACCGCCATCTAGAATCATGTAGCCAAATTACTAATTTACAGTCACGACCTCTATAGTTTTTAAATGTTACAACAAACAAAAGGCTACACAAATTAATTCAGCGTTATCGTAAGAGATGGCGCGTTAATATAGGTACTTATTTAGTTTCTATACTCTTACAATAGAGGGCAGACCAAGTTTATTTTAAATGGATTATATTATGTATTGCTTTTATTTAAAACTGAATTAATGATGGTTATTACTATTTCAGATAAATGTAAACAAAATTGAATCTTTAGTATTATAGAAACGTATTAACACAAATATGTTAATGTTTCTCCTGGTTTAAAGTTAATTCCATGTAATTTTTTTCAAAATCGGCTCTGCAGTTCAGTCGGCAATGAAAGAAATATACAGAATAACATTTGGCTGTGACTCTTTAAGTAAGTATGGAAATATCGTTTATAATTCGGAAATATAATTTATTGTTAGACCATCTGGCAAATATATTTTTAAGTAGAGGAAAAGTAGCCGCAAACCTACTTTCTCAAAAATGGCCTGCCCGTTGTTTAACAGGTTTAGACCTCTAATAAACTGAGACCCTTCGTGCTACTTATAGCTTGTATGGTATTCATAATAGTTTAAGACCAGTTACTTGATTTAAAAGTCATCTTCACTACATATTGTAAAATAAAGTTCCCTACCGCGTCTGTTTACGATAAACTCAAAAACTACTGAACGGATTTTACGCGTTTTTCACCAATGGACAGAGTAATTCATGAGAAAGGTAGGTGTGTAATTTGTTAAGGTTTTGTACAACTCGTACGATGCCGGGGCGGGCCGCTAGTTAGGATGTAAAGGGCTCTAAAATGCCGAGTATTAGCTATCGTAATTGATTTGCGTGTGAGCTAGATCCGACGGTAAGTTGTGTTTTCCAAAGCGTCGTGTTTTGAATAACACGGGTTGTCGTCATTTAACGAATTTTATACAAAAAATTAGGCTAAAAGCCACACCTAGACTAATTAGGGTATATCGAACAAAAGAGCAGCGGCTATTTAGGCGTTTACATTTCCGCTATTGGACAAATGCACTCAGCGAGAAATAATCAAGGCATTAAATATTAAAACCGATTATATTGTTCTGATTTGTGTATATTACAAAGATGACATACGGGTATGGACCGCCCAATGGTAAACGGTTACCAAAGTAACTCGTACTTTCCCAACCATAGCGAATAGTAATGGGAATGGGATAGGATATATATGGGCCGTTGAGAGTTACGGAGCGTCATTTGCCTAATATGAGGCTCTGTAACTCTCAACGGCTGAAACGCAGTACCAGTGTTACTACTGTTAAACCGATTGCTAGTAAAATGATGGTCACACTGTGGTATGGTATATACCGTTACTAAATAATTGGCAACGGCAAGTCCTACCACCCGATAAACAAATATATTTTACACCAGCTTTTGCCTGCAACTTTGTATGCGAGGAATTTGGAAGCAAGAGGACATATATTTTTCTTTCTTTGCATATAAGGAAAAGCTGATCTACACACATATTATTCGATATCTAAGTAGGGTATCAAGATGGAACATGCACTAGATTTTAAGTTAGACCTTCAGCAATACACCTGTGAAAACCGCATTCAATTTTGTGCCGTAGTTTTTGTGTGATGCGCATACAATAATAGATACAGACAGATAGACGACGATTCTAATAAATGTACTGGCTTCTACAGCTCTTATAAAGACTCCACATTATTTTTCTTAAATATCTCCCATATACAGACTTCAAGTTACAATTTTATTATATGTATAGTTTATAAAACAAATATCCGAATCAGATTATAACTAATTGACTAATCACGTCGGCACGCACATTCTAAACCGCCAAATCATCGTTTATCTCAAAGGCGATCGCCGAATCGAATCACTCGAGCCAAATAATCGAATAGCTAATAATCAAATTATTCGATTGTTCTAAGAGCCGCACGGTGGGTGGGCGAACGATTGCTCGCTGAGATTACTAAATAGGTAATTAAGCGTCACGGCTTGCGTACAACAAATAATCATGTTCGTTCCTATCCGAGATTTTGTCTTACACACTAATTTTGTTTGTCAAGTTTAATGTGTTTAAGGCTTTTACTGAACATGAGTTTCGTAATGATTATTTTAAAGTGTGATCAGGCGGTCTCTGCGCTAAGACTTAAAAATGTTCTTCTTTTAATATTGAATAATCATAATCAACTTCACATGCTTTCGTTTTGATCAATAATGTTTAGCACTAGTTATTTATTAGATAGTACGTTTATGCATGCGATTTACAGTTATACATACAAGGCTTAATAAGAAGTTTATTGACAGAAAAATGTAGTACATTGTGTGAAACTTATTCTAGTACTATTTATATTTACAAACGTATTAAAACAAGATAACATAATTACAAAAATGCTTAAACCTTTTTTGTAAATATTTAGTATTATAATTGTGTGATTTTTAAAGTTATATTGAGTATGTCTGTATAGTTTTTCTGTACGACAATAATATGCAATGAATACAAGCTGAAATTTTATTTTATATTTTATTTTCTTTTTATGTTATATTTATATTCTAATTTATATGTAATGTACCTATATAATATATAATAATGTATATATGAATTCGTTGTTTAGCAACTAAGCTATTCCTATTTATAAATCTATTTATATTATTACTTGAATTTAATTTTATATGTTTAAAGAAATTGATTTTGATATTGTTTTATAGATTATTGTCAGTGTAGTGGCATCCATTGTGTATAATTTATGTTTAATTTGTTATCATTATGTTATTTATGTCTAATGTATATGTTGTAGCTTTTTATCATCCCTTAATAAATAAAATAAAATGTGGATTGATATAGCGTTGGCGACGTGCGACGTTAAAATGCATTCGTTAACAATTTTATATAATGTTATGCTGGCAAATAAGCATAGGTACGACCTGTTATAAGAGGCAATTGTATCTTATTTATACAGCAATCAGTATTTTACTACGGGCGGCATAATGGCTTAAATGGTCACATCGTTTCTGCCACTCCGCCGAGTCTCTTCTCCCTAGCCTTTATTATTCCCAAGTCATTTGGGGTTGGCATTTTTAGTCTAACCGGATTTGACTGGATATCAGTTTTTACACGGAGCGGCTGCCACCTGACCTCCGCAACCCGAAGGCTAACGATACCCTAAGGCTAGACCAGTTTCAGGATTTTATATGGCACTGACTTCGCAATAACGACTGCCATAGATGTTATGGCAGCCAGGACCGACGGCTTAACGTGCTCTCCGAGGCGCGGAGCAGGCGATAATTGTCAATCAATACGCATATAATTTCGAAAAGTTATATAACTTGCGAAAATCAGAGGTGCGCGACGTGGGTTCGAACCCGAGACCCTCTGCATTGCAGTCTGTTGCGTCCATCCATCCGTTCATTAGTGTTTTATCAATTATAAAACACCAACCACATAAGATATAAGATAACCGCAACGGCTCCGCCTATTTAATGTGATCTTAGTTTTACGTGCTATTTTGTGGAGATTTACTACTACCAACGAACGGATTTTTAATGCGATTTTCATGGTTGAGTTAAAACTTAACATTTAAGTCACGTTTCATCTAATTCTTTTGAGTTATGTGTATGTATTGAGTGTTGAATAAAAAATCATAGAATAGATATTGTACAGTGTTTCTCATTCCATCCATAGGTGAGATCACGGTTAAACTATTGTTCACGCGGATAAAACGCGCACAGAGCCTAGTAAGTGCATTATATAGCACGTATAAATAAAAAATCGAAGTTTAACAAATTATGACAAATGACAGAGAAAAATCTTTATTTCCATAAAAATGTGCAAACAATTCTTGGACACCTCAATTAACTATCATATTATCTAATAAAAAATAAATAGGTATAAATATCTCCATACTACAAACGAAACGTGTAATATACATAAAAGTAAAAACTTAGATTTTAAACCATAACCTCAATAACATACTTTTTAATCACCACAAACAATGCAAACATGATCATTCACAACAAAACATTGGCGTTGACACAAACGACAATGAAAGAACCAAAACATGAAAAACATAATATGTAAACCGTGAATATACAATTTAAAATCAATAATGAATTACGCGAAACTACGCAGCCTTCCTGCGCAATACCCAGTACTTCGTGGCATGATATCCTATGCTATAATATGGCCAACATGCAGCATCACACAGGAGTATTTGGAACGAGGAACAACTATTGACAACGCTAATTGGGTCAGAGCGGCCAGGTTTGGTTTCTTCGGCACTTTCTTCATGTCACCAGTATTCTACGGCTGGATGAAATACACTAGCCGCTTCTTCAAGCGGAAGAATCTGATGACTGCAATAACTAGAGCGGCTATAGAACAAGTATCATATTCTCCTCTCGCTTTAGCATACTTCTTTTTTGGTATGAGTGTTCTAGAAGGTTCGTCGCTCAAGACTTGTATTAATGAAGTCAAGGAGAAGTTTTTGCCGACGTATAAAAATTCTGCTGTTTTCTGGCCAACGGCACAAACGCTAAATTTTTATTTCGTGTCGGAAAAGAATAGGATTATATTTGTAAGCGCTGCGAGTTTTGTATGGACTGTGTATTTGGCTCACATGAAGTCTAAGGAGCTGAAAAATGACATGTCGGTGAAACGGGAAAGCTGAATGTGAGGCTGATATTTATTGCTTGCTGTCCGATACTCTGTTTTTTTATGGTATTATATTATGTTGAGATGTTTATGTGAGAATCTTTTACTCTTGTAAAACGTTTGCTTTTAAATAATATTTACTTCATATGATTATGTAAGTGAGAGCGTTTGCGCTGTTGATTTTTAGGATCCCGGGTCAGTCCTCGAGTCAAATATAATGTTATTGGGTCCTTTAGCTTAGTCCCGGGTGCAGCACACTGTTATTAGATCTGCTAAGATATTCGTAGGCAAAAAGGCCTTAAGCCAAATTTATGTATACCTATTTAGTATAGGGTAAAATATAGGCTAAATCTTTTATAAGGATTAGGAATAAATTTATTGAATTTTATCGTGCTATTTCTTCAAATGCAGTAAAGTTTATAACTATATGGTCCTTATTTATAACTAATACATATTTTTTACTAACGAGACGTCAATAACTCCTTGCGTCACAGTTCACTACTTCTGTCTTTGTTTAATTATAAACCCGATATCGTCTGTAACTTACAAAGTATGCAGACAATTTGCATTTAGTTTTCAAGGTTAGACTATGTATTAAAAAATTTAAATAAACATTACACGCGAAGGTAAGCCTTGTATCCTGTATGTATATTGGGCACACGGGGAAATATGAGAATTGGCGTAGTTAAAGTTCATATGAAGAAGGAGGACAGGAAGCAAAAATTCATATAAAAATAAATTATATAAGTACGATCAAGTAACGAGCACTAGTATATTTCAAAAGCAATAGAAATCCTATAGCTGGCAAATATTTAAATACTGAACTTTGTCCAATTCAAGAAACTCATATATTGCCGTACTAAAGCCGTCGCCTGTGTGTGGCTAACGATTTCATTCACGAAACTACCAAAAAACCTTCAAATTCGAGGTGCATTCTTCATTTTTTTGATCACAAAAAAGGACAATGATATTAGAATTAATAACTTGGATGTATTTTATGTGAATGTTTTTATTGAACGAACATTTATCATGTTTTGTCATCGGGCCGAGTTAATGCGTGGAGTTTATAACCTTAAGCATTTTACAAATATCTTTAAAGATTTTTTGTTGAAGTGTGTTGGGTAAGTTTGGAATAGTAAGAAGCATAGGTTGCTACTTTGTGAACCGTCTTTTGAAGTGCAATTCGTCTCATAAGACTATTTATAATACGTAAAGTATAAGTTTTGCTATAGTTAAAGTTAATATGGAGATAGAAGTAAGAAAACAAAATTTTGGAAAATAGAAGTTGATTCGAGAGTCGTACAGTAGTTTTATATAATTACATTTGCACTGATGTTTATAATCAGTATGGAGACTAGTAACACAGCAGAAAGCGTTAACCGGTATTTTTGTCAGATTAACTTCATAACAGATGGGTGGCCATTTGAAAAAAACGCACAGCCCTCCAACTTTCGGTAAGTGTAATTGTTAACGTTACAGCAATCGTCATTACATTCCTTTTGCGTTCATAAGAGTTAATACCCCTTAACATCAGGCCGGCCTTATATTTGCTTGCCACTTTAGTGGTAGGTACGCCATTATATCACTCCACATAATCTCATAATTGGTCTGTTTATCCGTAATCTGCTTGGAACACGATTTAAAATTCAGTTATTTCATAATGTTGGATACATGCAGTCAGTAACACGCCCCATCTTTCCACCATCACTGTAAAATATCTGCTATAGATAATCTCCTGTCTCCACGCTAGCCACCGATGTGACAGTGCAACCATAAACAATGCTCTATGTCCCAATATATTATATAAAAGATGGACAAAGTTATTTATGCAGTTGGCGAGGACGCCACGGTCTACGTTGCCGTCGGAGAAATTGTCTAGGTTTCTGTAGTTCCTGTGTTTTATAACTGTATAGTTATATTGGTCGTAGGGTAATGTATCTAACAGAAATATGGCGGGTATTTATTTATGTCTTCTTCATCACGTATGTTTGGTTAAAGCTGGGATACAGTTTCACAAACAGCCAGCGATTTTAAAAAGAATATTGATGTTGAAATTGTTAGGTAGGTATTTGCGTGCTTCTTCACTGTTTTAGATACAAATGCGTTCACACTCCTCTATTGGTCTCAGTCACATGATTTTCGAAAAGACGTCTAATATTCTCGGTGAGCCCACAATTATATATCAGTCGATCGGGCTACTTCTGTCCTTTGCAAGACATAGGCCTCTCTCAATTTACGTCACAACAAACAATCTTCTGTTTTACACGTCCAGTCCTACCCAGTTACCTTCTTAAGTTCAGTAGTCTACCTAGCGATCGTCAATTCGCGATCTCCTCTCTAAGATTAGTTTGTTCCGACAGCCAGCAAGCATTTGGCAGATATGGCTAGCTCATAGCTAGCATCTTTATTCTGCAAGAAAAATCCTTAAACATATATTTTTATCAATAATTATTCATGGATTAGAATGCCAGACAGCAGTGTCGGTATGGATCCTAATTCCTACGGCACGCACTTATAAGTTGTGTAAGTATTTAATAGTTAACTAGAGCGTTTTAACGGTAATAAAAACATTTTAAGAAAACTTACTCTTCTAAAAGTTTTAAATACTCGTAGTGTCTTTAAATACATGTGAATTCTACCAACACTCACTACGCCATCATGGTTGGACCATTGCATAAACAGCTGTAGGAAATGATATTAAAAGGGCCGATATTATGTTTCTTATTTTATTTAGAATAATGTAAATTCAAAATCGTATAAAGCAACGAATCGGCAATCCGCAGGAGCGGCGCGGCGGAAAGTAGTGTTTCCGCTAATCACCTTCAAACTATCGATATGAAACAACATTATCTACTAGTAATTTTCAACCTAAATTGCTATAATTATAATCTTTCGATAGATTAATGTCGAATCATTAGCACAGTAATTTCATGGTTAAAGACCTAATAATTAGAAAGATAACATATGTATATAATGGTAAAATACACCACAGGACATTAAAAAGCACATTTACATGGCACTTTTAATAAGACAAGTGACATATCCGTTCCACAAAACATACAAGTCAATCACACACAAATGCCAACTACCGTTTCACCAATTTGCGTTCTGGCGCAAATTAGCCAAAATTGTCCCCACTATCTCAATCAATATACATTAAAATTCGTTCGGCGACTACACGGCGATTAATTAGGTCGATAAAGCCGGTGTCGTATCGGCTCGCTACCGTCCTAACATTGGCACAAAAGCGCCGAAACGGGTCCTTTTTCACTTAACGATCTCACAACAAGGCGGCGACGCTACCAAAAAACATTGCTAAAAAAATGTTGACTTTTACCTGATGTGGGATGTGATGCAGAGGTGTTGTTACCGTCGCATTTTGTTATAATTTCATTAGACATTCACATTTTGTATAGCTTCAAGCTTTTATATTGCTAAAGGGTTAAGCAGATGTATATTGAACAAACAAATGTCTATAAAAGTTATTGTGAATGATCTGATGTCGATCGACTGTATTCATTTCTAGACTGTGTTTTCTGAAAATTTCTTAACACCTAGGAAATTGCTTAGACTGAAACAGCTAGAAGCCTCTACAGTCCACAATACTGCAGATAATAAACCTTGTATCGTGTTACTGCGGCGTCTAGATTCAAGGCTCCTTGAGGAGGCTGTATTGCTAATAGGGAAGTAAAAGTCTATTTAGCAGTTGTCTCTGTAATAATCGTCGAGATAAAGAGTCACTATATTGCTAGGTAGTAAAACGACACCCTGCTTGGACTCCTTGCATCCGTCTTGAGAGTGGTATGGTGGTGGACGCACAAATTACTCTGAGGTACCACTCGTTTAATTTTAAAATACTGTTATTATTGTGTGGATATATTATAATACTAAACAACAAGGTAACAAGAATTATACATATTCATTATTGACATTGAAGAAGACACAAGATTTGATATGTGAGTCTCCGAAACTCTTATTTACTAGGTGAACCGCAGTATTACTAGTTTTATGCTGGTTTTCTGTAAGAGGGCGGTATTTCCTCAACGAGTGAGTAGGCTCATTCACATCGTTACTAAATAATTGGCAAGCGTGGATTCTGCCACTACAAATCAGACGAACCGTATGCTAGTTTTATATCTTAGCCGTAAAAAACGTTTTGAACCTGGAATCTCGGCTCTCTTTGTAACCATACATTACATACCAACATTCTCACACATGTATTGCATAAAAAACACACAAAGGCGGTTCTAACTCCACCATAAAAGTCTTACAGTGATCTATTTCACGGTACATCCACGACTCTATATTTTGTTAAAAGATAAAACTGACCAAAATCACAAGGACATAAAGTGGGTTTTTTGCTCGACTCGAGTGTCCCATCGTTGTCCCACCCTGTCTCCACCTGCTTAAGAACATTATTTATAGTTTAAGTAAAAAATAGCATCGGAACAAAAGATTGCATCGGAACATTTCGACGGAACACTCATAATCGATTTTATACTTGATGTGATAATTAGTGTGAAATATAACGTTTTGAGCAATCTAAAATATTTCTTTGTAATAATAATGGTTTATTTTTCAGTAATAAGTCTTGTATTTACAATTAGTTCTTAACAGTTACATATAAAGCAAATATCTATAAATGATAGATGTTTGCTCGACATAGGTATGTGTTTCAAGCAAATAAATGCTTACATACAATCAAATGTTATAAATCATATCCTTAAACTAAATAGTGAATTTGTGATTACAGATTGCATTGATTTTTGTTTCATTGGTGACGAAATTGGCAATCTAGTTTATTTGGTTAGGAATTTTATTCGTTAGGGAAATACTACTTTCTATACGCTACAATTCTGTAATGATGTAATTTAAGACTTGAAGACTTATGAAAATACATACCTATTACTTACCGCATGATCCTTTGCGTGAGTGCGTAATTTCATTGCGATCGGTTCAGTCTTTACAAACAAGCTGACAGATACATTCGAAACTGGTTGTTTAGGGTGTCAAATTGTGACCGTTCGACGATTATAGTCCTCTTAATAGGTCTTATGCTGGGTAAGTGTTTGATACACTTCTCTACCCGTTAGGGGTTAATAAAGCCTGACCTGGGGATGGTGGGCTTCGTGGGCCTGCCCGCCACCCGATCAGCACCAGGTCCGAGAGGCGGCGTGCGTGTTCCCACGCGCACCTCTGTTTCGAGTCCGTCTCCCCTCTTGGGGGAGGACGGTAGGGTTTTATCAAAAAGTGACCATAGGGTAGGTCTTATCGTGTAGTGGCCTGCCGTTTCATACGGCGGGCCGAAACCTCGGCGGGGTCGCGACCGCATGCGAAAGTGATTCGCGCGGCCCCTTCGATAGTGGTTTTTGTCGAGGAACACCGTGGTGGGTTAAAAAAAAGGCTTTAATAATGCCTTATGCTGTGTATGTTTATTATCGCTGTATAGGTAGTTTATTGACAGCAGTGGGTTTGATGTTTGTGTGGAAAGCTACAGTTAGAATAAATAGTTCGCTGTTTCATAAATCGTAATTTGGCGAGTCGAGTTTTAATGTGATCGGATTTGTTATGATTACTAATTATATTATGTAATGTGTAGCACAGTGGTTAAGCGGTCACCATTACTAATGTAAAAGTGCAAATAGATGATCGAACACGGTGTGGCCGAACATGACCGCGGTCGCTTTCGGACCATATTCGATCGTGTGTCGCATAGTTCGCCGAACATTATTATTATTAATACCGGTACGGTTTGACATCGAACTTGGTGCGGTACCGAAGAAATAATACGACGGTTGATGGTCCGGTGCGGTTGTGTGGTGTAAAGAGCGCACCGTAGCACCGTACCGTGCGATGGTTCGTCCGCATCATGTTCGATCGTGTTAGCGTATGTTCACAAGTGTTGCGGGTTCTCACCCGCTAGAAAGTGCAAATTGGTAAATCCAGACACTGACTGCAGTATATAATTATTGCAAAGTGATACACAGCAAATTTTAAGCATTAATAGTTGCCATTATGAAAATATTTATGCCTTGTTTATATGTCTGAAGATTTTGAACTAGATTTATAACTCAGTTTGGTCGTAAACAGCAAATCGTGCCAATACAACTTCAGTTAGAAACTACCTTAGACCCAACCGATTTACAACAGTTATGCGTAGAGTCGCACTAATTACAAAGCGATATTTAATTAAATTAATATTCATTGCAACCATAAATGGGGTTAACAGTATGTCTTGACGCCAACCTATAAATAATCGAATTGATTATGAAATACAATCTATCTATGCAATATATAAGCAACTTGTTGGTCTAGCATACAAAACTGATTCTGACTTTTTGACTTATATATATTCAAGCTATCGTTTTGAATAATAAAGGCCGAAGACATTACTGTCTGTCAGCTACATTTCAAGACATTATGCTGTTAGTGAATATTTTCTAACAGTGACAGCCAGTAGCATGTGTTCGATATGGGAATTGTAGCCTAAACGTTACGAACTCTCGCAAACATAAGTGCAACGTTATGCTACAGCACAAAAAGGTAGGAAGATTTACATTAATATTAGACCATTTCAACCCCATGCAGGGAAAAAGCCTCCCTTTCATGAGCTGCTGCAAGTCGAAAACAATTCTTTAAAATAATTTTAGCTCGTACTGTCATGCTCCGTTGCCGTTGTCTGCGGTTTAGAGTCCAGAAAAATTTAGCTGTTCTACTTTAATTATCAACCGATTTAATTAAAACAAACACATTATTGAAAACCCCATCCAAATTCATTCGGCAATTGTGGAGATTAGCATGCATAAATGCACAGACAAACAAACAAAAAGTCTGTTCACGATTTTAGCACGAGTGATACCGCGAACATAAAAATGAATTCAAGCAATCAGATAAACAGTTATGCCGCGAAAATTTTAATTACAACAACAGAACAAGTAAGTGCTGTATTAAAAAGGGTTTGGTTTTACGATCAATTTGGCGGATAGTCGGTTCGATTCCCGTCTGAGTATCAACGTTAAACACACAGCGGTTTTATGGGCGCCTTAAGTTTTAATAGTTATGAGGATTTAAGTGGTATCTTGGTATGATTGAGTTATTTAATTCTTTGGGATTTTGTTGTTTTATCATGTCAAGTTTATGAGCTTTATATGACTGCCTTATTGGGTGTAAGTGAAAGGGTTTGTGCTAATGCCGGGAGCGAAAGAGTTTGATTTTCGGTTCGAGTAAAATTTTAGGTGGACTTTTTGCCACTATTTTGCCATAACCAATTGTAAATTTAACAGTCTATAAATATGTATGTGTTATTTGGCAATTATTAGTGGCAGCATGAGGTCTGGTAGTTTCCCGTATTGAGACCAGGCATATTCCTCATTTTGTGGGATTTGAAAACATAGTCGGTAAAATGTATATACACTCACATAATCTAAACATCTCTGGCTACTCTTTCGGAGATATAACTTCAGAATATGTGAATTTAGAAATTACTGCGCACGTACCATATTGTTTAGTTTTGTAATTGAAATTATAGGTGGTTTTTGTTATGTTATTTGATGATCCAATGTAATTATTGCTTCAATTTTGTAGTCATATTTAGTTTTATTATAACAGCTTGATGTCTAATTTGTTTAATCTTATTTTAGTTTTATGTAGTGTAAGGTATAGTTTATTTCGTTTTAGTGGCGTAATAAGCTTCTAATTAAATGCCACTCCATCTATCGATTAACCACATTACTGGTAGATAATTTTCTAGAATATATCTTATTAGCTAATCGGCAATAGCCACTGAGCCCAGTAGAAGGATTTTGTGTTGTGATTAGACTCTATTAAACTGATCCTAAGGTCAGTTGAAAAAATGTAGTGTTTTACACTACTATTTTATCCTTCGGATGATTTCAGATGCTATCTGAACTTTTTTAAGTTATATTTCTTTTAAATTTATTAATATCGTTCACCTATCGTTAAAACAAAAAAGTAAGATTTATAATTTCTCGATATAAATCGACAGCCAAGTTAACTATTATAAAAAGATTTGTCTTTCAATAAAAAATGGACAACAGCAGCAATATGCCGGAACCTTATTATATTTTTATGATAATTAAGATGTCTTTGGAACAAAAAATGGTGGAATTTGTGTTGTGTTCGTATAATAGGTGGGCGGGGTCATGGTGGGGGTCCGAAAGTAGTTATCTGACAAATGAAGTCATTGTTCCCGACGAACTTATTTCAAACAACTGATATACATACTCCAAGTATATTCAACTTTATCAACGTAAGAATAGAGTTCGGTATCGTTTAAATTTGTGGAAACAAATGAAAATGTAAGTTGGTATTGTTTATATTTTTTCGTTCGTTTTCGTTTTCTCGATTGACGTGGGTTATAATTAAAAGTAAAAATTATTGTGATTGGTTTTGGCAAATTGCAAATTGGTTCTTAATAAAGTTGGAAGACAGGGATTAAAATTGGGTACATTTTTTATTATTATTTCTTTTTTATTTAAAATCCAGTTTCATTATTTGGTACTAAAATAATTATTAACCTTTTTAGGTGAAAATGTTTTGAGTGGGAATGAAAAGATATTAATTTTTAATACGGTTTTGATATAATTAGTTGTTTATGTGGTTATCCATAAAAGGTATGGTTATGAAAGTTATATTAAGGTCTGATTGGTATTACATTTGGACATATGGTCCTTTTAAGAGAATAAGCCTCGTTGGAGTAGCGGTAGTGAATGCAACTGCAGTGCATGAGTTTGAAAGCTGGGTAAAGTCATTATATATTTTATTTAAAAAAAAGACAACTTTATCGCCAGGTGTCAATCCGAGGGCTTTACAAACATTCAAACAACGGACACGAAGAACATCCAGACTCGAAACAACCATTTGCGAATCACATAAGTTTTTGTCCCGTGTGGGATTCGAACCCACAACACTCGGCGTAGTAGCAGTTGCGAGGTGACCACTTGAACCACTACGTCATCCGTGCAATTTAAAGTGGTATTGAACTTTTCAGTCATCATCATCATCAGGCTATAATAGTCCACTGCTGGACATAGCCCTCCCCCAAAAAGCGCCACAGCGCCCTGTCTTCAGCTTTCCGCATCCAGTATCTATCATCCCACCTGGTTGGAGGGCGTCCTACACTACGTTTGCCGAGTCACGGCCTCCACTCAAGAACACGTTTACCCCAGTGGTTGTCAGTTCTTCGCGCGATATAGCCAGCCGACTGCCACTTCAGCTTACTAATTCTCTAATTCAGTCAAGTAATACTCAACATCAGCATGGAGTCTGGATTTGTGCTTGGTAGACGGCAATAGCATCGCCTCTTATAACATGGGATTTGAGACCTTAGTTGGCAATTAGTGGTTGTAATATACCTCAAACTACCCCCATTGCGCTGAGCTGTATCGACTACATACATTGGGGATTGAGACTTTAGGTAGAACATAGATCTAGTCACTCAAGTTGCCTGGAAAGCTGACAGATATCATACATTTTGTATAACTGTGAGTTTTTTAATGTAACAAAATTGGGAACAGACGTAGCTACGACTTGCTCGCTGGTGAATGGCTACCACAGCCTTTGATAATTTGTAATATGAGGATACCACTCACGCGTTGCCGTCTCTAAGAAAATAAAGGAATTATAGATGTGATGAGAGGCAGATATTGCTAATCTAAGAGAAAAATTAAAGAATTAAAGATGTTTTAAACGAAAGGAATGGAATGGTAAGGTATGTGAGCTTTCTGTCCTTTCTCTTACAGGACGAAAGTTAGTAATAGCGGTACTTTTACGTCGGTTTTCTGAAAGAACACCTTCTTACAGTAAACCTCATCATACTACCCCGTGCGAACGTAAAGGATTTTAACTCATTCACTCAGTAGTAGCACAGAACCTGCAGCTGTGACCGGGAGACGGCAATAAGCTGATTGCGCCGGTCTTAAAAGCATGGTTGTGCGGTTTCACTTACGCTTATGATAGCTGTTCCTCTCCCGCGTGGCTCGTAGCGTGATGTGATATGTCTATATTACTTCTGGATAAAGTAGCTTTCTAATGGTAAAATAATTAATACAACCGGTCCAGTAGTTTCAGAGTTTATAGATAACAAACAAATAAATCATTAATCTTCATAATATTAGTACAGATTGACCGTATACTCGTTTAAGACGCCAGTAGAAAAAAACATACTATTAAAATATCAAAATGTATTTTAAACAACTAATCCCGTCTAAAACCTATCAACACCTCATCAACGGTAGTTAAACATCCAATAAATAATGTAGCACCCGCTTAAAACGAAACAACACTGACAGTTCGAAGTTTAAAACAAAACAACAGTTCGTTTATGAGCCGCGTGTGACGATGTGACAAGCGCGCCTGACAGTTGATGTGACGTCAGTGTCATGGCGACGATTTATGACAGCTGTACAGCGTTAAATTTTGCTTTGTTGTTTAGTTTTAAATTATTTAATATGTTTAGCAAATAATGTTGTAATTGTGAAAGTGACTGTTTTTTTCTTTTGTTTGAGTCTCGCTGCGGTAGTGAATGCTACTGGAGTGCGTAAGACCTTGGGTTCGATTTCCAGGCAAAACGTTTTACGTTTTTATATCAAAAATTATTATTAGCAGCCTAGAGTCTAGAGCGGCGATAGCTCAACGAATAAGGCATTGGATTTCTGATTAAGAGGTCGTAGATTCAAATTCCACCTATTAGACATTCGACGAGATAATATAACAATAAAGAAAATAAAATAGCCTATTAGAAGACAGTAGAACTTCGAGGTTTCGAGCTCGATTCTGAAGCAATAACCTATGACTTTTGTAAAAAGATGTGCATCTCAAATAAATTTGTATGTATTTACAAAAAAAAAGTAAGTATATAGGTATATCCATTGGCTAGTACCCATAGTAAAAGCTCTGCTTAGTTTGGGCTAAATGGTGTTGTGTGTATGTGATAGAAATAATATTATGATAGAATTTATATTATTACATGGAAATGGAGCTTAAAACAACTAACAAAATGTGGATGTAACACATCTCTCTTAAAGCCATGTATGTAGAACTATAGATAATTTTAAAAGGCAACTATGATATATTTATTTGTAAAGTTTAGTGTGTGTGTGTAGAGGGCGCCACTCATGCGCACCTTGTCTCGGCGGAAGAGTATTTTGAGATGTTTTACTAATGCTGTTAGCGCTTTTTAATAGAAAATACAGTAACGGCTTACATGGACGCGGGATTTACGAAATGGAGGTTAATTATAATTAATAATATAATAATTATTTAACATAGTAACGATTAAAACATCATAAAACACGATTAGTAAAAATAAATAAAAATATTGAAATTAAACTCATTAATACGGATTTTATCGCGTTGCTTATTTAACGCTTGCAACTTTAAAACCATGTTTTATGCAAATAAAGATTTATTATTATTATTATTATTATTTATGTATTACATAATTTTCAAAGTGTGACACTACTAATAGTTAGTTAGTTTTAATAATTTTATTAGCTTAAAAATTAGTGAAGTTCAATAGTAGTAGTGTAACAGTGTTAAATAAACAACGCGATAAAATCCGTATATAGTAGTTTAATTTCAATGTAAAACATTCGCGTAAACAGAAGACAATAATAAGTAAATAAAAATATCTTTATTGACATAAGTTTGTTTTACAATTATTTGAATCCCTGAGCTAGTTAAATACTGTATTACAGGAGTCAGTTTATTCCCCATAACACAGTGTACAATAATGTCAATATTATATTAATGGACCATGACCACCAATAAAACTAAAAAGAAAAAGCAATAAGAACAAAAATATCAAAATTTGTTTTGTGTGTGTGTGTGTGTGTGATGAAATGGTATGATAAGCATTGCATAAGAGATTTCTAAGGCAAAAGTAAATAATAATTTATATTACAGTAATAACAATAATTATTGATAAAATATTTAAATATAAAATAATTGTACCAAAAATAGAGATCCTTGGATAAATCCACTTATAAAATATAACCTACTGGATGCAATGTGCTCAGTCTGAAGCTGTACATATAAGCGATGCAGCGCTGATTCAACAGCACTTTGGTGACTATCTAGTAAACATATTAAATCTAATTGCAGTTGTTATGGAATAAAGAAAATGCTTAGAAATCCTACTACTTATTAAATTTAATTTACTTCTGAATTAATTTCTTTAATATTCTGTCTGCTTCGGTGACCAGCGGCATTGTATGCGACTGCTGATCGTGAATACCTTGCAAAATATGGGTCTTATATACATCTGTCTATCTACCTCATAAGAGTTGTAAGTGCAGTAATGAGACCGTGTATGTATGTAAATTCTCAGAAGGTGCAATGTATCTGCAACTGGCTATGGCTTACCCCTTTTAATGTACTATCTTAAATCATTTTTGACAAAATATGGTTGTCTTCTTCTTTCTACACTATGCATGTATCTAAATTCTCAGATACCGTGCTGCTCATCACGGTATCTGGGATCGTGTCCCGTAATCGTCAACAAGCGCGCCCATAATACGTCATAAAATGATAGTTAACCAAATTTGGCTGCCATACATACATGCCGATCTCTTCGAGAATAGAACTGTCACTATGTATGTAGCTTTTTACCCATAGGTATGTAAATTTACTTTTCCAACCGAAATCCCAAACCCCACGAATATTATAAAAGTGTACGTGAGCTTATTTGTTTGTTCGTTTCGATTTCACACCTTAAGAGGAAACACAAGGGCCGTTTTTCCATACAAATGTAGTCCCCTGTTTCCTCCCTGGATAATGCCAATAGAACAATAATATTTTAAAAGAACATGTATAGCCTCTATTGGCATGTCCCTATGTTTTCCTTTTTTTCATTAATTAATTATTTAAAGAGATATGAGCCTTCAAAATCCTCAAAAATTGGTCAGATTTTCCGCTGTGTTCAAACATCCAGAAAACAAATTTGAGTAGATTATATAAAAAAAGAAAAACATAGAAACACGGCCAAAGCCTTTCTTCAATTTTTAATGAAATATGTAGTTAAATCGACCAAGTGTTGGAGAAGGAATCAGGGGACTACGAAACGTTGATTTTGTGTACTTTTACAGGTATTTTCGGCCCAAGGTGCAGTTGTCTCTATCACGCTCTGCGGGCACTGCGCGACAGCAATAGATTTTACAAATACCTATTTTTCAATTCTCTCGCCCGTGGTGTTTCCTCTTAACTACTCGAAAAATCATAATCTTTATAATAATAATTGTTTATTGCCAAGAAACATGTACATACAACAATTACATTTTGGTTACATTATTTGGCTTAATCTCGATTGAGTGAGACATCTGTGTCCGAATTAGATAAAATTAAATTATCTGTATTTCAGACCTCAGTGCTCTTCCTAAATTTAAAGACATTTTAGTAACCCTTCAATAAAATAGATCTTGAACTTTACATAATGCAGATAAACTGAAACATAAAAAAAGTAAAAGTGGAATAATATAAAAACTAAAAACAAAATAATTAATAAAATAAAATAATATTAAAAAGCGTGTGGAATAGTAGTGACCTCCCAATGCATGAAATTGTGTGTGTGTGGGTGAGTGTGTGAGAGGGTGCATGTATGGGTGTGGGTATATGAGAGGAAACATGTACATGTGATTTCGCATGTACCTACGTTATAAAAGAATATAACTTACAGGTTTTATTTAAAAAAAAGGTACTGTTTCTTGGGGATAGAAATTAATCGAAACTACGTTAATGCGAGCGAGCCCCGAGCAAAATCTAGTATACCTAACATACATGTAAACCTGCACCATTCACACCCACATCAATCGACAGAAAAAAAACTACAGTACTTTAAGAAATAAACGTTAGAAAAACGCCGGCGAGATAAATAGTCACCGTTGTAAGCGATAATTATGTGGCGGCGGGCGGTGGCGGAAACGGTGATGTTAGTGGCTTTTAGCCGCTCGTCTTAATGGCTTTGGAATAATTTAGCCAGATTGAGCCATCGAGCGATCGCGTTAGGGTCGGCTCAGGACTGCACTTACGGTTTCCGATTATTAGCTTCTGTTTTATGGGATTAATTGTGACGTTTGTTTGCTTGATAGACATACCTGATGGTAACATGGAGCTTGCCTACTAAACATGCAGTATGCAGTCCAGTTTTGAAGGCAGCCTGGATAAAATATGTTTTTGCCTAAAGTAACACGTTTGTGCACTTTGTTGCAGTATTTTACAAATATCCAATTAATGCTAAAACTCCAAAGGAAGGGTGGAAGGAAAGAAGGTTTAAGCTTTAAGGCTAAGGACTGCACGTACGGTTTCGGATCTTTGGCTTCTGTTTTGATTGAGTTTTGAGGAATTCATTGTGACGTTTGTTTCTTGTTAATGTTTTTACTTGATAGATTTAGCTCATGTTGAAATGTGTGATGGAGCTTGCCTATTATACAATAAGCTTTGCAATAAATTTTAGACAGCCTGGATATTCCATGTTGTATGATATAAGCTATGCTAGCATGGTAGTGAGTGCGACACGAATTCGAGACTCAGGTCGGGCCAATAAATAAGTTTATGGGTTTTTCTGTTAAGAAATTCATAAAAGCAGCTCGGAGTTAGAAAGTTAGCGGTATTGCACACACCGTGCCTCAGAAAGCACGTATAGCAGTCGGTCCTGTGTCGGGTTCAGTTCCATCGGACAATAAGAGTAAGGAAATAAACTGAAATAAATAAATAAATAATAATATTTTTTTTGTAAATACATACATATTATACATAGAAACACCCAGACCAAGACAAACATCCATGTTCATGCACACAAATGTTTGACTTGTACGGGAATCGAACCCACGACCTCAGGCATAGCAGTCGGTTATATTAACCACTACGCCATCGAGGCCTAAATAGCTCAAATAATAAAAAAATAATAATAATTTCTAGCACGTATGGCTAGTTTTCTTTAAGATCGACCACCGTGACTGAAATTCTTTCTGACCATCTTTAGATATTTCGTAACGAAAGTTAATGCGATCGTTCGTATTGACTATTTTTAGGGGCTTGTAAAGACATGCCCCTAAAATAGTCAATACGAACGATCAGTGTGTAACCGCAACCTGGTCAAAAAAGTTTGAACAGGTTACGGTTACACACTGCCTTATTGTGCCAAATTATATATATAGCTAGGTCATAACTAGCTGAATTCACAGACATTGGTAAGAAGTGAATGGCTGGCATGAAGAGCAAGCATCGAGTGTTGTGGGCTCAAACTTAAAATTGTGACAATAATTTGCGATAGTCCGTGTGGGGATCGAAACCACAACAATATCACCTTTAACCCGCCACATTTCAGTCACTAAATAAATTTGTGTTACAATTGAAAGCCGAAATCGATTGTGAGCCTTTCTGATTTCTTATGCAATACGAAAAAATACAAATCATACCCATCAGAGCTGATTTTCCGATTACTATCTGAAGGAAAGGCTTAAAACCAAATAAAAATATTAGACAATGTGATTGCTTTTTGATTTTTAATAATAAATAATAATAATGAAATGAAATTTATTGTGTCAAATTATTTGATACAAAAATTAAAATCAAATCAAAAAATCAAAATAAATTTATTCAAATTAGGTTACAAGGTAACACTTATGAATGTCAAAGTTACACGTAAATTTTTTCCTGTGAATTTACATTTACTGCCACGTTCAGCAAAGCTAGGGTGTGTAGGGCTCATGAGAAGAACGGGCAAGAAACTCATAGCCACTCTTTTTAATCGCCAAGTGTACAATAATATTTCATTTACAAATCATAACTGTAACTGTTAAATAAGGTTTTTTCGTCAAAATATTATCAATAGCAGTACGTAGTATCTTGGTTAGACAGCAATAATTATGCTCGTCTCTATTACGTAGGACCTCATCCCGTAGCTAACTAAATGAGTGTGTATAACTTATGCTTACCCTTCGATAAAGGCAGACACATGTATGAAAATCTCTAACTCAAAGCAAAACCAAAAGAAGACTATTTTATATCGTTTATTATATATTTCTAGGTAACAAGATGTAATTCAAGTAACAGGTTGTGGGGCCACGGGGGAAGGAGAGAGGGGAGGGGGAGGCGGTATCGTAGCAGTTAATACCGGCTGATGTCTCAATACCTCCCAGTGTGCGAGCCTATTATTTCTGTCCCACACGATGCGATTGCAATGCCATTTTGTATGGAGACGGATTTTTACATAGGTAAACCAGCCAGGCAGTAAGTATTGAGGACAGATTTAGTATATTAGTACAAGTCTATGGAATGTGGGCTATCGCGCTTAAATTCACCGCTAGGGGTGCTACTGGATTGTAAGGTTTCTAGACTTCATACTCTATGGTCGCTTCAACAGTAATCATAGACACCAACTATTATTACCGCCAAATATAAGTTTTGACAGCAGCTGTGACAGGATTGACAGGACCTTACTCGTTAATGGCGTCCTCTGGTGAGCACAAAAACGATAGCCCTCATTAACACGTTCATGTTTATAGAATTAGGTAGAGGTGTATTACAGATAAAGCCAACTATGATTTAAAGTCAAGCGTAATAGAGGGCATGACTACTGGCGTCTATCGGACACAAAAATTATGGTAAGTACTGAAAATTTTTTGTACCAAAAATCTAATTTTACTTTGCCTGACTGGGCAATCTAATCCGAAACCGCGTGCACAGCAGTCGCATTTACTACTGCTACTGAAGTTTTTAAATTTAATAAGAACACAGCGGGACGCTCTTGAAAGCCTGGGATTTTAAGCTGAAGCACACCATAGAGGGTCTAAAAAACGAATGTTACATTTTTGTGGTGAATAGGGTATTCAAATTTCTTTTTTCTTTGCCACTTGCTCTGATAGCAGTAAGAGAGGCAAAACCTCCACAGAAGTGATTGTGATGTGACAGTGATTCCTTTCTTATTTGGCGGTAACGCCATCTTGCAAGCTTGCATAGGCTACTGTAAGAGCTTACCATCATGTAGACAGTACGTCTGTTTGTTATCTTAGCTGAATAAAAATTCGCACCAATTAAATCGTAAAAAGTAGGTATAATCAATCGTAGAGGGGTGTTTAACACCAATATCTTAATTCTTCTTCCTAGCCTTTATTATTCCCAAGTCATTTGGGGTCGGCTTTTCTAGTCTAACCGGGTTTGACTGGATATCAGTTTTTACACGGAGCGGCTGCCACCTGACCTCCGCAACCCAAAGGCTAACGATACCCTAAGGCTAGACTAGTGTCAGGATATTAGAGGGCACTGACTTCACAATAACGACTGCCATAGATGTTCATGGCAGCCGGGACCGAAGGCTTAACGTGCTATCCGAGGCACGGAGCAGGCGATAATTGTCAATCAATACGCACATTATTTCGAAAAGTCATATAACTTCCGAAATTCAAAGGTGCGCGACGTGGGTTCGAACCCGAGACCCTCTGCATTGCAGTCTGTTGGTCTCCCCACTGAGCTATCGCTGCTCTAACAATATTAACTTACTAATTTTAACATACACTCCTACCAACAAGACTACCAATTAACAAATAAAAATTAAAAATCAAGCAATTACGGCCAGCGCATTCTGTATATTTTTTTAAAGTAATATATGCGCAATTAATTTTGTAACATACGATATATCATTCAGTTACATTTCAGAAGTGTTACATTGTTTCACGGTTCAGTTCTTATGATGCATTAGTTAAATAAGTTGAAGCCGTTTCCACAACACTGATCACCCCCTATTTAGTTTGTACTAAAGCGTAGTGCATGTGTTGTTCTTCATGCATAGCAACCCTAAATATCTAACGTCATAACTTTTATACCGGTCAGATTAAATTCGACTTTCTTTTGGTTGAAGGAAGGTTGGTTTTGTTTGAGGTTTTGAATTAAGGCATTTTAGTATGAGTGCAAGCGTATCGTATTTAAATGTTTTTGAATTTGGATCTCTATAACAACTAAACAAGAATTACAACTCTTTGGAAGATATTTGTAGTTATCACGTTTTGGAAATGGAATGCTGATATTCAGATCCGGAATTTATTTATTCTAAAACAGCTTATGTGATAGGTTTGTGGAATGAAATTCAGTCGTATGTTCTTATGTTAAGGTTGATTTTAAATTGTAGGTATTTGGTTAATGAGTTACTAGAGGTTAGATAGTTATGTCGCTAGTGTGAGGTACAGTGAATCGCGAGAAAGTAGCGCTATTTGCTACCGTATCGCGCGCCATCGAGGATTCAGGTGTGCTCAACCTTTTCGTAATTGCTTTGAATACAGTTATTCACGAATGACAATAACTAAATTATTTTTTAAATTTTAGTTATTCGAAAATGGACAGCCTTTAGGAATTTAGTTTTAGGTACAATGCTATGTAAATTAATTTATCGCTTTAAGGTCATGCATATTCATTTATACTTACCTATGTAATAGAAAATTATTTATTTATTTGTTATGGCACGCACTCAAAATAGCATAATTTACATACAATTATGATTCATTATTTTTTATTTTAAATATTTTGATATTGAGCAGCAAGCTGATATTAATTAAGACATTGAAATGAAAAAATGGCGATTAATCGTATAGTCTATATGATTGGTATTAGGATAAGTACAGCACTAATACCTGGCCACTAAAATCATAGCTTGAAAAATGTAGGTGTAATATTATCCTTCATACTTTTATTTGATTTGATTTCGTACAGGTTAAAAAATGTTTGTGCTACCTGTCCAGCGCATACGATGTCACATCTGCCGCTCTGCATCCGTCCAATCAGCGGCATTATATGTTAATAGCCTATTAGAATATATGCTGCAAGCTTCTTCGCGCCGCCGCGCGCGCCAACCTATCTCCAACACACTATAACAAACAGCCAACATAACCGGAACCCCCACTACTATTATATTCAATACATTTCAAAGCTCACCTTTAAATGGATACCACTTATCATCCAATTAAACTTGAACCCGTGTAACTATTGTCTGTAATATAGTAAAGAGGTCATGTTTGAATGGTGATTCGGTAAAACGTTCCAAAGTTATTCTTCATTTGACGCTTCGGATTTTAGTAACAAATTGTTCGAAATAAAGACGGTTTTGACGGTAAATGTAAGTTTGTATGTGTTTTGCACGGTGGCTTGTTAGGAGAAGTGTTCATTGTTTTTGTTGTGATCTCTTATTGTATTTTATGTAAGTTAGTGCTTTGTTACCCATTGAGTTCGTGTTTCAGTGGGTGGCGCGCTACTTAAACTACTTTACTAAGGATTTACTTTACTGATAGCTCAATGGTGGCTCATCTTAGCATTACTGCCAATGTTGCTTAGTACATAGAACAAAAATTTGCGTGTTCTATAGGTCGTTCATCCGAGGCTGCTTGCATTTCGATTGAATCTCAAGATGCGGGCATAATGTTCTAAAATAATTTCAAAAGCAACCTATCTATTACTCGTGTATAACAGATACAGAAATTCTAAGAAGTTCCGGCATTAAAATTTCAAGAAAAAGAAAAAATATTGTACGACCCATTCCTAAAACGTATCGGGTCCCGTTCTGTCCGCGGTGTCTTTGCTCCGACTGCGATAAGATCTGCTTTATAATGTTTCAATTAACCAGTAGCCAGTATTTATTGGGGACACGAGGCGGCGGCGGCCGATTCATTACCTGCCCGCTACGAATTAACAAAAAATGCAAAGGATACGCCGCATTTCAAAGTTAAGGCTCGCAACACTACATGTTTTAATGACCATTTTTGTTCTTAATTTAAAAATTGTTAGATTGCTTCTAAGTAACAACGTTCATTTGAAATTTTATATATATAAAGAACAACAAAGAGTTTGCCGCGCGAAATGTCAATTAAAAAATAATTTGTCTGACACTAGATACAAATCATAAAACATGAGTATAATCGTTCTTAATTTAAAATCTGATATATTTATTTCGAAGTTTCTGTTCATAATTCAAAATTTAAACTTAGACAACATGGCGTTTCCCGCGCAATAGTTGCTAATTAAAAAAGGAATTGTCTATAATATTTTATCACTATTGAACACAAAATTGTTTGAAGAACAAACATACGGGATCATTATCGTTATTTATTGAATTAAGGTCTACCTTTCGGTATAAGAACAAAAAGTGTAGCGCGATTTACTTATTTTTTTAATAAAAAAGCTAAGATGGCAGCGTATTATTCGAATTAATTCAAGTGTAATTGGATTTATGGTGTCTGGCCGGCATATTTCCAAATCCACCCTGTGTGGCTGCTAATTATGCCGTTCAATGGTATTTTAACAGTATTTATTGTGTTGGCGGCCATTTTAATTCTGGGATAAGTGGTCTTATCGCCCGATGATATTCGATTATCGATATTGACTACTATGTTGTAACGAAAAGTTTTGTACGCTTTTTGTATCGTTATTCGTTAAGTCTACATTGTTACCGATTTTTATCGATACTTTTTAAAATGCGCAGTACTCAATTTAATAGATACAGTTTTTGACCGTTTTCTTGTAAACAGAAAAAGTTTGTACAAGTTATGTGATTGCACGACCGACGCAAAATTATATGATCGCTTTATCGTTATCAGGATGCGGAATGCGCAGGTTCGATCCCCGTACAAGTCAATTATTTTTGTAACCGAATAAGGTACCGTTCTTTGATAAGTTAAATAAAGATGAGTTTCATAAAAAGTGCTAAACTTTTATAAACTTTTATTTTTGTAATAATCACAGCAATAAACATAATAAATTAACACCTACAGAATTTAATAAAATATGTTATGTTTGTAAGCGATTCTAATTTGGACACCTTACACGTCAGAACATAATGATACTTTGCCAATATTTATAGCATGTAAGTACTTCACCTGTGTTTTGTAAATAAATTTATTAGAAATTTAATTTAAAAGTAATAAGTGATGTCGACCTCAAAGTCTAAACCTTACGTCTAGCTTTATAAGAAGTGTTAGCATATATCTAATATTTAATCAAAGTCAAAAATCATGTATTCATTTATGTATTTAACGTAATTTACCTAACGTCATAATATAGAGGTTAGTGAGTTTACTTAGTTACTGAAGCTATATATAAGTTAGTTGCTAGAAATATATAGCTACGCATTGTAAAAAAAAGTGCAATCATTCTAATTAATAATAATAAAATCAGACTTGCTTGTAGTCCTTCTAGGCTTCTTCTATGTTAGGTTAGGCCATAGTCACGCTAGCTTAGTGCGAGTTGGCAGACTTCTTACATCGTTAAGAACATTATGGAGAACTCTCAGATATGTAGGTCTTGCCTAAATACTAGAGAATTCTACTGCCAATTCCTTTTAAAGATTCGCGTGATTTTATACGGAGTCAAGAAATTTGATGTAGTTATCTTAACACTAATGAAATAGACCACAAACCTCTTAAACATACTTAAAACATAAACTAGTAAGGTTTATCAGATTCTTTCTCTACTTGACATTTTCAAATACACAACAAATGTAGCTACTGAATTTCAAACTGATCTTTATACCTGCCATCATATTGTTTACGAAAACATATCAAAAACTTGTCGACATCTCATTTAAATGGCTCATTCTAACAATTCCCGGCGTTGCGCGAACAATCTCTCATTTGAAACACATCCTTTGAGCGTCATTCAAAACTTCGATGTTATTAAACCCATACAAACGCCATCTCCGCATAAAATACGATGAAAAACTTATACGACGACGTGGGTATTGAAAAACAGCGTAAGTCAAGAAGCAAGGTTTTCTGGAGAGCTAATGAATTTACCAGGTTTATTCAATTTTCTGTGAGGAGTATCTCAGTAGCTACACGGAGTCAGCAATTGTACATATTAAAGGATAATACATGGCAATTTACGATGTTAATATATCTAATGTACCTTCCTAATAATACCTTTTTACTATGGTCGACAACACGCGACTGAAAGCTTCACTGACCTCTTTATTTGAACTAAGGATACTCCTTCAAGCAATCATAGGCCACGGTGATCGCTAACATACAGCCTGACTGTAAGCTTGCTTATGAACCTCTCCTTTTTAAAAGTAGAATTTGGAATAGTTCCTTTATCGCGGGAACTTTACAAACATTCAAACAACGAACACTAAAGACAGCTAGCCTTGGAACAACCATTTGAGGATAATCATATATCTGTCTGGAGGTAAGTATAATATTGTACACAACATATTATTTTCGTACCTAAAATTCTTGTTTTCTGAGTTACCATATTATTCAAACCGTGTGCCGCCAAAGCCGCGTCGAGGGCACACTAAGGGTTTCGTGATGAAGAACAAAAAAGATAAAAGAAAATAAAAGTTAAAAAAGATATAAATCGTAGCGCCATATCTCGTTATTATTTGGGAAAACAATAGTGGTTGGGCTGTCACGTAAAGCGCGGACCATGCAAATAATCATAAATAAATAAATAAAAATAAATATGAGCCGACCGACGTCTTATTTTAGGGCCGCGAGTTGACTAGCCCTGGCATATGGCGGCACGAAGTGGCTTCTTTAAATAATATATTTCTATGCTTTTAAACATTGTGGATCAATGGCGCCAGTAGATTTCAATAGGTTAAACATATTTTTATCAAATTATCTATACTAATATTATAAAGAGGAAAGATTTGATTTTTTGTTTGTCTGTATGTTTATTTGTTTGCTTGTAAGTAAGGATTTAACTCCAAAACAACTCAACCGATTTTAGAAATTCTTTCTTAATTCTTCTTCTGCAGGTGCCTCTCCGACTAGCGAAAGTTGGCAATCAGCTCCGCATATTTCTTCCGATCCCTCGCGAGGCGAAATAGTTGAGCAGCACTCGCAACTCCAGTCCATTCCCGAAGGTTTCTCAGCCACGATTTCTTTCTGCGACCTCTGTCTCTTGACTGCTACTTTGCCCATCATAATGAGCTGCAAGTTTATTTCTTCATTAGAAATAACCTAACCTACTTTTATACGAGCAAAGCCGCGGGCAAAAACCTATCAGACAATATAAAGGTACATATTCTCTTGCCTAGTGGGTTTTAATAAGATTATCAAAACAGTCATGTTAAACCATTTTTATATCGATAAGTTTTAGAAACTACTTTTTACCTTATTTTAGACGAATAGATTCCCTTTTCAGCATTTATAATTTTGACTATTGGTACATACTTCATCTAAAAAGTAATTTAAGTTCTATAACATTTTATTTTGCTAAGAAAAGGTTGTGAATGAAAACGAGATGGGTGTAAAAACCCAGGATTCAACTTCTTCGTCTCCATATAAAATTTTTTTTCATTAGCTTTTTGTAATGTCCCACTGCTGGGCAAAAACCTCTCCCTTGGACTTCCAAATCACTCTGTTGGTGGATATCCCCTGACCTTATGACTTTGTGACCCCTATATCTCGGAGGTCTTTTGACCCACAGGGCCGACCGAGGGATGACCGATTCAAACTCGACCGAGGGATGACCCCAAGGTATCTGTACACCAAGTTACAAGTCAATCGGTCAAGTGGTTTCGGAGCTATGCCTGTCACTAACAAACTGTCACTAACAGACAGACACACAGACCCACATAGTGTTTTCATAAGGTTAATGAAAGAAGACTCAGAAGAAGACTTCGAAAAGACTCAGAGGTTAATCCTTACTAATATTATAAACGCGAATGTTTGTTACTCTTTCACGTGAAAACTACTAGACCGATTGCGGTGAAACTTGGTACGTAGATAGCTGGAGACCTGGATTCACACATAGGCTATTTATCCCGATATTCTTAACAGGAACAGGACTTAAGCGGGTGAAACCGCGGGGAGAAACTAGTAAAAATATAAGGCAACACATGATTTATACTTTTTGATCGGAGTCAGAATGTCGCAAAGGACGTACTGACTCCCTTTAATTTATAACTGTCTATGGCTGTAATTGCCAGCAAATTATTTTGACTGCACGAATGGCGTCGAGGTTTAAGTTGTTGCCTCGCCACTGCCAACACGTCAAGTGTTGTGGGTTCGATTCCCATGCGTGGCAAAACTTTGTTAGATCTACTAATGGTTGTTCCGAGTCTGGATGTTCTTTGTGTCCGTTGTCTGAAGGTGTGTAAAGTCCCCCGCGACACAGGCAATAAACACTGCGGGAGATGTCTATTAAAAATCAATACAAGTATAGGCGCTCATTGCCAGTTGCACTCACTGATCGGTAAACGATTAGCGAGGTTAAGCAACGTTGGATGGGTCAATCTATAGATGGGTGACCGCTTAGTGGTATTTCATCTGAGCGTCTCCGTGCTTCGGAGGGCACGTAAAAAGTCGGTCCCGGTTGTTGCCAAACTGACAGCAGTTGTTAAGCCATGTCAGAGGCCTACGGGCGGCTTGAACAACTGTTGACAACAGATTGGCCACTAACCAAACGAAAAGAAAACAAAAAGAAGAAGTATGAATCTAAATAGGTATAGATATATTTCTTAATAATAATAATGTCCAGTCTATTAAGATTGTTTAACACAATACATAATCTTGTCAAGTATCTGTACCAATAAATCTTATTACGCAAAGGTTCTCACGTTCTTTAACTCTGACTTTGGAGCAATATATTACTATTTCAATGTTCTTTAATTAGACTAATGATATTTATCAAGTCATTTATTCATTTAGATCACAAAGTAACACATAAAACATTAGTGTGAAGTTATATATATAATTTATAAGTTGTTAGTTTAGTCCTAATTATGATTTGCAAGCTGTTGTTTCCTATAATTGATGGAGTATACACGCTAAGAATTTTATTATTGCTTTATAATGTATGTTATTGTATATTCCTTTGTTGGAAATCCTTAAATAAATACATAAATATTCAAGTTAGTAGCTCTATTCAGCCATGTTATTAAAGATATGAAAAGATTCCTGCTAGAAACTCACGACCACAGCAAAGTTTTGTCCTTAGGTCTTAAAATTAAACTTCTTTATACGGATTTTATCGCGTTGTTTATTTTAAAACACTATTATTGCAGAATTTTTAACTATACACTACTATATTGAACTTTACTACAATTTAACCTGTTTAAATTAATTAATACTATTTATATTTAAGTTTACACTTTTCTCCGACATTTCGGTTGCTTTACAACAGCCATGGTCTTTTGGGGAGAGTAATATGGTGGTTGTCTCAATGTTCTGCAGAGTAGTTATTAAAAATTACCCGAACATAATTTAATTGTGTTCCTATTTAAGCAGAATGAGCTCAAAGTATCAAGAAGTGTAGCTGTATTTTGCTTCTTCTTGATTGAACAGTTTAGATTTAAGTTTACACTTTCACCGACGTTTTGGATGGTTTTCAGCAGTCATGTTTACGTGAAGACTTAGGTCTTTAGCAACGAAGTAACTAGACTTTTGCAAAAGCTGCAACACACGAGCTGTAGCGCTCGTATTTTAAGCGTCCTTAGTCTAATCGCTTACCATCAGCCGGACCGTATGCTTGTTTGCCACCTCAGTAGTAAAAAAAAGTCCCTAATTTATTAAGATTACTCACGTAACAATATGGCTACCTGTAGGTAGGTTAGAAATTTCGGGTCAATTTATTTGTTGGTGTTGATTTTTACTAATGAATTAATTAAAATGCGGCTTTACTTAAAGATTTGTTAGGAATGTTACAAATGTTTTATTCTCAAAATGTGGCAGGGTTCTCTGGAAATGTAACTCAATCTAAATTTTATACATTCTTCTCACAAAGATTATTGAACACTAAGATGGCTAATGAGGTTTATTGCTTGTTGGCAGTAAAAGTTGCTGAAAGACATGGCTGTGTTTCTTGGCATCATAGTAGCAACGCGAACGCCATAAATATAAACACGGTCTGCCTAATGCTATAGCCAAACATGAGGACAGAAAGAAATCAAGTCAGTCAAAGTCAAAAATCATTCATTAATAATTTAGGTCACAAAGTAGCACTTATGAACGTCAAAGGAGTAAATGAGTTTAAAGAAGGTTAGAGAAGAATGAACGGAGCTGCGTTTGGGCCGCCGGCGGTCTTACTCAACGAAGAAAACGCAACAGTATGAATATTGATACGTTGATTATCGGTCGAGCCATTAATGCTGAAATCAGCAAGGCTATATACAAAGTTCTGTTGTTCTTGTTTATATTACTTAGTTAAGATCTTTCTCGGTACACCTTGTTTCTTTGCATATTTCTATGGTACAAATTAAGATGATCTGCTTCTTATAGTTTCTTAGGAAACGCAAAAACGTCTGATGTTTTGCATTTACAATATTGGCTAGGATTGTATATTTTAATATTTCTCTGTAATGAGCTGTTTAAAGTGTATAGTTATTTAAATTACGAGTCGATCGACTTGTATATTTTTTAATTATGTGTTTTGTTTAGGGACTTTTTCCTTCATACATAGCTTTAGTACGGTTTCCGAAAGGTGATGACAGATTTTCATACAACATACCAGTCCTAACATGTTTAAGTTTTGAATGTTTGAGTCTAAAGTGAACAGTGATTGTATTTAAACTAAAAAGTAATAAACGTCTGTTTTGTTGTCCGCCGAGTGTTGCAGGTTCGGTCCCAACATAGAACTAAAAATTGTGTGATCCACAAATATATTGTACCTAGTTGTTCTAAGCCTGGGTGTTTTTGTCTCCGTTGTTCGATTGTAAAGACCCCGTCACAGGAATTATAAAAGTAATGGCGCTGTCTTAAAAAAGCAGTAGGAATTTTATCTTAATTCCTATTTATAATTTAAACATACTTTATTGCAAATGTAACTGATACTACTAATATCAATTACAAAATAAATGGGTTTTTGTACATCTAGAATATAATGATGATAATGTTCTGTAATATCTAGCGGTTCGATATCCGTGTAGGTAACGAGTCCGGGTTGTCCAAACAAGGGACTGTCGCCGTCCTGCGCTGTGCCTAACAAATGTGCTCGCAATCAAAATAAACATATGCGAGATTATTGCACGCTTTTTTATGCTTCTACATGTTATTATATTTACTCATATTGGTCACAGACTTAGTACAAAACTCAAACCATGCTTGATTTCTAATATGTCCGGTTCCTATATAGAAGAAATTATTTATTTTACCTAAATTTTGAATTTAGAATTTGCCAAAATTTGACAATGCGCAGGTAAAACGATAGAATAAATAAGCAATAGCCTAATGGACGACTGTTGGACTACAACGCAGAGGGCTTGAGCTCGATCCTAAGGCACGCATCTCTGACTTTTCGTAGTTATGTGCGTGTTAAATAGTTCATTATCGTTTACTATAGCGGTGAAGGCAAACATCGTAAGACAAACCTGCATATCTAAGAGTTCTCAATAAAGTTTTCGTAGAAATGTGGGTCTGCCAACACGCACTGGGCCAGCGTGGTGGATTATGGCCTAACCCTTCTCACACAGAGAAGAGGCCCAGCAGTGGGACAGTTTAATATAGGGCTGATATTATTTTTATTATAGGTAAAACGACGAGTTTCTTAAATACAGGCACCGGACCATAGAGACGCTTCGCTTGTCATATTCAATACGAGCGTGTCAGTGACAGCTATTTAAGCGATACAAGTATGACACTTACATTTTCACACTGATATATTTTAATGGCTAAACAACAATTGTTCACACATATATAATGAATAGACAGACAGAACAGACTTAGAGTGAATGTGACAATCTTTTATTCGTAAGCACATCCTGCACGGCTTAACAATAAATGTTCAGCAAACATGAATAAAATCAATACCTAGTGATAAACTTTAAATACAAAACTAAATAAAAACAATTATAATACTAATATTGAGTAAACTGCAATATTATTTTACTCGTTATATTATTTAAAATTAAGTTTACATAGATAAAAAAGAATGTCATTAAGTATATAAATTTTAAATTCTAAATTTCAAATGTATTGGCCGTTTAATGCTGTCTTTCACCCGGCCTACATTTTCTTTTGTATCTAATGGAAGCCTGTATTACTCTGTACTCCGTGAAGTTTACACATGATTTCGGTTAGGCAACGACTTGTTAAAGCCTTAGTTCTTAAATCAAAATCGTGGCAAGTGATTTGATTAGTTATTGCTAATTCAATCAGATGACATGCGTATGATCGTCTGATACCGAATTTTTGTCTTAATCTGTCGTTTATAAATCCCAGACAATCAGACGAAATTATGGCTGTGGTAAATTGTTACATACAGGTTGTCCGGTAATTAATGGATAACCTGGAAATGTCTTATAGTGGAACTGATAGCTGTTCAGAAAAAATATGAAAAAAACTACTACCTGAGATATGTATTTTTTTTTTAATTACTATGTATAACTTTCTTGTATACTACGACCATATAAAAATGAATGAAATCCATCGGTTTTTTGTTGTTTTATTATTAAACACTAATTATGCTAATAGATAGACAGTCAAAAGTATGCTATGCTAAAATAACTTGCACTTTTATTTTATTTTATTTTAATATTATTTTAATATTATTTTTTCATCTTTTCTGAACTGCCTTCAGTTCTACTATAAGACATTTTAAGGTTATCCATAAATACCGGACACCCTGTATACGTAAATAGATTAAAAGCGCTCAAATTTAAGCTTAGTATGGTTTATTCGTTAGATAGTCTATCCTATCTAAAAGCAAAAATTACCATACACTAAAAACTGTTTTCCAATAGACTTTTAAATTCGATTATTTCGATGATATCATATTATCAGTATTATTTGCTATAGTTGGATTAGTAAGGGATAAATATCACTGATTTCTCTGCTGAGCACAGCGCGCGTTCATAACGAACTTTGAGACTTTGAACTTCGAAATCTATATCATTTACAGGATCACAAGACAAGTTTATTTAACAATAATCTTCTGTAATGTGAAAGTAATACCCCAGCTATGCTCCAGGTATCCCTTGTTTAGTGCACTTTCTTGGAAAGCTCTAAAAATTTATTTACCACAGGAGCTCAATGTAAGGTTACGTAATTGTGACTTTCCGTAATGTGGATTTAATTCTCTACCCAGTCTGGTTCTTTTGATGAATGCAGCGCTTTATAGAAAGCTCTAGAAATCTTATTCGTCACAGAAACAAAACACAATATTATTTAAAATCGATCTTTTGTATTGCCTGTATACATTGTAATTGATACAGATTTCAGAAGGATTTTTGTAGCTCAACAGACTTACCATGTATATGTATGTTTAAAAACACCTTATACGTCTAAAATATGCAAACAAAAACTAAACTATCGTTATTCAACCAAATAAAAATGCCACAAAAGCTAGAAAGGGATGGCAATAAAAGTAGAGCACACATTTTCACGTCTATATTCGACAAACTTAACTTCTACCACTACCTTGTTTAAAAACAGCCCTTATTTCATTGTAATAAGATTTAAAATATGCATATCATGTGTAAGTAAGGTGTGTTAGGTATGTAAAAGTGGCAGTGGCGTGAGTTTTCCGGGCGAAATTGGAAAAATATTCGTATTTTCACAATGGCGGCGCTGCGCGGCGCGCGCCAATTTGAATATAGATTAGAAAATGTGACTACGTGCACTCTAATATGTTTTTTTTAGTGATGGGATAGAGTAACTGTCGATATGTTTGTAATTAATTTGTTTTTAACCTCTTAAATTAAACTCAGTTCAGTCGTGTTGTTTTTATTTGTTTTTTGCTCTGACTATGGACCAGATTATTACATATATTTTTTATTTGTATTATCTACCAATATGACAAGTGAATTGGTTGACCTATTGATCAGCGCTTTCTCTAGTGTATGGATGCGTGTAATGAGTAGAATATATTACATGTTCTTAACCTTACAAAAAATGATTAACCTTTTTTTTTCTGTAGGTATATTTTCCGACCTAGCTTTTGAGCATTTATGTAGATTTGAGTGATATAATTTTAGGAAGGTAGGGCACAACGTAGGTAATTCTGGAATCTAACTCCAATTGGAGTAGCTTAACTGCAGAAGTTGTGTATTACTGACCCTTCACGGAACCGAAAATTCCTACTCATTTTAAAATCACTGCACTAAATTGTGTTTGTGTGTGGATACAAGATTTATAATATGTCACTGGCAGCCCTAGTCTACGGTAACCGTTGATTTTGACTCACGATAATTTCGATAAGTAATAATAATTATCGACAATAATCCGTGTCAATCACTAGCACACCTTGTCTCTATATAGCTAGGTACAAGCGTCGGGTAATGGATTTCCTGCTCCCGCCCACTTGGCGCGTTCTGCTATTTTTGCGCATACAATAAAACGTTATAAAACCCATGGATTGGACCAATTTATAGCCTCTAGGTATGCACGTTTTGTAATATATTCATATGAGGGCTTATTTCCCCTAAAAACGGGGGTTTCTCATTGTATTTGGGGACGCAGTTGATTGGTTTAATTTCAATTTGATGTTTTCAATTTGGCGTCTGTATTTTTCGCGTCTGTTCTGTAGGAGCGCTGTTGAATAGATGTTTTACTTTTTGTGATTTAATTGATTTGTTCTTACAGCGTGTGAGAAATTAAAGGTAGCATATTAGTTTTGATGATCATGAAAGTATAATATCAATACATAGTACATAACAAAGTACAAATCCATTACCGTTTACCGGGCATTATCATTATTTGCAGCGTGTGACAGAAAGGTATAGTCATATTTTAGGGCCGTAATGTTTATGTGATAAATAAATTATAACATTTATCAAGGATCAAAAGAAATTTATTTTTATTTAATGGCGATTTTAAACATTTTATTTGTTTATTATATAAATATCGAAACAAACACATTACTTATATCGTTTATCGTTTGTTATCAGGTTCACAAAGATCACCCGAATTGGCTTTAGTGTTGTTTAAGTATCGACTAAAATGTGTGATCTTCAAAAGTCGATAAAAATAAAATGCTAAATCTTAGTAATGTAAAAATGTATACGAATTTGTTTGTCGCAGTTTGTCGTTATACAGGGGCTATTTTATGTGACACTTCAATATGACCACCACACCTTTCTGTTATACCCTGTTTATGCACACCTCTGCCTACCCTTTTGAGAGAACACATATTAATGAATTATCATGCAGTCACACAACTAAAGAACAGCCACGAAAACCTCCATCAAATTTATTTACACACCATAAAAGTATAAAACACGTTAAATTACTTAAGAAAACTATGGGAAGAAAATATTGCTGCAGTGTGAACCTGACCTTCTAAGGCTTTGTTCACATGACGGAGGCGCTAGCGGCGTCACCTACTAATTCTAAAGTCAACAATATATTATTATTTTACTCTTAACGCATTTCCTGACGACAGAAACGCGTGAATGTTTATTAGGGAGATTATATTGTAAATAAAACTTTATGTGAAGTAAGATTTTAGTTTTGTATTAGTATGCGCAAGCGCAGCTGTTCACTTGCGACGCGCCGAATGTACATAATTCGGTAAACACACCAAGAATTTTTTGTAATTCACAAATAATTGTCGCCAAAATTGAGTTGATTTGTCTCATGAGAAATGCACACAGCAAGTTGCATTAGACAAATGAACGAATAATTGTAATTTTAAAGACACACATCCTGATTTCCAAAAAAATATTTTTTCTGTATTAAAGACTATGATTCATCACTAAAACATTGTAAGTTTTAAGTTAACTTCAAAGTACATACTACACAACCTTAAAGCATGACCATACCGGTAGTTACAGTTTTTTCTATTGAACTTTACATAATAAAGACTACTAGACCGGGCAGGCGTTGCCTTGCCAAAAAACGTCGGCTTGCAACCCAATCGAAGCGCCTAGCGCCAGCTATGAAGCTAAAGCAAACTTGGATCCACTCAACCACAAAAAACAATCATAATAATCGGTCCAGCCGTTTAGGAAGAGTTCAGTGACATATATGTACATGTACAGAAGAATTATACGTATAATAGCTGCCCTCCTGGATCCACCTACGGTACAAGCCACGGAGCTTGTAGCGTAATGTTAAATAACCTATATTATTTTAGGATTCAATAGCTGTCTAATGGTGAAACTATTATTAAAATCAGTCTAACAGTTTTTGAGATTATTCATTACAAACAAAAATAAAAATCTTTCTTCTCTATAATCTATACCTACTAATATTATAAAGCCAAAGAGTTTGATTGTTTGGTTGAACACGCTCATCTCAGAAACTACTGGTTCGATTTGAAAAATTATTTTCGTGTTGGATAGCCTATTTATCGAGGAAGGCTATAGGCTATATAAAATCACGCTATGATGTTGCAACAACGGGGCAAATGTGAAGCAGACGAAGTTGCGCGGGTCAACTAGTATTAGTATAGATATAAATGATAAGCCACAGGAAACATCACTAAGTAACAAAAACAGTACGTACCCTTTTAAAACCACCAAAGTGGGGAAACTACCGCTCCTTTAGAAGTATGAAATCTTAAGTGAGGGATTTGTCAGCATTATCTATCTGCGTACTTAAAAGGGGCTTACACAGGAAAGGCAAAAAATACATAAGCTTTTAACAGGATCTGTCGATATATTGACACGTTTTTAATGTTTGCTAAATAGATTTGGTTAAACAGGAGTGTTTAGAATGGAGACTGCAGTTATTGGAATATTATATAATAAGAATAAAAATTTAGGGATAGAATTTATTTGCAAGAATATGGTACAATTGGTGATCTTCTTCTTCCTAGCCTTTATTATTCCCAAGTCACTTGGGGTCGGCTTTTCTGGTCTAACCGGATTTGACTAGATATCAGTTTTTACACGGAGCGGTTGCCACCGGACCTCCGCAAGTCGCTAACGATACCGTAAGGCTAGACCAGCGTCATGATATTATAGGGCACTGAATTCCCAATAACGACTGCCATAGATGTTCATGGCAGCCGGGACCGACGGCTTAACGTGCTCTCCGAGGCACGGAGCAGGCGACAATTGTCAACCAATACGCACATAATTTCGAAATATAATTTCCGAAAGTCAGAGGTGCGCGACGTGGGTTCGAACTCGGGACCCTCTGCATTGCAGTCTGTTGGTCTCCCCACTGAGCTATCGCTGCCTATATGGTACAATTGGTGATATATAACATTAATTAGATACAGTATATTATACCAATTATGGCATGCAAATACATTAATTGACATCAATTGTAATAATTTTCACTTATTCTTTGATCAAATAACTGTATCGCACTAGAAAATAAATTAATAGGGATAGTGGTGCTTTAATTAGGTACTTGGAAAATTTTAATAAATAAATAAATAATCTAATGTTATTTGTAGTAAAGTTAATTTATCTTTATGTCTTGAACGACTGTTTACTGAAATTTATCAAATAGTAATTATGGCTATCCCAATCCAATATTTCATAAAATATTAAAGGTTTGGATAAATATCATATCAGTTTATTGAGAGAATTACCTAAACGGACAATATTGATCCTGACATTTTTACTTTGTGAAGAAATCTACATGTGTGAGTTCAACATAATGTTCTTCAAGACGTGTGAACACTGCCAATCCGCACTAATGTGTTGGTTTGACTTGTTGGCTGAACCTTTCAGAAACTGAGAAGAAATCCAAGCCCAGTGGACAGTTTATACAGGGTGTCCGGTAATTAATGGATAACCTTGAAATGTCTTAAGAAAAAATGAAAAAAGAAATAATATAAAATAAAATAAAAGAAATATATATTAAAAAGTGCAAGCTATATTAACATAGCATACTTTTGACTGTCTCTCTATTAGCATAATTAGTGTTTAATAATAAAACAACAAAAACCCGATGGATTTCATTCATTCATGGTCGTAGTATACAAGAAAGTTATAAATGGTAATTAAAAAAAAAACACATATCTCAGGTAGTAGTTAGGATAGATTTTTTTTAAATATTTTTCTGAACGGCCATCGTTTCCACTATAAGTCATTTCCAGGTTATCCATTAATTACCGGAAACCCTGTATACGGAGCTGATATTGGTGCCAATTCTGTTGTCACAAAATTCTCTTATCTTAGCTAAAAATCTCTAAAATTTAGTTTAGTCCTGTCAAACGACATTTCGTATTCTGAAATCGCTAAAAGTGATAGGACCAATCCAAGTGGCAGTTTCATAGATCAGCAGGTTCTAACAAAAAGAAACAAACAAACATAAAAAATATCCTACTTAATACGATGGGTATCGCTATCTATTATTATTACAATACTTTTTAGAATTTTTACTTTCAAATAACGACGTTATAACTCTCTTGTAACTTTTATGAATAAGGCCGTTAGTATTCAACTTATTATATAAAATAGATATAATTGTTATCGCCGGCCAGTTGCAGCCACATATAGCAATAAATATTATAAGCACCTTTACACAAAAAGAGAAGACTGAGAATGCGTGTTGACAACAAACTAGACTCATTGTTCTGAAGACAATTATACAAATTAATTTTAGAATCTATTATTATAAAAAGCGGTTAAATTTATCAACACAAAGGGCCTTTTTTTAGTTAGTTAGTTGCACGAACTAACTATAATGATATCCAATGGCAATTGATCTGTCAAATTACCGGTTAACTACTTTACTGTTTCTGATTAGAATGACAACCACCGCACTAGGAATGATTCCTGTTTCAACGGGGACTTTAAAAGCATTTAACGGACCCAGAAAAACCAAAGCTCGAAGCAACTGTTTAAATATCACACAAACTTTTGTACCGTATAGGTATCGAATAGCAGAACACTCAGGGCAATTACATTGGCGACGCGGCCACTTACATCACTACGCCATTCATTCAGTCAAATTAATAAAATGACGTCACAATTAACAATAACTTTAACCGCTCGATCACGGTTAGCGCTATAGTTACAGTCTATACGTTTTGTAAATGAATGTTAAAATATTGTTATTGGACTAACACTTTGATAGTTATTTTATTGGTGCTACAATTAGATTGTAATATTCTGTGGTCATTGGTAATTACAATTACTGCTTAAGGTATTTATGCCAGTAACGAAAACCTTGGTACATTTGTTTTTATTTTTGGGAAATGCCTCTTATTCTTACCATTTTGCCACACGGTGACGATATGGTTAAGTTGGGTTTTGCCGGTAACTCCGGGCTTACCAATTAAAACCACCACATTAGACACAGCGATCCACCTACCACCAAAAACAACGAACGAACTTTTTGTTGTCTGCTCTTGAAGTAACCTCTCCTAAATATCAAACAATACTGCTATGCCTGCTTCATTGATCGTGTAACGTAAATTTTCGTTTATGTTTTCGATCGTGAGGTGTCAGATGCGATGCCCGAGTCAAACAAAGTTTTATTTGTTAGGCAATTGTTGAGCAGCACATGGAGACTGGAATATCTCTGTTAGTCTCGTTCACCGTTATGAAAGACCTAGAATCTCAACTGGTGAAATGTGCATATAATACTCTGCCAAGATATAGCTATGAGACTATGTATCTTAAATAGTATAAAGAATTTAAAATCTTAACTCGAAGGCGTTCATGCCATTTTGGGACTTAGCCATAACTGGAGACATATTGGTATATAATACAAGGTGTATTACCACTTCTTTGCAGATACAGGACCAGCCACGCGTAAAAAAGAAACATGTTCTAATCCACAAAACTTAACAAATACAGCTTTATATACACATCATCAGACTGTCGTCCTATATCAAATTACATTCGCCAATTTCGAACAACTAAACTTAAGCTTGCTAACTAACCGCCAGTTACAAAGGTGTTCAAATATTAGTTCGCTAGTTAAGCTGTCGGCCAAATGAAAGCCGAAAGCCGACAGCAGAATGTCCGTATTGAGTTACGGGGCTCAAGTGGCGGTGTGAAGTGGCGCTTAGCTCTAAATAAAAAATAACAAATGTGTAACATTCGGCGAGTCTAAGAGATTTTTTTATGCTCAGCCGAGAGTGGATCCTTACTAATATAAATAAGTAAGTGTTTATTTTTGCTTTCTTCGTGTTTTCATAAGAGAAATGGCTTTGTTGTTTGACCGAATAACGGTAAAACTGCTTTAAGGTTTGCGTGCTTGTCTTTAGTATTTGACTAGATCAAGATGAGAGTCAAGTAATAATACTAAATATCTTAAATAATCTCTGCTTTGATAAGCTGGCCATAGCTTCATGATAACATTTCTATTTTATAGCTATATATTCTTGGTATTACAAAAGGAATTACATAAAATAACAAGATGGCAAACAGCCTGCAGCTTACCTTATGATAAGTAGGTCCCGTCTCCAATGTGTAGAAGACGTGGGGAACAGGGTAGGTGTATGAGAAGAAAGATGTCAAAGATGTGATTGGGTCTCCAGCAGTCACTCACCAAACAAAAGGCAATCTTCTACTCTACCTAGATATTTTGTAAGAGGGGCAGTTCCCTGGTCCAACCAGCACGTTTATGCGGAAATCAGCAGAGTTTCTACTACTCAAATTTTCTGACCAACAATCGCAAAAACGCTTGTGCCCCAGCCTCAGAATCGAGACGAAGCTAAATCAATATCGCATAATCCTAAAAAAAACAGTTATTAAATAAATTTACAAATCTTTACTGAACGGATTTAAAGATCCAAACCATCCACCGGCCGCAAAAAACACCGTTTAGACAAACACGAAGTTTTTCCATAGAAGTAACATTTCCCACAGAGTAGAGACCGTTATGTTTGCGATATAATAAAGTGTTTAATTGTTTTGAAACTACGACAAAGTACACGCTATGAGCTCAGCTGCCCGTTCACGTAGAGCAGTGTTGTGTTTAGAGATCGCTTGAGCTCGCATGGAATGATAGTTTAAATAGGATCTCCCATTCCATATAAACTTATCATAATTATTTGCCAATGTTTGATTTTATAATTAACTAGTTTCTACTGAAAGCATATCGGGATAAAAGGTTCCTATCCTGTGATTTAATTTAAGATATGATCTATGTATGTGCCGAATTGCGTCCAAATCTGTTTAACGATGCGTGATTAAGTAGCAAACATCCAAATCCACCTTAACAAACTTTCATATTATTTTCCTTACACGGTGGAGTCAACTAGAGTGCGTACAAAAAGTTTGGGTCCTCATACCTCTGCCGAATGATCAAGGCATGGAATTCTCTGCCAAGGCACGTGTTGCCTTCTTCCTTCAATCCTGGGACCACACGACTGCTTACTATCAGGCGGAGTTAGGTCATAAAGACGCGCAAAGTAAAAAAAATAAAAGAAAGATCTATAATATAAGTTGGACGGTATGCTTATATGCATACGTATACACAACACCAAGTGGTGTTCAAAGGAAACTATTTTGTTAAATAGCATCAAATAATCGAAACAATAAAAATATGCATATTTTATTTTATGTATTCCCGAATAATTATTAATTAATTAGATCCACACCACCAGCTATAGTTGTAAGTCCCGCGTAGTATAATATACAGGGTGTCCGGTAATTAATGGATAACCTGGAAATGTCTTATAGTGGAACTGCTGACCGTTCAGAAAAAAATATGAATAAAAAACTATCCTAACTACTACCTGAGATATGTGTTTTTTTTTTAATTACCTTGTATAACTTTCTTGTATACAAGGTAATTAACAAAATGAATGAAATCCATCGGTTTATTCCTTTAGTCCTGTATATTGCCGTCTACTGGGCACAATGCAATTTAGTGTTGCTACTGAAAATATGTAAGATTTTATGTTCATAGCAAAGCCCTATAAACTTTGTCCAACCAGGAAATTAACCTGACGTTCAGTCGCATTCACAACCCTTGCACACGGCTTACGATACTAAATTAGGTAGCTAAGATCGACCTAAACCTCAGACATTATAGATGATAATTTAGATCGACGTTTTGAAGCCTCTTGCTAGTTAAAAACAAATATAAATAAAACTACATCTATTGCAGATACTACCCTTGAGCCTACTCTACATCCCATAATATCACGTTACCATCAATCAAAGCGTCCTAGTAGCTTAATCGCCCCACAAATATTTGCCTTGCCTATAAACCTTCACTTTAGCGCCCAATGGCAGCCGAAGGTACTTTTACACCCCTCGTGGGGAGTTTTTATTACTTTTAAATATACGTACTGTTTGTGTTCAGATTATCGTGTGTATACAGTGTATATTTTCTTTGGGATTTTGTTTTATTCTTTGCGGTTTTGTTCTAATGCTATTTAGAGATAGACCACCCGTGAGAGTCATGTAATTTTTGTAACATTTGCTAAAATTATGTCATAACATTTAATGATATAAATCTCTGAGTAAGGTGTAGACCGATAACAAGGCACATCTCTGTCTTTTTGAAGTCATGTGCTTAATTATATCTCGCTTTAATGGTTTAGGAAAACATCGTGTGGAAATCTGCATGCCTAGAAGTTCTACATAATGTTCTTAAAGACATGTGAAGTCACCCGACCCGCACTGGATTAGCTTAGTGGACTATGGCCTAACCCTTATCACATTGAGAATAGGCCCGTGCCCATTGGGACAGTTTAATATAATAATATTTAAATAAGTACTATAGTAATTAATAGTTTCGATTATAATTTTGGTACATCTTCAAATATTATTCCCGATAGGGCTGAGAAGTTCCTAATAGAAAGAATCAATAACAGATTGACCGATCCGAGAATCCAGCGATCCAGATCCACGCAGTTAATGCTCACAAATATAAACGTAAAAATCTCTGTGTTGCTGAGTATAGAAACAAATGCCCGGTGAACGGCAATAGGTTACTCTCGTTACCTGGGACTTAAAAATATGGAAAATATGGTTTAATACACCTCATTCTGTAAATGTATGTATTTGTATTTATATAGATACCCATCTATTTCCTGCAAGTTACACAGACTACTAATATCCACTTGCCAAATCTTGCCATATCTCAATTCCTTCAAATACGTTCATTACATTCTTAATGCATTCCTAATCTCGTCAATTTTACGTGGTAACCTAGCCTCTCTCATCTCTAGATTTCTTAATTACTTTATTAAGTTTATGAGGAATTATTTTTAATTTTCCACCTTTTATATTGTCTCCAAGTTAAAGGTTTGTTTAGTTTGGGTTGACCCCACACTGTATTTTGCATTATCTTTGGAAATAAACTAACTTTAACTGAGTAACAATAATTCACACGTAAATAAAGTTTTAAAATCTACACAACACTATAGAACCTTTAACAAAATCTTGTACCTTGAATATGCTCTCGTGTGCTCGGAGTGAGGCGTTCAGTCGTCTGTGAAGATACCGCGCTATTGAAAGACCTGACCCAGGCTTCTAGTGCATGTAAGATTAGCCTTTTGTTCCAAGTGTTGAGCTGGTATGAGCCTGAACACTGTGGAGGCTGTTCGTTGTGTAAAGATGATGTTTTACTTGTTTGGTGCCGATATATGTTTAAACAATAAAATACAAGCGGCAATAGCGCAATGGATAAGGCATTAGATTTTCAATTAGAAGGTTCAAAGTTTCGACGTTAATCGACTCCTTACAAAGCATTCTAGTTTAAGAAGTCTGCCCACTACCTCGTCTCATACCATGACCGGACTGGGAACGTGTCAGGCAAAAAAAATATTCTTTGTAAATAAATGTATAAGACTGCCCATTGCCATTAGACCGTTCCGTCACCGAACAGCAGTTCCTATAGCAGGGCGTATCGTGTTGCTTTTCGTGTCTGATACGTTCCTAGCACGGTCATGGTATGAGACGGTATAGTGGGCAGACTCCTTTATATGGTGAGGTTAATAAGAATAATAGTAATTATAGCTTACTCTTCCATTCTTTTACTCCTCGATTCTTTTTACCACTTTTACATAACCCGATTCTTCTTTTTTTAGACGAAAGGGAAGGAGTATATACGACAAAGAGGTTTATCCACGTTACCTGGCAAATATAGCACGTGGAGTTTTGTCATTTTTATATTTTGTAATATTCAAGGTTTGTATGTCTAAATGCCTGCTGTTAGTTACAGTTTGTACTTGATCAAAACTATTTAAGAATGTTTTAACAGCACGGATGGCGTAGTGGTTTCGATGGTCGCCTTGTCGCTGCCACTGCAGCGAGTGTTGTGGGTTCGAACCCCACACCGAACAAAAATTTGTGTGATCCACAAATGGTTGTTCCGATTCTGGATGTTCTTCATGTCCATTGTTTGAATGTCTGTAAAGTCCCCCGCGACACCAATTATACCAAGTGCAGCAGCTGTCTCTTTAAAAAAAAAATGAAAACAGAACTAGATTGTCGCGAAAGGAAACATACAACAACGAGGTTTTATGCACGTTTTCTACTTATAGTATAGTAATTATAGTATGTGGAATATTGATATAAATAAGTATAACACTACAATAAGTTATTGTTGTGAAAGTATAAAACTGGATTAATTTAAATATGAAAATAATTTTAAAGTCTTCTTTGATATTTTTTTGAAAGATTAATATCGAACTAGGCGTAAAGCCTGAATTTTGAAATTAATATATCTTGTAATACATATTATGTATCTTGAAGTTATAAGTGTACAGGCCAAACTCTTGTTCTTAGTACGTTTAAGTTTGTACCCTTTATGCCGAAAATGAACTCAAAACCATTAAAAAATGTGTGAAGTATTTGGATTATGATTGGGTTTGTCCCGCATTTGTCATTCTTTTTAAATTATTCCTTTTTCGTCCTACATTTTTGTGCATATGATTAGCAAAACAAAACATGGTTAAAAATTATTTTAAGTCTTTTCCTCAGGCATCAGGCAATCATAAGCCCAAAGTTTCGCAAAGAGATCATTGAGGTATTTTAAATTATTTTTCGGCTGACGGTACAACAAAAACGCCATACAAAAAAAAACAGGGACAGAAAAGGGACATAATTTGGGACGAAAAAGGAATAACATTAAGAAATTAATATTTATTCAAATTTAGGGGCATACAAGGAACAATTTTTGGGTCGAAACTTGAGGGACGAATGAGGAACAAACCTATGATTGCCTCAGTGGCGCACCGGTAGTATTAAGACTGATATACATGTATGTTCAGCATTCTTAATACTAACGTATATAACGTATATACTCACGTTAAATATAATCCCGTAGATAATACCGATCGAAGTCGGGATCTCCTGAGCTTCGATCGGGATTATTCGGAGTATCAAGGTCAGGCAAAGTTTTATTGGAATTTACTGTAATTCAGTTCTTAGCAGCAGTAGGGAGTCTGGAACTATGCAAATATTATAATAATTATATATGGCAAACGGCAATTAGCTTTGCTCCCTGTTACGTTAGACCAAAAACCGAAGTTGGGAAATGTGGGTGTTGGTCTACGAGACAAAGGGGATAGAGTGTGCACTTGTATTTGCGCACGCTCTATAAAAATCTCTGGCGCAGTCCTCGTTAAGATTTGCTGCCGTGACCGTAATCCGATCTGGTGGACCATATTATCTGTAATTCTCCGTATTTTCGGCTAGTATTATTAAAATACAATACTCACAATATGTCCTTACATAATTAAAGAATATACAGTATATTACGACAAGTGCTTTAACAAGTAATAAGCACTAAATAAATACACGTATCAGGCGTTACACAGAATACCGACCCTTCATAACAAACAAATGCAATATTTTAACACTAGCACAAGTCTGCGGCGTTGTCTGACACTAAGTGTAACACCTTACGCCCACGTATGACGTATGGCGCCGTGGCTTCCGCTGGCGTACTTCCGGTCCACGCCCCCTACAGGATTTTGTAAACACATTCACAAACGTAAACATGCAGTTTACAACATTATCTGTGACAGTTATATCGGGGGTGGCAACTTTCGTGTAACATTCAGAGGGGAAGGGAAAAGAAATTATCGTTGCGAAATTTTGTAAGTGATACGGACTTGTAATGGAGTAAGTTAGTAAGTAACGTAGTTATATCTATTTCATTATATAACAGGATAAATTGATTGACGGATATTTCAATGCACAGGCCTAACCCCTTCCAAATTTGCACAGAAGTTTTTTATAGGAAGGGAGTAAGCAGCAAAAAGGCGATTTTCAAAATTCAAATCCTTAAGAAGATATAAAGACCCGTGGTAGAGACCCGAAAGGAGTGAAAATGTATTCAAAGTTTGATATGATGCTTGATCGATTTAAGCCATAGTCCAAACTGCTTAGTCAGTAAGCTTAAATTTAGCTTAAAGGTTATTAATAAAACGGTTTAATCCCCTATAAAACGATTTTTGAATACCACTTCTGAAACGATGATGAAATGGGGGTTTGCAATTTAACCGAATTCCACGTGGACGAAATTGCTGGCAACATCTCGTGTATTGCACATCTAGTGTTTACTCACTTCAGTGTACTATAAAAACTATATAGACTAGAGATCGCCTCGAGTTGGACTTAGACAGTAATTTATTAAATTATAAGAAAAGCGCTTTTTATAATATTTTGGCTTTCTACCCTTTTCTCCATATAAAGTTAAAATATGCCAAATCTCATATTCCTCCGTGTACGCAATAGATAATAAAGGTGGAAGAAAACTAACTTGTACGGTCTCACTACCGTACATTGCTGCCTACACCACAAGTTGCAAAGCGCGTGTAGCTGCGCGCTCAGCATTTATCATGTGCTACTTACTATAAATTAGCGTTACAACAAAATACATGGACTCAGTTGAACGTTAACAAAACATATTAAATAAGCTAACTTTACGAGTGCATTAAGAGAAAGATTTAGTCTTAATTTTACTGTAACTTATTTACTTATACTTTAAATAAATTATTCACGTTATAAATCATTTCTCTATTACTTCAAATTTTATCATAGTGTGCGGAGTTACTAACTAAACAACCCGTACATAACTGTTTCAAATGTTTATTATTAACACTAAAGTTTGTCAATAGCTACTTGTAAATAAAACAGCAAAATAAAATCTGTTGAAAAAGAAAACGAGAAAACAGTTCAGTATCTTTACTGAACTGTTTTCTTTACTTAATTATAAATAGATTCTTATTATCGACTACAAGTCTCTGGTTACTCCTTCCAGTTTCACAAAATAAATCCATTTAAACATCGCCAGTATACTCTACGCTAACGGTAATATAATCAAATCGTATTCAGCACATACACCTGGCCTAAGGTTTATCACAGCAGATATTACAATAAGCTATAGGTTTCTCATTTTATCCTACAAAATGCGGTGTAGCGAACACAACGCCCTCTAGCGCATATATACGATCAAATTATTCTGATCAAAGAGAGATTTCAAACCGTTTCAAGTGTTTTTTCAGTGACTCTTGAACGACTATTACATTGCGTATAAATGTTTATGGAAATAGATTTTGGAAATGATATCATTGCGGCTGTTTATCGTTTTTGAGGTTAGACAGAGGTGTATATAGAGGTGACTGCGTTGACTGTAAGTAGTCGCTACAGTTAGTATCTTAAATGTTGTGGATTCGATATCCATTCGAGGTAAAAAATTATGATCTATATAAATACTTGTGCGGAGGCTAGCTTTTCTTTGTGTTCGTTATTTTAATATTTGTGCGAGAAATATCTTTTACAGATAAATTTTGCCAGGAATGCTTAGGTTTTATGGCGAGCTTATGACTATGAGGTAGAGTGTCAGACTCGAAGTTGTTACTGATATTACTTACATGAAGAAAATGTATACATTCAACAACAGATTTCGCTTCTGGGATATCAACATACAAATTTCTTAACCTACAGTCTAACGCATGTTAAATGCTGGCAATTGGCATATTGCAGGTAATCACTTGGCATGAATTTTATTTTGATCCACTGTAACTAAGTTTTCAGGATTCGGGTGATATCATACGATATTGCTTTTACCGAATTCTGGTACAGAAGAATAGATATAGATAGCCCTTATCTTATCTTATCTTGTGTGGGGAGGCCAGTCAGTACAGACCGGCGACACTTCGACCCAGTGGGATCTTTTGTGTCGACTTCCCCAATAACGACTGCCATAGATATTCATGGCAAGCCGGGACCGACGGCTTAACGTGCTCTCCGAGGCACGGAGCAGGCGATAATTGTCAATCAATACGCACATAATTTCGAAAAGTCATATAACTTCCGAAAGTCAGAGGTGCGCGACGTGGGTTCGAACCCGAGACCCTCTGCATTGCAGTCTGTTGGTCTCCCCACTGAGCTACCGCTGCTCTCAGAATAGGGCTAAGTAATAATATGTTGCATATCGGTGGATTATATTTGATCGTTTATCGGACGCAAGAAACATACCACCCTGAGTGCTGTGTTCAAATTGTTGGTTAATAATCTGTTAATTCTATATAACTTATCTTAACTTATCTTGTGTGGGGGCCAGTCAGTACAGACCGGCGATATTTCGACCCAGTGGGTTCTTTTGTGTCGACTTCCCCATCAACGACTGCCATAGATGTTCATGGCAGCCGAGACCGACGGCTTAACGTCGTCTCCGAGGCACGGAGCAGACGATAATTGTCAATCAATACGCACATAATTTTGAAAAGTCATATAACTTCCGAATGTCAGAGGTGCGCGACGTGGGTTCGAACCCGAAACCCTCTGCAATGCAGTCTGTTGGTCTCCCCACTGAGCTATCGCTGCTCTTTAATTCTATATAAATAAAGACCCTGCGACACTGGCTAGTTTGGTACTGCGATAGTTATCTTTAACCTGTCAATTGTTGACATGCCAAACATAATTGAAAACATATTGTGTTTAACCGCCGGTGTGCCGATGCGACTCAATAGGCTAAACATCAATATGGATTGATATTCAATGCAATCATGTGGTCGTCAAGACCAGATTCTCTTCTTATCCTGGATAACTGGCAAGCATTCCTCAACTTATACTACAACTATTAAACCGTCCAACTTTATCCAAAAACGGGGTAATAACACCACAAATCTATGATAATATTCGGTATAATGCTATTGTAGCATCAGCCAGTCTATCCTCAATACGGTATCAGCCGGATAAAGCCGGGGACACATTACAGTGAGCTGTGTTATGCGAAACGACGCGTTATGTTAATGTTGCGGTTAATAACTTTGTTTGTGTATCTCATGCTTTATATGTAGAAAAGTATAGCGATTCTGTTGTTATTTAGCTGGATAAAGGAGTGGATAGTTATAAAAGTAGTGGTTATGATATAAGGACGGTAGGTTTGACTTGGGTGGTGAACTTGTTTTTGAATGGTAGTGTCTGTCGTTGTTAGCTGTATGGTGGTGGTATGATTCAGGCCATTGTCCCAAGGAAAACTATCGTTTTTAGGAACATAGCGCGATGGTGTAGTATTATTGCCTTTTATAATAATGTCCTCTTGACCGAATTTCGATCACGGCGGCCAATCTTAACGGTGACTGGCCATCGGCGCAGGAGTTATTATATTGCACAAGTGTGTGCGCAAACACAAGTGCACTCTCTGTTCCCTAACTCTCATGATCCGATGGAACGAATAATCCGACACGACCGGAGAGAGATCAGGCGACCAACGGCTTTACATGCTTTCCGAGGCACGGGGGTGTCTAACACCACCAACTTCCTAACTCCGGGCTCGTATTGAGATTTCTTAACAGATAAACCCAATAACTTTTTGTTGGCCCGACCCGGGATTCAAACCCGAGACCTCATGCACAGCAGTCGCATTCACGGAAGAATACCGTAGGCTTATATATTATTTCACTTTTTCTTTTGTTTTTAGCTTGTGTTTAATTACTTTTTCCTATAATTAGTTTATTATTTTCCTACTTTCTTAAAGAACTCAATATTGAACGAAGAATCATCTCAAAAATCTAGTGCGGCCATAGAAGAAAAGAAGATCCACATGAAGTGTTTAGTTTTTAATCTGCTGCCGTCACGATACTTGAAGAATATCCTGTGGTGTTAGCAGACGAACTAGGGGTGTGCAGATAGCCCAGTAAGTCCTTTTTCAAAGATTTGCAACCCATGCCTGCTTTCCCTAATATTGCAAGCATCCAAATGGTTCAATACAGTAAAAAGCCATATCTTCCTACTCACAGCGCCTTTTTAAACGATCTCTAATGTAAATTGAACAACATACAATGAAACTCTAGCGTCAAAAAGGTAATAAATATCCGAATATATTTACTGCAAGATATTTCAGATAACAGATATTTAATTATCAGCTACCCTCCCGCGAGAGGTCGCTTTCTATGCAGAATTGACGATCAAATGCCTCACTCCATTTGAATGCTGAATATACAAGTCAATCTGAAAGAAATCTCTTCACAATGCAAATGATGTAAGCTCCTAAACGGTATATAAGATAAGAGTTCTTTGTCGCCCGGCCCGATCCAATACTCACAAGTACTTTCATACTCGCGAGAACAGCCCAATACTCGCAGAAGTACTCCCCCTTGCAATAAAATGTAATACGCCTACGTTTCATATGCAAAATTCTTTGAGACCAGTGGAAATTGGTGGGCTTATTCTGATTCAAGGGTTACTTTTGTAGGCAAGTTTATGTTTTTAACGTTTCGAGCTATGTTGCTCCGCTGGTGATCAGAGATAAATGATTTTCTATAATATAAACTAAAGAGAAAAATAAAACTGCAAAATCAAAAAACGTCATAATATTCCTCCGCATCGTCGTCAATTGGCAACGTGCCCAGAAGACTGGCAGCATTGCCACGTTGAATGGCAATACTTATTCTTTGTGCAAAGAAAATACCAGCCCTCTGGTCACGCGAAGCGTCGATCAGCCGCTTAGCTAGGTCTCTATAAACAGACCTAGCACTTGGACACCATGGCCCCAGCGTTTCGACACCAAACGGCTCATATATGTACTCACCAATAAGGTTTACGCCGTTTTCTATAATTATGTCTGGTCATAGTAACACTGGCTTATACTGATAATTATTGGTCCGCTTCCATGGCTCGTAAGTTGATGTTTTAGCCTATATTACTCCTGAATTAAGTTTTGTATGTAGTAAAGATATGAACCTATAGATAAATAATTAAACATCGAACATCATGACTCAATTTTAATACAAAAATGATTATTTTCTGAATTATATTTTTTTTTTCGGTGTGGAATTTGATACTTCAGGTGAACGGTACCGGAACCGGCTCAGACCTAAAATTTGTGTCTCGGAGCAAACTCAGTTAGGGAATCATATGTTCTGGATTGCTGATATCTAATTAAAACTGCTTCTGACATTTTATTATCTGAAAAATCAGTTAGATCTAGGATCATAAGTCATAAGTTATTTATTTCTTAACAAAACAGATTGTGTTGAAAATATTTGTTACAATCAAATATCTAATAATAAAATTAATAATAATTATAAACTACACAACATTCAAATTACATCAAATTCGCGATACACCACAATATAAGATCATAATTTCAATAATTAATAATTTTAATAACAATAAGCAATATAAATTTTAATTGAATTAATTAATGTAATGGAGGTATGTCAACAGGTTAAATAATACGTTATTATGTCAACTGTATGTCATTAACCATGTGTCAGTATAGCAATAACCTGTACAAGGCCTGTCTACAAGATGTCTTCGAGCATTGTAGCATTTAGTGAGCCTTTTTTATGACCTGGCGATTGATAGCGTAATTGATAGCCAGCGTATTATACCCACATTTCACCAGCTTTTCAAATTATGAATTGTATGGCTGCTTTTGGTTATAGTACCAGTTTAAGCCATCATCTGAACATAGTTTTACTACAAATTTAATGTCAGCAATTGCGCTATCTGTATAATAATGTAAGGCCTATTTATACATTATCCAATTGCTGGATTCAGGCCTCACCTCGATATTGGGCCATCCCGTTGGCCCAATACAGGTTGTCAGTCTTCACGCATCGTGGACAACTCCCAAACATCTGCATATTCATCTGTTCATCTGCATGTGCAAAATATATTTTTCTTCACTGTCAAAGCGAGAGATAAAAAATTATAAGTAATAATACGCACATAAATTCGAAAAGTCAGAGTTGCATGTTTTGTGATCGAGTTTAAGACTCTGCTCAGTAATATAACGGTATCTGAGACTGCCTCCGTGGCGCAGCGGTAGTGAATGCGGCTGCTGTGCATGAGGTCTCGGGTTCGAATCCCGAGTTGCGCCAACAAAAAGTTATTGGGTTTTTCAGATAAGAAATCTCAATAGCAGTCCGGTGTTAGTACGTTGGCGGTGTAAGACACCCCCGTGCCTCGGAAAGCACGTAAAGCCGTTTGTCCTGCGCCTGATCTCTCTCCGGTCGTGTCGGATTATCGTCCCATCGGGTCATGAGAGTTAGGGAACAGAGAGCGCACTTGTGTTTGCGCACATACTTGTGCACTATAATATCTCCTACGCAGATAGCCTGTCTCCGTTAAGACTGGCCGCCGTGGCAGAAATTCAGTCTGGAGGACATTATAACGGTATCGCCATTAGGCTATTGCTGTTATAATACGCTCTCTATATCTGTAGTAAATAGTAACAATGCCAGGATAACTATTTGTTAATTAGCAGCTTGTATCTTTAAAGTACTCCACACAATTACTAACTACAATAGAAAAAATTCTATCGACATTTTCGCAACAACCAGAATAGGTTTCCCAATAACGCTTCAAATAAAAAGAGTTGATTTTCGATTTGGATACAGCGCCGGCCCCGGGTGGCAATTCCGCAGATCCGCGATATACACTCACGAGGGAAATCACATCGCGACAACATGCAAATACTACGCAACTTACCAAACACAACTGTGATAATGGAGAATTTATTCTTTGATTTAAAGAACTAGGCTTTATAAGTATTATAAGTAGATTTTGAATATTTCTGTCGTCAGTTACGCATAAATCCCACAATACCCCAATACCTGACAATAAATTTTGTGTGTAATCTAGGACATGATCCATTTGTGTGGTTTAGACCAATTTCGCTCTGCCTTTTACGTGTAATTTAATAGTAATCATTCAAGTACGTTTACAAACTGCCACTAAGCCAATATATTTTCTTAAATAAGGTTATCTCTTTCCAAGAGGCACAGTCAATGGATTTCTGCTGACTATGTGCTAATTGCTTTATGAAAAGTAACAGAGATAGATAGATACAATAAAAAAATAAATTTACTCATTAATAGACGACATTGTCCTTGTCTCCTCGTCGGCAGCAGAATTGGCTCAAATGCTCGAACAACTGAGCCAGGCAAATCTAGAATTTGGACTTCGTATGAATGTGGAAAACAAAGTTAATGACCAACAGCGTAAAACAGTTTTAGGATGGAATATGTCAATGAGTATATCTGTTTTGGCCAAATAGTTTCCTTCCAGGCAAGACAAGAAAAAGAGGTCGCTCGACAGAAAACGCATGGAGGAACTACTGGTCAATGAAATACCTAATGAAGGGCACTCTACCGTTATTCCTAAAAAGGAAGCTCGTGGACATGTGTGACCTACCTACGCTCACCTACGGTGCGCAGACATGGTCATTAAAACTAAGAGTCAGAAGTCCGATATCGGGGTCTACCAACGTATCATGAAGCGCAGTATAATCGGTTTTAAGCTGATAGATTAGATCAGAAATAGGATACTGTGCTCCCAATTAAAGTTTAAGGATGTGGGCCAAGTTGCTGCCGAACTCAAATTGAACTGGGCTGGCCACATCTGTCGCGTGTCTGAAGAGAAATGGGCAAAAATCACCACAGATTGGGTACCAAATAACAAACGGCCACGCAGGCCCAGAATGAGATGGCGGGATGGATTGGATGCGTTCAGTGATTGGAAAGGAGTTGGAAGATAGAAGGAAGGCCTATGCCCTGCAGTGAGACGATACAGGCTAAAATAAATAAATAAAATAAAATAATTAATAGCATAGAAAGCTATAATAAAATATAAGTGTATATATAAGTAATGCATAAGTTAGCACCAGGTTATCCTCAAAGAGTCAGGTAGATGGTGATATTCACCAACTGCCTACTTAACATATTTTGCTAGCTATTATTAAGCCTCATATAATAAGGAGCGGGGTTATGGCTGCATATAGTACATTTCCGAACTTTGTGGTGATAAAAGCCCAATAACCCAATCCGGTACGTCAAGAATATTTGCCGGCCTCGATGGTTAGTGTAACCGACTGCCACGCCTGAGTTCGCAAGTTCGATTCCCGCACAAGTCAAAAATTTGTGTGCATGAACATAGATGTTTGTCTTGGTCAGGGTGTTTCTATGTATAATATGTATGTATTTACAAAAAAAGTGTATATATGTACGTTTATCCATTGTCTAGTACCCATAGTACAAGCTCTGCTTAGTTTGGGCTAGATGGTGTTGTGTGTATATGATAGAATATTATTATTATTTTTATTTATAAATGACATATATATTGACAACAAAAATAAATAAACAATGAAACATTTGTATGCCGCTGAATTGTCATATGACGGTTTAGTCATAAACGGCTTAGGCAGTAGCTTAGGTACAAATATGGTGGACTTGACGTTCAAGTAATCTGAGAAACTTATTAAAGGCATGAGTTTATTAATATTAATGTCTAAATACGTATAAGTTCTTCTTCGATATTGATTTTCATATAAGTTCACACTAACTCGGACTTTGAAGAATTTTACCAAGACGTCGTCTATCAACGCGTCATGGAATCTTTGTGTAACATAGTTACTTCAAAACGTACCAATCTAGTTCCTTTTAAGTTCGTATGTGAAATAATCTACAACAAACAGACAGCCGTATCAATGTATATAATTAACAAACCTACATCCGCCCGTTCGTATTAGTCACAATTAAAAATAATAATTATGCAAAACACCCAAATTTCTTTTCTTCAAGAACAATAAAACGTATATAATTAAATTAAGTACAATTAATTAACAAAACAATAAAAGTCGTATTTTAATGTTTTTACACACGGAATCGGAATGAGAAGTAAAGAGTATTATTTTAACGAAAAATGACTTAATTCTGTGCACCGGGCCTTAATTAAGAAATTAAGATAAGGACGGGTACACAAATAAAGCATTTTGTAATCTACTCCGGAAGCCGGTCGGAAGCTATCCGAAACGGACACCGAGCTTAAATTTGTGTGCATTATAAAAGCCTTAAATCGAAAACTTTGGCCCCTACTATTTGTTTACTTTGAAATTTTAACTGCACTCCATTAAACTTAACTATATAATTAGACCATTCTATATTTAACTACTTTTAGATGTTACTTGTGATATTGCTAGCATTTCTTTAAAATATAACCTATGTTTTTTCTACGGTCCAAACTGTTTCCATAGAAAATTCTATTTAAATTCGTTCAAAAATTCGAGTTGATTGATTTAACAAATATAATATATTTTTGATATCATGTTCACTATTAGGTTACACTGTGGCTTTACAAATAATGAAATTTAATTTTACTAGAAGCACAATGGTGTAAGTGATCTTCATAAAGTCTAAGTCCAATTAAGCTTAGCAACATATGAATTAACCTAAGTGCGATAGAGAATTGCAAAAAGATGCAATTAAGATGTTACTTATGCTTCATTATTCTAAGTAAAAAGCAGGTATACAGTCACCTGCATTCTATATTTAATCCGGCGTATCTGGAAAAAGAAATCGTTGCGAAACTCTGCCAACTTACACACCTTCATTATCATTACTTGCTACTAATTAAAGACACTCCACTACAAAATAACGACACAATTAAAGAAGAAATTTCTATCTCTGCTATCGAATCTCGATCTAATATCGAGAAAGAACCGACCGCACCGGTAGTAAGGGCTCTCGTTTCGATACAGAGCGTCCATCGCATACATAAATTCCAATTAAGCGGAGGTGTGACAAGGCGGTCACGAATATTATCGCACATCAGGTTAGAATACATTATCATATAACTTTATTGTTCTCGTTATGACAGGAGTCGGCTTTGTCGAAACGAAAACGATACATCGATTTTATATAGTAGGGGTGTCTGAAATTTTGTTGGAGCGATTAAATGGTGTCGAAATTTATGTACTGATTAGAAATTTATGGCGTTTGCTTTTAGAATTTATATTTGTTATGTAGATTTTAGATTGATTCAAATGGCGGTCATTAAATTGGTTAAGTTGCTTACACAACTAAAGACAAAAGTTAAAGATAGGTCTTTGGTTCGTTTCTCAGGTAGAGCAAGGTGTTATTAGATTTTCTATGAGGATTGTCGTGGGATCTAAAGCATAGCTGATGAAATACATCTCTGCCTATTCCACAAAAGTTATAAATGCGTGACTATAGTCTCTTTTCTTACTTGCCTCTACCGATAGCTAGAGACAATACATAGAGACTAATCTCTACATATATATTGTCTTTCTTTCTTACCCGACTACGGCGAAGGCAAAAGCAAGGGTAATAATTTTGGCAGTCTGGGTATATATGTTTGTATGTTCTACCGTAGCGCCTAAACTACTGAACCGATTTTAATGAATGAGGTGTCAATAGATTCGCAATAATAGCTCGGGTGACATAGGCTATATACATTTTAAATTCGTTCTTTTTAGACCCCTTTTTTACGTAGTCGGGTTATAGTTTTAAACTTTTTATTGTCATCTCTAATTATAATAAGAGAACGTATATAGTTTGAAAGCGGTAACTATATTATAAGGACTTTCTTGTATAGAAAGTAAGACAAGAAAGTATTACAAGAATATATAGCAGCATTAGCCTACGGGGAGAAAGTTGGACTGCCACGCACGGGTCTCAAGTTCGATCCCAAGGCAAGTACCTTTGACTTTTCGAAGTTATATGTGTATTAATTAGTTAATTATCGCTCGCTTGAATTGTGAAGGAAATCTTCGTGAGAAAACCTGTATGTAGAGATTTCGCCACAATGTTCTCGAAGATATGTCTCCTAACCTTCACTAGGCCAGCGTAGAAGAGTATAGCCTAACCCTTCTCGAAGAAGAGAAGAGAGAGAGAGGCAAATTCCCAGCAGTGGCACAGTTTATACCTAATAAGTGCTAACAAGAAATCATTAACAATATATGTATATATTGAATTATAATTAACATAATGGTTGTTGTTATAATTAACATAACTCAATAAATAAAAATGGCCTGATGTTTGTAATTGTTGCCTTTCATTCATTTATAATCAAAGATTTATTTACGCTATTAAATAGTACATAATAAAAGAATATGTGGTATTGTGTGAAAGGTTGTTGATTAGATTTTTCTGATTTATTAACCAATGTCTAGACATTTTATTAAGAAACCTATAAAATGTGTATATGTGTGCGTTGATACAGTATAATTTCTTTACGTTTGTTTATTAATTTCATAGCACGAGTGGACAGGGCTGGATTGTGATAGATCTAACATTAAGCATGGAATCGACTAAAGCGAAGAAGAGTGGACAAGAAGGGAGTTATTTCGTAAATAATATTTTCTAGAGTGAATTTTGATCACATTATGTTAGAGACTTATACATATCTGTGCAGGTGATAAATCGCATAAGTGCATTCTCTATTATATCTCTCTTATAGTCAGATGGGACGACAATAAGACATAACCAAATTTCTTTGATGATGTCTTATTGCCGACTTATTTCTGCGTCTGATCTCTCTCCGGTCGTGTCGGATTATCTGTCTCATCGGATCATGAGAGTAAAGGAACAGTGAGTACATTTGTGTTTCCGCACATACTTGTGCACTATAATATCTCCTGCGCAGATGGCCAGTCAGAAATGATGTCTGGAGGATATTAATATTATACACAGGACTTTAAGAACTTTCCATAGCACGGGGACATAAAGCATCGTTAATTTCTGAACTCTGGATTAATATTGAGAAATTCCTAATAAGATAAATCAAAAGCTTTTTGTTCGTTAGACTGGGGTTCGAACCTGAAACCTCATGATCCGCAATAGTATAGTTTCTTTAACTACTAGACCGACGACGCAGTTATCGATTTGATAACCTTTTGATTTGCGGCGATTAAGAGATTTGTCATAAGTTTTCATAGCATGACTGCACGAATGGTGTAGTGACTTAAGTCGTCGCCTCGCTACTGTCACTGCGTCGAGGGGTTGTGGGTTCGAATCCCACACGGGACAAAAATTTGTCTCATCCACAAATGGTTGTTCCGAGTCTCGGTGTGCTTTGTGTTCGTCGTTTGAATGTTTGTAAAGTCCCCCGCGACACAGGATTTATTTCTAGTGCGAGCTTTTTAGATAGCTTGCGTATTTACACGTAAGGTCGTCGTCTTAAATTTCTTCTAGCGAGACATTCAGCCATATACAATAACTCTAAAATCCACCACAAATAAATTCGTTATGAGAAGGTAATAAAAGATCGAGCTAACAGCACCTGACTGACACTATCTACTAAAACCATTCGCGTATTAAATTTGTAGCGTAAATACAACACTGCACTAAGTATACGGGCCCACAAATTGAAATTTACAGTCCAATATTGAATTCGTAATCTCCTTACATAGTAATTTATCATTGAAAACACTTAATAAGCTGTTTACAAAACCTGATATCCGTGACAAACTAATTCAATACTGATTAGTGTAAATTTTCAATTTAAAATCAATTGTTTTCACTAATAACTTTGTATCGCAGAAATAATAACTTAATATCGTATAAGATAACGTTATAACCATGGAATAGGGAAAAGCAAGATGGTGGTACATGCATCCATGTTCCACTTAATTAGTAATCCTACAGTCCAAATTTCGGTCAAGGGCGCTAGTCTGAACGGAGACTAGCACAGGCGATCCCTATTATATTGGACATGTGTATACGTGAGCACAAGTGCTGTTTATTTGCTCACTTAAGATAGTACAACTAGCTTACCCGACAGACGTTGTCCTGTCTTAGACAAACTGTCAAGCTCGCAAGGTTAAAAAAGTCGTTAAGTTTTCTGAAATTATCCAATATTCTGCGCAATTTTCTTAACTTTGCCTTCCGTAAGAACCTTTTACAAAGTATAAGAAAACTCAAAAAAAGATAGAAAGGGAATGAAATCGGTGAAGTCGTTCTCAAGTTATAGCGTGACCAAGAGAAACAGGGATTCGTTTTTTATATATATAAAGATAAAAGTAAACCGACACAACCAGAGATAATTCTAGTGAAGGAACACTTTACGAGGTTTCTGAGATATGGGTATGATACACTACTGTTCATTTCCTTATTGCTCCTGAGGATTTATTGACAGAAAAATCCAATAACCTTTATTGTCTTACGTTTACGCGAATGTTAATTTATAATTTAAAATTATAAAACACTTTTTTTAAATAAACAACGGGGTGACTGACACCTCGTGAACATGGCTGTTGCGAAACATTAGGGAAAAGTGTAAACTTAAAAATATATAGTTTTAATTAATTTAAATAGCTTAAATTGTACTAAAGTTCAATAATAGTAGTCTTTTACTTTAAAATTATGTATGTAATAAAAGTGTTTTGAATAAAACAATGTGACGAAATCCGTATAAAGTAGTTTAATTTTAAAACCTATAACCTTTTCTTAGTCTGAAACATTTCTTATCCTAACCGGATATCTTATGAACCATAGCAGTATCTATATATTAATACGTGAAGCAAAAACTTTGTACCCTTTTTACGAAAATTGCGCGGACGGAGGAGTGTGAAATTTGGCACAGTTAAAGTTTATATGGAAAAGGAGGGGCGAATCCTAATATTTTTATAAAATATGCATTAGAAATACATTAAATTAATGGAAACACTCTACACGCACACAACCATGCATTTGACACACGCAGTCGAATCGCGTTCGTAGTATTTCGACGTTGTTCGTCTGATACCTTATTTATATGTAATAGAGAAAAACAGAAAATAAAGTAGGAAGCTTAGGAATTATTATTTTGGTCGAAATTTGACCACTAGGCGTTAGGTAAAATAGGTTATTAAAGTTCATAAGTAGAAAATCTGTGTAACTCAAAATAAACTGCAAGAAACTATTAGGATGTACTTAAAAATGTGGCAGTCTTGTGCAACTGACCTGGATGCGATTACTGCCATGCCATTTATGTGGACTAAACTGGTGAAGCATGCATGTAGTACAAGTGTCAGTCGCGTTAACTTATGGTCATCTGTCCAGGATTCTGGCATGCGTATCCAGCTATATGTCACTTCCATCGTCTTCACAGCACCATGGTTATTTCTTATGGGTAATAATTAAATGGGACTTCGAATGGGTTTATGGCAATTATTAAATAGAAACTTTATTACTTGCTCTGATTAGATGTTTTATTATTTTTTACATTACCATAGCAATCTGTGCCAATGGAATAATGTGATATGCGTTTATTAGTTTTAGCTATTTGCCCTGATTAGACCAAGGCAATTGCATTTAAAAAAATGTGGCTTAAAGCCCAGTTAAACCAAAGTGGAGATGAAAGGAGATGTGCTGAAACAGCTTGGAGTTTGAAAAGATGAGATGATATTAACGGAATGCTATCGGATAATTACGAAGATGTTCATTTCTCTCACCTAAGTAATAGTTACATTTACCATATTCTAAAATACGAATTAGTTTTGATATCTACTCAAAAATAAATAAGATACAAGCTTTCCAAATCTGGTAGCAGAAGTATTTGTCAAATGACAAATAAGGATGCGATATGCAACGTAACCGCTATTTAAATGCATCTGTCCGAGGGGGACAGCGAGATGTTCCATTACACTCCAACTATTTCTTAAATCCAAATTAAAATATTAATTACTGCCTTATATTGCAACCAGTTTTGATACTGTATTCACGGATAAAAATTTTTGTTGATTGTTATGTACTCTTGTATGTAAAATGATGTACAAAATTCAACATTGGCAACTACCCTATTTTAGAGATGACAGTAATACGAGGAGTTATAAATGTTTATAAACAGACACAAAGAACACACAGACTCAACACTATATCTCTCCATAACCAAACAAGACAGCCTGACTATTAAAGATACCCAATTAGCAATTTAAAAGTTACCAATTAAATAGCGTCGAAGGTTGGGATCGGCTGCTCAGATAGCGCGTCTTCTCATATTAATCTTGGGGTCCCACAGGGAAGTATTTAGGTCCATGTCTATTTTTGTCACTGCCAATAGCAAATTGCTAAATTATATCTTATGCTAATGATTCTACCTGAACCTTATAAAAGAATATATGAGACAGCGAGAGATTTAGATTTGTGACCTTTGATTGTCTAACGCTAAATATAACAAGAACAAAATGTAATTTAGAATACTTTAGATTAACGGTCAAAGAAAACATCGCGAGGAAACCTGCATGTCTAAGAGTTTTCAATAATGTTCTCGAAGATATGTGAAGTCTGCCAACCCGCAGTGGGCCAGCGTGGTGGACTATGGTATAACTGTTTAATAGAGGGCAGCGATATATGACTAGCAGCAATAGCTCAATGCGGAGACCAACAGACTGCAAAGCAGAGGGTCTCGGGTTCGAACCCACGTCGCGCACCTCTGACTTTCGGAAGTTATATGACTTTTCGGAATTATGTGCGTATTGATTAACAATTATCGCCTGCTCCGTGCCTCGGAGAGCACGTTAAGCGGTCGGTCCCGGCTGCCATGAACATCTATGTCAGTCGTTATTGGGAAGTCAGTGCCCTATAATATCCTGACACTGGTCTAGCCTTAGGGTATCGTTAGGCTTCGGGTTGCGGAGGTCAGGTGGCAGCCGCTCCGTGTAAAAACTGATATCCAGTCAAATCCGGTTAGACTAGAAGGCCGACCCCAAGTGACTTGGGAATAATAAAGGCTAGGGAGGGAGATATAATTCAGTTGTAAAAATATTTAGTTATCATTCATAAGTAGAATATATTCTTATAATATACGTTAGTATAATTGTTTTAAAAGAGGTCTTATTATTTCAAATATACAATAAAGTTTTATATTTACAAGTGAAGTACAATTTTTGTTTCATTGTTTGTTTTGTTCAGTAGCTATTGCCACGAGCGGCCTTAGGATCTTAGTCTTATCAATATTTTTTAATTATGGTATTGCACTGTTTTGTATGTTAACATATGTACAACGTACAAATGTGAATGAAAATCTTGGAAAATTATATTCATAAGCTTTCCTGAAATGTTCAATACCAGATGGTTGAATTTTAATTACTTGGCGGATACGAGTTTATTTAAAAATACTGCATGGTCGCATCACGGCGTTTGGAACTCTGCACAGTAGACGTCAAGATCACTGAAGCTTTCTTAACCGAAAAACAATTTGTTCGACCAGGGAATCAAACCTAGGCCTCATACATGGTTGCGTTCAATACCGCTGTGCCACCGGCACTTAAGAACCATGTCTAATGAAAATAGGTCTTCAGTCATAATTACATTATTATTCTCTTCCTTACACCTCTGGCCCGAGACAGTTATTATACAAAAAAATATTCAATAATGTTTCTCAGAAACGTCTTAAGGTCTTTACGGCTACGACCGCAGCGTAAAGCCGGCGTTTTAATGTTGATCTTTATACTGTGAACCGCTTTGAGTGCGCATACGCAACTTAGTGGACATTTATAACTTCATTACTGACGGCGCCCTCTATTGGCCGCTAGGACTTAACTTAGACGTACCACTTGTTACAGCTGTCTCTTTTCTTCTTTTTAAAAAGATTATTCCCACTCTGAATCATATGTATCGCGGGGGACTTTACAAACATTCAAACAATGGACACAAAAAACACCCAGGCTCGGAACAATCATTTCTGGATCGCACAATTTTTTGTCTCGTATGGGATTCGAACCCACAACACTCGGCACAGTAGCAGCGGCGAGGCGACCATTTAAACCACTTCGCCATCCGTGCAGTCTAAATTATTATTAATGGACGTCAAATTCTCTCAGACTCAGGTCAAACATTCGTGGATCACGTAAGTAATCCCGTGCAGGATACGAATGCACAACACTTAGCCCAGCTGCAACAGCAAGGTGAATGCATGTCTACAGTCAATATGCCAATAGCCAACAAATGGATAACCTCAAGACGGGCATCTCATCAATCTCACGAGATTGTCGATCATTGTGCGGTCTATGGACTGATTGCCAAGAACCTAGATCACTACGGAAAGAGTCTCGGTAGACAGTCTTCCTTGGATTTGAATTAAGTCTTTCATGCATAAGGCTGTACCTATTGTGATTGAAGATGTGTATTCTTAAAAGCCATGCTGTCCCTGTTAACATAGTAAAAGAAGATTTTACGACACTTTCTTTTAAAGACTTACATACATTCATTAATGGTCTCACACCTGCTTCCCCAAACGGTAGGCTTCTTACCATAAGTTTATTAAATTATATTTATAGTATTACATCCTCATTTCGCCAAGTATAATAATAAAAATAAATAATAAAATCATTTATTTCTTCCCTCACACAGAAAATAGTTAACAGAAATCAATTTTAACCTAGTTATACAATTCAAGATGTGATAATCTGTGTGAGAGACTGGTTTCCGTACTAGGTAGAAACCTGTATGACAGATGACCAGCCTCTCCTAACTCTAGACAAGTAGGTACTAGGGTAGTGTAATCTGTAGTATAGATTACGTGTAATTTTTAACAGGTGGGATGAATAAATAAATATGATAATGATAATATTCTATCAAATACACACAACATCATCTAGCCCAAACTAAGCAGAACTTGTACTATGGGTACTAGGCAATGGATAAACATACATATATATATATTTCTTTTGTAAATACTTGCATATAAACACCCAGATAAAGACAAACATCCATGTCCATGCACACATATGTTTGACTTGTTCGGCAAACGAACTCGCGACCTCAGGCGTAATAGGAGGAAGACCTCAAGTCTATTACTGTCTATCAGGTAAAAGCCAGACTCCAGACTGCTTCTAAAGATTTCTTGATAGAAAAGCTAAATCATACTTCGTCTGACTCGAGAATAGAACTTGAGGTCTTATGCACAGCAGTTGAATTGTCGTTGCGCCGCCGAAGTACTTTTAATCCAGTGCTTCGAATAAAAAAGCGGCGATAGCCCAATGGATAAGGTATTGAACTTACGATCGAGAGGTCGCGGGTTCGAATCCCACCTATTGCACTACTGACGTGAACCCACTCCTAATACAAGCATTCTAGCTTAGCTGGAAGGGTTAACAAGAATACTAGTAATTTGAAACCCAAATTGCTAGTAATCTTAAAATGTCATGATGTCAGATTCTTAGCCAAAAAGACGTTGTCGTTCTTAAAATTGGCAAAAAAAAAGGAAAACTGAAAAAGGTTCATACAAGACAGAGTACGTGTGAGTGAAGGGTAAAGAAGTAAGAGATGTGTGTCATTAACGAGCACGTTTCATTTTATTTCGCTCAATTAATGTCTTACCGTGAAATGCTGTAAAACGAGCCAAGGCGACGCCACGCCTCGTACTGTCCCACAGACAAGTGTTCGACAATAAAATCTGTGACGTCACCGTTTTATGAAGGACTCCCGAATAACATCGTCAAATTAGTTATAATTTTCGTATTAAAACGGCTGGTTGTAGTGTTAGAATTATGTGGTTGCTTTAATGATCTTGACATAAATAATACGAATATAATTATGATAAATGAAAAACGTATAAGTTTAAAAATAACTTTACATTTAAAAGAAAATGTGTGGGTCAATATTATAAGTTAGTAAAAGGATAGGTATCCTTAGTGAAAAAAATAACCAATTATTTTCAAGGCTCACTTCGTTTATTAAGCTACACGATCTTTATATATTTTATTTTTATTTTTATTTATGGTCGCCACTGTCTCTACGCTGAGTACCGTGAGTTCGAATCCACGCGGGCAAAATAATTGCGTAATTCACAAAATAAATTATTGTATCGGTGTTATGTATTTTGGCTGTGGTATGAATGTCTGAAAAAACCCAGGATTTATTTTAAGTGGGTTAGTTGCCTTTTTTCTATTTTTCTCAATGGCAGTAAATAATATTTGAAAGAAAGAAAGAAAAAATAAATGTTTTATTTCAATCTTCATACATACATAATTTAAAAAAGCAATAACAAATACAATTTAACAGAAGGCGGTACATGGAGATCAAATTAGGCACTGCGTCAGCTATTGTTGCAGTATAGACTACAACTCTGGTATTCTTGCAGGCCTACTAACAATATTTTTTTACAAACTAATGCTAAAGAAATAAAACATACAAACATTTTTATAAAAATAATAAATAGTTATTATCGGTTGCAAAAGGATTCGAGCTTATTGACGTCTATCGGCTACAGTCCAGACTTCGTGCTGCTTTTGAGAGCTTCTGGACAGTAAGCCCCAACAACATTTTGTCCTAGTGAGAATAATAAAACCAAATGAAATATAAATGTCAATACTTATACCGATAATATTGTTTAAATAACTAGTTATTTAAATAGTAACATAATAAAAATAACGGTACAAAATCAGATACAAAAATCCTATTAATGCCTATCGCTTTACCGCCCGACTGTCCTCTCCCCAGTCTTTGTAGTTGCTGAAAGCTCCTCAGCAGATAGTAAAATCTGTTCGTAGACGCCGGCGACTGAAGTCCCGGTTTACGAGCTACCCGGTACAGTCACGAACAGCGGTTCTTTGTATCGGTAACTTTGTACCGGTAACTTTGTTGCCGTTACAAAGTGGGCGGGGCTACGGGGAATAGATAGATTTGTAGTCGGAATTGGCGCCAATGTTTGCTTTGATATTTGATGGCATAATTTAAGATACTATTACGTATTTTAATGGTGTGGTTGGGTATAACTGTTGTGCTTGTTTTGGTGTGGCCAATTTGTTTTGTTAGTTCAATGCCTGTTCTAGGCAAAGATTAAATTAAGGAAATGATTTTGGTGTATCTTATTGGTTTAGTAAGATTAGAGTAACCGAGTCTGTCAATTGTAAATAGTTTTGAGTTTGCGGCAAGCAATGTGTATTCCATTTCTCTGTTATCTAATTGGCTGTATTATTGGTCTTGTAATATAATTAGTAATTACCTAGTAAAATAGTTTGATTTGCGTACGGTTGTGAGTTTCGGATTTGATTCTCAGGTTGGCAACACAGAGAAACTCTTAGTACGAAGTCTGTAAATGTGTCCGGTAGACGTCAAATAATTTGTGTTATAAAAAATAACTGGCGAAATTGGGGTGTAACTGTTATATACCTTTGTCTATCCTATCAAGAACATACAGTCAAACTGCAATAGAATATAAACTCACAAATCTAAAAACATTACCCCATTTCCAAGTTAGATAATTATTTTCTACCTACATGAAGTATAAAACAATAAAAAGTCTCGTTTCATTACTCTATTGCGCTGTAAAATTACCAACAAAAAACTCAGCATAAGAATTTCAAACAATTATTTTGATTGCAACACCACATGTATATTTTTAAACAGAATAACTGACACTAGGAATAACAAAACGCATATGTTACTATTTTAACAACTTGCCATATCAATTAACGTTGGCTTCGTGTGGTTCGCGGGTATTTAAAGATGGTTTCACACACTGGTACACACTGGACCCGGTCCGGTCCGGTTTGATGAAAAATCTGTTAGTATTTCAAATTGCCTGCAGATCAACGAAACAGACTTATTTGAAAGTATGCGTTTGCGTAAGTATGTATTTGTGTTTGCGACCAAAATTATAAGTCACGAGTTTAAACTTTAGGTCTAAGGGACATATGTTTTTTTATTTCTTGCAATTTCTATTTCTGCCGTCTGGAGCATGGAGTCTGTGTAGACGGCAATACGCTCGTTTTATATACCTAAAAAAATAAAATAAATTTAAATCTCATTCATCTCTACCTCCCTGCCCCTTGGATGGGATAGGCGTGTGTCTAAATATCTTTAGTATCGGTTAGTTAACAGTAAGATCACTGAACAAGGTTAGCATACGATATTTTACTACTTAATATCTAAATTACTAATTAAAGAAAATATTTTAGATTTATTTGTATCTTCAAACAATTATTGGCGAATATTCGAATGCGTTAAACTTTTATATTGATTAATAATAAAAATAAAGCGCATTTGTATTGGTGTAGGGCTAATACAGTCTTACACCAATACAAATAGGATTTCGCAATTTCACGGGAAGACCTAAGAAGGTCATCACTGTCATTCGAATCTATACCAAATATATTCGAGTTTTGATTATTCGATTATAATTCGAATCGCAATCAGTCTTGGATACGTCGCCGAACAATTTTCAAATTTCCTTTTTCGGTGCTGTTGCCCATTGCTAAATAAACCATATGAAATCAAACCAAATATCCAAGTAAATGTGAGTTTCTGCGTTGCCGTAAGGGTCAGGGCATGATTGTATGCAATCATCTTTATAAGTATTTGAGTACTAGTCAGCCATTTTACACTGTTGAACACGGGTTATTTTTTAATTAGCCTTAATGAAGGAGCGATGCGGTATCTTTATGTCAGTCCTATGTGTTATAGGACATTAAATGATTCGTCGAAGTGAGAATCCACATTGTTACCCCGTGTCATTTTCTTGTTCATTTATAACTTTTTTTTGGTGAATAGGGCGGTACCGTAGTCAGTACGGATGCCGTTTTGACATTTATTACTTACTGCCGACGGTAATACTATTTCTTTTTTGACTTTTAGCGGTGTCCACAAACAGCCGATACTCTGTTAGCGACGCAGGGGCTGTTTGGAGAACTAATAATGACGTTAATGACAGATGAATTACGTTATTAAAAATTGCAGTGTGTATTTAACTGTCTTTCGTTGCAACGGTAAAGAAAAACTATGTAGAGCAAAGTGTGAGAGTTCTTCGTAATATTCACGAAGATATCTGGTAAGAAAAATTGGACTAAGCGAAGTGAGATATCTCTAAACATTTTCTACTAAGGAGAGACCCGTGCCTAGCATTAGGAGAGTTTATAAACAGGTCTGTTATTCTACTATTTATACAACTTGCCTTTATGCAAGTTGAGGCTGACTAGACAAATTATCTTGGCCAAGAAGACTCCTTCTTTTATTTTGGAGGTACCACTTGGTCTTATATAATATCAAAACGATGCTGCAGTATTCTACAGACTGCCCTATTGGATAAATAAGAAACAAGAGTCATACTACATGCATTAAACATAATTAATCTTATAAAAATGTTCATACAGACCCAAACTAAATAATTGCGTCTCATACAATTTTTAGATATATAATATGTAACGGGTATTAACGCGATCATGCATAATGTTTACCTTTAATATGCTTGACGTTTCGACCAGGTTACACCGGCCGTGGTCACAAGCTGACTGGTGCTGCGATGTCATGTCTCCGTTTGTAAGGCAGAAGAATCTTGATTCACCCTCACTTTTGGCATATTTTTGTTTGTCCATGTACCGTCACAAACCACACTCACGGTATCCCTATTACGAATGCTAGCCGTCGTGTCCGTATTCCGTGAATTACTGTGCAAAACAGCGAAGTTGTGTATTATTAATCACGGGATTCCACGTCGCGGATAATTTAAAACCATCTTTCCTATTAAACGCGACCCATCCCGCGATTAAAAGTTTTCATACAATTTTTGTTCAGTATGTGCATCTAACCCTCAACACGTGGCACACGGGCAGAGATAGAGGGACTATTTAAACCACTTCACCGTTAATGCAGTCAACTTAAAGGAATAGACATGGCACTAAATTCTGGCGGCACGGTACAAAAATAATTACCGTGCATCGCCACTTTGGCAGAAGGAAAATATACACTAGTTCTTCCTTCCCTCTTTACTTCTATTAAACTAATATTGATAGAAGAATACCTGTGCGGAAGTCCTTTACTTTGACAACGGGATACAGTCAAACAATCATTTTCCAATCCTTATTCTTTTAAAATAATATGTTTTTTATTTTTAAAACGTAATTCGCGCATTCCGTTGTCGCGAGAACCTTATAAAAATTAAACAAGTTAGCTAGTTTCATTCGCATATGTAATGCACTAGTACTTTAAGAGATGTTGGTAAGGCCCAAATAGAGACATTCTGTAGGTATCCTCTTATCTTATCTTGTGTGGGGGCCAGTCAGTACAGACCGGCGACACATCGACCCAGTGGGATCTTTTGTGTCGACTTCCCCAATAACGACTGCCATAGATGTTCATGGCAGCTGGGACCGACGGCTTAACGTGCTCTCCGAGATACGGAGCAGGCGATAATTGTCAATTAATATGCACATAATTTCGAAAGGTCATATAACATCCGAAAGTCAGAGGTGCGCGTCGTGGGTTCGAATCCGAGACCCTCTGCATTGCAGCTTGTTGGTCTCCCCACTGAGCTATCGCTGCTCTAGGTATCCTCTAAATTTTTGTCAGATTTTACACATTCAGGCTGCTGAAACGCATTCTAATTACCAGTAAAAGAGTCAATATAAATAGTTTAAAATAATAACTAAACAGTTCAAAGTTGCAATTAATAATAAAACGCAATAATATTCATATAAAATAGTTTGATTTCAACCATTTTAAGAGATTTTGTATGGAGTTACCTTGAACCTTAGAATATAGGATACTGTGTAAAAACGACCAAAGTCACGGGCAAAACTAGTAATTCATAGTAATAATTGTATCGGGCAACAGCAGATGTATCGAAACATTTCATGTAAGCAATAATTCTTTATTATTTTTCCTTTGTGCAAAAAACTTAAAAGTAGTCTTATCTGTGTTGTCACAGATACGCTAGCTGACATTGTAAATGGTAATCGTTATAATTTACTGTACTTTTTTGCGATATAAATAACTGGTAACTGGTGACCGTTAACTGTTTACCACTTGAACTTAGGATGTACCTAATTAACATAAGTTTTTATGTAATTGAATTCTGTTCGTGCGATAATCTTCGGATCTTTACTTACTTTATCTTTACTTTACTATTAGTTAGCGATATGGCATTGTAAGAAAAAGGTTATCTTCATATACATAGAATTACGGCTGTATATAAGGGCATACATCAGCGATAGCCTAGAGGGAAACTGTTGGACTGCCACGCAGAGGTCTCGAGTTCGATCCCAAGGCGCGCATCTCCGACTTTTCGAAGTTATGTGCGTATTAAATAGTTAATTATCACTTGCTTCAACGGTGAAGGAAAACATCGTGAGAAAGTCTGCATGTCTAAGAGTTCTCAATAATGTTCTCAAAGATATATGAAGTCTGCCAACTCGCACTGGGCAAGCGTGGTGGACTAGCCTAACCCTTCTCACACTGAGAAGAGGCCCGTGCCCAGCAGTGGGACAGTTTAATACAGGGCTGATATTATTATATAAGGGTTAGCTAAGCAGAGAAGTAATATGTCCATAATTCACTACTTACCATATAGATCTCGTGCAATAGTTTCACTCGACAATGCCAGACTCTGTGCTGCCTATAAGAATTGCTTTATAGAAAACTCAATGATACTCTACCTAATCTGGAAATCGAACTTGGGACTGCACGATTGTTCGTAATCTCGAACTTATGCCATAGAATCAACGATAGATAGCCGTGCTATAATAATATTATAAGGACTTTCAATTTAGATTGCAAATTCTTAATAATTGCAGCTTAGCTAAATGCCTATGATAGGTTAATATTCATAATCTTGTAGACTTTTGTATTAAAACAAAAACAACTCATACCAGAGCTGATTAGGGCAGATAACGGCACAAACATTATTATTTGTAGATCAAACAACTTGTTTGTTAGGGAAATCAACATTATTTGGCGTAGCATAATATTTCAGGTGATTTTAACCATTAGACATTTCGTATGAGTATTATAAATACGGGAAAAGAATCATAAGAAAGAGAATATGATAGTAGATGAAGTAAGATCCATATTCTAGTATCAATCTATTGTGTTTGCCGACCTCTCTTAGAAGTAGTGTTATATGAATTTATTACCAACATACATATTTTGTTTTATTGTTTATCTCTTGCACTAGGATTAAGTCTTGTATCGCGGATGATATTACAGGCATTCGGACCAACATAAAGTACACCCAGTATCGAAACAACAATTTGTCGAAACACTAATTTTGACCCATGTTGGGATGGAACTCACAGCACTCAGTGGCAATGGAGAAGATCACTTTAACCACACCGCCATCCATGCCGTAATTCCTACTAATATTATAAATGTGAAAGTTTGTGAGGATGGATGTTTCGATGTTTGTTACTCTTTCACGCAAAAACTACATAACCGATTTCGATGAAACCTGGTATGTAGATAGCTGGAGACCTGGATTAACACATACTTTTTATCCCGATATTCCCACGGCAACGGGACTTACGTGGGTAAAACCGCAGGGTGCAGCTAGTTACAAATATGAAGTGAATGCGAGTGAATGAAGCTAGATCAATGCGATGACAAACTGCAGCTCTAAAAGTTATCCGACGATTGAAAAACCGGCTCTAAGAAATATGTATACTTATCATATATCTATACAACTTCATCAGAGTTATCTCGTTATTTATCTAAGTTTAAATAAATGTCACATTAAAGTTTATGGGGTAGACATCGCTGATAGCATGAGCCCCTGCCTGTTCTCTACGTTATGGTGTGAGGGTGTTGACAGGGCCCGCCCTAAGAAAGAATTATTGACATTTTCTACAAAGTATTTAAGTAATAATGTCTGTTTTGTATGCCAACATGACAGTGTGTCGCATCGGTTACTGTTAATTGTCGTAATGTTTTTACGTATAAGTTTATAAAAGCTTAGTGCGTAGTGATATCGGGTACCGATTCCCGCACAAGTCAAACTTTTGTGTGCATGGACATGGATGTTTGTCTTAGTGTTTCAATGTATAACATGTATGTACATATTTACAAATAAAAAGTATATCTATGTATGTTTGTCCATTGTCTAGTACCTACCCATAGTACCTACAAGCTCTGCTTAGTTTGGGCTAGATGGTGTTGTGTGTATGTGATAGAATAATAATATTATATTATTATAATGTATGCGGCTGCTGTGTGGGTTTCAATTTTGAGTTCCGTGTCGAGCAGTATTGGCATTTTTCTGTTAGGATGTTCCCAGTACCAAGATGGAGTCTTGAAACTCTCCTAATTAATAATTGTTTTACAACCTAAATTAATTGAATAACTTTAAACTAACATAGGAGTAGTACAACGCCAAGTTAATTCCCATTCCATAATATTTGTATGTCAACTTAGGTGAATTGAGATAGTAATTTTTAAATTCTAATATTACTTAATTGTGTTATGTACTACAATTTTACAAACTACAAATATGCATTAATGATTTTTGTATTTGTATTAGTCTGTGATATATTCTCAAAGACGCAGAGATACATTATGGTTAATGTTTTTGTTTATTTATAATGAATCATAGTGGCCTAAATACATGATAAAAATTATATTCGAATTGGCCATTCAAAGAATATTGATATCATAGTTAGTATGAAAACCACAACTTTATCGATTTTTTCATACAAAGCGGCAACTTTATTTATTTATTTATTTATTAACTTCTTATTTAAACCTCAATTATATACCTATTAGCAACCCGCCCTGCTTCGCACGGGTAGAACAAAATCTTAACAAACTATACACCTAAACCTTCCTCATGAATCGCTTGTCGTTTGGTGAAATCCGCCTAAAATCCGTTCAGTAATTTTTGAGTTTATCGCAAACAGACAGACAGACACGGTGGTGATTCTTTTTTATAATATGTACTGATAGTGATGGCAGTAGATGTTTAGTAAGAATCAAACGCGTAACAATCACTGGATTACCAACAACCCCATAAATTACTACGCCATCTATATTTCAGGATACAATCAAACAGATTTCAAACCCCTACCCTCACTCTAACATTCCTTTACTACAGCGTTATGCACCACCCGCTGACGTAAGCAGATAATTTCGTTCACTAGGGTGACCAAGCCCACCTCCTGAATTATGTTCTAAAGGTGACATTTCAAACTATTGTTGCTCTTGTATAGATAACGGTGACCACATATTTGTAATTTTTGGGAGAATTTTATTAGTTTGTTTTGACTTGGAACTGTCTTCCGGTATGTTTAGAATGTTGTTACATTACATTATTTAAGTTGGGGTTCGAATTACTTGGATTAATAACACCAAACAATTCTTTTATATTAAAATAAAAATGATTTCTTGTTACCTTGAATTTTCAGGGAAATCTGGCATTGTAACTGGACAATGGCCTACATGGTAAACATGAAACCATTACTGGCATAATGAAGCCTCTGTCTCAGCCTCATTGATATAATACATAGATGTATGGGGCGGTAGTAAATGTGACTGCTGTGTATGTGGTGTCGGTTACGGATTCCGGAGCAAGCTAAAAAAAGGTTTTCGTCAAGAAAGTGTCAATAGCAACCCGGAGTTGGCGATGTTATACAACTCCGGTGTAAATCCGTTAATCTTATGTCTGATCTGTCACCGGTCAAGCCCGATTGCCGTCCCATTGCGTTATGAGAGTTAGGGAACAGATAGCGCACTTGTGTTTGCGCACACACTTACGCACTTCGATAACTCCTACGCAGATATCTAGTCTCCGTTAAAAATTGGCCGCTTTGATCGAAATTTGGCCTGGAGTAGATAATAATAATTATTATGTATGAATATATGTATTTACTTACAATTAAAGAAAGTAAACACAATATAACACTACTCTTCAATTTCCAACCGTAGGATCAAAGCCGCCGCTTCCGTCGCCGCCGGCGCTTGCGCACGCCGCGCGACGATTTACGAGCCGCCCCCTTCCGCTGCGACGATATAGATGGCGTGACTGTGACAATGTCAACTGAAAGGGTATTGTTAAAACGATTAAACTTCTTTTTGAAGATGTCAGTGCCATATTTTTGTGTGCTTGTATAAGTATTTTGTAACTTGTGATTCTTTGATTAGGTACAATAGTTTGTGTCTTATTCTCACCGTTGTTCCGCGTAGGATTGTAGATCAAAAGTATGGCGTTATCCACAAATATTTAGTTTGCCGGGTGTTCTGTTTGTCTGTTGTTTCAATGTTTATAAAATCCTTTGTGACACAGAGCTTGTCCCTGCGGTACTTGTCTTTAAACAAGAAAATATATTTAAGACGCAATCTGGTATTTAGACACTCGGTGATGATAATGGGATATTAATAACTCGCGTGTCTCCCATACATCTCAACCGTCAAATGGTCTCATAATTAAAACTCACACATGTGATCAAATCGGCGAAGACTGTAGCTGTCTCAGCCTTACGCACACCACTTCTATCAAATATCTAGGTGTTAATATTGACGCCTACTTACAATGGGACAAACATATAAAGACCGTGACATCACGCACGAGAAAGCTTATATTTGTGGCTGAAAAGCTCAGACCTTCGGCTGATAGAGATACGTTGAAATTGGTTTATTGTACACTAGCCCAATCCGTATTGTCGTACTGTGTTACAGTCTGGGGCGGAGCATGCTCCACCAATATGTTGAGGGCCGAGAGAGCGCAAAGAGCCTTGTTAAAGGTACTCACGGGCAAAGCTCGTAGATATCCGACCAGACAATTATATGAAGAATGTTCTGTACTGTCTGTGAGACAGTTTTTCTGCTCCAGACCACATTACGTAAGCACGCTCAGCTTCCTTATAAAAATAATGAAAGACGTCGAAAGGACCGCTTCTCCATAATTGAACCGCATAGAGCAACCATTGCTAGCCGAAGTTTCTTTGTAATCAGTTGCCGCCTCTATAACCATATTAAAAAACCCTTTGCATCTATCCACTCGCAATAAAATAATGTAAACGTACGAACGCTGGCTGAAGACTCTAGACTATCATGCCACTGAGAATCTATTAAGGACATTACATTAAGTCATTTCTATACACAAATAAATTTTTCTGTCAACTATGCGCACACACATTCATTACTCGTTATCCTGACACATTCTACCTACACATACACATAACATCTCACTAATCAAAATTTACTAATTTAGTAAACAGATTTATTATGAATTTTAATGTTAATTTAACTAGTGTATTTTTCTATTGTATGATTTATTCAAGCCATATATAATAAAATTAATATAATAGACAATATTACCTATTAACTATTATTATTATTATCACACCTACACAGAATAAAAAATTTTTTTTTTTCTTTTTTTAAAATACAACTCCCGCATTAGGACTCAATCCTGTGTCGCGGGGGACTTTACAAACATACAACTAACGGACACAATAAACACCCAGACTCGAAACAATAATTTATGAAGCACACAAAGTGTTGTCTCGTGTGGGGATCGAACCCACAACACTCGGCGCAGTGTCAAGCGGCGAGGCGGCCGTCTAAACCACTACGCCAACCGTGCAGTGCGTGCGTTTGTCTATGGAAAGTGGAAGTCGCTGGCACCTGTGATACAATATACACATATATTAGTACAGATGCTAACGTTTCATATTTTATACATTTTATATATTTTCTGTGATCTTTATTATAATGTGATGATTTTTGTAAGCCCTTTTTGTATACAAATAAAGTATTATATTATTATTACGTCTTTGTATAACCCTTAGAAGACATTTTACTCCTGGTACTAGTAAAGAAGTATTAACTATATTATTCCTCTGGTGGAGAAAGGTTTTCATCAGCTTCATAAATAATTTAATACGTTAGGTACATACCACAAGGGCAATACACATGGTGAAGTTTGCAAATGACAATAATGTTAATATCTGCAAAAATATCAACAGTTTCAATCTAAAAGTGATCGTAGTCCTAAAAATGTTTCGTTCCATAAATGAATGTAATGCTGCTCCAACTGACAGGGAAGAATAAAGTCAAGTCAAGTGTCTCAAATGCGGAGATAGTAAAAATAGTAGGACAAATGATTCTGGGGCTTCATGTTGATGAGCACCTTAATTGGAAATATGTCCTTTGTCCAATGTGGGGCTCGAAACTACAACACTCGGCGCGGCAGCATTGGCTATTTGGTCACTTCAACCAAACCCAACCGTGCAGTCGACTTTTTTGAAAATGTAAAGTATGAAAAGTTTTAGTCGGCCTCGATGGCGTAGTGGTTAGTGTAACCGACTGCCACGCCTGAGGTTGCGGGTTCGATTCCCGCACAAGTCAAACATTTGTAAGCATGAACATGGATGTTTGTCTTGGTCTGGGTGTTTCTATGTTGTGTGTATGTGGTAAAATATAATATTATTTACTACTACTACTTTACTACTAAGGCGGCAAACAAGCATACAGCCCACCTGATGGTAAGTGGTCACCGTAGCCTATGGACGCCTGCAACACCAGAGCCATTACTTGCGCGTTGCCGACCCTTGAGGACAGGAAGTGGACCCTTTAGAAAAGAGAAGGAGCGGTAAGGGGAAAAGAGGGTGACTGGGCCTCCGGTAGATAGGTGTCTACTTCCAAATTCAACTTGTAATTTCACGTGTAAGTCTAGGTAAGTCGCAGGCAAAACCTAGTAGCTTAATAAAGCCGTTGAAAAGCTCTTCTCTAAGCTCTTCTCTTCTACTCTACTTATGTATGATCTTCTTCTCCCTAGCCTTTATTATTCCCAAGTCACTTGGGGTCGGCTTTTCTATTCGAACCGGATTTGACTGGATATCAGTTTTTACACGGAGCGGCTGCCACCTGACCTCCGCAACCCGAAGGCTAACGATACCCTAAGGCTAGACTAGTGTCAGGAAATTATAGGGCACTGACTTCCCAATAACGACTGCCATAGATGTTCATGGCAGCCGGGATCGATGGCTTAACGTGCTCTCCGAGGCACGGAGCAGGTGATAATTGTCAATCAATACGCATATAATTTCGAAAAGTCATATAACTTACGAAAGTCAGAGGTGCGCGACGTGCGTTCGAACCCGAGACCCTCTGCATTGCAGTTGATGTCTCCCCACTGAGCTATCGCTCTGAGCTATACTTTACTTATGTATGATAAGTAAACCAATCTAGACTTACGTCTTATTCGTTTGTACGCATCGTAAACGTCAATTAAGATAAAATCATAGCTTTATAAATAGCAAATAACTATGTCATTACTTAGAAAACGTGTACTCAATATCTTAATGTACAGTTTCTTAGTATGGCGAACGATAATCTATATGTGTAATAAAGTCGGCTACAGACAGCTGTTCTGTGCGTTTGTGTAGTTGATATCGAAAATAGCTGAACCTTTACGTGTGACTAGCTGTGCCCGCGGTTTCACTCGCGTTTATAGTTACTGCGCCGTCCCTGTGGGTCGTAGCGTGATGTTATATAGCCTATAGCCTTTCTCGATAAATGGGCTATCCAACACTAAAATAATTTTTCAATTTGAACCAGTTGTTCCTGAGATTAGCGCGTTCAACCAAACAAACAAACTCTTCAGCTTTATAATATTAGTATAGATGATAGTATATTGTAATAAGTTTGTGTTATTTTTATTCAGTACTAGTTTTTGCCCGCGGCTACGCTCGCGCTAATGTAGATTCTGTTATAAAAATATTTAACCTTAGAAGCTTCTTCAGTAACAGGATTTTTTTGGATGGCAGGTGATAATTATGTCCTTTCCTGTTTCCCTGATAATGTGTACCTATGCGAAATTTCATAGGTAATTATCGATCGAGTAATTTAGGCGTAAAAGTGTAACAAACATACAAACACACATTCGCATTTACTATATTAGTTTGGATTTGTTTTTATTAATTTAGCATGTTTATATTACATCGGTTTACTGCCTTGATTGCTGTGCTGTGCATGATATTGAGTTTGATTTCCCGGTTGAGCAAAGTGCTGCCGCGCTCTTTTCATATTTTATGTACCAAAGATATACCTACTTAAGTTACATTTAATCCTCTATTATATAAAACTTAAAAACAATTGAAATATAGTTAGAGCACCTTGAACTGACGGGCGTGTATGAGGAAAGTGATGAAAGTGAATGAAGGGAAGTGAGTCAGGATCGTAGCAAATGGAAATTCGTAGTCTTTGCCTACCCCTCTGGAAAACAGTATCTATGTATGTATGTATGAAACGTTTTCAAAACCAGTTGGCCAATAAAATTTTCCCAACCCAGGAATAAAAACTGGTACCTCACGATTGCACGCAAATAAGAATCACAAAAAGTATAATTAAATATAATTTGTAACTGTAAAGAATTGAAACTAGCATTCAATGCTTAATACATGAAACAACCTTACATATTTATCGTATTATTAATTAATAATTAAATAAAAGTTACTCGTAATCATTTTAACAGCAATATCACAATTTTACACGACTTTTATCGTCAGAAATGCCATTAAAAATTGTCAATTGCCACTCCGCAACGGGCCCATTGCATCTCTTTGTATGGCGGATGATAAAAAATTCAATTTCCTACAGTACCCCATGATTTTGACAAGACATTTTATGATACGCCATATTGTATAGGTATGTAGTTTATCGCTTAAGTTGATATAATATTTGATATGTTGAAGTTTGTGGTGTATTCTATGAACATAAATGTATGTCGTTCGTTTGCTGTAACTTTAAGGGATTTGTCGGCCAAATTAGTTTGGAACATCAATAATTAATCATTTAATATTGGAGTCCAAGGCTGTACATACGCAGCTCATATACTACATTTAAATATCGTCTTAAGTTTACGCGAATATTATAATAGAAAATAAACTGCTTTAAGCGAATTTTATTACGTTGTTTATTTTTTAAAACACTAGATATTATTATATAGGTAATTTTGGTACTTTTAACTACTATTGTTAAACATTGACTAGTTATTGTTTACTTCTATTTGTGTAAATTTAAATATTGAAATTAAATTACTATATACGGATTTTATCGCGTTGTTTATTTATCACTGTATAACATAATTTTGAAACTGTTACACTACTACTACTATTGAATTTTACTAATTTATAAGCTAATAAAATTATTAAAACTATTGAAACTATTTATATTTAGGTTTACACTTTCCCAGACGTTTCGGTTGCTTTTCAGCAGCCATGGTCACGTCGGGTAAAGTTTAATAGTAGTAGTAGTGTAACAGTTTCTAAATTATGTAATACAGTGTTAAATAAACAACGCGATAAAATCCGTATACATATAGTAGTTTAACTTCAATGAATAAAATTCGTGTAAACAGAAGACAATATTAAATATTATAAATGCGAATGTGAGAGAGAAATTTCGCAAACACGTTGTCAGGGAACAGAGAAAGACATATATACCTTTCATCCAGCAAAATGTACTGTTACTAATCGGACCTTTTTTTTTTTTTTTTTTTTTTGATTCCCAGGAAAAAATGCTTGATGCACTACCCGCCGGCTAGGGGACGGCACCGGCGGGGCGTGTGGGACTCACCAGCCTACTGCTGGTATACCCACTAAAAAAACCTGGGGTGTTCCCTCTCTCACCCAATGGGGGGGGGGCCAGTTGGGAGTCTGAAGAGATTCATCCATAGCAGGCCCCCCCGTTACTAATCTGACCTAACTTAACCTACATTTACGCGAGCGAATCCGCGGGCATAATCTATACTAATATTATAAACCTAAAGAGTTTGTTTGTTTGTTTGAACGCGCTAATCTCAGAAACTCAGGAACTACTGGTTCGAATTGAAAAACTTTTTTAGTGTTGGATACCCAATTTATCAAGGAAGGGTAGCTATATAACATCACGCTACTACCCACGGGGCTGGCGTAGTAACTATAAACGCGTGTGAAACCGCGGGCACATCTAGTCTAGTATAATGATGTAAGTGAAAGTATAAATACATAAACGACACAAGTATTATTCGGAGTAAGAAAATGCTTTAAAAAATTAGGTACCGAATATACACTCATTACATTCTATGATTATGGATTTGTTTGTAACTACCACATTGTTGTGTTATAGATTCATTGCTTGTAACTGTTAATGACCTAAGTTTAACTCCTTAATCTAGCGCGCAATGATATTCACTAGCGATATATTTATCACGAGTACTGTGTAGGAAATAGCTTAACAGTTTGTCTAAAGATAGGCTTGCTAGTAAAACCGTAGGTAATCTAGTGAATGCACTTTGTAAGCGTGGCTTATCGGATGTTATACTTCACTGAAAACCTGAAACGAACTATCGTTTTATATTCGGAGGGTAAACCTGTATGCCTAAAAATGGTAGAGTGTCCAGACACGAGGGATTTACATGGATTTTTCCAATTTCCCCGCGTACCGCGTATCATGTGTCCACTACACTGAGTCCGCCATTTTTTTGTTCGTTATTGAAAACGTTCGAATGACGGTTTTATTTAAATCTGTCTATGTGTGTGTGGGTGACGTTTGATGGTTTTAAACTGACATTTCTGATTGGTTTTTAATGTTTTTGTTCGTAGTGTGTAATATGCATATATTTTTACCTGCCTAGAGATCAAGAACGATATTTAAATGCGTATATACCTACGAAAAGGTAATATAAGTCTTTGCTGTGTAGATCAAGTTTATATATTTAAGAGTAGGTAGACTGTGGTTTGTGCAACGCCTTTATGTAGCAGGACAATCTAGAATGAATGATATGCATACTTAAGGCAAGCCAAGGAATCCATCAATACCACCAAAAAGTACTGGCAAAAACGTTGCTGAAATGATGCACGATATCATTAACTTATTACCTAAGAATAATGTTATTAAGACTATTCGCAATACACATTTTAGAATCCTTGCAGTAAGTTAACAAGTTATTCCTCATTATAATTTTCATGTAGTTATTAACAGCAGCGATAGCTCAGTGGGGACACTAACAGACTGCAGTGCAGAGGATCTCGGGTTTGAACCCACGTCGCGCACCTCTGACTTTCGGATGTTATTTGACTTTTCGAAATTATGTGCGTATTGATTGACAATTATCGCCTGCTCCATGCCTCGAAGAGCACGATAAACCGTTTGGTCCCGGCTGCCATGAAAATCTATGGCAGTTGTTATTGGGAAGGTAGTGTTCTATAATATCCTGACACTGGTCTAGCGTTAGTCTTCGGGTTGCGGCAGTCAGGTGGCAGCCGCTCCGTGTAAAAATTGATATCCAGTCAAATCCGGTTAGACTAGAAAAGCCGACCCTTGAAGTGAAGTGACTTGGGAATAATAAAGGCTGGGGAGAAGAATTTTCATATTGTTATTGTTTTTCAGAATACAGCAGTGAGCTTTACAGTATCGGACATCCACGAGAAATACACTTACCATTGCTAAAACCTATAAGTATCCATATTGAGAAAAAGCACAATAAGCCAATGTAACACAAACCCAATAAAAATGCGGCCATATTCCCATAGATATCATAACATTTTTAATTAAAAAAGATCACCGAACAACAATAATGCTCACACAATGTCACAAATTCCGTAAACCCATTACACTTCCCCTTGGTTGCTGTGCAAACATCTCGCCCTTACCGCGATAACCAGTTGTAATTCATGAGTATCGCATTACGAAGTCACCCGACGTCCGCCGACGTCGCCCGACGTCACACGACGTCGCACGATAATACGCGACACGCGCCGATTATGAAATCCGATGTAATATGTGTACAGATATGGAGAGGATTAGTGTAGAGGGGTCATTGGGTATTGTGCCTATGCAGACGTTTTTTTGTTACTATAACACCAATGGATATTTAACATCAATAATATGCATCAACTATGTATTATTATATTATATATTTTGACAAATAAACGTAACTTTTTCTTTACCACAGTGCTTAAAATCGCGATTAATTCGTTCTTTATTTGTTATACCATGGCATCCATAAGGCCATCGATAGTTTAATTCTTTATATTTTCTAATATTTCTCATAAGTTTCTAGCACTTTTATGCGATAGTTTACAAACTATCGCAAAACTATTACATTTTAATGTACGTCGATTATTTTCGATTTGTGATTATACAGTGTTAGGCAAAGCTTTGGAATAAAGTCGCGTGGAATAAAGCTAGACTATTTCCTATAAGTTGACAAGAATTATTTATGCATACAACTGTAAAATGTCAAAACCTGATAAAAAATGTGATCACTTAAACAGCATAATGATAAATTACACGCTAGGTCACTATTTCTTTTAAAATATTTTCTTCTGACATCTTATAATTGCTTGCCTTTGAAATAGGTGGCCTTTCTGTAATAAGTTGCCTTTTGTTATCCACTCGCTGTCACTTTCTATGATTGTAATCATATCGGTAATTGATTTATTTGCGTGAGACAATAGATACTATATCTTTTTATTATCAGTAGACATGATTTGATTTCTACGACAACCATAACTTCAACAGGCCCTCAAAGATAAACATATAGGCAGAAAACTAGGAACTACAGTTGAATTATCTGCACGCCCAACATACTCTATGCCCCATCCCTCGTTAAGGGTGCACTACCCTTGTAAAAGTCAGCGTGAATAGAGCTAATCCTTATCACAGCGAGGGGTAAGAGTGAATCAATTAAAGATAAGCAAATATGCTCCATTGTATAACGGAGGGATTGAATTAGTTGGTGTAAAGAGAGGAAATTAACTTTTAGCGGATAAAGCGATCCGTCATCGGGTGACGCGCACTTAAATAGCTGTAGCTAAATTGTTTGTATTGTTTCCTTCAGTATGTGAGAGTGAGGTTTGGAGGGAATCGTGTGAGAATTCTGAATAACCTACTGCACTAACTTTTACACGCGGTTTCCCTCGCGTTTTCTTAGACAAAGTACTCTTTTCTGGATGAGACATACTTTTTGTTCTTTTCTGTACTCCTGACAATGTGTATACGAAATTTCATGATTATTGGTCCAGTAGGTGCGGCGTGAAAGCATAACAAATCAATTAACATTCGAATTTATAATGTTAGTTAGGATGAGATTATGGTAAAAGATATGTTATTTAAACGTCTGAGTAGGCAAAGTACCGTATTTGATCTCTCTACACTAATCCTCTCTATTTCTAACACGAAGGAGTCATAGGTAGATAAATATAAACATGGAATTTTAAAAAGATTTCTGTCAATTTGGGTTACAGATTACAAGTATTCTTGATAACTTGATTATATAAATAATTGTTTTTAATATTCTTACTGTATAAAATGTATTTTTCAATTCACGCCTGTATACATTGTGGAAACAGGTGTAATACATACCTACTTCCTGACTACGCTGATCCTGAGCTTTCTTTTTTAACTCTGTTAAGTAAGCAAACACGTACGATTCTATTTTAAAACAAATAGATCTGTGTAGCAAACTTTAAACTAATATAAGTTAGGAAATAGTTATTTTTTAAAGACAGCTCCCGGTTTAGGAATACTTCCTGTGCGTCGTAAGGGACTTTACAAACACTCAAAACAACTATTTGTGGTTCATACAAAGGGGATTGTCCACTTTCATCATTCATTTAGCTAATAATATGATATCAATTAAATACTTCTCATCAGTAAAAAGGAGAACATAAACCTAGTTTTGTATCAGACTTTACATTTAGATAGGTTTCTATATGTTATTGAAAAGGGTAATTAATCAGATTAAACAACACATTTTCCATGAATATTTTATTAATCAGACTCATATGTAAGTAGTATATGATCAAGAAACTGGGCAGGTGGATTAATGTGTTGGGTACGACAGTCGTTAAAAAACGAAAGCTTTTAGATTTCAGTAGTATTTTATGATGCTTGTGTAGGTAATCGCGATCGTAATCGGTTGGTTACGAATTGAAAAGAGCGCTGAGTTCTAGTTTCATTAAAGAGTTTGTTGTTAACTTATACAAAGATTTTTAAAATAAAAAACGAGAAATAAATCAAAAATATTCATGAATTTATTTTTTTCATGGCATCGTGTCCATGGATGGCCAAAAGTGGACAATGTCCTTTATGTATCGTGTGGGGATCGAACTCACAACACTCGTTACAGTGGCGAGGCGATCACTTACACGTCTACGCCATCCGGGCAGTCATAGTTCAAGTTTAGGTATAGGGCACAATAGGTTTCCTCTTCCTCTTGCTCAATTCGAAAACATCCCGACTAAAATGTAACTTCGCTCTACGGAATGAGTTCATACCCGAACAAGCTAATATATTCTGCTATGTGGTTTTGTGATTAACAGTTTCTAAGCCTTTTTAATTCAAGAAGTACGATTGCAGTATCACAGTTGACCACGGTCAGTGTAACCTAGTCGAAACATCAAGCACTTAAAGGTAAACAATACGAGTGTTCGAGTTAATTTATGTTACAAGTCGGAATTCGTTTTGAGCTAGAACGAATAGAAACCTATCGTGCACTATACCTAAAATTAAACTATCTCTTTAAATACCTTTTTCTAAGTTATATTAGCTTCAAGAAATATACCTATATTACCAGAGCTGTCTTACGCGTGCTTCTGACCTTTATGAAAAGGAATTTACAATTGGAATAAAGCAACGGAATAGGCAAGCCAGGTATGTAAGTTTTCTAGAACTCTTACTTACCTTAGGGCTGTTAGTAGTACTTTCATTTTTCTTTTTTTTTTTAACGTGTGGGAATGCTTTGACGCATACCTCTCCACGGTGCGACGGAGAGGTTATGTCGGACTCACCGGGGAAAGATGGTGAGTGACATCCCGGTAATACCAACTAAACCTACCACGGTGTTCCTCGACATAAACGCAATCGGCGGGGCCGCGCGAATCGCTTTCACATGCAATCGCGACCTCGCCGAGTAGTAATACTTTCTCAGCAAAGGCAGTTCATCTATACAATCACTATTATCAGTAGCGGGCTCTGACATTCAAATTTTGATTAAGTACAATTTCCCAAAGCTACGGTAATCGCTTCTTATCCGTGCCTTGCTATTTCACCACTAGAGTTCCATGAAAAAGTTTTCGCGACGGAACTATATTTACCGTTATATAATATTTTACAAAGTGTATCTATTTTTATAAGATCTATAACAGCAGTTAAACGGTTACGAAGGTTTATTTAGTTCGTCATACTACCGTGGTATTGGAAATTGTAATATGTCAATAACAAACAAAACACAGCAATAATAAAAGGAAAATAGTTTATTGTCTTGTAAAATTTCAGATTTGTTTCTATTTCCGCACTATTTAAACTTTTAAATTACATACTTTAAGTTGCAACGAATGTTATCAACAATTTGTATTGTATCGTAGGATATCATTAGAACGGATCAATATAACTCGCGTAAATTGATATTGTTTCAATTTAACATGAGTGTTGTTTTTATAGAGTAAGGCTGTACTATATGGGGTGAAAACTGGTGTTGCTGGGTTGGCAATATATGAGACTCAACGTGGTATAATATTATAGAAAGGTGACCACCATACTGTTTCAGCTGTAGCGAATGCGACTGGTGTGCATGATGTGCGTGGTCTCAAGTTCGATTTTCGGGTCAAAGAAAGTAGAAAGGGATTTTTTAACAATATCCTAGTAATTGCACGGAGTTTGGAACTATTGTCTGTGGAGGCGTGGATCCTCGGTATGTGTACCATTTCTAGTCGTGATTCAAGACTAAAATTCGGCTAAAATTCGTCCCTAATAGTAGATATACAAGCTCTTATCTATTCTTGAAGATATCTTATTTATTTATTTTGACTAATCTTCTAGACAATTAGAGATCAGAAAACACTATAATTTATATAAATTGCTTAAGAACCGCACTGATTAAATAGACAGCAATCAGCGCTGTGTTCAGGAGCACTGATTCTCGTCTTTTGAGCTGGCAAAGAGCCAGTAATACTCTCTCATGTAGGCTTACGCGGTAAGCGATAAGTAACCACCAGTAAGCGTGATTACCAACCGCTTACCAGGCGGACTGTATGTCTATTTGTCGTCTTACTTGTATAAAAAAAACCATATATACGTATAGTAATTTATACCAAAATATGTTTCCGTTCACATTAATAGCAAAGACATGCATTTTAATGTCCAGTTGGATGAACTCTTAAAAGTGAGCAAATGTATCTCATTATGAGTTCGACTTACATTGGATTTCATAAATACTTTTTTTTATTTAAAAGCTCATAATGGCCGATAATTTAATGACGTCACGGTTCATCGACATTTGAAATCTCTTTTTAATCCAACGGTCACGGTTTAAGTGCCATTTACATACTTTATGAGTAATTCTGCTAATCTTTTAATATGAAATGCTACGCTCAATATAATTTTCGTTCAGAAAATTACTTCTAAAATAGTTTTATTGGAATCGATTTCCGTCGAATATAATAAAAATGCTTCGGATCCCAATAAATTAATCATGGCTGCCTATTAAAAGGGAGCGCGGCCCCACACTGAATTATTCATAAATAAATTAATAATATTAACAATAAAAGCCATTATCCCGTCCACCGTTTATTATTAACATTATCCGTTCAGCTTTAAGCGGTGATTATTAATAAAAAATTCAAATGTAGGATTACAAGAGTAAGCCATGGATTAGGATTGTTTAAAGTTCTCACAATAAAAAAAGTTAATAAATCGACGTGTGAATGTGTGTGTTTATGAAAAGATACATGAATGTGTGTGTCAATGACTGTGAGGGAGTATGTATGTATATGAGTTGTTTATGTGTGAGTGAGGGGGTGTGTGGGTGTGGTTATAACTTAATAGTGATGTAATGTGGTATGCGGTAATCCCTTGTGTGAATTGTCAATAGTAGTAGTTTGGATTTGGGATTTCCGTGATTAATAATCCCCGAGGATTCGGTGGGATGTTAGAAGTGTATTTGATATAATGACTTATGAATATATATGGTTATCAAGATATACATTTATGATGTTTGAGTGTATCTTTAATCATAATTTATATAAGCTTATGTTGCTTTATTCTAGGTTTATTCTTAAGTATTGTTCTTTTGAACAAAATTATTTAAGGGAAGTGCTCTATAATATTGTCTTCTGTTTACGCGTTTCTGGCTCCTGAGAAGCAACCGAAACGTCGGTGGAAGTGTAAACTTAAATATAAATAGTTTTAATAATTTAATAAGCGAAAAATAAGTAAAGTTTAACAGTTTCTTAATTATGTAATAAAATGTTAAATAAAAAACGTGATAAAATCCGTATCAAGTAGTTCAATTTCAAAAAAGCTCTTTTTTATAAATTAAGTTCGGATAATTAGCTCCAAAGTGCAAAGTATAATTGGGTTTACTTGTTAACTAGTGTATGTGTGAATACTCATGTTTCAACAAATAAAACTATTTCTGTTTGTCAGAATATTGCCAGGAAAAGTTTGCAGGCGGTAATTATTGCGATCCGTAGGTGTGTGATTTATTTATTTTTGGACCACCAGCAATTACACAACAATACTTACTATATTACATACATGGTTTAAAATTTTTGTTTGGTTGTATAATTTTTTAAGGTAGCCACTGCATGCACAAATAGGGTAGCTTGAATTTTATTTAAATATATAAATTAGATTTTAATATAATTTTGACATTTACAAGATAATGCAACCAATTAAAATAAATAAAATAAAACAATTTAAATTATTTATAACAATTAAAAAACCAAGAAGTAACCAAGTGTGATGTAAAGATTGCTGCTTAAAAGTAGATGTGATACACCTCCAGAACGTTATTAGTGTCATTGTTAATAAGCCAGCGTTCTATCACTTAATATTGAAATAAGGTTGTAGTAGGTATGAGTACTGCTGCGTTTTCTTTAGTGAGTAAGAGCGCTGAAGGTAGAGTCACTCTTGGTGCTATCATTGTCTTTCTAGTACAACATGCTTTCCCATTGCTTTTATATAGGCTACGTTAATTATTTACAATCAGTCAGGCCTTGTGCATGTGTTCCACTTATGTGGCTTTTTAATGGGTCAAATCCCACTCGCACTTCTAATACTGTAACACCTGTATAGCCAGGTACAGTAGGGTCCATGTTTTGACACTCGTAAAGTCCTATATAGCTTACTTTAAGTAAGACAACTTGGTAGTGATTCTTTGGTTTCGTTTCTGAGATGTCAAGAAAATGCAGCTATATTCATGAGTAGTGTAGGTTTGTATGCTACCAACAGCAAAGAAAATAAACCTCTGTCTAATTTTCAAGCATACAGAGTTGTCTGTGTTATTAATCTACTCATCAACGGCCTATGCTTTTTGCTCTTTTTAATAAAAGCCCGATTCTCGACTTTACTTGTATTAAATTAATGAATATAAAGAACACGCTAATTTTAAATAACAAATTGTGGACCACACAAATGTCTGGAATAGAAAATAGAACCTTTAACAGCCTGGTGAGATGACTAATTACATTGAGCTTTCCGTGCAATCATCAAGTGTATGATGTTTAATATGCTTCTGTCTAACCCGTTAAGACTATGCCGATATAGCCTAAATTATCAATTTACCTAAAAATCTGGTTTATTGCTACCATATTCAGATATTCCCAATTTTATTTATTTACGAAACCATTAAGATTACCCGGTGACGCATCAATCCGTCATTACGCGCATTAGCGTCAAGCGGCGGCGCAGCGAGCGGTGCTGATAAACCCTAATACGCGTATACGCGTATATGCGCGGATAATATGCGTACATATACGTCATGTGGCGCATTAATAACATTGACGCGGAAAAATCGCCAAGTGTAGTTATCGGAAACTGGTTTCATTATCATACACGATACGGGTACAGGTGAGTGCTAGCAATTCATACACCATATAAAATACAAGAAAACTATAAAGCACGGAACCAATTCAGACCAGAGTTTACTGGAGATGTCTTGTTTGTCAAATACAATATATGACACTTACCCGTATTTTGTGGCAATGTCGGTGCTGCTGGTGGTGTTTGTCATGAGATAGATAGAGGTGTATACCAGTACAACTGCTTATAAGCAGTGCTGCTAATTTATGTTATTATCAAAAATAGTCGGCCCAACTGCACACGTCGTTTGTGTCCGTTTTTTTAATGTTGGTGAAGACCATGCGACACAGGAGGTAGCCTTGGATCCCTAGGATTACGGTAGAATTAGTCAAAGCAGCTTAAAATAAAAAATAAAATATGTGAGGTGATATCTAGGCAATGTTCTCTGACGAGATCAAACCGATAAGCGCGCATTACGTGCTTGAATGAAGCTAGTGGAAACGCGTCGTTTCTAGCTATCCTCTCGGAAAACACGCGATATTCTATGTATGCACGTCATATTCGGTACGAAAGGAATATATTCCCGCGACACATTGGAAACAGCCAATCTTCGACAATATTTTACGCGATCTCGATGTCACAGACTCTCGGCTCGAACATTATAAATGATTATTACCTGACTCAGGTAATGATATGTTATACATTGATTACGCACAATGACATAATGTAGAGGAAAGTTAGATAGCCACGCTTTGTTTATTACGCTTTTGGAAATATCTCTACGTGTTGAGTGATGGTCTGGATTTTTTTGATGTTATTATGGTGGAGAATACTTATACAGGCCTGTATTATGCTGTGCACCAAATCCTGTCAACTGCTGTTATTAGTTGACTGTATTAGCAACAGCCAATCTAATCACTTGACATCGTCGTATGATTGATTGACACTGGTTTTCTGAAGGACTAATCAGCCTTTTAGAAACCCGGTGTTATGCTATTACTTTCGAAAACTCTTAATTCGTATAATCGCTGTGTCTGCGAATGGGCCAAGATCACACTAATATCACAGTCATCCCTTACACGCTTGAAAACCTTATTTAACTCAAAATATAACTTGCAAAATGTGCCCTTTAGAGAATAGTTAAATTCATGGTATTTTCCTTAGGTTTTATATAATGTTTAGACATATAGTCTTACGTCTTTATTACAGAAGAACTGATGTTATAGGATTTTTTTTTAAAGGGAAGATCCTTTATCACTATACCGAACTGAAACGAACCCAAAACCTTATGAACAGCAGTCTCAATCATTACCATTGTGCCACCGACGTTATTTTTTTAATTTGACCACATATAAATCAGAGTTGACCATTTAAAAGTCATTACTCTAATAATTATGAAGTGATTTGTACAATCAATGTTTAAGTGCGTTTATTTCTTTTATTGCTCGATTGATTTAGGTCAATGGTTGCTTTCATTGGCCATAGTAATTATTAAAAAGGACCATAATATAAATTAGGTTATTGAATATCTCATTGTATTTTGAGTAGTTCTTGCGCCGAGTATCTTGCGTGATTTGGGTGTTTTGTGGTTTTGTAGCATATGTTTGCTGTGGTTATGAGGTTCTATTCCTTGGTTAGACTAGATGTTTCTTGTCACTAAATTCTTAACAGCAGCGCGGTGTCTGGAAATATGTCTCGTTATTAGATGCGACATTAGTAATAGTAATGTCCTCCGGACCGAATTTCGGTCATGGCGGCCAGTCTTAGCGGAAACTGGCCATCTGCGCCAGAGATATTATAGTGCACAAGTATGTGCGCAAACACAAGTGCACTCTCTGTTCCCTAACTCTCATGATCCGATGGGACGGATAATCTGACACGACCAGAGAGAGATCAGGCGCAGGACCAACGGCTTTACGTGCTATCCGTAGCACGGGGGTGTCTAATACCTAATTTCTTAACTCTGGGCTCGTATTAAGATTTTTTAACAGGAAAACCCAATAACTTTTTGTTGGCCCGACCCGGGATTCGAACCCGAGACCTCACCAGACCACAGCAGTCGCATTAACTACCGCTGTGCCACGGAGGCAGTTGCGACATAAGACCAAGCTGGTGAACAGTAGAAGTTAAAAACCTTTGGTTGCTAGAAAAAATTTGATAGCTGCTTGGTGTCTGTAAATATGACTGTACTGGCTACAACAGGCAAATTATACCTAAAAGCTATTGGCGTAAATTGAGTCTAATAAAACTCAAGCTGTCAGTTAATGTTTTGACAGCAACACGGTGTGTTATATTACTGCTTTTAGATGTGGCATAAACTGAGGCTTCGAAACGGGCTTTATTTTACTGCTATGTGTAATTGCAATATAATAGCCGGCATGGTTGCCAGCAATAACAAAATACGGCGTAACACACGGCAATATTTTGTACGTCATAGCTATATGGACAGACAATTATGTTTGGCACATGTAAATATTGTTAAGATGGCCGAACAATGGCAGAAAATATTGCAGCATAGCAGTAAAAATATTGCCCATTCAAAATCCTCTTCTTCTGTTCGTTTTAAAGCTTCTGTTTGAACATTTCGGGTGCTCTAAATACACACATTAAACCCAAAACTATGCGAACTAAACCGACTCTAACAATGTTTGTTATGTACAAAGTGGTATACTATAGCCCATAATTTATAGTACTAATGTAAAACTCAAATTTGTTCTGCCACACACGTTGTGAGCACGAGCTTTGTAACAGGTGACTGGGCACGGGGATTTTACCCCTTATATGAGTGATATGAAAAGGGCTTACTGCTTCATTGGTGCAGTAGAATATGAGCACTCAGTTTTGATTCTCGAATTATGTAATGTTTGATTGGGTGCGCTGAAAGAGGAGGAATCCTTTTACTGAGTCGTAAGTCCAGTGGTAAAAGTTTGTGTCTGTCCATTGCACTCGGTTTCAATTTTGGAATGATATAAAGTTTGATTGGATTTGCTGATAGGATATTTGTAGTATCACTGAGTCTGGGGCCATTCTATGTAAATAGTATTAGATTACGAAATTAAAAATGCCGACGGCGAAATGTTGTCTTAGCACACCTCTTCTTACTTCTTCGAAGATACCGGAAGCTTAAGTTGAGCGTGTCGACAAAGTAACTTTGTCGACTTATTTTGACTGCATAGATGGCGAAGAGGCTTAAATGGTAGCTCGTCACAGCCACTAAATCGAATGTTGTGGATTCTAATCCTACACGAGACAACAATTTGTGTGTTCCACAAATGTTCGTTGCATCCGTTATTTAATTATTTGTATGGTCTTCGAGGCACAGGATTTATTTCAAGAGCGGGTAGTGACGTTAATTAAATTTCAGCTTTATACTAAATTGTTTGCCATTCTCTGCTAGATTACACTGAAATTAAACTTATTTATACGGATTTTATCGCGTTATTTATTTAACACTGTATTACATAATTTAGAAACTGTTACACTACTACTACTATTAAACTTTACTAATTTTAAAACTATTAAAGCTATTTATATTTAGGTTTATATTTTTCCCTGACGTTTCGGTTGCTTTTCAGCAGCCATGGTCACGGGGAGACCCCTGACCCTGTGACCATGGCTGCTGAAAAGCAACCGCATAAACAGAAGACAATATTAGATTACATTGCTTATATTGTTATTCAAAATTGTATTCTATTCAATTTCTGATAGATATTCTATTTGCTTGTAACAAGTATCCTCAATTATCATGCGCAAAATTAAGACATATGCTAACTGGCTGTATGCAATTCTCTTTTTCTTTTTCAAGTACCATTCGGTATACCAGTTCCAAAACAGGATGAGCAGGCATGTGCCTGTAAGTGATATAATAATAATTATTTAACCAATAATTTCACACGTTATAGCCCATTTAGAGCGTTGACCATACTAATTATAGGATGTTGTGGTACAAGTGTGAGTACCACTCTATCATGGAGCGTTCTAATGGCAACAGTCAACAGTAGCGACCACACGCAACAGTCACCTGTAGTTTTGGATAGTAAGGCAGTCTGCTGAAGGGAAGGTAGCTCTAGTAATCAATTTTAACACGGTTTTATTAGCTTCATACGTCTGTTAGTATGTATGTAACGTAAACTTTGAACATGATTTTGACCCCTTCAAAACGTCGGATGTACTCGAAATTTGGCATACTTATCAAGAACCGATAAGAAGACAATAATTTAAAAAACGAAATTAATAATAAATAATAGATTAAAAAAACTAAAATACACGCTTTATTAAAAAAGCAAACTAAAAAGTAGAAAATAATTTAATAATTTGTATATGAAACGTCGTGGGGTAGGGCTATCAAAATATCTTAGCTTTATTGGTAGTTAACTGTAGATTGTGCTTGAAACTTTGACAGTGGCCATACCAAACCACTTCGATTTTTAAAGGATAGCTGCTGCACTGTGTATTGCTCCTGTGTCGAGGAGGACTTTACAAACATTCAATCAACGGACACAAAGAACCTGCAGACCCGGAACAACTATATGGGTAACATAATGTTTTGTCCCGTGTGGGGATGGAACTTCTTGACGCGGTTGCTATACAGAGAGGATTATTTAAACTACTAAATCCTTTTACAGCCGCAAGGAGGAGGTACTAAGTTATGAGGTAGACTGCAGTAACTTAGACTCTTGTATAGCGGCTTCGCTCGTTTGGAAATAGTTAATTTTCCTCTGATGAAAAGAACCCTATATCCTTTTATGTCCCTAACAATGTGAATGCGAAATTTCATGATAATCGGTTGAGTAAGTTTCACTTCTTACTCAACCGATTATCATGGAATTAAGAATTTGTTTGCATATCAACCAAACTCACATTCGCATTTATAATATTAGTTAGGATTTGCATAATTGTTGTAATGCTAGACATAATTGAAGACCTATTCTGTTTGGCCGCCGGTGAATCGCATATAGTATTTTTATTTTATTTATTTATAAAAAATATAAGCTTACAGTATACACCAAATCGCTTATATCTATGCTAATAATATTACAACAAATTACATACAATATTAACAAAAACTTAGGCTAACAAAAGAAATAGATAAAATAATATTTCAACAACAAACAACAGAAACAACCTTTTATCAACTTAGAAACTATAAAATTTACTTTTAACATTAAGATATATATAAATATGTTTTAAAATTATGTTTTGGGAATCAAAAAATATATCTGCATCTGGACTACATTGAAGGAACCCATTGATAAGTCTAATTGCTCTAGCAGTGGGGCTGTTGTCAGCTTGGGGAGAACACGACTTCTTCTCCCTAGCCTTTATTATTCCCAAGTCACTCGGGGTCGGCTTTTCTGGTCTAACCGGATTTGACTGGATATCAGTTTTTACACGGAGCGGCTGCCACTGAGCTCCGAAACCCGAAGGCTAACGATACCCTATCGCTAGATCAGTGTCAGGATATTATTGGGCACTGAATTCCCAATAACGACTGGCATAGATGTTCATGGCAGCCGGGACCGACGGCTAAACGTGCTCTTCGAGGCACGGAGCAGGCGATAATTGTCAATCAATACGCACATAATTTCGAAAAGTCATATAACTTCCGTTCTCAGTGACTTCTTCTTGGAGTAAAAGCAAAATTACTGGTATTACAAGAGTTTACAGGCAACAGTATATTTTACTTGTTAGTCATCTTAAAAAAAGGTTTCGTGAACAGTCAGCTTTACAGTTATTGTCCAATTAATATGGCTGGTTGTTGAAGTACCAGGTGTTAATGAAACGACTCAGCAGGACTGAATCAACAACCTTATTCGAACACACGACCAATTTACACTCACACACACATATGTACATATAGAGACACTCATACACACACACGCACATTTTTATTTACTTGATAAAGAGTTAATTGTTTACGCATCATGCATCATCATTATATGAAAAAAATATTTGGGACTAGATTCGGCCTAAGGGTTTGCTCGCGTTATTGTAGATTTTGACAGTAAATTTCTTTCCATTGGCAACATGATATTTTTATCTGGATGGAAGGTACCTTATGTTATTTTATGTATCCCTGACAACATGTATGAAAAATTTTACATAATATGGTGTTCGGTCAAGTAGTTAAGGAGTAAAAGCATAACAAGCAAACGAAAAACACCAACCAACAAACAAACTCATATATCTTCATCTCTCATAATATTAGTTAGGAAAGCAGCAAGAGCATAGTCAAATAATTGTGAAATACCATGATATGCATTCTGATACGATTAACACTAATGCTAATTGTAATGAGTTTTATCTCAGGATAGTGTATTATAATAATTATTCCCGAAGCAGTAGGCAGACATTAATAATATTCCAGAAGAATAGGGTACGAGCTTTTGCTGTTTAAGGCACACTGAGCCAGACTTTGCGCTGTTCAGACACTCTCAATAACACATTATATATTTTGACGTTCATAAGTATTACTTTGTGACTTAAATGAATAAATGATTTTGAATTTGACTTTGACTTTGACATTGCTCGATCTAGGCATTGAACCAAATACCGACTTTGGCGACGATAATATGGAAAAGTGTAAAACTGCTTAATTAGTCTATCCTTCTCCGAAGTATAAGACATTTTTAAATTTTTTTATACTACCTACTAAAGTGGCAAACAAGCATACGGCCCACTTGATGGTAAATGGTCACCGTAGTCTATCGACGCAATACCAGAGGCATCACTTGCGCGTTGCCGATCTTGTAAAAACCTTTTAACGCCCTTTTTGAAGAACCCCATACTGTAAACTTGTTGTAAAACCTGAGCAGGGAGTTCATTCCACAACTTGAGCGTCTTCGGGAGAAAATTCCTTTGGAACTAACGATCCCAATGTAGCATACGATAATTTTTTAGACACGTTTACAATATATTACACTTTATGTCTCCCTGAAAGAATAATAATTATCAATACTATTAAAACCCGAAAGTGGATATCACGAGGTATTAAAGCATGTAGCAAAAAGAAACGGCAGCTTCTGTGGCAAAATCAAATCAAACCAATAAAATAAAATTCATCAAATACGCAAAGTTATAAATAAATATATTAAACTGACACAGAGAGCTCAACATATTATAAAATGAAAATATCTGAAAATAAATCAAAAGCTACTTGGCAAATAGTAAATAATTATAAAATTAATAATCGTTAATACTTCATTGATCAGATCCAAGTAAATAATTATTTTATTGACAAACCGAAACCAATAATTGTCACAGGGCATGAAGTCACATCACAAATCGGTAATAAAGTAAATTCATGTTTTATGGCTCCATGTCTGCCATGTAATGTACTTAGAATCAAGAATAATTGAAAAACACAAATAGCGTGGGCTACGGCGGAATATCAATAAAAGTTATAAATCTGTTGTTGGAGAAATTTGTTGACAATTATATTAGCCATATTTTTTATATTAGTATCAACACAAATATTTTTCCCAAAGACTTATATGACCATTATTTAAAATAGAAGATTTTATTTCTTATTTTTTTATGTTATTATTATAATACAACTAAAATAAAGAACTCTTGCAGAAGAGTCATTGGATCAACGAGGAAGTCGAAATAATATTATTTGGATTATAGATTTATCATTTTTATTTCCTAATTATGTCATGATTTTTTACTAATTTGAATGAGCTGTCAATAGAATTAATAGCTTTTAATTTCCTTTTGGAAACGGATTTATTATAATTCATAATTCTTATTCATCCGTTTGAATAAGATTATTAGCACATATAAATTAATAACCTGACATTTTAATTAGTTTTTTGTTTATTTTAGCTTGCCCTAATTAGTGTATTTTTTCGGATAAAAACAATTAGATATTTTTTAATATAGGCTAGGTGAAAGTATATGGTCTGCCTCAAGATACGCAGTTTGTATTGCCCATGGACACAAAAAATAAAAATAAAATAGACTGTGTTGCCAATACAAGTCACAAAGATTACCGAGTCTCTTTTACCCGAGAAAGATCAGGCGCAGGACCAATAGCTTTATGTACTTGCCGAAGCACGGAGGTTTGTAACACCGCCGACTTCCTAACTCCGAGCTGCGAATTTCTCGGTTTAAAAACCCAATCTAAATTATTTTGTTGCACACCTCATTTGTTCCCGAGACCTCATATACAAAAGACGTATTCACTATCACTTCACCACTGAGGCAATACAAACAAAATGAGAAAGAAGCACTAATTCTAGTCCATCGCAACTACAATCCATTACAATTTCCTCTTACAAAGACTACGCTATTATTTCGTAAACGCTGCCAGTTTTCCAATGCCCGAGATCCAAATCTGCGCTTTCCAAGTATCTATTACACTATTAAAGAGCACTAACATGTACGAACAAGGTACAAACCCAAGGCGTTATAAATACAGCTCGTATGATGCGATAGGCGTTTGCGCACATGTTTCAAAGCATGCGGCTCCGTAGTGCCTGCGCTTGCGCACCGATGTCATAAATACTTATACATCGAACCGTAAATATAAGAAACAAAGCGGTACAAACGTATAAACGACCCCTACATCTCTTAATGATATGTAGATTCTCTGCATTAGTAACATGGCTGTGTTCTCAGTGAAAACATCTCGCAAACTCTCCAATGAAACCTTACTCTTACAACACAAAGGCAATACAACCAAAAATAAACTCTATCACTACACTTCAAAGTCTAAATTCAAATCTAACTAAAGCGTACTTACGATTTTTTGGCTTGTAGTACGTATCGACTCATTAAACAAGACATAATTTAAACGTATCCTGTACGAACATTCAATTTAGTGTTTTACAACTAACGATACAAGTGTCAGTTTCCTCTGTAAACAATAGTCAAAGATACTGCATTTGTGAATTGGAAGTTTAAGCTCGTGTATTTTGAACGCCGAATGAGATTCAACTGTATTTCGATAGAAATAAGGTTGATATTAAGTTGAAGGGAAGTTGAAATTGAGACATTAGAAATCTTCGAGCGACTATTACCGTGTTCTTTTAACAAATGCACGACGTCGTATAGAGTAAGATGTAAGTTTAAACGGCGTGCATAAATAAGGCTCGGAGAGGTATCGGTTATTTTAATACTGGGGCCCCAGGTGGGCGTAGACCCATCATATATCATCGCCAACAATTATTAAATTATCTTTTTCGTTGACATTAAGTAATTGTTTCGGTTCGTTCATGCTCATAACCGGCGCTCCGAGCGATGAGCTATCGTTTTTAAATTGTCGTTTTTAACTTGTGCTTAAATTCCTTTTGGTTTTAGTTTTTATTTGTAAATGACAACATTATTAAAAAATATCGATGTATTATTTTAAATGGTATGTCAGTAATGTGTGTTGGTGTACTGGGATGGGAGTGTGCGCATGATCTTCCCGTATTTAATTTCGAGTGAAGATTTAATAAGGCTAGATTAGAACTACCCTGATTTTTATTAAATTTGCAGTTAGCTCTAGGAAAAGACATAGATTACATTTTACAGAGAACGTGTAGATGCTTTAAACGTCTAAAAATAAATAGGTATATAAACCTTCAAGGCCTGATGGCAGATATTGTATTATGTGTACAAATTGTGAAAGCCTTAAATAATTTATCAAAGGTTTAACTTGTGCGTTTAATCATAAAAGTAGTCACCGTGCTAATAGCGCAAGGAAACTCTGGTTACCACCCGAAAAACTACACAAGGTTGTACGGCTACGATATTATGGAGTAACTACACCAATTGGGCGCCTTACATTTTAGATTGAAAGAAATCCAGGTTTTTAAGAAGCCTACTGTGTAGTCTTACTTAAATGACTTATGCACCTAAAGAGTCGCAGCAGCACACCGGCAGCGTTTTTTTATTATGCCTGGCATTCCAAGACTTGACCTAAAGATTTATTAATTACCAGCGTTTGCCTACCAGCTCGCCTTCGGAACTTTGAGAGCGAGAATCAAATTTTGCACTATATAGTCGGTTCTATGTAATTAGATAAAACGTGGGGTACATTTTAATTTTAATTACGAGCCAGTTAATTGTGTAAATACATCAAAATCCGTATTATAGCTTTTGCAAATTGCATAACAAGCAAACAAACTAAACAGAGAGAGAGATTCAGATCCAATTCCTTAGATAGAGAGTCATCACCAAAGGTCTATAAAACATCTACTATATGCACAACCTTCAAGTTTTATAATAGTCTATATATACTAAACTAGCAAAAACAATCACTTAATCTTTGGAAGGCTTGTCGTATGACATGGGTCCAGCAAGCAGAGAGTCTTTGAGAGTTTTCGTCTTAAGTGGGATGGGACTACTACCGAGACATTAGCAACGGCGGGTGTAGGATACTAAGTATTGCTACACGTAGAACTAGTTATATTTAAACTTTCCCGACTTATTAGAATCGGAATAGTATAATTGTAAAGTTTAAAACAAACTGCAATTTTATTGCAGTTTAATTGTAAAGCATTTTCTAATTATTAATATTTACTCTTTTCTGATTTATTGTAATTAACACGATTGGCTGAGACCATCATAGATAATATAAATATAATCTGACATGCGAGTTTCCTCACGATGTTTTCCTTCACCGTTAGAACGAGCGATAATTAACTGTTTAATACGCATCTAACTTTGAAAAGTCAGAGATTCGCGCCTTAGGATCGAAATCGATACCTCGGCGTGACTTACTAACTTATAAATTTAAATAGTTTGAAAGTGTTTTTAAATTAATCCGCGATTAAATTAGTACAAAGTAGTGTAATTTCAAAACATCGGTAATTAACTTTTTGCATATTTCACATTCGGCTGTCGTTACAACATTGAATTATGAGTACCAGCCGATTACCGATAAACATCGAGTTTGCAATAGATACGATATAATTGTTGCGCAGAAATTACGTTTAAATTCGAAATGTGTATTTAGCTGGGGCATTAATCATGTAAAGCAGTGTAATCGGGTCAGTTCGTGTAATGAATCAAGGGGTAATTAACTAACTAATACACTTATCACGACAAGCAGTGTACATGTTGTATTCGAATGGAATCGGGGTTGGTGGAGCTTGTAAGTAAAATGCTCGAGTTTAGAGATTGGAAGGATAAATAGGAAATGAAGCAATCATTTGGATTTAAGTTTTAGTTCTAGTGATTGATTGTATTGATGGAGAAATTGTTAATTTGGCCATTTTGAGAGTATATGTGGCATAATTACTGCACGGATAGTGTAGTGGTTCAAGTTGTCTTTGCCACTGCAAGTATAGTGGATTCGATGAACACGGGACAAAAATGTGTGGCATCCACAGATAGCTGTTTCGAGTCTAGGTGTTCTTTGTGTCCAAATGTGTTATACCAAGATAAAGATGATTTTAAAATTAAAACATTTTGATACTCTCCAAAGGAGAAGGCACATGTGCATTACATACATATTTCGTCACTTATTTTGCCACTGGGCGAAATATTGCTAACAGTGAAGTTTAATTCTGGCTTTAGCAGTTCATTGAATTATAATATAATAATATCAGCCCTGTATTAAACTGTACCACTGCTGGGCACGGGCCTCCTCTCAGTGTGAGAAGGGTTAGGCCATAGTCCACCACGCTGGCCCAGTGCGGGTTGGCAGACTTCACATATCTTCGAGAACAATTTGGAGAACTCTCATACATGAAGGTTTCCTCACGATGTTTTCCTTCACCATTTGAGCAAGCGATAATTAACTAATTAATACCCGTATAAAGAGTTAGAGATGCGCGCCTTGGGATCGAACCCGAGACCTCTACGTGTCAATCTAACGGTCTCCTACTAGACTATCGCTGCTCATAGAATTGTTGTTAGATAATTTTCAGTAGTAGGATGGAGTCTCACAATTTGCTCGGTAGACGACTGTATATTTGTTCCTTATTGTGTAGAGTCCTAAGAGGAAATAATGTGGGAAACTAAACTTTTAAAAGAAAAGGTTTATAACACATACAGTTTCGCTGAGCTCGAACGAAATAGTAATGTGCAAAAGAGATAACTATAGCTCAGACTGATTATATCTCGTATTCCTCTGTTATCACATACATGTACATAAATTCACGCCTGTTTCCCAGAGGGGTAGGCAGAGACTACGGATTTCCATTTGCTACGATCCTGACACACTTCTCTGGCTTCATTCACTTTCATAACATTCGTCATACACGCTCACCGGTTTAAGGTGCTCTTAACCTGGCCTTTATCCAGAACGTCTCCGATCTGATCAGGAAACGGTCGCCTAGGTCTTCCCCTTGCGACTGTTCCATTCACACTAGCCTTATAAACTTTCTTAGTCAGTCTGTTCTCGTCCATTCTTTCTACATGCCCAAACCAACTTAACATACCCTTTTCTATTCTCGTCACTATATCCACTTTTATGCCGCATCTCTCTCTAATCACTCTGTTATCACCTATATAACTAAACTGACCTGCATTTTTTTTCAGAAACAGTATCATAAAGATTTTGACTATGTTTACGCTATGCTGTCCTAAATATATATTTAAATTTGTTGCAAAATTTATGCAGTGGTTTGAGCCTAAATAATGATCATTTATAAACATTGAAACAACGCGACGGGCACAAAGATCACCTAGATTCGAATCCTTGTTCCGAGTCTGAGTACACATACAAAAATTGTGTTGCGTGAGGATTGAAACTTGCATTGGTGATGTTTACAATAACTGTAGCGGAGCGAGCTCTTTTATGCTTAATAGAGTAGAATTATTAAGGAATAATTGCGTTTAAATAGATACTACGAATGGTATGTTATGAGATATTATTTATTATAAAGTCAATATTGGTAAAAACACTTAACACTTAACAACTGGTTACTAAATAGTAAATTAATATTAAAAATGGTAAATTAAATGGTAAACTTAATAGTTTAATGGTAGTTGAGCTCGGTCGCTGTTCGATTGCGAACTGACTTAGGAAGTCGAATAAAATTATAAAATTAACGCGTCTCAAATGTGCATGCAATGCACAGATGTAAAGCGCTGAGCTGTTCGGATGCGTAGCTCCGAAGAATAACCAACGCGCGATATTATTTTATAAAATGCCAATTCCTGCACTTGACTATACAAACATTCAAACAACGTATGCATAGAACAACCAGATTCAGAAAAATCATTTTTGGATCACACAATTTTTTGTCGTGTGGGGCAAAAACCAAATCGAACCCACAACACACGGCATAATGGCAGTGGCAAGGCGATCAATAAAACAACTTCACCATCCGTGCAGTCATACATTACGCAGTTTCTCTGACATTAGAAAGTGTGACAGATGATATCAATATTTAATATTTCCTATATTTTATCTGTATAAGGAAGATGGCGTGTTAGATCTGTATTAAGATCAGTAAACGCAGTAATTGGTATGTGGTATTGGTACCTGGTATCAAATACCAATCGATCGGTTACATTTACGCGATGAAACTTTCAGATATTATTGAAATTAAACTACTATATAAGGATTTTATCGCGTTGTTTATTTATCACCGTATAACATAATTTTGGAACTGTTACACTACTACTACTATTGAATTTTACTAATTTATAAGCTAATAAAATTATTTAAACTATTAAAACTATTTCTATTTATGTAATACAGTGATAAATAAACAATGCGATTAAATCCGTATATAGTAGTTTAATTTCAATGAATAAACATTCGCGTAAACAGAAGACAATATTATGTATTTCAGATATTATGTTTATTTCATTTTGTATGGCAGGACTATAAGCTTATATTATAATATAGTATTACGTATATAATGTTAGTAGACTTTGCCTACGGCTTCGCTCGTGTAAGTATAGGTTATGCCAATTTTATATCTCTCGGGCAAAATACTTTTTACCCTAAGTACTTTAATGTACTCCTGATATCGTGTATGCGAAATTTAATGATGATCGGTCAAGTAGTTACGGCGTGAAATCGTAACAAATAAAGAAACTAACATTTCGTCTGCTTCATATAAAAGAATTTTCCCTGTTTTTGCAACATTTTTCATTGCTGCTTCGCTCATATTGGTTGGAGCGTTATGTTATATAATCTATAGCCTGCCTCGATAAATGGGCTATCCAACACTAAATATTTTTTTTAATTCGAACCAATAGTTCCTGAGATTAGCGCGTTCAACCAAACAAACAAACCCTTCAGCTTTATAATATTAGTGTAGATTAGATAGGATGTTATCTTAGCAGATACTGTTGGACTGCTACGCATCGATCTCGACGTGATGCCACGGTACACATCTCTAAATTTTTAATGTAATCTCTATATTATTGCTTATTTTATACAAATACATAGTTTTGCGTGTACATCCCGCAAATGGAAGAAAGAGGTATTTTAGACCCTCATTTATTAAGTATAGTTTAGGTCATGACGAGACTATTTTCGTCTACCGAGCATAGTTTAAGACTCTTTGCCAATACTAAGAGTTTTTTGACATAAAAATGACAATAAAACTTCCATTACGTATTTAAAAAATTATCTTTAAGTAGTGTTTCAAATATCGCGATAAAATCCTTATATACTAGTATAATTTTAACTTAATAACACTTTGAATGACCTGAGAATCGAACATGAGACGGCACATCAGTGGCATTCATTACACCATCCACAATTTTTCATTAAAACAACCACCACACAAACCGAAACAATATCTCTCAATCACAAAAAATAGCAACACAACCTCGCCTATACATAAACGCCAATCTATCTATCCAAGCAATTAGAACAAAACAAAACTTCAAACTACCTTCGAAGCAAGTATTTATATCTTTCTTTTTAGCACAAGCGCAGACCACCTAATTATCGCCTCGACCACGCACACTCATAGCCTAGCGCCTTAAAATACCATTCCACAATTTCCACCTGTAAGAAGTAACCACGGATTAAGTTAAAGATATTATCTGCACCAGACCACATTATTGCTTTAATTGATACGTTTTGTTCTGCAGAGGTAGATTAAAATAGTTTAAATCACTAATTCTCCGATTCAAGTCGGTGTTCTGCGCCTGAGTAATGAGATCCGAGATTGGGAGAGATTTATTGCGCGCGCGCACTCTCGTAATGGTTTTAGAGTTTAATATTATTGTGTGTGTGTCTGTTAATTTCGTAATTGATGTTTGTGTTAGCTAGTTAAGGATTGTTTTGGTATTGATTTATTGATGGGTACTTTTGCTAGGCATTTTTGATGGTTGGTGATTCCTTTTTTGTGTGCTCTGCTTGGTGGGCTATGGAATAAGTTTCTGCTTACGTTTACGGCTGATCATGAAGCAACAGGTTCGTGTATCGTGTCGAGTTAAGTTTTTTATTTCGAAATTTTTAATGGCACTACGAAATTAGGAAAGAGTCTTTTATAAGCATGAACTAAAACTAACAAAATTGTTGTAAAAATAAATTGTCCACATTACTTTTTGCCTTCTTCAAGCATGCGAATATTTATAATACGCTTAAAGTAGTATCATTTTAGTTAATTATATTTAAATATTCTCAATTTATTATGTATCTAATGTAACTTTTCCTATTTAAATCAAGCAATTTGCTCTGTAAATCTAATTTATATGGCAATAAAACATTGCTGGTATTGTGCACAATTGAACTCTTCTGTCTACCCGTTGGGGCTGTGTCTGTAGAAGCAAGACAATACAATACATAAAAATATAGCTAGCTCGTTGTTGTCCGCGGCTTCGCTCGGATAAATGTAGGTTAGGTGTGGTTAGGTTAGTAAAAGTACTTATTCCTGAATGAAAGGTACCTATGTCCTTTCTGTTTCCCTGGCATCGTGCATATGAAATTTAATGATGATTGGTCGAGCAGTTAAGGCAAACAAATAGACAAACAAACAAACTATTATAATATTACTTCGGATTAGGATAGGAAGCAAATTAATAGCTGTTTACTGAGTATATCTATACTATATTTTGTCGGCCTCGATGGCGTAGTGGTTAGTGTAACCGACTGCCACGCCTGAGGTCGCTGTTTCCATTCCCGCACAAGTCAAACATTTGTGTGCATGAACATGGATGTTTGTCTTGGTCTGGGTGTTTCTATGTATAATGTGTATGTATTTACAAAAAAAAGTATATATATATTTATATTTATCCATTGTCTAATACACATAGTACAAGCTCTGCTTAATTTGGGCTACCTAGATGGTGTTGTGTTGACGTGCGTATGTGATAGAATATTAATAAGTTTCTCTTATCACCGGTATTTTCTAACATATTATATTAGAACAAACCTGGTCCTTTGGGAGGCTTACACGAAGACATAGGTCCAACGTGAAGAGGCTCTTCGAGAGTTTAATCAAAGGTGGGATGAAACACCTACAGCGGTACTACCCGCGGCAGGCGTAGGACTATTGCTACGTATGGATTCTAATATATGGGATATTGGTTGTGTTACTAACAAATTTTCAAAGAGAAAATATTGAACATCAAATTGTTGCGAGATTGTTCAGTTAGTGAGAAGACTACTACTACTTATACGCGTAAATGTAGCGTTCCCAACTTTCACACACTCCTATACACTTTAATTTCAACAAACGTCAAGTTTACAAAATATGAAGACACGTAAAACAATAACACGAAACTATTAATCGTGTAACAGGGGATCGAGATGGCAAAAATGGCGTCTGTTCGCGGCGTATGTCATAAATTTGAATATTCTGGAGAGGAGGATAATATAGTGGGGTATTGTCATGACCGGCGCGACGGCGCAGGAGAAATAAAACATGGGGAAAAATCGCGGATTTTGTGTACCATCTACGGCACACAGAGTATTGAGGATAGCTAGAGAGTTCTCTTAAAGCTATGTACTAATTATAATGTCTTCACCACTAGTCGATCCGTGACCACGATTGGTGCAATTCGGTCGAAACGTCTGAAAATCAATAGGTATTTATTACCATTTAAATATTTAATCGCCAATAAGAAAGTAAGAAAGAAAATATATTTTATTTGTATCTCCATACATACAGGGTGTCCGGTAATTAATGGATAACCTGGAAATGTCTTATAGTGGAACTGATAGCCGTTTAGAAAAAAATATGAAAAAAAGTCTATCCTAACTACTACCTGAGATATGTGTTTTTTTTTTAATTACCATGTATAACTTTCTTGTTTACTACGACCATAAATGAATGAAATGCATCGGTTTTTTGTTGTTTTATTATTAAACACTAATTATGCTAATAGATAGACAGTCAAAAGTATGCTATGCTAATATAGCTTGCACATTTTAATATATATATATTTTTTTCGTTTTTCTGAACGGCCTTCAGTTCTACTATAAGACATTTCAAGGTTATCCATTAAATACCGGACACCCTGTATATAATCTTAAAAGATATAAATACAATTAAACAGAAGGAGGCACATATCGATCAAATTAGCCAACTGCGTCAGCTATTGTTGCAGTATAGACTACAACAGTGGTATTCTCGCAGGCCTATGAATAATATTATAATTTTATTACAAATACACAATAAAATGAAACATGCATAAAATGGGATAAAGGTTATAAATATAAACTTATAACAATATATTTTATGTATATTATATCCATACATATATGTATGTATAAAATAAAATATAATATAATAAGACCCGTTATTAAGTATTATATTACAAATCACAAAAGTCTAAAAACGTTTATAATGTGGATGCTACATACGGAACAGTGGCCAATCTTAACAAAAATCAGGCATAGGTAGATGCAGTAGATACTAATATGCACAAGTACGTTTACTCTTTCTATTACCTCACTATCATACTCCGAAGGGAGTAACTTCGACACGTTCGAAGAAAATACAGGACCAAGAGCTTTTCTTGCCATCAGGACACTACATCATTTACTTATTAGCTTTGGGATGCTACTAATAATTTCCTGATTAAAAATCTCAATAACTTTTTCAATCAGGGCTTTGAATCTGGTACTTCATGATGCGCAGCCATTTGTTTTACACTTAGCACGAGATCACAGAGGTAAACAAATTACTAAATTCATAATCAATTCTTACGTTATAAAGATTTACCTAGACTCTCGAAGGCAAATATGCCATGAGCCCGCCTACATATTGCTAATTATGTTATTAATTGCCATATAGCAGAGAAGCAAACCAATTACTGCCAATCGGCCTCAAAACCATACTGCATGTTGCAACTAACAATTTCTTAACGACAAACCATAAAAACAATTTGCTTTGGGAATCGAAGCCGAGATCTATTTATCTGCCGGTTGTGAACTTTTGTCTCCATTTACTGGATCCAAAATGAACAATTCTATTATTTGCCCTATAGCAGTTCTCTACTAGTTATAAACCTTCCTCAATTAAATCGTTTCAATCCATACATCATGAATACATAGTACCTACTTATACCTGAAAACCCTCTAATGGGTAGGCTGCCGCCAGTCCTTTTACATATAGTTTATCCCAGCCACCTGCAGGTCGTTAATCCAGGCTGTGAGTAATTTCATCTGAAGTTTACCAATACGCGTTCATCTTTGGTTTTTTTTTTCGATCCAGCAATCATTGACCTTTTGCAGATATGTCTAATCTGTTGCCATCTTGCTTATTTTGTAAGCTTACAAGTGAATCGACAAATAACATGTATTCCTATGTGTATACCTAGTTGTAGACCGTTGGGCTGCCATGCAGGGGTCTCGTGTTCGATCCCATGGCACGCTTCTCTGACTTTTGGAAGTTATGTGCGTTTTAAATAGTTAATTATCATTACTTAAACGGTGAAGAAAAACATCGTGAGGAAATCTGCATATCTGAGAGTTCTCCATAATGTTCTCGAAGATATGTGAAGTCGCAGTAGACTATGGCGTAACCTTTCTCACACTGAGAAGCAGCAGTGGGCACATTAAAACAGAGCTGATATTCTTATATCTAATTATACCGCCATAACGATATTCTATACCACCTTAAGTTCTCTGATACGTTCACACTCACCAACATTTGTGGATTCACAAATGGTTGTTCTGAGTGTGACTGTTCTTTGTATCCCTTGTTTAAATGTTTGTAGAGAAGGCGTAATTATTTAGCAAAATGAAACATGTTCATGCTGAATCTCCACAGGATACATGACTTTGAAATACGTCCAATTATAATAATTTTAATTAAATTGTTTGCGAGATAGATATAGATAAGAGAGCACGCTACACCTCATAGCTAGCAGAAACCCTCAAGAATATTTTGTTCAATCTGGTTAAGAAACCTGCGACCTTCAGATATACTGCAAGCGTAAGTTTTCGCCGCTGGACTAATAAGTAGCTTATTAATTAGCTCACTGCATAGGGTTATAATAATAATGACGTCCAGACCGAATTTTACGGCGGCCAATCTTAAAAGAGTCTGGCCATTTGCGTAGGACGTATTATAGTGCACAAGTATGTCCGCAAACACAAGTGCATTCTTTGTTCCCTAACGCCCATAGTCTAATGGGAAGCCAATCTGACACGGCCAAAGAAAGATAATGCGCAGGAACAATTACTTTACTTGCTAAGCGAGTACAACACCGCTAACTTCTTAATTCTATCCAGGATGCTATTGAACATTTCTTGAAAGTAAAACCCAAAAACATTTCCTTGGCCCGATTCTGAAATAGAACTGGAACGCTGAGGCAAATCAGTCGTATTTGCCACTGCGTAAATGATCAGTGAAAAGCTGGTATAATAGCTATCATTGCTCTGTATCAGAATTGAGATGTCTCAGTGAGGCGCGGCGGCGCGATGCGCGGGCGCAGGCGGGTCCCGCTCGGAATGTTAATATGCAAACCCGAGCTCGGCTCCCGACAATAAATACTGCTCATTTCTCAGCGCACCGCCGCATTTTTGTGCCACAGCCGATATGAGAGACAATAGTGGACAGAAAACTAATGATTAGAGACGGCTGCACGTATTTGGTTAACACGAAACGATATTCAATGAATAAATGATTATGTTTGACTGGAAATGTTTACTGTAGTCAATTATTTGCTGTGCATGAGGTCTCGGGTTCGAATCCCGGGTCGGGCCAACAAAAAAGTTAATGGGATTTCCTGTTAAGAAATCTCAATAGCAGCCCGGAGTTAGGAAGTTGGCGGTGTTAGTCACCGCCGTGCCTCGGAAAGCACGTAAATCCGTTGGTCCTGCGCCTTATCTCTCTCCGGTCGTGTCGGATTACCGTTTCATCGGATCTTGAGAGTTAGGGAACAGAGAGTGTACTTGTGTTTGCGCACACGCTTGTGCACTATAATATCTCCGTTAAGATTGGCCGCCGTGACCGTAATTCGGTCTGGAGGACATTATTATTTGGTGATGGTTCGAATGTTCCAGCTTACTTTCTTTTGACTGCTCGGATGGATTAATGGATTAAGCGGTCGGTCGCTTCGCCACAGCCACTGAGCTGAGTGTCGTTGTTTCAATCCTTGCCTGGGATAAAAAAATTGTTCCACGTCTGCGTATTCTTTGTGTCCATTATTTACAAAATCACGACTCAGGCATTATTGTACATTATTAGAGCCTCCTGCTCTCATCGGAAGAGAAAAAACAGTAAAGAAAAGATATACTGGCAACTGACTGACAATAGCACGGTTTGTATGTCTTACTCGGTAAGTAAGAGACCCGTAGGCTCGCATTCTGACCTCTCAAATCACTTTTCTTTCATGCCATGTTTCTTTCCTTTGCCCTAGGGTCAGCAATCCAAGTAATATCCCTGGTATTATAAGCATTCTAATTAAACTTATATACTGCTTATCAGCAGGCTGGTATTTTTGTTTGCCAACCTTATTGCGTAGTCAGCCAAGTCTTAGAATACCAGACATAACTAACAATCTATATTTTCTAGTCACTGGTGTGCCGCTATGACTCAATAAGTTAAAAATACTGGGTTATGAAATTAGTCTCTTGTAATATCACAGTCTATAGCTAATGTTAATCCATACAGTCTATAAACGATTGTCAACGATCATTGACAGGTTAAATTAAGTACCAATTATCAAGCTATTAAGTCGGTACGTTTCTCGGTTCAGTTGTCTTAGTGTGGTCATTAAATTTATAAATTTAAACTAATTTGTGGTAAAATCTGACATTATTTAAACCAGAATTGAAGTTTTAACTTCAATCTTGATAAATTGCTCATATCTAATATTGTCTTCTGTTTACGCGAATGTTATTCATTGAAATTAAACAACTATATGCGGATTTTATCGCGTTGTTTATTTATCACTGTATTACATAAATTTGAAAACTGTTACACTACTACTACCATTGAATTGTACAAATTTATAAGCTAATAAAATTATTTAAACTATTTATATTTAGGTTTACACTTTCCCCGACGTTTCGGTTGATTTTTCCTTTACTAGGTATAAAGTCTTTGCAAACATAGAACTAAATGATACCAAGTACACTTGGTTGCGAACAATCATTTGTGGATCACTAATCAATCTCGGAGACGAGGCAGAGATAGTTTGCGATATCAAAAGGACCTTTTTGCAAAGTCAATAATGCAAGTATTGCAAACGTAACTATTTATCATTAAAAAAAATTATAAGATCGACGTACTAACCTTCTTAGTTATAAATGAATGATTTGACTCACAGGTAAATATGAATGGGGGCTTAATTAAAACACATTTCATTGATATTATGAGCTGCCGGAAATCACTTAAAGGCTATAGGCTTCCAGTCACCCATTACGCCGGTTATTACCACTATAAATAAAGAAATTATCGTCAAATCGACTATAAAAACTAAATCCAATTAATTTTATCTCGAATAAGATCATGAATTTGTTTTATTCATAAATAAAAGAGAATATCTTCGGTTCAAATCTGTCCCTGGACTTTTTTGATTGAAAACTGAGTTTTGTAATACCAACCTGTGTGCAGCTGTCAAAATGAGTGTTATTCGAAATTCGACTTTAATGCAATGTAATACGGTGGTTTGGTTATATTTTTGTTTGTATTTATGGCTGCATGTTGGCATTGTTATTTCCATACGTCACATCAAGGGTGGATGAAGGGAACGCAGTTTACTATAATTAGTTTGTTTGTTATCTCGATCAGGATTATTCGCAATAGGGATAATTATAGAGTTGTTTTTGTTCAATGTCTGTTTGTTTTAATGTGATTATTAAATCACGTTGTTGGTGTATGATAAGATGATAAAATAGACTGAGAAATAGTATCTGTCTAACTGAGGCAATTTTAAATTGTAGATGCAGAAAGACGGTCTTTGAATTTGATAGGCAATTATAAAAGGATTACTTAATTTGCCGGTTACTGTCATTAGTCTCATGTCTACTTCTACCATTTGCTCACTTTTATTCCTTTTATTAAGAATCAGCATCGCCTAAGTAATACGCTTCTTATTAAAACAATAGGCGATCATAGACTACGGTAGCTGCTTACCGCGTAGCACTTCAATAGTATAAAAAACACACGCATACAAAAACAAAACAAGAATAAATCCATTATTCAAAGCGGTATCAACAACTCCATACGCTACTTATCAGGCCTCCAATCACATCTCTTGATGTGCCTGATGAATGACCGTTTTGTGATGTTAATACACAGATTATGTATTAAAACTACTGTTCCAACTACCCGCATACAAAAGACATAAACGACATCCGCTTTAATCAAAAATTCGACTCTACATTTCAAGATTTAAAATCGTTTTTCGGATGTCATAAATATGGTTTTTATTTAAGGTTTTGTGGGTTGTGTGGGGTAATGAGGTATAGGTTAGTACACGTGTTTTGTTATCTCAGATTAGTGCTAAGGACGCTTTGTCGAAGGGTTGTTGTAAATTGACTGTGAATGATTTATTGATGACGTTGACAATAATCCCTGATTAGGTTTTTCAAACTGGTGTGTAAATATTGCTTGTAAATGGTCAATGGAGATTGGCGATGTGTAAAAACGCTTTTAGATGCTGTAGATTGCACTTAAGTTATTTCTTTTATGATATAATAAAAAGAAATTCGTTTTGTTGGGTTGTCCTTTCTATATATAAAACGACGTAACAAAGCGATATTTTCGCATAAAGATAGTTTGTGGATAGGAGAGTGACGTAGGCTTTCATCCAGGCATAATTGTATAGTTTTGTAGTATTTTTTCGAACCAGTAGAAGTAGAACGAATTATAGATGATAGCTTTTGGCCGTGACAGTCGAGTCGTTTTTTAATAAAATCGTTACAAACAAACAAAATTAAATCTTTACTCTTTATAATATTAGTAAGTATAGATATGAGTAAGAAAAATAGTGTTTTTAAAGATAACTAAAGATATTATTAAAGGGGATTACATACATGTAACGCTAATCTCTTAAAAAATGAAAAGCTAATTGAATTGTAAATTAAGACTGCTTCGTCTAACTTTCAGTTATGTTACAGGCGGCCTCTAAGCGGCGATAACGTACATTGCAATTTAGAATTTTAAGTTGTTGAACTCTTATTGCCTTAGGTATACACTGCCGGCCAAAAGTTTAAGACCAGCTAAATTAAAGTAGAAAAATGAAATAAAACTTAAAAATTAACTGTTTTAAGTAGGTAACCTGTTTAGTCTTCTTATAAAACAGTGATTAGTAGATAATATACTTTAAATCCTTGAAGAAATATCAATAATCCATGCTAAAAGTCTGGCTTAAGTTAGTAAGGCTAAAGTTGGCTAAACTGATTTTTCATCAAAATATCCTTCTTTATATTGTATGACTTTTTTCACAAGTCTGGCCATACGAGCAATCAATTTGTTGATAGTGTCTTCTAATATATTACTCCAACTTACGCATAAAGCATTCCAAATATCTTCTTGCGAGAATGGGCCACGATTACGGATGTTCCTATCAAGCTCTTCCCACAAAAGTTCAATTGAATTGAGATCGGGGCTCTGAGAAGGCCACACCATGTTTTTTAAAACCCCTTGCGCCTCTTGCTCTTCTAAATATCCCCGGCATAATTTTAAGCTATGCTCATTATCTTGTTGGAAAATGAATCCATCCTCAATTAATCGCAACCCGGAAAGAACGGCATTTTGTTCTAAAATTTGATTGCACTGCTCCTTTTTCAAAATTCCTTCAATTCTGATTAAGTTACCAGTTCCTTGGCTAGAGAAGCAACCCCAGACCATAATTGAACCACCACCATGCTTGACTATTGGGACTACACAATCTGGCATCATCTTTTCTTGGGCGCCACGTCAAACATAAATTCTTTGTTTTGAACCGAATAGTTCAAATTTGGATTCTTTAGACCAGAGAACTTTTTTAAAATCTTCAGTCCAATCTCGATGGACAAGAGTCCACTGTATCCGTTTTTTCTTGTTTTGTGGTCTTAATAGAGATTTTCGAACGGCATCGCAACCGTACAAGTTCACATCTATCATACGCCATTTTACTGTAGTCAATGATAAAGGTTTAACTTGAGTTTTGTTCACTTCAATGAGGATTTCTGGTGCTGTTAGGCATCTATTTCGCTTGCTGGTAACAACGATGAAATTATCTTCACTAGAATGGGTAGCTCTCGGCCTCCCCGAGCGTAGACGATCTTGATTACTACCTGTATCCCCATATCGAGTAAATTATATATATATTATTGTACCATGAACACAAGTTAACTTCAGTTGTGAAGCAATCTCACGTTCGGATTTGCCTTCGTTATGTAAAACAACGAAGACAGAATGCACTTCACTACTAATTTTGCGTGCTTTTCCCATTTAAGGATGTCTTGGCTGTAAAAATCACAAGTTTAGACTAATTGAGATTGTTTGTGAACAAACCCAAGAAACCTCAGGTAATAATAAGTCGGTAACATGTGTTTTCGGGAACTAAATAATCCTTATTACTGACTAATGCGAAAGAAAAGCAAAGTAATTAGTGATGAACACATCATAAAAATATTACTACGACTCTACCACCTGGCTCTTGCGTAGCATTTGTCGGTGTTAGAAAACAATAGATGTTTACTGTCCAATAACTTGAAAGTAAACAGAAGAATGACTTCTTAAGATATTCGGTATTAACAATAGAATATGCAGATGTGCATTTTTTTATTTATCTTACGGGCTTTTATTACAATTAATAGACGATTATGTTGTTTAAGTGCGGTCTTATACGTTTGGCTGGCAGGGTAACTATCCATAGACCTTATATATAATTGTTTTAAAGCTGCGTGTTCTTTTTGTCTGTTCTTTCCTTGTTTGTAAAGTTTCCCGCGACCCAGAAATTAATCATAGGTCTGCAATTGTTAAAATTAAAATGTTACGATTGCTAAGTTCACAGTCCACATCCCACACGTCACCCATCGCGCGGCTCACCAAGCTACTGTTATTATTATCAGAATAAAAGTATGTATGCTTGTACCTCGTAGTCTATATTAATATTATAACGAGGAAAGATTTTTTTGTTTGTTTGTTTGTAACGATTTAACCCAAAACCACTCAACCGATTTAAAAAATTATTTTGTTAGGAGTCTTTTCCGGGTTGTAGACAATGAGGAACGCATGTTGTTATATATGTAATTTACTGGTACCAGAAGGCGATTGCTGTGCAGCGCTCATACAATTGCGCACCTGTATATAAAACTAATGCGTTAGCAGTCTGTCTCTACATAATATGTGTCGCTATATAATTAGAAAGCTATATTATCACCGAGTAAGAAAGGTACATCTATATATTAATACGTGAAGCAAAATCTTTGTACCTCTTTTTACGAAAATTGCGCGGACGGAGGTGTATGAAATTTGGCACAGTTAAAGTTTATATGGAGAAGGAGGGGCGAATCCTAATATTTTATGAAATATGCATTAGAAATACATTAAATCAATGGAAAAACACTACACGCACACATCCGTGCATTTGACTCACGCAGTCGAATCGCGTTCGTAGTATTTCAACATTGTTCGTCTGACGTCGTACAATTCTTTGTAACTATGGTTACTATACCTTATTTATATGTAATAGAGAAAAACAGAAAACAAAGTAGCAAGCTTAGGAATTTTGGTTGAATTTTAACCACTAGGCGACCGTTAGTTTTATTAAATACATAATATATTATTCAAACACGATATATTTTATTTAAAAAACTTAGTAGTAGTAGTAGTACTTTTACTAACATAACCTAACCTACGTTTACGAAAGCGAAGCCGCGGGCAGAAGCTAGTGGTACAATAAAAATGTACCGGTGCTTTGCCAGCTTCACCCAATTTCATCTGAGTGAAATTAAAAGCCCATCTCTATGAAGTAAAAAGTCGTTGGGTCCGCTTCAGGATCTGATGACGTCATACATCACGCTATCTGATCTGGCCACCGATTGATTTTCGGAAATCGCCTCCGAATAACCCACGCGATAAAGTGATTTACGTTGCTGACACACGCCCGCGTTGTTTGGCAAGCCAAGCATTGCAGTATAAATGATACATAGAGAAGTACCTAAGTAGGTTAAGTTTAAATGAAAGAAAGAAAGAAGAAAGAAAGAAAAAAGAAAGAAAATCTGCTGTGACTGCTGACTATGAGATTTCGGATTAAATTCGGGTAAGGTGTTATTATGGTTTTGTGAATAAATAGTTGGCGAAATAAGTATGTAATTCACCTCTAGTTATACCTTCGGGTAATATATGGGTGACTATTATAGTATAGTGACTATTGGATATTTAAACCTGATTCTAAGTATGTACGTGTAGCCAGATTATATAGGTATATATTGCTCCTATACTTTGACATATAAGTGTTTAAGGTTCACGTAACCCTTTACAGTATTTGTTAGGCCTTTAAGCGTCTATATACATTCATTGAAATTAAACTGCTATATACGGATTTTATCGCGTTGTTTATTTATCACTGTATTACATAATTTTGAAACTATTACACTACTATAGAATTTTACCAATTTATAAGCTAATACAATTACTATGAAATCTATTTATATTTAGGTTTACACTTTCCCCGGCGTTTCAGTTGCTTTTCAGCAGCCATGGTCACGGCGATCATGGTCTCCCCATCTCAATAGTAGTAATAGTAGTGTAATAGTTTCAAAATTATGTAATACAGTGATAAATAAACAACGCGATAAAATCCGTATATAGTAGTTTAATTTCAATGAATAACATTCGCGTAAACAGAAGACAATATTATGTCTATATACATTCTCAAATTTCGTATAGTTACCGACACCCCGATGATAGGTTGGTCTAACTTATACAGGGTTTGATTTCCGAATTGAATCCGGGCTCTTATAGTTGCACGCAAGCATGTGCTATGGCACCAACGAGGTCTGTTAATTATATTTACCAATTAATATACTTTATGTGAAATTATATTAAGTAAGTTAATGATACGCTCACCAATTGAAAGGCGTGTGTGTCCGGTAATGTTATCGATATTGAATCAGCGCTGCCGATTGGTCCGGTAATGGCACGATTATCGTATTAGGGCGAGCTGATTATTTTACAATTTTCCCTTTCTCTTTTCGCATTACACAAATTGTTTGTTTGCGCTCTGATAAAGCTGATTTAAAGCTTATATTGTCGAATTCATTTATACTCCATCATGAACATAAAAGTGTTTAAAGAGGAGCCGATTTATCTTAAATACATCGAATTATCATCGAAAACTAGAGAAAACCAATTATCTGAAATGAAACGTAACCAAAAAAAAACAGTTAAATAACATTGTATTTTAAATTTGAAAATGACTACTCCCGCAGTACAAATTATAAAATGGTAAGAATAAGCCGAATTGCCCGGGAACTACCACCATGATATAAGAAACTGGCACAGGCATACACTTTTATTGTGGTTTAGTTGATGATGAAGATCGTCCGAGTCTCACGTATTGATCTTATCAACTCTTTTGTTTTTTAGCTCATTTAATTACCCACTTTTTTTTCTACCAGGTCTGCAACATGCGTGTGATATCACTGGTATTGCCAGCAGTCATAGGCTATGACAACCGCTTGCCCTCTGTGCTACTAGCAGATGCCTTTATCTCAGCAAAAACAGAATCGTTAGCAGAGTAGTACATTCTATCTCGCAGGGTCGTTTCAATCCAATTAGCAGCAAGATGTCTCCAATATGTTTTGAAGCTAACAATAGTGATCTTTGTCTTTGCAAAAATGGATTCTCTGGCAGAAGGCCGCCTTCTTTTTTGTAGGCTCTTTTCAGTCTAATTAGCCACAAGACTCTAATATGCTTAGAACAAAAATATCTACTATTTTACTTAAATACAGCTCCGTTTTGCCTCTTTAAATGCGCATATCTTTTCAGAAGAATAACTCTGCAATAAAAAGACATCGTAAAGCCAACTTTGAAAATTCAGGAATACTTAGCACAATATACAATTGAGTGCGACAGAAGGCAGTAAAGTGAGAAAAAGGCACTGAAAATGAAACAGGTTATTAGTTGAAAATTACCGTTCGTCCTCCCTGTAATGTCGCCTGCAATAAAGCCTGCCGCCGGCCGAGAGCCTTCATAGATGTATAATGACAACTAGATATGAATACTGCTTGTTTATTTTATACCATGTTTTAGCAAGCGGTTATGCCCGCAAGAGTCTTATGGTATACTGGGATAAGAAAGTATAAAGGACGTGGTCTATTTGTGTACCAAGTTTCATCTAAATTTGTTCATTAGTGTGCTTGTGTAATAAACAACTAAACATTTTTACATCTTCGTAAGATAGGATTATTATAATTGTCTGTCTGACATAAAATATTCGTTTACCAGCCGATTACGAGGTCCCGAATGCAATTCCCGGTTCGAAATAAGTTGGATGTTTTTGTGGAATTTCTTAGTAGCATTACGGTGTTGTAGAAATGTGTCCAAAAGCTGGCAAATATAATCACAATAATCGCACCATTCACTGCCTTTAAAGATAGCTGCTAGTTATGTGTATGTAATAAACTCCTGCCTACCCTCCGTGCTAGTACCATTAGCACCGTACTCCGTAGTATTAGCCAAAAGGCTAATAGTTCACTCTTAAACGTGCGGGGTGCTGTATAAACAAAGAAACTACAAACATTAAGTACAACCTTGGTATAACCATCTGTGGACGAAAGCAACAATGCATGGCACATTGTAAATTGCGTGGGAGATACTTTGGTTCTTAGTTGTATGTCCAACACTGAAAGTATGCAGATGTCTTATTTCAAACCACGCTCTTGCACCTTCCAATACTAAAACATCCGTCCAGCTCATTGAAAACAGGGTGGTTGTGGAGTCTAAGCCCAACCCCCCTGGGGCCGGAAAGGGGGAGGGTTGCAGTGGGTAGGAGGGGGGAGCACGGCCTTAATTACCGCCGCTTTTATAGTTTTAATGAGTTCATTTTGGACCGGGGCTAACAAGCGGCGTAATACCTATTTAAACCAATTTTGAAATTAATATCGTGAAGTGCTGGACGATGTATATGTCGATGTTTTATATTTATGTAATTGTTCTTATGTTTTATTTATAACAGCCATATAATCATATACTTAGTGGGTGGGCAGGGATGGAGAGTTCTCACATATTGCAAGCTTTCTTCCTAAGTCTTATGTCACAGGATATCACGATTGCCATGCTGCTAATGTAAATTTTGAAACTCTCAATTACTTTGATCAATATAAGCATCTGGATCTATGACATCCTACTTTGTCTACTAATATTATAAATGTGGTAGTTTGTGAAAATGTTTGGATGCTTGTTATTCTGACAGTTATTCAGTATATTCAGATAGATCATGTCCTGGATTAATACAAGGGAACCTTTTTATCCCGGCATTACCGTGGATATCACATGGGCCGAGCCAGGTGAAACATACATTGTGAGAAAGTTTTTCATAATGTTGTCGTAGATGTGTGAAGTCGAACGACCCGTATTGGACCAGTCCGGTCGACCATTGTCCACTAGACTGGTCCAATACTTCTTAGTTTTTGAGAAGGGTTAGGCCATAGTCTAACACTTCTCAAAACTAAGAAGAGGCCTGTGACCAGCTGTGGGACACATGCCTCTTGTGAGTTTTTAAGAAGTATACACGGGTCTGATATCATTATAATTTCTCAAAACGTATTATTATGTTATATACTTACTATAATTTCATCGATAAAACTAACGACATCACTAGAAACTTTTATCAGGAGTTCGCAACTCGCGGTCGCGTCGACTATTTTGTCGATATTAATTAAAAAGGGGTCCGTACAAGTTTATATTAAAGAAAATTAAGCAATCCCCTTCTAAAGTTGGTAATGAATTTTCACAATAAACGTTGATGTTGGATCGTAAACCGCTTGATGATATTTTGTTATTTTCTTTGATAAAAGCCTCGTTTGGGCCTAAATTGAATTTCGCTACAATTTGTGTCTGTCGATTGTATAGAGGCTTATTTTGTTGTGTTGATATTTATGTTTGTTAACATCATGACTACATCTTACCGAGAAGGAATGCAGGGGATATCTCACTTATTGGCTATTTTATGTTTAAATTGTAATACCTTATGCTAGAATTAGGATGCTACTGATAGTATATTTTCTAAAAAAAAGATAATTATTTACTTACATGCCATTAAGTTTAAAATGTCGGATTAATAAATAATAAAAACCGATAGCATTTAGCTAAAGTTTATTCCCTTGCAATCTCTGGAAGATGGTATGTGGCAATGGAGCGGTTATTCGTAGATGTTTTGGATGGGCATTTATTTTTTTACCTTATTTCAATTCTAAACTCAGTTTATTATATTTACATGTCAGTATTCCTTACTTAGCTTCCTTATTTTATTTGATGGTCGGACAAGACATATACTCCTTCGAAAGTGATTACCTACACTTAATTATAAACATCTTTTCTATATGGTGAGTATATTCATTATATCAATATATTCCAAATTTATATTTTGCTTCACAATTTTTATTTGTATCAAATATTAGGTTGCATCGTTTTTTGGATTTTACCTTTATCACTATTAAACCATAAAATATGACTACTTCTTATAGTGATACTTTGTATGTCTTACCGTATGGTTAGGTACCTACATAGATATTTCTCTCTAATCTCTCTAAGGCCCTAACCCTTTGCCTGAACCTAGCAACTAACCTAAATGTAGCTTCAGTAACTTAGTAAACTCACTAACCTATATGCATATTTTGATGTTCATAAGTGTTACTTTGTGACCTAAACGAATAAATAATTTTTGACTTTGACTTTAATAAAATGTATATTTTGACGGAACACTTTCCAAAAATATTTCCAGCCTTAAATAACTTTCTATTACGCCAGTTAAATCTCTAATTAGACACTACATACCCATATAAAACTATTATAAAAAATCACTTTAACTATTATTCTCCTACAATATAGTTAAGAGGCGTAATGCCAAGCCATACATATGGAATAGCACCTCCGTACAACCACACACCCACCCTCTATCATAGGGTAGTGTGGGGTGGGTCCGTAATAGTCCCGCAATTATCGCCCTATTAAGTAGTTTGGGACCGCCATTCTACCCTGTGGGACACCTTTTGGGTATAATACAGTAAGTTTATATATTAAACTTTTAATATATGAAGTGATATGCTTAGCAATTAGTTGCTTGAGGTATTGTTATAGTTTTTTTAGTTAATGACTCGTAGTCACACTATTATGTGCCCTAAGGGGCATGTAAAGTCGATGAACGCGACGGCGCCGAATTTCAGGCGTCAGTATTTGTTTGAATATATTTACCAGTCTACATATAGTCGGCCGCCTCGATGGCGTGGTGGTTAGTGTAACCGACTGCCACGCCTGAGGTCGCGGTTCCGATTCCCATACAAGTCAAACATTTGTGTGCATGAATACGGGTGTTTGTCTTGGTCTTGGTGTTTCTATGTATAATATGTATGTATTGACAAAGAATTGTATATATGTATGTCTATCAATTGTTACCTACCCCTATACACACAACACCATTTAGCCCAAACTAAGCAGAGCTTGTACTATTACAAGCTCTGCTTAGTTTGGGCTAGGTGGTGTTGTGTGTATATGATAGACTAGCATATGAATCCCATGGCATGCATGTCAGGTTATACGTATTCTATTGGGTAGTCTAGGTCATATTCTATCAGTATGCTAAATAATCCCAATCGGTTCAACGGATTGGGTATTATTGGGTAACAAACATCTAGATATAATGTTCATATAAACATCTTCACAAACGTTCACATTTTTTTAAATTGGTGGGCTTTATTTAACCATGTACTTACATAGAATCAGGGTTTATCAGAACTGACTTCCCGGATTGCATTGTGTTGTGTTTTAAGTGGTTGCCTTGCCCCTGACAATTAACTGAGTGTTATAGGTTCAATTCACACAGGATAAAAAAAATGTGTGGTTCACAAATGGTTGTTTTGATTCTAGGTATTCTTTGCATCTGTTGGTGCAATGATTTTAAAGACCCTTTCAAAAAATAAATGTGTGATAAATATGGATCGCTTAGTAGGATAGGTAGTGTTGTAATGGTTAGGGCACACTGTCATTATTACTTGGCTTGGGGTTTTAATCCTGTTGTCGTTTATCAGGGGTATCATTCTACTCGAGCCTTCACGATCGGCCTTACGAATGACCTTATAAGGGCGCCAATACTTCAATGTTTGAGAATGTTCACGTGATCAAAAATCATTCCCAGTTAAGTTTTACTTTTAGTCTGGTTTTGGCTCTTACTTTGTCCTCTTGGATCATAGTTTGCCTGTGACGTCATTAATATAGGACTGTCTCTACTGAACTGAATAAGATGAACCGTAGCTTAGATGTTGGGTTTAACAACAAAACAAGGTCAGTGTAGTGTATTAATACGTTATGTTAAAAAACAGACAATAGATAGACCTTTAGATCTTATAAATAGTAAGCAATTAGTATTTCATGGATATAATTATATGAAAAGTTGTTGTAATATAGAAGAAATGAACATTACCATCTTCTAAGAGACGCTAATTAATTTTACCTAGAAATACTGTTTATTTAAAATCCTTAGAAGATTTTATCTAAATAGATTTAAACTCCGGTGTGTTCAGAACTATCCCAACTATTAACCATATTCTTGTAAGAGTAAAAGGGAAGAAAATATGCAAATTGACGGCAAAAAGCTGCGTTCTTGCGCCACTCAATCCTTTAACCCAAAACGTACCTAAACTTTATAATATTAAGATCAAATTTTGATTGCACTTTTGTTGAGTTTTGTTACTTTTTGGAAGAGAAACTGAGGGGCTATTGTTATGACTTCATTTGCTCTTGCAATCTGTTTGCTCTTTTTCACATATTGATTCAAAGTGGGTCGTAAGTAAGAATGTGGAGTATTTTTACGATTTGCCACCAGAATATGAGCAAAAAATATTATTTATATTGTCAATTGTTTTGTTGCTAGCAAATATTACAGGGAGACCAATAAATAATGATATTTGTATAGCTTTTATTTCTTTAACATACCCGTAACTGCGACTGGCGTAGAAGTTTCAAGTATCGTCTTCGATTCACATCCCAACTGGAGTCAAATTATCTGCTTGATAAACGTTTAATATATAGACGACCGGTGCGTAAAAATTCCGAAAGCTCATATATCTATCTCTTTCATTCCTATTCTTTTATCCCATCTCTTATATCGTAAAGCAAACAAAAACAGGCTACGTTTTTTAAAATACATCTCGCGCTCTAGGAGTCATTCCTGTATCGCAGGGAACTTTACAAAAATTCAAACAACTGACACAAAGCACACATTTTATCCTATAATCAAACCTACACTCTCTGTATAATGGCAGTGTCATGACAACCGCTTAAACAACATGCCATCCTTGCAGTTAATAGTTTACAGTAACCGCTTACCATTACGCGTACTATCTGTTTATTCGAAACCTTAAAAACTTAGCAAAATTGAGCCGCAAGTTCAATAGCTTTTTTACAAAATACTGTTTTTATGTTGTCAGAAGAAAACACAAATAAATAAAAAAAAAACTGGTCTTATATATGTAGATATTATTACCCTGAAACACATATGGCTCAGGAGGGTAGAGTGATATTTTTATTCCTGCACGTTCAGGAACCATATGTGGTTCAGGAAAGGTTTTTCCTGACACACATATGGCTCAGGAACTTATTAGTGCTTTCTAAGCGCAAGTTTCCTGAGCCGTATGTGGTGTGGACAGGAAACGTGTTAATACTATTATTACTTCAGCCTACATTATCAGTCTACTGCAGGACAAATGCCTCTCTCTCGCTTTTCCACATCTCCCACTAGTCTCTCCTCTTTAGTTCCATAAAAAAGTGCAATCAATTTTTGATCACGTTAATTAACTATATAAGATATATTAATAAAAAATAGAATAATAATAGTCTCTCTCTGTCACTCTCTCTATCTAATTCGTCCCGCCATCGACGCGGTGGTGCCTCGTTCTACCACGTTGCCACTTAGTACATCTAGGATCCAATCCGTATACCGAATATTATAAATGCGAATGCGACTTGTTTGTTAGTTTGTTACGCTTTCGCGCCTTAACTACTTGACCGATCATCATAAAAATTTGCATGTCACGTTGTCAAGGGAATAGAAAAGGACAAAGGGCACCTTTCATCCTAGGAAAAAGTACTGTTACTATTCTAAACTGACCTGCATTTATGCGAGCGAAGACATGAGTAAAATCTAGAATTATATGTATATAAAGAACATGCTTGTTTTAAAACTTTTTACAATCATCTCGAAGATGTGTGAAGTCTGCCAACACACACACTAAAATAACTATTAACCTCTGAGTCTTCTTCGAAGAGGTTAATGAAAACACTATGTGGGTCTGTGTGTCTGTCTGTTAGTGACAGTTTGTTAGTGACTGGCATAACTCCAGAACCACTGGACCGATTGACTTGTAACTTGGTGTGCAGACACCTTGGGGTCATACCTCGGTTGAGTTTAAATATATATGGGCCCTGTGGGTCGACCCCCGAGATATAGGGGTCACCCGGTCATAAGGTCAGGGGATATCCACCAACAGAGTGATTTGGAAGTCCAAGGTAGAGGCTTTGTCCAGCAGTGGGACATTACAAAAAGCTGATGAAACAAAAAAAAAAGGTCACATGAAGAGGTTGAATCCTGGGTTTTTACACCCATCTCGTTATATTCGATATTATATAAGTTGGTTTATATGAAAGGACACTGGTAAACAGCGAACCAATCCAGCGATTTTAATTGTCATAAGAATGACTGTGCAAATTACAATCATTAGCAGAGAGCGGAGTAATGCAAGGTCAATGATCTCAAATTTAAAGTTTAATAGATAGGTACTTATATAGACTCACTATTATATTACTCACTATTATACCTCAGTGGGTAGGCAGAGATGTATGTATGTTTTATGTTCGAAGCAGTGAGTTACGTCACTTTTTACACACTAATCAAACCCAAGAGCTCGTAACGCAAACCTACACGCCGCCGGACCAACGAGGCTTTTGCGTACACATTATTTATTCGTCAATGAAATAATTATTATGATTTGTATTCTACTGCTTAATTAATTTTTCAAATATAATATGTATATTCTTATTATATATTTAATCGAAAACATTTAATCGAAAACGATTCCTATACTATATACACTTCAATACTAAAGAGGAAAGATTTGTATTTCTGTTTGTTTGTATTTTTAAAAATTATTTTGCAATTAGAAAACTAGTATTTTACGTCTAAATTTGCTAATTTTTCAGAAGTAAACTAGGCTATATAACATCACGCTAAGAACCATAAGACTGGAGAAGTAATCGTAAACGTGGACTAAACCGCGGGATACAGCTACCAATATATAAAATTTAAAATAGCATGAACAATTATCTGAATACGGTTAAGCAGAGATGTCCTACCATAAGTATTTTAAAACTAATTATATCATTCTTATTTGTGTAGTTCTATACTAACTATCTGTCGAGTAAATTAAACATTCGGGGTTAAGCCAAGCCTGCCGCCATCTTTTGCACGACCAGGAATTTAAACTTGCACATAAACATCTTACAATCGTTACTAACCATAACCGCAAACTAACACCATTATACCATAATTAATCAAAACAAGTTTCTATCATACAAACACAAAATAAAGACACCATATTGAACTCAAGATATCTGCAAATTGCGTGGGTCAATATGGAAGTAATAAACTTAATGTGTTAGTGATTCGTTCAGCGGGGGGCCAATTGTGGAGCGGCCGGGGCCCCGTGGCTAATGGGGCCCCGCCATTATGCTATTAGCTATAAATGCGTTACGACTTTGTGCGGGTAGATTGGTTTTATATTGATATATTATGTGATGTAATTTTTTGGTGCTTGAAGCTTGATTTTAGTGTGGCAAGGGTTTATGCTTCGGACAGCTTTGGTTGCTCAGCAGTTGTGGATGCGATTGCTGTGCTTGAGGATCTTTGTTTAATTTCTGGGCTAGGCAAAGCATTATCAAGTTTTTGTGACAAATAATTTTTTTTTCTGATAAAACTGTGGCCGGTGGCGACACAAGGAGCGCTCAATGTTACAAGGGACCTACAACGACAGGTGGTGGAATTTGGGTATACTACACTTCTGCCTATCCTCTTGATGATATTGACTCTAAGGCTATGAATGTATATCTTATATGTGTGAAGTGTGGAGATTGATTTAAGTCTTTTATCAATTGTATACACAAATGACAAAAGATTACATTGGGGAACAGTCATTTTGCGGCATGGTAAGTTGTAAGTCAATTTTGTTTAAGTTCAGTATGCTGAATACGAGGAAAATATCAGATTTGTTAAATTGACTCTAGTTTATGAGATAAGACTATAATAATATGACTGAAAGATAGTCGAAATAAAAAAATAATTGCTTATTAAATATATATTTTAGAAGCAGCTATATAATAACTACAGGAAATCTTAATACACATGCTATTAACAAAAAAAGCACAAAAAAATATTAGAATTAACTTAATCCGCAAGCTTTTTTATTGTGTTTATGTTCAGGACAATCCTTTATTGAACTCAAGCAATAGTCTGCCATCATAATATAGCTGTCCCATCAGCCTTGGTATCTTTCTTTCATTGTCCTGATGGAACCGTTCTTTATGTTGAATGTCTCAAGAATCAGAGTCAATCCATACAAAGTAAATACATTTCGGGTATGACTGATGAAGGTGTATATAAAAACCAGTAACAAAATTAATGCCGCAGAAAATATATATTTTTTTGTTTCCCAGTGTTATATTATGCAACAGGCTGCAATGCAGAGGGTCTCGTGTTCGAACCCACGTCACGCACCGCTGACTTTCGGAAGTTATATGACTTTTCGAAATGATGTGCGTATTGATTGACAATTATCGTCTGCTCTGTGCCTTGGAGAGGACGTTGAGTCGTCCGTCTCGGCTGCTATAAACAGCTATGGCAGTCATTATTGGGAAGTCAGTGTTCTATGATATCCTGACTGGTCTAGCCTTAGGGTATCGTTAGCCTTCGGGTTGCGGAGGTCAGGTGGCAGCCCCTCCGTGTAAAAACTGTATCCAGTCAAATCCGGTTAGACCAGAAAAGCCGACCCCAAGTGACTTGGGAGTAATAAAGGCTAGAGAGAAGACGATATGTCCCGGTACCTGTATCGCCAAACGTGTACGCTCGGTTCCTATATTAAGAAACAAGTCATATTAGCTATGGACAGTTAAATTTTGAGATATATTTCATACAATATGTATCAAAAATTTACTATCCGCAGATAAAAGCGAAGCGGTAGCCCAATGGATAAGGTATTGGACTTGCGATCGAGAGGTCGCGAGTCAAATCCCACCCATTGCACTACTGACGTTAACCCACTCCTACAAGCATATACAAGCATTCTAGATTAGCTGGAGGGGTTAACAAGAATAACTAGAAATTCGAAACCCAAATTGCTATAAATCTTTAAAACAAACACTCGACGACTCGTTTCTTGATGTAAAAACCGGGCCTAAATGGCATTTATTCATTCCCGTAAAGCAACTCTTAGGCTAGGCTAGGCTAGGCTGTAGACATTGCCAGAGTAGTTACTGGATTTTCATTCTCAGTAGAGGGATTCTAAGGGTGTTTGGCAGTATTCCCAACATTCAGCAAGTCTCATGCTGTTTTAAATATAACAGATTTCTGATAAAATTTGGGCACCAGCTAATTCAGTCTTTCGAGGACATATGTGTGATTCTATATCTTTCTCTCAAAGTTACAACACAAGCTGTCATGTCATTCAACTTTCAATAGTAGCTTTGATCATTTGACACACATACAGTTGCCAAATATTGAATTGCACAGAGGACTCTATGTCTAACCGAACAATATTTTATTAACCCCTCATCAATACACATAATAACAATTTAATATACACCGATTCATCTCTCTAGAAAACCAATATACTTTTCTCCATAACTCAGAAATGTCAAGAGAATTTCAATCTTATGTCAAAAGAATAAGAGTTAAAATAGTGTTGGGGGAGTGTCAATTAATTTTGTATGTCGATATGAGAGTCGTATCATCGTCATATTTGAATCGCGTGCCATGATTCGGCAGATTCGATCAAAGAGACGCCGGACCACCTGAGTGAGTCGTGTTAGAGGTTATTCTAACTTATCGATAGGGTTGTTTACTTATCTTAATATTTAAATTGCACTTTAGACTAGATAGTTGATCAATAAATTTTAACTAACGTTTATGTACGATAGTAAGAGTACCGGGTCATACAATGTATTATATATCACAAGACTTGTTTTTTTAAATCTCATTTCTATAAGAACGCACATTACTTATTTGTGCATTGAACTGGTACGTGAACAAACTGTAACTTTGGGTCCTAAGCATAATATGAAGTGAGACTCATAATAATATGTTAAGATTTTATTTAGGAAAATAATTGCATTATTATAAACTGCGTTCCAGAACTATGAGCAGATTAGCAACAGGGTATCTACTGCCTATTTCATGGACGTGAACCACGACCTTTAATAATATTAAATATAATATGTACACTATGAATATCTATTAGCTATAAGCAAGTAAGTCATACTGCTTTAGTCGCAGCATCACCCCAGCGAGTTATTCTCCTAGCTTAGGCTAAGCTACGCACCGTTTACCATCAAGCAGAAAACAGCTTGCGAGAAAACGATTGCAATTTATTACTATTACTTTAAGTCTATCGATATCGACTCCTACACATCACTATCTTACTAAAAAGCGTTTCCAAGAGGCACAATCAACACACATTGAATATTTCTTTGTTACGCCGAGTGATTTATTGATTGCGTCTCTGTCAACACCGGCTGGCACTTTACACCAAGCTGAATACTTCATTTGATCCGGATTTTTATCGATAATAAAACTCGATCATGATTCACACCACTCGTTAAGTATATTTAGTATACAAATGATTTGATCGTTGCGGTTGGTACTTTCGAATCTCTTATAAAGGTGACTTTCTTTACTATTAATGATGATTTCACGTTTTATTATCGATATAGAAATGTGTGGATTGCTTGTTAGATTCAAAAGGACTGTGAGTTACAAATACAGTTAAATTAATACACTTCAGATATTTAAAATGAACTATGTTATACGGATATAGCGAGATATTTTAAGTTTACAATTTCAATATTATTAGCAGCTATATTTACCGATAACTATAATAGAATTTAAACATGACAGTCTTAAATAAATACAAATCTATTTACAGTAGTTTTATTTCAATGTATGTTCGCGTAAATGTAAGACAGTTAGTATAATAGATATTTTCAAGATGATAAAGAATCTATGGCGGCTTTATGGATACTTTTCAATAATAGTATCAGCTCTGTTTACTATTTTCACTTTTATATGTGGCAAGAGTAAGGCTATGGTCCACCGCGCTGGACCAGTGTGTGATGGTAGACTTAAGATGTCTTTGAGAACATTATGGCCGACTCTCAGATATGCAGGTTTCCTCACGACGTTTTCAATCACCGCTAAAGTAGGCGATAATTACCTAATTAATACATATGCCTGAGGAAAGTCAGAAGTCCGTGCCTTGGGATCGAACTCGAGACCTCTGTGTCGAAATCTAACGGTCTTCCACTACACTATCACTGCTACTTTTCGTTAGGCTATTTAATTATTTTTTAAGACTGCGCCGAGCGTAAGATGCGGTTGGACTGTATGACAGAGCTCGATATACAAATCGGCGCGCGGCCGCCATAGTAAAATTGTATGGAGGATTTGAAGTGCTTTTTTGATAATTATGTATCTTTATTGTCAACCAATAACTTAAATATTTGGGACGGACAAATTTTAATATAACTATTTATGTTTCGTTTAAGCTGTAAAATAGGATAGATTTCTACTGTTATAATTTAAAAATCATGTAACACGAGCTTGCGTTTTTGCATTTTTCGTGCAAATTTACGTAATTTTGTAGGTGAAAATATTAATTGGTTTTGTAAACACATTCATTGTTATGGTAAATGTATATTTTATATTTGTATTTAACAAAAAGTGTTGATTTTATCAACTTAACTGTGTCCGCCTGTTTTGGCACATTTTGCTCGGTGCAGTCTTAACAAGTGCTCCACCGGTTTTCTGTGTAATTTCGGTATCGTGGGGGACTGTAACAATAACATTCAAACAACGGACACAAAGGACATCTAGACTGGACAAACATTTGTGGGTCACGCTTTTTGTCCAGTGTCGGCTTTGAACTCACAACACCCAGTACCTACAGTGGCGCAGCGATAGTGAATACGACTCCTGTGCATGAGGTCTCGGGTTCGAATCCTGGGTCGGGCCAACAAACAGTTATTGGGTTTTTCAGTTAAGAAATCTCAATAGCAGCCCGGAGTTAGGAAGTTGGCGGTGTTAGACACCCGTAACTCGGAAAACACGTAAAGCCGTTGGTACTGCACCTGATCTCTCTCCGGTCGTGTCGGATTACCGTCCCATCGGATCATGACAGTTAGGGAACAGAGAGTGCACTTGTGTTTGCGCACACACTTTTGCACTATAATATTTCCTGCGTAGTTGACCAGTCTCTGTTAAGACTGGCCGCTGTGGCCGAAATCGGTCTGGAGGATATTATATTATTAATTTATAAATTTCTAATATTTGATGAAACATGGGTGTTTATTACCTTAATTTAACCTTTAGGTATTCGCGCGGGATTACATATTGCGCCAATTAAAAACACAAGTGCTAAGAAAACTAATCCCATTAACGACTAATGTTTTTCCTATATGGTAGGTATTTGGATCACAAAAGAAAACTTCAATTAACACAATAGGTGGTCTCATTGCTACTTAATATGGCATTTTATTGTAGGTGTAGTATTGCCAAGCTTTGTGGAAAATTGTAGACTGTTGTTGTGTTATATGTGACTAGCTGCTACACATGACTTGGTACATACTCGACTACATATATGTAGATATATATATATACCATTATAGGAGGTATTAAACATATATGCAGTTAGTAAAAGCTGTTATTTTGATATTACAAACAGACACTTCAATTTCATTTATTTCTATAGATGGTTGTTGTTTCTTTGGTTTTTGTATTATTGAATGGTTAAATGTCAATCAACCATTGTATTACCAACGTGAAGCTACTCTGAACACAAGCATTCTAACTTAGCCTTAGGAGATAACAAGAATACTAGTAATTTGTAACCCCAATCGCTGAGAGCAGCGATAGCTCAGTGGGGAGACCAACAGACTGCAATGCAGAGAGTCTCGGGTTCGAACCCACGTCGCGCACCTCTGACTTTCGGAAGTTATATGACTTTTCGAAATTATGTGCGTATTGATTGACAATTATCGCCTGCTCCGTGCCTCGAAAAGCATGTTAAGCCGTCGGTCCCGGCTACCATGAACATCTATGGCAGTCATTATTGGGGAAGTCGACACAAAAGATCCCACTGGGTCGAAGTGTCACCTTCGTGGCGCAGCGGTAGTGAATGCAGTCGCATTCACTACCGCTGCGGAGTAGAGCAGTCGCTCTGCATGAGTTCTCGGGTTCGAATCCCAGGTCGGGCCAACAAAAAAAGTTATTAAGTTTTTCTGTTAAGAAATCTCAATAGCAGCTCGGAATTGGCGGTGTTAGACACTCCCGTGCCTCGGAAAGCACTTTAAGCACAAACACTCGGAAACGGCTTTACGCCGTTGGTCCAGTGCCTGAGCTCTCTCTGATCGTGTCGGATTATCGTCCCATCGGATGACAGGATTTAGGGAACAGAGAGTGTACTTACGTACTATAATATCTCTTGCACAGATGGCCAGTTTCCGTTAAGATTGGCTGCCATAACCGAAATTCGGTCTGGAGGACATTATTATAATCAGTTGTTATGAGCATCGATAGCTCAGTGGGGAGACCAACAGACTGCAATGCAGAGAGTCTCGGGTTCGAACCCATGTCACGCACCTCTGACTTTCAGAAGCTATATGACTTTTCGAAATAATGTGCGTATTGATTGACAATTATCGCCTGCTCCGTGCCTCGGAGAGCACGTTAAGCCGTCGGTCCCGGCTGCCATGAACATATAAAATATGGCAGTCGTTATACAAGATAAGATAAGATAATCAGTAGTGTAAAACTAAACAATGCTATTCAAAGTAACATATTAGCATAAATTTTAGTCTAACTGAGTATCAGGCTGGATTACAATCATTTAATGATTGATGTTGAATTTTACACCTTTTCCATAAAAATAAGCTTGTTTTTGCACAAAACTTGTGTAAAACACATTACCAGTAGCTATCTATGCAAGCGTCAAATTGAAATACGGGTTTTTTAAAAGCATAAATTATATGGCAAATGGCTTCCAGGCTTTCGTGATTAATTATAGCGCGGTATTTTTTAAATGAAGTTGTTTTTAAGATCAGCCTTGTGAAGGAACCAGGTGTTATGTTGCTTTAACATATATATATAGTTTGATCTCCGACCAGGTTATTTGACCTACACTTGTAAAAGGAGTTTTTTCAGAGAGACTATATATTTTCATAAAATTTTAATTAATGTCGAATGTCCTATTAAAGGCTCTATCTTTATCAATAATTCATGTTTAAATATCACGTCTAATTAAAAAAAAATATAATTATTATTTGGTGTTATGACGTCACGGTGGTTACCAGTAATCGATCTATACGTTCTAATATACTAAACTAGCGAACCCGACATACGTTGTCCAATCATAGAGTCATCGATGGCATAGTCGTTAGTGTAACCGACTGCCACGCCTGAGGTCGCGGGTTCGATTCCCGCACAAGTCAAATATTTGTGTGCAGGAACATGGATGTTTGTCTTGGTCTGGATGTTCCTATGTATAACATGTACGTATTTACAAAAATGTGTATGTTTATCCATTGTCTAGTACCCATAGCACAAGCTCTGCTTAGTTTCGGGCTAGATGGTGTTGTGTGTATGTGATAGAATATTATTATTATTACTTCTACCGGAGCCAGTTATTGTGAATGTAAACCATCCACGGACCCGCACAAATACACACAAAAAATATCACTAAGGTCGTTCCACCCGTTTTGGAAGAGTGCGGTGACATACACACGTACAGAAGAATCCTCACTATAATATTATAAACTAACTGTCCCGACAGACGTTGTCAGGTGTACAAGAAAAATAAATAACATATCTAAACCATTCTGGAATCCACATAAATACACACAAAAAATTTCATCAAAATCAATCCAGCCGTTTAGGAGGAGTTTAATTACAAACACACGCACAGAAGATTTATATATATAGAGATGTGTATGTGAGTTTATTTATTTGTTTGTTACGCTTTCACGCCTTAACTATTCAATAGATTATCACGAAATTTCGCATACACGTTGTCAGGGGAATAGAAAAGGACATACCTTTTCAACATCCAGGAAAAGGGCTATTTCTGAGGGATAAATATTTATTATTAACAAAGTCTACATTAACGCGAATGAAGTCTCATGCAAAAACTAATTTCATAATATTGTCTTCTGTTTACGCGAATGTTATTCATTGAAATTAAACTACTATATACGTTTTTTATCGCGTTGTTTATTTATCACTGTATTACATAATTTTGAAACTGTTACACTACTACTACTATAGAATTTTACTAATTTATAAGCTAATAAAATTAATTAAACTATTAAAACTATTTATATTAAGGTTTACACTTTCCTCAACGTTTCAGTTGCTTTCCAGCAGACATGGTCACGGGGAGACTAAGATGGTAGTTGTCTCAATGTTCCAGTGTAGTTACTTCAAAGTACCCGAATATAATTTAATCATTGGTGTTTCTATTTACGCAGAATGAGCTCAAAGTATCATGAAGTCTAGCTGTGGTTTGTTTCTTCTTGGGTTTGTCTATTTGAAGTACTGGATCCCAAGCTGGTGATACATTCCAACCATCTTCTCTATTGAAATTAGGATGTTTTTTGATTTCAATAGCCTCGCGAAGCAGCCTTGGTAGGAATCGGTGTTCTTTAGCGAGAATATGTGGTTTGTCAAATCTCAGGTAGTGGTTGGTCCCCTGTTGTACATTTTCACACACGGCAGACTTCAACGAGCGTTTGTGTTTTAAGTCAGCTATCTGTTCTTTTATGCGGGTGCTTCTCTTGGTTTGACCAATGTATGAGAGTCCGCAGTCACAATCTATTTTATAGAACCCTGCACCTTGTAAAAGTAATTGGCAGTTGACGGATGATAAAAATTGACTTATCTTCGTGGGCGGCTTGAAGTATGTGTTGATTGAAGCTCGCTTCAAGATGTAGCCAATCTTGTCAGTGACAGCCCTTACATGAGGCAGTATAGCAGGCTGGTGCTCGACTGTGGTTGGCTGTTCTCGGGATCTGTGACAGCGACGCGGCTGTTAGAGCTTGTTGTCTTGCAGTACTTGCTTGACATGTTGAAGCTCGGCGTCCAGGTGTTTCTTTTCACAGATCCCGTGGGCTCTCTGAAACAAAGACATTCCCACGGTAGGTAACTGTTTAGGATGGTGCTGAGATTCACCGTTTAAATACCTATTTGTATGGGTCTTGTTCCTATACACAGTGTGGCTCAAAGTATGATCAGGATTTCTGATGACAAGTACGTATGAGAATGCTAATGAATTATTTGACGATAATTCCATAGTAAATTGGATGTTGTTATTAATGGAATCCTAGAACATCTTAATTCCATTCCGAAAGAGCTATGTAACATTTTTAAGTGTTAATATTTTTTACCATAAGTGAAGATGTTATATGCTTATAAATCACTAGCTTTTGCCCGCGGCTTTGCTTGCATAGAAGTAGGTTAAGTTATGTTAGTAACAGTACTTTTTTATATAAAATATATTCTATATTACTCGGTGATAATACAGCTTTCTAATGGTGAGTTTTTTAATAAATCGGTTGAGTAGTTTTAAATTAAATCTTTACAAACAAACAGATAAACAAATCTTAATAATATTAGTAAGTAGATATTGGAACCTAAAACAATGCATTTCTAAATTGTATCATCCCCCTTGATCCACTCATGCCCTTAATTCTTATATAGGTATGTGTCTCACAAATATTTTTCTTAGTCTAAGTGTACTTTATGTTTGTGATCTATTGAATTGCAGAAGCACACAGGCGGCCAGACACAATAGCTTTTTAATTATATTTGGCCTTTTCAAGAATAGACAAATTAACATTATGTTTGTAAATCCCCTCACTATATAACTTCCCTGAACACTAAAGCGAGAGATATTTATAAAAAACATCCTGACCCGGCAAACGTTGTTCTGCCATATAATTTCTAGTGAATATTTTGATTTGAAATATACTTTACGACTTATTCTCATACCTACCAAATATACATAAAAAACCTTAAATATCGGTCAAGCCGTTTCGGAGCAGTGCGACCACAAACATTGTGGCACAAAATTTTTATATACATATGTACATAGATATCAGAATATCACTATACAGGGCCTGATCCTTACAACAGAAGATGTGTATGAAAAAAAAGGAGAATCTTTTAATTATTTTGACGCAATTTAAAACATTATCAGAAGCTTAGATATAAACCGATACCATTTGTTAGTAAGAATTTAAATTAGTTGCGGTAATTACGTACACGGCTTATCAGCTTTGATAAAGTAATTAAAGGATCAGCTGCCCACGCACGAGCCGGTGTACCCACTACTAGATATTTTAATTACTATATAACTTGTATGCACGGGTGGCACCGTGGTTAAGCGGTCACTGCGCTATTGCTAAGTGCGCGTTTGATTACCGTATGGAAGAAAATAGGGCATTTTACTCTATATACGAAAAATCTAAAAATATATTATTGAGATAGCTTAGGCAAAAAGCAGTTGAAAAATGTTAGTTTTAGTTCATAAAATAGTAAAATAAATTTTAAAATTCAATTCAATGTTTTCAGCTTTTTTAATCTGTTTCATAACACCATTATAGTAGTCGCCATGTTATTACGTCATACGGCTGCCTCCGTGGCGCAGCGGTTGTATATGCGACTGCTGTGCATGAGGTCTCGGCTTCGAATCCTGGGTCGGGCCAACAAAAAGTTATTGGGTTTTTTGTTATGAAATCTCAATAGCAGCCCAGAGTTAGGAAGTTGGCGGTGTTAGACACCCCCGTGCTTCGGAAAGCACGTAAAGCCGTTGGTCCTGCGCCTGACCTCTCTCCGGTCGTGTCGGATTACCGTCCCATCGGATAATGAGAGTTAGGGAACAGAGAGTGCACTTGTGTTTGTTCAAACAGAGAGTTCACTTGGCGCATACGCTTGTGCACTATAATATGTCCTGCGCAGATGGTCATTCTCCGTTAAGATTGGCCGCCGTGACCGAAATTCGGTCTGGAGGACATTATATTTTTTATTATACGTCATACGGCTGTGTAAACTAAGAAGTGTCAACTGTCAACAGTGTCAACTGATCAGCGTACCTTTAATCTCTATAGGCTTTTTATTATTTTATTTTTGCATTCATGAACAGCACACCAACGATAAGTAGAATAATAACTCATTTTTAAAATATAAACAATTAACATAACATACAAAATATCACTGCATTTGTTTACACAGCCAACTGACGTCATAACCACAGAGCAATAAGGCGTCCACTGCGTCCAGCGTTTTAGTCAAATTACGCGCGAAATTTGAAAATGTAATCTTTAAATGCATTTTTATGGCACTTATCGACTGAATAAAAATTTTGTGAATTATTTAGTGCTTCATTAGCACTATATAATTTAATTGAGACACTTTTCAAATAAAAATATTGCGAATTTTTTAGTGCTTCATTAGCACTATAGAATTTCATTGAGACACTTTTCAAAAATAGGTGTAATTCCCTATTGTGTTTACAAATGATTGTGACATGTCTGGTTTTTGTTTATGTATAAAATTATGTAACTTCTGTTCGTGACTTCGCCCCTATAATAAAACTAGCCCTGTATATAAATTGTCCCACTGCTGGACACGAGCCTCTTCACAGTTTGAGAAGAATTAGGCTATAGTCCACCACGCTGGCCCAGTGCGGATTGGCGAACTTCATATATCTTCGAGAACATCATGGAGAACTCTCAGATATGCAGGTTTCCTCATGATGTTTTCCATCACCGTTAAAGCAAGCGATAATTAACTCATTAATACGCACATAACTTGCTCAGTCAGAGATGCGTGCCTTGGGGTCGAACCCGAGACCGTAGCAGTTCAACAATCTTATATTGCATGTCGGGCAAATATCTCATGTGTTAATCGAAAACATGGCCAATATACGTGCCATTGGCACAAGCTAACACATTTATTATATTCATTTAATTAATCAGTCAGCTTAACCATATCGAGATGTAAATAATGAAAAAAGTAATGTGACGCTAGCACCCGAACGATGGTTAATCACTATATATTACAAAACAAAATCCCCCACCGCGTCTGTCTGTTTGTTAGTTTGTAATAAACTCAAAAACAACTAGACGAATTTTCAAGCGGTATTCACCAATAGATAGAGTGATTGATGGGGAAGGCGTAGTTGTATAATTTGATCATGTTTCGTACTATCCGTGCGAAGCCGGGGCGGGTCGCTAGTGAGTAAATAGTATAAAGTTTCTAACCTGTACCTATCCTAAAGAGGCAGACAGAGCTAATAAAACTTACGTTACACCAGCTCGTGTTTCATCTACCAAACAGTTTCAGACAACTGCTGCAACTTTTTCTTAAATCGGTCCGGCCTTTTATTAATATTTCTGTAACATACATACACGGGTACAAAAGAATTATATAAATCATTCAGTTCCACGCCGCGTCTGTCTGTCTGTTCGCGATAACCTCAAGAACTACTGCATGGATTTTCATGCGATTTTCACCAATAGACAGAATAATTCACGAGGAAGATTTAGATGCATAATTTGATAAGGTTTTGTACTACCCTTGCTAAGCCGAGGCGGGTCGCTAGTAAATATAATAATTCTTCTCTCTAGCCTTTATTATTCCCAAGTCACTTGGGGTCAGCTTTTCTAGTCTAACCGGATTTGACTGGATATCAGTTTTTACACGGAGCGGCTGCCACCTGATCTCCGCAACCCGAAGGCTAACAATACCCTAAGGCTAGACCAGTGTCAGGATATTATAGGGCACTGACTTCCCAATAACGACTGCCATAGATGTTCATGACAGCTGGGACCGACGGCTTAACGTGCTCTCCGAGGCACGGAGCAGGCGATAAATTGTCAATCAATACGCACATAATTTCGAAAAGTCATATAACTTCCGAAAGTCATAGGTGCGCGACATGGATTCGAACACGAGACCCTCTGCATTGCAGTCTGTTGATCTCCCCACTGAGCTATCGTTGCTCTACTGATTTATAGCTAACTAATACATTATATAGCTAGCTAACTAATACATTTTGGGTTTAAAACACTATTTACAATTGTAGTATCATGGCCGCCCTACAGCCACGTAACGGTCGCTCCCACGTCTGACAATAATTACCATTAGAGCCGCGTTGTAATTGATAGTTTTTACACGAATGCATTACGCGTCACTACACCACTTTGTAATGGCAGCCATTGATTGGCGTCATTCTGTTATGTCTCAGATAATATATGCGTTTATGGGGCTTTTTTGTGTAATTGTTATACAGGTACAGGTTGTCCTAGAAGTCAACATCAAGCCGGAATCAGACAACAGGCTAAGTTATAATAGCTAGTATTTTAAATTTTACAGGTCTTTTTAAAAAGAATCAAAAATATCTACACCCTGTGATGGTTTTTTCACTTCTGTTACCTACTATAGATATTGACTTTATGAATATTTTTTTTTATTATGTAATCTCGAATAATCAAATAAATCGGGAGCTTAAAGAAGCAATATGCTTCTTTAATTTTTCTCGCCTGTTATCTGATGCCGGCTTGACGTCGGCTTCTGAGACATCCTGTATATTACGTGGTGAACAATTGTGTTATTTCCTGCGTGAGCTTTAAGTCCTAGCGGCCGAAGTTCTTCCCTGCATGAATACGACCGGCCACTCGCGTCATAGGACATTGTGCTCCATATCTTTAGCTCAACAGAATTAGCCTTTATTAATATTTATTGCCAAACAAATAAAATTTAACTTATATAATAAATGCGAACGTGATTTGTTTGTTTGTAACGCTTTGACACCCTAACTACTCAACTGAGTATCGTGCAATTTGGAATGCACGTTGTCAGTAGTACAGAAAAGGACACACGTTTTATCCAGAAAATAAATCCTATTCTCGAGGGATATCAACGTAAGAGCTGTAAGTCCAACCGCATCATATATCATTATGCCTCATATGTTTAGGTATATGTAACATAATTATCCCTTTTTAATCTTTATTAATTTGGGATATTAAACTAAAAATGTATGTCAAACAAATAAATACAAAATAAATAAAAACGTTGTATACTAAATTTTATTTGGGATCCTAAGCTATGAAAATTTTATCAAAGTCTGATTAATAGGAACTTTTTACGATAGACAGACAAAAATTTTGAAAGCATGCAAGCATGTCATTAAAATTAAACTACTATAAACATGGTTTATTTGAGAAACATAACTTTTAGTAATTTTGAAACTAATAAACTAAGGTGGTAGTCGTCTCATTGTTTAGAAGTGTAGTTTTTCAGAGTACCTGAATGTAATGTAATTATTTGTGTTTATTTTTACGCACAATGAGCTCAAAGTAAGAAAAGGCAAAACACAGTAAGACTTTGAGATCATTCTACGTAAATAGGAATACTAATGATTAAATTATTTTCGGGTACTTTGAAATAACTACACTTCAAGCCAATGCGACGAACGTCATCTTAGTCTCCCTGTGATCATGTTCGCTGAAAAGCATTCGAAACATTGGGATAGCGCTAATTTAAATGGCTTAATAATTTTAATAGTTTTTAATTATCTAAAAGTTGTATTTTCAAATAAACCGCGACAAAATTTGAATAAAGTATTTTTCATTCTATTGCTTTGGGTTAAGACGCCTCTAATATAGTCGTATACAATGTTGTTTTATTACCTCTAGTGACATACGAACCAGCTTACTTAGTGGTAAGTGGTAAACGCTGCCCATCAACTTGGACAATATTATGAGTAGACGCAGCTGGGCCGCTGGTTACAGTGATGATAGTGTAAGGAAACTCCAGTATCAGTTCTCAAGTATTTATTTCCTTTAATATTATTGTAACATAATTATATTTTATATTAATAGTTTACATAGTTACACAATATGCATACCTGATTTAATTCAATGCAATATCCGCCACTTAATATACTTTTACTTCACCAACTTATCCGATCGCCACACAACGCACGACTGCCCGTTATAGTTCCGCGCGTTAGTTTTATACTATCAAGCATAGTGGGGCAGTCGAGAAAAATCAGTGTTGCCAACAGAAAATAACGGATACAATTAAACATATTCAAATAATGCTTCTACATCGCTACATTTAACTAAATATTTCTATATAATAATTATATTCTACCTATGATTGCTAACAGCTCGGCCATCCTGATGTTAAAGCGAGACCCTTCGCTTTAGATTATGTTTAACAACAACAGGTCAAGCGATTCGTGCACAAAATTGTGGCCATGAATCGCTTGAAGTACCGTCGTTTATATTCGTAATAAGTATAATTTAATGTATTTTATTTATGTACTTCTTAAGAAATTATTATGTATATCCTGTTACATAGAGACAATGCTTATTTTTATCAATGTGAATGTACACATTTATAACTTATTATTAAAGATAAATTTATTTGACTCAACATGTGTACGATCAGGTGTTACAGATAGGTATTTTTTGTCTCAACATGCTCTGTCTTGTCAGACATGCAAATGTATATGCTTAATAAGAATTTTAAAATTATGCTGGATCTAATATTATAATTAACATGTCAATTAAACGTCTCTTAACAATGAAGTGAGATATATTATGAATAGGTTAGTTCAAATCCGTACAATAAATATAAAAATTAATTAATTAATAATTCATTTCCAATAATAGAATAGTAATAGATAAGTCAATAATTAAGAACATGCCAAATTAAATTAGATCATGATAGACGATTATTAAAACAAAGAAAACAAATTATATAAGATTATCACATAGGAGATCATTAATATTATAGTAGCATTTATGCAATAAATAATAAATTTCTTAAATTACGTTTAAATACGTTAACATTAAGGTCCTTAAATTTATTTGGTACTTTATTGTATATTTTGGGTGCTATGCAGAAAATGCTATTATAATTGTTTTACATAATATGTATGGCATTCATACATTTATTTTAAATCACTGAAATATTATATAATTATTGAAAACAACCAGTGAGAATCACTGTTACAACTATTATGTTATCAATTCATTATTTTAGAAATATCTTCATTTCTCTGAATTTACTTAACTAGAATCATGATTTCTATCGTATACCAAACATGGTTTTAGTTTATCTATTGATACAATATTCTCATAGCGAGGTCGATGCGCCTTTAACATTACTTAATACATCTAAAACTGTCGAGACGCGGTTATTAATTAATTTACTTAGTTTATTTAACGGTGCCGAGTTTTGATATCGCGACTTCCCGTGTTATCCACGTTGTCGCGACACCTCCCTCCTCGGACTTTTACGATTGTGCCGAGTTTTGATGTTACGACTCCCCGTGTTATCCACGTTGTCGCAACACCTCCCTCCTCGGACTTTTATTATTATGCCGAGTTTTGATGTTACGACTCCCCGTGTTATCCACGTTGTCGCAACACCTCCCTCCTCGGACTTTGTGACTTACGATTAAAAGAGTGTTTGTGGATTTGCCTCTCTCACCGGCTCCCTTCCACTCCCTCACTCTGTATTTGTTTTGAAGTCTACCCTTTTCCGCTTTCATTATCGCGGTTACTTATCATCAGACTCATCCATTAGTCTGAAAATTAAGGAATGATCGGCAGTTTAAATTCATTAATTAAATATTTATCATAGTTAATCTGTCAGGTATACCAGACGTAATAAAAAATATCGAGTCATGCCACCAGTATGTCACTGAGACTCAATAGGTTAACTTTAATATTACCGCTGAAACCTGTCAGCTGTTTGTGATTTGGAGTCAGTCAACAGTGATACCATCTCCTCCCCTGATCATGAAGTTATGTATGTGTCTTATTTGGTTGATAACAATAACAAAAACACATTCATGCCCTGAGACCAAACACCTATTTGGTCTGAAAACATGAATACATCTTTGTAACCCACACCTGTAGGTTTCAGTAGACGTTAAAAACGACTACATTAAACGCTCAGTCAACAGTCATTTCTTTATGGTGACAGCCTATCTGTCACTAAAAAAGATGCAGTCTATTTAACAGAAGTATAATCATTACATTATAAGGTAGGGTGTAACTTTATTCTGTGTGCATTACCATAGTCCTATGTATTAACAAACGAACAAAAATAGGAATATTGAAAAATTTAATTTACTTCTTTAAATACAGTTGTATATGTTATAACAATTTTATTTCATTCTCGACACTAACAAGTTTATTAGTAGATTTTTATTGACTAAAGATACATCGTTTCTACCTTATTTTTATAAAAAGCAACTTGCTAAACTATTAGCATTTAATATATTATGCAGGGACCCAGTTACCAGTAGAGTAGTGAAGGTTATAGAACATAGTAGTATTATTACTACAGATCTTAGTGATACATCTAGAAGTTTAAACTGTTAAACGAGACAAAGGACAGGCATACACAGTATTAAACTAATTCATTAAAATATTCAGGGTCTATCCGGTAAGGAGTTAGAATTAGATTTATTTTTAAACATAATATTCAAGTATGTTGCATAACTGAACATTGGTTAAAAAGTATTCAATTAAAATTTATAATGAGTATTATTCAATGGTAAGTGCATTTTTAAGAGAATTCTATATATGGTGGCTCTCTAATATATTTATATAATGATGTAAAACGTAAAGAACTTAAAGATATAGTAAATCTTTCTATCGTACTGATGAATTATCCTGTGTGGAACAAAAGCAACATACCATAGTTTGTGTGTACTGTCCACCGCAGAGTGACTTTAGTGTATTCGTAACAGTAGTACAGGATATTTTAAATCGTTTGAGTTTTAGTAATAGGAATATAGTAGTATGTGGTGATTTTAATATTAATTTCCTTGAGCAGTCAGCTCTTTCTGTGAAACTAATTAGTTCATTAGAGTCATTTAATTAAAATATCTATTTTTGGAACCAACCAGGATTATTTCACATTCTGCTATCTGCTTAGATAATGTATTTTGTGACTCAATTTCTAAATACGGCCGGGCCATATTAAGTGAACCGACATCTGACCATTGTGGTCAAAGGGTAGATTTTTCTGTAAATACAATGCTTAAAGAGAATAAGATCACATGTAGACCAATGACCTGTAATCGCTTAAAGAAATTTAATAATAAAGTAAGTGTCAAGGTTCTCAATATGGAAGGATATCCTTTCTCAGACGAAGTATATGAGTCTTTACTTAACATTATTACTTTAGAATATAAAAATATTATTAAATGTAAGACCTTTACTAAGAATAATAAGATTATGTTTTGTGATCTAAATTATATGATATGAAAAATATTCTTTTTTGATCCTAATTTTATTCAATATGTTAAAAATTATTTAAAATGATTTGTGCCACTGCCAAGTCCCTTTATCTAAAAACTAAAATACGAAATTCTAGTAATAAAATCAAAACTACTTGGAATATTAGTAACAATGAAACAGGACGCAGCAAGGTGCGTGATAATACCTTTGAACTTAATACAAATAATAACAATAGGAATTCTATGACGCCTATTAGAGGGTTTTAGTTTTCTTCTTTTTTATTTCTGTTTTATAATATTTTAGGTATAAGTTAGTTTTATAGAATTGTGTTTATATTATGTAAGTATATAATTAATAATTTGAATTGTGAAAAATAATAACATAATTTCAAATAATTTGGAAATAGCCGACACCTTTAATAACTACTTCGCAAAAATAACTTTAATACAACTAGTACCCTAAGGTCTTGCCCAGCTCGAGCAGAATACTTGGTTATCGACAACGTGGAAGAGTAAGATACTATTCAGTTTTGAACGTGTACATCCATATCATATAATAAACGTATTTAAGTAACTTAATTAAAAATATCTGCTAAATTCAGGGGTTCCTATCTCTGCAAAATTTGTTGAAAATATTATTGTCAATATAGCGCCACACCTAGCTGCTATAATCAACGGGGCATTTTAATGAATATGGGCATTTTTCTTAACTTAATTAAATGTAGTAAAATACTACCTTAATTTAAAATTGGATATCAAAGCGATCCCAATAATTTGAGGCCAATTTCAATCAGTAAAGTATTTGGGAAGATTATATTACAGCAATTAAAGAGCCACTTTAGTGTAAATGATTTATTTCATACAAATCAATATGGTTTCAGGATTTGTGTGAAATTGTTTTATTCGTGGATGACAAATCCCTTATTTTTAAAGTAGACTGAAAACCACCGAATTTATGTGCTGTTAACGATTTACTCGCGCAAGTTCTAGACTGGTTTACGACGAATAATTTACTACTAAACTTTACACTGCCAAATGTAAAGAGTCCTAACGTAAATATAAATTTAAAAACTTTAGATGATAAAGTTAAGTGAGGCGCTCAAATATCGTGTCTTGCAGGTTTCTTCTCATAGTGCCAACCCTTTGCCTGAACCTAGCAACTAACCTAAATGTAGCCTCAGTAATTTTATTGACCTTTACTAATTTTTAAGCTAATAAATAACCTAGGCTAACTTTATCTATGAATAAAGTTTTATCTTATCTTATCTTATCTTTGTGAACTAAATGAATAAATGATATTGACTTTGACCATGAATTCAGCTCATCCATGAAAGCTTTAATCTTTAAGATAGTATATAGTTTCATTGTGTTTTAATATTGTAGGTATCGATTGAAAATAAAAGTAATAATATATTAATAATGATACCTTCAATCTGTATGTCAGTATAGTGCATATAAACATAGCGCACCAATATGGGCAAAAGCATTAACAAGTCATTCCTCTTCCTAATACCATTTTTGATGGACATATAGCAGACTGCACCTGATAACACATCCCCAGAGAGTAGCTCTGGCTGGATATAAACAGTGCCGAGAGGAGAAATACCGAGGAGTGCGCCAGCCAAATTCAACCTCATCAACCGCAATAATGCTACATATCCATAAGTACACAGTACATTATCAAGTAAATACGTCGCTTACCAATAGTTAGCTACCAGGGAGTGCCTTGGCCAAGCCAAACTACGACGCCGACACAACGAGTCCACCTAGCATCCAACACACTTATCTGTAAGTCTCATAATCGAGACGAAAAAACAAACCAACACGAGTGTCGTAGTTGACTTTAACCCATCAGGACGGAAATATAAACAAACCAAATTGATGTTAAATCTGTTAAATTTATCACAACTTTTCAACGTTTTCACACGATACCTTAATATTTCTTAAAGCATTTGGCGTTCGATTAATAAATAATTGTTTGATTTAAAAAATCTTAGACGAAAAGTGAGGTTATTTGTCAGATGCCAAAATATCTATAATTTGGAGGAATTTAAATTAATCTGTCAGTAATAATGACTAATCCTATCCCTTAGGTTATTCTTTAACAATGTAAAATTATGTACCTACCTTGCATTTTTTTTTTACTGTATGTATCGATCTACTATATTCTGTTTGGTCAAAAGCGGATATCAACTTTTTTAAATTCAAATAAGTAATTAATTGTTTTACAATTGATGCTACACTTGGACATCACTAAAATGTCTATGGTCATGTCAATGAACCGTTTGTATACCTTTTGATTTTGTTGTATTGAAATCGACTATATCGCAATACCCCATACAATGCGTGACAAGTCAAATGTTGAGAACCAATTCTGAACGAAATGTATATATTTTCTTTTATTTGTTCATAAAAGTTAAATTTGCACGTGGGCTGGGATAAACGAGTGCCTTTTGAAAAAAAATTACCCGTCTATCCCACTTCTGAATTGTAAGGAAACTCCAGTATCAGTTCTCAAGTATTTATTTCCTTTAATATTATTGTAACATAATTATATTTTATATTAATAGTTTACATAGTTACACAATATGCATACCTGATTTAATTCAATGCAATATCCGCCACTTAATATACTTTTACTTCACCAACTTATCCGATCGCCACACAACGCACGACTGCCCGTTATAGTTCCGCGCGTTAGTTTTATACTATCAAGCATAGTGGGGCAGTCGAGAAAAATCAGTGTTGCCAACAGAAAATAACGGATACAATTAAACATATTCAAATAATGCTTCTACATCGCTACATTTAACTAAATATTTCTATATAATAATTATATTCTACCTATGATTGCTAACAATAGTGTTCGTCTGAAGAAGGACAAGTCATGGCACTCTAACAACACAGCGGCTGGTAGCATTATAGTATTCCAGAGCCTGCAACAACTGACACAAAAGACACTTAGGTGTCCTTTGTGTCCGTCGTTTAAATGTTTGTACAGGAGTTTGTGTAGAAACATATAGTTAGCAAAATGAGCACTGAAAGCATACCGTAAAAGTTTCCAGATAATAAGAATAAACCTAAAACGTTTTCAGCATATTGCCATTGTACAGAGTTGTACTAAGTCTCCCCGCAACCAGGGCTGCTAAAAACAACCAAAACGTCTGGGAATGTGCAAATCAAAATATTTTAATAATTTAATAGTTTTACAATTATATAAAAATAGTATCCAAAAATTTGTGTGATGTGCTTCACAAATAGTTGCCCCGAGTATGGGTCATCCTTATGTCTATTGTTTGAATGTTTGTAAACTCCACCGTGATACTGGATTTAGATATACGTGTGTATTTCTTACGTTCCGTGCCCAATTCCTTGGTCTGGCTATATGTTAGTGTATTCTTCTGTTAAATATCCAATTGAAGAAGTTTAAACTACTAAGTACTGCGTAGATAAATAAAAATACATTTTACGCGGGCGTTCCGTGCCTATTATCGCCATAACGCATTTTTTTTTATTTTGCCGACTGTGGCTAAAGAAAAGAGTGTCATATTTATGGTAAGAGAAATTACCTTAACGAGTTAGCTAAACCGAACACTTCGTTTTTTATAATCCGTTTAACAATCGGTTGTCATAATCTATGTTCTCACATTAATTATAACAGTTTTTGTTGTTAGTAGTAGTGCGAATACTAAGAATCTGTATCTTGAGAATATAAGATGATATATAGAGTCACAACTTTATTCATGAAGGGTAGGCAGAGGTGTCAAGACAAGGCTTACGAGGGTCGACTGCTGACATTGCTTAACGCTCAGCGCTCAGCACTTATTTTCACAGCACCAAGAATTATCTCCATTTTACCAGAAATGTTTTAAATTAAGTAATAGAGAAAAGTGCTTCTATTGCCTTCTATCGGGTACACACGTTGCTGACAGGAAAACTCAAAAACATTATACCTGATCCGGAAATCGTAACCGACGCACGAGCGCTGTCTAAAATTCTTGCTAAGCTAAAATTTATATGTAATAGTAATAATATGAAAGATGGAGCTCAGTCATTTAAACCTGAGATTTTGCTTAAATTTAGATAGTCTGGTAGAGATATTAAAGGTTTTCCAAGATTGGTCTACGTGGACAGTCTTGGGGAAGACCGGTGTCCAGCAGTGGACGTCTTTCTGAGATCATGATGATGAAAGCAGTCCCACTGGGAAAGGATCTTCAACCTACAGAAGAACGCAGGCAAGCAACCTCGTGTTGAATTCCAGCGGTGAATAAGGTTTCCCGAAACAGAACAATGTGTAGTAAGCAGACTTCACTTTCCTTTATGCCTAAACAGTATTTCCTGTCACAACTACTTAAACTCAAAACTTCCATATTTTTATCCTATTAGCAACTTCACCCTAAGTACATAGTTTGTTGTTTAATAGACCTGTAGAAATTAAATGGTGGAAGTCGTTTTTAAACAGTTTATTCGTAAATAATTCGACTCTGGTCTATCAAATTAAACTATTTTATTTTTAAATACTGAAGTTTCGACATATCAGACAATATTTTCAATTATCTACTTCGTGAGAATTAGTCACCTAGATTTACTAGCGATTTTGATTGTTTTACTAAATCCTTGGCGTACCGTATTTGCAATCTCTTACTAAGCATAGTGAACCATCCTAGACAAAATTGACTCATGGCCCCAAAGAGGTACAAGAGGTAATAACCTCAGTGGCGCAACTGTAGCGAATGCAACTGATGTCCCGAGTTCCATTCCTGAATTACAAAAAGTTAAAGATCTTGCCTGTGAAGAAATTCTCAATAGTAAACCGGTGTTAGTTAGTTACATTCATGCCCCGGAAAGGATCCATGCATCGGACTATAAGAGTAAACGAAATAATGAATGCACTTGTGTTTTCTATGTAACCTTATGAGTAGGAAACACAAATAACTAAAAAAAGCTCACAATTTCGTTTACTCTTGTTGTTGCTAAGTGTTACTTGAACCTAGAACCGCACGATCAGCCATAACCGAAAGCGCACTCACACCAACAAGGAAATAACACATAACTCAATTTATTTATATTCCATTTGCTCCAATACACTTACTCAATTAACCATAAAGTTAATGCAGCATTACATTTGGCGTGGCAGCTTTGCCGGCATGATTGCCGTGCCGTGATTGCCGCTGCAATGATTGCCGTATTGTGTCCACCCGGCGAGGTGCGAGCTGTCACTCAAACAAACATGGGTTTACTTGTAAACAATGCTTTTGATGCTTTTGTCGTTGGGACTTAGTGGAGAAGAGATATAAGTAAGATTTTGATGAATTGATTATATCAACGGTGATGGAATTTGATTTTTCTGCTTAGAGTGCGGATTTATTTTGGTCTTCTTTTTGCAGGAGACAATTGCCGCACTTTAAATTTTCCTTGTGTCACTTACTTTATTCATATGAAACAGCGTACATTGGACATAAAATATAGGTATCCGAACTCGAAACTACCTACAATTTTGAAGTAAACATTTTTATTTAGTTTTTGCCAATTAACAAAACTTTGTCAAATCGAACCGCACTTGGCGCATTGGCAGTGGCAATGTTTCTATTTAAATCACTGCGCCTTCGGTGCCTTTAATAGTTATCATGCTACTATTAATGCGCTGAGTTTTGCGGGATGTATTGACTAACGATTCGATTATATTGACGGTACCCTACGAGGTGCTTCATGTAATATATCCTGTGACTTATCGTATAATAGCAGGTTTCGACTCTTGGCTATATGCGAAGTGGTGAACAGAGATATGTTACAACTATATTTCGCCAACCACATTTTTAGTTCCTACCTAATAGGAATAAGCTTCTTAGTTTCAAGATCCAACAAACTTAAACTCCATCTTACTTTAAACGAGCAAAAGAACCGAATAATGGCCAACGCAAGAACTGAATCTAAATCACATGATCTCCATCCATGCTTACACTACACCTAGACGTAAAACTCAACAATGTATCACAATTATTATCGTATTTTCACGCTCGAATAAAACAGACAGGTAGACAGCACATCACGCAAGTAGTATAAGTGAATAAATTGAAAAACGAAGGCTCACTGTACAAGATATCTAGATAATAGACAATAAAACACGCCACTACATTCCACGTTACATTGCTTGAATTTATTAACTCTCTACTTGAATGCCGAGCTTGATAAATGTCGGATAACTTAAACGCAAAATCGTATAAAAGAAACTTCGACTGCGAGTGCATGTGTAATTGGTGATTGTGTGGTCTCAAGTTTGATTTCCAGGACCGCGTGAAGTTTTTGTGCCAATTTTAGTAGCAGAACGGAATCTGAAACTGTACTTATAGTTAGAATGCTGTTTTACTATAATCGGATTCCTAAAGTAGGCGCTTCGGTCGAATTAATTATATTTTTTATACTGGTACTATTATAAGTGTAAATGTTTATGAATATATTTGGATGGTTGTTACTTAATTGCGGGAACATTATTGAACGGATTAAGGTGTTACACAGAAAGAACATATTCTGGATTAACACTTTTTGTTAATATTCTGTTATGTGCTCCCCATAATAATAGTTACGGGATAAACCATAAGTCACAGACTACTTCTAACATAATAAAACATTTTATATTAAATCATATACATTAAATCAGCGATCTAATGCGAATCATCTAGAGTGCTTATAGAGACGAGATATTCACTAAAACCACTGATAACTAAAGCCAAAACCAAAATATATTTTTTTAACTTATACCACTTCTGTTCCGGGGCCTAACCGCCTACACAGTCACTAAAATTATCCAATAAAATTGGATTTTGTCCGGTACGATGCACTGGGGGCGAACAATGACAAGTCAATCATTTTAACATTACGAACTGACTACAATGCAGCTAAGTTTCACGAATGACAGACAAATTTTAATCTCGAAATGATGGATTTATTACAAAAAGTGGCAAGATCGAGAATCGAATTGCACTTTCGAGACTCGATTTCGCAGGTGTAGTTTAGGAAGGATTACCGATGTGCTTGTCAGTTTTTTTATTATGATTGATGGTAAGGATATGTATAGAAGTGTAATATAAACACGTTGTACGATATTGTGGGAATATAATCGAATGTAAAGGTAATTTTTTTTCATACAATTGTTTGTTCCTTGTGAAGTGAACATGGCTTAATTTATATTGATAGGCATGTCTGCATTACCACCCATGGTATTATCTATTGGAAGCTTATATGGTATTATGATGGTGTTAAATTGACATTAACGATATTATTTTGCTTGAATAGTTCATACAGTGTGTAAAACAAAATGGATAGATACTTTGTAGTTGATAATAGAAGATTTATGTATTAGTGATATTAAATGTGATATGTCTTCATTGGGCGACGATTTTAGTAGTTTATCATTAGTAAAAATTTTAGACATTATTCTGCTACGAAAATCTTTCTGCCAAATTATCAAACAGTCTTGTTATTAATAGTTAAAGCAGGTTTTGCTAAAAAAATTAAAATAGCAAGACTTGTACTTACTGCAAAAATAACTTTTAAAATATGACAAGAAGTTTTTAGCTTTGCTATGCTTTTATTATTTTAAAAGATAATTCTCTCTATGAATAACTTATGGAAAATTTTATATCTAATAGGTAACGAATACTCGAAAATTTAACAGGAACTTCATGAATCACAATCACGTACAAGCTTTTAATTGCCCTACTGAGTCAACTGCGCATACACTACATCATAGTAATATTTTTACTTAACTTAAAATCTCAGTAAAATATATAAATTAATTATTAATGTAATTGTGTAAATGTAATTTTAATAAATCCGGTCGTATAAATAATGCTCATCTTAAAAACAGCTCTCATCGTTTGAAACGCACTCGATTTCCCCTTTCCTTTCTCGAACCTCATTCAAACCCATTCAACTCCAAGCCCACATACATCGTACTTGAAGACACAAATAACACAACTGCGTTATTTAACAAAAACAAATTATATTATCCCATTGACTTCACAAAACGTCTATTGTGCACCCATCACTCCCGCTGACTTAGCTTTAAGTCGATTATCATCACAAAAGATGGAATAAGACTTATGCATGTTTGCCACAAGGTGTGTTAATCCTTTAAGTTAATCGGTTTAAAAGTTTTTTGTGACAACACTTCACTTTTGAGGATGGAGTTGTCATGTAAGAGCATTAAAATTATTCTATTTAAGTAATTTTATAGAAATTTAAGACTTTTATTTCTTAATTTGTAACTGCCTTGGTGGCACAGTGGAATTGTACTCAGTGGCGTAGCGTAGTGGGGGTGGCAGGAGCGGTCCGCCCCGGACGGCACTTTTAGGGGGCGGCAAAATTTCACAATTAACAATAATAATATCTTGTAAATATTTGAACCATTACATGGCGAATGAGAAAAATAGCCAGATGTACAATACATAATAATGATGACTGCTCTTGCCGAAAAGATCTTTAGAATTCCTGTTTATATATTTTAGTATATTTTTTAAAATTTAAATACCTAAATAAGAGAGAGACATTTTTTTTATTCCGCCCCGGTCGGCATACCGCCCGCCTCCGCCCTACGCCACTGATTGTACTGTACATGAAGTCTCGGATTCGATTCCCAGGTCGGAATTATTTTGTAATGTTCGCCGCTCTGAGATTTATTCGTGTGTTGAAGGAGACTTTAGAAACATTCAAAAAACGGACTTAAAAAACACTCAGACTCGGAACAACCATTTATGTATCACACAAATTTTCGAAACGTCGAACCAACTACACTCGATGCAGTGACGAGGCGAACACTAAAACAACTACACCATCCACGCAGTCAATTGTTGGATCCTTCTAGCTAAAATAAATCAGTAACAGAACGGAGTATGTAGCTGTGACTGATAGAGGTAATATTGTTGCCTTGTGAACGTTGACCTAAAAGCATAGCTGACAAAATTTTGGTGTGAAACATCTCAGTCTTTATTACGAGGATTTAAACCTGACTATGTTACAGTTTATGAAAATAGACAAAGTAAAGAATAAACATATCAGACAAAAATCAAAAATAACTGACGGCTGGATACATCGTACGTTTCACTGATAATAGATGGACCATAGAAACCACACGTTGGAAAGGTCCACAGAGAAAGAAGAATGTTGGTAGACCTGTAAGACGGTTGCCTATATTTATCCAGTCGTTACCTGGTTTCTCGGACAGGGATTTGTAAAAAAAGCTGGAGAAAAAAAAACTGAAACAAAAAGAGGCCCACGTTTAAAAAAAAAACTAGGTAAATTAATAATAACAGTTGAAATGTAACTATTTTTATTTATTTATTTTACTTACACTAAAGAACACTAAAGTGGAAATGGGCTGGCCATGTAATTAGAGGAGAAGAGAAATGGAATAAAGTAGTAACATTGTGGTACCCAAGAGAGGTAAAGAGAAAAAAGAGAGCCATTCAGAAGATGGGAAGATGATGTGGTTAAATCAGGTGGAAAAACCTGGACTAGACTGGCGCGGGAGAGAGAAGATTGGAAAGTATTGGAGGAGGCCTTTGCCAAAGGGCACACAGAATAAAAACAAACCTATATATAAGAAAAAGAAATATATTTACGTATGAAAAAGGCTACAGAAAAATTATACGAGGAGCCGCGATAGCCTAGTGAAGACTGTTGGACTACCAAGCAGAGTTCTCGAATTCAATCCCAAGGCACGCATCATTGACTTTTTTTTATTTGATTCACCAACAGTTATATACAAAAAATTATTTACACATAATACAATTTACCTATATACCTAAGGACGGACCAAGGATGGGTCTGATGGGATTGGCATATCCGAACCCTGAAGACTTCAGGCTTCTCCCTCTGAAGTGTACGCTGCGACTGATGCAGTACATTCATAGTGAGATAGCTCAGGGATAGACCTCGGGGCCGACACAAAAGATCCCACTGGGTCGAAGTGTCACCGGTCTACACTGACTGGCCCCCGAATAAGATAAGATAAGATACCTATATACCTATATGTTTAAAACTAATAATAGGTTAATACAGCATGCATTTCAATATTTATTAAAAAACTATAATATATTTAAAAGTAATCAATTACAATTATAATTTTAATCGGAAGTTGAAATATGATATTTAAATATGTAATCACATAATTGAATTCAAAGTAATACCAATATAATCCATTAATATATAATAATCAATACATAAATCCATCAATTTCAACAAGAAGTTATTTGCGTATTTAATCGTAAATTTATCGCTCGCTTTAACGGTGAAGGAAAACAGCGTGAGGAAACCTGCATGTCTCTCTTCATCTCCTTCATAATGTTCACGAAGAAATGTTAAGTCTGCCAACTTGCACTAGGCCAGCATTGTGGACTATGGCCTAACCCTTCTCACATTGAGAAGAGGCCCAGGCACTGGGACTGTTTAATACAGGGCTGACATCATCATCATGCTACTTACAGTAAGTTGATTGGCCGAATAAATATCAGGTTTATTGAACTAATACTTAATTGATTTAATGATATCTAATTGCTTGAGTTTAAACTGTTATTAAACTGTAACAAGGCTGTGTTTAAACGTTGAATATATTATTGAAAAACAAATCGCTATCGACTAATCGGCAATTAAAACCAAAACAATTTTATATAGAACTAGCTGTGCCTGCGGTTTCACTCGCATTTATGCGCCGCCCCCGTGAATCGTAGCATGATGTTATATAGCCTATAGCCTTCCTCGATAAATAGGTTTTGAACAAGTAGTTCCTGAGATTAGCGCGTTCAACCAAACAAACAAACAATCATACAAACAATCTCTTTAGCTTTATAATATTAGTATAGATTTTCCTGCCCGTTTGCGGCAAAACTCCTGCGCTTGGTATCTTTCCTGTGTCGTGAAAGACTTATAAACATTTAAGTAACGGACACAATTCTTTGGCACACCGAATCAAACAAATATTTGTGTATCACATAATTCTTTGCCCTGTATGGAGATCGAACCCACTACAGTCGGCGCAGCAGGAGCGGCGCGCGGCGGAACAATCACTTAAGCAATTATTACGCCATCCATGCAGTCATAGTACTCATATCATAGTCGTTAACTCAATCTTCTTCTCCCTAGCCTTTATTATTCCCAAGTCACTTGAGGTCGGCTTTGCTGGTCTAACCGGATTTGACTGGATATCAGTTTTTACACGGAGCGGCTGCCACCTGAACTCCGCAGCCCGAAGGCTAACGATACCCTAAGGCTAGACCAGCGTCAGGATATTATAGGGCACTGACTTCCCAATAACGACTGCCACAGATGTTCATGGCAGCCGGGACCGACGGCTTAAAGTGCTCTGCAAGGCACGGAGCAGGCAATAATTGTCAATCAATACGCAGATCATTTCGAAAAGTCATATAACTTCCGAAAGTCAGAGGTGCGCGACGTGGGTTGGAACCCGAGACACTCTGCATTGCAGTCTGTTGGTCTCCCCACTGAGCTATCGCTGTACGTATAGTCGTTAACTCAATAAGAAAGCTTAATAATAAACTTGAAAATATATAAACCACGCTAATCTATAAATAAAGTAATATTAAATCAACTCTGTGTTAAAATGTCCCACTGCTAGGCACGGGCTTCTTAACAGTGCGAGAAGTTTCGGCCCCTACGCTGGCCCAGTGCGGGTTGACAGACTTCACATATCGTCGAGATCATTATAGAGAACTATGACATGCAGGTTACCTCACAATGTTTTCTTTCACCGTTGAAAGCGAGCGATAATTAACTTACATAACTTTGAAAAGTCAGAGAGAGAGGTCTTGAGTTCCATCTCAAGGTGCGCCCTTGGGATCGAATATCAGACCCAGTTCCGTCGAATAGGGTGAACGGCGTAGAAGACGTCCAGAACTAAAGCCTACGCAGGCTATCCCCGAGTTAATCCTAATCCAGCTTTTCATTGTGACATAAAGGCTTAGTAACCAGCAGAGTCATTTAGCGGTAAATAGCAGAATCCAGAAACTTACATAATTTCATAAAGTCAGCAATTAGTCCGTGGGAGAGCCACGCTTAGTCACGAATAGACCGGCTCGACCGGTGTGATACCACGGCCTCATAGAAAACCGCCGTGAAATAGCGCTTGCGTTGTGTTTCATTGAGTCAATAAGGGTACCGGAGGTCCAACTCCCAACCTCCTGGGGGGCGGGTCAAATTTAATTTGTGTTGCAGGTGTCTATGGGCGGCGGTAATCGCTTACCATCAGGCGATCCGTCAGCTCGTTTGCATATTCAACAATTTAAAAAAAATGCTTACCTTGGGGATCGAACTCGAGACCTCTGCGTAACCTGATTCCGTCTAATAGGAATGGCGTAAAATATGGACAGAACTAAAGTCTACGCAGGCTATCACCGAGTTAAGCCTAAGCTGGGAAGAAGCCTTAGTAACAGATAGTGTCATTTAGCGGTAAATATCAGAAGCTATATAACTTCTTTGACCCTGAATGCATTTGATTCTCTGACTATGTAACGGTTTACCTACCACACTATTGCTAATAATACACATTATCGCCTATTTATACAAAGCTAATTAATATCCAATGCGTAATCAGCGTCAGTTCCTAGAATTACGTTTCGCTGCCTACCCTTTATATGTGTGCGTTCCGATAAATAAAATTTTACTTGTGTGCGTACGTTACATACGCATTTATGCGTAGCTTCTTTGCATGTGTGGGTAAGAGTATGTGTATGATTTTGTGTGTGTGTAAGCGTGCGTGTGTTTGTGTGTTGATTGAATTTAGTAACGCAATCACTTTTATTACCTGCAATTACTATTGAATGTATAATGTTGGCTAAGTAGCCATTTATGAGATGGTTAAGCGTGAATCTATTTCGAATAGAAATTTAATCTTCATTATAAAGTGTTACATTCGCATTTCTAGATCGATTTTAATGTGTTATATAGATAGATAAGCAGCTAGCCGTGCTCGTATTAGTTTATTCATTTACATATTAATTTACTTAATCCCTTGAGTAGCGATCGGACCCCGGGGCATACACACGATGTTTTTTTCATGATGTCTTTTTTGCGTTAATAGATGTGTCGAAAAGCTTAAGATCATAGTCAACTGTAATTTATAGAGGGGTAAGGAACAGCGAGATTTACTTTCAAGCGTGGCATGTCGCTCAAAATTGGAGCAGCATGGAAGAACAAACCACTCCATCCTGCTTAATTCCTTTCCATTCTCCCTCACAGAAGATTGCAGCCAGAAAATCTTGTGTTGTGTTCCTGCGGTAAGTAACAGGTATCACAGGTACACAACATAGACTAGCCTTAAAACCAGGTTCGAGACAGGCAAACGTTCCAGGCGCAAGAAGGCGCTGATTTATTATTTTTAGCCAGTGATCTGAACTTGTATAATGAACGTAAGCAACTTCATGATATTTGCAAAAGATAATGTAAATTTCTCAGGTCAATGTAAGCCAACTTTTTTCACCGAGTATACTTTCATCATCATCAATCAGCCCATTGCACAGCTGGACATAGGCCTCTCACATCTTACGCCATAACATGCGGTCTTCTGTCTTCCACATCCAGTCGAACCCACTACATACTAAAAGAATGAATACTTGAATTGAATATCAACAATCATGTTTGCTCTACGCGATAATAAAACGCTTGACTGTTGATGCATTGGCGTGAAGACCACATAAGCTACTACACAATCTTTATAAGATAAATAAAAAACAAAGCCTTTACGATTATGGTTCATTTTCTTTGCTCGTATGATTAGGAGTATACAGGGTGTCCGGTAATTAATGGATAACCTGGAAATGTACTATAGTGGAACTGATGGCCGTTCAGAAAAAATTTTAGAGAAATCTATCCTAACTACTACCTGAGATATGTGTTTTATTTTTTAATTACTATGTATAACTTTCTTGTTTACTACGACCATAAATGAATGAAATCCATCGGTTTTTTGTTGTTTTATTATTAAACACTAATTATGCTAATAGATAGACAGTCAAAGTATGCTATGCTATAACAGCTTGCACTTTTTAATATATATATTTTTTATTTTTTATTTTTTCTGATCGGCCTTCAGTTTAACTATAACACATTTCAAGGTTATCCATTAATTACCGGACACCCTGTATACAGTGTGATGACTGTAACCTTGCAAATATTACATTTAAATTATCAAAATTGAAACGCGGTCAAGATGAGTGGCCCTTATAATATTTTAGGATCAACTCTTTGCCTGCAACAAACCTAAATGTAACTTCAGTGAATTCTTTAGACTCATTAACCACTAAAGATTTTTGTTAATAAGTGTTGTTTAATATGATTTTCATAATAATATCAGCCCCTGTATATAAATTATCCTATTGCTGGCCTCGGGCCACTTCTGAGTGTGAGAAGGGTTTGGCTAGGGCCAAACTCTTCTCACAGTCAGACTAAGACTGTGTGTGATAAAAAAATACTTGTGACTAAGGTCCACCACGCTAGCCTAGTGAGGGTTGGCAGACATAACATTCATTTGAAAGCATTATAGAGAACTCTTAGACATACAGACATACTCACCGTTGAAGCGAGCATTAATAAATTTTTAATACGCATATTAGTACTTCGAACAGTCAGAGATGCGTGCCTTGGGATCGAATTTGAGACCACTGCGTGGCAGTGCAACCGATCCGTATTAGGAAATATACACCAAATTGATTACAAATGACTAGTATTCCTGTTAACTCTCCAGCTAAGTTATAATTCTGTGTTAGAAATGGGTTTACATCGATAATGCACTTTGTTGCCTACGATCCTACAACCTCTGGATCGCCAGTCAACCATGTATGACCTTTGATTACATTTTATATGGCCTATAAAAGCAGCAACGTTTTCTCTACCTACTCGCTTAACCCTAAAAAGGCTCATTAATTATAATTACCAATTCGCGGATTAGTCGATAATGGTTCGCTGAATGATTTTTTCCACGCAGACAATTACAATACGGCGCAATTATTGATACGTTCACGCCATTGCAAGCATTGTTTATTTATGTACTTACTGTACCGTGCCGCGACTATTCTTGGACAGAATTCGATTTTTAAATAATGATGTGGATCGCCATTCGAATGACTTTTGGAACAACGGTTATTGGAACAGTCATTCGAATAAAGTAACTTGAATTGTTTACTCTGTATTGAAGTAATTTCAGTTAAAGCTGGTCCAAAATTTTCTTATTTCTGTTGCCAAGAATATTTTTTATTGCGATTGGAAGGCAGAAAAGCAGTTTGTCTGTCCCCTTATTTTAGCATAGACAGCAACTTAGTGGTGCCTTCTTGAGATTGCTTTAATAGTACCAAGATATAGAGCCAGTCAGTTCAGCCCTACGTATTAGAGACGACTCTATCGCTGTCTACCGGGTATATAGTTCGTTATTGCACATTTCTTGTCAGAAAAATTCAAAGACATATATCACGACGCAAAAATCGAACCGAATCGAAACCTCAAACCAAAATACCATCACACAAAAAGTACTGTACCAATTTCAATTTTGAAGTTGTATCAAAATCACTTTAGCAGTTTTCGAGTAATCAGACGGATGGACAAACAAAAAGTCTGCAACCAAAGCAACGATATACAGACACACTTTTTGTAGTACATTGTATGTATGTATGAGTACACATGCACTCGCTACATAGTTGGCTGTGTGTTATTGTTAATTAATAGCAGTATTTAAACGCTCGTTTTCACTGAGTGAGAAGTATTTATTTACTCACTAGAATTATTGATATCATGACTGAGGTATATGAAATCACATAGCTGGAATATTGCTTTTACATTAAAGAAAGTTAATAAATTTCTTTATAGTAATGTCCTTCAGACTGGATTTCGGACAAGGTGGCCAATCTTAACACTGACCAGGTGGTCAGATGCGCATGTGATATTATAGTGCACAAGTGTGTGCGTAAACACAAGTGCACTCTCTGTTCCCTGACTCTCATAATCAGATGGGACGGCAATCCGATACGACTAGAGAGAGGTCAAGCGGAGCAGCAGCGAATTTACGGGTTTTCCGAGGCACGGGAGTGTACAACACCGCCAACTTTCTAATGCGGGGCTGCTTTTGCATATTTCTCGACAGAAAATCCCAATTGTTGACCCGACATGGTTATCAAACCCGAGACTTCATGTACAACAGTTGCATTTACTACCGCTGCAAGATTAGGTGGCAAACATGTATCATTGGTAGGTATTGAATCGAGAAAGTGCATGTGGGTTCGAATCCCAACCAGACAGATCTAGACCGAGTCATAACACAAGCATTATAATTTAGCTGGAAAGGTTAACAAAATTTTTCCCGGACCAATACGACCTACAAACCTTCAAGAAAAGAGCGTACTCGTTTAAAAGACCGGCAACGCATTTGTAACTCATCTGGTGCTGCGAGTGTCTATGGGCGGCGGTAATCGCTTACTATCAGGCGAACCGTCTGCTCGTTTGCCTCCTATCTCATAAAAAAGAAAAAATAATTATAGTAATTTGTAAGCCGAAGCTTTTCTTCAAAGCAGCTCCAACATAGGAATAGTTTCTGTGTCTCGGGGGATTTCATAAACATTAAACCAAAGAACACCTATACTGGGCACAACAATTTATGGATCACACACATTTTTGTCTCGTATGGGGATCGAACACAATACTCAGCGCACTTGCAGTGCTTAAACCACGCCATCCGGTCATATGGTCATATATATTAATGCGGCAAATCGAGCAAATAACATTTATACACTATCCACCAATAAATGCAAGGATATTCTACGTAAGTGGTTGTTAGGCTTGAACTATAGTCAATCAGAGGACGTATTAATATTATATTTAAACCATATATTAGTAACATATTACTTTTTATTACTATTACTATTCCTCACACATCACGCACTCACACCTTCCATTCACACACACACGTACATACACACACATCACACTAACTCACGTTGACAATTATTTGTAATTACTTTTATTGATGATATTGATCACTGGAGTGGTAACAGTTTTTAACTATATCTTTTTAAATATTATACTACCAAAATGTTTTAGATTTTAATTTCAATAACCTCTTTTCTTGATGAGCCTGAACAATTACATTTTTTGTAACAATCTCTGGGTGGAAGGAGCTGGCGACTGTAGCACAGTTTATACTAGCACGGTCGTCATCGAATTCCCTTTCCATATAAAACGCTATGAAAAAAATTATGTATTAGGAGAAAAATTGTTCAAATCAAATGATGAAATTAATTATTATAAGTTATAAGTTAATTTATTATGAATAAACAATGCTCTGAAATAAATGCAATCCCTAGTTAGCAATAAGTTTTGTCATAATTGGAATGACCCATATTAAATTGTATCTCTTGAAGACTGGGAAGGTATTACTTGGGATGACATAAGTAGTATTAATTAAATCAGTATAGTAATCAGTAGAGCAGCGATAGCTCAGTGGGGAGACCAACAGACTGCAATGCAGAGGGTCTCGGGTTCGAACCCACGTCGCGCACCTCTGATTTTCGGAAGTTATATGACTTTTCGAAATTATGTGCGTATTGATTGACAATTATCGCCTGCTCCGTGCCTTGGAGAGCACGTTAAGCCGTCGGTCCCGGCTGACATGAACATCTATGGCAGTCGTTATTGGGAAGTCAGTGCCCTATAATATCCTGACACTGGTCTAGCCTTAGGGTATCGTTAGCCTTCGGGTTGCGGAGGTCAGGTGGCAGCCGCTCCGTGTAAAAACTGATATCCAGTCAAATCCGGTTAGACCAGAAAAGCCGACCCCAAGTGACTTGGGAATAATAAAGGCTAGGGAGAAGGGAGAAGGGACATAAGTAGTATTAAACTTAAAAAATATTGTTATACTTTTATAATATTATTATAGAATTAAGTTAGGAGAGTTATTATTATATGTACATATAGGTGACTAAGTAACACTTATGAATGTCATCATTACACTTATTAATGTGAATTTACAATAACATTTACATATCTATTGCGATATGCAGTAAAGCACCTACGATATCATAGACTATAGACATTTACAACGCCAGGAAAAAGTTTCGCGTACTGTCTCTTTGAAAGAGGTTTTACTATGCTAGCGTAAAGAATAATATTATCTACACTGGTTCCTCGAGGAGGACGTTGGGAACCATATTAACAACAGTAATACTTCTCAAAAAAAGGCACTGTGACCAAGAGAGATAAATTTATTGACAAAATCTAATCTAGTAATTCCGTAAGCTACGTTATTTACAATACTATTTTTACTCCTCAAGATGGAAAATTAATTAGGTAGGTACTAAAGTTTATATGGATTGGAAAAGAACTCGTAAATTTATAATGTATGATTGATATTCCAAGCGTATTTGTACAATCATTACTCAATTTTAAAATCAATCTGCAACATGAGGTAAAGGCCAGAGTCATTAATACCGAAACTACATAATAAAAGCAAGGAAAACCAATAGAGCTATATATCAAGTAACAACTTAACCCTGCGCATACTCACGTGACCGCTAATGACATTGACTCGACAAAAACAAACGGAGAGTTAACGTAAAAATTAAAATTCAAAAGAAAAAAGTCCCTTGCTACACGACGCTTGTTGACACAAAACCACAGAAATGGGGCCGAGAGTCTCTTAACTAATTTCTTCCATCGCTACCGTATACAGAGAGTGTTAATTGCCCTGTGTGATAGAGATAGAGGTATAAATTAGTTGCGTGTGCGATAAGGAGGTAGGATAACACGGCAACAAAATAAAAAGTTGTTCGTACCAGTTGGGGCACTCACACAGTAGCGATAGCTCGTTAAGGCAGTTTTAACCCTTTAATGAGTGTTTATGTTTGATTAAAAAACACGATTTTAGTGTCACTGTTTATTTTACTGTCCGTATATCGACATTAAGTGGAGAATTTTAATAATTTGTTTAATTGTTTTTATATGCGTGATAAATTTGCGTTGCGAATGTAAAGCATTTTGTAATTAGGGTTATTACTGTTTAATTTTATTAGAGTTGTACTGAATTCTGAATGTTTGTATTTATTGTCTAGACATCAAGTTTAAAGATGCCAACGACAGGAATACAACATTCCTGATATACGTGTTATATGATTACTCGTAACATGATTCTATTATATTTATATTCTTCTTTGGCTTTCTTTTTATTCGAACAATACATTACCTACATAAAAAAAACTTATTTTGTTCTCTACTTACTATTTCCCTTGCAGTAATCTATTTTGTATGAATTAAATGCTTGAAATATTGTTAGCTAGGTAGATATCACTGTTGGAATTGTTGGAACAAACGTACACGCAGGTTAATTGCTCAAAGCGATTTATTTCAAATGTAACGTATCCTAGAATCAATAAAATGGTTTATTCATATAGGTCCGAAAGTAGCACTAATGAATGACAAAGATACACTTATATTTTATTTTTGAAGTTTATTCGATGAATATTATATAATAATATAATTATAACCGTTATATTGTCTTCTGTTTACGCGAATGTTATTACGCGAATTTTATCGCGTTGTTTATTTAACAATGTATTACATAATTTTGAAACTGTTACACTAATACCACTATTGAATTTTACTAATTTTTTAGTTAATAAAATTATGTATTAAAATTATTTATATTTAGGTTTACACTTTCCCCGACGTTTTGGTTGCTTTTCATCAGCTATGGTCATGGGAGACTAAGATGGTAGTTGAAATAACTACACTGGAACATTGAGACAACGACATTGAGAAACGTCGTATATATCCGTTATACAATATACTTTGACATGATAAGATTTTCTTTAGACTGTAGCGAAACTGCTGACGCATCAGTTTTGTATAGTCACGCGCAAGTATGCAGTCGTCTCCCTGCAACCACACAGTTAAGTCGTAGCTAATATGTATTTTATTATTTATAACTGCTACTAGTAAATATATATCCATATCTACCATGAAGTATTTCATGTGGACACCTATACAAAAACTCATAAGTTTACCCCCTACAAAACAATGATTGGAAGAGGTTGCTACCATACTATTTAAGATCATATTATATATTAAGAAATTTACTTTCAAAAATCAAAATAATATGTATGCAATAATACTTAACAAATAATATTTTAAAACGTTTTTCTTCGGGTCAAAAAGACCCCACTCGCATTACAGTGTTACGTCAACCCGTTGACAAGTTGAAGGCGATTGGCACGGCGCACCGGCATCCGCGATATGGTTAATTAGTAATAAAACCCTGCCTTGTTGGGTCAGAACGACCGTGGCGCGCGTAGGGTTATCTCGCTACTTTGTTACAGATAAATGCATGTAATAACACTATAATTGTGAATCGATTAGGATATACGCCATGTTGCTTTTGATTCATATAAGCGCTATGATTCTATCTGGATACTCGTTTTAAAATATCGATAGGAATAGCAATAAGAAGTGATAATAAAAAGTGGTCAAACGTAATTATCGCATTGATTTTGTACGAATGGCGCAGTGCTGCTTTGTATGCCGATTTTTTTACCTTGTATGCCTGCGCTGAATGTTGTGGATACGAGGTTCAAAACCTATGAGGGACAAAAAGAACAATGCACACTCTTCATAATGCCACCGGCCTAGAAGTGGACTATCAAAAATTGTACTAGTTGTTATTACATTAGATAAATGAGTGCTTAACTAATAATCTGAAAATGATTAGAAGTCTGCCACGTTCATGATTTTATTGAAAAAAGTATTTTATAACCTTAAAAAAAAATACAATGTTAATGTGTTTAATGGCCAAATAAGTTTTTGCTAGTTACTAATCAAATCATTATGAGTAGAGAAAATATTAAATCGATTAAACAATATATGATTATAATTATATTGTTAATCGATTTATTATCATGATTTTTTTACTAGCAACATCTTATCTATACACTTTGACTAGTTAGACGTTGAAACATCGTTTTAAATTGAAATTATGTATAAGTTTCTTGACACACCTTTAGTAATATTTATAAATTATATCATATTATACAATATTATTCCACAATTAATTTAAACCCTATTATGCTGTTCATGAGTTCCAAAACTGGGTCAGTAATAAGCATTGTTCTTTATGCGGTCTACAGATATTTGTTTTACTTAATAAGACGACGCCCGCTCTTGGAGTAAACTTTGCAAACACTTAAACAACGCATACAAAGAACATACAGACACGAAAACACTATTTGTGGATTATATATAATTGTTTTCAGTCCCAAGTGAACTCAATTACTCAATTCTCTTGGCATAATAGGGATAACCATCCCTATTTTACCTAGGGAGGTGATCGTCTTTATTAAAATATTCTTAAAATATGTCACAAATGATTTTTTGCTTTTTTTTATTGCGTTAATCGGTTGCAGACGAGCCAGCGGCCCACCTGATAGTAAGCGAGAACCGTGGCTCATACACATGGCTGTGTTTTCTTAGCATTACAGAAGCTCTTCTTCCTAGCCTTTATTATTCCCATGTCACTTGGGGTCGACTTTTCTAGTCTAACCGGATTTGACTGGATATCAGACTTTACACGGAGCGGCTGCCACCTGATCTCCGCAACCCGAAGGCTAACGATACCCTAAGGCTAGACCAGTGTCAGGATATTATAGGGCACTGACTTCCCAATAACGACTGCCATAGATGTTCATGGCAGCCGGGACCGACGGCTTAACGTGCTCTCCGTACATTCGCGTCTCATTACAGAAGCAATGTCAAAAAAAGACAACCAAGTCGCTACCTACCGGAAGGAAAAGGGGAATGGAGCAGGATGGGGTTTGGAAAGGGAAGGATGATTGGATCTCCGGCGCTCTCACTCACCGCACGAAACATAACAGATACTGTTATTTTTTTGAAGGAATACAATATAATTATCACCCACTTCATAAATAAGCTTTTACCGAAAGTTTGTGAAGATGTTTGGATATTTATATCATAATCCTCCTGCCCTCATCCCAAACTATTTGGGGTCGGCGCAACATGTCTTTCTCTTCCATAAATCTCTATCACTCGTCATCTCAGCACTCACACCCTTCCTGGCCTTATCATCTTTTATGCAATCCATATAAGATAAATAATTATATTCTTGTAAACTTGTAAACCATTGGCAATTAAAAGGAGGGCTATGAGTTTCCTGCCAGTTTCTTCTCACTAAAGCTTATATATTATATTATATATATATATATATATATATATATATATATATATATATATATATATATATATATATATATATAGGTATATTATGTACACTTGGTTAACAATAAATTATTTGATTTGAGCCCTCCTTTTCGAACAGCCTTCTTTGGATATAGAATTTTATTTGCTTTTATATTATATATGTATATATATATAATTATTCTGTACAGGTGTATGTACTACCACTGATCTCGTTAATGGCTGGACCGAATTTGATCCAAATTTTTTTAGTGTTTGGGTGGGCTCTTGTATGGTTTAGATTCCAATTTAGGTGAGGCGACCACTTATACTTATATCAGTGCAGTCATTTTATCTCTATATTTATTTTATCCCAGTATGCGTTTCTGTAGAATTTATTTAAGCAATAACCGCGGGCAGAAGCTAGCTATTTATAATTCAAACAGTAGCAAGGCATGATGTAGTATTGATATATGTAATTAATGAATTCTTGCAAGTTAATGACTTATGAGCTTCAATAACATTTACATAAACGCGATAACTTAGGTTAATTAGTAATATAGCTATGTTATTTCCGACATTAACTCGTTAATATGGCAGTTATGAAACTACAAAAATGTGACGACTTAAAATATATACTTAATCTCACGCCTATATTCCCGAAGGAATATTGTAACAAGAATAGAAAAGGGTATGTTAAGCTGATTTGGACATGTAGAAAGAATGGACGAGAAAAGACTGACTAAGAAAGTTTATAGGGCTAGTGTGAATGGAACAGTCGCAAGGGAAGACCTATTCGAACGTTTTTCGATCAGATCGAAGACGTCTGCACAAAGACCAGGTTAAGAGCACCTTAAACCGGCGAGCGTGTATGAGGAATGTGATGAAAGTGAATAAAGCCAGAGAACTGTGTTAGGATCGTAGCAAATGCAACTCTGTAGTCTCTGCCTACCCCTCTGGGAAACAGGCGTGAATTTATGTTTGTATGTATCCCCGAAGGGGTAGGCAGAGGTGTATTACTGTCAAATTTCGTAGAACATAGTTTAAGGTCCTACATAGCAGGAAGCCTATTGCGCTCGACCATTTACAGAGTTACAGATTCAGTGCTGCGATCAAGAATTTGTTAACAGAAATCCCAATAACGCTTTTTATGACCCTGGTACCCGAGGTCCTAAGACCTCATACCCAGCAGTCGTATTCAGTAATGCTATGCTACAAAGCTAGTTACACAATAAATATTAAAAAAATATATATGTATATTAATGTCTATCTGCAACTAAAGAAAACTGTAAAAATATAAGGCAAGCTTTAATTTTTTCTCTTTTTTTTATACATCTAAGATGACAAATAAGCATACGGCCCGCCTGATGGTAAGTGGTCACCGTAGCCCATGGACGTCTGCAATATCAAAGGCATAACTTGCGCGTTGCCGACCCTGTAGGAAAAAAAGAAAGTGGGAAGGAAAAGGAGCGGGAAAGGGGAAAGAGAGTGATTGGGCCTCCGGCACTCTCACTCACCGAACGAAACACAACAGAAGGAACACTGCTATTTCACGTTAATATTCTGTAAGAGGGTAGTACTTTCCCGGGCGAGCCGGGCCCCATTCATGCTCAAATCAGCAAGGCCCTACTACTCTTAAAAATCTTATTTGTTTTTTGTAAGGATTTAACTCAAGAACTGTTCAACCGACTTAAAACCCAGGTCAAACCTCAGGGTGGCTGGAGGTCATCTCGCGCCCTCCGGCGCCCGGCTCTGTGGTTGAGGAGAGGGTTTAAGTCCTCTCTCTCCCACTCCGCCGCCTCCTTTATGGAAATCACTTCCTCACAGAAGGAGGCGACGGCGTTCCACGACCTCTCACTCCGGACCATAGACTGAACTACGGCCGGGAGTGAGAGGGCAACCAATCCGACTGCCGCGATCAATTCACGGCGCTGCGATGCTCAGGCGGGGCAATTCGCCAAAGTGTGCAGCGCCGTGTCCTCAACAACGTCGCGGCAGCCGCCGCAGTGGTGACAACCGGGCGTCTCTTGCCGGCCTATACGACACAGGAACCGGCCAAAACAACCATGGCCAGTCATTACCTGTGTCAGCCGGAAAGTGAGGGCGCCATGCCACCTCGCCAGCCACTCCTCAAAAACAGGTCTTACCGCCACGATTGTGGCGTGCCCGGCACTGGGGTGCACAAGTCGATTCCTCCATTCTTCCACCAGGACCTGGCGGAGCTCGGACCGTGCCGCCTCTAGAGCGGGAGGAGCTGGTCTTTCGCCCCGAGCCAGCGCCTCCTGACGCCAACGGTAGAGCGACGCCAGAAGCGCCGCTTCCAGCTCCCAGGGCATCAATCCGGCAAGGAGGCTCGCTGCCTAGAACGAGATCGTGCGGTAGCCTCTAATTAACCTGACGGCCATTGCACGCTGAGGCGCACGAAGTGCTGAGATATTACGGGCCGTCAGGTTATCTCCCCAAACTGGGGCCCCATAAAGGGCCATGGACCGCACGACCCCTTCGTAGAGCCTCCGGCTAGAGGTGCCTGGCCCCCTTAGATTGGGCAGCAGACGCGCGAGCGCTCCTGCAGCGCCCAGAAGACGGAGGGCCAGACGACGAAAGTGGGCTACAAAGTCCCATCGGCTGTCGAGCAAGAGACCCAGATACTTAAGGGTTGGCTCGACAGCGATGCGGACCCCTCCTACCATAATGTGGGACCCTGGAGGTGGCCGGTTCCGAGGACCGTGGAAACATAAGGCCTCGGATTTGGACAGGGCCACCTCGAGGCCCAACCGCCGGATACGATTAACGACTTGTGTGACCCCAGCGGTCGCCAGTAGTTACTAACAAAACCTAATATAGTGATAGGCGCTAGTCTTATATTCCTACGCCGCATGAAGAGACGAATAAAGATGCCATATTCGTATTGGCGTAAGGAAAGTACGTAGGCACATAATCAATTGATATAAAAGTTGCATTGAAATCTATCGATGCATTCGAATATTTGTTAAAGTTCGAATAATTCGATTTATTTGAAAATTCTAGCAATTCAGGCATTCTTTTGTCTCCTACTATTATTTTATATTATTATTATTAATATGCAGTTCCTTTCTTGTGGATACAGAAAATGTAATGATAGAAAACCTAATAACATTGCCTAACCCGACAATCAAACTCGACACCCATGCACAGACGAATTCCCTTTCATGCTACCGAGGCAGATAATACGCTAATTAAATAAAATTTATTTAAAAATAATCGCTCGTCGGCCTCCTCATAGACTAACCACAAATCGTTATCTATAAACATAAAAATTATACAGAATATAAAAACTGGTGAGTCGAGAAAAACAAACACTATCTCTTATCGTTTTAAATGTGTAATAAAACGGTAATTGTCTGCAGTAATTGCAATAAAAATTAAAAATTATTGCAACGTGTTATCTTTGGGTCAGCGATACGTCAGACGACATAAATAATTATATATATATATATATATATATAATTATATATTATTAGCTCATAAAAAGCAGCGATATCCTAGTGGAGATCTTTGGACTGCTACACGTGAATAATACTGGTAGGTCTTAGTTTTGTGGCTTCTGGCAATTAATTTGTCATACATTTTAACAATTTATACATCTCCTCAGACTACAATACGGTCTCGCTATAAGTGGATGCTCCTATTCTACCAAAAACTATTAGATAAGATTGCTTGATTGTTTCATGAGTGGTAAGTGGTGTAATGGTTGCAGCTTCTTTACAAAACTGATTTGTAAAATAAACAATATTGTTATCTTAGCGATTCAAAAACATGGCCGTGAGTTTCTTACCAGCTCTTCTAATTAGCCATGCGTCCTTATTTTGGTGAACATTTGCCACATTCACATCAATAAGTGTAACTTTGACGTTCATAAGTGTTATTTAGTTCATAAGTGAACTACAAGTGTTACTGTAACCTACATGAATGAATATCTTGCCGCATTCTTTAAACATGTATATTTTGAAGTTATATTAGAATTAAAAGAAACAGACCCTACTGATTTACATAATGTTGTCTTCTGTTTACGCGAATGTTATTCATTGAAATTAAACTACTATATACGGATTTTATCGCGTTGTTTATTTATCACTGTATTACAAATTTTTGAAAACTACTACTACTATTGATTTTATTTTACTAATTTATAAGCTAATAAAATTATTTAAACTATTAAATCTATTTATTTTTGGTTTACACTTTCCCCGACGTTTCGGTTGCTTTTCAGCAGCCATGGTCACGGGGAGACTAAGATGGTAGTTGTCTCAATGTTCCAGTGTAGTTATTTCAAAGTACCCGAACATAATTTAATCATGGGTGTTTCTATTTACGCAGAATGAGCTCAAAGTATCATGAAGTCTAGCTGTGGTTTGTTTCTTCTTGGGTTTGACTATTTGAAGTACTGGATCCCAAGCTGGTGGTACATTCCAACCATCTTCTCTATTGAAATTGGGATGTTTTTTGATTTCAATAGCCTCGCGAAGCATCCTTGGTAGGAATCGGTGTTCTTTAGCGAGAATCTGTGGTTTGTCAACCACTACCTGAGATTTGACAAACCACAGATTCTCGCTAAAGAACACCGATTCCTACCAAGAATAAATAGATTTAATAGTTTAAATAATTTTATTAGCTTATAAATTAGTAAAATAAAATCAATAGTAGTAGTAGTTTTCAAAATTTTGTAATACAGTGATAAATAAACAACGCGATAAAATTCGTATATAGTAGTTTAATTTCAAAGAAACAGACCAGTTTTATACATAGGTACAATATTATTCCTACACAATAACACAGATGCACTACCTTTTCCTATAAGACGTATTACTATGAGTCGTTGTTCAAATAAAGCGAGACATCTATATCCTATGTATAGCGCAAGCTCGTTCTGTCTTAAGACCACAATAATACAGCTATACGAGACGATGGTACGGCCCAGCTGTGTCTAATAAACATGTTTTTATAATTTTTATCGATAATTTTACTAGTTCGGTTATTAGCTAATAAAATTATCGATCTATATTCGCTTCATGGCGGTTGGTGCGCAAAATTAAATAAGAATTTAATATAATAATAACATAAATTTTAGCTCACCGTGCGGGTGCGCTTCGTGGAATAATCTTGGTGTACTTTAAACTGCTGTTCTACACGAAAGGCTTTTGCCAAGTGGAATAGAATATCACCATTTATATTTAACGCTTTCGCTTCACAAGTTTTTGGCACCACATATGCGCTATGTGGAATTCTTCTGGTGAGTTTTAAAATGATGCGCTACGTAGAATTCTTTTAGTGCACTTCAAACTGATACTGTACATGGAATGCCTCTCTTCAATAATTTCACTCAATTTTGTTTAAAGGCTTATCTCGTATTATATGTAACCCCAGTGTTACAGGAGACTTTACATTCATACATTTAAAGGACACAAAGTACACTTAGAACATTTACAATATTTTTTTACATTTGTAGATCACACAAATAATAATTGTCCCGTGTTGGCATCGAACTCAAGACACTCGATGCAGTAACAAAAGCCAAGACTAATCAAACCGCTACACCATCCGTGTGAATCATTTAGAACGCAGAAAGTGTCTGTTAGCCTATAAGCGAACAAAGTAAGACGCCAGAGCAATGTCCTCTACAAAGAAACAAATATAAACACAAACTCGAAACAGCTATCATTGAACCACCTGATTATTGCCTCATTCAAGACTCGAACCGCAATACTAAACGCATAAAGTAACTTCATAAACCACTACTATCTGCGCAGTTATATCATCGTAAATAATTATCACTTAATGATAAATGATAATTAAAAAATAACATCCGCACGTAACGACACGACATTTCACGCAAACTTAGTAAATAAAACTTTAAGTGAGAAATATTAATTGTTTAAGTCCTTAGTAAACTCGTTTAAGTCTATAAAACAACATGTCTATAATACATTGTTGACCCTAACATTATTCTCATTAAAAGACAATAACCAGTTTAGCTGGACCTTTGGATATCTATACAGGGTCGCTTACTTTAGTTACAGTGTCTAATTCTACGACTTCCATCTTTTACTTTTTTAAAAGACAGGTCCCGCTTTAGTAATGATTTCTATACCAAAGGGACTTTGCAACCATTCTAACAAAGGACACAAAGAACTACCAGACAAAGAACAACTGCTTAAGAATTACACAATTTTTGTCCCGTGTACCTGGGTACCTTAATTCTAGTCTACAAATTTATAGTCCTGTGGGAAAATCGAACACACAACACTTGAAGAACTCCTTATTAGCAGTCCGAAGTTAGAAATTTGGTGGTGATGCACAAGTCATGTGCCTCGGAAACCACGTAAATCCGTTGGTTTGCGCCTGGTCATTCGCCGGTCATGTGATTATCGTCGAATAGAGAGTGCACTTCTGTGTGCACATACACATCACAGCAGCCGAAATTCATACCCTCTAATTAGTTTCTCAGAAGTAATGAAATATTAACGACTTCCCAATATTAAAAAACAAAGGCTGCCCAACTCGAGGTCAGAAGCTGCGACCTACTTATCGCCCCGATACGGTAAAAAGTATAGCTTGAACAATTTCTTCTGAGCACAATTATTATTATAATGTATTGATAACCTTTGATTTCTATAGACTTAGTAACTTATAGACAGGATTAATCCGTATATTGTTGCTAAAAATAAGCTTTATTTTTTATTAGCAGTGCCCGGCATTCATTGCAATGCTGTTAAATAAAAAAGTGTTTGGTTGATACAGATTTTTTGGGCCAATAAAGCTCGCGGAGAAAACCGCGAGCGTTCTCTAAAAATTTTTCATCGCAATCTGATCAATGGTTTAGGAAAGCATAGAGGACAAACATACAAACATACATTTTTATTTATATAGATAGATAGATAATATAATACGGTAATTGCCTATGTTTAATTATGTATATTACTTTACACATGAGCAAATAACAATCAAAAGAAATATTTATGTGCAAATAGTATTAAATTTGGTTGCAAAATAAGAGAGTAATTAATATTTTAAATATGGATATTTGTTATGGGGATATGTAGTTATCTCCCTCGGACAACTGCATTTAAACAGCGGTTACATCACAGTTTGTATCTTGAATCATTTATTCATAATTTGACATACCCTACTACTAGATTTAAACGCTTGTTTCTTATTTATATTTAAGTAGAATTTAAAAATTATTTATTGTATAGAGTTTGGGTAGTTTGGTAATTACATATTTGAATTAAGTAATTTAAAAATGTGTGTCATCTACCCCATTATGGACTTTCACTAGGTCACGCTAATAAGATTTGGTTTAAGAGGTGAACGGAAGGACAGAACCGTCCTGCCCTTTTTTCATACATACAGCCATGCCATAAAGTTCATGGTTCCTTCATGGGTCTTGGTATACGTTCTTATAATAAAATTCCGACCAATATTCTACAATTACCAGATAACATATTTAAAGTTAAAATTAAAACATGCTTAATTTCTAAAGCATATTATAATATAGATGATTATTTTAATGACAAACATCCATGACACTAATATTTGCATCAGATTACAGGACGTTAAATGACAAATACTAACACTTATGTTTTTTAATATATTTTTTTTGTAATGTTACACCTTGTTTAAGCTAGAATTTACATTGTTTTTACACTCAGTCGTATTTTAATCAAGAAGAATGTGCAATGAAGACAACTCGTGATCATGGACAGTTCCTTAAAGTTTTCTTTTGAGTCTTATTGAGTTCGCACGCCAACGACCGTCATGCTCACTCAAATGTCATTGCTTGTGGTGGCGTCGTGGACCGGGTCGTTCCTTTCCCTTCAATATGGCGAGGGAAGTGAGGGCTGGCCCATGCGTCGTACTCGTGAACGGGTGCTACTTGTGGTGACTGGTCGACCTTGGTTTCGTGGAATTCGATAATTTACTTACTACATTTTTATTTGATTATATATGACAATGTAAGTAGATGCTCCTATTTACCATACTACTGCTTTAGAGGCTACCATCAAATTTTATTAAATGCTTGAGTATGTTCAGTAGTAATTCATGGAGAAATGGTTGCAGCATCTTACAGTTATGATTTGTAAACGAAACATTATTGTAAACTTGGCGATTGGAAAGAGTGGCCATGAGTTTCTTGCCTGTTCTTCTCATGAGCCCTACACCCTTGCTTTGCTGAACGTAGCTGTAAATGTAAATTCACAGAAAAAATTTAGTGTACCTTTGACATTCATAAGTGTTACCTTGTCAAATCAAAAATAAATTTATTCATGTTAGGTTAACTTGAATAAATTTATTTTTGATTTTGATTTGATTGATTTGCCTATATATACGAATACGTAAGAAGAGATGTGTTGTATCCCTATTTCGACACTCTTGTATTTGGACTCCCACGTAATAGATAAAAGTGCACTAAAAGTGAACACTATTGCAGACTCTGTGCTGCAACTGAGAACCTCCTAATTAAAAATCCATACATTATTGCCAGACTCGAGGATCGAAACCAGGGCAGTACAATAACCCACAGCCACTATCACGTAAGTGACTGATGAGAAGGGTTTCTTAGTTATTCATACCACCTCACCTGCATTCAGGAAGACAGACTTTACGTACTATTTTATTGCCGCGTCTATTCTTTACGCGAGCCTGCGCTTGCGCACCCGTTGCACATCTGTTTCGTAGAAGCCGATCCTTCGCCCAATAGGGATCAATGTGTTGATAGTAATTATTTATTGCGCATTACTATCACATTAAGAACTTTCTCTACGACAACTTTACTTATTGCCATTAATTTGTATATAATTTCTGTTATGATTTAGTGTTTCCTTTTGTGATAGCCAAAGGACTTGTAGATGCATTTGTTTGTCTGCGTGACGCATTAGTTTAGATATCTCGCTACTGTAAGTACGTATTATACTAATGTGGGTTTGATTTCAATATGAGCAAAAAATACACTATTTACAGATAGCTGTTCCGTTACGGGATGCTTTTCTTCAAAGTTGTTGATGTTATCCGCTATATAAAAAAAGAAATGACTATTTCCAAATATTTTTATCGATAACTCTTAAGTCCATCAATAGCTACAAAACAAAACAAAAAAAAGAAAATCGTTTTACAAAGAGAAAATGGTATTGAACTGCTCTATCTCTGTCTATATATATATATATATATATATATATATATATATATATATATATATATATATATATATATATATATATATATATATATATATATATATATATATATATATATATATATATATGTATGTATAATAAAGATAGACTTTAGGTATATTCGGCAGCAACGATAGCCTAGTGGGAGACTGTTAGACTGCCATGCCGAGGCACTGTGAGGAGGAAACCTGCGTGTCAGAGAGTTCTTCATAATGGTCTCGAAGATATTTGAAGTCTGCCTACCCGCACTGGGCCAGCGTGGTGGACTGTGGCCTGAACTAAAAAGGCCCGTGCCCAGCAGTGGGACAGTTTAATACAGGGCTGATATTATATTATAGACTTAAATTGTATGACAAGACAATAATGATGACGATAACCCGTGTAAGAGGCTGAATAACACCAAACTTATACGCTAGAGTTGCTGCTTGCTTGCTTTTTTTTATCTAACAATAGATAGAAATCGAGCAAACGAATAGTAAAAAATCTACAGTTGTTATCCGCATTAAATACAATACAATGTTGCTGTTTACAACACAACTACCAGCAATTAACGATAATCAATTAAAACAATTAGCCTATACTTAAATAGAAATCAACGGAATAGGCCAAAATTAATAATTCATGCATTTTTTACAATTAATAAGGGGTAATCAACATGTCAAACCGGCAAAAAGAAGTTTCTGTGCTGGCAACACCAGAGATAAAAACTGTCGGACACATTACTAACAGAATAACACGAAACATTGTTTTTTGGCAGTAATCTATTCTGTACGTTTATCATCCTCAATAAATTTTTACTTTATACTAGACTAGATTTTGCTCGCAGGTTCATTCGCGTAAATATAGGTTATGTTAAGTTAGTAATAGTACTTTTTTCGGGATGAAAGTTAACCTATATCCTTTTTTGTTCCACTGAAAAAGTGTATGCTAAATTTCATGACGATCGGTCAAATAGTTAAGGTATTAAAGCGTAACGAACAAACAAAGAAACTCATCTTCACATTAATAATATTAGGATTTTGCCCACAACTCCATCCATATTGATGTAACTTGTTAAGTGACTATGGGTGATGATGAACCAGTCAGTAAGTAACTCAGGACTTCTATTTTTATATATAAATTATTATTATTTCTTTTTTTTGGAGATTCAACAGCTATATAAAACAAATATAATAAAAATAGAAAATAGTACACCTGAATAGCCATATATTAATTAGCAATTTAGAAAAAATATGACACTTCTGTATATCTTATGTATAAGAATGTGGCACTTTTCCAGACAAGCTGATTTACTCGTCGTCGTCACCAAAGGATTGGTAACGTCTGACCAATTATTTGCTGACGTTATGAATCAATCAGCTAATTTAAAATGCACTATTCTCTTAAATGAAGGCACTAGCGTAATAGAAGTAACGCTGTCACTGCTTTTTACTCAGTGGAGTAGATTTAGGAGGCTCACATACCCACCGGTTGGCATCACACGATTAGACGGGCAATAAGCTTATACAGGGTGTCCGGTAATTAATGGATAACCTGGAAATGGAACCTGGAACTGAAGCCCGTTCACAAAAAAATATGAAAAAATCTATTCTAACTACTACCTGGGATATGTGGTATTTTTTAAATACCAAGTATAACTTTTTTGTATACTACGACCATAAATTAATGAAATCCATCGGTTTTTTGTTGTTTTATTATTAAACACTAATTATGCTAATAGATAGACAGTCAAAAGTATGCCATGCTATTATAGCTTGCACTTTTTAATATATATATACATATATTTTTTTTACTTTTTATTTTACATTTTTCTGAACGGCCTTCAGTTCTACTATAAGACATTTCAAGGTTATCCATTAATTACCGGACACCCTGTAAACATTACTTGTACAACCTTTTTATTTCAGCTAGCATGTATAGCTTAGTTGGAAAGGAAAGCAGAAGACTGACATATGTAGCAATTACTCCACCGACAAAAGCTACACCCATAAATTAATGAAGAAGAAGTATTTATAGGATAAATCGAGTTAAAATATTTACTCAAATATGTTTATATTCATAAATACAAAAATTATTTCGGATAACGCCAAAATTGTGACTACTTTCGTCTCCAAATTATACAGACAAACTTTATTGACCCTCGACATTCATTTATCTTATTTAGGCAAGCAATTATTGGAGTTGACGCTTAAACATATAAAAACGTTCAGTTCATTTATGCGTCAAACGTCGAGTTTGACGGCAATTGCAATGCCTTAATCGCATCTGATGTATAAATGAACCAAGCGCTTAAAAACCAACGGTTTACCATTGTGCTCTAAAGATACGGAATTAGCACCATATTGTCTGTGATACTTACCTTTGTGGTCAAAAACTGTTAGCTATTTACTTTTCTAGTACGTGCTCTAACTTTAATCCTGAGGTGACTACCTTCTTGATCAAGTGACATCTAGCTGTGAATCAAGGAGGCGTTAAACCGACCAAATGCTTCTAAATTTAATTTCAAAATATCGCAATACCTGAGGTATTTAAATAGGAAGTTGACGATGTTTCACGTCCGTATCTCTGAAAACACGATTATGTTTAGTTGCCATCCCTTCGGAATATCAAAGTGAAGAATGAGTGCTCTTGTATTTAAACACACTTGTACACAACTATATCTCGTGCGTAACCGAACGCGGGAGTTGAGCCTAACAGAGATAGGTATTGGCCAAATAATCGAAAGATAGGTTAGGTTGGATATGACACTGAAGGTGCTTTTAGAAAATAGTAGTAGAATGGCAAGACATGGTGATGACCAAGTTTGTTGAGGTTCGTAGAGATCTATTAATATTTTCGATAGCGCCTTAGATATGAGCAGAGATGACAGCACATACATAGTTTACGCCTATACCAAGAATTGGCACTAATGCATTACAATATCGCCTGCACAGATGGGTAGTTCCCGTTGAGATTGGTCAATAGGAAGTATATGTTTTTACACATACATTGCATTTATACAACCACTTGTTATGTTCCATGTTCAGTTTTGATTGATTAATTGAACAATAATTACTTCCGTAAGAATGCAATTAATATTGATAAAGAATGAATTACAGATAATTTTGAAAGTAGGTTACCCGTCAAACACCAAAGTTACCAACATAGCTGGTAGGTGGAGCATGATAGAGTGAACGTAAGCTGGGCGTATTGGTTGCAGAATATTGTCCGCTAGAAAAAAAAAATTGGTATGGAGACTGCGTATTGTCAAACGTTACACAGGACCACCAGGTTAGGTTAAGCTAACAACTTGAAAGATGTCTCTGGTTGAGATTGCTTGCAATGGATGTTGTGATTCAATTTGAGAGAGGCCTATGCCCAATGGACTGGCGATATCTGCAATAGGACTTATGTCTGCTGAAACAAGTAATTTTTGGAAAGTTGACCGCGAATTGGCAAGTGTTACATAGGACTACCAGCTTAATGAACGACTTGAAAGACATTTCTGGTTGAGACCTGTATGTGCGATGTTATGGTACCATGTAAGAGAGGCCTTTGCCTAACTACTTGAAAGGGTTCCTGGTTAATATTGCATGCACAAGCTGGAAAACCGGCGTTTGCGGTACAATTGAGAGAGGTTTATGGCCAGCAATGAGCTGATTATTGGGATTTATTTATTCTTCGGACCAACCTCGGCGATACAACAAAAATATGTTACAAATGAATAATAAATCAGAAAAACTTAAGTGCACTCATCCGATACACTGCTGTTTGAAAAATCAAGTAAACCAATTTAATTGCACTAATAAATCATAAACTATGAATAAATTAACTACTATGTATGTATATAACTGATGTAGCGCACGATACAGCTATTAGCGAGGCTTAAGGCAGTGAATACATGCAAGATATATTACTTAAACGACAACATAATTCAATCATTTGTTAGTGAAAATATGACAAAGTCGGACGTTTCAACGTTGGAATGCCAGACATAATTGGAGACCTATTGTATCTGGCTGCCGGTGTGCCACTGCAAATTTAGACTATATTTAGCCCGCGGCTTCGCTCGCGTAAATGTTGGTATTGACAATTTTCTATTCCTCGGGAACAGAATTTTTCTGGATGGATGGTATCTTATGTCCTTTTCTGTACTCGACTTTCTGTCGATTAGTTAAGGCGTGAAAGCGTAACAAACAAACAAACAAACTAATTAAATCACAGTCGCAGTTATAATATTATAATTAGAATATGAACTGACATAAATAATTACATTCTCTGAACACACTCGAAGACAATCTGAAGAAAGCCAGGTTAAGAGTATACTAAACAACAAGCATGTATGAAGAATGTAATAAAAAATTATGAAGCAAGAGAAATACATAATGTCAGATCGTAACTAGTAGTAGTAGAAATTCTTAGTGTTACCCCTCTGGAAAATAAGCTTCTTGTATGTAAACAGTAAAAGAAATAAAAAGTTCAGAGCAATTGCACTAAATTATAAATGGCTCGAAAATTACATATCGGTCAAAATGTAAAAATAATGGTGTATCTCAAGGAAGTGCTCTTGATCTCCAATTCTTAGTGTGAACTAGGTAAATGATTATAAAATGGTATACCAATAGCTGAATTGAAATACTGAAGTTTAATAGCTTTGTTTAAATGTTTTAAATCTATTATTAATGATGATTATGATTATGAAACGCAACAGCAATTATTAATACGTTAAATACAAGAAATAAACATAAATTAGAAGCTACGTCTTACGCATCATCGTTTACACGGAATCCATAATACTTGCGGTACTCCACGTATCGCTTTCTAATGAGCTCCCATTAACATTATAAATCCATTCTAATAAAAAGCAATTTACTGTTTAGAACCATCTCACATGAAAGGATTTAAAAACGATCTTGTGACTATTTCAATGTAAGTTTTATAATAAAACTAGCTTTTACTAGTTTTCGGTTCCGTGGATTTAGGTCTATCCCACGAGAATGAAGAATTTTACAGGTTTAAAATAATGAGTTTACGCTCTTCAGACCACAAATGATGATAGACAGGCACCAATTACCAATCGGCAATCTGTATGCCTATTTACATAATTCAGTATTGATAAATTATTATTTCATTTATAATTCATTTTCGTGCAAAGTATTTTCTGAATTTTGTCTGTTTTAATAATGTCAGCCCTTGACACTGTCCCTCAGCTAGACATAGACCTCATCTCAGCATTAAAAGGATTAAGTCATAGTCCACCATGACGGCCCAGTGCAAGTTTGCAGACATCTATCATCTTTGAGAACATTTCGTATAACTAACTCTTAGTAATGCAGGTTTCCTCAGAATGTTTTCCTTCACCATTCAAATCGAGTTATGCATGTTTTATTATTGCTCGGCAATTTACAAAGTGGAGATACTAAATGTAATACGGTATGTTTATTTTGTTCACATTCACATTCGCCTTAACGGTAATTGCAAAGAAATCAGGGTAGCATGATATGTGTACGGGAAGCGCTTTAACAGCCGCTACTAGGTACTAATAACCCACTTAGCTGGTAATTACTTATCGCGTAAATACGCGTATTATCTGTATCAATGCGATATCACGTGATGCTGAAAAACACGAACCGATTTATAACTTCCATATCCAATGCAAATAATGTTCATTTCTGTTTAACAACTGCCGAATAAAAACGGCAATGATCATGGAACATTAAATACAAAACGAGACTATAAAGATTCGATTTGTAAAATCGATATTCATTGCGAATCTTGTATTGATGTGCAGTAAAATTGACGATACAGAAATAGCAATGAATATCAAATTAAAAACTGAAGTTTAAGTATCTAGTGTTTGCATTGTAGCAGCTGATTTGACTGTCAAAACGCCTTCAATTAAAATAAGTGTAACGAGTAAAGGTAATTGCCTTAAACGTGACAATAAAAAGATCAAGTTGTGAAGACTTTAATTAAGGCTTTTGAGCAAAAAGATCACCATATATGGTAGTGAAATTACCAGTAATTAAGTCGCCTTAATAATTGTTCCCACAGTATCGAATATTACAATCTGGTTTGAATTAATAAATGTACATCGGTAAGAGGAAACACAGGACATTTACATGCCGTCATATTAAAGTTAATTTTGCTGTATGTTGGAACGGAATCTATCAAAGATTTGATGTTTTATTGGTGATAGTAATATGGTTATGTTTTGTGAATAAGTAATTCAAGGACAAGTACCTAACAAGAACGCAGAGATATCGAGTTCGATCCCAAGGTGCGCATCTCTGACTTTTCGAAGTTATGTGCGTATTAAATAGTAATATATCGCTCGCATTAACGGTGAAGGAAAACATCCCGAGGAAACCTGCACGTCTGAGAGTTCTTGGTAATGTTCTCGGAGATATGTGAAGTCTGCCAATCCGCATTGGGCCAGCGTGGTGGACTACGGCCTAACCCATCTCACACTGAGAAGAGGCCTGTGCCCAGCAGTGAGACAGTTTATTACAGGGCTGGTATTATATTTATTATTATAATTAAATGTAGCTGTTGTCTCTAGCCTGTATCCTGAAGGGGTAGGCTACCTCATTTAGCAGCTATGGTTTTAATAAAAGATGAGCTTATTATCAGGCGCGGTTCCAGACCCCGTATTGCTACTGAGAAGATTTTCTAGACGAATTAACCAAGATCTATAATATAGTATCTAACCCGAAACCTCATGCATAGTAGCCGCTAACACACCGCCGCGCCTGCGAGTCGAATGTATTGAGCAATTTTCCATGTATAAGTGTGTGCGATGCATACTTGACCATGCAATGTGTGTATCGCGTAATGTATTCTAATATTATGCAAAAATAATAATGCGCATTACTGAATTGAACTGACCATTTTATGCTAGCGGATCTTCTGTTAATTTCATAGGCTACCATGAAATATAAATGCCGAAATAATGTATTATATCACAATTATATATGCATGATAATTTCAATCAGAGCAATTGATGTGCTTCGTTTTTCGACGCGTAATGAGATCATTGCGTTCGCTCCGCGTTTGTGTCACCTCTGTTGATTGTTTTGATGTTAATGATTATCAAATAACGTCGCTCCGATACTTATATAGCTGTAAAAAATTCAATATATGTATATTCTTATGAGAAATAAATGTCTTAAACCAGAAGTTATGGACCGATGACTGTCCGTACCGTAAATCATTTATCACAAAATTCGTCCTGAATTTCGGTACGTAACCTCTTGATTGTTCTAAAACGTCTCATGAAGTACTGCTAACAACTGAGTAATGTCATTAGAAAGAAATAAATTAATCTGAAGAAACTCCATTGAAAGTATTTTTCGTTCCGCCCCAAGTTTTGGATAGGCATTTTACATAGTCGGACTACTGCTCTCAGGTTAATGATGGTAGACCTTCGTTTCAAAAGTTTGTTTGTGGAGAGAATGTAGCTAATACTTTGACTAGAATCGTCTACGTAAATGAATTAAAATTATTATGAAATTTAATCATTTCTATCACAAACAAACTTTTGAAACGAAGGTCTACCATCATTTGTCGTCAACGTCATATTGAAAACTTGTTGGGCGGTCAGCCGTAGTCTGGTTATACTGGAACTTTCTCCCAAATTATGTTAAAAAGTTCTAATGATAATTACTATTATTATGTCTAGGGACCCAACAACTTCATTTCCCCAAACCGTCGAAACATAAAACCAGCTCGACGCGCCACAAAATAAACATAAATAAAGTCGCTTATTTCGCTTACAAATTGTGCTCAGCTCATCTTTATAGTTAATAAAAGTAATGTGAGATAAACCAGTGAATTTATAATTAACATTAATGGCTTTAAACTATTAACGGCTACCGGAAAAAAAGCCGAATAGAGACATTAAAATAAATATATATGTAGATTGGACGATAAACGTTTTTATATTGAATAAAGCGTCACCACAATCAACAGTGTTCTGTTAAGATGAAATTCTCCCTTTGACTTAAGGCTGGAAATGGTACCTTTTTACCCAACTGCGTGACGCAAAGAAGGTAATGTGTTTATGATATGTATATATTTTTGTCTTGTGGCGCTCAAAAGACCAAACGCGATTATTTAAACAATGAAGTTGGTAAAGAAATTTACGGTCTGGCTGATGGTAGGTAGTAACCATACCCTATAAACGCTTACGATATCAGGGATTTCACTAGTAGGTATATTTTTATATATTACTTCTAGTCAAAGAAATAAAAGATAAGATGAAAGGCCAGAAATAAAAATGAAATGTAAGCTTTTAGTTATGGGATGAAACGTATTAATGTTACCACAAAAAAGCTTTTCAATTCCACAAATAACTTTTCTGAATCTGGCTGCATTTTGTGTCTGTTGTTTTATAATTGTAGGGGTATCCCTCGCGATACGAGACTTATACTAACGGTAGGTGCCTACAGAAAATTAAAGAGATAGAAGTATCGGGTAATTCTTTTCTACAGACTCGTTCACTAATTTGTCTCGTAACCGTCAAATTATACAGATTTCGGCACGTAATAAGGTCACAAATATCAAGAGCCAATGCACTCGTAAAACAAGATATTCTTAAAAGCACGCTATTCTAAGTGGCTTTTTTTAATTTCAATTATAATAATCTTGTGATAAAAATTCTAGTAGGTATACAAAAGTATTTTAATTCCTATAATAAAATCTTCAATGATATATGCAACTTTTATTATGTTATTGCAATTTGTGTGTAAAAAATTTGAAGCATTGTGTTTTTAATGCGAACTATTTCATCTTTATTGTTATACTTAATGCCAAGTCCAAATTCGATAATCTTTTACATGTATAGTTGCTTTATTTTAACCATTGTATTTTTAAATCAATTTTAAAATTGTATATTAAATAAACCGCAAGATAACAATATCATACCCCGGCCGGGTATGATATCATTGTTCAAACTCTAACTTACAAAATTTTTAATACTACATCAAAATTCGGTTCAGACATTTTTTTGGACACTGATGTAATTACACCTTTATGTCTTATGGATTGACGGACTAATTAAAACACTAAAACATCCAAATAAAAAATAGTCTAAAGGGATAGAAGGGAAATTAACCTACACTTCATAAATAAAAGAGGGTATATTTAAGATCACTTTACGACTTAACTACTGAACCGAAATATACCAAAGTTGATAAACAAATACTTCAGAATATATAACACAATATAGGATCCATTTAACCTCAAAAAGACGCAAGCAAGAACGCATGTAACCACTAAAGGAAAACACTTAAAATTATTTTTCTCGTACCGCCTAACCCTTAACTACTGGCAGCGATAAGACGTTTTCGGGTATATTTCTCAGTTAATTGGTATAACGAGAATCGCGGCTCTATTAGAAGGTCTTGTTTTGGGTGGGCACCCCACATGCATGCGTAATACGGTCGATAACATTACCGGATTGACCCCATATGGAGCAATAGTTCTTAAGTAATTATTATTGAAAAGATATGAAATGGAGTGATTCAATTTGGTTTGAATATCTTGACAATTAAGATTTCTTTTTTTAAAACAGCTGCCGCTCTAGGAATAATTCCTAACATACAAACAGCAGGCACAAAGTACACCCAGACTAATAATTATTAGACCACAAAAAAATATTGTCGCATTCGTGAATCGAATAAATCTGCGCAACAACAATATGTGCACACTTTACTGCTTTGATGGCAGAAGAAGATACACCGATGAACTGAAAGAAGTTGTGAAAGTTGATACTTATAAGGAACTGAAAGCGATGGCATTGGAAAGAAAAATTTTAAGGTAGTAGATCCTCACAGGTTTCAGCATGAATGGGCCGGATCGACGGGGTAGTACTACCCTCTCACAGAATACCGCCGTGAAGTAACGGTACCCGTACTGTTGCGTTTCGTATCGGTGAGTAAGAGAGCCGGAGGCCCAGTTACCCCGATCCTTTTCCTATCCTTTCCTTTGTCCTTTCCCTCCTTCATTCCTTTTAAAGGGCTGGCAATGCACTTGTAACTCCTTTGGGGTTGCGGGTGTCCATGGGCGGCGGTAATCGCTTACCATCAGGCGATCCATCTGCTCGTTTGCCAACCTAGGCCATAAAAAAAAAGATAAAAACGATGGAGATTGCTGCACCGACAAGTGCACTTAAGTTTTGGATGGATGATGGCATAGAGGTCTAAGCGGTCGTGTAGCCACTGTCACTGCGTCGAGTGTTGTGGGTCGATCATCGGTACAAAAAATTGTTTGGTCCTCAAATTGTTGTTCTGAGTCTGAGTGTTATTGTGTCCGTTGTTTGAATATTTGTAAAGTACCCCGCGACACAGGAATTATTCATAGTGCGGACGTTTTCTTTTTCAAACTACACAAATAATTAAACTGACGAGCGCAGAAAGCGAAAATGTATACTAAAAATATTTAATGTGTTACGATTTAGTTTCGACCTATTAAAACCTACTAGCGGTCGCCAAGTGGTCGAAATTCGACCACAATTGATTTAAATTTTATGTTTAATCGTTATTAAGGTTTTATTGTCTATAACTATACCCTTATAATCACATTTTATCTTATCTCCACATACATATGTAACCATAGTTACGATGAATTCTACGACATCAGCCGAACCATGCCGAAATATTACAAACGCGATTCGACTGCTTGTGTCAAATGCATGGTTGTGTGCGTGTCGTGTTTTTCCATTATTTTAATGTATTTCTAATGCATATTTTATAAAAATATTAGGATTCGCCACTCCTTCTTCATATAAACTTTAACTGTGCCAAATTCCATACTCCTTCGAGCGCGCAATTTTTGTTAAAAGGGGGAACAAAGTTTTTGCTTTACGTATTAATATAAAGATTAAGAATTTTGAGCTATTAAAACAATTTAAAAGTCAACAAAAAATCTTCTCTACCAGACTCAACCTACCTCTCTGAGCAAAAAGCGTGAATATATCCATGTTATCTATCCACATATACCCATTGAAGTGAATGCTTAAATATTAATGAGAAAAAGGCAATTAAAATGTAATAAAAACATTATGAACCCAATTGGTTTTATGAATCATCATTCAGAGGTTCATTATCAAAACTATAATGGCCCCCTGGCGGGTTCCGAATGTCTTTATAGAGTGGAAAATACATCTGTGGTATCAATTTATAGACTGGTTTTAGGTGCAAACAGGCTAATGATGCTCTTAGATATAATGTTGCAGTTTAATTCGTTCGCTACTGTTGATTGTTCGGTCATGAATTTTATTTTAAACTTGGGTATAGTTGTTAGGTAGTTTTGGTTGAAGTAAGAAGTATTTTTATATATTAAAACTAGCTTTTGCTCGTAAATTCTTAGGCGTATAACGTGGAAGTAGATATATAACATTTTTTTCATGTAGTTAGAATGAGGCGTATCAAGATGAACTATGTAATAGATTTTACGTTAGATCTTCAGCTGTACATACTAAAATATTTTTTTGGCCTAGCTGTATGAAGTATAATCTACATAATATAACTTCAATATCACCTATGTACAGTCATTGACCGGTTGCAATTTTATAATATGTATACATTTACTTCATTAGAACTTAAAACCTGGTGAGAAATAAATACGAGTTTGATTCCTAGTTTGAACAATTTTTCATAAGCTTGATCATATGTCCCAAAGCTGGGCAGAAACTCTCCCATGGACTTCGAAATCCCTCTGTTGGTAGATATTTTCTGCCAGTCCCTTTTAAAACGTTCAGGTCCTCCTACCATCACATCGGATTAAATAAAGTTATTAAAATTTCGATCATTATCAATAGCAGCATAATTTCAATTTAAATCATCTCTGCTCTCCTCCTCTCGTCACCGCGTCGCACTAGCGGGATACCACAATCCCTATGGAAGGGTATCTTTCTAACTATTAAAATAACGGACCCAAACACATTTTCTCTTTTGTGTGGATTAAGCACATTATATCCGGCGCATTGGCAGGGACCTGAAAACTTCTTCAACTTTAACTTCGCCTAAGCAAAAGCTACTCAATGTATGCAGTCAAAACAAAGAAGTAGCAAAGTGTTTTAAAATATTTAAGCATTGAAAACAAATTCTTTCAATGATCATTTCCCAAAAGATGCAGTAAAGGATGCTGTATATCATTTCTACATAATCATAAAATTATGACCAATAACTACAACACATTTTACTCACAATTCTCTATTATAAACTGTCCAAAAAGACCGGTTTATTACGTCATAATTATAAACTATATCTCAGCTATTCATAAAATATAAATATCACACATAATATAAAAAATATATAAATAAAAAAGTTAACCCTCCTAAAGCCATAGGTCACAGCGACCACTAAATAAAGCTCGTAAAAATTTAGTGTCCATTTTTATGTTTGTTTGCGGCCCAATATCGGTTTAACCCTCCGAAGTGGATTTGATTGCCCGCTTATTGACGGATGACCGTGGGGTCTAAGTGACAGCGAGTTAAGGAAACATATCAGTAGATTCATAATAACACACGGTGTCCATATTCCTGATAGCATAGGCGCAGATGTAGATGAAGTTTTATAATCCTGCATTCGAATTTATTTACTATTTATTATAATTTTAATTATTATTGTGTATACAGGCATTTATCATAAAGTACCAAGCTTGATCCCTAAAAAGGAAAAAAAGCTGTTAGATTTAGCTTTTAAAACATCTCAACAACAGCTTACAATTTTTAAAACAATGCTATCGGTAGAATTGTTTTCCGATCTTTAAGCCTTGCCTCGGCCAGCACTTATATTAAAATAAAGTCGTTGCTCTTGCCCGCAGTGGTGTCAATTTTCAGACTAATCGAACTATAATATGAGTAAATAGAGAGTATTGGCGAACACTTTTGGGCACTAATTATTTTCTACGCAGCTAGCATCTATTATGTTAAATTTCATTTCTGAGGCCATATTTTTTTAAATATATTTCTTAATTGCATTGACCCTAAGACAGAAGATGTTCAAATTATTTTTAGTATTTATTAAGTTAAATTTCATAGTTGTAGCCATCATTTTTGAAATATATTCCGCAATAGCATTAACTCTAGGACAGAAGATGTTTAATTTATTTTATAATAGATTTATATTAAAACAATGGACACAAAGAATAACATGAACAACCACTATTTGTGGATATCATAACTTTTATCTCTAGATCAACCTCAGAACACTCGCCTTACGGCACTATAAATCCAGTCACTAACTAACCCGATAGATTGTATTTTAAATATGTTTGTTTTAACCCTCCGCTACCATCGAGACTCAACCCTCCACCGGTCTAAACGACCGCCATTCACGGTTGCACAAAGACGCCGACGATCATCGTGTTAGACGTGTCGCGACTCCTAACGACGTATAAACGGTTAATAGGCCAAAAGTTTTATTTAATAGCGTTTAATATAAACATATTGTTATTCTAACGGTTAATAATGTGTATTAAAAGGCGGTTAACGTAGAAGTGAGAGGAGTAGGTATAAAAGTATTTATTGATCGTTAATGTAACGCTTCTGTTTGAAGTCGAAGATTGTGGTGCGGGTAACAGAAAGTCGTGGTCGTTTTCTAGGGTTGTATGATTGGTGATGATTTTCATGGTTTTGCTAAGGTTGATCCCATCGTTATATTGGAAGAAGTGAAGTAAGGTCCCGTTTATAAGTTATTTAATACTAGATTCCAACTGCGACTTTACTCGTGTGGTATGTAAATATAGCCTGTGTAAATTATATAGCCTATTGGTATGTTGTCCTGCTGGGCATTGGCTCCCTTAGAGTCCCAAATCTCTCTGTCCACCATAACCAAGTGATATCTCTATTTCCGTTTAGGTCGTTCTTTGTTAATGAAAGAATATTGAGTCCCGTGGTGTCCGTTTGTGAGGTATTGAGTTTGATTCCCGGGTAGGAAAAGGCTTATTGAGTCTCTTTATTTGTTCGGTAGACGGCAATAGGGTCGCTCCTACGTATTACCTAAAAACATAGCTTGGTAATCGAAATATAAATGTAATAGATACATATCTGCCTACCCCCTCAAGGATATAGATGTACTTTAAAGAACGTCGTAGGTCCAGAGGCAGAAGTTTGCGTTTATCCTTCTCCCTAGCCTTTATTATTCCCAAGTCACTTGGGGTCGGCTTTTCTATAACCGGATTTGACTGGATATCAGTTTTTACACGGAGCGGCTGCCACCTGACCTCCACAACCGGAAGGCGAACGATACCCTGGGGCTAGACCGTTGTTAGGATATTATAGGGCGCTGACTTCCCAATAACGTCTGCCATAGATGTTCATGACAGCCGGGACCGACGACTTAACGTGCTCTCCGAGGCACGGAGCAGGTGATAATTGTCAATCAACACGCACATAATTTTGAAAAGTCATCTAACTTCCGAAAGTCAGTGGTGTGCGACGTGGGTTTCAACTCGAGACCCTCTGTATTGCAGTCTGTTGGTCTCCCCATTGAGCTATCGCTGCTATTTTTTTTTAGAAAGAACAAGAAAGAAAGTATGATGATACATTTATTTTGACAGAAAACACACAACACATACTGCAGACAGCATAAACGTAGTATACAGTTAGACAGGAAAAGACAATGGGACCCTAGGACAAAAGTAAATATAAATAAAATAATATTATAAATTTATGGCTAAAGTAATTAAAATAACTATTACATTAATCGAACATTTTTTTTTTAAACTGAAGTAATGCTTTGACGCATATCCCTCCGCGGAGGGTCTATGTCGGACTCACCGGGGTAAAAGAGAGATGGTAATGATGATAACAATATCAACTAATATAATATATATAATAACAATGTCAAATATGGTATGGTATAGAGGTATTACAATTATTTTGTATCACATATTTGGCCGTTATACAGCATGCAACAATAAAGTTCCAAATTTATACCTACATCTTAAATTAAAAAACACGACTGTTAGTTTCATTAGTTGTGCATATATCTTAATGAACTTTCCAAAATATAAAACTTTCATAGATGTTTTTGTAAAAACTCCTCAACCGAATAATAACATTAATAACATTCCTGACATTCAAGTAAAAATAATATGTGTATAGCATAAATAAATTACAAAAAGTATTTAAAAAACCACAAAAAAAATTGCGTTTATATTTTTGTGTAATTGTGAAGTTATAAAAATCTCTGTAACAGTACAGGGATTGTAAATGTGCCCGGTAGACGGCAATAAGCGCTTACTATTACGTGTGACCTAAACCGAACTGTCAAAATATGAGCACGATAGACCTACTATTACTACCTACCCCTTAGGGGACAAGCATACTAAATAGCAATCCATCAATTAAGATTCGTAAAGATAGAGCGATCATTCATTACGATCCGTTCATTCATTCATTCAGTGGTAGAGTTTAAAATAGCGCGTTTATCTGTCAGTGTGTCTGTCACTATCAACGGAGGAAGTTATAAACCACTCAGTTTTACTGACTATATCACTCATTGGCTCTGTCAACTACGCTTTTCTTTATTGTAAAGAACTTAATGAGTATATAGAAGGATGGTAGAAGCGTTTTAATCGATTTCTTGTATATGTTTTTCGTTAATATATTTTCGTGTGTACCTATGGCCTCGAGTGCACCCACATGTGCATGAGGGCTCGCATTTGATTCCTGAATTGGGAAATTATTTTTGGGTGTATCGGTTTTTATAATTTCAGTAATAGCAGTGTCTGCAACTGTGCCCACCGCAGTACAAATGTTACAGCGATATTATTGGAATCGGAAAAGTTGTTAATAAATAAATAAAAAAGAGCATATTTTTTTGTGACTGAAAGGAAAATATTATTAAAAAAAGGAAAGGAATATATTTTTAAATTGTGACTGGAGATATGCCTGATAGATGGTCATAGGTTCTTTACCTACATACGTAACGGAAGGTGACCTGAAAATATATATCTGAAGAAAAGTGGACACAGTACTAATAACTACCCCTACAGAAATTAATAATATAACAAATTTTATTATAAAAACCATTAACTTGTAAATTGTTAGAATGCGAGACATAACTGAAAACCCACTGTGTCTGGCTGGTCTGGCTGTCCGCCGGCGTGTCGCTACCACTCAATAGGTCAATAGCATACAGCATTTTATTTATTAGTGTTTTATATATCCTACTGCTGGAAAAAGCCCTTGACCTTCCAAATTACTCTGTTTTACTGGCAAACAGAGTGAGAGAACGCATTAGTTGTAAATTTTCATCTGTGTATGTTCATCTATGTCACGTCCAAAATAACTATACATATACCGTATCCATACGTTTATCATTCCGTCTACCATTGACGTATGACTGAGCTACATACATATATATGTAACAGCCGCCCGATAGGATATCTTAATGTGTTCTTAACGGAACAATTATTATTACAATATAATTATTACGATACATCCAATAAATTATTGTGTCTATCATTCATTATAATTATTTGTGATTGAGAAATGCGTCTCATGATAATGGACGTCGTATTCCTATTAAGGTCGGATATAATAATAATAATATCAGCCCTGTATTAAAACTGGCCCACTGCTGAGCTCAGGCCTCTTCTCAGTGTGGTAAAGCCACAGTCCACCACGCTAGTCCAATGCGGATTGGCAGACTTCACATAATATATCTTTAAGAACTTTATGGAGAACTTTTAGCAGTGTGAGAAGGGTTAGGCCATATTCTACCATGCTAGCCCAATGCGGATTGGCAGATTTCACATATCTTCGAGAACATTATGGAGAGCTCTTAGTAGTGTGAGAAGGGTTAGGCCATAGTCCACAACGCTGGCATAATGCGGGTTGGCAGACTTTACATATATTTTTGAGAACATTGTAGAGAACTCTTTGCAGTGTGAGAAGGGTTAGGCCGTAGTTCACCACACCGGCCCAGTGCAGGTTACAGACTCCACATATCTTTGAGAACATTATGGAGAACTCTTAGCAGTGTGAGAAGGGTTATGTCATAGTCCACCACACCGGCCCAGTGCAGGTTGCCAGACTTCACATATCTTTGAGAACATTATGGAGAACTTTTAGCAGTGTGAGAAGGGTTAGGCCATAGTCCACCACGCTGGCGTAATGCAGGTTGGCAGACTTTACATATATCTTTGAGAACATTATGAAGAATTCTTAGCAGTGTGAGAAGGGTTAGGCCATAGTCCACCACACCAGCCCAGTGCAGGTTTCCGGACTTCACATATCATCGAGAACATAATAGAGAACTCTTAGACATGCAGGTTGCCTCACACAATTATTTGTTACGCACATAACTTCGAAAAGTCAGAGGTACATGCCTTGGGTTCAAACTCGAGACCTCTGCGTATCATTGCGTGATATAATTACTATTAAACTTATTTTTCTCGTCTTTGGCGGCAAAGGAGCTAGGATTAACAGTCTATTTGATAGAAGCAGTAGTCTCTTTTGGATCAGGCTGTTATTTCATTCAAAAAGGTTACTACCGCTTCAGATACAATACCTGTATCACTAAAGACTTTACAAACATTCAAACACCGGAAAAATAACATCCAGCCTTAGAACAGTTATTTGTGGATGACACAAATTTTTATCCCATATATTACCGAACCCAAAACACTCGGTGCAATGGCTGTCGCGAGGCGACTGCAGAAACCGCTAAGACATCCGTATTGAAACACCGCTTAACCACTACCTACTAAAATACCAGAGTAAAAAAAATTCTTCTTCTAGAATATTATAAAAAACTAAGAGAATTAATAGATGTTGGCTCAATATATTTTAATGCCTTTGAAATTAAGTATCACTTGCCTTCATGGCACAGCGATAATAAAAGCGACGGCTGTGCATGAAGGCTTGACTCTCGCATCAGGTACAGGTTATTCAGATTTTCCGTCAGAAATTCTCAGTAGCCGAACGTAGTCTAGCACTGTGACCTTGGCTTTAATAAAGCTGTAAGAAACGTAGAAGAAAGTGTAGGTCTTTCATTTTCATTTAAAAAAGAAATAACTGCCTCTCTAATAATAAATCTCCCGTGGCGCAGCGGTAGTGAATGCGACTGCTGTGCATGAGGTCTCGGGTTCAAATCCCGGGTCGGGCAACAAAAATTTACTGGATTTTCTGTTAAGAAATCTCAATAGCATTCCGGAGTTATAAAGTTGGCGGTGTTAGACACCCGTGCCTCGGCAAGCACATAAAGCCGTTGGTCCTGCGCCTGATCTCTCTCCGGTCGTGTCGGATTACCATTCGGATCATGAGAATTAAGAAACAGAGAGTGCAATGTTTGCGCACACACTTGTGCACTATAATATCTCCTGCGCAGATGGCCAATCTCCGTTAAGACTGGCCGCCGTGACCGAAATTCGGACAACAACGGACACAAAGAACATTTAGATTCGGCACAATCACTTGTGGATCACACAATGTTTTCCCAGGTGGGATCCAGCAACACTCAGGGTATTATCCAGCGGCGAGCCGACCACTTAAATTACTACGTCATCCGTGTCGTTTTCGCTTAGTAATTAAAAAACAGAATCGTTTCAAAACAACGTTTTTGAAATTATCTATAAAACTATTATAAAGCTGAAGAGTTTGTCTGTTTGGTTGAACGCGCTAAACTCAGGATCCACTGGTTCAATTTGAAAAATTCTTTTAATGTTGATTAGCCTATTTACCAGGGAAGGTTATAGCTTACATAACATCACGCTATGATCCACGGGGACGGCGAAGTAATCATAAACGCGAGTGAAACCGTGGGCATATCTAGTCTGTTATAATATCCGTATAAACTACTTTAAATTCAATATAGGTAAAGGTTACTCTATATTGTTTTCGACCGCCGTTACAAAGGTCTGTAATTAACTACTTAATATAATTGATCTCATCAAGCGAATTATAGTTTATTTATGAGCTGTAGATCGAACTATAATTGTATAGGTACTGTCTACGTGACTACTGCATAGGGCTCTATTAAAGGGTTTCAGTAGAGTTAATTTATTTCTTAATGTGGCGGTGTGAATAGTTGAATGATTGTTATTTTATAACTTTTTCGCAGTCAGTATATTTCCTGTGTCGCGGGGAACTTTACAAACATTTTAACAATGGACACAAAGTACATCCAGACTCGGAATAACCATTTGTGGATGACACAAATTGTTTCTTTTCTGTAAATTGTGTGAAGATATATGCTTCTTTTTTTGTAATATAATATTTACAATCTATTTACATTATTCATTTTAAAACTAATTAATCTAATTATATTTAGAAATGTATTAAAACACTAATTTAGGCACCGTAGAATTCGTCAGCATCGATGTCATCTGGTAACATGCCCAGAAGACTGGCAGCATTGCCACGTTGAATGCCTTTACATTATTCATTTTAAAACTAATTAATCTAATTATATTTAGAAACGTATTAAAACACTAATTTAGGCACCGTAGAATTCGTCAGCATCGATGTCATCTGGTAACATGCCCAGAAGACTGGCAGCATTGCCACGTTGAATGCCAATGCTGATTCTTTGGGCCAAGAAAAGACCAGCCTTCTGATCACGTGAAGTGTCGATCAGGCGTGCTTTATGTGTATACATATTTTTCAAATCAAACTGTATTTGTTGTTCTACGAGTAGAAACCAGTGGGGATGCCACCCTTACTTGATAAAGGATTACCTATCCCTCGAGTACAATACTTTTCTTTGGATGAAAGTTATCTTATGTACTTTTCTGCATCCCTGACAACGTGTATGCGTAAATTCATGATGATTGGTCAAGTAGTATGCGTGGAAGCGTAACAAGTAAACTCTTATTCGGTTTTATAAAATCAGTTAGTAATCCATAAGCATAAAAAGTTATAATTAATGGAAAAAATATAAAGTACGTGTGTCGATTGGTTTAACTAATAAATGATATTCGGTGACGCAGCTGTAGTTAATGCGACTTCTGTGCAAAAGGTCCCAGGATCACTTCCTAGGTCAGTTAATGTGTTTTTGGGTGTTGCTGTCAAGAATGGAGTCTTAAACTGTGTCCAGGACTGGGCAATAGGCTCTCTTCCTATTAGGTGGTGCTTATAAACCGCAGCTTCCTACCTCTTCATGGATAATGCCGTGCGATTGTTGTCGATGCTATTTATTAAGTTACATTTGCGCTGCGATAAACTATATTTATTGTTTTATAGGGACCAGTTGGAAAACAGTGATGTGCCTCATACATAGCGATTTGTCTTTGTAATGCGAAATTTTGAAATCGATATATCTATCTTATATTCAATATATCAACACGGCTTCTAGAATTGGTAAAAGTTGACCTCACCGTTTACATCTCATTATGGGTCTAGAAAAACAAGTAAAATGCCCAAGAATTTATTCGAGCTCCTTCTTTTTTTCAAAAGTCTATTGACTCTTCTAACTTCCTTTCTAACTATCTCAATATTCTCAATACCAAATTTTATCTAAATTGGCTTAACAGTTTTATTGGCTTAATTGTTTCTTGATGAGATCGAAGACGTTCTGGACAAAGGCCAGATTAAGAGCACCTTAAACCGGCGAGCGTGTATGAGGAATGTGATGAAAGTGAATGAAGCTAGAGAAGCAGGATCGTAGCAAATGGAAATCCGTAGTCTCTGCCTACCCTTCTGGAAAACAGGCGTGAATCAATGTATGTATATTTCACAGCAAAACCTAACAAACAGACAAAGTTACCTCACATCCATAATAATATGAATACCTACTATAAACGTCATTCTGTTCACAATCAAGTTTAAAACATCAATGTTAGCGTACATGACTGTATTTACGTCATATATTTACTTAAACTAATGAATGAGATCATTGTAAACAATAATTATGTGAACATCAATCGTATAGAATTGAAGGTAAACAACAGCTTATCCTCTTGTCGGCCGGAATCTAAGAAGCAAGAAAAAACATCATGATTTTGTTTCGGTTTATTATAAAAGTTTTTTTATATATTCTATAACATACTATGCATGCGCCTTCGCCTATGTGAATTTCTGGGATACACATTCCAGGACATAAAGTATATTACATCTTATCAAGGACATGGTTAACCATTGAACATAGATGTCTATCTGTGATCGATAAAATACTACTTTTAGGAGGGCATTAACACTATCCAACCGATAGACTATACAGGCAGACTGTACATTTCAGTGCCCGAAGACACCTTCACGGCTATTCACAATTGGTGGTCCAACAACTTCAGCAGACAACTTCGGGGTATCAAAGGTTTTTTTTTTTTTTTTTTTTTTTTATGCTACTAAAGTGGCTAACAAGCTTACGGCCCACCTGATGGTAAATGGTTACCGTAGCCTATCGACGCCTGCAATACCAGAGGCATCACTTGCGCGTTGCCGACCTTGTAAAAACCTTTTAACGCCCTTTTTGAAGAACCCCATACTGTAGTCTTGTGGGAAAACCTGGGCAGGGAGTTCATTCCACAACCTGAGCGTCCGCGGGAGAAAATTCCTTTGGAACCGTTTAGTGCGGCACCAATTAGCTTGTAAGGTGTGAGAATGACATCCCTGCCGATGGCGAGCGGTGCGATGATAAAAAGTAGCTGAGGGCATCATCTCAAACAACTCGTCGGAACACAATCCATTATATAAGCGGTAGAACACACAAAGGGAGGCAAAGTCTCGTCTGAGACTTAGTGGCTCAATACCGTCTGTGAGTTTGGGCTCATCGACAATTCTCAATGCTCGTCTCTGTACAGCGTCAAAAGGATCAAGCTGGTATTTTGGTGCTCCTGCCCAGAGATGACTGCAGTACTCCATGTGAGGCCGGACTTGCGACTTATATAGAAGCAGTCTTTGCCCAGCAGTGAAGTACCGCTTAGCTCTATTGAGCACACCAAGCTTTTTGGAAGCCAGCTTGACCTTGCTCTCTAAATGACTGCGGAACTGTACATCACTTGATATGTCGAGGCCAAGGATTCCAATACTCTTGGAGATGGTGAGGGGCGTGTTCTGGAGTTGTGGAGACACAGCAAATGGAGTTTTCTTAGCGGTGAACGCGCAGGCTTGTGTCTTAGCTGGGTTAAACACGACTAAATTTAGTCTTCCCCATTCAGATACTCTATCCAGAGTATTTACGATTTCAGACACAAGCCGTTCGCGGCTTTCCTCCACTGTGGACCGAGGGATATTAGCGCGGCCCGTGTAATAAGTATCCCCAGTACTGTCATCCGCATAGCAATGAATGCCATCAATTGACAACATATCATTGACATGCAGCAGAAACAGCGTCGGGGACAACACAGAGCCTTGCGGGACGCCAGCATTTATGTCCATGCGGTTAGAGCAATCACCGTCAACCACAGTTTGGATGCATCTGCCGGACAAAAAGCTGGCAACCCATTCGCATAATCCCTTGGGCAGTCCGTAAGATGGTAACTTCGATAGAAGACCTTTGTGCCAGACCCGATCGAAGGCCTTCGCTATGTCCAGGCTGACGGCCAATGCCTCACCTTGGCTCTCAATGGCTAGTGCCCATTGGTGTGTGAGATACACGAGAAGGTCGCCAGTTGAGCGACGATGGCGGAAGCCGTATTGTCGGTCACTCAACAAATCGTGACCCTCAAGGTACCTCAAGAGCCGGTAGTTGATCACCCGCTCCATCACCTTGGAGAGGAGAGAAGTTATGGCGATAGGCCTGTAGTTTGATGGGTCAGATGTGTCACCTTTTTTTGGCACTGGATGAACGAATGAGGTCTTCCATGAAGACGGAACTTGTCTTGTGGAATAGGAAAGCGAGAAGAGGCGCGTCAATACTGGACACAACTCAGGAGCACACTGCTTTAGTACCACTGCCGGTATGCCATCTGGCCCGCTCGACTTATGAACATCTAGAGACATTAGCTCCCGCTGGACCTCACGTTGTGAAATTGAGATTGCCGGCATGGAATGACCGCACCACGGGATAGTAGGTGGTACAGCGCCTCCATCGCTCACAGTCGAGTTTGAGGCAAAGAGAGAACCCAGCAAATCGGCCTTCTCTTTGGCACTATGGGCCAGATTACCATCGGGGTTTCTGAGTGGTGGCAAGGACGACTGACAAAAATTACCTTCGGCAGCCTTGGCGAGGGACCGGAAAGCGGGACTCCCAGAAGGGAAGCTGGCAAGTCGCTCGCCAATTCTGCTGACGAAATCAAACTTAGCTCTGGCAACCACCCTCTTATTGAGCCTCGAGGCGGCATTTAGTTTGCGTTTCACTTCGGGGATGTTAGATTCCTTGTTAGTACAGGCCGTGGCTTAGAAGGTGGCTTGTTTAAACCATTGCTTGGTCGACTTCGGCATTTAACTGCGTTGTTATCGGACTAGGCACTTACATTGGGGTTGTTTGACGATTTTGGTTGTCCGCTGAAGTTTGTCTGTCGACCTGATGTCAACCATTTAAAGACAGATCTTGTACTCACCGATCCAGATCTGGTAGGACGAGCTACCTGATACACCAAGGATTAATTTATACTTGTTAACCAATTGTAGTACAAGTCTTCAGCTTTTCTTATAGCAAGGGGTTACCGAAAGCAATGACCAGCTTTGTCAGAAACGGTTCTAGAGCGATGGCCGACTTTTTAAAAGAAGGAGTTGCTATGCTGCCATCGTTTGCAATAGCTAAGGATACCATATACTTCTGCTAAAAGGACGATGATTCTTCAAGAAGCTTCGCAGCAATTACTTCTTTGGCTGGGATGCTCCAGATTGAGCGAAATCGTAGGATACAAAGAACTTGCTGTGGGTTACCTGTTTTTAAAATATGTCTACCAACACATACACATAAAAGCGAATGCTGTTAAGGAGATTTTTTTAATCCCAAAAACACTTTACCCGCTCTTGGGTTCGAGCATGGACCAATCAGCCAAACAAATCTGGTATTATAACACATGGTGTTATTAGCCATAATTACCGATGTTATTATATAAGTATAAATAATTAATGACATAGTTTTAACTTTGTTTAAAAACATGGCTGATTGATAAGTCAAGCGTTTAGTGTTTTATTAGATATAATTAATTGTTTATTTGTGCGGCTTAAGTCTTTAATGACTCCATCTGTTTATATCTGCTATTAGTTGTAAACTATAATGTTACAGGGTGTAATTATAATTTAATTTTAATCTTTGATTAATTTTACATATTAATTTTGTTAAGTTAGTTGTTTTGTTAAGAAAGTAAACTACTATATACGGATTTTGTTTCGAATTATTATAAAAGTTTTTTATAAATTCATACATACTATGCACGCGGCTTCGCCTGTGTGCATTTCTAGGGTACGCATTCCAGGACAAATAGTATCTTACGTCTTATCAAGGACATGGTTAACCATTGAACACAGATAAATCCTCAGTTCTATCTGTGATCAATTTGAATGTTACTTGGCCCAACAAGGAACATTCTAATCCGTTCAACGTTTTACGCGCGATTGAGTAATAACCATCCCAACATCTAGACAATTTTTAACATTTGCAATATATATATATATATATATATATTCTACCACATACACACAACACCATCTAGCCCAAACTAAGCTTTTAGAGTTTATAATATGGGTACTAGATAATAGATAAACATACATATACACCTTTTTTTTTAAATACATACATATACATAGAAACACCCAGACCAAAACAAACATCCATGTTCATGCACACAACTGTTTGACTTGTGCGGGAATTGAACCCGTGACCTCAGGCGTGGCAGTCGGTTACATTAACCACTACGCCATCGAGGCCGCCAAACAATATTCATGGGATGCCTTTCCACAGCAGCTGAATTCACTGCTTCCACGTGAATGAGGCACTATGAGTCGTTAAGACAGGTCTATATTGTAACAGCAGCGATAGCCTACTGGATGACCGTTCGACTGCCACGCTGAGGGGAGAAGAGAAGAGGCCCGTGCCCAGCAGTGGGACAGTTTATAAATAGAGCTGATATTATTATTTACGCAGGTAGCCATGCACAGCATCCCATTCACTGCTTCTATGCTACTGAGAGAACGTTGCATATTATATTTAAACCTTGGGAGGGCTACGCTTCGGCACAAATGGGCCGGCTAGACCGGAGTGATACCATGGCCTCACAGAAAAACGGCTTCAAATAGCGCGTGCGTTGTGTTTCGTCGAGTGAGTGAGGGTACCGGAGGCCGAATCTCCCCTCCCCTCCTTGGGCAAATTTAAAAGGCTGGCAACTTATTTGTGACTGTGAACTCATTTGTGTTTTGTCCATGGGCGGCGATAATTAATTGCTTACCATCAGGCGATCCGTCTGCACGTTTGCCTCGTATATCATTAAAAAAGATTGTGACCACACATAACCTTGATCTCAACAACTTTTTCTGACTCTTTAGGTAGCTCTCCTGTCTTATTTATATAGGATGGCATAACATTATTCAGATCTGTATTTACTAATTTGTAAAGTTTCGACAATGATTTGGCATGAGTTTATGAACCTAAATAATAAAAATACGACTCTACTCTATACGCCATATTGGTTCTGTTTTCATTTTCGTGTATTATTGTTAATACTAAACGAGCATAGCAAGCAACAATTCATAATTATGTCATAATTATGAAGAAACTGGTTCTGGTTCATCTTGCAATATTTGACCTAACAAACATTGCAAGTGAAATAAAATCTTGTAAAATTACTTTAAAGTCCTAGCTGTATCAGCAAATAGCTCCTTAACAACAGACCAACATTAAAATACTAAAATAGCGAACAGTTCACTGGCTAAGTGGCACATCGCAACAAAAAGACAATACCACCAATAGATCATCGCCTACTCTTATAAGAACAAATGAATCACTACAGTTACGTACCGAACAAATAAACATGCGTATTTGACTTCGAATGGCATACCTACGTGACGTGGAACGTTCCAACTAAACTGCATGTCCTGTAACGCATGCCAGGATTACTGTAAGCAGGGTATAAGCAGTAGTCTAGGAAATATTATTCTCTAGGCTAAACTTAGTTTGCATGAAATCCATAGAAAGCATAAACAACGCAACATACGAAAGCAATCTACGTGTTAATCCAGAATGAGGTCAATTACATATGCGCTAAGTTTTCTACAAATCCGTTCAGTGGTTTGTTACGGAGTTACGATGACTTTTATTTTAATTTAAAATATTAGTATATTTATAATAATATCAACCCTATATATAATTTATCAGACTTTTCAGTGTGAATAGGGCTACGCCATAGTCTACCACGCTGGCTCAGTACAATTTGGTAGACTTTACATATCTGCTCTCTAGCCTTTATTATTCCCAAGTCACTTGGGGTCGGCTTTTCTAATCTAACCGGATTTGATTGGATGTCAGTTTTTACACGGAACGGCTGCCACCTGACCTCCGCAACCCGAAGGCTAATGATACCCTAAGGCTAGACTAGTGTCAGGATATTATAGGGCACTGACTTCCCAATAACGACTCCCATAGATGTTCATGACAGCCGGGACCGACGTTAACGTGCTCTCCGAGGCACGGAGCAGGCGATAATTGTCAATTAAAACGCACATAATTTCGAAAAGTCATATAACTTCCGAAAGTCGGCGGTGCCGGACGACTCTCAATCATGTAGGTTTCCTCACAATGTTTTTCTTAACCACGTTAGTGGTTTTTTCCTCATATTTTTAGTACCTATGTTAGTGTATCTCGTACTTTCGCGGATATGCGAGTCGCAGCAAATCTTGTTGGATTTTCTGTCAGGAAAGCTTGAATAAACTTAACCGCTTGTTTGAACACAGAATAGAGAATTTTGCCGCTGACTTTTCAATTTCCCACCAACTCCACAGAAACTGGAATTACAAAAAGATAGATCCTATAAAACCTAATTCGCTGAATTTCCTAAAAAAGTCGTAGATAATTCTGATAAATATATGAAAACTTGGGCAAAGTACACTTAAGCCTTCTAAGGTATCTCTGCCCTAAGAAAAATCACATCCATATTTTCTGATGTTATTTTTCTGCAGTAACTAGAGTTTAATTATATACGTTTGGAGGCCATGTGGTGTGAATAGAGTGACACATTTGTCCAAAATCACAATACGGAGGTGAAATGCCTATAAGCTATTGCAACCGATTAAATTGAGGCAAAGCTTAAGCGTATAGCCATCATAGTTGTGAAAACAACTTCACAAAATCCATAACAATTTTATAAAATAACTCTGTCGACCTTTACCCGTCTAATTTGCAGAAAAGATTTTTATACAATTTACAGAAATACATGAGGTAAAACATTAACAACAACAGACATGCTACAAACGTCCAAGAAATCATGGCTATTCACCAGTCTTTATTTGTTACGTTTTACGACTAACTTGTGCACCGATTTTGATGAAATTTGCAGATAAGATGACTCAAAACTTGAGAAAGAACAAAACCTACGAAACGCACGCACACGAAGTCATGGCCATCCACTAGCCTCCAATAACAAGTCCAAAGCGACAAATAGAGGGAGTACATCCTAATCCTAACTAATATCATAAATACAAATGTGAGTTTCATTGTTTGTTTGTCACGCTTCACGCCTTAACTACTCGACCGATCATCATGAAATTTCGCAAACACGTTGTTTGGAGTACCGGCACCTTCTATCCAGAAAACAGTACTGTTCTCGAGGTATAGCATTTTATTGACAATCTCTAGAATATCGCGTACGCAGCAGCGGGCGTAATCTAGTGACAAATATTTCGGCACATCACACACAATCAATTCAATAAACACACAGAAATAAAACGCACCAATCCTTTGATCTATCTTGATTACAATTAATTGAACTGTCGTAACGCACCGCGGTCTGTTGGCTCGTAATGAGCGTGCCACCACAAACAGTTACTATAACAAAATTAATCAAAAAGTATGAGAAAATTAGGCGATCACTTACACGAGATACCAGTACGCTCGGGGTGTTCTTAATGGGCGTGTAGGATGTGTGTAGCCGCGGGATTGTGAAGGCAAGATGCAGTAATACAGCTATAGAAGATGGTCGATAATGGTGGACACAGATATTGTCTGGGCTAGGTAACGAAGCTTAAGCAAGAGCATGCTAAGTTAATCTGGCAAAATAGCTTTTATGCGCCTAAAGTGGCATACAAGCATAAGTTTTCTTCTTCTTTCAGTCGAGGGCTCTTTAAGCGTGTAAAACTATATTTTGAAGCCGTATCTCAAACTGGACTGGTATACCACTTTTGCAATTCAGTAATTGGATTTGTGGCCTTTGCTATTGGACTACACTATCTATAATATTATCAAGCGTACTGTGATGATTTTATGTTATAAAAGCAAAAATGGCTATGGTAACCTTCAGAAATGACAAAAAAGTCTACTGCCATTACGCTACCAATAAACCACACAAAACGTTAGAGATTTTACTGCTTCATTACGTAAGCGTTGTGCCTCGATGATGGCGCGGGTGCGTGGCAGTCCCGGCGCCATTCTGGACGCGTGTGCTGCCCGTTGGGACTCGGTACTGGTGACTAAATGGATAGGCCTACACGCGCGATCAAGTGCATGATAATGCTAACACTAGGCTAAGATTCTTGTTACTAACAAATATATGGACAATGTCTGAAATAAATGCTATTACTATTACTATTATATTAATTATTTAATTAATTTTATTCGTAATTTTTTTTAGTTTTTATAATTTAATGACTAATCGCATTTCATTAATTTTATTTGACAATTTCTTTAGTATTCATAATTTAATGACTGATCTTAAATTGTATACTTATTTATGTTATTCCAGTCGTAATTTTATTCTATAATTCTTTATTATGTTTCTTTATAATTGAGTGTTAGTCATTATGTGAAATATTTATTAGACTTAAGTATAATTATTATGTTGTCTCTAAGTATACTCATATGCCTAATAAATAAATAAATTACATATAACACATTGAAATCTTACTCATGTAGTCAATGTAAATATATCTAAAAAGTCAATCCATTTAAACCTTCTGTTGTCTATCTGTATATTGCCAAATATATATTGGAGCGCCTCACCACGATTCGTCTGAAACAAAGCCAGCGTTGTGGCCTGAAAACGAACAGGCATGCTACATTAAAGTGATTAATTTAGGCAATTAACAAACCGCCGCGGCTCTTCAAGCTAAATGAATAAGTTATTTTTAATTACAGAGTAATTGCAAGCTACAGATTAATTATGTAATACGATGACTGCGTGGCTACGTAATGAATGACATGTGCTGTGTATGAAATTAGTTTTCGTCTTGCTTCGAAGGTTATAGCGTTATACATCCTCGGAAGAGTAGGTAGAGGTTCCATCCAGATTTTGATATTCTAATTACTGGTAAAGTTCCGCGTTTATTTATTTATTTAATTATAACGGTTGTACACCAATAACAATAATTAAAGATAGGAAAACATAAAACAAATACAAAATTAAAACAAAGATATATCTAAAACAAATTAATTATATGGATCTTGGTATCCGCACAAACAATCATTCCTTCCTCTCACAAAATCGCTGACACACTAACAATATATTCGGCCACCCATCCGCAAACAAGTCACAGTCAGGATTGGCGTACAGGAGAGCGTTGAGAGCAGAAAGCGAGCGCGGTATGGGTGACTTAGCGCGCGCTACGGTGCGACATGATGGCACGGCAAACAACATGTGCCGTCGGTTGCGACGGTAGTTATTAGGAACAAAAAATCGACACAACTCGTCATGAAGTTCTGGTGCATCAATTTTTCCCCTCAGAATTTTGCACATGACTATAAGTTGGTGCTTCTCCCGTCTGACTTCCAATGAGTTATACCCTAGACAACCCAAAATAAACATTGTGGAATATCTGTATGGATAATATCCATAGACATGCTTGTACAGGTATCTTAGGAACGCCTTTTGCGTTGCTTGATACATATATGTAGGTAATTAGATATAAATATTTTATAACAGGTATCGCGATCATGTAGGTATACCTATCTGTTGTATAACTTGACTTCGACCAGGTTACAACGGCCTGGCCAGAAGTTGACTCGTCAACGTTTGATTTGTTTAAAATGCCACATTAATACTAGGAGGCTAAATTCTAATAAGAGACCTATTGCTGTCTACTATAGTCTTTTTTTTTTATACTACTAAGTTGGCAAACAAGCATACAGCCCACCTGATGGTAAGTGGTCACCGTAGCCTATAGACGCCCGCAACACCAGAGGCATCACTTGCGCGTTGCCGACCTTTTAGGAAAGAAAGTGGGAAGGAGAAGGACTGGGAAGGGGGAAAGAGGGTGATTGGGCCTCCGGCACTCTCACTCACCGGTCGAAACACAACAGTAGGAGTACTGCTATTTCACGTCGATATTCTGTGAGCGGGTAGTCCTTCCCTGGTCGAGCCGGCCCATTCATGCTGAAATCAGCGAGGCTCTACTACTCTCAAACTTTTCCAGACTCTATACTGATGCTAAGAATTTCTTACAGAGAGATCGAAAACATTGGCTTAATCCGCAATGGCATCTAATAAGACATTGTATCTAACATCATATCAGTCGTATTCATTACTACTGCGGCCAATATAGTCTTGGTAGGCAAATATCCTACTATCATATCGCTAGCTACGTTTTAGATGCTACGTCATAGAAAGTGAGAATTTTACCATCTAATAGGCTCATTTCTAGAATTCAAACTGCTACTGAGAAATGCTAAAAATAATACCGAATAAAAGTTTGTCCAACTCAGCTATCGAATTTGAGACTTACTGATTACCCATAAACGTAACTGCAAAAATACTGAGACTCGAAATAATTTAAATCGAAATATGGCAATGAATTTAGGACACAAAGTAACACTCATAAATTTACCCGACACACACGACAGCATTTTCATTCCCATTATTTAGGTGGTTGGCAGTCCACAACTGTGCGTTTCTCCAGGAATTTTCTGCCTCGCACTACAAAACTGTGGAATGAACTGTAGCCTGCGGTATTTCCGGACCAATACGATCTTCAACACTTTAAGAAAAGAGCGTACTCCTTTTTAAAAGGCCGGCAATGCACTTGCATCTCCTTTGGTGTTGCGGGTGTCCATGGGTGGCAGTAATCGCTTACCATCAGGCAATCCGAATGCTCGTTTGCCAACAAATCCATAAAAAAAATTATAAAGTTACAATTATTACTTAGTGCGAATTTACATGACGACCTACAAGAAGAAATAGCTAGTAAAAAAAATATTTTGTGGATAACACTTTTTTCAATGTGGGGTTCGATTCCTAACACTCGACGTATGATGCAAGACTCGTCTTTAACCATTGCGTCATTCATCCATCACCAATTACGGAAATTAAGATTTTTTTCACTTTGTTGTCTAATATAATGATTTAACGTTATCCGTGTAATACTCACGATTATACAAAAGGTCAAGCACCATTAATATTTTACCTTAGAATGCTTAACCAATATTAAAATACATACATACATAGTTTCACGCCTATTAGCCTTACGGGGTAAGCAGAGGTGCATTACACCCATTTCAGCGTTTTCTACCGTGGGAGAGCCACGCTTCGGCACGAATTGGCCGGCTCGACCGGAGTGATACCACGGCCTCACAGAAAACCGGCATCAAATAGCGCTTGCGTTGTATTTCATCCAGTGAGTGAGGGTACCGGAGGACCAATACGCCCCACCCCCTCCTCCAAAATTTAAAAGGCCGGCTTCGCACAAGTGCCTCCTTTGGTGTTGCGGGTGTCCATGGGCGGCGGTAATCGCTCACCATTAGGCGATCCGTCTGCAGGTTTTCCAACTATACCATAAAAAACAAGTTACCGGTTTAGGTCTCAAGGTTGAACCTATTTGCTGTCTACCTAGTGCAGTTTCAGACTCCGTGATGATTGAACAATTCATCAACTAAACTCAATGACTTTTCGACTCGGGTATCAAATCCTATACCTTATACACAGCAGTGATATTTAATACGATTATGCCATGAAGATATCAAAATGTGATTTAACTAAACATATTTGCCACTTTCTCAGAAAAACCAGCGGTTGTGTCTTTGATCTCTCATCTGACACATTACAAAAAAAAGTGGTCCACTAATTATAGTTATGCCCAGTTTAGATGTCCTTTGTGTCTGATCTTTCAAGGTTTCTAAAGTCCTCTGTGACACAGTTTTCAGTAACAGTTTATCCCTAAATAATACAGGAACAATATTTTTAACATCTTCTTAAAAATTTGTTAAACAACTATTGAGTACTCCGGTACCTGGTGTACCGGAGTACTCAATAGTTCAGATACAATAGGTTTTTAAGTCTGTCTGGCATTTCAACAATACATAGATATGTTAAAGAATTAGTAAAATGCTAAAACATTAAAAGCTCCAGCGCCCCTTATACGCGGCAGGCCAACCAAGAAAACTGAGTGCTTATGATCTAAATACACTTCTGCCTATACCATTATAGATATATTTGTAATTACATCATCATACAAAGTACGTGATATAATGATACGAATGTTTATTATTTTAATCATTAGTACGCGCACGAAATGTGGGCCAGCGTCGATGTAGGTAAATCGTACTCATAAATTTAAATGATAAAAATTGTTTTCGGACACAAAGAGTTCAAGTGTTTTACCAAATCTATGACTACAGGGTGATATTGTATAGTATTTATTTTAATTAAACACACACATACAGTCAAAACCGGATATAATGACGTTGAAGGGACCATATAACTTCGGACGTTATGTCCGATAGTTATTATAAGCAATATACACAAGTACTTAGTCATATTAATTGTCATATGTATGCTTAGAATTTTTAAATATGTACAATTATGTAGTATGGGTATAGGTTATGCTTAAGAACTTATTTCAAAAAAGAAATCAAAATGTTTGGTCTGAAAAATCTTATATAATACTAAGTGTAGTCTACAAGCTGTATTCAGCTTAAAATATTCCTTCATAGATTGGAATAAGTTAAATTTTTAATAATAATTAAATTGTTCGAATTGTTTTGTTTTGCTGAAACAAGTAAAACGGTTGTTCGCTAAAGCAGATCAATATCGATAAAGTTCCGTCGTTTTAAACGATATATCGCTGTATCCGGTGTTGTTATAGGCGGTATGATTACTTAATTGTTTATATAGGTTTTGGGCGGGACCTTGCCATTCGATCGTAATAACCGATCCGTCGTTACAAACGATGTCGTTATATTCGGTTTCGACTGTATTCTCACCCACATTTAACATACATACATATCTACACCTCATCTTTATATATATAATACTTCTGTACATGTGTTGACAGTGAACTCCTCCTAAACGGCTGAACCGATTTGAATGTTTCTTTTTGTGAGTGTTCAAGTGGATTCGAGGATGGTTTAGATTTTTTTTCTTCTGTACAGGACATCGTCTGTCAGGACAGCTAGTATATAGGTATATATAAACAAAACAGGAATCCAATCAGTTAGAAAAAATGTGAGCCCTTACTAACATTAGTTATCCTAACTAATAATATAAATGTGAATGTGTGTTTGTTTCGATCCCAAGTGTACCCTTCCATTCCATCTTTAATTTATCTTCTAGAGTCTTTAACGCACGAATTAAATCGCTGATGTTGCAAGCTAGCAAAGGCTATATCTATAATTCCTTACTAATATTATAAATGCGAATGTGAATATGTTTGTTTGTTACGCTACTAAAGCTATATCAGTCAATTTCTTCAGGTTGTTAGTATACAGATAGAGCGGTTTGGTCAAACTAGAGCCATTCGACTGCAGAAGTACCTGCACTCGGCAGAACATCACAGCCAAACTACCTTCGACCTTATCTTGGCTGATGGTGTTTCCAAGTTCCATGATAAGACGCTGTCGAAACATGCGCCATTATAATCGCCTCTTCTGTCTCTGGCAGCACTATGATTAATTTCTTTGAAGGTTGGGCTCGAAGGATTCTACTGTTAGGATCTGATATTTCGAGAGCCTGTCCAATTGGAGTTACAATATTCTGACTGCGTCTGTCATCGTTCGCATCCAAACCATCCCAGACGCACTTACCAAGTGAACGTCAATGGTTGGCTGTTTCTTTCGCCGTATGCTGGTTAACATGACCATAACTCATATATAAATCAGCCCTGTATTAAGGTATGCTACTGCTGGGCACGGGCCTTTTCTCAGCGTAAGAAGGGTTAAGCCATAGTCCACCACGCTGGCCGAGTCAGGACTTCACATATCTTCTAGAACTATGTGAAAAACTTTCAGACATACAGGTTTCCAATGTTTTCCTTCACTGTTAAAGCAAGCGATAACTAACTAATTAATCGAAAAGCCGGATGTACGTGCCTTGGAATTGGTCTCGAGGCAGTCTAATCCTTCTGCGTGGCCGTCTAACAGACTCCTTCTAGGCTATCGCTGCTGGACAAATGTTATATTCTCAACTTACTCAATTTATATTCATAACTTACTCAATTTTATATTCTTAACTTACTCAATTTTATATTCTTAATTTACTCAATGTTATATTCTTAACTTACTTAATTTTATATTCTTAACTTACTCAATTTTATATTCCTAGCTCTTCTTCAATTTTATATTCTTAACCCACTCAATGTTATATACTTAACTTACTCAATTTTATATTCTTAACTTACTCTATTTTATATTCTTAACTTACTCTATTTTATATTCTTAACTTACTCAATTTTATATTCTTAACTTACTCAATTTTATATTCTTAACTTACTCAATTTTATATTCTTAACTTACTCAATTTTATATTTAATCTTACTTAATTTTATATTCTTAACTTACTCAATTCAGGCTTAGCGTAAGGGTCTACCTTAAGACAAGCCTAAAAGAAGTAACTTTGGAACGAACATTTCTTTCGCTGTGTACTGGTTGAGATGACCACGTAACTCATAGCAACCGTGTAACAAAAGCCAGTTACTTGGTATATATTAGCAACCCCCTGTGTTTCTACAGTCCGTTATCAGTACATATCGGCGCGACCCGACCCCGCTTGCTATCAGACAATTAACTTTAATGGATATATTTAAATTAGTGCTCCACACTCAATTGACAACATATTATCATTGCTTATTGTTAAGGTGTATGTCCACTGTGTCAGTACACATTGGGTACATGGCCTACCCTTTCTCACACTGAAACGGCCCGTGACAAGCAATGGGGCAATTTATATTATACAGTGCTGATATTATCATAGAACATAGGTACGTAGGTAGGAGGTACGGTAGGAGTTTAGCACTGGTGTGATTATTCCAAATCTATTTATTTCTATTAAATTTCGTAGCGGTAAGTACACAAGTAACTTACGAAAGTGAACAGTCGTGCAAACTAGATAAGTTTCGTATTCTCCATGCACTTTGACACGTTTAATTGTTGCCATTGTATTCTGTTTATTTTGGTAGTGCATCAAGGTTTATGCTAGAGGAGATTTTGTGTGTAAAAGGGAATAAAGCAAATGCGTCGGTAACTATGATAACTAACTAAGTTCTTTATCTTTATATAGGGTCAACCTCTATAAGTATAAATACTCGCACTTGGAATAATAGTCACGGTAGACTTTACAAACATCCAAACAACGGACACAAAGCATGCTCAGACTCTACACACCTATTTCTGGATCAACCAACTGTTTGCCCTCTATAGAAACCGAAACCACAACACACGACGCAGTGGCGAGGTGACAACTGTATCTATTATGCCATTCGTGCAGTGTATATATCAATTTATATTATGAATAATAATTTTATCAATAGAGATGGTTTATGTCAATTGAGTTCGTCCTTGAAGAGACATTTAGCATTAATCACAAATTAATACTTTTATAAGTTCCGGAGGAAAAGCTTCTTGGTAGGCTGTCTAATAATGGATGAATGTCTGTATATGAAAAATAAAGGATGCCTAAAGAGTCTCTCTTTTTTCTTCTTTTGAGGTACGATATACTAAAATCTGCGACAGTATAAAAACAATCTGTGCTTGCATTTTTTATTCAGCCCTACGACACTACACATAGACAGTCTTGCTTTGTGAGTAATTACCAAGGAACACATTTGGTTGCTAACATAGTGTACATGCATCTTTATCTATTTACGACAATCGAAAATGATATTTTGAACTTTAACTCAAGAGAATAAGGTCGGAAACTAATTGAGTATATATCGCAATAGGTTTCTAGAAGTTAATCAATGAAATTGTTATGATTATTATATTTGTATTTTAATCATGTCTGCCTTATTTATCTACAGGTCATTCTGCAAAATCATTATATCTAACGTACGTGATTGTGAACGTAAATATAATTATAATTTATAGCGGCGATAGTTCAGCGGTTGCGGTATCGGTTGTCCTATCGGAAGATAGGGTTTCGAAGACCTAAATAGTTTTATTTGTTTTGCAATAACAATACCTCGAAGGCGCAACGACAGTGAACGTGACTTCTAGGCAAAAGTTCATTAAATTCCCAGGTGGGGTACTGTGTCAAGAATCACCTAATGATTCTTCCCAAAAATGTTTATAAACAACATGGTGTCTGAAAATCTGCCTCATGCCAATAGACTCGCTCCTTATTAAGTAAGGCCTGGAAACATATCTGGCGGAATGTTGATAAATACACCTTTACCAACACTTTTGGGAATATAGGCGTGATATATAGATAGGTTATAGGGTATATATAATATGTAACGGGTATTAACGCGATCATGCATATTTACCTTATAATGCTTGACGTTTCCACCGGATTACACTGGCCGTGGTCACAAGCTGACTGGTGCGGCGATGTCATGTCTCTGTTTGTTAGGCAGAAGAATTTTTCGCCCTCACTTTTTGTATATTTTTCTTTGTCCATGTACCGTCACACACTACTCACGGTATCGCCCTATTGCGTATTCGACCACAGCCGGTGAAACTTGGTCGAAGCGTGAAGCATTAGAAGGTACATGCATGATCGCATTAATACCCGTTATATATTATATATATCATGCAACGCGATAGTTTAAATGATATATGCGTGAAACTATACAGCATCGTAGTTTCTTTTAGTAAGAACACAGAGCACGGATTACTACGCATGAACACTTAGTTGACAATCAATGACTTGAATTGATTTGAAAATATCTGTGTGCCAAAATATGTCACACTGTCAAAATGTTGACACAGTTAGCAAAAGAATAAAAGGCTTTGGTCAATATGAAAGAAATATATTTTAGATTTACTACAGAATAGATATAACAATGTACAAAATAAAAACTCTATTTACATCAATTACAATTATACTGATCTCGAAACATCTGGTGAACATAATTTTGTACTGGATCCGTCAAATAAAATTTTGGTAAAAGTTATCTACGACAAAATTATCAATTAAATTAACAGTTAATTAATTCTAATACATGGTATTGTCTAAATCCCATTAAAACTATATTTACATAATAATTTACATTATTTTCTTAATTTTTGTCCGATTCACTGCACTCACAACCAATAGGTAGCGACAGCAGAAGAAAAAGTTATAATTTATTTTTATCGATGTCATTTTTATTTTGCTCGGAACTTGACCACCATTCGATATTTGAATACACCGTTCCATATTTGAATTATCACGTTTATTAACGTCTTTAGTTGTTTCACTGTTGGTTTGTTTGTGTGCTTGGTGAAGGGGACCCGCTAGACACAGGTGGTTGGACCATGCCTAGATGCGGAGGCATGCCCATGGGAGGCAACGGCCGTCCCCCTGTCATAAGAGGGTGCGGGTGGAAGTACTGTTGCAGTGCTGGGTGTGGGTACAGGTGGTGGGGGTGGCGGGAAAACTGCGCCATTTTGAGTTTCTCGATCTCCGCCTCTTGCACGCGCTTCGCTTTCGCTCTTCGGTTTTGGAACCAGATTTTTACCTGTAGCAAAATAAAATATGTTTAGTTATGAAATATACTAAAAGATTTTGCCTGCGGCTTCGCTCACGTAAATGTAGGTTATATCAATTATCTATCCCTTGGAAACAGGGTTTTCCTGGATGAAAGGTACTCTATGGCCTGTTCTGATAACGTGTACCTATATGTAAATTTCATGATGATCGGTCAAGTAGTTAGGGCGTGAAAGCGTCACAAACAAACAAACTCACTTTCTAATTTATAATATTAGTTTGGATTTAATCCGAAAGTCGCGATTTGAAATTCGAATTTGCGCGAAAAAAAATGAAGCAAGCGCCAACTTTTGCGAGATTAACTTAATATGAAACCAAAATTATTTTCCTTATTTAAAGGTCGAAATTCATTAATTTCCATTGAACTAGATATCACAAAAACTAAGCACAAGACATAATGCCTTTTACTCCATGTATTAAAATCTACTAGTAAGTACTAAAATTGTCTATATAAGATAATATATAAGTATATTATATAGAATCTTACCTGTGTTTCAGATAATCCTAATGATGACGAGAATTCCGCTCGTTCAGCAATGCTTAAGTACTGTTTCTTGGCGAACATGCTCTCGAGCGAGCGCAGTTGTTGCGCGGTGAATGGCGTGCGCGGCTTGCGGTTGGGTTTGTGCTTGCGAAGGTTACATTTCAACTTGGCAGGCTCACCATTGGCATCTGTGGAAGAAATATAATCATCAGTTAAAGTCATACATACAAAGATTTACGTCTCCTTTAAGAAGATAGAAGGCTTTCTCTTTTGTTGTTCAATTTCATTACACTCTTAATTATTGATTGTCCGTCAAAGGTACTCTAAACCGACGATTGTCGGCTATTCTTCATAATGTCTTAGTTTCAGTCAGAGAACGTTTGTAGTCGTGGTCAAAATTCCATCTACTACAAACGTGGTTCGAGCTATAGAATTAATTATAGAATTTAACATATGAATACAACAACTATAAATATTAATTAAGCTAATTTGTAAACGTATAAATCCCTAATGACATTTCGCACTCATATGGATATGTCATAAAATATTGATTTTTAAATGTTCGACTGATGCATACAGTTGATAACATTCTAATAAACATAAATATTCTTAAGTGGACCTTAAAATGCAAACGCTTCTGGGTTACCTCAACAAGTATTTTACGACTAATTAATAAGCAATAAAACCTCCAGATATTTTCATTCGATCACATTTTTCTCGACGAAAACAATTTCAAAATAGTCAAAGATGGAAATCGAATGAATATTAATAATGATAAACGGGAACATTTATCTGTAGACATGCCGAGCGCAAGTATGAATAGCATGAACTTTACTGTTACATCTCAATAACACAAAGCGACCGAATGACGATCGGAATGCCGCTCCGTTCCTGCGCTGGATTAATAAATCGCATAATAAAACTCATATAAAATAAAGCCCAAAGGAAACGAACCGCGATCCGATCACGATAAAATCTCCTCAGGGTAATTTTTAAACTTATTTAGCGACGAAAACAAGCGTATTAGTACGCAAATCGTTGATTTTATTGCCTCAGCTGGTTAGAAAAGAATTGATTAACACCCACGCGTCCAAGATGCGAATAGAGATAACATTATATTTAGTTACTGAGTAAGTGGCCAGTATGTGGTGTCGAGATTGTTGAAAAGACGCTCTGGGATATTTAGCATTTCCATCTTAGTATGTCGCCCATCAAATGTTTTGTTATTTTTTTTTCTCGTCTCATTTAATGTCACCACGTCCTTACTTTAGCTTCGTATAATTTTATGACTAACAAATTCATCAATCAAATAAATTCGTGATTGGATAACAAATTTATGTCTCCGAGTCATTATCCGTCCGTCTATTAGTGAATCCGTCAACAAATTTCTGGTTTTTATTAGTAATTTGAGTTTAGCTCTGTTAAAACTTGCTTTTAAATTTATTAGTAGTTTATATCCACTTTAATAGTCTCCAACCTACATCATTATCTCAATATCAACTAATTGGTATTTAAGTACTAATTAATGCTACTGAACGTTGATTGATCGACGAACACGTGTCTTGTAAACTTTCATTTTATTATGATTATGACACAATTTCATTCACACGTCATTATGATATATTACCAAGTAACTGTTTACTGACAGATTTAAATAATAGAATTTTCTCGATGACGCTTTTTTGGATGCGATGTTTATACATTTAAAATATGTTGTCGTAAATTAATCTTTTATGCTTCACTTGTCAAAATTAGACGTTGTAAAATTAAATAACAACTTCTACACGAGTGCAGCAATGAGTTATATACAATTTGCATCTGTAATATTAAGACATTAGTAGCGTGGCGCTTGAGACGTCGACGTATTAATCCCAATGTCAAACAGTACACTCGCTTAATAGCTAATGGCCCACAAAAAAGTAAAGGGAAAAAAACACGTAAATTATGTGACAGTGGAAAAAAAGCTAAAGTGTATTAATGTCGTGTTTAGCAGACGTCAAAGCAAGTACCGACGACGAGACGGAAATAAAGCTAAGAGCCGATACACACTAACGATTTAAGTGCCGCGTTTTTTAACTACCTCACAGAAATAGATCGTTTAAGTTACCACATTTTTCTACAAGAAAACATTCCCTTTTTCATGATTTATTCGTCGTTTCTTTTGTTTAATAATCGCTTCTGTACATCGTTACGAAATTTCTTGCATTATTAATGACGAAAAAATTAAACATCAGATGTATCGTTTACGACGCACGTGTGCAGCCGCTTCTTAAAATTATCTGGGAGCTGTTAAATTACCTCCTTTAAAAATACTTATATGGGACTGTCTGCTCTCGTCCTCTTGTTAATTGTATAAAGAGATATTGACTACAGATGTTACACCGCTGAGTTATGTCCGTGTTGTGACTCTCTGAGCGACGAGAGAAATATGAGACGTTTTAAACGCGTTTAAATACATTTTCCATTGTTGTACATCGCCTTCGTTGTTCCATCTTTTTTTTGTAAAAGGAATGTCTAGAGAATGAATTATGAAAAGTGCCGCAAAGATTTTTTTTCTGTTAGTTTAAAAATGGAAATCAATTCAGATCCTTCAAGTCCGTGCTGATGGTACCTAATGTTTCAGTGCGCTGCTAAAAAGACAGTTGATATATTAATGAGCATGTTTGCTTTTTGTGTGCGCACCACCATTAATCGTGCGAGGCGTGGTATGTCATTCATTCCAATATTTTAAACGGGCACCGTATACTTGACGTTTTTGTTGTCTGTACAAGAGAGGCGGGCATTCTTTGCGTCTCGCGGAATATTTAACATTACAAGTTTCTTTTTATTATGTGGGTACGCAATAATATACGAATAAATAACACTAACAAATACTATAACGATAATATACAACAATTTCTTCGCAGTTCAAAGATCACGCTTCATTAAAATTTATATTTCAGTTATCGTGTGTGATATATTATCAACAAAAAAAACTTGGAAGACTTAAAAGAGAATAATAAAAACAAAATTATTTTGTCACGATTGCGGTTTCTTAAGCAATAAACAATCATAATAACATAAAATAAAGTTAAAAATCCACTAAAAACTCATTTGCCGATTTTCACCACACGTGAAAAATTGGTTGGAAATACAAAATAATGTTGTGTTTAAAAATTAATAGGATCATAATGTTAGAAATATATCGTGATGGGCTGAACATAAGTTATGTTAAACACAAAGAACTATTGAGGCTATTAGCCGATGTTCCCGGATTCCTTTAGACTACGCCCACAATATTTATCTGGTGATCAAACGGAGTCCTTAACGTTGGCCATTCATCAGCACTCAATCTGTACCTCATAAAAGGGCCATAGAAAACGCGGAAGTGAATCGCTTGCCGTTAAACTTTAGATTTATGATTGTGAAAAACTATTTTGTGATCGCCGCTTCTATATTTGGGGACTATTATTTACTATTCAAATAGACATATGATAAGATCAAACTCTAAAACTATATTGGATGGAATGAATAGATTTCCTGTGTTTGAGGCTATTCATAGTACAATATTATTATTTATTTAAAAAGATACCGATTTGAGCGATTTTTCGCCAAACCTCTTATTAAATATAATTTCGATATCGTTAAAGATAAAGTATATCTCAAATGAGTTACCGAATACTGCGAGGTTTTATAATTCATAAAATATTTATCATTATGGCTTCTCTTTGATGTTTTCTTCTTATGATTTATAATATAACATAAAAGTCACAAAAACAACCCATTAACAATTGAAAGAAAACATAACCTCAATACATTTAACATTCGTCGTTAATAAACTGGTTCACAGATTTAGTTTAAAAAGATTATACAAGAAAATAAAATTTATTATTTTCTTTAATATATTTAATGATATCACCACATTAAATATTAAGATAAAACTCGCAGGGACATGAGAAAATGTCTTTTTTAGTTTTTATAGTCTTTCAATCACATAATTATGCAATTTTCAGACATCGTAAAAACTATGGTAAATTGTCCAGGACAAGAACTGGAAACATAATATATACATAGATGTGCTACACACCCTTTAAAAGACGAGGCAAGCTCAAAGACGAAATGGAGAACCTTGCATGGTCTTCATAAACTAAAAATTATATGCTAGTACACAGTTTTATTTAACAGAACCACAAAGATGCGCTTAAAGAAGACCCAGATTGAAAATGTAAAAGTACAAAGTAGAAGGCAATACGGGCACGTTTTCCATGCAGTTAATACTATTTTACTCCAGCCATATTCAGAAGAATCCAAGTCAACTAAACCGCTCCGCTTTTCATACACTTAATACAATTTAGTATACCGCTAGTTCCGTTGCCTCGCCTTAAATGATCTATTAAGAGCGTCGTCGGTTGGAGCCGTGTTTATACTCGTCCCGCTCCGCTCAGTTTACAAATAGCACTATTCAATGGAACATTAGTATTTTGGCTCGCGGCCAGCGCCTGACAACGTCTGACTACTTGTTAAACACCTAACGTCATATTGCTTCAATTTTGATATTAAACCATACATAGACTCATGTCTGTACATTTTCGAAAGGATGAGCAGAGGTACAACACCCAAATCTAGCGGGTTGTGCCTTAAATTCTACGTCAAATAGCAGTTCAACGCATCATTTTTCCAGACGCCTTGCTGCTTGAGAAATATCCAAAGATACTTTTGTCTACTTGAAAATCTATCATAGGTCCTAATGATCGAGCTTAAAGCTATGCCATAATTCAATGATTCGGTATATGCACCATTGCTGGTCGTCGCCTATAAATGCTTGCAACACCTGGGGTATCACTCTCATGTCATCACCACCCAAAGAAGGAGGTGCTGGTGTTGCGAACGATGGGACAGACACTTGTATTGTATTGAGCCTTTAAGAAATAACTCGCTGTGCTACAAAGTACTGGTAAAGGAACAAATATTTATTTTAGTCTCCTGATAGTATAGTGCGTCTTAAATAAGTCTGGAATCCTAACTTATCACAGGAACATAACGCAAGATTGTTTGACTGCCATCTTCTTTAAAGTGAAGAGGTACTTCTCGATTTGGGCTATTTTAGTGGGGATCCCACTGTTCCCTATGTCGCGAAGCCAATTGTCTGGCGAAATTGCTGCTACTAAAAAACATGCATTGTATTGTTAATAAGCTTTCTAGGGCTTAATGACCAATAACAATTAAGTCCCCGTATAACACGCTCTTAAGACTGAAACTCTCTCATTATTTTGTTATAACCAATTAGCCGCTATATTTAATTTTCGATATTCGAATAAGGATATTTTAATTGAGGCCATGTATCCATATTTGTTAATATTTAGTATTTCCTCAAAGTTACTTCCCTTTAAGGCAATAAAATGTAATTAGTAATTTAATATAGCTTATCAGTAAATATATAAGTCTACTCATCCTATTAAACCAAAATGTAATAATATAACAGTTTTCCAGTCAGATCAGAAATATTCTGGTGGTATAATATTCTATTACATACAACACCATCTAGCCCAAACTAAGCAGAGCTTGTACTACTAGACAATGGATAAATGTACATATATACTTCTTTTTGTAAATACATACATGTTATACATAGAAATACCCAGATCAAGACAAACCTCCACGTTCATGCACACAAATGTTTGACTTGTGCGGGAATCGAACCCGAGACCTCAGGCGTGGCAGTCGGTAACACTAACCACTACGCCATCGAGGAAGCTTAATTGTATCCTAATCTTAACTAAAAACTAAGTCCGTTTATTTGTTCCACTTTCACGCCCTAACTACTCGACAGATCATTATGAAATTTTACATACACGCTGTCAGGGGTACAGGAAAGGACATAGGGTACCTTTCATCCAGGCAAAAGTACCATTCCCGAGCAACCGTAACCAGGGGCAAAAGCTAGTATTTCATAATTTTACATGAATAGTAATACTTTTTATGTAAATTGTGCTTATTAATTTAAGAATTGCACACCAACATGGCTTAGAGAATATTCTAACTAACATCTTGAATTATACCTGTGTTTAGCAAATAAATTAGATTTGATTACTTTAACAAACGTGTTAAAATGTTCAGTCAAAGCAAATTTGGTAAATTAAAATTTACTACAAATCATTGAACAAAATTACATTGAAGTAAATTTGATCCGATTACTTTAACAGACGTATTACAAAGCTTAGTTAAAGCTAGCTTAATAATTAAAATATACTGCAAATCATTAAAAATTAACGTTATAATTAAGTTTTCTGCTGACCGTACCCCAAATGAAGTGGTCGGGACAGTTTTGTTGCGCATACTCAGTAATTGATTGGGAATGCTTCTATAATTAGGAGCGTGACTTGTTACTGACCGTACTTACACACACATACATATGTCTATGTGTGTGTAATGTGTATATACTCAATATAGAGATGCTTGGATTACTCGACGACGTATATGTAAAAATATGCCATTCAAAATGAAGTTTTGCAATGTAGTTTTGTCATGTGAAATTTATACTAACTAGATGTTGCCCGCGTCTTTGCTCGCTTTAATGTCCGTTATCCCTCGCTAATATAGATAGATGTATATATAATTTATATTAATAAAATATAGGTCGCGGAGAGGACTTACAATTTGATCCCACATTAAAAGGAGCGAGCCTATTCTGCGCATAACTAGACACCGAGGTACTATTAAGAAAAGTCAAAGAAAACACTTTGTCTTATTCGGGAATCGTACACACGGCTACACATCAAGTTAGACACCCTACATACGCATAACTACGCTACATACAGAATTGTCGGAAAGGGACAGTGCATTGGTGTCGATGTAATGCTAAGGATAGTGAGTAACAAAAATTAATCGCACTCTCTCGCACGATTCGCAGCGTTCAACTTCTAATAGTTCAAAGTCCAAACAGTCTAAGTTGATGTGTCGCTGTGTGTACCTAAGGCTTTTTTATTTTATTTACTCTTAAAAGATAATTCCCGCATTAGGAATGAATTGAATCCCGTGTCACGGGGGACTTTACGAACATTCAAGGACACCCAGACTTGGATCAATTATTTGTGGAGAACACAATTTTTTTGACTCGTATCAATCTTACAACTTTCGTTGCTGTCGTTACTACTCCATAATTGCAATCTTATATTAATAAAACATATAAATATCCAAGTACATACATAAAGAATTCGTATCTGCACTTGTTCAAACAAACTTCAAGGAAATAAGAATAAATAAACTAACAAAATGTACTTAAACAGTTATAGCCCTCGAATAACATTGTAAGTACGAATAATTAGCATAATTATTATTCGTAATTACAATGTTGTTATTACTGATTTATAAACGATGTTCTTTATGATATAGATATCTTATAATGAGTTACTTGAAAGATATAATAAGGAATAGTGTGATTAGAGTGAGGTGCGGCATGAAAGTGGATATCGTGACAAGAATCGTTTTAAGAGTAGTAGAGCCTCGCTGATTTCAGCATCAATGGTCTGACCGGGGAAGGACTACCCTCTCACAGAATATCGACGTGAAATAGCAGTACTTCTACTGTTATGTATCGTTCGGTGAGTGAGAGTGCCGGAGGCCCAATCACCCTCTTTCCCCCTTCCCGCTCCTTCTCCTTCCCACTTCCTTTCCTAAAAGGTAGGCAACGCGCAAGTGATGTCTCTGGTATTGTCTATAGGTTACGGTGACCACTTACCATCAGGTGGGCCGTATGCTTGTTTGCCACATTAGTGGTATAAAAAAAAAAAAAAAAGAAAAGAAAAGGCTATGTTGAGCTGGTTTGGGCATGTAGAAAGAATGGACGAGAAAAGACTGACTAAGAAAGTTTATAAGGCTAATGAAGGGAAGATCTAGTCGAACGTTTCTCGATCAGATCGGAGACGTTCTGCACAAAAGCCAGATTAAGAGCACCTTAAACCGGCGAGCAAGTATGAGGAATGTGATGAAAGTGAATAAAGCTTCAGAAGTATGTCAGGATCGTAGCAAATGGGAATCCGTACTCTCTGCCTACCCCTTTGGGAAACAGGCGTGAATCTATGTATGTATGTATGCATGTAATGAGTTACAATTGACAGCTGTTCTATTTAGTTTATTTATACATCGTTTCACGATATCCCCGAAGGGGTTGGGTAGGCAGAGTTGCATTAGAGCCACATTGTGCCTGCCCATTAGGCCCCGCTTTATAGGGTCGAACACAGGAACAATACTAGACTTCGTGTTGCTACAGAAAATTTCTCAGTACACATATCTACCTTTGTGATAAAAAAGAAAATTATACAACTTCACTGACGAAAACTCATTTTAATTTATTAACCACAGTATCAACCAGTCCATAGCTACAATGACAGAAATGTTACCAGTATCGAAATCTTATATTAATTAATCACATTCAGAACACTTATTTGTATTTAAGAACCCTGACGTAAATCAACAATTGTAATATTTTTCATTATATTGTGATTATTTTATATTTTCTTTTTGTATTACCATAATATTAAATCCGCCAGGCTGAAGTGGGACTGGACCGGCCACGTCTGCCACATGCACCCAGAGAGGTGGGTACAAATTGTGACCAATTGGGTGCCAAAAGATAGTCGACGGCGAGGGGGCAGACCTAAACGGAGATGGCGAGATGACTTGGACATCTTTGAAAGGGACTGGTAGGGCATATCTTCGGATAGAGCTGTTTGGAAGGGAGAGGCTTTTGTCCAGCAGTGGGACATAATACAAGGCTAAGATAACATTACCATAAATACGATATTTGTACTTGTGTTGATATTCAACAGAAAAATCAAATTCCACGTTGCGCGACCTGGGAATTGAACTCGCAACCTCATATGCAATTTCATTCGCTACCGGTATGGTTGTATATCTTCGAAGGGGTAGGTAGGATTGTATTACAGTTTGTCTTCTATTTCATGAAATCTGAAACTTAGCTTGTCCTACCACCTCCAGATAGCATTTATCTATAAGATAAAAGTCTCTCCATCTCTCTTCTTTAACCTAACATGAGTGAGACAGCATGCGATTTATCTCTGGGATAAATTTTACTTGTTATTTGTAGGAGTGGCCATAAGTAATTAAGTGATGTGCCGTCTCAAATACGACTGCACCAACGCTGCATGCTCTGAGCGTATTAGCTTCTTATATTATATTCGTATATTTTGTATATTTGCATGCCTAATACAGGCAGAATATAGCCTGGACTATTCACCATTGTTAAACCTGGTACCACCTGTATTCTGTGCAAATAAATGTTTCTTTCTTTCTTTCTTTCGCATCCCAAACGCAAAAATTGTGTCCACAAATTTTTGTTCCGAGACTGGGTATACTTTGTATCCGTCTTGATAGTCTTTTTCTTCTTATTTTTTTAATTAAAAAGATAACACTCGCCCTATGCTAAACTTCTGTATCGAGGGATACTTTACAAACATTCAGACAACGGACACAATGAACATCCAAACACAGAAAATCCGTTGCCTTCTCACGCTATAGATCCGTACCCACCAGTGTGACAGTTACAGGGTAGATATTATTACTCTAAACAAAACAGCTTGATAACTGTGTTGTATAATAAAATAAGGATGTGTACGCATTATCGTGTGGTTAATTGACAAGTGGTATATTAATTAGCCTCGTGTAGCCGTTCCACTTGACTCGAGCCACCGACTGTCTGTGCGTGGCTTTATGACTTTACGTTGAACATCGGCCTGAGAGCGTCACGGGGTGTCTTATAGCCATAGCCTTTGGAAGCTTAGATAAGGTATGATTTTTTAAGTTAAAATGTGTTTTTGTTTAACTGTTTGTTTGTTGTAAGGGTATGTAGGTCTTGAGTTTAGTTCTCGGTTTAGATTAAAAGTATATTATATTTTCTGTTAGGAATTCACTTAGAGTCCGATTTTTATTATTTTTTTGTGATTGTGGTTTTGTGTGTTGATTTACGGCTCATGACATTTTTTTATCGATTTTCTTGTTGGAAATTCGCAATGGGTGTCTCGGAGTCTAATAATGACCAGATGATGGTAATAGGTTTGCTTTTCCTGCAACGCTAGAGTGGTTTATGGCAATAGATCATAGACTTCGGTCACCATTTACCATCAGACAGGCCATAAACCTGCCATCTTCGATGTAAAAAAATTACTTGAGATTAATACACCTCTTTACACGTGGGAGACGTAAATATAAAAAATAATGGTTTTTTGCTTAAATAACTAATTAACACCTTTTGCCTTAAAACTTGTGATATTAACATAAATTTACAATTTTATGAATATATTATAACACAGTGTGATAATGATTGATCAAATGTTTAAACTTTTAAGTTGTTATGCGTTGCTTGAGTGCTTAAAAATAAAACAAAGAAAATCGCGCAATAATTGCTGTTTATGTTTCATCACTAATCCCAATTAGGGCTTACAATTCCTGTATTTCAAACTCTTAAAAACACACACACAATGTTTTCTTATTTTTAAAGATTACTAACAATTCTTGGGTTACAAATGTACAATGTTATACGAGCATTATCTGTTAGGTACGCGAACCTATCGAGTCAGTAGGGTCTGGGTGAGAATCGTACCCGAGACCTCTCGATCCCAAGTGTACCTTTCTATTCCATCTTTAATTTATCTTCTAGAGTCTTTAACGCACGAATTAAATCGCTGAAGTTGCAAGCTAGCAAAGGCTATATCTATAATTCCTTACTAATATTATAAATGCGAATGTGGATATGTTTGTTTGTTACGGTTTCATGCCTTAACCGCTCGACCGATCATCATGACATTTTTTATACACGTTGTAAGGGGTACAGAATAAGACATAGCGTCCACACGGCTACACATCAAGTTAGACACCCAATATACGCATAACTACGCTACATACAAAATAGAGAAATGTCGGAAAGGGACAGTGCATAGTGATGTCGATGTAATGGTAAGGATGGAGCGTAACAAAAATATAACGCACGCTCTCGCACGATTCGCAGCGTTCAACTTCTAATAGTTCAAAGTCCTATCACTCTAGGTTAATGCGTCGCTGTGTGTACCTTTCATCCAGAAACATGTACTGTTGCTAAACTAATCTAACGTACGTTTAAGCGAGCGTACCCGCGGGAAAATCTAGTAGGAGATATTTAAGAAAATAATCTGCGAGATTTATAAGAGCTATAGAAACCAAAACTAATATGTTTTCTATTATTTCAAGCATACAAAGCAGCGGGCAGAAGCTTGTATGTTATATAAAAACATAGAAACACAGTAGCTTAATTAAAAACACGAAGCTACCGATGGAAAGTGAAAGTCTTCGATAATTATTGTCAAGTATTTAGGTCGCGTGTCAATATTGACAACAGTGGCGTATTGGACCTACTTTTAAAAATTGTAGTTCTTGCCCAATATGTTTTTTGGAATATAATTATTTTTTGTTAATTATTACAAAAAAAATGGCGTGTAAAGATATGCAGGGTTGTCAGGTAACTGATATCTCTGATGATACAAGTTACCATTTCATTAATATTGATACTGTTACATTGTGATATTGATACTGAATTTTAACATTACAAACTTAAGTATATTGATATGGTAAAATAATCTATACACCTGCAATAAACACTGATCAAAAAACCAACAATAAGATGTTTTGGTTAAGAAAACTTCTTTTCCCAGCAGTGGGATACACCAAATGCTGATAAAAAACATAATTTACAATAATTACTTCAAATCAAAGTCAACGCAAATTCATGATCCATGCCGACTTATTTATTCATTTTTACTTTATGTTATTGGCTCATCAAGAATTGTTAACACGACTGAGATAATAAAAAAACAGACTTATCATAACTTAGTCCTAGTATCACAATTTCTTACAGTTGAGCACCTGCATATTATTTAAAAAAAAACATATAGAATTTTTAACATTAAATTGTGTCCGAAATATTCTAATGAAATTTTCATATTAAATTCCGTCCTCGTCTAAGCAAGCATTGCTCTACCCTGTGTATTAATAAATGAACACGTTAATGCGCACGAGTCGATCGCCGCGGGGCGTCCGCCGGACTCCCACGCCGCTGCCCACCTACCTTAAGACATAGCGCAATGGTATTAAGGAATGGTTTAACGATGTTAGCTTCTCGGAACGTTTTCGAGTAGTATGACGAGTAGTTTGAGATTGCCGTGGTGGTACCGTGGTTAGAGCGTTTGTTTAGTAGTAGTGAGGTCTCGAGATCGATTCTGGAGTACGGTGTTTTAGAGTTTTCAGTCAGGAAATTGACGGGGTCTGGTAATGTGTCTAAAAGACGCCAAAAAAATACTGATATTAAGTATGTTATAATACGTAACTAGAAAAATGTTAATGTTATATATGCTCTATGCTAAATATGTATGATAGCACAGTAGTTTGAATAGACATTGCCAAATTGGCAGCTATGGGTTGAATAAAACACGGGCTGAAATATTAGGTATATAAAATTTAATAGGTATTGCGTATAAACCCGCTGTATCAATGTTTATTCTTATGGCATGTAGATTAAAAAGAAAATTAGACATCAAAACTTATTTAGGTGATAAGTGAGAAGCCGCCATCCTTATTTTATAATTCGTAAATTTAAAAGTATTTACCTAATTATCTACTAAACGGTAATAATAGCATAAGATACATCTACCTAACAACAACAAATCTTAAAAGCTGCACTTCAATACAAATCAAAACTTGCATTTACAAAACCGAAGTCGTAATACCCTAAAAGTTGTATTAAATTTATGCTGAACGGCTAAAAAGCAATTAAGAACCGAACCTACTGCCTCCGAATAACTAATTTAACTAATTACCCACTAATAATTCACACCTATTACAATAAAACACAATCAGATGACATTCAAATTATTAAAATAAGAATCACCATACTATATTCAATCGGACATAATGAAACAGGTTTTTCTAAGATTTCAAAACCACTCATTAATTCTGTAATAAAATTATAACTTAGCCACAATAATAATTATAAAGTGAATAATTTATTTTTAAAGTTTAAAGGAATAATTTATTGGGGTCTGCTAATAAATAAATTTTGTTAGGTACGCCATCCATTTAAAACTATAATGTTATAATCTATATATTAATACGTGAAGCAAAAACTTTGTTGTACTCCTTTTTACGAAAATTGCGCGGTTGGAGGAGTATGTAGTTTGGCACAGTTAAAGTTTATATGGAGGAGGGGCGGATATTAATATTTTTATAAAATATGCATTATAAATACATTAAAATAATGAAAAAGCACTACACGCACACAACCAAGCATTTGACATACGCAGTCGAATCGCGTTCGTAGTATTTCGGCATTGTTCGTCTGACGTCGTACAATTCTTTGTAACTATGGTTACAAGTTTATATGCAATAAAGAAAAAAGAAAACAAAGTACCTAGCAAGCTTAGGAATTTTGGTATCATTTTGACCACTAAGCGACCGCGAATTGGAAATATATCAATGCTATAATTATATTTTAATGTAAGACAAGCTTTTGCTTACAATTTCGTAAGCGTGGCATTTGGATATAGTAATAAAAAATAAGGGAAAATATATAATAATAATATTCTACCACATACACACAACACCATCTAGCCCAAACTAAGCAGAGCTTGTACTATGGGTACTAGACAATGAAAAAACATATATACTTTTTTTTGTAAATACATCCGTAATATACATAGAAACACCCAAACCAAGACAAACAATGTGCATGCACACAAATATTTGACTTGTACGGGAATCGAACCGAATATATAGTACATATATTTTCCTTTCTTTGCATTTCAAAAGAAGCTGATCTACACACGTACCTAATACTCGACTTCTAAGCAGCGTATCAAGATGAAACATACCACAGATTCTAAGTAAGACCTCCAATAATACAAGGTTGAAAGCCGCATTTGATTTCGTGCAGTAGTTTTTGTGTGATATACTTACAAACATATAGACAGATCGACACCATTTCTAAAAACAATCTTTGTGGCTTCTATAGAAGTTACAAAAACAACTCACACACTTTTTTTAAATATCTTCTATAACTTTAATAATGTTTGCAATTCTATGAGTATTCTGTGAATGTTTACAGACATTAATCACAACTACATTATATGAGTACACACAGCGACGCATCAACCAAGACTGTTTGAACTTTGAACTATTAGAAGTTGAACACTGCGAATCGTGCGAGAGAGTGCGTTATATTTTTGTTACGCTCTATCCTTACCATTACATCAACACCACTATGCACTGTCCCTTTCCGACAATTCTCTATTTTGTATGTAGCGTAGTTATGCGTATATAGGGTGTCTAACTTGATGTGTAGCCGTGTGTACAAGTTAATACATGTATAGATTTGCAGCTTAGAGAAAGGTCGGATATGTTTATAGGCAAATAATGGACTACGTATGCCCGGAAATTAAAATCCACACATAGAAGTCGTTTTACACAAATGTAAAAAAAAAGTTATTATACTTTCGAGTAAAGTGGGGCACAGCGGGATGTCCGCTTATACTGAGAACCGCTTTCTACTATTAGATACCTTCATACAGAAGCAACAATATTGAGTTATTTTTGGGTAAGTTGGGATTACAAAATCTGATAAATGAGAGTTATGTCAGAAAAGAAATAACCTTTACGCGAACGCCCTTGCGTTGGCAGAATAGGTTTGACTAGTAGATAATGCCTGATGGCATTAAGTCCGCCTATGTGATGTACATAGTGTTTTATGTCTTTTATTGTATATAAAGTTTAATAAATAGTTTTCATTGAAGGGACAGGAACATTCGGCAGCGTAGTAGAATACTACGCTACGTATAAATGATGGCCATTTTCCATTGGATAGTCATAAAATTGTTGCTACTTTGTGACTTAAAACTAGTCCAATATGATATATTTGAAACATTTAAAACAATAATCGTTATTTACAATATAAGTACAGGAAACTTACGGAACATCCTAACTAATATTTTAAACGCGAATGTGAGTTTGTTTGTTAAGTTTTCACGCCTTAACTACTCGACCGATCATCATGAAATTTCGCATACATGTTGTCAGGGGAACAGAAAAGGACATAGGGTACTTTTCATCCAGTAAAAATTATTGTTACTAACAAAACCTAACTTACATTTATGCGAGCGAAGACGCGAGCAACTCTAGAATAATATATTTACAACGTTTAAAATAATAATGATTATTTACAATATGCGTTCAGGAAACTTACAGAACAATTATTGATAAAATATTCCTGTTGGGCGATAAATTTAATTATTAACTAGGCTTTAGGTATAATAATTAACAATCGAACAATGTTATTTAATTTATATGACCGTTGTGATACGAATTAATTTCAGTATTGATGACATTATTTATGTTGTGGGAAAATCCGTTTTTGAATCAATTATGTGCGTTAGTTTGGTTTAGTAGGGAAAGGTTAAGGTTAAGGTACTTATATTGTGATTAGAGTAAAGGAAACCAAAGGATAAATGGAGTAAGTGGAAACCTGCAGTCATATCTAAAATGCTAACAACACAAACAAGGTACAAAATTATACATAAATTCACGTGAATTTACGTATGACTGGGTATTTAATTGGCATTTGTTTATACGGCTTGCATCCTAATTGCTTTTGTTTACCCCTTACATAGCCAGCAGTCTCCCCGTTAATAATTTTAAAGCCCTAAACGTTAAAATAAATAGGTATAATTACGAAATTTAACAAAATAAAGTTCTTAAAGTTTTAATAATTTCATTTAACGAAATGAACGTGAATAATATAAATACTGGTTTACAGTACGGTTTACTATATATTATACCGCATTATAATATATTGTATTATAACATTTAAGACGCGACCTAATAGAGGACGAGCCTATTGCCATACTTAAAATGTATTATGAGAAAATCCCAATAATCGATTCGGGAATCAAACCCGAGACTTCATACACAACAGTCGTATTCATTACCACCAACTCAATGACAACTATAACGAAACAACTATCTAGAACTTTCCCATCTATATGTAAACAATCTCAAATCTATAATACCATTTCTGTTCACCAAACAACATCGCCATCAATACATCAATAGTAAATTTATTGTATTATAAGCTATGTATTACCTGTCATTCTTAAGCGCGGTGGATCGGCAACCTTATTCAAAAGTTCCAAGAAGGCCCGAGATATTATAATTTATGTTCAAAACAACAATAAGGTCCTGAGAACGAGCGCAAGATGACAAATTATCTAATTTGCTGCGCTCCGTCATATTAATTAACTCGGAACCAAATAATAAAGAAAGATATTAATTCTACTAAATTATATATTAGTCTTTTTGGTTTAGTTTAGTAACTGACTGGTGTTGTTGCATCGAGCGCTGTTCGGTTTTCGTACTAAATAAAGGTTTTGAGATCCGGTTTGTTAAATGCTACTGATGTGTTTAAGGTCTTATGGGTGCTTCGGTTTTTATGTTTTTTTAAGACCCCACTAACCTATATAGAGTTGGGAGAGATTTATTAAACCCTCATTAAGCAATGTTTTAACTCGCACAAGGCAAGCCTATTATCGCCTTAGTCGTACCTAAATTTCTAGTTGTCATACCCAGCCTCAAATTTACCACGGAACCAATTAAACAATTATTTTCCTTCCTAACAGAAAGACCTCACCACTCTTTTATCAACCTGGAAATTGAATCTATAACCTCACAACCAGCCTCAAATTCACCACAAAACCATTAGACAAACAATTTTTACCTAACCACACTTCTCAACCTAGAACCGGAACCTACAACCCTACAACCAGCCTCAAATCAACCACGAAACCATTAAATAAACACTTTATTTTCTAACAAAAAGACCTCGCGATCAACCTCAAACTTACCAAACCAATTAGCCAAACATTTTAATAGACAACCATAACACATTCAACTATAACTTTTCTCATAATAATAAAATGGTTTCTACAGATTACATCCGCTTGTAACGCGATACGTTCAAACAAATTTTCTTTAATATTAATTACGTTTGATATGACACCAAATTTTATGTTTCCAACGTAATAAAAAACATAATTATATTATCTTAATATTATCTTTTAATAGTTATTTGGCGAATTGTATTTATTAATACAGTAATCACGTATTTACTTACTGTTATTTGACTGATAAACTTCATTTTTGTATATCGTTGGTGTGACTCAGCGATCTTTCCGTCTTTGATTTGCTTGTCGGATAGTGTGTGATGACATTTTTACAGTAAGAATATTTCCCTCAGACAGTTAAGAAATATATCTTGATTGTTTTGGGCTGATCAATAGGTATATACACCTCAATTTCGGTAGTTATGATTTATACCCACGTAGCTATGTTAAGGTCCTATGTTGTAGGCTTGCTATTACTATCTATTAAACACATTTAAAGACAATGATTAATCCGAGAATCGAATCCGAGATCACGATCGTCCGGCAACCTATAGGTAAAGTTTATTTTAGTACAGAATACTAACAATTTGGGTTACAAATTACTACTTAAAATCAAACTCTGCTAACTAAGCCAGAATATTAACGTTATGTCTGAGTTCACGTTAGTGCAATCGGTGGGAAACGAAATCGAACCTACGATTTCTCGGTCGCAAATCTGCCACTTTTCTCGTTGGGCCACAGCCGCTTGTTATACCACAGTCTCAAGTAGGCCAAGCAAAAGAAGTCAGTCGAACATACAACCGCTTGTATAGTCAACATAATATTAATTTAATTCGGAGACACATTTGATAAAAATTTAGATAAGATATGTAGGTTTATTGCTTTACGTTTGAATCTCGATAGCTATAACGTCATACAGCTACTGTTTCATATAAAGATTGTCCGATAAAACCTACTTGGTTAGAAAGTTGAAACAAAAGTACCTATCGGCATCTCTATTAGGCATTTGGTTTATTAACGAAATTTACGTGGGTTATGAAGATATTTAACTGGATTTTTTTATTGTTTAAGATGGGAAAGCAGTATAAGATTCGCTTGGTATGCGATTACCGAAGCTTATGGTCGCTTGCGATAGTATACCTACCTCCTCGGAAACAAGCATGCGTATAATTTATATACATATTATTATGTATAGTATATTATAATCATATGCAATGTGTTAAGTGTTGTACATCTCTTCCATTCCAGAAAGTTCCAAAAATCCTTTCCAGTCAATATGACTACATTTCGCCTAATAATAAGCAGTCTTGTAGTCCGCGAGCAGAGCCCTCCACACCACGTCCTGATTACAGGTGAAGAGATGCCGAGGTCTTTAGTTTTACGGACTAAGAAGGTGCTTTTAAGCGCTCGCTTGAAGGATTTAACTATATCTATATCGTACTTTAAAGGTGACTATTTCAAGTTAAAAGTGGATCAGAAGGTTCAATTTTGAATAATCTGTAACGACATTGGGTTTATACATAGCACAGGATTTGATTTCAAAAAAAGAACGACCGATAACTTAATGACTGTAGGTACTAACTTTTAGAACGCAAAATTCAATTGAAGCGTTCCATTTTCAAAAGGGGCTACCGTTGGCGGTTTTGTTCGGTGCAAATTGACGGATTAAATTGCATCGCTTGTTTTCGTGAAAGAATGCGCTCGGCGAAAGAACACGAACTTTGCCGAATGGTTTTAATGGGTGTTTCTAATTGGTCAACGCGTTTGTCGAGGTCAACGGTTACAAATTCGGCCCAAAGAAAGTGCACCGTTTTAAACAAGGTATTGGCTTGATGGTTTAGAGGTGTAAGTATGACCGTATATGCAACTGTTGATCGTAAATTGGATTTTCGATTTGTATAAAAAGCTATTGGGTTTTAAGCGTGTAATGATTATTGCTGCCTGTATATAGGCAAATCCCTAAGCAAAGGTATCTCAGGCAATTTTATTTCAGCTATGTTGTAGGTTCTAGGTAATATAATTTTGAATCGATAGTAAGTTGATACAGCTGCAAAGGCGGCTTTTCTTTTCTCATAAAAAAGAAAAAAATGGCTCTCTAATAGACCTAAACGTAATACGCTTGAATAGATTAAATCCAATAAAATCAAAATCCTAATACAATTTTATCGATAAATTTCTGCTGTCCCCTTCAGATATACAAGCGAGATGATACATTAAAACGAGCCACGGAAAACGCGTGTGGCTTACCGTGAACGTTTAAGTTCAGTAATAACTCCGCTCCGAATGTAACTGAACGTTAACTAGCCACTTAAACGTCTAAACTGTTGTTCTGTTCATTGTCTACTGTACGGAGCACCGGCGTTAACTTAAAGCGTCCGATTCTGCGAACTACTAAAAATATATTCACTGTTCTAAACAACCATTTACTATCTGCACTCAATGTAGAGACACTCAATCAAATTTCAACCTTAATACTCTAGGAATAAGAGCACAGTTTTAAAAATCATTAGCATCATTGTTTGTAGGTGTTTTACTAATTTGCCCGTGCAGGAAGCACGGATGGCGTGATGAGGACTCAGTACCGTATAATCTTCGCCTCTGATGTTATCTAAAGATTTATTATTTACTGTCATCGTCCGAGAGATGGCAGCACGCGTCACTGGCTATGCCACTCGACTTATCTCCGCGCAAACACTTTCAACCTTAGCTTTTGGCACTAAGAGTTACACGTTTCATCTTTTAAGACCTCCCATAACGCGATAGCTATTGAAACTGGAACATTCTTCATGCGTACTCGTAATTACGATTAATTAACTAGTAAACAACCTTGCTTAGTCCACACAAACAGAATAAACGACAGGCATTATTCATTCTGTTTTATTGATGACAAAATTATAGTTCCGAACACCGGCGACAGTCTAACAAATTAAAATTTAATTCAAACACAATCGCAATACGCACATGGCGGGCTCGACCATAATAACAAAACAAAACTAAAGAAATATTTGTTCAAAAATCGAATAATCGAGCAATACACTCGATGGAGCGACTCGCACGCAAACGAATCGATTAATCGCTTCGTTACACCAGCCGACTGCCAGGCGGAGCCACGCGTCAATAAAATACTTGTAAAACTATCGCAAAATGAATTAAAACAGATGGCAAGCCAATTAGGAGAGGCAATCGTGCGCGTACTAAGCGAAAAAAGAACTTAAAACTGCCGTCAAATTGATTTGTACCTTAAGTCGAACGTCTTAAGGTGTCTATTTGACATTTCCAAGTGGTAGTAATGGGGTTTCAGCTTACAAGCGCTAACGAGTGCATTCGAAACGATAAGCCTTTCCAGTTATACTGATAGACAAATATGGATATATTTATCATTTAAGTTTGCACTGAAGTGTACGCTTAGGAGCGCGTTATGTCATTATACAGTGCTAATTAGCTTAGGAAAGACAAATTCGTGAGCCAAGATACACGACGGGCCAAATAAATAATTCATTTTGTTTATTTGTTAGTAATTTTGTAATGTTTTGGTTCGATTTCACTGATACAAATCGATTGCATAAACCGAGGTTCAATATAAGGTATACTAACATGAAATGGTTGGTGGTAATTGGAAAAGGAGAGCTGAGGATCGATCGGGTAACTAGCCTGCACGGATGGCGCTCTGGCGTAGTTTAAGAGGTCACTTAGCGTATGTACCGGGTTCGATTACGAAACGCGACAATTTGTGTGATACACAAATAAACGCTTAGAGTAGAACTGTTATTTGTGTCCATAAAGAACTTTAAGATCTGTCTCTTACTTCGTTTTTTATCACCGTGACAGTGAGCGATAATAATACGCACATAATTCGAAAAGCCAAATGCTTACGTCATGGAATCGAATTTGAGACCTCTACATTACCTCACTAGAATATCGCAGCTGCAAATTACATTATATACGGTAATTTTACGCTAGCCTATAGGAATGTAAACGTCTATACCTAATATAGGTATTCAAAGCATATAAACATCCATTTACCACATAATAGGTACAGAAATCAATTGGAGTTTTATTATTCTAAGAATAATGGCCTAACGTTATCATGGCTATAAAAGCTGGGTGCACATATCAATCACTACTACTGGGCAATAGCAGTCAATAACTGTGAAATTAAACGTTGGATACTTATTAAATGTTATAAATACGGCGCAAACCCGGATGGCAATATCCACTGCCATCCGGGTTTGCGCTAGGCGCGCTACGCAATATGGGTTTGTTAAGGGGGAGAGTTTGTTCGTTGGAAAATGGTTTGCGAGTGCGCTGAGGTTTCTAACTAGCGTTACGAATGCTACTAACTATCTCCGCATTGATAATATTAGTGAGAATTCATGTTTTTTTGTTGCGTTTTTATAGCTAAGTTACTGAACCGATTTAGATGACATTTGTTGTGGAGATAGCGAGCATAATATGCTCATTAATAACATTTATCAAGAAGAAAACCGGTTTTCATTTCTTTAAAAGTATAATAGTTTTAAAAATGCGCGTTGCGTGTGGGTTTATTTATTTTTAATTCAATGTTCAGTTGTGCATGAGGTTGCAGACTCGATTCCCGGGTCGGACAAGAACCTATTGGAATTCTCCGTCGAGAAATTTTTAGTTGCAGCACGGAGTTATCACGATCTTATAGAGTTTTGATTAACCCGCATATAATTATGAAGATTTACGATTTTATCAAAAGTAACTAAACGATTTTGACTATATAAAGAGTTAATTATAAAACAAAATACTCGTGAACAAAATAAGTAAAGATTAAAAATTCTAGCACTAACAATAAACCTGCAAATTTAATATTGATAATGGATTTGTAAACGGCCATTTTAATGCCAAAATAGAGTCGTTATCTGCCTTATGAGACCTTTAGCTCAATTTTTAAAATACATATGTTGTTTATTTTGTTATGTTACTTTCGTAGTAATGGACGTCGAACTTCTGTCTTATATACTATTTTATTATAGGTAGGTCGGCCTCGATGGCGTAGTGGTTAGTGTAACCGACTGCCACACCTAAGGTCGCGGGTTCGATTCCCGCACAAGTCAAACATTTGTGTGCATGAACATGGATGTTTGTCTTGGTCTGGTTGTTTCTATGTATAATATGTATGTATTTACAAAAAAAAGTATATATGTATGTTCATCCATTATCTAGTACCCATAGTACAAGCTCTGCTTAGTTTGGGCTAGATGGTGTTGTGTGTATGTGGTAGAATATTATATTATTATATTATATTATTATTTATAATTGCATTTGCGTTGACAATTTGAACTAACTTTATTAAATATGCTTCTGACATCAGAATCTGAGTGTGATCTATTTGCTTTGGGATGGATGGATGTGTGTCGTAGTTGTTTAAGATTTTGTGAGATGATAGATGTTTAGTTAGTTACTATGTTACGGATCTCTTATTGTACTCATGTAAGCAGATGTAATAATAATTTATAATAAACCTTGTATATTATGTCTGGTAATATAAATGTATATAATGTTAGATAAATAATATAAGTTTTAACTTGTACAACGTAATATAATATAATTGTATGTAATTGTTAAATTCGTCGTCACGCGATACTTTAAGTTGTACGATAAGGCTCAGTGGCTAATTACAGTAAAATGGCGTCCATTTAACTTATTCACAAGGATATCGGTAACTGTATAAATTAATAGGTTACCTTTACGCCTGCCAATTATAATTGCACAAATGGTTTGTGGCCATAGATACTATCGAGGCACGTCGCTCAGTCAGCGGGTCAAAATTTTGCGTGATCCGTAGATAGCTGTGCTGGGTCTAGGTGATATTTGTGTGCAAGATAGATGCATAGTCTCACGCGTATTTCCCTGAAAGGGCAGCCAAAGGAATTTTAAACCTACACCTCGCCGGTTACAGTTAAGACACGTATAGGTAAGCCTTTCAGTCTACCCAGTCTCTGTGCTGTTACTGAGAAAGTTTTGACCAAAAATCTTTCCCCGATCCGGATAGCGAACCAGAAACCTCATGTACAAAACTCGCATTCTTTATCGCTGCGCCACCAAGGCAATTCAAGATTAAAACGGTTGTATATTCCTCATTGATTAAGGATAATATGCCTTTGTATAGGTTTTAATTTGGAAATTGTAAGGGGATAAATAGCTTATATGAACTTATAATGTCTTTAATTATAAATGGATTCCCTACTTTAGTTACGACACGTCTTATAATAATAAAATTATATCACAAATCGAGACGTGAAAGGCAAAATAATTAAACCAACATTATTACACCTAGTTGTCCTATTATATACTACATATAACTCTCATTTGTCTGCCTTTTTAAGGTTTAAACTAGCTTAAAAACAAATTGCATTGAAATGAATTCAGCAGTGTAGACGTAAAATATTTACATACTCAAACCTATTTTCAATACATAAGTATGGTTGTTCTTATAAATTGTATATTATTATGAAAACAATTTTCTATCCAAATACGGGACAAATGACGCCTACTCTCCTTTTGCTAATTGCTGTCAAATGACTTACTTTCCTTTGGCCCTTTCGCCCTATTCGCTACAACCCAAATCCATCCTAAACTTTTCGATAAGTGACCGATTCATACCACATCACTAATTCTAATAAATTTCTAACACATTCTAATCTTAAAAAAACAAACGTGCAACGGCTACCAATACCAATAGGCGCAAAACAATTTACCTAATCAGTTGAAAAGTCGCATTTTAGCGTTAGCAATTTAACATTGTTAATAGACCATTATTCTTGACCATAAACAAATAGAAAACGGGTATTAATCGTATTAACGCTTAGTTCATAAAGCTGGCAATGCCTCCGCGTCCATTGTGCGTTTGTGGACGCGATAAGAGAAACCAGTTTTGTTCTGTTTTATTTTTCAGTGGTCCAAGTAAACTAGGGATGTTCGATTGGTGTGTTTTGTATCGATGGTGTGAATCGTGACGGAGTATAAATCGATTGTAAGAAACCGCATCGATTTTTGCGTGTACTGTTAGAATAGGATGTTATTTTCATATACCTACTTAGATACAATAAAAAAGAATTGATAAATTGATCTAAATATGTATTCAATTTTATATGAAATAGATATCTGCTTCTATTTCATTAAAGATATCATTTAATATAAGGTCGAAGACCTGATACAATTTTCTAGTGGACCAATATTTAGTTGCTTTATTAATCATTGAATAGATATGTATATGTTGAGTAAGAGCGTTCTCGAGTCGGGTGATGAATAATAATGGGTTTGTAGTCAGAATTTCTTTATAGCGTCACATAGTCTAGACGTTTACCCGTGACAAAGCAATAGCATCTAAATTTATAACTTAGAAAATTAATAACATTCGTCGTAAATACACTGATAGCCATGAAGATAGAGATAGCCATGATATGGTATATCGATACAACAATCGGATGTATCGCCAACGCATCGATACACGAGAAAATTGATCAGGAACGTGCATCCCTAAAGCGAGCCCTTTTGTATTCCGATTCCTCTGATATGCAAGCGTACGGCCAACTCAAATATGAACGCGCGAATATTTAAAATATAAGGCTCTTTTATGTGGACGTAGTTTAATTTGTACATTGCTTTGTTCGATGTATTGTTGAGGTTTAGTGGGGGAATCGATATTGAATTTCTTTTATTGTTAGAAAAATCGATGTGACCGCTCCTGTGAGATTTTAAAGCCTTTTTCTAGCGCCTTGTTATTTTTCCTTATAATATTCTTCATACATTTATTTTCTGTTTTGTAATGTGTTTATTCTATGTTAAATGATTTAGGTATTATTATTTGAATCCGTTTTAAGATGAGTGCCAAAAATTTTAATGGTTATAAAAGTGTTTAATTTTTTGGCAAAGTGCTGATAAAGGGCTAAACATAAATATGTTCAGACCTTTATCAGCACTTAGCCAAAAAACAAAAATTAACACTTTTATAACCATTAAATTGTTTAAATTTATAAAGTATATTTAATTTATTTAATTATTTATTGGAAATAACCTTTTAGAACCGCGGTTTGTCGGCGTAAATCCACGGCAACCATACAAATTTTCATCCAAATCTGTCCAACAAAGAAATTGTGTATAGACTCCATGATGATAATGAGAATCCATGACAGTAGCCTTTATAAATATTCAAACAACAGTGAAAATAATATATGAGAAATTTTACTTTTTGCCTCATACGGGAAGCGAGCACTTGACACTCTGTACTATTAGTCTAATGATTGATAATTAGTTTTATAGATAGATCATAGACATATCAATGGACAGGAAAATGTCAGCAGATTATCATTTTACAATATTTTTATAATGTAGTTAATTGCTCGCCATTGTTCGTTGCAATCTAACTAATTACTATAAATATCAGTCCTTTATTAAAATTGTTCTACTGCTGGGCACAGGCCTCTTCTCTGTGTGAGAAGGGTTCGGCCGTAATCCACCATGCTGGCCCAGTGCGCGTTGGCAGACTTCACATATCTTCAAAAACATTATGAAGAACTTTCAGACATGCAGGTTTTCTCACTATGATTTCCTTCACCGTTAAAGCTAGCGATAATTAACTATTTAATACGCACATAACTTCAAAATTCAGAGATGCGTGGCATGGGATCGAACTCGAGACCTCTGCGTAGCAGTCCAACTGTCTCCCACTAGGCTATCGCAGCTTCTAATTACTAGTTGTATTTATTATCTTTATTATAACTTCATAATTTGCTTCATAACTGCACCAGTCGTAAAATGGACGCCATTTGCATATTTAGTTATTATATTGTTATGGATATAGAAACATTGATACACTTGTATAATATCGAGTTTTCTTTATGTCCGTTGTTTAAATGTTTGTAAAGTCCCCCGCGACGCAAGACCACTCATATAGCGGGCGGGGTCTTTAAAAAATGTGTATTGAAAATTTAATAATTTATTTAATTAACGTTGTTACGTATTCTATTAATATTACAAATATTAAAGACAACGCCCACAACTAGTTTTAATTCCTGTGTCGCTTTACAACAAAAATGGACACAAATAACATCCAGACCGGGAACAACCATTTGTGGATTACACAAATATTTGTCACGTATGGAATTCGATCCCACAATACTCGGCGCAATAGCACTGGCCAGCCGGCATATAAACCACTACGCTTTAATAGCCATGGATATGTTTGTATTGTTACTCAATAACTCGAAAACCGTTGAACAGATTTGAATGTAGCTTGACATACAGATACGAATATACCATGTCCTATAAACATAGGATACTTTCTATTCCAGTATACATTCCTATTAAAGCCGGGTGCTGAACCTAATATTATATACCTACATACATGTTACATAGCCATTATATTACTATCAAAAAATTTACTTACTAAAAAAAACAATAATTTTTTGCCCGACCCGGCACACTTTTGCAGCCCACGCACTCGCTTTCACCACTGAGCCAGCAAGCCAATCAATAAATTAACACTGCTATTTTTCACGTGATATCTGGGATAATAGCCAATTGGCAGTGACTTGTGTGTGTACGCCTCTTTTTTTAATTACTCTATTATAATTAGCGCCGAATCACTGTTGAGTAATTTTCTTAATCAATTTGAAGTAAATTTGTTTATATGGCAGCCATTACATGAATTTATGTAGCTAATTAGTTGAACTACTGCGGAGTATATAAGAAGTAAATTATATATATTGTTTGTTTTGCTTTTAAAATACATACGTGTATACTCAGGCCTTAATTTTTTCCTCTTTAATAAGACAACTCCCGGGCTATGAATTATTCCTGTGTCAAGGGGAGACTTCACAAACATTTAAACAACAAACACAAAGAACAGTTTGAGTCTGAGCGAAACAATCATTTGAAGATGACATAAACATGACATAATTTTTTCACTTGTGGGAATCGAACCCACAACACTCGGCACGGTGGCAGTGGCCGAAGTGACCACGTGAACTACTTCGCCATCCGAGCAGTCATACTACTGATGGGGTAGGCAGATGTATAATAAAACACCCTTAGGATATGTTTACGGCGGCTAGACGCCTTGGCGCTGCGTAGAGATGTGGCCTCGCTATGAATCTTCTATCGCTTTTACTATGGGGAGTGCTCCGAGGAATTGTTCGGAGTGATCCCTGCCGCCTCTTTTCGGCATCGTCCTACGCGACAGCATTTTCATCCCCATCATTTAGATGATTGGCAGTCCGCAATTGTAAGTTTTCCCAGAAATTTTCTGCCTCACGTAACAAAACTGTGGAATGAACTGTCCCCTGCGGTATTTCCGAACCAATACGACCTTCAAACCTTCAAGAAAAGAGAGTACTCCTTTTTAAAAGGCCGGCAACGCACTTGTGGCTCCTCTGGTGTTGCGGGTGTCCATGGGCGGCGGTAATCGCTTACCATGAGGCGAACCGTCTGTTCGTTTGCCTCCTATCCCATAAAAAAAATGTTTTAGCCCCACTCACTAGGAAGTTTTACACGTACCGCTATGTTTAAAACCTATTTAATAGGGAACGACGCTATTACCATCTCCTGGTTACCTAGACAGACTCGGTGCTTCAACTGCCTATTTCTCAATTACGTTTTGCTTGACCCGGGAATCAACCGCAAGACCACACGATCAGGCAGAAACATACCATGGAGTCAACAAAGAAGGCACCGTAGAGCACTTGCCATAATATTCACAAGCATTAGTTACTATACTAACCAATGCACCATTCGTGCACTACATTACAAAGTGCTTATAAAAATGCACAATTTACTATGTAATGTGCATGAAGTGCAGGAAAAATGTAAAACAAATATTTTGCCAGTGTAACTGTTGTTTGATAAGCCATAGTTTGCATGTTGTGAAGCCATGGAAACTAATATTAATTGCTATGTTCCCTCGTGGAAACACTTCCTTTTTTGTTAGCTTATGGTTGGTTTCTAGACAAAGCTGAACGGAGCGAGGATGTGTTTAATTAGTGATGTACAATTGGGAGAGACAGCTATGCTAAGTTGCCTCTGCTGTGGATAATCGAATTAGTATTGCAATCGTATTTAACGCATTGAATGTTATGTAATAGACATAATAGAAAATGTATTGTTAGCGGTCTTTTGTGATTGGCACAATGTGTTAATCAATATATTCGAATATTTGTCAGTGTCAAATATTTTTATTTGCTCGAAGATTCGAGTTTTATCGATAATCGCCTATTACTTGTTTATTCAAGCTTACGATTTACCTGATGATTAGCGTTAGTGGAGCCTATGGGTGCTTGCAAAAGGTACCTACTAGGAGTACCTACCACTCATCCGTAGCCAATAAGAATATTTTAATATGACAAATCATACATTTTTAATGCCGTATAGGATTCAAATCCGTCACTCTGGCGTTATTGACAGCGGCTAAACTACCTTTTAAGCCTCCGCCCCATCAAAACAGTCTTTCAATAAGATTGCAAGACTAATAAGAATGGTAATATGAATAACAATATCAAAAATATTAAAACTCACTCAAAAATGCGAGATAGAGCTAAGCGGGAAATGAGCAATCTCTAGCTGAGTTCCGTTCGCAGTAGAGCCTCACCTTTACCACGATGGCGTCATGCCAGTAATCTTGGCATTTGTACGAGTTAACTTTTTTAATTGCACCTAATCTTCTATTTTATATTATGCATATTATGATTAACAAGAAACTGCGAGTTTCGTGAATTGTATGCAATTATGTTGTTTTTTAAAAGTTATAACATTGAATATGCATTGTATATCCAACTTTATTAAATATATGGAAGCCTGTTTGTATGTTGCTTAAACACGTTTGAACTGCTAAACAAAGTCTGATTAAATTCGGTATAAATGTAATTTAAAAAAGGGTAGTATTTAACTGTTCCTCAATTTTTTGCCTATGGAACACCAAAAATACTAATTGCACAGCAAAATATGCTTACCAAAAATACTAATTGCACACCAAAATATATTTAAAGAGATTAAACTAAGTCGACGGAGCCCCGCTTCTCGGGGCTCTTATTTTTGGGTGGGTTTAAGAAGGAACCTAAAATAACCTAACCCTTCCGAGACGGCATGCAGTGATTTGAGGCGTACATATAGGTGCTTGTTATGATATATTTTAGTTAGCATATTTTGTTGTGCAATTAGTATTTTTGATGGTCATTATATTTAATCCCTTTAAAAAATATGTAATGAACAACGAATAAATGCGCATGTATTTATCTATATAATATAACATATTAAATAATATTGTTTTTATTTATATTATAACTATTGGTGTAATTTTTATGTAAGCATATAAATATAGTTAGTATTTTTTATTAGGAGTTCTTTATGTTTTTTTCTGCTCTGTTTTTTAACCCTATCCGTGGCATTAGGCAGTGCCTCATTAAAAATGTTGTGCTATTTGTTATCTCTGTCTCTGTCTGTATATCCCGGCAAAGTTAAACAGAGGCTTGTCACACCCACATTATATCAGATATATTATGGTTTTAGGTTCCACATAATAATAGGCGAACCTAATGTCATCTGCCAAGAAAAGTACCACACATCGTGCTACTAACTATCCTAACACAAAAACGGTTAGCCGAAGAATCGAACCGCAATACCTCGCACTATTACCGAAACAGATAATTTTAGATCCCACGTAATGATAGGCGATCCTACTGTCACCTGCCGATCACAGTACCACACTCATGTCATTAAGAAATTTCCTAACACAAAAATCAATTAGCTCGAGAATCGAACCGCAAAACCTCGCACTACCACCGAGGCAGAGACAGAGGCAGCACCAATAACGTATTTAACATAATTACTATATAATAATAATTATCACAAAGAACTTCGCTAAAAGCCTGAATGGCCGAATAGCCAATCGGGCGATTAGCCCTGTTAATTGAATAACCGTGTAGAACGCAGCGAGATCGAGACGACGCGGTATAATGCCACCGTTGCACGCGACAACGCAACATATTGTTGCCTTATTTAAAAAACAAAATTGTTTTTACTGTAATGACTGCCTGGTACTGGAAGGTGTTTGCGTGCGGCGTGAGGTAACGGGTATGGTGCCCGAATCGGTTATTGGGACTTTTCATTAAGAGTACATTTTGTAAAATTAAATGTATTCGGTAGACGGTATTAGGCTCGTATACCTAGTGATGTGATTTCAAGGGTTAGATATTTTATTAGTATTATTGTTATAGTTTAAATAATAAATGTAAAGAAATCGCACCATTTATTGCACTATTAATAACAATAATAAGTTACTTAACCCTTGAATGCTCGTGTATTTTTATTATTATACATATTTATTTAATTATTACTATTATTCATGTTAATTCTTTTATTATCAACTTATTATTTTCAGGTAAATTATAACTGGCATATCTCACATAGATATTTTATCTATTAAAACTCATTAATAGATCGTCGTAGGAACAATATTAGGAATGACAAAACGATAGGCGTATATGCCGGCCGATTAGTTCGCCCGTAATTGAATAAGCTTGTATGCGTCGATCGTGACCGCGTCCCATGTACCACGACTATTGCTTACGTATATATAAAGCTATTTATAAAACTCCCTCGCTCCTGTTTGTTTGCATGTACGACAAAATAATTAATTGAACTGCATTTAATTGATACAAATATTGATCTTCAGATTTTATGTCCCTAAATACTTGATTTGTTCTAACTTTGTTTGATGTTGGAATAAAATGTATAAAACTATTTTTATTAAAAAGATAATTATTATACTGAGAATAATTCCTACAAATGTAAAGGACTTCAAAAATATTCAAACAAAGACCACAATCAAGATTCAGAATCGGAACAACTATTTGTAAATTACACTTGTTCCATTTAAGGATAGCCTACAGCACGCGGCATAGTGAGGTGTCTATTTATTTCATTGCTCCATTCGTCTAAAACTTCTGAGTTATTATGTACTAAGCCTATTTTATATATTTAATGTATATTTGCATGGTTGCTTTTTATTGATATTGTTTCTTCCGTGAGAACTTATCGATGTGTTTTTATGTATATTATCGAAGCAATTTCACGCGTTTTAACCCTCAAGCCGCGCCCACCGTTCATACTATTATAATAATACAATAGAATAATAATATATTACACTTACAGTTGAGTTCAAAGATGTAGAATCAAAAACCGTGTAAGAGCTTACCTGTATCGATTTATGTGTTGACAGTATAATTTATTTGGCGGTGACTGGGCGTGGCAACACAAGTACCTATTGTATGTGAGTATTATAAGTTTTATGTTGTTTATGTAGCGTATGATCTGTACAGTGAATAATGTTTATATTTTGGAGTGAATCCCGTAGCGTTTTCCAGTTTAAAATATTATAATGTTTTTTTATAACAAAGGCGGCGAGTAAGCTTATAACCCGGTTATCGTGGCCAGTAAAGGCTTGCAGTTTCATGAGTATCAGTCAATAAAAGATAAAAAGGAAACTGGAAAGTATTATATGTGCCTCTGGAACTCATACTAAATGGATACCAAAGGAACAACTATTACGCCGGTTATCTGTAAGAGGTTGGTAGTCTAGTAGAACAAATTATATTAGCACATTATTATTATTAAAACAACTCCATTAATGTATTATTTTATTATTAAAATACACCTCTTACAAACATAAATAAATGAAATTAATAAAATTTAATTTAATTAATGCGATAAAATACTGAACACAAACAATTTCTCAACTCGACCAAACAATCTATGGATATAATAGTATTTAGCCCCAAGCCAGAATGGAGCCCACAACACTATTTCACAGGCAATGACGTGATAATTACTTAAACTACTTACTTTGCCGTCAGTACATTAATTTCTAAGTGTTTTTGACTTATTATTTTGACAGTCGCGTCAGTCAATTTAAATAATGACTTAATGCATATACATGATTATGCTATTGCTATTCAATTACTAAGTCATTAGCTAATTAGTACTAAATTTATCTCATAGTATTTTCGACTAAATTATCGCTTAAAATATAAAGATATATTTTTATTTTACGCTGCTAGTATTTATAAATATAAATTTTATATTATATAATATCTACAGTAGGTAGCTATGTAAATATTATAGTTTTAGTGCTGCTAATTGCATAAATATTAATATTAATAAATTTGTCACAAAATCACGTGCCACCCGTTGAATGAATTTCAAATGATTCCTATAAGATTCACGCGGGCGAAGCCGTGGGCATCAAGTAGTGTTATTTTATTATTAAGTAGGTATAATGATATACCAATATATTACTAATTTTTAAAGCAATAATGATTAGTATTTATAAGTCATCACGTAAAAACCGCAGTAAACTCAACGACCGGCGGCGGCAAATTAATTTTCTGTTTTTTATTCTTGTTTAGCCATACCTATTCCAAAAAAACTTTAAGAAATTACAAGTTTCGGCACACAATCGGATTTCCTGCACCGTTTCCAACATGTGAAAAACAAATCGATTTCCTTATTAGAAACTGATAACGATTAATAGTATCGATTACAGTTTCGATTAATAGTTCTCCAAGACATTTATGACAGGTCTATTTTTTATTCATTAGTGTCTAACATACTAAGAATTAATACTCAATGCGAATATAAGCGGTTAGAATTGCATCGATTTATTATAAAAATGGATTATTACTCGATATATCATACATGGGTTTCTTTATGCGTTTGAAAATGGCAATAATTGCTGTGTATCGTAATGATGAATAATTGTGTCGTAAATATCGTAGGATATGATTTAAAGTTTTAGTATTTAACAATAGACATCTGTTATGTTATTTGTAACGTTATTGTCATGTTAAATTATTGACCGATTATTATCTGCTTAGTGCGTTGTTATAAATTATTTTTGCTACCGGACGATAAAAATTATTTAAAAGAAACAGTTTTATTTCTTTATGGCGTAAAAGAATTACTGTATCGCGGATGACTTAACAAATATAGTAGGTATCACTAATAGACACATGGAACAGCTAGACTCTAAATATATAATTTGGTCGATCACACAATTTTTTACGGGCACGTGGTAAGGCAATCACTTAACACAGCACCACAGCACCACCAACCACAGCGCCAGCCGTGCAATCAAAGAGCTTATAAATAGATAAGAGTTTTCTGAAGTTAACTTAAAACCACAACTGAGGTAAGCCTGAGAATGTATTATGATATGATGTATTAGAATATATATGATTCATTAAAATAATTAATAATGGACGCTTGGCTAGTCTCGTGACAAGTTTTGATTATGAGATCGAGCAAAACGATATTAAGTTGTTTTGTTAACTGTGTGTCCGATAGATGGCAATATGCTCACCCGATATTATATAGGATGATAATAAAATGTAGGTACCACTACGTATCATGCATTACGAGGTCATTAGTTATTAAGGATATATACCCTGAATATATATTTTATACTAGTTAAACCCGACGGCTTACTACAGCTCAGTCTGATATTTTATTTTACCCGTTTCTAAAATTTCGCGATAGAAAATATATAAAAATAAACTTATATATAATGCAAAGTTGTGTAAAACTATCAAGTGAATCCATTGCGAACTTTCTGATTTTTACGGTGAAACATATAAGTGAAACTGATTATTTATAAATATATAAAGATTAGCAATAATAATTCAACTACAACAAGAAGCCATATTTTAAATATATATGTATTTAATACCAGCTAGTCTCAACCACGTTTATAATTACTGCTGCGTTCCCGAATTTCATAGCGTGATATTATATAGCCTTTGTTACATCTACATAAAGTAGCTTTCGAATGGTGAAATAATTGATAAAATCGGATCAATAGTTTCAGAGTTAATTACAAACAAACAAATCTTTCTCTTTATAATATTACTCTGGCTAACAAACATAAAATATTCATTCATCTTATCCCTTTGACTTAAAGAGAATTCGTTTTGAATCCCCGCGATCCGTTGGGTTGTCACCTCCTATAGCCTATTGTTTACGCATTTCGACTGATCCGTTATTTATGTAGGCTTTGTCCAACACCGTGGCTGATACCCGGCGAAAGAAGGGTTAACGGGTTTACCGAACACCATGTCTCGGTGTAAATAGATGACTTTAAATTCAAATGTTAGATTTGAGTGATGGTGTTATTGCTTGAGTATTAAATATCTTTTGGTTGTAATCTGTTGTTGTTAATGTCTTAATTTAGACTTAGTTGAGTTTAGAATATAGCTGTTTAGTCGTAAGTAATGTTAGTGTCACGACTATATACGAAAAGAGGAATGCAGAATTGTATTAAACCTACAATTAGTCAGCTGTGGATATACATTCTACTAAATAGAGGTCAAGCTTAAATGGTGTCTCCCAGACACAGTTTCAGATTCCATGCTACATACTATTTAGATTTTTTCGATATAACTGTCTAATAATACTTAGCTCGACTCAAACATCGCATCCGAGACATTATGCACAGTAGCCGTAATCACAACCGCTGCGCTTGTAAACGTACCCTAATTTAATCATAATTGTGTCAGGGGTACAAAACAGCTGTTTTGTTTATGGCTACTTATTAAAGATTTCAGCGTTTGGTTTATAATCGTTGTTTATATTGGAGAGTAGATTGACAATAAAATATTAATCTTCATCTGCCAATTGTTGGAAGGCCAACCTTAATTGAAAACCTATTGTATCTGGCCGCTGGTGTGCCGCTACGACCATATAGATCAATTATAAGTATTGATTGATAAACACGTTTTTACCACTAAATTAGCAAAGGTACCGAACTGCCTTCCTGATTTTTACCTATGAATGCATGTAACACCAGAAGTATCACTCACGTGTTGCTAACTATGTGTGTGCCTTTTATGCGCTTTTATATATGCTCGATGTATCGAATAGCTTTACTCATATTTATCAATCAAGCAAATCGCCAACATGATTTAAATGATAATATTTAAGTCGGCTTCGATAATTGACAAATACAGACACACAGGCTTTGACTTATTAAATGTTTGAAGGTTTGGATGTTTGTTACGCAATCAGGCGTAAACCGTTGAAAAGATTTGAATATAATATAATATTCTATCACATAGGTACACACAACACCATCTAGCTCAAACTAAGCAGAGCTTGTACTATGGGTACTAGACAATGGATAAACATACACATATACTTTTTTTTGTAAATACGTACATACACACAGAAATACCCAGACCAAGACAAACATCCATGTTCATGCACACAAATGTTTGAATGTTTGACTTGTGCGGAAATCGAACCCGCGACCACAGGCGTGGCAGTCGGTTACACTGACCACTACGCCATCGATACGCCATGAAACTTGCAATGCAACGATAGACTATGTTTTGGATTAAAGTATTGAAGACTTTTTAGCTCGGTATACATCTCCCTTGGATACACGCAGGCGAAACAACGGGCAGAAACTAATCCTAAATATACCTATATCTTCTGTACAATATAAATACATTATACCTATATCCGCGTCAGTTAATAAACTAGTCGTTATATGTATAAGTACAATGTATGCAACATACCTGCATTCGTTACTCAAACAATTAGATAATTGGCAAGTATTGTAATTAATACTTGAATATATGAATATGTGCATATTGAAACTGGCCGTTATATTTACTATCCTTTTAATAGTTTCATCGAAAGCCAATAAAATTGCCTCATCTTTATTTAATTTGTTGTGTATATTGTGGACCGCACCCGCTTTACATCAGGCGTACATTTAAATACAAGCCAGTCCAGTAAAAGAAACATGTTGATCAATTTCTAAACTAATGCGCTTAAAAAAGATTATTCTCGCACTAGGAATATTGCCTGCGGACGACTTTTTAAACATTCAAACACCGGACACAAAGAACACTCAGAATCGGAACAACTTTTTGTGGATCACACAAATGTTTGTTCCGTATGGAGATCGAACCCACAACATTAGGCACAGTACCATTAGCGAGACGACCACTTAATCCACTATGCCCGTGAATTAATGATGAAGAATGATTTTTATACTATAATTTACACATATACAAGTATATCTATAGTGTTACTAAGAAACTTGTTTATTAATCAACTACATTAAACGTATCTCCAGTTAAATGCAGATGTCATCTTTAACCCTGCTAATAGACTTATTAACTGGCAATAATAATAACTATTAATGTGGTATTATTACTTATATTTATTCATGATTAGTCACAATGCGGTTTAAATATTAAAGGGTTAACATTAACCTACTAGTCGAAATCAAAAATATTAGACTATTAAATAAATTAATAATAAAATTTTATTATTAATTTATTTAATAGTCGTATATTAAATTAATTAATAATGTAGTGTAGATATCTCACGTTTGTGTAGACATAATACATACATACATACATAAATTCACGCCTGTTTCCCAGAGGGGTAGGCAGAGACTACGGATTTCCATTTGCTACGATCCTGACACACTTCTCTGGCTTCATTCACTTTCATAACATTCCTCATACACGCTCGCCGTTTTAAGGTGCTCTTAACCTGGCCTTTATCCAGAACGTCTCCGATCTGATCAAGAAACGTTCGCCTAGGTCTTCCCCTTGCGACTGTTCCATTCACACTAGCCTTATAAACTTTCTTAGTCAGTCTGTTCTCGTCCAGCCTTTCTACATGCCCAAACCAACTTAACGTACCCTTTTCTATTCTCGTCACTATATCCACTTGTTGACATAATTAAAATATAAATAACAACTTTATTGTAATTGGGTAGGTACCGGAATAATACATTTAATTAATCGTAGGTTCAGGAAAATGTGATAATAATTATTGAAAAATACGTTAGTCGGTTATCATTCATTATGACACAATTTTCCTCGTTATTAATATAAATTATTAAGGAATTTCCGAATTTTGTTTGTTTAGATATTAATTATTACTTATATGGTATTTATAATTATCGAAAATAAAATACCTACTATTAATATATTGTCGTCTTAATTAATAGGTAATGTTAATTCCATTAGTTCCTTGTGTCGCAATCGCAACTAATTGGTTAGATTTAGGGGAAATAAGTTTAATAACTTTAATAATATACCTAATCAGGTCCAAAAATATTTTATGTAAATAAACGAAGAACATATTAACACTTCTGAAAAATCTTATTAAATTAACTTAAAATAGATTAGTAATTATTTTAATAATTACCGGTTACACCCGACTATGAATGTAAATTTTGTAAAAAAGAAGCATATGATGTTTCAGTTCAATAATTGGAAGGGACATGTCCGTTCCGAAAACTATCAAAATCGATTCAGCTATTTAACAATGAAAACTTTATATACAGACGGAAATATTATCGAGTTTCTAAGACTAATATGTGCTATGAAAATTATGAAACAGCCAGAAGACCAAACAGTTCACCATGAACTTAAGACCATATAAATTATTTAAAAAAATCTACAGTTTCCAGCTATAGTAAATAGGCAACTAAAGCGACTGCCAACTTTAATACTAAGACTAAATTATTAAAAAAAACAGAAGCGTTTACATTATGATGGATAAAACAAAATCAATACTGGAATTTTTAAAATACTTTATCTGATAATTTACGTCTAATAAGATGCAATCTCCTTTAAATAGTTTAATTCTATCTAACATAAACTGCTGTTACTACAGAAGTTATAGTTAAGTACACAACACTAATTAAATATCAGAATAGGCGAACTAACCTGTGATGCCAACAGGAAAATGTGACGGGAACAGAGGCCCGAAGGATGGTACTACGGGTGGAGGCCCAGGCCAGGCTAGGCCGTACGCCGCCGCCGCCAACGCGCTGAACGTAGGCGTCGGTCGCACCAGCCTCGACTTCATAGCCGGCCTCTCTTCATCCTCGCTCTGAACATCATGCGGCAGATCCTCAACATCTACTATACTGTTCTCCTGATTCATGTCTTCATACTCATCGTCTGACGACGCCACCGTCGCTGACACATTCAGATTTAAAGGTGGAGTCTGAGAAGACGGTCTTGGAGACATGGACTTGTCTCCTGGTAACTCCGGTTGCGCGGAAGGAGACTGCCTCAAAGGAGACTCGGGTATCGTTCTATGATGTCTCAGGATCTCCGCTGTCTCGTCAGCTTGGCTTGCCTTCGTGTCGGCCAGTATCGACGCGACGCTGAAGCTGATCCGTGAGGTCTTCGGCGGCTCCGTCGCCTCCGCGGGGCTGCTCGGGTATCTCGACACACTCTGTATCGCCATATTCACTTCTTTGTCCTCGTAGCTTTGTTTCTTTAACATTGAACGCTGGTCAGTTCCATTTAGCACAGTTGGACCGGTCACTGGGCGCGATCGACGGATCGTGTACGCATGCGGGCGCAGTCGGAGGTTGACTGGCGGTGCGCGGCGCGCCGGGGACCTCGCCGGCGGCCGAGGCGTGGCGCGGAGGCTCCGCCCAGGCCGCAGCCTGTCGCTCCGCCAATCGACCGCCGCGGGGCGATTGATCCGCGCGGGGCCGGGGGGACGGAGGGGGCGATTCAGCACGCTCTTATCTCGTTAGTCTCCTTTGTGATACTCGATTTTTTTTGTAGGAATCAAAACATAATTACCTTTTGTAGGGGTTCGCGCGTTTTGATCGTGCACTTTATGCCCGCCACCAGAGGTATAAAGTATAAAAATATAATGAGCAGTCGTGAATGCCGCTTGTTAAATCCTTTTGAGTCGTCTGCTGGTCCCTTTGTGAGATTAGCGCCGAGGGCCCGTTTGATGAATTCTGGTACTCTGGATCCGTGTTTACGGATCCGTTTCAAATTAGCACAAGTGATTTACAACGGCACCACTCACTGTTATTTATATTATTATTTATTTCGGCTTTACTGTTAGCTGTCATATTTGCGTTATAAACGTTTTGTGCGCAAAATATCTTTGATAACATTTTGGATATAAAAAAATAAGGGTCTGCATTTTCTAATTGCCTATTTATATCGACAATGAAGGTGATTAAAAATTGATTTGTCAACAACTACACCTTTTTCCAGTATATAAGAATGTATTAAAAAATAAGATATTATATATATTTTCGTAGATATAATTAATAGGCATACATTTATTTCTGAGATTTTTTTAAAAGTATGCATTTAAATAGCATAGAATTTTAGTTTATTGCCTTACATATAAAATTTACTCTTAAAAATCTTACTATGGCTTCTACTCCTGATTTAAACTTCTAATGTTATACTTAATTATTCAACCATTATTTCATTAGCAGACTGCAGATACAAGAATTAGTAATAATGTAAATAATAATTAGGTATATACTTAAAAGTACATTCACTGAGTCTGGAACTGTTCTGTATAAACGGCAATAGGTTCATCCCTATTATTTGGAGACCCGTGTATTATACCTATTACCTATTAAAGTACCTGCATTTGCAAAGTCTGGAACTATTCCCGATAACTGCCAATAGATTCATCCCCATTACGTGGGACTCCTTTACCTATTAGTTCGTGGAGATAGGCGTGACTCTATCTATGATATAAACCGATGTGTAAATTTGCAAATACTACTAACATCGCCGATTTAAGCAGGATTAACTCATATCAGTTGCTCTACGTAGAGTTAGACATCCATATTAACAAAACACATTTGTCAGTATAGTTCCATTAATAAAAACAAAGGCTTTTATAAAAAAAAATGTAGTATTGGATTCATGCCTGTGCCTTTTATACGCCATATTTGTTTTATGTTCTTCTTAATAGGAGATAAGCCTATTGTCTTCAGCACATCTCCTGGCACCTTGCTGTCACTGAAAAAGTCCTTACAGGAAAACCTAATTCCAAATATTCTAATTTCCTTTAAATAAATCACACCAATAACAAATACTATTGATACTATTAAGGCAGTTTACGTTACACAATGTCCCATAAATACGACTACATCTTTTAGTCACGCGTTAAATAATAAATGTGTGAAACTCCAAACACCAAACTATTTTCAATAGCTCTCTAAACTTAATCAAAATTAGATAAGGGTTGTTCAAAAATAAACAGAACGCATCTTCACAGGCGGTTAAACGTCCCTACTGAGGGACATCTCTGCCCACCCTTCGTCATAAGCAAGCGTGAAACGGGACGATATCTATTACATCTACCCTCCTTCTCCAACTCACAATAAACCCCATTGTTGTCCTCCTCTAACCAGGATACTCGGTACTAAATAGGTATTTAGTATTCGGAAGGGAAGATAGTTAATTATGTGGGGTGAAAAGGAAAAAATGCTCTACTGTTATTCTAAGTTTGAAGGAATTTGAGTCTTATTTAACCGACTTAGAGTTTATTACAGAGTGTGTTTGATGAAGGGATGGTTTGTATGAATTCCCGAAGGGTCGGCTGGGATCTTCCTTATTGAATGTGTGTGATATAAATATAAATGTTATTAATTATAATTGACTTTATTGATTTTGACTTAGTGTGGTATTTTCGGCTTTTGGTGTTATAACTGTTATTACGGAGTTACGTGGTTAGTTTTAACCGACTGTAATTTAACTGGTTGATGTGTGATAACGTTAGGTTGGCTATAAAATTAATTTATAGTAAGTACGACTAGCGTAACTTAAAGTTATAGCTTTTACACGTTATTCGTAAATATGTATAAAACTGAATGTGACTGCTGTATGCGGTCTCAAGTTCGATTCCTAGGCAAAATGTTTTTAAGCTTACCTGATAAAAAAATTTAGTAACATAATAGATTCTAGTACTTTGACTAGTAAACGGCAACATATTTTTATTTTATGGGATCTAAAACTATAATTGGCGAAATTTGGGTACCTATAAAAAATAAGAAATAAAAAATCTTTTATTCAGCATTCACTTGGTTACAAATATAGATGAAGTGATGTGGGTAATAAAGCTTGGACTGAATTTCAGGTAAGTTAATTTTATAATGCACCTATGTGTACCTCGTTAATGGTACAGGCGTGATGATCTTTTAAATATACATACTTAGATAGGTGTGTATGTATGTTTAAAAGGCCTCTTTTTTAATCAGTTTTCTATGTAACGATCATGTGTTTTGATACAATTTAATAAATGAAATTTTAACTAATTCGAATATACAGAATTATTAGGCATTTTACACACATAGGTAGGCGATACCTCAGTGGAGAGACCAACGGAGTGCAATGCAGAGGGTCTCGGGTTCGAAACCCACGTCGCGCACCTCTGACCTTCGGAAGTTATATGACTTTTCGAAATTATGTGCGTATTGATTGACAATTATCGCCTGCTCCGTGCCTCGGAAAGCCGTCGGTCCCGGCTGCCATGAACATCTATGGCAGTCGTTATTGGGAAGTCGGTGTCCTATAATATCCTGACACTAGTTTAGCCTTAGGGTATCGTTGGCCTTCGGGTTGCGGAGGTCAGGTGGCAGCCGCTCCGTGTAAAATCTGATATCCAGTCAAGTCCGGTTAGACCGAAAAGCCAACCCCAAGTGACTTGGTAATAATAAAGGCTAGGGAGAAAAAGAAGAAGAAGGTAGGTATATAATATAGAAAATATTAATATGATCTCATAACATATGCATTCCCTTCGACGACAGCCTTGGTAAATAGCTAGCATTAAAAAATATATAGAAACGTCCATGTACACCCGCCATTTTATTGCGTTAATTACTTATTTAAATTATTGTTTATTAAACCTTTTTTTTTTAATTGCCTTGAAAATATATCCCAAATTTATAATAAGTATGTAAAATCAATGGTAGCAATTTTTTAAGTAGAACGGCTTTTACTTTATAAATTTCAAATCAAAGGTGGCAATGGAGCATGACATACGATCTGCCTAATGGTAGTTAAGTGGTGACGATAGCTTATAAGTATAAAAAGTATTTTGACAAGCGGTAACGAAACGATATCATAATTTTTGAACGTTAACAAAGCGACCGTTAACGTCTAATTTAATAAAGAAAGCGGCTTATTTTAATCATCTGCGAAAGAAGAAGAAGTTTTTGTTTATATTGTATAAATATCGTTATTGGATTTTTGTGTCAAAGATTTCAGTCCGGTGTTAGCTTCTACCGCCTGACAAAGCACAAAAAATCATTGCTCCTGCGTCTTGCGACAGATTGCCGTCCCATCAGACAATGAGACTGGGGGATAGAAAATGTAGTTGTATTGCCACACAATTGAGCTCTATGATATCTCCTACACCGGAACCGGAATTTGATCTAGAGGACGTTGTAAGTATAAGCGATTGACGCAGTCGTATCAACTTGGCTACTGACACATTGCTGGTAGAAATCCTAACTTAAATTATAAATGCAAATGTGAGTTCCTTTGTTTGTTAAGTTTTCACCGCCTAACTACTCAGCCGACCATCAATTTCGCATAGGTACACGTTGTCAGAGGTACAGGAAAGGACAAAGGGTATCTTTCATGATGGAAAAGTGATGTTTCCGAGAAAAAGAAGTTACATTCAAAAGCTTGTAGTGTATAATAATAATTAATGTACATATTTGTATTAATTATTCATACGTTTGTATCCTCGGTAAGGATATTGAATTTGTACGATACCGTCATCTTGATCGGGACCAAACATAACTTAACATTAAAATATATAAAATTCATGTATTTGTTACAATTACTTAAATTATTTGTTACAACATATATACAACTATTTATATTTACAAACGTATTAAAAAAGATAACATAATTACAAAAACACAAATAATTATAATACTAAATATTTACAAAATTGGTTTTGGCATCAAAATAACATTAAATCATTAAAATAACCTTACTTCTATTCAAAATAATTCTTATTTTCAGGAAAATTCAAGATTATAGTTTTCGTGTTACCTACTAATATCTTATTGAGGTATAATGTTAATTAATTAATATATACAATGATCCTTATTTTATCTATTATTTTTCATCCATTTTCTTCTAGTATTAAATTGTAGTTATTTTATTTTATTTTGTTTCTTTTGCTTTATATACACATTGCTACATATTGTTCTATTAGTTAAGAAGAGCGGGGCCTCCTAGCACAGGTATTTTCAATACTTAAAAGAAGAACCTTACGTAAGACATACTGTAGAAATTGTTTAATGTTTTTGAAAACCTTTTTTCATATATTTTTTTAATGACCATTTAAAAAGCGTGGCCTTGTTTTTTTCTAATTAGTAGATAAATCTAGCAACTAATCTAAATGTAACTTCAGTTAACTTAAAACTAATCTTTTACGTTCATATGTGTTACAATATGGCGTAAATTAATAAATGATTTTTGCCAATGACTTCACTTTAGAATATTGTTTAATTAAACCTTATTTTATGTGTATTAGAAATTACTAGTGTTCTTGTTAACCGCCAATAAAGGCTTGTTTTGTATTCGTTCGCGTCGGTGGAACAATGAATGGGATCGAATCGACGTTGTCTTGTAAATCCGGTGCCACAGCTACATATTAGGATGCCACCGTATTATAAAATAAATAGAAATGATTAAATATAATATACTAAGTGTAAATATTAAATTTTATTAGGTACAAATTTGCATTCAGTCAAAACCTTAGTGCCTAGGAACATCATAGTTTGTCTCATAAAGAAATTGTCTTGGTAGGTACTCACCTCATCGACTGTAAAGTAAATACTTACAAACATTACTAAGTAAGTTATTAAGTGGATACACATGTATGTACTTGTATAAATGAGATATCGTTTTATATCTAATGATGCTGATTTATTTATAACTCAATATAATTATTTACCATTACATAAAATTTATATTGTAAATGTGTTTTATGCATATAAAAAACTTCTTCTATTTTTATTTACTTGAAAACCACGCGAATGTTAGTGCCGTATAACAGTTAATACACTTGCATCGTTAGCGTCAAGAAAAAACTAATAATATCAAAAAATACCAAAGTAACATCTACAGAAGGTTCTCCTAATTAAAAATGGATAATTAGTAAGGCACCTCCACTAATGACACTACAGACACGTGTCGGTATACAAATGATGTGGCATTCTGAACATCGACGCAAATATGGCGCCCAAACGCGCGCAAACATGCTGCGCAAGCGCATGCGAATATTTCACGGAAAGAAAGAAAGATGCACATATCTGTATAATAGCAAGACAAGAAGAATGTTTGGAATGTAAAATTATGATTTAGAATCTTCTTTGGTAGTTTGCAAAAAGAAAATGAATGTGTTTCGGAACGCCGTCGTCACCGTTCTCACCGACTTTAAGGCCTTAATGGTCCAATGTCGTTTACTGCTGATTGTAAGCAGTCTATTTAAGATCTTGGTTTCGATTACCGGATCAGAATTTTTTTATTTAGCTGCTGTTTTTATAGGAAAAGCTCAGTAGCTCAAAAGTTTTAAGATTTACTTGTAAACGCCATTGCGTCAGGAATTCCAGTTCCTAAAATATGACCTGGAAACCTAGCACAAAACTCGAATAAAACTCAAATCCATAACTAGGACTATGCAGAACATTATTAATAGCCTAAGCTAAACGTGATCAGACTGGGCAAGGAACTTATTCATTACTATTGGAAGAAGATACTATTGCACCTTCACATTAACGCAGTCTAAAATATTAAGGACTAAAACTCAGCCAAATTAATAAATGATATGGAATGCCAAACACGGACGTAAATATGATTCCCAAAAGCCAAATATTCGTGGAATGTGCAAATATGAAACAAAAACTAAATGAATGAGCCGGGGTGTCGCCTCTTTGGACTAATAGTTCTGCTGAGCCGCTAATGATGTTCAAGGAGCTACATGTAATAATATCAGCCTAGTATATAAACTAATCCACTGCTGGGCACAGGCGTCTTCTCGGTGTGAGTAGGGTTAGGCCATAATCCAACACGCGTCCAGTGCGTGTTAACGTATCTTTAAGAACATTATGGATAAATCGCAGGTTTCCTCACGATGCTTTTCTTCACCGTTAAAGCGAGCGATTTAAGTAAATAAATAAAAATGTTTATTTCATTAACTTGATAGGTTTACAATGTTGCATTGAGAAATCTTCATTTAAGCAAAAGTTTGCTTGATTGAGGATCCCGCTCTTCTTTATACATTTTCTTTTAATCATTAGCTGAGAGTAATAAACATTTTGACATTAGAATTCATTAATAATGATACTGCATGGTACAAAACGCTAAAAATAAAATTTATAAAAGTAGGTATACAAAGCAAAATAATTGTCATATGAGCGCGTGCTCATAGTGCTTGCGTGATTGGGTGAGTGTGTGTGAATATGTGTGTGTGTGTGTGTGTGTGTGTGTGTGTGTGTGTGTGTGTGTGTGTGTGTGTGTGTGACATACAAAATGCTAGTTTTTAGCGTTCAGGTTAAATCATATTATTTAGACTAATAATAGCATTAATCGTTTATATTGCATGATTATAAGCGAATTTAGATATAACTCTATAATACGCAGATAGCTGCGAAAGTCAGAGGTTGGTGCCTTGGGCTCAAACTTAAGACCTCTGCGTAGCAATCCAATGGTCTCCTACTGGCAAATGCAAATAAAAATACAAAGTTGTGATTTGAGTCTCTCTTCCAGCTATAGGTAGATTTTTAATATCTATAGTACTAATACCACACTATCGTAGTCTTGTGTTCATAGACTTCACCTGATCCGCGAATGGTTAGACAGATATGTGTTAGGCCTACGTTTCGCCATTTATGTTTAAGTCCATGCCTATTGCCTTCCACCAGACACATTTTCAGATTCCTTGTTACCAATGAGAATTTTTGACAACAACACTTAATACCACATTTACCCACTCGGCAACCGTACCCAGAAGTTCCCAAGTAGTAGTTAATAATCTGCGATACAATATCTACATTAATTATTACTTGCTTCGCACATACTTGTTTGTTTCATAGGTTATGGTAATACCTATCGATAAGAAACATACAAGCCTATTAAAAATATTAGTATTTCCCCAAAAACAAGGCTATATTAGGCAATAGCCTAATGCCTAATAACCATGTTTTTAATCTTGGACTGTATGATTTCCTCGATGATCACGTGGGTATGATTTGCGCTTACGTTTATAGCCAATTGTGGTCGTGGTCGATTATCGGGTAAAGCCAAGTCGTTTTGCTCTAATGTTCTTTTAGTAGCAGTTAAAAGGTCCGGCGACTCATATATATACTATTTCTGCCATAATAATAGACCTCGCCACGGGTACGTTCGTCTTTTCAGTGTAGGAATGGTTAGGCCATACCCAGCTTACCACACTGGCCCAGCGCGGATTGGCAGATTTTGCATATCTTCGAGAACATTGCGGAGAACTCTCAGACATACAAATTTCTTCACGATGACATTATTGTAATAATTATATTTTTTTATCTACTTACATTTATATACTCACATTTTTTTTTTTTTAATATCATTGTTTTAATGCGTTTTTATCAGTGTAATAATTTATTCTGCATTATCATGACTTATGTAATTTGTTATTTTTATTTAGATTAATACCTAAATGTTATTGTTTTAAATGAAATTTTTAATGGACCAAATTGTATATTCTTCTTTATTTTTTTTTTTTAATGAATTGTATGTTACTTTTATGTCACATTCAAACACAATTGTATATTGTTATTGAATAAATGAAATGAAATGAAATGAAATTTTCCTTTACTATTAAAACGAGTGATATATTAATAATAATAATAATAAACGTTTGTTTGAATAACCATATTTCGATTTACAATCATGAACATTGTCACTTAAACTAGGTTAACCTGTGCTTTAAGTAACAGTTACATTTGTATTTGGCATAGGTTGTATTTCATCCATATGGACAGGATTATGTAAAATTTATATTAATCATTTATTTAAGAATAAAATAAGAAGATTCATACAAGAGCAAAAGTTAATAATTGGCACGGAATATTTTCTGTGAGGATTGTGTCTCTCGGTGTGAAAGCATGAAAATACCTATTTAATACGCACATAATTTCAAAACGTCAGACGTGCGTGCCTTGTGATCGAATTCGAAACCTCTGCATGACTGTCTCTTACTATCACTGCTCTATGTAAAAATAGATACAGCCACATTTTATGGGCATGAACTTCGTATATCCATCATGGGTTATATTTAATATTAAAACTGTGATAATATACGGTTTGCTCGTAAAAATATCAACCGAATCGTTTGAGCGGTAAGTAAATTAAAATAGATTTATAAATCAAGCTTGTAGCGCTACCGTAGTTATCGCAGCGTAGGCGCATACTCACCAAAGACTAAAATAGTGTTTACAGAAAGTAATGTCCTTTTAGAATGTGGATAGGTATTAAGTTCTTTAGCTATCGCCTGTATGTCTCCAAAAGACCTTACTAAAGTGTTACACGTAAAATTTAATAAAGAGTGATCCTATTGCCATGCAGTGGCCATATTACGTGCTGATACTGACAATTACCTAACGAAAAGATTTTGTTCTATTTGGCCACACACTTGAACACAAATTAAACAGCAAAAATGCTAGTGGTTAAAGCAAAATTAAAAAGTTTTGGGTGCCGAGCAATCAAACAAATATAGGCTCGAAATTTGTTTGATTCAATTTAGAGTTTTATTAATACCAAAAACTGTTGGACTGTCTCTGACACAGACAGCCAACTGCATGTAACAATAGCCAATTATCTCGTTATTCCATGCAGACAATCCCAGCAGTTGTTTTATTTTGTTTAAAATACTTATTAGAGAATAATTCCTCTATCTCGGCTATTTTACAAACATTGAAACAACGAACACGGTACAACGGACTCGGGACAAATGTTTGTGGATAAAAAAATTTTTAAGTGTCATCAGTACTACAGACAATCTTACGTTTGACATGAGTAGCCATGATATCGCTGGTTAATAAATTTTAGTGTTGATTTGACTTTCAGAATGCAGGGTTTATCCGAATTATGCATATACGCTTGTACATATATGAAACAGCTGTTTGTGTAAGGTCTAATCCAGATCTATTCGAAAAGCTAGGCGATAAAGTTATACGAAACAGGCGAAACAATACTTGTAATAGGCTTCGTATACGAAAAGCCAGTACGGCCCTAAGGCACTATTGTTCACCATGTAATGTCTTGTGCCTTGTAAATTAAGAAATAAATTATTATTATATTAGTATAATTTTTTTTTTTTTTTGGGGGAATGCAATGACGCATATCCCTCCGCGGAGGCGGGCGGAGGGATTATGTCGGACTCGCCGGGGTAAGGTAAAGATGTTAAAAGATAATGTACCTCCCGGAATACCGACTAAACCTACCACGGTGTTCCTCGACAAAACCACTATCGACGGGGTCGCGCGAATCACTTTCGCATACGGTCGCGACCCCGCCGAGGTTTCGGCCCGCCGTATGAAACAGCAGGCCACTACACGAGAGACCTACCCAAAATAGGCACTACTTCACACTATAAAAACTCTACTGTCTCCCCCCTAGAGGGGAGACGGCCTCGACACAGAGGCGCGCGTGGGAACACGCACGCCGCCTCTCGGACCTGGTGCTGAATGGATGGCGACGATCTACGACGTCGCGGCAGTCGCCGCAGTGGTGACAACCGGGCGTCTCTTGCCGGCGTATACGACACAGGAACCGGCCAAAACAACCGTGGCCAGTTTATGCTGTCTTAAGAAAGCTTGTTTATTAACTATACTTACCATATTAATTATTATTGTAAAGTAAATAGTATGTGTATTTTTTTATTAATGTATGCATGTCTATAAGGCAGAACAAAGAGTTCTAATTTGAATAAATTGTAAGACCATTGTACCTTTGTTCATCAAATAAAGTGATTATTATTATTATTAAAACTATAACGAAATTAATGTGGTTTGCATTAACATTCTCAACATCCAAAATGTATACGCTAGACTTATAAGTATTTTAAGACGTAATACCTACATAGTTAACTGTAAAGTGAATTAAACCAAGTTAGCAAAACTAATGTAACCTTGTGATGAGTTCTTAGTTTCATTTGTATTTGTAATCAATTCGTTACAGAAACAAATAGCTACGCTTATTTAGATATACGGGATAATAAACTTATTTAATTTAACTTCTTCATGTGATTAACATTTGGATTAACTGTTAGAGTTTCTGAAATTGCTAGAACGCCACTGGCTTGACTAATAATTGTAATATTTCGAGACAAATGTTTCTTTATATCGCCAGCAATGATAAATTACATACTCGCCACAAAACATATAAAAAGAGTTTTTTTAGAATGGAGTACCTATGTACTTGCTTTCAGAAAAACTCCAGTTTAAGCAAAACCCTAGCTTTATACAACAATCGCGTTACCTTCCTAAAAGGCGTTTATAATCGAAATCGGCACCTTAACGATCTTGCAAAAGCAAGGGGTAGGCGTTATATTCCATATCAAGATTCATACCATAAGAACGGATACGTACTTCTTAATTTTAGGTATTGAACTGAAGATTCTCCTTTCTCACATTAAGCATTCCAACCTTAACAAAAATTCACATTAACATCACTGGTCAAACGAGGCAGTAATATAATCATAACAGTCTCTAATTAATCATATATTATTATGTATTTCTTTCAACACCCTGTAGTTATATTATTTCTACGTAACTAAATAACAGTACTAAAAATGGTTAGTTGTACATTTTAAGTTTTAGTATCACAATATATAAAGAAGGGGGTAAAATCACTGGTATTATTATTTGGGAAGACTATACAGGTTGTCCGGTAATTAATGGATAACCTGGAAATGTCTTATAGTGGAACTGATGGCCATTCAGGAAAAAATATGAAAAAAATCTATCCTAACTACTACCTGAGATATGTGTTTTTTTTTAATACTATGTATAACTTTCTTGTATACTACGACCATAAATGAAAGAAATCCATCGGTTTTTTGTTGTTTTATTATTAAACACTAATTATGCTAATACATAGACAGTCAAAAGTATGCTATACTAATATAGCTAGCAGTATTTTTTTGTTCTCATTTTTTCTGAACGGCCTTCTGTTCTACTATAAGACATTTCAAAGTTATCCATTAATTACCGGACACCCTGTATATGTAGATAACTTGCATTTTATTTCACGAAAATGCAATGAGTAAACTTTCTGTCATGCATAGTCTATGGCCAATCGTTGATGAACGCATACCCACGATATAATGAGACTAATGAATCCAGGAACACGTCAATTAGCAGACATTCTGCCGTTTACGCTTTTTGCCGCCAAAAAAATATGATTTATGAACGAACTGCGTAACATGACACTCGTTATAACCGTTACAAATTGTCTATGGGTTTAGTTTTGATTGTTTAAATATGGAATTAGTTGAGTTGTGCTTGGTTTTGATTTTTGGCGGGTAGTTTATGTTAGTTTGGAATAACTTCATTATTTTCATTTGACTTAGCACAAGTTTGCACTTATATCTATGCCTACTCTGATGTCGTGGGTTCAATTCACCGTTTGACCAAAGTGGCTACAGATTTATTTATTGGACCATCTACAAAGATACAAACAACTTAAAGCTAAATACAAAAGTGTTAAAGTCAATATATTAAATGTGCACCCTCACTTACAAAAGGCCACAGCATGCAAAGTAGAAACGTACATACAGTTGACGAAATTTGACAAAGTTACAAATAGTAAATTACTAATAATTAATTAAAATAACGAGTTACAAATAATGAAATACAAATAAAGAAATGCACATAATGATATATAAATAATGAAATTACAAATAATTATTATTATTATTATTCAATATATATATAATCATTGGTATCAGCCAGATGACAATAGATTTGTCACTTATCACATATATCAAACCGTAGAACGTGGATGTAAACCTCTGCTTTTGTCAAGGACACTATAGTAAGTCTATGTATGTATAATAATCGGCAAATATGAATATCAATATCAAATCTTTTGTAAGAAAACAGATCATAATATTGAATGTATGATTTTATTTCTCAGTTCTATTATGGTATTCATTCCTGAACAAAAATTCCAACAAATACCTACCTCAGGTCTATTGTCACTTATTTTCTTAAATGTTGTCCTTCTGATCATAATTCGAAGCTCTGGTGTGCTGCTCGCCGCAGGAAAACAATACAAAATGGTTTGGATTGCGACCATATTGTCAAGCTGTATTGAGTTTAGATACCTATCGCTATGTCTAGCCTACCTTGCGGGGAAAGTATTTAGATTATCCTGTCAAGAAAATATAAATCAATAAAAGCACGAAGATGGGGAAAGCATAATAAGGACATATTTTATCATATACCTATTATTCTAATCATGTTTATTCTATCGCGAGCAACCCAAGATCGGTCTGTGTGGATAATCTTGAAAAAGGCCTTTGTCTAGCAAGACTCTACTCTCTACTGCTATAGACGTCTTTCGGCTAACATCATGATACTATGATGTAATATTTTTATGCACATATAAAAATATAGATAATAATAAAAGCATTCCAGGTGTACACTGAGTGTGATACAGCACAATCTTCCTTTGGGAATATGTAATACGTAGTTATATTTAAATCAAACACACGCAGCACTTAGAAGTCCCAAACTACACATTCCCACATGTTTTATTAATAAAAACAACTTTTATTTTAATTTTATCACAAATACTTTTTAAATATCTAATGTAATATTAATCACTTTTAAGTAATTATACTTTAGTCGATGATATCGGTAAAACTAGTCCTTTTACAACCAATCACCATAATTATACCATTAGTCGATAATCGACTCGATTCGACCAAAGAAATCTCGCGTTATCGATATCTTTTAGACTACTGCCATAAGTGTATGCCTTCACTAGTAATTAAGTCGCAATGTTAAACAGATTTATAACGTTGCATTTTAAAAACTTTATGCTATTCAAAAATAGATTTTATGGTGAAAATAATAAGGTCTAGAAGCTTCAAAGTTGATGGTAATGTTTGCATGGTAAAGTCTTGTCTCCCGGTTAATTTAGTTCGGGAAGGAAATATTTTAGTTCAGATTCTATTTTGACATTCTTGTTAATCGCCCGCAGGTGTGTCCCCGGTATTTGAGGTATGTGTCTTTTGAGCATCGATGCATTCATCATTTTAGTTTGATTTTAAACCATATTTGAGTAAGCTACAAAAAAGGAGGGCTCGGGGCCATGGTGGTTTGTATTACTAATTATTCTATTAAGTTATTTCAGTAGTAGCACGGAGTTTAGTCATATATTACGTCTGGTAGATGGCAACTGATCCGTTATGACGGAGGACCTAACAGCATACAAACCAATTGAAAATAAAATCTCTTCTCACACACACAAAGATAACACATACTTACCTTCCAATCGAGCGAACAATAAAATCTCTCACAAAAAGCTCACTCGGATAAAACAATCGCCTAATTTCCGCGATCCTTCAACATGTCAACCAGCGCCATTTTGGTGGCCATTAAAAAAGTGTCCGCGTCACTGCGCAGGCGTGGTTCGACAAAAACGAACCTATTTGTTCGATTTTCAAACGGAATTTTAATCGACGCGAGATAAAAGTTTTTGCGCGCCAGTCACTGGCCGCTTGCCGTTAAAATATACCGCGAAAGCCCTTTATCGTTCCAATTAAAATTTCGAACGCAAAATGGCTTCTTTCATCCGCCATTTTGATGTTGTAGAAAAAAATTGACAGGGCAGATGGGGCTATTGTTTAAATGTTTACTTCGCTAATGTTACTAAAACCGTTCGTTTTGTACCTTCCTACCTCACACACTCACATTACAAGAATGTGCGTGTAGTGTACTATTTTTCTATATTTTATCATTTCTTACTAGGGGTTACTTATCAGTTGTTTGCAATAAGAGCCGCACACTGTTCAGAAGGCACCTTTTACCTACCTTGGCACCCTGGGTGATATCTCAACCACATCATACCCTGAAACTGCCACAGCAACTCTTTCTAGTCCTTAAAAAAAGTTTACAGGCATAGTAGGAGGTATCATAGAGTAAACATTACAAATTTAATTCATACTGTTATTCAGAATTACGCTTATTTAATAAGCAGAAAATAGGCTCATTACAAATATTATTCTATAAATAAATAAATCTGTCTACATTACAAAGATTCTCCATTTTACCTGATCCGATTACCTCCTACGCGCTCTCATTATTTATTTAATGTTGAAATCCTTTTATTTAAGCTCAATCTTTTCCCTCCTTTCTACTTAATTCATGAGGTAAAAGATGTTGACTATTACATTTATAGTTCCCAGTGAAACCTTGGAGAATAAGTTTCTTTGCTTTTCTTCTTTCTTTTTTTCTACGTTAAATAGAAAACTAAGATTCACCCTTATTGGAATTCCACGATAATATATTGCACTATTTATAACTCTGGTCATCGCATATCATCACTGCATCACTACATATTATAAAACAAATTCCCCCGCCGCGTCTGGCTGTTTGTCTGTTCGCGATAAACTTAAAATCTACTGAACTGATTTTCATGCGGTTTTCACCACTAGATGGAGTGATTCATGAGGAAGGTTAAGGTGAGCTGAAGCGGGTAGCTAGAGTATTATAGATAGCAATGTCTTTATTTTAAAGAAGCGATGTCTTTTGCCTGCGATATTTTGTAGCATCGAACTTCTTTCTCAATAGGATATTTCACGCGATATCTCGGTCTTAATCAAAAGATCTCGCTGTGTCCTAAGGTACCTACCATGTGTGTTTTATTTTATTTTTATTGTATTTTATTCAGTAGTTACAAAAGCAGATAACAGATTAGTATAATACAAATAATAGTCTTAATAATAAACAATGAGTAAATCTGACATCCAGGTACTTACATTTGTACGCAACATTTGCAATATACAGGACTTACGTATAAGATTTTTAGCTTAAACTTTTAAATAACTAACACAAGAGTTAAAAATAAAGAAAGGATACAACATGTTTACAGGATTTATATACAACAATGCTGGCAAACCGGCATACAATCCTTTGACCTTGTAATGTACTTGACATGAGTGCGACGTGTCTCGGCTTCGTAGTTATTAATGTCTTGGTCATATTAATATTACTAATGTATAACACTTTTCTCCGTGTTTGTACAAATTATCAAATTATTAAACGGGATCAGTTGACCAATTCGAAATATACATTAGGTCAACTGATCCCGCGGGTTCAGTTCAAGCGGGATCAGTTAACTAAAGAGCCATACACCCGATGGTAAGCGGTAAATACCAGTGGTAACAAGCACACATTACACACTAAGAACATGGAAATGCAATAAAGTTGACTGCACGGATGCCATAATGGTTTATGTGCTCGCCTCACCATTGCCAGGGCAAAAGAGTGATGTTCTTTGGGTCCGTAGTTTCAATCTTTATAAAGTCTTCACGACACTGGAATTATTGCTGGTGTAAGAATAGTAGACACAGATATAGCCTAATGCCTGTATAAGGTTGACATTTATCTGGCGAGCCAGCTTCATTATACTGTCATCAAATAATTGATAACGGTGGTCTTTTCCGTATAACTCTATAACCATAGCTGCCCAGTTAGTTTCAAATAAACTAGCATGCCTACAAACTACAGTGAACTCCACAATACAAAGAATACTAGTCGCGAATATAAAGGAGAGTAAAACTAACTATATAAAGATATCATTAAAAGCTCCTTTACGATGTATTTGCTACAAAAGTTCGCGTTTTAAGGCATACGCTTGTTATGACAGAATTCCAACAGAAGCTTTGTGCGACTGTTCCATACAAACGTATAAAAGTGTACTTAGTTCTGTGATGTGGCGACTCTTTATTCTTACTTCAAAGGAAAATAGTATATTTTATGTTAAGACTAGATCTTGCCCGCGGCTCCGCTCACGTAAAAGTAGGTTAGGTTGATTAGTGATAGTAATTTCTGGATGAAAAGTATATGTCTTGTTTTGTACTCCAGGCAACGTGTATGCAAAATTTCATGATAATCCGTCGAGTAATTATGGCGTGAAAACGGTACAAACACACAAACATACTCACTTTCGTATTTAAAATATTAGATAGGATTTTAGGTATAAGTTAGTTCTGAAGAATTCTTTAAATAAGAAGATGATCATGACAATATTAACTACATGTGATGTCACGACCTTTGATTAACTGTTTGTTGTCACATAACAAAGTCTCTTTGTTGTAATAAAGATCCTTGTTTTAATACAGCAATCAGCATATACATGATAGTTTCCATACCATCGGTATATAATACTTTATATTATATACATAGCCTTACACACCTATATGTATATCTGAGAGGGTAGACAGATGTGTATAACTCCCAAATTGCACCAATTATGAAATCAGTTACGTAACCGAAAGGGTATTCCCGTTGACCGAGCACAGTTCTAGATCCCGCTTTACTACTGAGGTTTTCATAACATATACATCAAATAGTACTTTTCTCGAACCGAGAATCGAATCCGAGATCTCATACCACATTATCAGATTCCGTGCTGCTGGTTCGGGTGAGTCTGATAATATGTGGCAAAAAATTTCTTGACTAAAAGCCTAATAACACGTTTGGCGAAACTGTAATCGAATTTGAGACGTCATGCTACCAAATTATTAGAATCCATACTGCTAGCTAGCTACCATAATTCTATGACAGGAAAACCCAATAATACTTTTGTCAACCCGGGTACCGAACCCGACCCCTCATACACAGAAATCACATTCACCGCTGCAGCAAGGCAGTCTGCCATAAAGACTGACCAAAACTGTTTATGTCCCCAAAAACGTTGGATATTAGGTACAGTTTTATGGCTATTCAATGGTGTTGGTCGGCTTGCACAAAGAGCGCGGGGGCGTGCCGGCTATTCATTAGAAACAAATTCGTGTATTGTGCTCGGTCGAAGCTCAGTGTGTGCGATCGCCGCTCTGTCTCAGAACAGCTCAAGCCCACTTGAGATCCTTCGCTAGTATATGTAATGTATCAGATAAAATGTACGGCTGTTTTTGAAATATTTTGACATTTAAAATGATGCTATATTGGCTGATGGTAAGTATTAAGTGAATTGTAATTATCATTAATTGAAAGTCCAGATGTATCTTTATATTAATACGTAAAGCAAAAACTTTATACCCCTTTTTACGAAAATTGCGCGGTCGGAGAATATGTATGTCGGAGAGTATGAAATTTGGTACAGTTAAAGTTTATATGGAGAAGAAGTGGGGAGTCCTAATATTTTTATAATATATGTATGCATTAGAAATACATTAAATTAATGAAAAACCACTACATGCAATATATGGTTGTGCCATATATTTGACACGCGCAGTCGAATCGCGTTCGTAGTATTTCGGCATTGTTCGGTTGATGTTGTAGATTTCTTCGTAACTATGGTTACATATTTTAAGTACTGTCAAATGTAATTATAAGGGTATAGTTATAGACAATAAAACCTTAATAACGATCAAACTTAAATCAATTATAAAATATTTAAATTTACAGGTACCGTTAGCCAAAGGTACCATTTCAGAAACTACACGAGTCAATAAAACGTTGTTGCATATTTCGATGCTCTCTTGTCCGATGTGACGACAGATCCTCCACAGTGCAGCTGGAGGGGTCCAGCTGCACTGTGGAGGATCTGTGGAAAGCAATGGACGATGCCGTGGCTGTGGCAGTTTTGGGCAGACAAAATTTAAAGGTGTTCATACATTGACACGAAGAAGAAGATGAAGATTTCGATTCTTTAACAAAACCACTGATTTCAGTTAATTAAAACATTTGTGTGATCAATGCAGGCATAATCCTTAGTGTAGCAGTACATCAAAAATATTTATACATATAAATAAATAAAATGAAAAGTGCAAATTCATTTTAATATCCTTTCTTTGAAACGTCTTCGTACTACAACTGTTTATTGTGTTTTATCTAAAATATCTTTGTACTACTTTGTTAATTATCTCTAACTTCTACATATACTGTGTTGGCCGAATAACTTGATAGAACAGACCACCACATGGCGCCTACTTCACGGTCTCAATGAATTATGACACAGACTCGCCCATTTTGCCCCATTTCACGCCTATAGAGCTGAGTCTAATGACTACCGAAAGTAAGGCTATTGTGCGAAACACATTTTGTTAAGCATTCAAGTAATTGGACAATAGTCACCGAAAAATGCGTCTTCTTATGAATTATGAGAAAACGTTTGGATTTTAGTCGACAAACAATGAAAGAAGAAATGAGTTATTGTAATTGTAGAAATAATTTCTTAAGGTCATGCTTACATTTCTTAAAAGCATCGGTGTTAGGAATATGGCTAAGTAGATGCTGCTTCGTGACTCTTGGCAATATTTGACATAAATATACCTATTGCATATTTTGGTGACTAACTTTAGGCAGAATCGCATCGCGGGGACTCTATTCTGTTAGCAATAATTGAGATACTGCAAAGTGACCCGATCGGCGCGATTGGTCTTTATATCGCCTCTTAGTGAGCTTAAAAAGATTTAAAGTTTAAAAGCAGTGACATAGTTCTTATAGTCAGAAAGTTGAAGTGGCGATGGTCACATAGTTTGAAAACCAAAGCATTGGGTGAAGAAAGGGTGACGAACACAAACATCACAAACAAGTGCAGTTTGAGCGTAACATTATCGAATGAAAAGATATCGATAAACAAAAATTATAATATAGATGGCTGTTATAATGATTGAAGAGGCTAAAATCCAGCAACGTCCTTTACGTTCCTTAAAAGTAAAATAAATAATAATATCAACCATATTTATGAGCTGTCTCACCGACACGGGCCTCTTCTCAGTGTGTAAAGGGTTAGACTATAGTTAAAAGTACAAGAAAAACGATTTTTGCACTGATTCAGCTTGAATAACGTACTTCAAATATATCATGCGATCCAAAAAAACCAGCAACCACGGAGACCATACGCAATGTTTGACCACAAATTATGAACGTTTCATGTCGAATCACCTAAAAAAATCACATTTAATTGACTCGGAAGACAGCTGGTACTCAATATAATACGAAAGCTATTGCAACGAACATTGGAGTTAAAAAAACACCATTCATAGGTGACCACAATGGTGTATTTTGGTGGTGCTACCAAGGTGGTCTTATTGTGAATGGCTATAGACTATGGGATGAAGTATTACTGTGCAATAAAAGTCGAATTAGCCGTCTTTGTGTGAGCAGGTGACGCTTGCACAAACTCAAGCACGGGTCAGTCTTTTTGTGTTTTGATAAAATCTTTGTGTATATCGAGTAACAAATTTTCATTTAGTTTTATTTTAATTGGAATATATTATATAAATAATTATAATATCAGCCCTGTATTAAACTGTCCCACTGCTGGGCATGAAACGATAATCAATTATGTAATAAGCACATATCTTCGGAAAGACAAAGATGCGGGACTTGGGATCGAATGCAAGACCTGCTGCCACGCAGACACTCGAAAAATGGCAGTCTAAAAGATTACTTGGTGGTACAAACTAAATTACATTGTATTATTTGTTAAGTCATAAGCGTTTGAGATAGTCTATGAACACTAACCCCCTCTTTTAGATATGAAATGCAGCGATTTCTCCTATGCTGTCAATATCAGCGCAAGGGATAAAATCAAACTGACCATCTGCTATCACCGCACTTTCCTAAAGAAGCTTGGAAATCCTACTCACTCGCCAATCAGGTGCTAATTTTGTTTAAGGTTACTAACAATTTCGTTTCAAATTACTAATATATTTTTGTTGGTTTACCTCGGTAGTACAACGAGTGAGATTCAAACCCAAGCTCAATGCATTATCCAATGAGCTACAACCGCTTTATAAAGTTTGACCGAACGTCCAGGTTTACGTAAAGATTCTTATTTGCGTTTTTCTTTTTAAAGTTTTTACTTTGCTTATACCCAGGCATGTCTGTAACATATATGCATAAAGTTACCTGTGTACTTTAAAATAACTACACTTCAAGACATTAAGATGACCACCACTATCTCAATCACTGTGACCATGGCAGCTAAAACCAACCCACAATCGAAACGTCGACGAAAATAAAATATTAAATTATTATTCTACTACTATTACATTACGTTTCTATTATTAGCGAACGATATATTCAGAATAAAGTATTTTAAATGAATTAAACAAATGAATAATTACAACGTATTCTTAAAGGATTTCATATATAATTTAATAAAATGGCTCAATAATTTTATTTAGATATCAGTAGCGAGGACTGGGAGGTTGGCTTTTATAATATATTCAGCCGGACGTGTTTTAGAATAATAAACTGTCTAATTGATTGCGAAACACACATTCATTAGCCTAAACTACATCTTTACATCACCACTAAAACTATAGACTAGGCACTAAATATATAAGTATGCTTATATGTAAATTATGTTTATAATTATTATACTCTGTGTAAGTGTATAATATTCTAGTCTAACCTAATTCGGTCCGTTATGGACCCTGTCGGGCACTGAATATTTGGTAGAAAAGGAGAGCGGAAAAGGCCTTAAACCGTGTTATTTTTAAATATATATTAATTTTTAAATGATTCATCATTCAATATACTAATTTTTTATAATATTTTTACCTACTTTGTTTTATTTGTGTATGTTTTAATTAATTTAATAGTAATAGTAGGTACTGAACAGTCTGGATGATCCTGCGTTATAAATTTGTGTTTTTGTTTGCGTTAACATAAGATCCCTATTTCGATTTCTGGGTCGAACAAAGTGTTATTTTGTTTCACTGTTAGGACTTTCTCAGGCACAGCTGGGCGTCTGCAAATGTATCCAGCGGACGGTAGGACATTCGAACTAAAAACTTAGCAGGCGAAATTATGAAGTAATACAATTCTACTTCACAACAACATTCTCATTCATTACCTTATATTACGCTACGCCGGCCACCACCTTTAACATTCACCTCCCGGGATAAACACTGACACTACAACATTATACTAAAAGGCTTAAGTCCACAGCACCAGTTGTCATCACATCAACAGAAGCCACTGGCGTCGGTACGTCACGCTGTCTCCCTCCAGCTAATTGCCGTGACGACCAATATTTGTCATCAATTAAATACGTAGATTTTTTAATTATAAGCCCTTACGGCCAGCGTTTTGTTTGGCGGCGTCAACGGAGTTGCTCGCTGGTGCGTAAGTAAGTGCACTTGTGATATTAGCCTTTAGGTTTAAGGCTATTTGTCGGGTCTTTTTAATGGTGTAGCAATGTGTCATTGAAGCTGGGAGGTCGTTGGGCAATATAGATGCTAGCTGTACCCCGCGGTGTCACCTACGTTTATGATTACGTGGCTCGTAGCGTGATGTTAGGTTATATTATTTCTGGATAAAGTATCTTATCTTATCTTGTATGGGAGCCAGTCAGTACAGACCGACGACACTTCGACCCAGTGGGATCTTTTGTGTCGACTTTCCCAATAACGACTGCCATAGATGTTCATGGCAGCCGGGACCGACGGCTTAACGTGCTCTCCGAGGCACGGAGCAGGCGATAATTGTCAATCAATACGCACATAATTTCGAAAAGTCATATAACTTCCGAAAGTCAGAAGTGTGCGACCTGCATTGCAGTCTGTTGGTCTCCCCACTAAGCTATCGCTGCTCCCTGGATAAAGTAGCTTTCTAATGTGAAATGATAATTGAAATCGGTTCAGTAGTTTTTAAGTTTGTTCATTACAAACAAAAGTACAAATCTATTCTCTTTATAATATTGGTGTAGAAGTGTAAATTCCTATTTATTGATGTAGCGTGAGTAGTTTTATAGTTAAGTCAAAGAATTAAGTCAGCAAATATGTTACAAGCTCACGCAAAGAGACGACTCGAAGAAAGGGATGTTTTTCGTAGATCTAGGACAATATACATAATACGAGTATGTAGGTCGTCGTAATATTGTATTTAAGTGTGAGTAAATATTTTTTTAAAGGATCGTTGAAAATCTAAGTTACAATGTTTCTACTACAACTTATAAACTTGGCATTGTGACAAGTGTTGTTTATAAATCTGCATGTTTCCACATAAGATATAAAATCTAAGACTTGATATTGACGCGAATGTTATTCATTGAAATTAAATTACGTATAAAGTAGTTTAAATTCAATGAATAACATTCGCGTAAATATTTTATCGCGTTGTTTATTTAACACTTTATTACATAATTATTATTTTGAAAAGTGTTACATTACTACTACTACTATTAAACTTTACTAATTTTTAAACTAATTAAATTATTAAAACTATTTGTATTTAAGTTTACACTCTCCTAGACGTTTCGGTTGCTTTCCAGCAGCCATGGTCATGGGGAGACTAAGATGGTAGGTGTCTCAATGTTCCAGTGTAGTTATTTGGAGTATCCGAACATAATTTTATTATTGGTGTTTCTATTTACGCAAAATGAGCTCAAAGTATCATGAAGTCTAGGTGTGGTTTGCTTCTTCTTGGGTTTGACTATTTGAATTACTGCATCCCAAGCTGGTGGTACATCCCAACCATCTTCTTTATTGAAATTAGGATGATTTTTGATTTCAATAGCCTCGCGAATCATACTTGATAGGAATCGGTGTTCTTTAGCGAGAAACTGTGGTTTGTCAAATCTCAGGCAGTATTTGGTCCACTATTGCACATGTTCACACACAGCAGACGTCAACGAGCGTTGGTGTTTTACATCAGCTATGTGTTCTTTTATGCGGGTGCCTATACTTCTCTTGGTTTGACTAATGTATGATAGTCCACGGTCACCAACTACTACCTGAGATTTGACAAACCACAGATTCTCGCTAAAGAACACCGATTACTAAGAATGCTTCGCGAGACTATTGAAATCAAAAAATCAAAATGATAATAAAGATTGTTTTTTTTATCAAATCCTTTGACAATTCGATAAAAGTTTAACTACTTATAATACTGACTGCACATATCTGCATCTTTGTCCAGCTTATACACCTAATCTGTTATACAAGATCCTCACATCACATCCTCACAACGCGCGCTACGTACATCGCTTACTAATCTCCAGAGGCACGGTAAGGACAAATACGATACAATAGCGCCCGCCCGGGCTGTGTACCCAGCACTAATAACCGATATCGACAAATATAAGTGTAGCTATATACTAGTATGTGCCGTCGACTTAGCTTAGTTTCTGAAGCGATGGTAACATCGAAGGAACGGTAGATTTGTTTTGGTACAAACGACTAATACTTCCATCTGTGTAGGTATACCTGAATACTAAAGGGGTTCAGGTATCCTACCTATATGTAGTATACAGGCGTAACTCTTTGTGGCATAGGTATATAACAATATTGTATTATATACATATTTCTATTATATTTTCATTTTTTTAATTTTCAGAAAAATTATAAACAATGATATTTTCAGAATTTGATATCTGTGATCTTTATTATAATTTGCTTTTAAGGTTTCAACCCCAAAATCAAAAACGGATCCCTAATAGTGACCATGCCTGTTCGGTTGCTCTGTCCTTTACAGATAGATGGTTTTCGTAGCAATTGCAAACGCATTTGCACTGTTGTATAAAAACTACGTTAAAAAAGATGCCATTTTTAATAGTTAAAAATATATTCATTATTATACTAATGGTCTGATGTGCTGATTCTGGCTCTTTACTAAACTTTTTATCCATATAGATTTTATTAGTGTATAGAGGCGAGCTGAGAATGTTGGTTTATGTGGGAATATATCACCATTATTAGTTTGTCTTTCTTGGGATGTTCGTGCTATAGCTTTAAGGTCAACTTACCTTTCTTCTTTTATTAAATAAAGGAGACGGAAAATACTGGAATTAAAATATGAATCCGCAGATGCGTGCAGTGTGACAGTGTGAGGCGGCCATGTCGGCACACACAAAGGTCCCTTGTTGGCTTGTTTGCTCGTCGGCGCCCGCGCAGCGCACACACTCCGGTCATTGCGGCCGCCGCGCGCCGCCTTCTACGTTTTTATTTTAATTCTTAGTCATTGTTAGACCTAAGTGTATAAAAGACGATAGTTTTGCCAAAAGTACTATTAATAAATAAAATGTTAATCATTTAGAAATTCAGTATTTTTGTTGCACTGCGCTATTGGTCTAAGGTTTAGATAAGTTAATCCTTTAAAAAAAAATCGTTTCCCGCACTAGGAGTAATACTTGTATCGCGAGGGACTTTACAAACATTCAAACAACGGACACAAAGACACAAAGAACATCCAAACTCAGAGCATTCATTTGTGGATCACACAAATTCTTGTCCCGTGTGGGATTCGAACCCACAAAATCGGATGCGGTGGCAATGGCGAGACGATCACTTAAGTCACTACACTATTGGTCTAGCGGTTTAAGGTCTCGATTGGATTAATTGCCGTGAGGTCGCGGGTACATTATGCATCTGGACAAAGCATCGGGCATTTGGCCAAATAACAGTGGCATATCACGAAGCCTGATACAGCCCGATCCGGTTTTTGCAGGTCTGGCAGTCTACTCAAAAAGTATTATATACGAGTAGCTGTCTCCCGCAGTTTTACCCACGTTTACGATTACTACTCCACTCTCGTGGCTCGAGCTTTCTAATGGAGGATTTATTAAAATCGGTTCAGCAGTTTCAGATTTTATCGATTACAAAAATCAATTATCTCATGTTATAATAATAATAATCTTAGTATAGTCTCTTTAAGTATGCTCGCAAGAAAGACTTTTCAAATGCAAGTTTAAAAAAAAAATATCACGTCTTTTAACATTTCATATATGTGTTAATGCGGCATTAGCGAATACGTGAGCTATATGGTTCGACTCCAGAAAAAGACTTTTGAGTTATGCTGTTAAGAATACAATAAAAAAATGACATGGATAACATTTAATTAATTAATATTTATATTGTTTTTGATTATATTTTATGTGAACTTCAATTATAACTAGAGCATGTTTAAATAATTTAATATAAAAGTACCTATATAAAGAGTAATACAATCTGATCAATATTGCATGCCAATTGGCGGAATATAGCTGCTCTAAATGTTTGTTCAACCTATATTCGCAATAAACTATTTGAATTTTAATTTGAAAATTTGAAATTTGAATTTGAAATTCGGTAGTCAGTTGGAGTGTAGCCCGCCGTAATACCCAAAACCATAACTGGTGAATTGTGGGTGTAATAAACAAACTGCTAAATAAGATAAGTAAGTAACAGGAAATTGTATAGGTATACCTAGATTCACGACTTATGCAAAAAATTAAGTTGTGGATGTAACACCCCTGCCTACCCTCGGCAGAGGTATCACACAACTCGCCATGTTTAGGTGACCCTGTTGCTGGCTGACAGGTGTTGTTATTGAAAATTTCTTGACAAAACCTACCTAATAACATTTTTCTAAGATAACAAAACAGACACCTCCAGTAATCACTACCGCTATCTCACCAAGGCATTCACATAATTACATCCATAAAATAGCATTAGAAAATAATTTAGTGCTTAGCTATTCATGACACCAAGCGAAAACAACTAAACTAATAATTATACATTTAAGTACCCATCCGCCATCTTCATAAAATGGCTGAATAAACAGTGAAGTGTATAAAATAACGGTGAAAAGCAATTCGTTTGATGGCACGCCAGGACTAAAGTCATGGTGTGGTATATAATTAGAGCCCCATGAGGAAGCCATGCGCGTGGATTGATCACCTAATACCATCACCTATTATGGTGGTAAGGCTGTGGGTACACTGCGATTGAAGGGAATCTAAACCCCTTTATATTTCTTTATTAAAAGATTTTTTATTTAACACTCTTTTGGAAGTTTCATTAACGTCGTGTTAAAATGTAAACTCATGTCAACTGTTACTATTTATCTAACTCTCTTTCTCTCTCCGTTTATCTCTTCGTTGCTATTTATCGCACATGGTAGGTCGGTCAGTCTTCTTTATTTTCTTTTTCCACTTCACCCTGTCTTAATCGTCATCTTTAGAAGCATTGCATGCCTCTGCGCAACACATGTGCCCACGCAGTCATGGAACTTCCTCTAGGTTAATATTTATCTAACCAATTTAATAAATTAAATTTGTCAAATACGGAACATGAAGAAATAAATAAGTGTAAAAGTTTATGTGAAACGTAAATGCAGAATTTTTGTGCCTATTGTTGATATTACTAGTAGTATTAAATATATGAACTAACACTGTCATCATAGTAAACTCTACAGCAAAGCGGTTCGAATACCGGAGTGATGTCACTTTGCATGAGAGATATCAAAGAAATTGCGCAGTATGTTTAAGTATATTCATAATATTTCGTTTGCCAGAAGTTTTATGACTTGCTTTTGTTTTAAAAATTAATAATTTTTAATTAAAAAATCGTGGGGTCGGGATTGTCAAAATATCTTAGAAAGCACCCCACGCTTTTTTACATAAAAATTATTAAATTATTTTCTACTTTTTAGTTTGCTTCTTTAATAAAGCGTGTTTTTTAGTTATTTTAACTATTATTTACTATACATTTTTTTAATATTTCTTTCTAAATTATTGTATTGTCATCGGTCCTTGATAAGTATGCCAAATTTTGAGTTCAGCCGACGTTTTAAAGGGGGTCAAAATCATGTTCAAAGTTTCCGTTACATAAGTACATATTAACATACGCATAAAGCGAATAAAAGCGTGTTAACAACTCCCGCACTAGGCATAAAGCCGGTGTCATGGAAGGACATTCCAAACATTAAAAAAAACGGACACAAAGAACATCCACACGCAACACAACCATTTGTGAAACACAATAATTTTTGCCACGTATGGGATTCGAACCCACAACACTCGGCGTACTAGCAGTTTTGCATAGACATTTTCTTGTCTACCTAGAAAGAATATACGATGCAGGATTCAGTGAGTTAAAGAGTATGCACTCTAACGTGTGTTACAAACTATCTAGTTTATCTTGTCCCCTGCCACATAGTAAATATTACTCAATGAACTAAAATAGGTATCTTTAACTAAATATAATTATCAAACAAAATATTAGAATACACACAAAATGCACAGGTTTGTTCGATTCGATACAGACACGGGCAAAATTATGTGTACTGCAATGTTCACTAATGTTTTATGTGTCCGTTGTTTCAATATTCGTAACTTCTTCCGCGAGACAGGACTTAAAATAGAGCGCAGGTCATCCTTTGAAAAAAAGGTTAAAAAGAAATATCATAAAATATGGCTGGTTTATGCAGCTCGTTGCATAAATAGGTACATACATATCTTCATTAAAAACATTAACAACTAAACATTACATCTATACTTACCTACTCACACTCATGAGAATTCTTGTACATTTATTATTAAACAATTTGTTCCACAGTATAAAAGTATTCATATCTGTAACCGCAGAGTAAACCAATACATAACCTATATTCTCATTAATTAATATTAATGTTATTTTAATTAAATTATTATGAACGTCATTCTTAAGGATATTTGTGTTTATAAACTACTTTCTGCCCGCGGCTATGCGTTACTGGGATGATAGGTATCCTGTGTTTAGACAATACGGATGTCGCGGTGGTATTTAAACCACCAATATTACTAAAAAAAAACTTAAAAAAACTAAAATTCACGGTTTATTAAAAAAAGTAGTAAATATGTTTATCAAAATATCTTAAAAAACACCCCACGCTTTTTAACATTAAAATTAATTAATTATATTCTACTTTTTTAAAAAAGCGTGTTTTTTAGTTTTAATCTATTATTTATTTTAATTTTTATAAACTATTATTTTTTTTAATTATTATATTGTCATCGGTCCTCGATAACTGTGCAAAATTTCAAATCAATCCGTCAGTTTGAAAGGAATGAAAAATCACGTTCAAAGATTCTGTTACATAGATTCATAGATACATAGGTACATTGATAAATAGATATACACCAAGCTAATAAAAGCGTGTTAAAAAACTGCGCTACGTGTTGTGGATTTGATCCCCACACAAAGATTAATTGTGTGATTTATAAATAGTTGTTAAGAGTCTCGCCATTGCTACTACACCGTGTGTTGTGGGTTTCATCCCTAACCAGATAGAATTTGTGTGATACATATATAGTTCTTCCGAGTCTGAGTGTTCTTTGTGTCTGTTGTTTGAATGTTTGAAATATCCCGCGGGACATAAGAGTAATTTTTAGTGCGGTTATTATTCTTTAAATCTTCGAGCCAAGTGGCATTCAAATCCGTTGAGTGGTTAATGGTGATTGAGAAATAAATATGCAAACATCCTCACAAACTTTCACATTTATAATATTAGTAGGATTATCCTTAACACGTAAGGTTTAAGTCATTTTGGAGTATACGTGACTCTCACAAACATATTAATGTTTGCAATGTGTCAATTGAAATAATTGATTATTCTCTATCCTTAACACGTAAGTTTTTACTCATTTTTAAATATACAATATGTCAATTGAAATAATTGATTAATCTCTGTGTGGTTATGAACAAATATTTATGGTTAATGTAACCTACAGTACGCAAGATTGCGGGTTACTGCAATTGAACTTATGTAGAAAATATAACTTCAGTTATCCTAATCCTAACTTACTAACTTATATTATAAATGCGAATGTGAATTTTTCATTTATTTATTACGCTATCAAGGCTTAACTAATTGACAAAAATAAAAAATAAATTTCGCTTACTCGTTGTCATCAGGGGAATAGAAAAGGACATAGACTACTTTTCATCCTGAAAAACCTATCTACTGTAGGTACTGACGTAACCTACATTTATGAGAGCGAAGCCACGGCTTAGGTTTTGCTCGCGGTTTTTTTCGCGTAGAAACCGATGCTGCCAGGTACATGAATCTGCTGGCTAACCCGAGGTAGCATGGAACCCTTACAGACATTAAATATACTCACACAGTATACGCAGTTTTACACCTATATTCCCTAAAGGATAGGCAGAGGAGGATAATTCGCTAGCTATGGCTTTTTCGTCTTCTGCCGGACATATTCAACACACCACGCTGTTACTGAAACTTACTGCTTTTGTCAGGTAGTGCACTGAGGGTTTCTAAAAAAGGAACCTTAATCATTTTTCTGCCAGGTAACACTTAGTGCACTGTTTGTCGCAGACATTGAGACCACATACAGAAAGAAGAGGAAGATATATATTAAGAAAATTAATACGAAGGCTCATTTTAAGTGCTATTGAAGCCTAAACTATCTATATTGTCTCTATGTCTGTATGTAAAAAAATATTGCATGAAGTTGAATGCGATTTTCAAAGGTGTATTGCTGGAGGTCTAACTTGAAATCTGATGCATATTTCAGCTTGATATGCTGCCATCAAGTGTGTTGATCAGCTTCCTCTTACATCCAAAAAAGCAAAATATAGATAGGTACCAATATTTCCAAATTCTACTCATACAAAATCGCCGGCAAACGCTAGTGAAAAATATATCTTATAACTAAAGCGACAATATTCCTAGAGCCATATGTGCCCATGCCCTATTAGTGCACACGCGTTTGAAGGCATTACTCAGGCAAATGGTTTGATCAGTACGAGCGCGTCGAATTTTATGCTCCATAACAACCAGCGCTGAAGATAATGTTATTTTACAAGCATTATTACTAGACACGCAATTAGTAATAGATTAAACCTAAACACTAGGTTTTATGGACTAGAAATAATGGATATAGAGATACCTTTTTTAATAATAGTTTTATTGCTGTTCTTAATGTAGACGGTTGCTGTTCCAGCATGTATAGGCCAGTCTTAGTTCGAGTAAATGTAGGTCAGGTTTAGTAACAGTACCATTTTTATGGATAAAAGGTACCCTATATCCTTTTCTGTTATCCTGACAATGTGTATGCGAAATTCCGTGATGATCGTTCGAGTAGTTGAGGCTTGGAAGCGTAGCGAAAAACAAATAAACTCACATTCGTATTTATAATATTAGTTAGGAATACCATATATAAGTATCAAGTAGTTGATGTGAAGACCGTATTTCCCATAGTCTCCGCTAACAGTTCTAAGTGGTCGTCGTACAACGTTCTAAGGCTTCGATAGCCCTTCTCGGCGACCATTAACACTGGTTAGGGAAATTAGAACAATATGTCCTAATAACCACATGAGCTGTCATTCTTGATTTGCTTTGTATTGAGTGTTTGAATGCGTGAGAAAATGATGGACGTGGAATTAACAGCATTTAAACACTAATGCCTCGGTGGCGCAGTAAAAGAGTACGACTGGTTTGCGTGAGAATTCGGTTTAAAACCTGAGTCGAGTTAAATGCTTTTGAGTTTTCCTGCCAAAGATTCTTAAAAGCAGTACGAAATCTGAAACTGTGTCAGTCAGGAGTACAGAATAGGACATATTATGGTACATTTTATCTAGAAAAAGCACAGTTCCCGAGCGACCGAAGCCGCGGAAAAAGCTACTACTAAATAAACCAGTGTTTAATAATTGCAAGTAGTTTCAGAATTCAGTGTTCATTGCAAGTTTTTTCATTCCAGGTACTCATGCCGGGATAAAAATGATTCAAAGAATTAATTATGACATGGTAAACTTGTGTGATAAGTTTTGTTCCTATCCATTGAGCAGTTACACCATGATGGAGTACCAATATACCATATAAACATTGTCACAAACATTTACGTTTATAATGTTAGTAGAATACCATTGCAACGAGGTTGTCTATACTTTGACTGCACGTATGACGTAATGGATTATGTGGTCGCCTTGCCACTACCACCAAGATATGAGGTAGGTTCGATCTCCACACGTGACAATTAGCAGTTCCAAATCTAGGTTTTCTTGGTGCCCGTTGTTTAAATGTTTGTTAATTCTCCCGTGATACGTGAATTATTCCTAGAGCACCAGCAGGCTTTATTAAAAAAAAAACAAATCGGTTCAGGCGTCTTCAAATAATCGGTGAACATACATAAAAAAAAGATTCCGATGAATTGAGAACCTCCTCCTTTTTTGAAATCCGTTAAAAAAGCGGCAGAACAGAACAAAAATATTTTTTGGTCTGTTTGGTCCAGCTTCGCGCATAACGGTAACAACGGTAACGCACATAGCGGGTTACCGCTAGCGTATTGCCAGTTTACAAGTTGCAAGTGTAGCTAAAATTTATTTTACTTGACATCAAAACCATTCGAAACTATGACCTGACGCATAACATACACGTTTGCTACCACAGCGCAAAGAGGCACAAAAACGGCTATTTTCTTATCTTACAGTCTTCTTACAGTCTCTAAAGGCTAGCCATATAGAAAAACACCAGCTAATATCTTTAATAATAAAATCACACACAACTTTTCTACGTGGGAAAACTATCCACTCGTACAACGGAAGAAAGTACCACTAGCGACTAATGTTCTGAGTTTCCATTCGCACGCATCCTATACTTGTAACAGACTACTTCCTATTGGCCAGTTAGGCCACAACGGATGAAGCAAACAGTCTGTCTGCTGACTTTTTGCCTGATTAATGCATTGATATGGCTATTTTTCTCTTGCAGAGTATGTGGTAGGATCTGCCGCTCTAGAATTGGCTTATAATAATGTCCTCCAGACCGAATTTCGGTCACGGCGGCCAATCTAAACGGAGACTGGCCATCTGCGCAGGAGATATTATAGTACACAAGTATGTGCGCAAACACAAGTGCACTCTCTGTTCCCTAACCCTCATGATCCGATGGGACGGATAATCCGACACGACCGGAGAGAGATCAGGCGCAGGACCAACGGCTTTATGTGCTTTCCGAGGCACGGGGGTGTCTAACACCGCCAACTTCCTAACGCCGGCTTGTATGTGGATTCAATATTTTGCATAAACTAATATTATAAAGAGAAAAGATTTTATTTTTTGTTTGTTTGTAATGATTTAACACAAAAAAATACTACTCAACTGATTCTAAAATTCTTTTACCATTAGAAAGCTCTATGATCATCGAATAACATAGAATATATATTATTTAAAAAAAACTAGTAGATAAATAAAGCACTATAAAAGATAAGATGTTGGAAAATAAATCGGTGAAGTTTTAATTAATAAGTGTATATTATTAAAATCTCAGTCTTATGGACAATAACTAAAAACAAATAAATACAAATTTATTTCCTGAATCGAACCTAAATCACATTGGTAACGCGCGAAAAATGTTTTACGAATTTTGCACTAATTCATCTATGTAGTCGAAATATATGTATATTGATGTGTTTTGCTGCAATTTCTACCGACGGCCAAGCACAATTTATTTTCTATTATATCAATCCAGCAATTAAGTAATTACTAATAAAATGCATCGATGTTATTTTTAAATTAATAACGTATAAAAGTATTAATACAAAGTGATTGACACCGAATATTTTGATCAATAAATTTTCCACATACAATTTAGCTAGCCATACATAAGCTAAGTCCTGTAGCAAATTACAGAAGTATCTTAGGCACAATAACATAATAGTTTGCCGCATATAGTTTGCCACATATAGTTTGCCACATACTGTATGCCGCAAACTGTTTGCTGCAATCAGTTTGCTCAGTCAGAATCTTGCATTTAGTAGAGTAAACATATAGACAGTACCGTGGGTACTAGTTAGTAAACTCTAAGTAAATTATATTAGCAAATCGATAGTAGCTACGTGTGAAGCCGCCATGGGAAATGAAGAAGTTGGTAAATATTCAATTAATGAGGAATAATTAATATTGTTTATCTTTATTAAACAATTTTGTTTTTAACCCCCGACACAAAAACGACGGGGTGTTATAAGTTTGACGTGTCTGTGTGTGTGTGTGTGTGTGTGTGTGTGTGTGTGTGTGTGTGTGTGTGTGTGTGTGTGTGTGTCTGTCTGTGGCATCGTAGCTCCCGAACGGATGAACCGATTTTAATTTTGTTTATTTTTTGTTTGAAAGGTGAATTAATCGGGAGTGTTCTTAGCTACGTTTGATAAAAATCGGTCCAAGATGGCCGCCACCATAAAATGGCGGCTCAAATATTTTATCACAACTCCCTCAATATGGGTATCAAATAAAAGGGCTTGACTAGTAGAATACTATACACTATGATAAATTTCAAATGCAAGATGGCCGCCACCAGAAAATCACATATTTCCACAAATTAAAATTGTTCAATATGGGTATCAAATGAATATTATGTCGGGGTTTTTTAAATTTTAAATTTAGTTATACATTTATTTTCTATAGTATATCTTAACAGACCTCTGTAGGTCTATCATGATTCATCAGATAGGATGTTGATCGTTTGTCCCGTGGCATATGCTTGTTTACGCAATTCCTGAAGACGATTGTGAGTTCTCCGGTAAGACTCCCAGGTTGGGCAATGTGCTGGAATATTCTGTTGGGTAATTCTCAGAAGTAGCACGAAGTATAGAAAATAACGGACGGTAATAGAGTTGCACATATTACTTGGGATCCAAAATAGCAGGTGTTGGTGTATCACTACTGCTTACCCCATCGATGATTGCAAGCGTTAGTCTGTGTATCTATTACGGTGACGTTTTCTTAACTGCGTTTTCTGTCTTCGTTCGTTCGGGGCGAATTTAATACCGTATATTAAAACCCTTTTAGATTTCTTATTGCTACAGAAAATTACCGCTTCAAGAATCGAACTGGAGACGTTATGATCGGCAGTCAAGTTGACCATCACAGTTTTGGATCAACAAGCCTTTACAAACTCCTCTTTTAAACTAGTTATAAACCTATGCGTGTTGATAAACATTTAAACGGAAAAGGCTTGGGATAACTATTTATGAAATAATTTTATCCCTCAAAGGATTGAACCTGTTACACTTAGCGCAGTAGCAATAACGCAGTAATTACTTTAACCAGTGTTTCATCTTATCAAATGGCGTAGTGGTTTAAGTAGACGCCTCGCCATTGCCTCTGCGCCGAGTATAGTGGGTTCGATGCCTACACGGGACAAAAATTTGTGTAATCTACAAACGGTTGTTCGTTCTTTGTGTCCGTTGTAAAGTTCCCCTCAACACAAAAATTATTATTAGTGAGGGAGTTGTCATTAAAAATAAAAAAAGTATATGCAATGAGGTAATTATGCATGAAGATTTTAAGTATGTAGATAAACGGTAAATTGTATATATTTGATTAATGAAAAGAAAGTGAATAATCGTCATTGTAAGTAAAAAAAGGAACCTGAAAATACTCAAATAAACTAAATCATAGGCGGGTCGAGAGGCTTGGGAATCTCTAACATTAGATATGCCAGCCGAAAAATCAATCTTATATTATAACAGCTTGTTAAAATAAGTCCGAAATCTACGAGCGGCCTGAAAATCTGTGGCGCTTCATTAACCATTAGCTGGTAGCAAGATCTTTACCTGTTCACACTTATACTGATAATTACTAATTACCTGAGCCATTTCTTCTCGAGAAACGTTGATACAATCTCAGCACATATAAACGGGCAGCGTTGTGAGTCAAAACAGATAATTTGTGCTATGGGCTGTGTCCCGGCGCTAATGAGTTATAATAAGTGCCACCCACGGGCCTGGCTGGCACACTAGTAGTATAGAGAAGGCTTTGTTAGGCCAAAAAGAGTAGGTACAGTATTTCTTTAAAAAATGTCATCTTCCTCATCATCTCAGCCGAAAGACGTTCACTGCTGGAAATAGGCCTCCCACAAGGATTTCCATACAACCCAGTCTTGGGCCACCCGCATCCAACCGCTTCCCGCGACCCTTACCAGGTCATTGACATCGACCCTTACTAGGGAATAATAGGCATGATGACAAAAATAAAGTGTTTGCTCCGTCTTTTAGGTTAGCAAGAAATATTGGAATCGTATTTTCTTTTTTTCCACAAACTAATGCCAACGATGATACAAAGTGTTTAAATTTCGTCGTACGTCACTTGTGGGTACAAATTTTACAAAAGAGTGACGTCACAAGCCTTCTCTTCCAATCTTTAATGCGTTATATCTTAATCAATTTTGATTGTTTTGTTAAAACAAAATAGGTGCCCAATATTTTTTGCTAATCTAAAAGATGGACAAATAAGTATCACTTATTTTTAACACTGTCATCATGCCTATTCTGTGAGGATGTTAACTAATGTTCAAACAGTATTCATTATGTATTCTGCTTTAAAATCTCAAAACCCACAAGGACTAAATCCTATGTTGATATCGGTTAAATATTGGACACAGACATGTCACTACATAGTTTTGAAGTGTAGCTGCTTTGATGTATAGTAGTGGAATTGTAGGCGTGACGAAATTGAAATCTCTATATTAATACGTGAAATAAAACTTTGTACCCCTTTTTACGAAAAATGCGCGGTCGGAGGAGTATGAAATTTGGCACAGTTAAAGTTTATATGGAGAAGGAGGGGCGAATCCTTATATTTATATAAAATATGCATTAGAAATACATTAAATTAATGAAAAAGCACTACACAACCATGCATTTGACACACGCAGTCGAAGCGCGTAACTATGGTTACATATATCAATATAATTAATGACATATATCAGCAATATCTTACAGGCAAACTTTGGTCGAATTTCGAGCACTAGGCGACCGCTAGTAATGTTTATGATGTCACATATAGCAACTCTATTTTTTGATATGACGGACTGGAACAGATAATTTTGGGAGAGGCTAAATAGAATTAAGTGGTATAACTGTGACTGTGTGGCAATGCTTTTTCCATTGTTTTTCGATTCCATCCCTTAAAGGATTAAGGGTGTTGGAGGATCTCGTACCACCACCCCATTAATTCCTTTCCTATAATTACATCTTTATCCCAGATAAATTAACGCAACGGGCGATTCATGCTCATTTGACGAAAGAGATAATGAACGCGGTACGATTATTGACAGCACGGATGGCGATTGGATTAAGTGGTCGCCCCGCCGCTGCCACTGCTCCGAGTGTTGTGGGTTCGAATCCGACACGAGAAAAAAATTGTGTGATCCACAAATGGTTGTTCCAATATTTGTAAAGCCCCCTGCGACACATAATATTGATTCACTCCTACTATATACAACTGAGTAATAGAGCCTCGCTGATTTCAGCACGAATGGGCCGGCTCGACTGGGGAAGGACTACCCTCTCAGAGAATATCGACGTGAAATAGCAATATTCCTATTGTTGTGTTTTGTTCGGTGAGTGAGAGTGCCGGAGGCCCAAACGCCCTATTTTCCCCTTCCCGCTCCTTCTCCATCCCACTTCCTTCTAAAAAAAGGAAATGGGAAGGAGGGACCTTCCCACTTCCTTTTTTTCCTAAAGGGTTAGCAACGTGCAAGTGCTGCCTCTGGTGTTGCAGGCTATAGGCTACGGTGACCACTTACCATCAGGTGGGCCACAAGCTTGTTGCCAGTTCAGCTCAATAAAAAAAAAAACGGATACCTCTTCAGGCACAGGTGTGCTAAGCACATTTCACCAGCTATATTTTTAAGACCGAGTTCCAGATGAACAGATTAGTTCCTAGTAGAACAACCAAATAACACTGTGCTTGCAAATATGCACATAAACTAATACCAACGACACAAACCAACTTTAATACAAAAATCTTGGTAAATAAAGCCCTCTCTACACTAAAGAGCAAGCAAGTCGATGTGTGCGAGCCAAGCAGGCCTTACGACTTCATTAGAGCGCGTCAACCGGCCAGTCACGACCGGGCCTAACCGCGACACTATCCATATCCACCACAATCCAATTCCAACCATAACGAAAACAAAATAACGTTCAATTTAGCTTGGCAATTTTACTAATGCAATCGTTGTAAGCTGAACTGTCGGTGGACGAATTAAGGTGTAGTTTCCTTTGGAGTGTGTAATAATGCATTTTGATCATATTGAGATTCGAATGTAGCGAGATGGAATCACTTCCCTGAGTTGCAAGTTCGAATATGTGCACGATAATTGTTGGCTTTTGTCGCACAATGCAATGATAGGTTTTTTTTACATTAAATTTAACTTGCTAAACATCGTATATTAGTTTAAAATACACAGTTAAAATATAGTCACTGCCTCGGTGGCGTAATACTGATTACGAGAAATATGATCTTAGTTTCAATTCGGGTCTGGTAAAGCGGTATTATTAGGTGTCTCTGTTAAGAAATTTTTGAAGCAATACGGAGTCTGGATCTGTGATTGGTATACAGCAATAGGCTCGTTCACTATTATTTGGAACTAAAACTATGGTTTAAGTTTTATTTAGTTATAATCTTCATCTCGTTATAGTTATTTATACAAAAACGAGTTCTTGTATACACAATGTCCGGTAATTAATGAATAACCTTGAAATGTCTTATAGTAGAACTGAAGGCCGTTCAGAAAAAATTAAAAAATATTAGAAAATAATTCAAAATAATTTTTCTATTAAAAAGTGCAAGCTATTATAGCACAGCATACTTTTTGACTGTATATCTATTAGCATAATTAGTGTTTAATAATAAAACAACAAAAATCCGATGGATTTCATTCATTTATGGTCGTAGTATACAAGAAAGTTACACATGGTAATTAAAAAAAGACACATATCTCAGGTAGTAGTCAGGATAGATTTTTTCATATTTTTTCTGAACGGCCATCAGTTCCACTGTAAGACATTTCCAGGTTATTCATTAATTACCGGACATCCTGTATATAACTTTAACGAGATAGGTGTAAAAATCCAAGATTCAACCTCTTTGTCTCCATGTGACCTTTATGTCCCACTGCTGGGCAAAAGCCTCTCCCTTGAACTTCCAAATTACTCTGTTGGTGGATACCCCCTTGACCTATGACCTTGTGACCCCTATATCTCGAGGGTCTTTTGACACATAGGGCCCATATTCAAACTCAACTAAGGGATAACCCCAAGGTGTCTGCACAGCAAGTTACAATCAGTTCAGTGGTGCCGGAGCTATGCCTGTCACTAACAAACTGTCACTAACAGACAGACACACAGACCCACTTAGTGTTTTTATTAACCTCTTAAAATAATTAAATAAATAATTTTATGGTGTCGAGTACCACAGTTCCACATGGGTCTATGTATGTACATCTGAAGAGGTAGAGAGACATGTATCACACTCACATTTAGCAAATTTTGTCATACATTCCAAGTAACATGGAGCCAACTGCCGTCTCCTAGCGTCTACTGCTACTGAGAATTTCTCAAAAAGAACTTATTAGCATTAGTAAGCTCTTATATTTGGCCGTTCGTGGGATCGCGACTTCGATGCCATACTTTGGGCTATGGGTTATTGGCTTTTATCGTAAGGCAATACTGAGAAACAGCACGTATTCTAAAACTGCCTGCTTCGGTGTTTCCCGAGCGCTATGATATGTCCTTCTTCAAACGAGGTTTAAAGAGAGATCTTCTTTCAAGGTAGGCAGCAGGTTTGCTGTGTCCTGACATTGCTGAAGTCCATGAGCAGCGGTTACCACTTTCCATCAGGTGGGCCACTTGCTCGTCTGCCATCAAAGGCAATAAAAAAAAGGTATTCGATATACCCCATAGATTTTAGCTATTTTGTCAATAAATTTCTATCCCTCGGGAACAGCAATTTTTTCGTGGATATGATAAGTACCTTAGTCCTTTTCAGTTCATAGTGCTCAAAGTTTTAAAAGGATGCGACCCCTAGAGCCCTATTCATAAATGCATATTAACGAGAAAAATAAACTTGACAGTTATTAGTTTCTACAAAAGAGATTGCCAAGCTACGTGCTGCTACAAACACTATTAGAAAATGCAATAACACTTCATCCAACATGGGTATAATATAATAATAATAATATTCTACCACATACACACAACACCATCTAGCCCAAACTAAGCAGAACTTGTACTATGGGTACTAGACAATGGATAAACATACATATATACTTTTTGTTTTTAAATACATACATATTATACATAGAAATACCTAGACCAAGACAAGCATTCATGTTCATGCACATAAATGTTCGACTTGTGCGGGAATCAAACCCGCGACCTCAGACGTGGCAGCTGGTTACACTAACCACTACGCCATCGACCTAGAACCTAATAATTCTACTAATATAACAAATGCGAAAGTTTGTTTGCTTTTTAGTCACGCGTCAACCGTCGAACAGAAGTTAATGAAATTAGGCACAAATATAGACCAGAGTATTATGTATATGTGCTAATGCATAATATATAATACTTTTATACCGGTACGTGTTCCCACAGGATTCGCAGGTGAAGCTGCGGCCAAAAACTAGTCAGACATACGCGTATGCACATATCTCTACTAAAATTATAAAGAGGCAAGACTTAAGCCTACACACCTAAGCCTACATTGTGGAACGCAATAAACAATTGAATTGAAACAATTGAATAATATTTTGTTCTTTTTTGTATATTTGTTTATTTGTAAGGATTTAACTCAAAAACTACTGTACTTAATTTAAAACATTTTTACCTTTGGAAAGCTATATATATTATCACTGAGTAACGTAGGCTATATTTAATATTTAATAGAGGACTGTTACTAACATAACCTCACCTACTTTTACGCAAGTGAAGCCGTGGTTAAAAGTTAGTATAATATAAAATATGCTACAAGCAGGAAGGCATTTAAGTAAGCTTGTAAACTCTCTCAAGCTATTAACGCATCTCTCATTAACCGGACTATTTAACTACCTATTAACATTTTTCCTAACACTATAATCCAGCCATATTAATATAACTAGCATTTGCCCGTTATTCCGTTTGTTTAAATGACGATTTTCCAGCGATTTCATCTGCTTTAATCATCTTATCCTAATCCTAACTTATATTTTAAGGTCTGTGAGTTTGTTTGTTACGCTTTTATGCTTTAACTACTCAACCGATTATCATCATTTGCGCATCCACGTTGTCAGGGGTACAGAAAAGGGCATAGTGTACCTTTCATCCAGAAAAGTACTGTTTTCGAGGATTTCGGGATAGCTAGTATCATAAGTCTGGTTTATACAACAGAAAGCGGGTAATAATGCCATTATGCTTTTTGAAAAGTATGACGATTTGGCCAGATTGCACTGGCCGTGGTCGCAGACTGGTGCGGTGATTTCAGACCGCCATTTGAGAGGTAGAAATTGATTTTAGCTACGGTTTTAGTCATTAAAATCAGCTGACGAAATGCTTATATTTGAAGTTGAACTCTAAGGTATTGCATTGTGTATGTCGTATTAAAATCAGTTTTGAGATGTTTTCGAACTGCCAGAAAAAACAAACAGACGGTTGTAAAATCTTCAGATCATTGTTTTGGGTTCAAGGAGCAAATTCTCACGAATAGACATTTTTGATTTAAAGACATTGCAATAAAATGTCGGATGTTTGCAATCATTGAATCTTATATCACGCAGCTATTTTAATTCGACAAAACAGTCTACAACGTGAAAGATTGCACTCGATCACTCCTAGAATAACGAAACCTCTTTTTCTTTATTTCTTTCTTTCTTTCTCTATCCCAGCAACTGTATCAAAATATCTTATAAACAAGACTAAGACAAACCCACGTTACATTATTTTATAAACATACATTTTTCAAGAAACTTTCAAAGAAAATAGTTGCAGTAGTAGTAATCTTGCGCATGCGCATATAGTCACCGGTGTGTGCGCATTGTCGCGTCGGTAATAACTTAATAAGCGCCATCTAGCGCCGTAATTACAAATTAGATGAGGTGCGCGAGACTTGAACGCTGGCTAGATCGTTATATAGATATCAGGTGTTATTCTGCAAGTTTTATAGATTAACTATTGACTTAGAAATATTACAGACATTTTGTTAACAAAGTTTTGATGTTATAATTTGGCGGGAGCGTATTTGTAATTACATAAAGTATTTAGACATTTTACATTAGGTACGTATTTTAGGGATAAAGAAATATTCAATAATAATAATAATATTCTACCACATACACACAACACCATCTAGCCCAAACTAAGCAGAGCTTGTACTATGGGTACTAGACAATGGATAAACATACATATATACTTTTTTTTGTAAATACATACATATTATACATAGATTAACATAATGATTTACATATAAATGTGCTATTTTTACTTTTTACGTATATTCATTTTATTTTATTTTATTAAAATAAACAATTACATGCTCAGTGTTACAGAAGATTTCTTAATATAATTTTGAAAGCACATTACTCATATGTTAGGAGTTAGAATTTATTTACAACTTATTTTATAATGTAATGGTGATTGGTCGGCCGATTTGCAGTAGTGTGAGTGTACACACTATATGTAGGTACAAGCGGTCCGGCCGACTTTAAAGGAGACAATTCTAGTTTGAGAAGTGCCCTCTGTGAATGCCTACGTCTATAGGGTGAACATTGTGATACTAGGTTTATACGCAATATCTACTCAATATATTTGCTTATTTCATTCGACATTGTAAAATTTAGGTAATAGATAAAATATTTTGATGGCTGTGGACCCCGTTGGGGACAACAAAATGATATCATGTCTTAAGTGTATTCTTTGCATTTACAGCAAATAATACAATATAACTCTATAACAGAGAAAAAACCCATGAAGCAGGACTTGAACTTGCGACCTCGAATAACCATGTCATTGCTTTACCTACCTTCTATACTATTAATAAATAATAATAAATAAAATAAAATATTGTTTATTTCAGACAACCTTATAGTCCATATTTTTACAATGAAAGAACATTAAATCACCCTCTTAACTAAAGATCTCCACATGGAGGATGAGAACCTGTTTGCTATCGTCTTCAGGATTTCATTGCGGCTACCACGCACCCTGTGGATCAGGGATACCGTTTTCTTGCGCATGACGGCATGAAAGCCGTCAGTACGATAAAGCGCAAACATCCCCGACGCACTACAGAAGCGAGGCAGCCCCAACATCATCCTGAAGACGTTATTATACTGAATGCGCAGGTTATCCAGCGATCTTTTGGTGTGACTGGTCCACAGAGTCCCAGTGTAAATGCTCTGACAATACGCTTTAAAAAGAGTTATCTTAACTTCATCAGAGCACCTATAGAATCTGCGAGCCAGCATGTTACCTCTGACCGCTAGAGACCTGCGCTCCCTGTCTATGTCCACATTGTCTTCAAGGCCCTCGGTAATGTAATGCCCCAGGTATTTAAATTTTTCAACACGATTTACGCTTAAGCCATTCAAGGTAATATTAATATGTGAATGGTTGGGACATCTACCGACAGCCTTGAAGACCATGTATTCACTCTTTTGAGCATTATACAGTAGGCCATGTGTTTCAGCATACTCCTCGCATAGCCTCAACATCTCTCCGAGTCCCCCCACCGTCGGGCCCAACAGCACCATATCATCTGCGTAGCTTATGTTGTTGATCTTAACTCCATCTATTGAACAACCGACGCGCATGCTGCTGAGCCCGACGATGAGGTCATTGACATACAAGTTGAAGAGCTTGGGGGATGTCAATCCCCCCTGTCTCACCCCGCTCTCCAACCTGTATGCTTCAGAGAGTGTATTGGCCCATTTCACATAATTGATTTGTTTACTATACCAATATTTTAATATATTGAGCATGACCACCGGTATACCCCTGTCCCCCAACTTTCTCCAGAGCACATCGTACGATACAAGATCAAAAGCCTTGGAGAGGTCAAGGAAACAAGCATACACCGGGGTCCTGCGATTGGCATAGTATTGGACAGCATGCTTGAGGCTTAAAATTGCGCTTTCAGTGGATAGCCCGGGCCGAAACCCGAACTGAGCATCATGTAAGTTAATAAATTTATCTAAATAAGAATCAAGCATGCCATCCATCACCTTGGCTATCACAGTTGCTAGCGATATGGGACGGTAGTTCGTCTTATCCGAGATATCACCGGTCCTGTTCTTCACAATAGGCACTACGATTGTTTTCATTAAGTCATTAGGCAAATACGAATGAGTCATGCACATTGTGAAGAACATGGCCAGAACCCTCGGTAGGTGAACTCCTGCATGCCGCAAGTGCTCAACACTAAGGCCGTCGTGACCTGGAGACTTGCCGCTTGTCATTTTCTTCAGGATATGTCTAACTTGGCCAGCGGTAACATGTACAATTGAGTCTTTCCCCTCACGTCCAGCCTCAGAGCCAATAGCCGACACAGAGGGACCCAGCGGGGAGCGCACCTTGAAATGCTTACGGAACATGTTCGCTATTTGGACTGGTTCACTTATTCCATCCACACTCACAGGCAGGCCAGGCCTAACATCGAGCTTTCTAGTAGCCTTCCAAAATTTAGTAAAATCTTTAGCTGATCTATGTTTGGCCAAAACGTCAAATTTAAGCTTTTCCTGATTATTTTGGCACCACCTTAAGCGACTTTTAAAAATTTTACGTGCCTCACACATTTCGTCAAAAATGATACCAACAGATGGTCGGTCACATGCTACCCACAGCTGAAAGCTACTCCTGGCCACCCTGTGAGCTTCACGAACATGTTTATTCCAACCACATAAGTGCTTACTCTTGGTTCGTTTATTGCCGCGCTTCTCACTGGATCCCACAGCGGCATCACTCAAGATTCGCACAATGTTGTCATACAATTTGTCCAAAACAATTTTGTGGCCATCTAAACTACATAACCCTCGACCGCAATCCGTGAACTCAGTGGGAAAGTCAGTGTCGCGTAATCCATTTTGACATAACTTACGATATTTTTTTATTTGACTTTCATCTCTCTCACCCCACACAACTGAGCTACGCCTGCAATCGTTTGTCCTTAGCTTAGGTCTTATAACATTAAAGTTACATTTAACATATAAAGGCAAGTGGTCAGACAAATAAACATCTTCAATAACTTGTACCTCGATTATGGTTTGCCAGACTGATAATGACACTACACAGTGATCTAGCCATCGTCTAGACCCATGAGCCTCACTGACAAAGGTATAAGTATTACTCTGACGCCCTAACTTTTGTACGTCAGCACAAGTCCACGTCTGATCCGAACAAAAATTCATAAGTTCTTTAAAAAATAATTCTTGAGGGTGAGCATTGAAGTCACCCAAAATAAATACATTCTCAACATCCTCGCTAGCTACAATTGCACTTATTTCACCAAGAACCTCTGTCATAATAGGTAGATTTTCAGGTGAGTCTATCGGCATATATACAGAAAATACAATGATGGAGCGGCTATCAACAACCGCCCGTATAGCTATTAGTCTGGCGCTGGTACAATGCAACACCGTAACTTTTTCAAATATACCTTTTCGCCAGAGTATGGCTACTCCCCCATAAGGTCTTCCTTTCAACAAACCCACAGATGTGTCTACAGCAGACTTACCCGTGTATTCAAAATTATTGCAAAAACTCCCCAATAACGGTATATCATGGGGGAGCAACCACGTCTCCTGGAGTGCTACCAAATCAGACATTTCACATAAGTCTCTTATGCTATCAATAGACCGCTTAGCCGATTTACAATTAAAACTAATTAAATTAAGATATTGTTTACAATTTGAATCCATAATAAACAAAATTAAAATTTACTCATCATTATCCCGTGTTTTATTGTACATAAAACGTACAAAACGCCTGAACGTTATGCCGTTAGGCCAAAAATTATCGTTTAAAAATATCTCTAAGTTACATTTAGATACGAAGACTTTATAAGCATCATACTTTTTAGACTGCTTCATATTTATCCTTTTCAGTGTTACAGTATCACTTGTTTTATCTTTAATGTAACTAATAATATCGTTCTCACTCGTGTCCTTACTAACATTCGAAATAAATAGTGGAACTTTCACATCAGCCGCTCTAAATTTATCATCGGGTGCAATGGAAGCACATCCTCTCTGCCCAATCAGTTTATAATAACGTTTTGATGATTTGTTTCTAACTATTTTCCATTCAGACTCGCAATCACTTACCTTTTGTTTATAATTCTCACTCATACACGGTAACGCTTCCGTGCGCGAAGCTACAGTGTCACTAATAACAAACCGGTTTGATGCGTCGGCGCAATTATGTTCACTCAATATCTCAGCTATTCACGGCTCTAAATCAGGAATGTATAATTTGCTGCTATAAATGCACCTAAGGCATATCTTATCATATTTTTCGTTCTTCATATCTAGTTTTATGCAACATCCATATATATTAAATGATTTTGCAATAAAACTTGGGGATATAGGTATATATGTAGGTGTGTCTATGGAAATGAAATTAAATAAAAATCTTTTCATTTCATTGGTATTTATCACATAGGTGTCTATATACCTATATCCCCAAGTTTTGCACCATCATTTCGCCAACTATGTTTAAAGATCCCAGGTACCAGAGATCGAGCTAATTATTTGAGTACATTTTTATATTCTAAGACTTTCCAAAAAAATTATGTTATAAACAATATTTTTCGTTTTAAATGGTACAAAGCAGTGTAAAAAACCTACATTTCTACACCCCATCGGATAACATTCAACTAAAAATAAACTAAAAAATAATTGAATTTCCTATCGCAAAACCATATGAAACCTAATAAGGTTTTCTTGTTAGGAAATTCCTTTTGCTGTTCCGGGACCCTTACTACCACAAATGCACACAAACATGAGCTTAAATGAACTAGGTGACTAAAGCATTTAGTTAATTTTAAATATTCTTTCACTAATAAAAGGTTATGTTATATCTAGGTATCATAAGCTAACAAAGGCCTATAGGCTGACAGAGCCGAACTCACAAAACTCGGTGCAAAGCACTGGCAAAGCGACCAATACCAATACAACCATTCAAGCTCACAAATAAACGAGAAAAATCCAACAAATAGCAGAATAGCCCGAGGTCCTAACCCCTCAACGTGCACGTTCAAGAGAAATCCTTAATGGGTTTAATGTACCCTCTCTTATCGATCGCTTCACAAGTTTACTTGTTAATCTTAACCCTAACAATATCGGGTATTGGGCAATTTCTTATTTATCGTAGAGTCTTGGGCGCTGTTGGTATTTCAAAGGCGATAAGAGGTTGGGCAGAGGTCAGATAAATGATACTATTAAAATACGATCACACTTTACGTACTATTTTTTTTTGGCTGGTGGCGCAGCGGGCCTGTATGTCACCGTTGTGCAAGAGGTCTCAGGTTCGTGCCAACGAAAAGTTATTGGGTTTTTCTAAAAAGTAATTGTCTATAGCAGACTGGAGTTAGGAAGTTGGCGGTGTTACACACCTGCATACCTCGAAAAGCACGTAAAGCCGTTGGTCCTGCGCCTGATCTCTCTCCGGTCGTGTTGGATAGCCGACAAAGAGTGCGCTTGAGTGTGCATGGTGTCTATAATAATTTAACGACGGTTTAAATGAGACTTACTGGAAGCTGGCGTGTAGTAACATTGTTACTGCGTTTCGTCTGGTAGCTAAGAGCAGGGCTCAGAGTTACTTAAAATATTATTCGTTTTGGAAATTTACTAATAGCAGATGCCGCCGTTGCCAATTATTGGGTAGCAGTACAAAGGCGACACGTTCGGAAAAGTAGTACTACCGGCGTAACAGTTACTGCGTTTGGCCCGATGAAGAAGAGTTTTTGAGGCCCACATACGTACCTCTTGAATATTTTCCATTCATCCCATATTTAATTCCTTCCTTCCTTAATTGAATATTTTCCTTTCTTCCCATCTTTGATTCCTTCCTTTCTTAATTGAATATTTTCCTTTCTTCCCATCTTCCTTTTTCCCTGGTCAGAAGCGCGAGTGATACCTCTGCTATACGAGCTACCTTATGCTACAGTAATTGCTTGACTTGGCGATAAAGGTAAAAACATAAGCTAAGACAAGGCCATACGTTTCTGGCACCGGTTATATCATATATTACTAACATTATTTGTTAATCATTGCGAAAACATTTCATGGAATGAACTTCACACTTTATATAATTCCATGAATTTGACAAACCGTGTCTTATTTCTTAATATAACGTCACCATACAAACACACAGACACACATACAAACATACACGTTAATAACTAGCACCTAGTTATTGGATCATCAATGTATGAGAGAATAATCATTGACATTATTTTTAAACGGCCTTGTAATTTTTACTTTACTTGCTTACTTTACATTGCCGTGAAATTTAGAAGTAAGTACTTATCTATATTTTCTTTCTTTGCATGTGAGAAGCAGCTTAACTTCTAGGTGGCATATCAAAAGGCAATATTAACTAATTTTAAAATCTAGGAGGATTTTAAAATTGTTTGTTAATGTTGCCTTTTAAGATGCCACCTAGAAGTTTAAAATTAGTTAGCGTAGCGTTGTGGGGGCGGCAGGGTTAGCCCGCCCCGGGCGGCACTTTTAAGGGGCGGCAAAATTTCACAATAAATCTATATATTAATACGTGAAGCAAAAACTTTGTACCCCTTTTTACAAAAATTGCGCGGTTGGAGGAGTATGAAATATGGCATAGTTAATGTTTATATGGAGAAGGCGGGGCGAATCCTAATATTTTTATAAAATATGCATTAGAAATACATTAAATTAATGGAAAAACACTACACGCACACATCCATGCATTTTACACAAGCAGTCGAATCGCGTTCGTAGTATTTCGGCATTGTTCGGTCGACTTCGTAGAATGCTTCGTAACTATGGTTACATACACATGTATGTGGAGTAGGTGACTAAATGAAATGTGATTATAAGGGTACAACAAAACTTTAATAACTATCAAATTTATAATTTTAATAAATTATGGGTGAATTTCGACCACTTGGCGACCGCTAGTAATAATAATATCTTGTAAATATTTGAACCATTTCATGACGAACGAGAGGAATGGACAACTGTATAATACACAATAATGATGACTGTTCTGGCCGAAAAGTTCTTTAGAATGACTGTATTATAGTCTTTTAAATTGGAATACCTAAATAAGAGATAGGCCAAATTTTCGTCCACTCCAAGCGACTAGCTCCTACGCTACGCCACTGCTCCTACCCCCTCCAGACTTCCAGCAATACAACTGTTCTTCCTTTTCGTGTGGTTAGTGGCCAACCTGTTGTCAAGAGTTGTTCAAACCGCCCGTAGGCCTCTGATATGGCTTAACGACTTCTACCAATTCGGCAACAACCGGAAATTTTACGTGCCCTCCGAAGCACGGAGACGCTCAGATGAAATACCACTAAGCGGTCACCCATCTATAGACTGACCATGATGCGTGTTCAAGCCTACAGACAGAAAGACAGAAAAAAATATAAAAATAATTGCTCTCTCGTCTTCTTAGAGAAACATGCTGTATAATATCACTGAACAGCTCACAGTAGCTAAGCAGTAAACATAAACATAATAATATATAGATTTTGGCCACGGCTTCTCTGACTTAAATGTAGGTTATATACATTTTCTATCCTCGGAAACAATAATTTGTTATGGTTGAAAGGCAACTTAAGTCCTTTTCTGTAACCCTGGCAACGTGTATGCGAAATTACATGACGATTGGTCGAGTAGTTAAGGCGTGGAAGCGTCATAAATAAACAAACTCACTATCAAACATTGTTTTAATTTAAAAATAATAACTATTAAGTTAAATAGTAATATGGAACCCAAATTTCTATTTAATCCAAATTTCAGCAAAGCTTAATAATTTGTGTTAAAAGCCGTCGAGGTTGGAATGAAACCCATGACCATTCCATCGCAAATCCAATGTCTTCACTATCGGTTACCGCGGCCGAATGCAACTGAAACAGGAAAACACAACTAGTTCATTAATATTATTAAGTTAATGCTCTAATAGCAGTATTCTGAAAATTGATGAGTTGATATTAATTAAAACAACTTAGAATTAAACATAAATTACTATTTCTATAAGAATGTGACGTAGTTTTCTTTGTATATTGCTTTATTATAAGTCTAGTAGACGCCATATTACCGCAATAAACGGAACTAATAATAGACAATTATTCCAAGTATTCATTCACGTTGTTATTGTCTAAGAATATGATGCATTTAATTATAGTAAATAGTTTTCTGCTATAATTTATTTATTTATAGAAATATTATTTTATAATGAATCAAATCCACACTGTATGTTTAACGTTTATTTACTGTAAGAATATTATCAATAAAGACAATTCTTTAAAACTAACTTATGAAGTTTATGTTTTATAATATAAAATATTATAAAACAGAATCGTCTTCTGGGCAGACTACTAGTCGACTGTAATGCGGAAGAATTTTATGACGCCTATTAGAGGGATTTAGTTTTTCTTTTTTATCCTGTTTTTTAATCCACACTTATATTATAAATGCGAATGTAACTCTATTTGTTACGCTTTCGCGATTAAGCTATTAAACCAATTTTGGTGAAATTTGGCGAAGGATAGATTGTATCGTATGCAAGGACATAGGCTACTTTTTATCTCGATATGTATTCCGTGGTAAACCAGTGAATATAGCCTGTAAATCCAGCTGAAAAACATTTGACCAAAATTTCTTGAGTAGGTGGGTTGACTATGCCTGATCTGCCTCCAGTCGTATCAGACTACAGTCTCATCGAAATATTACAGTAAGAGAATAGATATACTGTTTAAACGTCTTTTGTCATTAGTTGCTCTCCAATGTTTATTTCCAAACGTGCGATGTCACTTGATGACTCGAAGCCCAATATTACATTCAAACACTAATCACACCGACATCACACAACAAAACAGAAATAATATAGAATTACCTCGCATAAGAACATTATACGATAAAAATAATTTACAGTATGATGGCGCTCAGTTATATAATAAGTTACCTAAAAACGTAAAAAAATTTTAATCTATCGATATTTTTAAAAGTAGATTTGTAACGGACTTACTGAACAAAAATTATTATTAACAGACTTAAACTCGACTGGCCGGATATAAATTTTTTTACGTGTGTAGTGTACAAGTGTCAATAAAAGTTATTTAACCGAAGGCATATTGCCGGAGCAACCGTTTTGACAGTTTTAATAATGAGGTAATAAGAAATTAACTTGTAGGTTAACTGATTACTTGTAGGTTCCATAGCTATATAGATTCACTTTATAATGTGGGATGGTTTCCAGAAACTATATAGTTAAAAAGCCTATTGTGTCTGCGCACACACTTGTGCACTATAATATCGCCTGTATACATTTTCGTTAAGACTGCGCCGAGCGAAATGTGCCAAAACAAGCGGTCACAGTTAAGTTGATAAATTCAACACTTTTTGTTTAATACAAATATAAAATATACATTTGCCATAACAATGAATGTGCTTACAATTACTCCGTGTAAAATTTTCGCCTGCAAAATTACGTAAATTTGCACGAAAAATGCATAAACGTAAGCTCGTGTTACGTGATTTTTAGATTATAACAGCAGAAATCTATCCTATTTTACAGCTTAAACAAAACATAAATAGCTATATTACAATTTGTCCGTCCCAAATATGTAACTTATTGGTTGACAATAAAGATACATATTTACCTAAAAAGCACTTCAAATCCTCCATACAATTTTACTATGGCGGCCGCGCGCCGATTTGAATATCGAGCTCTGTCATTCAGTCCAACCGCGTCTTACGCTCGGCGCTGTCTGAAAGAGTATGCGTCGTAACCAAATCTTGGAAAGAGGACACTTTTTTAGTAAAAATTAAAATGCCTTGTAATACGTGTCTGACTTCTGTTCTACGATATATATACTTACATAGAAGCGTGAGTGTTTTTATATATACACTACGAGTAGATTCTGCCCGCGGTTTCGTTTGCTCGGGAACAAAACTTTTTCTGGATGAAAGGTATATTATGTCTTTTGTTGTACCCCTGAGAACGTGTATGGGAGATTTCATGATGATCGGTCGAGTAGTTTGGGGTAAGATGAGTGATGATGATGAACTAACAAACAAACAAACTCACATTTGAATTTATATACGTAAATGTAGATGAGGTCAAGTCAAAGTCAAAGTCAAAAATCTTTATTTCCATAAAAATGTTGAAAAAAGGCTGTTCGAGGAGTTTCTTCTTTCATGAGAAGAAGCAGTCAAGAAACTCATGGACACTTTTTTCAATCACCAAATGTTTACATCAGTACAATTCAATGTTATATTATTTTCCATATATGAGCTGTTAGCTTAGTATAATAATAATTTTTCTTTCACCGAATTTCGGCCACGGCGGCCAGTCTTAACGGAGACTGGCCATCTGCGCAGGAGAGATTATAGTGCACAAGTGTGTGCGCAAACACAAGTGCACTCTCTGTTCGCTAACTCTCATGTTCCGATGGGACGGTAATCCGACACGACCGGAGAGAGATCGGGTGCAGGACCAATGGCTTTACGTGCTTTCCGAGGCACGGGGGTGTCTAACACCGCCAACTTCCTAACTCCGGGCTGCTATTAAGATTTCTTAACAGAAAAACCCAATAACTTTTTGTTGGCCCGACCCGGGATTCGAACCCAAGACCTTATGCACAGCAGTCGCATTCACTACCGCTGCGCCGCGGAGGCTGTCAGGTTAGATTAGTAACAGGCCTTTTTTTATGGATAAAAGGCACCGTACCTATGTCCTTTTCTGAACCCCTAACAATTTGTATGCGAAATTTAATGATGATCTGTCGAGTAGTTAAGGCGTAAAAGAGAAATCGTAGCAAATGAACAAAAACTCACATACGCATTTATTATAAGAATAACTTTTAAAGTAAAGGGCATGGTAAGCTGTACAATTAGCGAAATGCTAAGCGAGGCTTTGTCTACGTCGCATGGCTTCAGTCAAACAATGCGAGCTGATTTGAGAGATGAGAACAGACGTCTCTCTGTAAGTCGTGCATTGTTTAGTAATTATTTAGTTAAGAATTGAAAATCTTGCTGACTTAGTGCTGCCATCTATATTTATTACCACATTTTGCCCGCGGTTAGATTAATTTAGTAACAATACTTTTTTCTTGACGAATGACGTGTGTGCGAAATTTCATGATAATCGGTCGAGTATTTAAGGCGTGAAAGCGTAACAAACAAACAAACAGACTTACATTCGCATTTATAATATTAGTAAGACTTATAAGATTTATCAGTAATATAACAATATAAAATAATATTTCTTTTGAATATATTCTATTAGGTTAAATAATAATTATTACAACTTTCATTTATATAATGTACAAGTTCTTAATTACAAACAAGTATTTAAATTCGCTCATAAACAAATAGGAAGTATAATAAGCTTTTAAATCTGGTAGAAGGATGCATGTACTGAGTTGTGACGTAACTGGTATTTTAATGTACCTGCGCAAGAGAGACACCAATACGCCATGAAAATTCATGGGCAAATTTAAAATGTTAATTGCGCATTAATCAAATTTTAAAGCTGTTTTCACTAAAAGGTTTATTTTCAATGCTATATGCTGTTAAGCAAAAAAGGTGAAAATCAAACTTGGGCATTACCCTATTACAATATCAATATTGGCAGGAAATATATTCGATTAACAATCAATATTGTTAATTGCATTTTAATGATAAACTTTCGCATCAATCGAATATTCAATCGATAATCGTTTAAATCCTATCACATTCAGAAATAGAGAGGAGTAAACCACGTCAAAATCGCCACTAAAACCTGGAATTGCTTCTCGAGATAAGCAGTGGAACTTTTAACGTATGGAACTATGAGCAAATATAAGCCATATTATATTTTTATGACTTCAACCAAGGAGTTTGAAGTGGTGTCTAATTTACGATTAATAATGGCTGTCAAAACATTACATAGAGTTTATTTACCGTTATTATTAACAATAATAACATCATTTATGCGCACTTCGCTCGCTCTCACATACGCCATAGAAATTCGAACAATAATTTCTATTACACTATAACTCATAATTGATACCAACGTCTACTCAAACGACTGATTGTTGGCGAAATGAAACGAACATTTTGCCGTCACAGCCTTTCTTTTACGCACCTTGACTTATCGATTTCTCTTGTAAAATTTATGAATATTACTACCAACAATCACAGCAACTCTTCATGAAATCAATGGACACTCACTTCGCCCGTAGCAAAGATTTATTAGTCCCTATTCGAACATAATCTCAGCTAATTCACCGTAGAAAAACCTCGAGTTTATAGCCACCTGGACAATCGCTCTTTTGTCGTTCGCCTCAATATATTTTAAATGACTGGAGACGGCCTCTCGTGAAGCCGATCCTATTGTGACTGACTATGGCCGTTCCTTTTAAGTAATCGAATGGTGGATATTTATTTTGAATTAAGAATAATTTCTTTTTTAGCTGCCGTCTGTGGACGTGTGCCGCGCATTAGTGGCCTTTGTTAACCTTATATTAATGAACTTTGAATATCGAATGGGTTTTTTTCTTTTACGGTCGTGGACTACCACCTCGTTTTAGTACCTATTTATTAAAAGAATGTCACGTGGTAACGTTTTCCTTTTTAAAATAAAGTATATTCGGTTATGATATTCAAAAAACGAACCATTTTGCCGCCAGCCAGTCAAATTTATAACTGGTTCTATTAAAAATTACCCGTATAGCAAATTACCCATGGCTTGCGGTTATGTCACGTGTGTTTATTTTCTACCCTTTAGGTATGGTAAAAACAACTAATGCGTGGCATTATTATTTTGAAAATAGAATGTTGTCTTGCCTGTTTTCGATCGTGACTGACAACGCAATAGGCTTTCTTATGAATTAATAAATACCGCCTTAGTTATTCGTAAGTAGTTATTCATTCATGGCTGTTATAAAATATTCATAAAAAGTAGGAAATATCACTTACCCTTCTTTAACTGAGAAGAGGCCCGTGCCCAGCAGTGGGACAGTTTAATACAGGGCTGATATAATTATATTTCATTCACATTCAATATCTTCATAAGAAAGTAAAACATGGTGACGCAACGGTTTGCGATTGCTGTACCTAGATTCTTAGGTTCTATTTCTAGGTAAAGCAACGAGTCATAAGTTCCTATCAAGAAATTATTACTTGTAACACGGAGTCTGAAACTGCGTCCGATAGACAGCAAAGGCTCAGCCTGTTACGTGGGTACTTAAATAATAATAATATTATTCTACACGTACACACAACACCATCTAGCCCAAACTAAGCAGAACTTGTACTATGGGTACTAGACAATGGATAAACATACATATATACTATGTGTTTTGTAAATACATACATATTATACATAGAAACACCCAGTCCAAGTCAAACATCCATGTTCATGCACACAAATGTTTGATTTGTGCGGGAATCGAACCTGCGACCTCAGGTGTGGCAGTCGGGTTCACTGACCACTACGACATCGAGGCCGACAAAAATATAGCTTGCCAAAAGTGGATGTCATACTCTTTCGTCTATCAATTCGAGGATATAGGTGTCAAACTACGTATGTATGTATATATGTATTTCTTTACAAGTACACAATATTTATGAATTTTATATTACCACTAGTTTTTGCCCGCAGCATCGTTCGCGTAAATGTAGGTTAGTTTAGGTTAGATTAGGGACAACCTTGTTTCCTGGATGAAGAGTACCCTATGTTCTAAAGGTATCCTATTTCTGTACCCCTGACAACGTTAATGCGAAATCTCATGTTGATCATTCGAGTAGTTAAGGCATGAAAGTATAATAAACAAACTTACATTCGCAGTTATAATATTAGTTAGGATTATATTACCGAAATTCGAAGTACATATCTGAGAAAAAAAACCAAAAAAAATATCTAAAATCTAATCTATATATTAATATGAGAAGCAAAACTTTGTACCCCTTTTTATGAAAATAGCGCGGACGGAGGAGTATGAAATTTGGCACGGTTAAAGTTTACATGGAGAAAGAGTGGCTAATCCTAATATTTTTATAAGATATGCATTAGAAATACATTAAATTGATGAAAAAACACTACACGCACACACCCATGCATTTGACACACACAGTCGAATCGCGTTCGTAGTATTTCGGCATTGTTCGTCTGACGTCGTACAATTCTTCGTAACCATGGTTACATAAGGTATGTATTATTTATATGTAATAAAGAAATAAAGAAAACAAAGTAGCAAGCTAGAAAGTAGGAATATCGTCAATAAAAGAGTATAGTTAATTAAATAATAATTTGTTTGAAAATATAGGTAAATTAACCTGTATAGCCTTGGCGAAGTCTAAATGAAATGTGATTATAAGGGTAAAGTTATAGAGAATAAAACCTTAATAACGATGAAACTTAAAATTTAAATTAATTATGGTCGAATTTGGACCACTAGGCAACCGCTAGTATAGCTAAACACATAAGAAAATATCTTATAAAAACATATGTATATCTGGAGCATTGCTCTAAATGAAAGTGAAACATGAACAATGACCCAACAACACCGGGAAAGACTGGAAGCATTTGAAATGTGGTGCTGGAAGCGAATGGAAAGAATCAGCTGAACAGAAAAGAAAAGCAACATGGAAGTACTGAACCTTGTCCAAGAAGAACACAACATTTTAACGACAATTGACATTGACAGAAGAGGAACAGACACACAGTATACGCCACCGACAACAGCAAAGCTCTTAAATATGAAGAAGGATCACACATTTTAATCAAGTTCATAACACAGCTCTAGGAAGGTGACCACTTTAAGTTCTACACCATAGCATATAAATAACGGCCCAGCACCGAACTCACAACACGCACCAAACATACCATCTTCTTAATTGGCTATTTAGACGTTTAAAAAGCAACAAATCTAATTTGATCTCTATTAATTAGGGGACCACCGCGTTCCATAGTCAGAGATCAGTGGGCAACGCCGGGGGATTAGCATAAGTGTTGAGAGGTACAACTAATGCGGTTATCTCCCGCCTCCGAGATTATTCCCAACACCGAGCTTAATTGCTCATCAATATTCGACCTAATAAGCTTGCACGGATGCAAGAAAGTACGGTCACTTGCGCAGCGACAGAAATACATTAACTTGCATATATACCCAAACTGCATAGAAAGAAAGCCTAGTGAGAAACCGTTGGACTGTCACGGAGAAGTCTCGAATTCGATCCCAAGGCGCGCACCTCTGACTGACATAGTTAATTATCGCGCGCTTTAACGGTGAAGGAAAATATCGTGAGGAAAACATTATACAGAGAGGAACTGTCCCATAGCTATATGCCCCATATGCGTCAAAGTTGGCAATCAGGCATACAGGGCCTATCTGATGGTAAGTGGTCACCGTAGCCTATGGATGCCTGCAACACCAGAGGCATTACTTGCGCGTTGCCGACCCTTTAGGAAAGGAAGTGGGAAGGAGAAGGAGCGGGAAGGAGGAAAGAGGGTGATTGGACCTCCGGCACTCTCACTCACCGAACGAAACACAGCAGTAGAAGTACTGCTATTTCACGTCGATATTATGTAAGAGGGTAGTCCTTCCCCGGTCGAGCCGGCCCATTCATGCTGAATCCATCACACGACCGAGTGCAGGATGGCAGACTTGAAGCAACTTCAAAAAAATATTTCTCGGTACACTTTACCGTAGAGATACATAGCAGCTAATAATATATTAAAATAGATGTGCCCGCGGTTTCACCCGCGTTTATGATTACTGCGCCGCCCCCATGAGTCGTAGCGTGATGTTATATAGCCCATAACCTTCCTCGATAAATAATTTTTCAATTCGAACCAGTAGTTCCTGAGAATAGCGCGCTCAACCAAACAAACAAACTCTTCAGCTTTATAATACTCGTATTAGTACAGATTAATTAAGACAAGGAAACTTTTAGCTTGTAATTATGTTTTCAATATTATCTAACCACAATTACGTACAATTATGGAAATTTATATACATATACATATTAGTTTGCTTAGTTACTAACTAATTACCTTGCTATGTCGTCATCTGCCTATCTGTGACGTCAGTTCATAAGGGTACTTGGCTTAGTTATGATAAAGTTAGCCAATAACTTTTGACGTTCATAAGTGTTACCTTGTGATCTAAATGAATAAATGATTTTTGACTTTTGATTAATACTTTGGCTGTGTATTGTATATATATGACAAAACGAGTATTACACCTACATTTTGCGAGCTATAATTTTAGCTCTTGGTTCTATATGCAATTTCACTGCCATCTACGATACACACGTCTAAATTTTGCGCTTCTACTCAGAACTACCCAATAACACTTTGCTCGACCTCAAATTAAACTAAAAACCTCAGTCTGCAGACATAAACATTATGCCACAGGACTAACAAGGCAGGCCAATTAAGCCCCGTACTTTCTTACACCCGTGCCGTGTACCGTACGTCCCCTTAATTAAGATGTAGCCAGAACGCTTGTTCACTAACGAGTGGCTCACACATCTACCCGCGGAACCCTACTTACACATCTATAGATTATACTAAATACATTACTTCACCGACCGACGCGATAACACGAAGAAATTATATCGACAACATTGCTTAAACCAAGCTACATTGAACGCTGTGTATGACTCTACTATATAACTTCATGAAGTAAGTCGGCAATGGATTTGGGCTATACTGTAAAAGTTGTGTGGGTAGTACGGACGGGTGCTAGGAGTAAATTAGAATGATAGTACTATCGAGTACATCTCTAAGATTACGCTACATTGAATACTGCGTTTAAGTATAGTGTTTTGCTTTGCGAAGTAAATCGTCGATGGATTTAAGTTTTACAGATCACGTTGTGAGGATTGAAAACTCGTGTGTCTGAGGTAATCTAGAGAGCATTGCTAAATTTAAGTTACATTGAAGGCTGGCAATGACTTTGCTGTGTATGTATAAAAATTAAATCGTTAATGGATGGCAATTATGTTGTTAAAATAGCAAAGATAGTAGGTTCGAGGGTTGGGATAAACAAGTAATTTCTTGGGCTTTAATTAAGAGAATTTCTTGTAATTAGACATAGGTTTTTAGTTAGTAATGAGGACTGATAATGTGCTTAGTAGTAAATAATGGTCGAGGAACATAATCTATGAGTTGTTAGATTTTTTATCTTTGGACATTTTTAACTTGTGTGGCGGGAAAGGCCTAGCTGGTCCAGTGCAGTTGGGCATAAAGGCATATTGGCTTTCTACTCATTTTATAATTACGAAAGTGTATTTGTTTCTTTGTCCTTATTAGATACAGTAACGAACTTGTTTTGTGGAATAGACTTAATTTTGCACTGGAGATTGCTTTTTCGTCCAAAAGTGTGTGGTTTTTGTGGTATAGTTGTTTTCTCATAGAGTTATGGATTTAATAGCCGTGTAATCGTTTACAATTAAAATGATTTCTTCTTTTATCGGCATGGCAACAACAACTCGCCTCCTTGTCTAAAATCTCTTACACTCTGTTAGAAAAGTTAATCTTAGAGATAATAAGATTAAGATCTAAACATCGCTAAGGTTGACAAAAGATTCTGTAAAACTGGTCAACCACTTTCTTGTTCGACTGTACTTACCTATAACTTTTTGTTGTCATATGTGTATTAAATTGTTTCTTTAATAAAATTATGGCTCGCTTTAGCAGTGAGGGAATATATCGTGTGGAAACCTGCATGTCTAAGAGTTGCTTGTTGTTGTCATGTATTGGACTATGGTTTTACACCTTCTCATACTGAAAAGATGTGCTCGGTAGTGGGACAATTCATAAACAGAGCTGATTTTATAGGGAGTCCATTTCACGCCGCAAACTTTCATTCCATTAATCTGTACATATCTTATACATACATAGTCTGTCACCTAATAATAATACCCATTGCATTGATACTATTAGAGTATTCAGGGCAGACGCCGTTTTTCATCCATAGTTACCAATATACCGGTCCACCAAACACCGATACCCATAGCCCATATATTAAAATCCATACGTAGAAATAGTCCTACTCCTGCTGCGGCTAGTTCTGCTGTAGGTGTCCACCTTTGATTAAAACTCTCGAAGGGCCTCTGCACGTTGGACCTATGTCTCCGTGTACCTAAGCCTCCCAAATGGCCAGGTATTTTCTAATATAATATCTTAGTAAATACCTGTGATATGAGAAAAATAATAATAATATCCTCCAGATCGAATTTCAGCCACGGCGACCAGTCTTAAGGGAGACTGGCCAACTACGCAGCAGGCGATATTATAGTGCACAAGTGTGTGCGCAAACACAAGTGCACTCTCTGTTCTCTAACTCTTAAGATCCGATGGGACGGTAATCCGACACGACCGGAGAGAGATCAGGCGCAGGACCAACGGCTTTACGTGCTTTCCAAGGTGTCTAACACCGCAAACTTCCTAACTCCGGGCTGCTATTGAGATTTCTTAACTGGAAAACCCAATAACTGTTTGTTACCCGACCCGAGATTCAAACCCGAGACCTCATGCACAGCAGTCGCATTCACTACCGCTGCGCCACAAAGGCACCTGTATCCCCGAAGACGGGTATACAGGGTTTTATTACACCCACATCTCGCCACGTTGTAAGTCCCACGTTACCTTTCAGACCCACCGTACACCTGGCCATAGGGGACAAGACTAATACCGTATATCAGGCACACCTTCAATTTCCGTACTCCTTCTAAGATATTTTTGTCAGATGACCCTTTTTGTTATTGGGAGAATGCTGAGATGCATACCCCTCCTCAGGTATTAGGGGTTATGTCTGTCTCACCCGGGAAAAGATATTAAGCTCCAGATCCTATCGACTAAACCTACCATGGTGTTTTCACACGGTCTATGGTAGAGGCGCAAGGACCGCTGGCGCAAAAAAATCTAACTTAACCTTACCTAACACTTCATCTAACCCGGGATACGAACCCGAGACCTAGGCTATCTCTGGCTGTCTCTCATTTTCACAGAATTTATTCTATTTAATGTTACATCATTCCTAATTAAATCCTTTTCTATTAATTCATTAACGCGTCATATATTCAAAATTAAAAAACAACAATAAAGTAGCACAGATAACTCAGTAATGAGCGTATAAAAGAGTTTGTTTTATATATCAATCGATTCGACTCGGGTGCCGACGATTAATCGATTTGACTCGATGCGGTGTGGTCTCGATAATCGTTAGAACACTATTGTCAAGTGAGAAGTATGTTTTTGTAGAGTTTTAGGGTACCGGTAGAAAATATTAATTTAAAGGGTTATCTTTCGGATTGTTCATTTAACAAAGTTATATGGTACAAAATGTTTACCCGCGGCTCCGCTCATGTAAATATAGGTAAGGTTAGGTTAGTAACAGCACTTTTTTCAGGATTAAAGGTACTGTCTATACTATAAATAAAGGTATGTCTTTTTCTGTTCCCTTGATAACGTGTATACGAAATTTCACGATGGTCGGTCGAGTAGTTAAGGCGTGAAAGCGTAAAATACGTATATTTACGTATTAGTTGCTTATATTTGGTTGCTTATCATCCAGCGGGCTATATAATTGTAAATCAATAATATATAATTTAAAAAAATACCATACGGAACCATTTTTTTAGAGACACGCTGCTATATCCGATTGTATTGAACCACAAACAAAAAAGGTTGAAAATTAAAGGTTTCATTAAACGTAACTATTTGTTCTAATGAACCGTTGATTAGTATGTTATTGAAATATATAGGTATGTGTTGGCAATTAATATATATATATATAACTGTATATTTTTTATTGCCGGATTATATAAATTGAATTTATATTGTAAGTATTATTTGAAATGGTCAGACAAATAAAGAGTAAAGAAAGAGGTATCGTTAGCTTTTTGTGAAATATGTTTTTATATTACCAAAACAGTTTGGTAAATTATCCTACTAATTTAAATATAAATAGGCAAAAATAAAATAGTTCAGTATATTTTCCTTTATCTTTCTTCACTGTTTGTCAACCGATTTGCCTTTTAATTTTTTTGTTTAGTATTTATTAACGACCGTCAGTGTTATAAATTAAAAAAAATTGTAGTTAAAAACAATTCAGTACCTTTTTCTCCTCTGCTTCTCAACCGATGTTTTTTGTTTTTTGGATTAGTAGTAGCAGTTTTAGATGAACAAATGTAGAACAGTATAAAAAATGTAAATATGTAGGTGACATGTTAATTTATACGATTTATGTTTTCCTCAGATCTGGAATAATGATAATGGTTGAATTTTGACCATTGGGCGAACACTAGTAAACGATCTCGCACGAATGTCTAATCTGGCCTGAGCCGTGACCGAATTTCAGTCTGGAGGACATCTTTATTTTTATTCGATCATAGGCTAACTTAACCACACAACTTACCATCAAATAACTTTGGCCGTCAGCCGTAGGTAAGTATTTTGATTAAAGACTTAGCGTATTGAAGCCAGCTGAAACCTACAACCATTGCCCCTTTCAATCAGCTCATATATACATTACATTCTTAAAAGCTTAAACTTTAACACGAAATAAAACCACATTCATGCAAAAAAATATGTTGATTTTACTCGTATTTTGACAGCCCGCCATTTAAACGACAAGTAAAATCGGCACAGGCAACGGTCACGGTGCCATACAGCCTCATTAACCGCACATTAATCTCAGGAATCACTTAACGAGCCTCCAGGATTAGCTTCCTTGGCCGAAAATGTAATAAAAAAGTTTTGCAGGTCGTTAGCGAAACGCGGCAACCCTTTTGTGTGTAAAAATTAAATATTGTTAAGGTTAGGTTATACTGACAGCGGATTAGATTTTACGCATTATAATATCAGCTCTGTTTAGCTTTTAAACCCTGGAGGCTTCGTTCCTGTAATTTCAATTGGGCCGCATTTCGGGTTATACTATCCTACGGGTTAATCCATGATTGTTCAGTCTGTGAGTTAAGTTTCTTTTAAATCAGTTCTATGGTTACTATATCATGATAATAATTTAATAATTGACTGAGTAACAATAATTTTAACATCTCTATAAAAGTAACTGTTTTTAAGACTATTCTCGCTCTAATAGAAATTTCTATCAAAGTCAAAGTCAAAGTCAAAAATAATTTATTCACTTAGGTCACAAAGTAACACTTATGAACGTCAAATGGGTTAGTGAGTTTATTATATTTACTGAATTTACATTTATGTTAGTTGCAAGGTTCAGGCAAAAGGTTGAGCCTATGAGAAGATACCTGCAAGAAACTCAAGGCCACTCTTTTAAATCGCCATCAACTTATAATTTCAGTATTTTACAACTCATTTATGTACCAGGTGTTGCAGTCATTATGCCATATGTCACTGTCCATATAAAACTAAATTCTAAAATAAAGAAAAGTTGGTAATATTATGTAAAAAGCATTTGAGATTTGAAATCATATTTATCAGTACGTAGCCATTTGTAATAGACAATAGTATGGCATGAGGACGCATACACTTACACTTTGTGACATGAAAAGGTAGTTCGTGACTAAATGTAGTTAAAACAAAATTTACGTTATTACTTATAAAGTTTGTTTAAAAGAAAAGAAAGATACTTTAACACCACCAAATAAACACGAAGTACCTTCACATAACTAAATTGACTTATATAATACATACATTGTTTGAATCCTGTATGAAACAAGCAACTAGTTCCATGAGTTTTTATCATTTAAGTAATCATTGATTGAATAATAGCCCTTCCGGATAAGCTGACTTTTAACAGCACTTTTAAATTTTAGTAAAGGTAAATTTATAATATCAATCGGTAGTTTATTAAAAAAGCGTATACTGAGTCCCGCAAATGAATTGTGAACTTTATGTAAACGATGATACGGACCTACCAACTTATGCTTATTTCTAGTGTTTAAGTTGTGAATATCACTATTCTTATTATATAAGTGAATATTATGTTTTATAAACATAATATTCGTAAATATATATTGCGACGCAACAGTAAGTATACCAATTTCTTTAAAACGCTCTTTCAGGGAAACTCGTGGGCCTAAATTATAAATGCTACGTACTGCACGCTTTTGAAGAATGAAAATTGTTTCAATATCAGCTGCCTTACCCCACAATAGTATGCCATAGGACATAACGCTGTGAAAATAACTAAAATATACTAGTCTCGCAGTATCTATATCAGTAAGCTGTCTTACTTTCCTAACCGCGAATGCTGCTGAACTAAGTCTCCCTGCAAGACACGATATTTGAGCGCCCCACTGAACTTTATCATCTAAAGTAATGCCTAAGAAAACTGTGGATTGTACAAATGTTACTGTTTCATTATTTAAATTAACGTTTATGCTAGGACTCTTTATATTAGGCAATGTAAACTTAATACATTTTGTTTTTTTTGAATTGAGTAGTAAATTATTCGCCGTGAACCAGTCCAGGACTTGCGCGAGTGAAGAATTAACACCCTGTAAATTTGGTGTCTTACGGTCTACTTTAAAAATAAGTGATGTGTCATCAGCAAATAATACAATGTCGCACAAATTCTGTACGAAGAACGGCAAATCATTCACGTACGCTAGAAACAGAAAGGGTCCTAAAATTGAGCCCTGTGGCACGCCCATTGCGACTGGTAATCCAGAAGATCTACTTCCGTTGATTTCAACGTGTTGTAATCTATCGCTTAGGTAAGAACTAACGAGGTCGAGTGCAGCATTTCGAATTCCATAATGCCTGAGCTTTCGCAATAACGTTTGATGTTCAACGCAGTCAAAGGCTTTTGAGAGATCACAGAATACGCCAATGGCATCTTGCGAATTTTCCCAAGCAGCAAAAATATGTTTTAAAAGTGTAACACCCGCATCTATTGTAGATCGACCCTTTCTAAAACCATATTGTTGAGTATGAAATAAGTTGTTTACGTTAAAGTGGCTCTCTAATTGCTGTAATATAATTTTCTCAAATATTTTACTTATAGCAGGTAATATAGAAATCGGTCTGAAATTACATGGATCACTTTTACATCCATTTTTAAATAATGGTATTATTTTGCTACATTTCATTAAATTTGGAAAAATGCCCACATCAATGCATCCGTTGAATATTGCAGCTAGGTGTGGCGCTACGTTATCAATAATACTTGTAATTAATTTCATAGAAATACCCCACAAGTCAGCTGATTTTTTTGAATTAAGTGACTTTAATACTTTAATTATGTCATGCGGATGTACATATTTAAAACTAAACAGGACTTTACACTCCACCACGCTATCCCTAACCAAGGATTCTGCTTTTACTGGGCAAGACCTTAAGGAACTAGTTGTATTAACAGGTATCTTTGCAAAGTAGTTATTAAATGTTTCAGCTACTTGCAAGTTATTTGAAATTATCTTATTATTTACATTAAGTTTAATAGTATTATCAAGCTGCTTGGTGCGTCCAGTTTCATTATTAATAATATTCCAAGTAGCTTTAATTTTATCGTCGGCATTTCGAATTTTGTTTTTTAAATAAAGGGACTTGGCTGTAGCACAAGCCTTTTTAAATAATTTTGAATAATTTCTAACATATTTAATAAAATTTGGATCAAAATTATATTTTTTTATTCCATATAATTCATATAACTTAGCTCTACTTGTATATATCCCAGGTGTTGCCCAATCACAAAACTTAACTTTTAATTTTTTGTAAAATGTCTTCATTTTAAAAATTTTGTTATATTCCAGTGTAATGACGTTAAGCAAAGACTCGTATAGTTCGTCTGGACTATTGCAATCTAGGTCCATATTGACAACCTTGGGATTAATGTTATTCTTAAATTCCTTTATGCGATTAGATGTCATTGGTCTACATGTGATGATAGTTTCTTTTTTAATTGTATTTATAGGAAATACAACCTTTTGCCCACAGTGGTCGGATGTCAAATCACTCAATATGGCCCTATTTAGAAATTGGCATTCGCAAAATATATTGTCTAAGCACGTAGCAGAGTGTGATGTAATTCTGGTTGGTTCGAAAAATAAATTATTTAAATTAAATGATCTAAATAAACTAATAAGTCTTACAGAAAGAACTGATCGCTGAAGTAAATCAATATTAAAATCACCACATACTACTATATGCCTATTACCATAACTTAAGCGTTTTAAAATATCCTCCATTACTGTTTCGAATACACTAAAGTCACTCTGCGGTGGTCGGTACACGCAAAGTATGACATGTTGCTCCAGCTCCACACAAGATAATTCAACAGTGCGCTCGATAGAAAGATTTACTATATCATTTCTTTCCTTAAATTTAAGATTATTACATACATATATTAGAGAGCCACCATGTATAGAATTCCTTCTTACAAACGCACTTACAACGGTATAATGTTCATTATTAAATATTAGTTGACTACTTCTTAACCAATGTTCTGTTAAGCAACATATTTGGATGTCATGTTCTTTAAAAAATAAATCTAATTCTAACTCCTTGCCGGATAGACCCTGAATATTCTGGTGAATAAGTCTAATACTATGTGACGGCCTATCCTTTGTCTCATCTAATAGTTTAAACTAATAGAAGTATCAATATAGGAATTAGTAGTAATATTACTACTATGATCTAAAATCTTCACTACCGTACTGGTACCTGTGTCTCTAAATAATAATATATTAAATGCTAATAACTTAGCAAGTTGTTTTTTATAAAAATATGAAAGATACATTGTATCTTTAGTCAATAAAAATCTACTAATAAACTTATTAGTGTCAAAGAATTTTGTATAATTTATATCACAGGGAACTTAACAAATATTTAAACAATGGACACAAACACACCAAGACTCGGAACAACCATTTTTGGATCACACAAGTTTTGGTCCCGTGTGGGATTTAAACAGTGGCAGTGACGAGTTGCAGTAATTGTATACATGACATGTGACAAGACTGTGAACGGTGTTTATTGACGTTAACGCGTGCGTTATGGTCTGGACTTAATAACCACGTTAGGCAGTTTTTCCTTGACCATAAAAACATTAGGCGCTACGTCTCGTGATATGATTAAGTCCGCTTTTCCCGCTATCAGTCGAACATACCGCATAAGTAATAAATATCGCTGAACACGTTAAATATTGAGGCGGTGGTCGATCCGACCGACTAACCCTTTGTCGCCGATCGCCAGTGAATGGGTGAAAAATGACCCCGAGCCAAATATTAATAAGTGATTCTATTCAGTGGCGCGTCGATGTAAAGTTTAACATTTCAACGACAATTTGTTATCTGGCAACCCTGCCGATGTGCGGATAAATGAGCGCGTTTTGAATTTATGAGGAAATTACGGGTTTTGAATTTGGAATGTGATATGTTTTTTTATTTTATGATATTTTAAGTACCTATATGATGCCACCTACTCAAATTATCACGCTGGCAGCCATGTAGGAAGTCTTACGTAAAAGCGCGTTTCAGATAAATATAACAAAGTAAGTATACTTTATGTATATTCATAAAGTAGAATATATTTCATTTACAAGAATGTGATGATTTACAGGTGTCATAATATTTTGGTACGGCATATTTTGCCCATATTGGAATGTATCTATTAAATATTGCGTACAAACAGGCGAGTTTGTTACCAGCTATCAAATATTATAAAGAGAGATGTAATTTATTGATCCGCGAATCAAAACTAGGACTGTAAATTTGTAAGTGTTTACCATTGGTCAAACGAGGCAGGCAGATATAATATAACATGAAAGTAATACATAATGTATTGAGAAATAAACAGTGTCTCAAATTGCATATGGTAGCCATGCGCGGGAGCGCAAATTGCGCAGGTAGCGCATGCGCACGCGCAAGCGCGACACACTTCGTTATTGGATTTGCGCGCCAACGCCGCACTCCAAATTTGAATTATTGCCCGTTACGTTCCACGTACGACATTCGGCCCTTTTCGGTGTCTCGTTTGAATGTTGTTACGATTTAAATATGGGTTTAGTTTGTTAAGATTATTTTATTATGTTGACAATATTTTTGTCGGTATTTGATTATGGCAAGGTTTATGGTAGACGGTACAGTCAGCGACACAAGTAACTGAACACTAAATAAGACTAGAAAATTATTTTATGAATTAAAAATCCAAAAAATCTTCTGTATTCTTGAACTGTGATTATATCAACTACGTTTTTAACTATTACTTTAAATAAAAACTGACACGGCATAATTTCCAACGATAGAAGATATCGAAATCTCGCTAGTATGTGTTGTTACTATGGCATGTTTGCGCCCGGTGAGATTACCCCGAGTAGGGTAAAATGTTGAATTTTCAATAAGAAGATTTTCGGAATATAGAGTCCTTGAAATCTACCCAATACATGGCTTAAGGTGCTACGTATTGTATGAGACATAAACAGAGAAAGTCTTTGTTCTTTGTTTGTCTTTCTCCAGGGTTCAGAGTATGTTTGTTACTTTAATAGTATATAAATACATAGTCTCACGTCTTTATCTTTGAAAGGGTGGGAGATGAATCATACGTCCATATTTCGCCAGTTGAGATATTTGGTCGCATATTATATGGGGCGAGCCTGCTGGCAGTAACCGGACATACATAGATATTCTCCAAGAATTTCTTGACAGAAAACCTAGTAATACCTTGCCCAACCCGGGAATCAAAAGACAGAAGTCGCATACACTAACGTGGCACCGCGGACCAGCTCATAAAAATAGGTACTGTTGATTGTAGATTTGCTTTCGCATTTGTCAAACATTACCTTTTTTTTATACGGCTAAGGTAGCAAACATGCATACCCACCTGATGGTAAGTGATCACCGTAGCCTATTGACGCCTGCTATACCAGAGGCATTACTTGCGCGTTGTCGACTCTATAGGAAAGGAGGAAGTGGGAAGGAGAAGGAGCGGTGATTGGGTCTCCGATACTCTCACTCACCGAGCGAAACACAACAGTAGGAATACTGTTATTTCACGTCGATATGAGTTTTATTTCTATTTTCATATTAAGATGTCTTATGACTTTTATTATAATTCTGTGTTAGGTTAAGTTAGAAACAGTACTTTTTCTGGATAAAAAGGTACCCTATGTCCTTTTCTGTTCTTCTGACAACGTATATGCGAAATTCCATGATGATCGTGAGGCGTGAAAGCATACAAAAATATAAAACAAACTCGTTTATAATATTTGTTAAAAAAAATATTAGGTAAAATAAGCATCTGATTTAAATCATTAGTCAATCATTAGCTATTGATATAACATATCCTTGTCACTATCCTCGTCAAGCAAAAATAATAATAACAACGATTTAAAAACAATAACTACACCCTATCAAAACTAAATCGGTAAATAAAGAGAATTACTCACGTATTCCATTTAAAACGTTATTAAACAACATGTAAAATACTAATATTAAACAATATCATTTACCTACAAACTAATAAGCATTCGAATTCACTTGTGTTTTCCCGTAGGTAACTTATTTTCATTATTTTGTCGACACAATGGTGCCAATTCTGTTGTCACAAAATTCTCTAATCTTCGCTAAAAATCTCTAAAATTTAGTTTAGTCCTGTCAAACGACATTTCGTATTCTGAAATCGCTAAAAGTGACAGGACTAAAATAAATTTTAGAGATTTTTAGCTAAGATTAGAGAATTTTGTGACAACAGAATTGGCACCAATGTTTTGCGTTAGGTTCTAACAGCGAGCAAGGTTGTATTTTAAATTATTTTTGAGAAAGACTCCTATAGTATAAATTGCTAATAAATGACTTAGTAACAATTAATCTTTATTAAATATGTAATATCTTAAAAATATACATATTTATATTTAGAATTAAAAATATGTTTTCTTTTCTTTCTATCTTAACAAATGTAAACTTTTTTTAGGACTTTTACTCAAAGAACTATTATTTTACCACGGGAGACTTTACAAACATTCAAACAACGGACACAAAGAACATGCAGACTCGGTACAACAGTTGTGTATCACACAAAGTTTTGTCCCGTGTGGGATTTGAACCCCTCAGCGTATGGAGAACGAAAGAACACAGGCCCATGTGTTTTTAAACTGCAGAAGCGTGAGCAATCAACGACCAAAGCTTTTAAGCACTCCAGCAACGATGAAGACAGCTCTGAGCAACATCGATCACCTACTGTTCTTCTGGGCAATGTTTAGGTAGGGTGAATAACCAACTTCGCGTCGAATATTTACGTATAACTAGCGGTCGCCAAGTGGTCAAAATTCATCCATAATTGATTTAAATTAAAGTTTGAATGTTATTATATATACGCGATGTTGCAATAGGTACTTAAGGTATATAACCATAGCTACAAAGAATTGTACGACATCACCCGAACCATGTCGAAATACTACGAACGCGATTCGACTGCGTGTGTCAAATGCATGATTGTATGCGTGTAGTGTTTAGTTATTAATTTAATGTATTTCTAATGCATATTTTATATAAATATTAGGATTCGCCACTCCTTCTCCATATAAACTTTAACTGTGCCAAATTTCATACTCCTCTATCCGCGCAATTTTCATAAAAAGGGGTACGAAGTTTTTACTTCACGTATTAATATATAGATAACCCAGTGGCGATGCTCAGTTCTGCAACATAAGCTTAACTACCTGAATATATGCTTGGCCTAGTAGAAAAAAAAAAAAAAAAAAGTATATAGTAAAAATAATAAACCTGTAGAAATAGAAGCTTGTTGCTGTATAAATCAGTGGTAGAAGTTAGGTGATTAAGATATATGTTTGTTAGAAATTTTAATTTAATATTTTAAATGAATGTTTTAATGTGCTGTATATTCATTTTATTATATTTTTCTCTGGATTATATACTACTAATTAATTTATATCAATATGTAATTTCAATAATTTGCATGTATTTATTTAAAATTGTATTAATGTAATTACATACTTAAATTTTGCACGCCACATATGGCACAATATGCAGTACAAATTAAAAAATTACCACCTGCATATCTGAACCATATTCTAGCAAATAAAGATTAATATTATTATTACAGAACTAAGTTTGGAAGGCAAAACGAGCCATAGCGAAAGTTTCCTGTCGAGTAATGCACCACGCGGGCTGACTTCACGCATTTTGAGATCATTATGTACTTTCAGATATGCAGGTTTCACAGAATGATTTACTCCATCGTCAAGGTAAGTGATAGACCATCAATAATCTATTAGATATTTTTATTAAGGAATTCTCAATGACCCACGTGTAGTCTGAGGAACCTTAGAACCATATCTAGACACAATAGAAAATGAACATTGTGGTGTAATATCACGTTATTCGAATGATTTACGAACTAAAACAGTACTTTAAAAGTTAGAAACACAATACCTACACCTTTCATTTAAACATAGGTACCTAATTGTGCCGAATTTAGTCTTAGTCGCGACGTTTACCTCAGTTAACGTAATTTCCCATTAATTTCCTACAATAACGTTGTTTTGCAGCGGTTATGTGGTCACCATTATTATATATATGAGCTGATAACATACGCACTTCCCGGAATTAAAAACAACATACCTAAAAATAGCTGTTCTAAAATTTTTGTTTTATTACTCACACGTGTATGTTATTTTACAAAATACAGTTTTATGAACCTTGTCCACAATTTAGCAGCCGTGTGCTTCAAGCAGCGATAGCTCAGTGGGGAGACCAAAAGACTGCAATGCAGAGGGTCTCGGGTTCGAACCCACGTCGCGCACCTCTGACTTTCGGAAGTTATATTACTTTTCGAAATTATGTGCGTATTGATTGACAATTATCGCCTGCTCCGTGCCTCGGAGAGCACGTTAAGCCGTCGATTTCGGCTGCCATGAACATCTATGGCAGTCGTTATTGGGAATTCAGTACGCCTATAATATCCTAACACTGGTCTAGCCTTAGGATATCGTTAGCCTTCTGGTTGCGGAGGTCAGGTGGCAGCCGCTCCGTGTAAAAACTGATATCCAGTTAAATCCGGTTAGACCAGCAAAGCCGACCTCAAGTGACTTGGGAATAATAAAGGCTAGAGAGAAGAAGATTGAGTTAACGACTATGATATGAGTACTATGACTGCATGGATGACGTAATAATTGTTTAAGTGATTGTTCCGCCGCGCGCCGCTGCTACTGCGCCGACTGTAGTGGGTTCGATCTCCATACAGGGCAAAGAATTATGTGATACACAAATATTTGTTTTGATTCGGTGTGACAAAGAATTGTGTTCGTGTACTTAAATGTTTATAATTCTTTCACGACACAGGAAATATACCAAGCGCAGGAGTTTTGCCGCAATAAACGGGCAGAAAAATCCATACTAATATTGTGATTTTGCCCCACTGTGAGGCACAGGCCTCTACTCTGTAGGAGGAGGGTTAGACACCAAGCTGCTGCAGTGCGTGTTGGCAGACTTTACGTCTTCGAGAACATTATGGAAAACTCTTAATCATGCAGGCTTCCTTTCCTAGGTTTGACTACACTGTAAAAGAGTACTATAATGAACTATTTTATTCACACATAACTTCGTAAAATCAGAAGTGCGTACAAATCATAGGTATGCATATTTGCCAGTTATTATTTTGTGTCTACTGTACTCCAGAATCTATGTTGCTACTGGGATCTAGGTACCTTACAAAACAGTAACACTCTATGCAACCTAGGAATCGAACCCAAAGGTTACTTTTCCCAATGTAGGAATTAAAAAGACCACCAAAGACCAGCACTAAATGTAAGCGCAAATATACTACAGCAAGCACCAAACCGAAGCAAAGTCCACCAAAAACCATAATTCAATCTAGATAAACGCCAAAATGTACCAAACATCAAAGTCCCGGCATTAACAAGAAATCGTTACCTTATGTTTCCAACATTATGTGCATATGACCGCAGGATGTGACCCGATCGCCACGGTTCATTAGTGCGGTGTTATTGACTTATGAGCGCCGAACGTCGGGGGCGTTGGATCTGACCCGTGACATCCCGGCGCCAATGTTTTTTCTCGTCTATATTTTAATTGTTACGAGAAATGACTTATTTCGGCGGTGTCATGGCCGTTTTGGTAATTTTTGTTACTAATTAATGTGTACGTAATATTGATTGTAATTTAAACTACACAATAGAGCTTTACATTTAGGTATAGACAGTCGTTGTCGATTAGACGTTTTTAAAAGACAACTACTGCACTAGTAATGAGTCCCATGTCGCGGAGTTCTTTATAAAAATTCAAACAACAGTTAATAAGAACACACCAAATCGGAAAAAGCATTGGTGGATCACATATTATTTTACACCGCATGGGAGCCGAACCTATATTACTCGGCGTACTGGCGAGGTGATTACATAAACTACTACAGTATTCAAGCAGTCACCATTACATTTATGAGCCGGGATCCCTAAAATATAGCCCTAAATACTCGAATACGCCTCAAGTTAGCGAAAAGTAGGTTTTATACAAGTCCACTTACATTTATTGGTAGATATGTGACAAGTAGGCAGCGATAGCCTAGTAGGAGATCATTCGACTGGCACGCAGAGGTCTCGAGTTCGATCTTGGGGTGCGCATCTCTGAATTTTCTTTCTTTTATTTCTTTTTTATTTTCTCCACACTCCGCCTGATGGTAAGCAGTCGTGTGGTCTAAGAGCAGTGGCCTCCACACAGTCCACATAGCAGCCGAGGCGATATTGAGGTCTCTACTTTGACGTCCTAAGAAGGTGCTTTTTCACGCCCCGCTTAAAGGACCTAGGATTGAAGGAAGAAGGAAACAGAAACTGCCTTGGCAGAAATTTCCATGCCTTGACTTTTACTTCTACTTGAAGTTATGTGCGTATTAAATTGTTAATTATCGCTCGCTTTAACGGTGAAGGAAAACATCGTGAGGAAACCTGCATGTCTGAGAGTTCTCCATAATGTTCTCGAAAATATGTGAAGTATACCAACCAGCACTGGACCAGTATTGTGGACTATGACCTAACCCCTTTCACACTGAGAAGAGGCCCGTGCCCAGCAGTGGGACAGTTTAATGGCTGATATTATTATGTGTCTATATACGCATAAAAGCTTCAAGGTAATTAGTCAGTGTTTTAATACTCTATAGGTTTATTGCCTAAAAGGTAAAATGCTAATTAAAATATCCGCTGTTTAAAATAACGTGCGTTTTCAACGTGACTAAAAGATTAGATTAAAATGGCAATTTACAGCGTTTTATAATTAGTAATCGGGATATACATGAACAAATAGAGATTTGATTGTAATAATAAGCATATTATTTACCTTAAATCTCATTGGATATTTTACCTGTGTTAGATAAACGTGTTTTATCATATATGATATCATTTAAAATTTTAATTAAACAGCTATTTTCATATAGTCACGTTGTTGGTAATGTGAAATTACATGCTGATGCTTCAATTGTTTTTTTTTACTTTAACAAATATTTCCTGTGTCGCGGGGGACTTGGGGGACAAACATTCAAATAACGGACAAAAAGAACAACTAGACTCGGCACAACCATTAGTAGACCACACAAATTTTTGTCCCGTCTGGGATTCGAACCCACAACACTCGGCGAGGTGATAGTGACGAGGCAGCCACTTAAACCAATAAGCTATTAGTACAATCGCAATTGTATGATTACTAGCTAGAATTTGGAACTGATAAGTGTCCTACACATCAGTTTAGATTAAGGAGTAACGTGTATTAAAAAATACATTAACTAACCATAAAAAATATGGGTTATTTATGTATTATATATTATTATGGCAATTTCTAATTAAGAATATAATGTCCTACAGACTAAGCTTCAGTCATGGCGGCTTTCTTAACGAAGGCTAGCCATCAGCACAGAAGATATTATAATGCACAAGTGTGTGCTCAAACACAAGTGCACTCTACTCGCTAACTCCCATAGTCCGATAGGATGGCAATTTGGTTTGGAAAGAGATCAACCTCTGTGTTTGATCTCTCTTTTTACATACAGTTTACGTGTAATCAAAGGCTGCTAATTTCAAAACTCCAGGCTTCTATTGAGAATTCCTTGGTAAAAAAATCTTAATGCCACTATCTAGGTCTAGCCTTTCCGTCCTTTTTTATAAATTTACTGCCCACTCTAATTGTTTTAATATTTTTTGCACAGTTCTAATGTCAATCTTTTAGTTCAATTTGGTACTTTCTAATAAAGTAGCCACGCGTTTAAAAGGCAGGCACCTTTTCTCCTGAGAGATTTAAATCTCGAACGGCCTTTTTTCCATAATCAATTGTTTTCTACGTAATACTTTCTTAATTAAACATTTTAAAATTGGTTTTAAAAGGCTTTCTTACATTTATATACGTTTTAAGCAATGATAACAGTACAGTTAAAATATTTTTTTTATTGAAAATAGTTACGACGGATGTTATTTTTTGTGTATTTTTATTATGAATTAGGCAAAGGTGTCAAACTACGAGGACGGGTGATTAGCGACGAAACACATTTCAATAATTAGAGTTTTAGGACCCCAAAATATTTTTTATAATCTATGCCATGGTTTTAATTTATTGCTCTGGATTTATTTAAATTAGTTTTGGTTTTAAAATGTAATAAATCGATTTTAATGATGTGTAAAATGGTCACATTTCAAAACGGATAAATTTTTATTTTACACTACATTATGTGACTGCCTCAGTGGCGCAGCGGTAGTGAATGCGACTGATGCTACGTGAGGTTTCAGGTTCGGTTCTGGCAAGTGGCAAGCAACGTGTCATTGGAATTTTTGTCACAAATTTATTAGTAGGAGATTGGAGTCTGGAGCCGGGTGTCTACGCGACACTACTAAGTACACTAGGTATTGATTATCATTAAACAATGGACATAAAAGTCGCCTAGACCCCCGGCACAACTATTTGTGATCCACACAGATTTTTGTCTCGTATGGAGATCAAACCTACAATACACGGCTCATTGGCATTGGTGACACGACCACTGCATTATCCATACAGTCGAAGATTACACAAGTTCAATACACCTACCTTTTTATAATATTACTTCAATATAATTTAAAAAGGAAGAAAGAGTTACTCTGAAATATATCCGTAAATTATAAACCAGTACGGAAGTAACAGAACAATATAATGCAGGTAACATAAAGCTTGAAAACCTCTGGCCGCCTGAGATCCAAATAATAAAGTAACCTGGCTCAACGGTAGCACAATGCCTGATGCTCTATAAACTATAAAATATTGTCACAGAGTAGGTACGGTATACGTGAAGTCAGCAGATAAAAAATATAAAAGAGCATCTATATTCTTTTATGTTTAAATAATTTTTCCCGCGGTTCTCGCTCGTAAAGCGTAACAAACATACTCGCATTCGCATTTATAATATTAATGAGCAGCGATAGCTCAGTGGGGCGACCAACAGACTGCAATGCAGAGGGTCGTGGGTTCACACCCACGTCGCGCACCTCTGACTTTTGAAAGTTATATGACTTTTCGAAATTATGTGCGTATTGATTGACAATTATCGCCTGCTCCGTGCCTTGGAGAGCACATTAAGCCGTCGGTCCCGACTGCCATGAACATCTATGGCAGTCGTTATTAGGGAAGTCGACACAAAATATCCCACTGGGTCGAAGTGTCGCCGGTCTGACTGGTCCCCACACAAGATAAGATAAGATATAACATTAATTAGGATTTAAATAAGTTTACACTTTCCCGAAGTTTCGGTTGCTTTTCAGCAGCCATATTTATATTTGTGAATATTGTAAAAAGTATGGCTATGAGGAAGAAAGTATAATAATACATTTAATCAAAATAGTAACGTTTATGTGCTATTATAAATAATGAGCAGCTAATGATAAGCGTAATGTGTTCTCTTTCCTGTTGTTTTGTTGTACCCATTGTAATTAATACAGAGCATGGATGCCTAAATAAGTGACGTAATTAAAAATACCGGTAAAACATAACGAATATATAATATATTAAATGCTGTTTTTTAAATGTTTAATTCAATTTTAAGTTTATAGTACAGAAACCTCCTCGCCAAGCTATACAGGTTATTGGCGAGATAAGCTTGTTAACAATTATAATTATTTCTTAATTTTTTGTTTTTACGACCTCGATGGCGTAGTGGTTAGTGTAACTGACTGCCACTACTGAGGTCGCGGGTTCGATTCCCGCACAAGTCAAACATTTGTGTGCATAAACACGGATGTTTATTTTGGTCTGGGTGTTTAGTAGTGTGTAAAGTATATAGGTGTGTTTATCCATTGTCTATTACCCATAGTACAAGCTCTGGTTAGTTTGGGCTAGATGGTGTTGTGTGTATATGATAGAATATTATTATTATTTTAAATCTGCCGTATGCCGCAGTAGCTTTGGGCTGAAATCAGCACAGATTGGATCTCAGATGGTGCTAAGCGGCAACGTGGTGGACCAAAGCGTCGATGGACGAATTAATTAGCTACAGGAGAGATTGGTGCAAACTAGCGCATAATAGGGTTATGTGGCAAAGCAAGAGGGAGGCCTTTGCCCTGCAGTCGAACAATACATAGGTACTGAAAATAAATAATTATAAATCTATATATTAAAACGTGAAGCAAAATCTTTGTACCCCTTTTTACGAAAATTGCGCGGACGGAGAAGTATGCAATTTGGCACAGTTCAAGTTTATATGGAGAAGGAGGGGTGAATCCTAATATTTTTATAAAATATGCATTAGAAATACATTAAATTAATGAAAAAACACTACACGCACACAACCATGCATTTGACACACGCAGTCGAATCGCGTTCGTAGTATTTCGACATTGTTCGTCTGACGTCGTACAATTCTTTGTAACTATAGTTACCTATACCTTATTTATATGTAATAGAGAAAAACAGAAAACAAAGTAGCAAGCTTAGGAATTTTGGTATATTAAATCTATAAAACTAAATACTATGCAAGCGCTTCTTTTAGCACATTATGTGCTATGTAAAAGCACTAACACAAATGCGAATCCTATGGATCGACTGCACCGCGGGAATAGACCTATAGCATAAACTCGCTATAATGCTTATCTATGTTTAGTTTAGTCTGTTATATTTCTGAAAGGGTAGTCATAAGGGTAGGTATTACACGCAGATTTCACTAGTTGTGGTTGTGGTTTTGCGTCCTACGCAATTGGGGCGAACCTGCCCGGCCATTGATCCAGACTCCGTACTGCAACAGTGCTGTGCTACAACTGTGAATTTTCAATAGAAATTCCTTATAAACATTTTTGGTTTATTTTCGCTGGTTATAGAACATTGCCGGTTTTTGGATTATTATCAAGTAAATAAATTAGTATGGAAATAGAATCACTTTAATGAATGCAGATATATTATTCTTCTTCTTCTTCTTATCGCGTGGTACAGATTGGCCACTACAATCTGTTGTCAAGAGTCGATCAAGCCAGTTCAAGTAGGCCTCTGACATGGCTTAACGACTGCTGTCAATTTGGCAACAACCGGGACCGACTTTTTACGTGCCCTCCGAAGCACGGAGACGCTCAGACGAAATACCAGTTAGCGGTCATCCATCTAAAGACTGACCGCACCCAACGTTGCTTAACCTCACTAATCGTGATTATTGTTTTAAACTTAGGCAAAAAAATACTAAATGAAGGAAAGATTTCTGATTACTTACTTACTCTTCTCCTAATTTGCTGTGCCCGACAGAGACAATAGTGATCTAATTATTTATAAGTCCACCATTGTAAAACATTATGGAATACAATAAACTATTGAGTTAAATCGTAACAGTATTGATTACTTGTTTCAACTGATAAGAAATACCTACGTAACATTATTATGTTTACCGGAATCTGGCGACTGTAAATTAATATTATTTTTATAGGTCTTGGCAAATCCTCACCTCTACCTGTCTGGAATACGGTACAGAATGGATGATAGTACTAGATATTAGATCTGGGTTTGATGCCTGCACAGAATAAAACATTGTCCAAACTATTTAAATGGTGTTCTGGGTTTTATTTGCGTCCGTTGTTGATACTTTTCTGCATTCCCTATGCATTGGCACTTCGATAGCGTTAGACTGTGAAACATAGGTAAAAGAAATTGCATTAAAAGTATTGAAAGATTGTTGTTTGAAAATACTATATTTTGACTAGCGGTCGCCTAGTGGTCACAATTCGACCAAAATTCCTAAGCTTGCTACTTTTTTTTCTGTATTTCTCTATTACATATAAATAAGATATAGGTAACTATAGTTACAAAGAATTGTACGACGCGCGACGTCAGATGAACAATGTCGAAATACTACGAACGCGATTAGACTGCGGGTGTCAAATGCATGGTTGTGTGCGTGTAATGTTTTTCATTAATTTAATGTATTTCTCACGCATATTTTATAAAAATATTAGGATTCGCCCCTCCTTCTCCTTATAAACTTTTACTGTGCCAAATTTGATACTCCTCCGTCCGTGAAATTTTCGTAAAGTGGGTATAAAGTTTTTGCTTCACGTATTAATATATAGATTATCATTAACACGTACGACTTTGAATTTTTTTGACACAATAAATAAGTCAATAAAATTACCTTTACCATTTATCGGTGGATACAAAGCTACCCTCTAAACAATATCATCGGACCCTCCACATTTTTTGTGGTCCATTCTTCCATATACTACACAACAGATGCGTACAAACATAAAAACTCTCACAATAACCCTAAGTGGAGTCCGTCACAAAATAATAAACTTTAACGACACCTTATTAACAATTTATTTGTTGCTACTCCCGAATTATTCTATAATTTATTACAAATAACGTTTTTACATGGATTCATGATTGTACTGCAATGGAAGCGGCATTAGACTGCATTGAAGGGTGCATGGTGTTGCACAAAAATACTTTGCATTCCAGCCTAAACAAAATTCTAAATTAAAAACGAGTAATGTGAAATGGAATGCAATTTATGTTCACATTTAAAGATTTTTATTTAGAAAAATACCATTTGCAATATTTATAACAGTGGGACTAAAATTCTGAATACATTTCCTTTAGAATATTGTCCTTCTGATGATTGTGCCGACGAAATTAATAAACATCGTAAATAATAAAACACTACTCTATTTACAATTATGCTAATCGTAACAGCCGTATCGTGCCCACAGCATAACATACCTAAGCCTCACCCAAAGATTACTGCTACTTACGCTGTACTGCTTTCAACCATGACTTCTGATAACTTTGACCAGATCATACTACCATTTAGCTTAGGCATCTTACAATATCTTATCCGTGGTCGCCACTAAAACCTTTCTTACCCATTGTACTAACGACGTGTGCCCACTTCTAACTCAGGCATTATAGCTTAATTGGAGAGGTTAACAAGAATAAAATATAATACTACTAATTTGTAGACAATTTGATAATAGTGAAATTTTAGTGGTTTATCTTTTGCATTAGTTGTTCTACAGATTTGTTGTATCTCTACGTTGTATTCAATTATGCTCACCTGTGCATAACCATGACACTCGTAAGGTAACATACCATATCTGTTATATTCAGAACTTCATGATTCTAACCACTAAACTGTTATATAACAAATATAACAATAATAACATTTCCGTGTACATTTGTTATAGGATTTGATTTTAATGATGCACCATTCACGTTTAATGCTGCCCATTCATGCATCCAACTTGTTTAATATATTGGGTAATTTTTAATGGGATTGCTTTAGATTTATTTGGATGTATAAATCGATATTATATTAAAAGTTAACGTTATAAACGGATCAAGTGGGAGTTGGACTCTTATACCAAAGGTTTCGTACACATAATGAAACGAGCCCGACTCGTTATTGTCTGGTATTTAATATTCGTTATTTTTGTTTGAAGTTTACTGTATAATAACTTTAAGTTTCAAGTAGACTTCATTATTTGATGTGACAGGTTGGGCCACTGTTTACCACGTTAGCTCAGTGCAAGTTGGCAGTCACATATCTACGAACATATGATATATAAGATATTTAATACGCACATAACTTCAGAAAGTCAAACGTGCCTACGGATCAAATTTAAGACCTCTACGTGGTAGTTCAACGGTCTCCCACTATTCTGTATAAATATTAAAAGTAGCACATTTTTTAAGGTTGTAACACAAGTGACCCCGTTTGCTACGGACCCCTAAAAATTGACAATGTATTGTAGTGTAGTACTGAAATGAAAAGACCACCAGTGAGAAATACTAAAATGTCTAGATATTCATTTTGTTGTGGCTAATCTTTATTTATTATCTATGTTATCACTTTAATAGTAATATTTATTATTTTTAACTGTAAAGCTAAGTTATTATCCAACTCTATTGTGATCTATGGATTTATAAAATTGTTTTAAATGTTATACTTAGTCTTATAAGTTTGCTCCTATGTCTGCGGCCAAACGTGAGGTCCACCATGAGGTTGGGCATAGTGTTACAAAATTTATCTGTTGGGATGTTTTTAGAAATATCATAGAATTTGAAAAATTACCTTTAGAGGATTCTACCATTACTTCGGATCTAAAACATAACTTGTGTAATGTGGATGTAGTTACACTATATACCTCTTCAGGGCTAAATACCGAGTCTACGTATGTGATTTATTAATTTCATTAATATATTTAAACACATTCCTGGTTTCTGACCTTTGGAAAGAGCTGAAGTAATAGGTATATGACAGCTAAGCCGGACATACAAAAAATATCTCTAGTTGACCTATATTTATACCTTCATGGTAGTTAAATGGTAACTTTACCGAGAACGACACTAAAGATGTACAGAACTATCAATTTCAATGAAAAGAAGCCGATCATAATATACTATAGCAATTCATATCTATTCTAAATTCAAGTTCATTGAAAAATATTCTATAAAGTAACATGTTGCAAATGCATTCTAAATATGACGTAAAATGACATCTAATTGTAATAAAATCTGTGTAAAATTATGAATGAACGATCCCAAGAGACACCCAACCCTTTAAACCTCAATGAATTTTACAAAATCATTATTCCGCTAAACGTTTTCAAACTACCTGCAATAATTTCACACCATACCACAGACAAGCCGACGCCGTAATCCAAATTTGAAATTCAACAGAAAATCCGTTAAAGGATTCGGTCATTCATTCAACAACTGTAAAATTCAAAATTGGAAACATAATTAATCATTAATTGTATCATTAGCCGTATCATATTTACTTTTGTGACGGAGCTATCACTTCATTTTCTCTCTCTTTAAGTCTCGTTTTAATGATTGATGATGGAGTTGTGATAAATGATGGGTAGGCGATGAAAAGGCTAGCAACCATGTGTTGCGCGTTGCTCTACGGACTTCAGATGTTTGGTCGTTCTATACAATTTTAGGCGGTCATTCATAACCCGTTATTAATGATTTGTAGATGATTCGATAATAGATTTTAAGAGTGGAGCTATTAGTAGACCTTAGCAACTGTTCATTATATTGAATATTGACAGGGGAGGTATTTTTTTGGATAGGTGGAGTTATGTTTTTATGGTGACATAGATGTACTTGTTGGTTTTTATCTAATTGGCAATAGTTTGAAGTCTGTGTCTATTTGAATTTTTACGTAAACTGGATAATCGTTTTTAAATAAAATTACGGTTTTTATCGCGGTTTATTAAAAAACACTTATATTACATAATATAATTTTAACTGCTCTTACTTATTTAATATTTTAGCAACCGTGGTCACAGCGAGACAGTGACCATGGCTGCTGAAACGAAACCGAAACGTCGAGGAAAGTGTAAATTTAAATAGTAATAGTTTAAATTTCGGTCTCCAACGGTGGACGTCCTTCGGCTGAGACGATGAAATTTCAATGTATGACATTCGAGTAAACGTACCTAAATATTACTTAACATCAATTGTACTGATAGGAACGTGCTTTAAGATGCTGTTAATGAGTTAACTGTTGTGGGTTTGATGGCCAGTTCAATTACGTTTCTTGTTTGTTAAAGACTCTGACATCTAGGTGTTCTAAGCGTGCCTTGTTTCAGCGGTTCTGAAATCCTAACTGACATTGGGATTAAACCTGGAAGTAGACATTTTAAAATGTTATTTTTAATACTAAATTATGCAATATTTGCGCGTGTAAAATTAAGAAATATAACTACAATACAATACCTGTTGTCTTTCATTTAAACAAATGTTATACATGGCAAATATAGCTTAATATTTTCATAATAATTCATTTTTCAATTACTGACTAACTGCGATAAAAGCCATGAGTATGAAGAAGTTAAATTTTAAAATAACAATACCTAGAACCCAGTACCTAACGATTGGCAGAGATGACTTCCTTTCTCCGCTAAACCGACAACGCAATCAAAAAATAAATTCTCGCATTAAATCTCGCTCAATTTATTCACGGCTATCGTTCCGAATCAAATTTCATCCCCCGGGATAAATCTGCAGCGGAAATTAAGAAAAAATCACATCGTCCCACCCGTGGGCATAAGGCAATATACGACAGTTTATGAGTTTATGACAAATGCATTAACGAATGAATGAGTGAACGATATTGGAGGGGAGCCATGTTTATTGTGCCATGACGTCGCGGAGCTAGTTAAGCTTTGGGAGTTAGGATGGTTTTATAAGAGAAGTATGAAAGCAATTATTTCTCTTTCAGAGTCACTTTTGTAAAGGTCTCCAGTTCGATCCCAAGGGTCTCGAGATTGATCCCAAGACGCGCATCGCTGACTTTTCGAAGTTATGTGCGTATTAAATAGTTAATTAACGCTTGCTTTAACGGTGAAGGAAAACATCGTGAGGAAGCCTGCATGTCTAAGAGTTCTCAATAATGTTCTCAAAAGTATGTGAAGTTTGCCAATCCGCACTGGGCCAACGTGGTGGAGCCTAACCCTTCTCACACGGTGAAGAGGCCCGTGCCCAGCAATGGGACAGTTTAATACAGGGCTGAAATTATATTTGTAAATTTATAAAAAGGGAAATTGATAATCCGTAAAGTAAGACTGTTTTTTTAAGTATCCTGTTTACAGTTCAGTTATTTATTTCATAAACAAAAATACTTTTATATCGAAGTACACATAATACACATAGTACAAAATATACCTATATTACTCTTAGATACCCTTAAAGGATTATAGACAGCAATGTATTTTTATTCAAAGTCTAAGTGTTCTTGTGGCTGTTATTTGTGAAATACTCTTCTTAATTTCCTGCAAAGAGTTTGTATGTAAACGAAAGTTAAACCATATCAAGAAAAAAAAAACATATTGGAAGCAATTTTTAGATAAATCATGTTCAAATGTTCCCTTTCGCTTTGGGCGGAACAGGGGTATGCCAAACGTCTACTGAGTAAAATCAATACCGTGTCTCTTCTAGCCAAAAAAAAATAAAATTGCTGTTCTCGAGGTATAGAAATTTATCGACAAAATCTACATAAATGTGAGCGAAGCCGCGGGCATAATCTAGTATCTCATATTTTCCTTCGTCTTATTACTAAAAGAATTTTGACTTCTAACATAAACCGATCCCCATCTCCCCAATCCCGCACAATGATATGGAAAAATATCGTATTTAATAGCGAGTTAACTAAACAGGAGTCGAACCACACTATGAGGGTGCTTTATTAAATATGTTCCCGACACATATTTACATATGCCGCTAACCCTCTGTGACTGATCGGATTTTATGGACCTCATAATAAATAAGACTCTTCAAGCGGTGATAGCGCAACGACGATTTGCAATCTAAAGGTCTTGGATTCGAATCCCACACAGAGCATTATTGAAGTGTACCTACTTATTGTAACAGCGATAGCTCAGTGGGGAGACCAACAGACTGCAATGTAGCGGGTCTCGGCTTCGAACCCACGTCGCGTACCTCTGACTTTCGGAAGTTATAAAGACTTCGAAATTGTGTGCATATTGATTGACAATTGTCGCCTACTCCGTACCTCGGAGAGCACGTTAAGCCGCGTCGGTCCCAGCTGCCATGAACATCTATTGCAGTCGTTAGTGGGAAGTCAGTGCCCTATAACATCCTGACACTGGTCTAGCCTTACGATACCCTAAGGTATCGTTAACCTTCGGGTTGCGGAGGTCAGGTGGCAGCCGCTCCGTGTAAAAAATGATATCCAGTCAAATCCGGTTAGACCAGAAAAGCCGATCCCAAGTGACTTGGAAATAATAAAGGCTAGGAAGAAGAAAACTTATTGTAACACATGCATTTAGTTTATCTGAAGGGGTTAAAATGAATACTAGTAATTTGTAAACGATAACGCTAGAAACCTTTTTGCTTAAGATAAACCGTTTAGTTTATCAGAGATATCTCTCATCCAGTGTTAAAAAAAACTCCGTTTTATCTGAGGTTAATCAAGGGCAAAGGTTATTACATTATTTATTATATTTAAATGTTAGTAGCTACCAATTTAATAAAAACTAAGGCTTGCGTTATCGTTATTCAGTATAAGTTTATTATGTATTAGAAGTAATAATAGGTTAAATATTAAAAAATATTTATAGTGTAGGTATTCGTTTTATTTTTCTAGTTTTATTATCGGTCTGTTTTTATTTATATTTTGTATACTTTTGTTTTCCTTTCTTTATTTTTTTGATTTCTTCTTGTTTTGCGTGTGCCCTTGTGTGCCAAAATAAATATTTTTCTTTCTTCTTTCTTTCTTCTTTTCTAAACAGTTTGTTTAAGAGTTAAATTAACAAATACGAACAGATAATAAATTACATAGAATAAAAACACGTTATCTAATCATACTTAAAACTTAGTAAAACCTCTTCTCTTCCTAGTTGTAGCTTTCATTTGGTATGCCAAGGAAAAAAAACCTGAGGAATGCTGGTTCCGCAGTAACAGCATCTTGAAGTTCTTGGAGGTTCTTTAGTGGAGAACTTAGGTGACCGTACTCACCATTTTAATTTGAGTGAGAGGAGCTCTATCGAGAGATCTGTGAACTATGAACCATAAATGTCGAAGTTTCGGGCCGACTGTTCATACCGTGAACACACTTTATGCTCTCTTATAACCTCGACAAACATGATTTATTGTAACCTCTTGACTGTCCTAAACCCTTTCACGAAGTAGTCCGAACAACGGCGTAATGTCATTTTGACAGAAAGAAATCCGAATAAACTTTAATGTAAGTTTTTTCGTTCGTCCCGAATTTTCGGATTGTTGACACACAGCGACACATCAACTTTGACTGTTTGGACTTTGAACTATTAGAAGTTGAACGCTGCGAATCATGCGAGAGAGTGCGTTATATTTTTGTTTACTCTCTATCCTTACCATTACATCGACACCACTATGCACTGTCCCATTCCGACAAATCTCTATTTTGTATGTAGCGTAGTTATACGTATATAGGGTGTCTAACTTGACGTGTAGCCGTATGTACATGGTAGACCTACATGCCTTCGCGCCGACCACTGCATAACTGAAATCCCCACCTTTAACTTTACCCTTAATGAACCGTCATTGAAACTTACATAAATGAATTCATTTGGGTGCAATTTTATGTCAGTGCATCTTTTCACAATATATGCAGACTACCTTTGTGGTCAAAAACCTCATCGCCAAAGCCCATTAGGCAGATGAACACGAAACTTAAGTAACAGGTCAAACGCATGTCAACAGTCTGACTGAATTACCAACTGCAAATCCGATCTCTTGACATGAGTTTAATTTTAACAAGACGTCAATTAGCCGTTCATCAACGAGGCAGAAGTCTCTCCATGCTTAAAAATCATACAAAACATACATAATAAAAATACTTATAACCTACACACATACAGTGTATGTAGTAGTGTTCTATTAATATTCAACAGCTTCACACTATTACAAATGCGCAGCGAGACGCATTAAACAATTTAATTCAATAAATTCACAATTTAATTGTCGAATCATTGAGTGAGTTTGTTCCGACCCTAGTTATTTGATATATATCTATCTCTATACAGTAAACACAATCAGTGCATTGCCGGCCCCTAACAATACTGTAGGGTTGGCACTACACTGAATTATGATATTTTATTGATATACTAGTTTTTGCCAATGCTTCACTTGCTGGGGATTAGTACATTTTTCTGAATGAAAGGTACCCTATGTCTTTTTCTGTACATCTAACAAAGTGTATGCAAATTTCTTAATAATTGGTCGAGTATTTAAGTCGTGAAAGAGTAATAAACAAAGCCACATTCGCATCACTACATATTATAAAACAAATTTCCCCGTCACGTCTGTCCGTCTGTTTGCGATAAACCCCAAAACTACTGAACGGATTTTTATGCGGTTTCACCAATAGACAGAGTGATTCATGAGAAAGGTTTGGGCTTATAATTAATTAAGGTTTTGTACTACCCAAGAAGTGTGAAGCCGGGACGGGTCTCCAGTTCATAATATATATACTTACTAGATTATGTCCGCGGCTTCGCTCGCGTAAGTAAAGGTTAGGTTAGATTAATACCAGTACTCTTATACAGCAGCTTTATCCGTCTGTCTGTTATACAACTTTCAACTTAAGAACTATAAGAGCTATAGACTCGCGGTCAACGCCATTCGACTCAGCATAGTCGATGGGTATACCCCTAAATGACTATGACCTTTGACCTCTGACCTCAAGGTCACGTGATACAATTTTTTCGAACTCTAAGATTTACGGCAATTCATTGCCGTTACTAACTTATTTTTTTATGAAAAGTACCCTACGTCCCTTTTTGTTCTCCTGATAACATGTATACGAAATTTCATGATGTTCGGTCGAGTAGTTAAGGCGTGAAAGCTTAACAAATAAACTCACATTCGAATTCATAATGTTAGTTAGGATTTTGAATGCTTAGATAACGTAGTGCTTAAAGTGTTCGCCTTGTCACTGCTAGTACACACGGCTACATGTCAAGTTAGACACCCTATGTATGCATAACTACGCTACATGCAAAATAGAGAATTGTCGGAAAGGGATAGTGCATAGTGGTGTCGATGTAATCGTAACAAAAATATAACGCACTCTCTCGCACGATTCGTAGCGTTCAACTTATAATAGTTCAAAGTCCAAACAGTCTAGGTCGATGCGTCGCTGTGTGTACTTAGGTACATCGCCTTTGCAAGCAATTTCGACACAAACAGTTTGTAGAAAAACATTTGTTTTGATTGCTATGTGATTAGTTTCATAAACTTGTGTATGAAATAAATATCTATTGGTGCCGTTTACATTTCATTGCACATAAACATATGACAAAATGTGAGTGTGATCCATCTTTGACCTTCGGTAAAACGCAGTCATGACGCAATACCTATTATAATATAATAACATTCCCTTTAAAGTCACGTAGCTAACGCATATTTGGACAGACGCCTTACAAGCTTGCAAACTATTCATTATAACAAACCACAGACAACCATGTTTACACCGCAAGATAATTGTAAAACATCAATGAAACAATTCCACATGAGTAATTATTATTTATAACTATATTATTGCTTATTGATTAATTTTATTATTGCTTTGGTTACAAAGTAATGTATATAAGATCACAGTAATTTCGTATGATTGTTTGAAAATTTGTGGTGTAAATAATTGTATTTTTAACCGACTTCAAAAACAGGGAGGCGGTTCTCAATTTGACTATTTTTTTAAGTTGTTACCTTAGAACTTATTTCTAGGTGAAACGATTCCGATGATTCATTTTTTATTTGAAAGCTGGTACTTTACATGTGGTCTCATTCAAATTTGATCAAGATCAGACCAGTAGTTTTTGAGTTATCCTTAATAATGCGAATTTGGTTGACTTCGACTTCATTGATGATGTTCTCATTTTATTGCTTCTCTACGTAAAGTCGGTTATCTTTTTTGTTAAAATTTATGTTATTTCAACTTAGCAATATGACTGACAAGTTTATGCCATGTCTGATAATAAGCAAAAAGATAATATCGACTAACTATTTGGCTAGAATACATATAAATTTCAGTGCGGTCTTAAATATAAAGTTTATGTCAAATGTATTTACAACCTTTTTTACATAATGGCGTGAAAACTTTTTACTAACTCAATTATTGTCTATATATTCCTTGACATTAGAAAAACAATGCTATTAGATTCAATTTGTTATTTTTTATTTATTTATTTATTTATTTATTTATTTATGGACAACCAACAAAGCATACACTAATTTAAACATCATAATGAAACATAAATGCGGATACATATCATAGTGCTGCCTTACTTACAGGCTGCCACGGCATGCATTAACAAAAAAAAAAATGTATATATTTATATAAGCTCGTTTGTGAAATTACAAAGTGAGATTAATTCCATTAAAAAGTCATACAAACGAAATTCATGCATAGTTTGTAATTATAAATTATATTAAAAAAGGAAATTGAAATGATAATTGATAATTATTATAAAATTTAAAATGCTGACACTGTAATTTATATTCACAATGAAAAAATACAATAAATTATAATTATATTAATATATTAAAACTAAATTAAATCAATTAATAAATTACTTCCACATCAACTTGTCGACCAATATTGATTTAAACTTGGGCAAGGAGTAGGATAAATCGATATCCACATTTTACAGAATACATTGCCTTGTAAGATTTCTATGTCATCAGGTTTGTTGTTGTTTATTGTAATACAAATGCTATATACATTTCCCCTTTAAATATCTTATAAATTTGCGGTGATGGTATAAATGGCCTTACGGAGCCTTACGGAAAAAAACCGTGTTTTTACAGGAAATAGACATAGCATTAGTACGGTTACAAGGTTTATCCCGGTAAGTAAACTTCCGGTGTCTTAAATACCTAACTCGCGTATTCCTTTCCTTTACCTTTAATTTTGATTCCTTTTCCTCAACGAGCTAGTGATACCCTTGTAAGAGTACGTCTACGTTTAATCGACTTCCAGGGACTCTCTTATCTCACTTTGTCATAAAATCATGTTAAATAAAAGGGAAATTAACGTGCTCATGCTATGTATTTTATATACTCTTTTGAAAGCCTAGATTTTTCAGCCAGTGTAACCTGACTGACTTTGCAAGCAGACTAGCATGGCAATGTGGACAAAGCTCGGCAATATATAAGTGATTATAAACGTAACAATAAGTATATTTTTTTAATTAGTAGCTTACTTTTCATTTTTATGAAGAACATATAATTAGGTCACATAATATAATCCTATGTGTTGCTATATAAATAAATATTTTTTGAAATAAGAATCTCAAAGTCACAGCCCTATAAACGGATTGCTGTCATCCTATATTTCGGATATCTCGCCAGCCCTAAGCGATTCGATTGTATAGGGGTGCTAAAGTGGCCTATAATAGCCCAACATAATGTGTTTAAACGAATGATCATCGAATCTGACTCGATACAACGCGCCGCTTTTTATTACATTTATATTTAGAACATACCACTCCATTTTCTTTTTAAAGAGTTTTTATTATGGAATGTTGTTTGTGGTGAAAAGAACAACAGCTAATTAATAGTATTTAATGTGTTTTTAAAGCAACTAATAATAGGTATATACAGTAATGGGGTATAATAATGTCCTCCAGACCGAATTTCGGCCACGGCGGCCAGTCTTAACGGAGACTGGCCGCGCATCTGCGCAGGAGATATTATAGTGCACAATTGAATGCGCAAACACAAGCGCACTTTCTGTTCTCTAACTCTCATGACCCGATAAGACGGTAATCCGACACGACCGGAGAGAGATCAGGCGCAGGACCAACGGCTTTAATTGCTTTTCGACGCACGGGGGTGTCTAACACCGCCGACTTCCTAACTCCGGGCTGCTATTAAGATTTCCTAACTGAAAAACCCAATAACTTTTTGTTGGCCCGATCCGGGATTCGAACCCGGGACCTCGTGCACAGCAGTCGCATTCACTACCGCTGCGCCACGGAGGCAGTTATGGGATATAGTAAGTTAGGGAAACGCAGAAGTAATATATAAAAATACGAGATTAGCCGCGTCTTCGCTCGCTTCAATTTTCTATCCCTTGAGAACTATTTTTGAATGAAAGGTACCCTGTGTTCTTTTCTCTACCCATGACAACTTGTATTTCATAGTCATCGGTGGCATAACAAACACACAAATTTACATTCGCATTTATAATATTAGGATTAGGAAATGTTTAATTATATCGGATCTGCTATATTCGTCGCTATTGTGTAGGTAGTTGCCAAGTGATTTTAATTAGGCTTATTGCTTTAAGGATAAAGCTCTTAGTTATATTTGATATTTTATCACTTAATGAACATGTGGCTAATGTCCTTGCCGATAATTTTGTCAAATTAATAATAATTTATTTTATTTTCCTTACATAACTCATTGTCGTATAATTAAAGCGTCCACGTGATTTTTAACACACAGGAATATTTTTTTATTTTATTTAATTATAATCGCTGTTAAAGTTGTGCCTTGTTGGTACCATAGGATAAGTGTCCATGTAATAATATTATAATATTCTACCACATACACACAACACCATCTAGCCCAAACTAAGCAGAGCTTGTACTATGGATAATAGACAATGGATAAACATACATATATACTTTTTTTTTGTAAATACATACATATTATACATAGAAACACCCAGACCAAGACAAACATCCATGTTCATGCACACAAATATTTGTCTTGTGCGGGAATCGAACCCGCGACCTCAGGCGTGGCAGTCGGTTACACTAACCACTACGCCATCGAGGCCGATGATCTCATATTAAGTTTTATGCCGAGTGAAGTATCATTGAGTTCTCTGAAAGCAATCTGTGTATAACATACAACGTAAAAGTATGTATTTTCAATAAGCTTAAATTCTGGCATCTTGAATGGTTGAGCAGTTTTAAAAAAGTAAGAGTGAGCGCATACAGCCGTTCTTCAAAAATGGAGTACTTACGTTGTAAAGTAAATGGCTTAAATGGCTAAATGTTAATAATTATTTTTTACAAATTAAATGCTAACTAACTTTGTAACTTTTATATTTTGCATACTTGCTTTGTGTTAGCAAAACATGTATGACCAATATAATTGTATCCTTACATCTTTTTACACCGTGTTTTAAGCAAATAAATATATTATTATCTGATATTATTAATTTTCTCGGCTAGACGGGAAGAGCCTGATGGCACGGGCCTAAGCCTAAGTAAATAATTATCAATATACATACATACATACATAGATTCACGCCTGTTTCCCAGAGGGGTAGGCAGAGACTACGGATTTCCATTTGCTACGATCCTGACACACTTCTTCATTTACTTTCGGCTTCATTCACTTTCATACCATTCCTGATACACGCTCGCCGGTTGAAGGTGCTCTTAACCTGGCCTTTATCCAGAACGTCTCCGATCTGATCAAGAAATGTTCGCCTAGCCCCTTACGACTGTTCCATTCACACTAGCCTTATAAACTTTCTTAGTCAGTCTTTTCTCGTCCATTCTTTCTACATGCCCAAACCAGCTTAACATACCCTTTTCTATTCTCGTTACTATATCCACTTAATAATTTAATTAGGTATCAATATATCTAACACATTAAACTTAATTGGAAAACTGTCCCGGTACTGCTTCTGCAGCTATGAAAAACCTCAAACGGCGCGAGCACAATTATTTAATTGCAGATGACGTTTTTGAGCCGTTTGGGGTGGAGACGCTAGTTTCTTGTGCTCGTGCTCTTTTCAGAAATCTATCTATGCAATTGACGCTTCACGTGACCAGAAGGCTGGTCTTTTCTTGACTCAAAGAATCAGCATTCCCTTTCAAAGTGGCTGTGCTACCAGTCTTCTGGCACTTTCCCAGTCGACAGCGATCCTAAGACATTTTACGACGCTGCCTAAACCAGCTATTTTGATTTATTTTATAAGCGAATTATGTTAATATTAGTTAAGTTGTATGAAATGATAACTGCCTTTGTACTTGCTATTATTTAATTTTCTACCAATAAAGAAATCAATTATAACCAAAAAAACGTATAGCAAAATATTTTTATTCAACTAAGGTGACAAACAAGCATACGGCCCACCTGATGGTAAGTGGTCACTGTAGCCTATGGATGCCTGCAACACCAGAGGTATCACTTGCGCATTGCCGACCCTTTAGGACAGGAAGTAGGAAGGAAAAGGAGCGTGAAGAGGGAAAGAGGGTGATTGTTGGTGCAGCAGGACCTACGAAAAACACAGTGACGAGGTGACCATTAAAACCACTACATCATCCATGCAGAACCCTCAGAATACAGAGCAGTACCTAAGCGAAGGATCTAAAAAGTCAAAAATATATACAAAGTACACGCGATAAAATCGGTTTAAAGTCGTTAAATTCAAATAATATTGCTGGATTTAATTACGAAATAGAGCGTTTACTATTAATAATTATAACTTTTATTTATATGTTATAATTAAATTTTTCCTGTAATTAATTCCAACCAGTTAGTTGTTATCGTCGTTAGTAATAACAAATAGTTTCCTCTTGTGATAACATTCCTAAGTTTAAATAAACGGATTTTATTGTTACTAATTTATATTATTAAGCATTATTTTTTATGTTTGCTGTTCATCAAACTGTGTTTGTTGTTTGTAATATCACGCTTTTTTATGTTTAATGGGATCAGTAGTGGTACAAAGGGTGGTAAACCAACTTTCAAAATATCTTAAAATATTTATACCTGTCGTGTATGAGACACGGTTATTTTACCAATATTAATAAAAGCAAAAAAATTATAAAAAGAAATTGGGTAGCGTCACTATGTAAGAAACATTTTCCTATTTCAAAGGTTTTTAAACTTAAAGGAGTCTGTCCACTACACCGTCTCATACCATGACCGTGCTAGGAACGTATCAGACAGGAAAAGCAACCCAATACGCCCTGCTTCAGAAACTGCTGATCGGTGACGAAACTGTCTAGTGGGCATAGTCTTATACCTACTTCCTTACAAAGAATATTTTTTGCCTGACACGTTTCAAGCGCGGTCATGGTACGTGACGAGGTAGTGGGCAAACTCCTTTAAGAATTTACTTTTTAATAAACCGTAGTACAATTACAAATAATAAACACAATTGTATTTTAAGACCAACATGTTAACCAGCATTTTTTTCCGCTACTAGGTTCAGATAAAGACAATTTAAATCTTAGAGTAATTATAATGTAAATTCTAAAGCTCTACTTTAAAATGAATAAGTAACAGTCATTGGGTTTGCGCCATTGCGTCATGGTTTCTACTTGGTGCGCAAATCCGAGTCATACTTAACCGGTATTTTAAATTAAGGAATATAATAATATACTTACTTACTTCTTTGTAAAATAAGCAAGCGATTTTAATAATTAAATGGTTCCTTTTACTAAGTGGCAACCCTATAACAGACATAGGTAACACATACTGCACGAAAACATTCTCCCCACAGATAATAAATATAAATATCACAGCTAATACAAAAACGGGTACGTATCAGATTGCATCTAGCGTCACCGTCGCACTGAATGAGTGAATGATTGTTTAATGTACTAGAAGTGAGCAAATTCGTTTTTAAACGGCTATCAGCCGGTCATTATGACGACTCTCAATGGCGTTTACGTACGGCTTTGACGTTTTTGTAGTAGGGTGGCTATGTGCCATTCATTTGTAATATTGTATTTTTCTATCTCGATTGTGAAGCACAAAAGTATACGCAAAGTCTCACACTCCTTTAGCACAAATCTACTCTATAATTGTTTTTACATCTCTGATGGTAAACGGGCATACGGTCCACGTAAATGGTAAACGGTAACCGTAGCCTAAGAAAAGGAATTGAGAATTAGATTGAATGGAAGATTTGGATAAAATAGACCGGTTATCTGCAATAGGGTGCTTTGGCGAATCGGTTTATTTATACCGTCACAAAAGATTAATTAAAGTGTTCTTCGTATTAATTATTGTATAAACGGCTAAGAGTTGTATCTCAATAATCGACATATTACATAACATTACATTAGAAAAGTAGTACCAGAATTAAGAATTAACGCAGAAATTTCACCCATTTGATCGAGCCGGAGGCCTCACAAAAAAAGTGCAATTTTACTAAAAATAATACGTATATATTTTATGAAAAAATTATAACACACAATCAAAAAAAAAACAGCGAAAATATATAATACGCAAAAAAATTATTTTTTACTACTTACTACGCACGCTAAACCTCATTCGGCAACCATACAAAAATCAACAATATTTTAAAACTCACTTACATATAACAATTTAAACCACTTATAGACTTAAACGACATATTAAACCACTCTACTTATGAACTCCACTTAACGTACACACCCTACGTAATAGGTACTATATTAAGGACAGTGGGACAATAGAGGTACGTTTGTCATCTCACACAAAGCAGTACCAACTCGCAGTCAATTGTTGTTTACACATCTGGGGTTTCGCCGCTCGGAAATATGGACACCCTAACTATTCTATTTTTGAATTTAGCCACGTCATTTAAGCGAATGAAGAATGTGGTCGCATGCTTCATTTCTATATTTAAACACAGTTCTTTTTAATTTCGACCAGTACGTAACTATATTGAGAAATAAGTTAATATTATTTCTAATTTACACCCGGTTTTCCATAGAATTATCACTGTTTTTTTTTTGGTTAACATACAATTCATTTATATTATATTATAAAAGTATTCAGTTACTGCTTTCCGAGTATATTCGTTCTCTAATAAATATAGATGACTAATATACATACATATATAGAAATTCAATAAAAACATGAAGATGAATGTATATAAAGTCTCTAGCTACTAGTATGCAATATTTAGTTTACTAAATAAGACAAGTAAGAAAAATTAATATATATAAAATATTGTAGAATACTGTACATTTATATTACTTATATAATCATTTGATCCGACAATTAGCAAGCAGATAAGCAGTGTAGAGTACCTACATATTTTAATCTGTAAAAAAATTTATTTTTTTATTTTGTTGTAAAAATGAACATGTTTATAAGGCATTTTAATGCCTGGGCAATTAAAAAGTTATTAGTATTTATGGTGTGCCAGTATTTTTCTTAATTATAGGTTTAACCCTTACCTTACATACATACCTGGCAACTGCTTTATATAACTTTGTAGATTCATAATTTATGACCTGTAATAATAAATTAATTATTTATAATTTAGCTTAAACTATTGCATTATCTGTACTGAACTTACTTTTTTATTTAGTCTATGGATTTAAAATTAATTAAATTTCAGAAATAAAACCAGACAAAAGCCAACTTTGATTCAAACATCTAACAGTCCATAAATAACACAAACAATCACCTATATACCTACTTATCACCCAATTTCCAAACTTGTAGAACACAAACTTGCTAAACGAGAAACGGGCATTAAATTTGAACAGGCCAGTAATCATACGAACACTTTAAACCACCCTACCTATAATAATTATCCATTTAAAATAGACCCTTTATAAGACCATTATTTACCTTCATCTCTATGAATAATCACCTGTGAAGAGAGGGGAAGTAGTTCATTTTATAATGGCTTTAGGGCAAGCTCCCTCGTTCCTGGCTACCCTATTAAGTGATGGGTAATTTAGGAATACATAAAGTACATAATAGGGTCCTTAACTTGGGCTAAATGAGGTGAAAACGGGACCATTTGCGCTGTTGGCGTCGCGTTAATGTACGTCCAATCGTTCAATGTGCCAAATATAGAACATTCGGTTCAATTCACGTGATATTTCAAATCGATAATTCGAATCGATAACGTTTTGCGATATCGAGAACTGAAATTGAATGGCGTAATTCGAATAGATTATGGAATGGCTATTAATGAATTTTAATTGTGCGAAGGCGAAGGTAAAATGACATTCAGGCTAGTTTAACTACGGCATTTAATAAAAATGAAAGGATGTAGAATTTTATACACAAATACACATTATGGATTTTACAGTTCAAAACATTTTTTGTTTCTGCGTTTTGTAATGTTAGTTGTAGACGGAGAATTTAACGCGCATACCATTTCGCCATAAATGCGCCAATCATTAGGATATTTGTAAGCTGCTATTGCTTTGCGTATATGTATAGTAATGACAAGAGCAAATTTCATTATAAAAAAGCTAAATATATAAGTGTTGTGCATGTACATATAGTTTTAGTAAATCTGGCAAAAAGCGTTTTAAAAAAGCGTTATAATTTTTTACAAACAAAAATTCTTAGACAATTAATTCGCAAACAAAATTTAGATTTTCCGAAATTCCTTTAAAAATATGTCATTTAAAAATGCGCTGTTATTGCTCCACGTTTTATACTAGCTTTATATTGAACTACCACGTGAAATCACTAACCCTTTACCAAACATTTTTAAACATAAATCTTACAATAGATTCCTAAAGGTCGTCCGTGCAGATGTTCACAACACTTTATTACGTTTTAATACCATAAATAATTTGATTAGTCGCGTATTTATCAACTTAGAAGCATCTTCATGGAAAAACGTCATCCATTCACGTCTTCCCTCGCTCTAAAGACTTTTATATGGGACTATAGAACCATTGAAATGAACGAACAACCGTTTATAAGCCACTAATGTTATCTAGATATCTTTACGGAAAGGAAGATGTCATATAAAACGCTTTGCCAACATTAATTTACAGCTATCCAATTTAGAATTAAACTATTTTGGCCCTTAATATCATAACAATAAAAGCAAAACAGTAAATTGAAAACTATAATCCTCATTTTTGCACCACCATTGATATTTTTTTCGGGTTTTGAAAAGATCATTCGAATTTCAAAAGGTGTAATGGTGTCCTTTGTTGACAAAAAATGTTTTTTTTTGCACACATGTCTGCGAGCACGCGTTGAAAATTGACTCGATCAATGTGATTTTAAAATCTTTTTGGATTATCTTGTCGCCTTTTGTATAAATATTTATGAAATCACTTTTGCAAAAAATACTTTTGTCGGTGATTTTTTTATAATCGATACATATATTATATTTAGTCTGTATATCTATGGGATATTATATTTAGTATTTAATAGTATCTATTAATGTTTAATGTTCAGTCAATTGGATTAACATTCAATTTATGGATTTTGGTCCATTTAAATCTACTTGATTAAACGAAATGGATTTAGGCTGTAAAATTATTCCTTACTATTAAATTCGTCTATTATAATATTGGAACTGACGTTAGTCGTACTCGTTATCCAGCAAGGAAAAACGCATGTTGAATTACCTACTTATATTTGATTAGCTACGTTTTATTATTACGACAAATCACAGCAGGATGGTTAAATACTTAAAATACCTAGTTACCAAGGAGTTATCGTAAATAGTTATTTATAGTAATTAATATCATCACCAAAATTTAGTTTAAATATAACATGTCTTAGAGTTATCTATTTGTTTTATACCAACAATCTACTTACTTACCTATTCTGTTTCCGCCAATAAAATCAGAGGAAATGGAGTTGTAATTAATAATATTATTAAAATTTAATTTTTTTAAAGTAAATACCGTTTGGTGCGATTGCTACTATGAGTTATTAAACATGTGACTATGTTAATATAAAAACATAATTATTATGATGCGTTTAAAATGCATAATCATCATACATTTATTTGAAAGTGTGGGCTATAGGATCTGATGTAATACGTAATGAAATAAACAAATAAAATCAGATTCCGCATTTAAAATCAACATACAAAATTACTCAATCGAGTGAGGAGCTAATTCGGAACGCACTTCGCGTCTCGGTAATCAGTCGCGGACCACACACGACGTTACCGAACGAACGTACACTAAAAGGTGCTAACATGAAAACATCACACCGTTCCATTTTCGAACACAACAAATACAAAATGGCGCTTAAAACGCCATAATCTCCTTTAACCATTGGCGCCAAATAGAACAGCTATTTGAAAATCGAACTAGATACACTTTTAAAAAAATTGTTACACGTTCTTTGTTCAGTTAATATTTGTTGGGCGTATAATGCATCCAAATTAATTAGAGCTCTCTTATTTTAAGGCTTCGTTTAAAATCTGTTGTACACAGGTGTCTTGTTAAAATGGTTTAGCTAAGTGATGTGGTTAAGTGGCGACTTGATGTTTGGTTGTTTTAGGGAGCGCTGTTTGTTTTCGGGCTTTAAACATGACTCGCCTTAACAAGGTGGGGTTTATTTTTATCTGTTCCACAACAAAGCGGTGGTAGCAGATATTTTTTTTGTCGTTGGGTGCCGTCTACATCCTTTACCTTAATGCTATACGTACTTAAAGATTTGTCACAACACTACGCTTAGTATTGATTTTTGGTATTAACATCAAACTTATTTTTTAAATTTGCTTTGTGAACCATAATTTACACAACATTTGTGTAACAATTATTAAGTTTGTTTATATTAGAGTAAATATAATTAGATATTTAATTTTGTAATGAATTTTGTTAAGTATATCTACAAAGCCTCTGTTTCGAATTATATTTGCCATGCGTTACGGAAAACTTTCAAAGTCCTCGGTCCTAATTGTTGTGAACATGTATTAATGACAATTCATATGCATGCATTGTTTCAAAATATTATGTAGATAAACTAGTGGGCAGCTTGGAAAACGTTTATATGGTCACCAGTACTCATTCACCGTGTGTCTTTTAATTTTTCTAAATCAGCTTTACCTTCTTTTACTTTCTTTCATCTTACCTTTGGCTGCGTCAAAGGCGTAATGCACCAAGTGTTGTGTTATTCACAAATCATTGTTTCGATCTGGGTGATCTTTGTTGTTGTTTGAATGATAATAATGTCTCCGCGACACAGGAATTATTTCTGGAGCAAGAATTATTTTTAAATAACCATCGACAAAAGGCCGACTGACATCTCTAGTGTTGTAAGCAATCATAGTCTCCCATAACTACTATATAACCGTCAAGTGGGCCATATACATTTTTGGCTCCTTTATTATGTAAGGAAAAAGGCTATCTACGCAATTAGATGGTTTAATTAATTACATCATAGGTCGGTTAATTATAAAAACAAAGAATTAAAACAATAAATTTGACATTAAAATATGGCGACGTCCCGTTCCGAATATAATGGCGGGAAAATGTACGCGCGGCTACCCTCCAAATTATTATTCGCATTTATCATCGTAAACTTTGCAATAACAATCATTATTATTTTTCTAATAAATAAGTTTTTATTGCCTCGTTGGTGTAGTAGTGACAGCGTTAACAACATTGCATCAGCGAAGTCTCGAGTTCGATGCCCGAGTGAAAAAGTGTCCCTGTGCGACAAACTTCAAAAACATCAAAACTATAGAAGCAAGAAACATTCAACCCTGAAGGAAGTATTTGGATGATTTTGTTCCGGCTGGAGATCGAACCCAAAACACACGGCGATGGGAGTTCTTAGACCGCTACGCTGTCATTGCTGTTAAGTAGCTATTATAAGGTTTCAATTAACTCTCCATGGCAATATAGAAAATTGAACTTTATGTATATGTGATAAGTGTGATAACAATAGACTTGGATAAAGAAACATCTTGAAACAAAATCGTAAGTGAAATTGTGGTTCATTATTGTATGTATGATTGCACTCAATACAGCGCACCAAGTATCAACATTTTATACAAAAAATGTTAGCTTATCAAAAAATCGTACAATATTACTAAGATTATTAGCATACCTAATCATTTTCCCGTATTTGAAATATTCAATATATGCCTATTAGTTCGATCCCATCAAATATTTTTCTGTATGACAGTTTTTTTACAACGTCATCTGACTTGCTCGCAGCAATATTTTCGGGTGGGAAATGTCCCAAAGGCATCTTCAGACTCTCTTCTGCCGAGATTGATATGATACCTATATACTTATTTAAAAATAATACGCAATATTAGTCGAATGAAATCGAAAACTACCAACAAATAAATGCGTAAGTGTCTGTGTCCTTGACAATGCAAAGAATCTCTTCACTTAATTGTATTCGAATTTCATTCGAATGAAATTTCACACATTGCTAATTCGAATAATTTGCGCTTATTTGTAGGTATATTTATTATTGTGTGTCACATTAGACTAATCATCTTTTAGTATCTAGAGGTACCTACCTACATAATTTGTGCTGTAACTAAATAGGTACAAAAACGGTACGGATATAGACGTCATCTCACAGCTATTCTTCCATCCTGACAGTGCTATGAAAACAATGGAGCTGTCAAAACGTCAAAACTATCCGATCTGAGATAGCATATTGCATTCAGGTCGATCTTGTTCCTATTCAAGTGATAACCGACACATTGTTAATATTTGTATCCATTATGAAGTATTTATAGACTAACAATACTAGTAATATGTTCGTTTTAACAGAAATTGTATAATTATATAATTATAATATTGCACCCAGATAATACAATAAACTTAATTTAGTGTACAAAAAAAACACTTATCAAACTATCAAATTAAAAACATTATTAAAACATGGCTTAAGAGTTTTAGCTACGATGATGTAGAAAATGTATTGCTAGTGAAGAAGTAATATTTCACGCACGTAAACACATACACAAACACCCACACACCCACGCACACACAAAAACAAACATGCACACACACACACACACGCGCGCACAAGCACACACACATACACTAATACGCATACACAAAATTTACAAAATCTATTGTGTAAGTATGTTCTAAACTATGTTTGTTCCAAATGCTTTTTGTAACAATTTTGTATCATTTGTTTTTGGGAAGGAACTGATTACCATTAGGTATACAGCTCACGCTAGTTTGGGAATCAGGGCTTATCTTATCTTGTGTGGGGGCCACTCAGTACAGACCGGCGACACTTCGACCCAGTGGGATCTTTTGTATCGACTTCCCCAATAACGACCGCCATAAATGTTCATGGCAGCCGGGACCGACGGCTTAACGTGCTCTCCGAGGCACGGAGCAGGCGATAATGGTCAATCAATACGCACATAATCTCGAAAAGTCATGTAACTTCCGAAAGTCAGAGGTGCGCGACGTGGATTCGAACCCGAGACCCTCTGCATTGCAATCTGTTGGTCTCCCCACTGACCTATCGCTGCTCGAATCAGGATTTACACTTTAATTATATATAGGTAACTTTTTGTTACAATAAAGAATTTATTTATTTATTTATATTGTCGTCATCTTCATCTCAGCGGAAATACGTCCACCGCTGGACATAGACCTCCCTCAAAGTTTTCACAAAGACCGGTCCTGGGTAAAAATCGTAATCTTAACTGCGAATGCTAAATGCTATATGCGAGTGTGTTTGTTTGTTAACCTCTGAGTCTTCTTCGAAAAGGTTAATGAAAACACTATTTGGGTCTGTGTGTCTGTCTGTTAGTGACAGTTTGTTAGTGACAGGCATAACTCTGATACCCTCTTCATTCCTTTCCTTTTATCCTTTCTTTAATACCTCTTCCTTAGAAACATCTAAGTACATATTTGTTAACAAACCTCCACAACACATTTTCTGACCAAGAAATCGAACCTGGAACCTAAAGATCGACTGCCACTAAGCCACAGAACGTATAAGGCGTAGTTAAAAAACACTTCTAAATCAAATTACAAAGTAACAATCGTAACATTAAATGAATCATCGCAGCATCTTTAGGGCCGTGTACCTGAAGTGGCAATTGCGGGATATTAAAGACGGTAATGTTTTTACGATGACAGCGGTAAGACGGTAAGATGGTAAAATGGTAACGGTAAAGTGTGGTAAGCGGTAAGGCCCCAAACGCACGTTTTATTGTATTACCGCGTTTCTATGGGTGGATATACAGGTTGTTCTAATTCGACGGGAAAATATTTTTTATATATAGTATTTTCTTTGTTGGACGCGTGGTATAATTTTGCGTGTGAGTGTAGTCTTTGAATCCGTGGTCAAACGGTATTAGGTTTTGCTGATGGAATATTAAGCAGTACGAAGTTGTAAGTTGTACTCGATAGACGGTATAAGGCTCACCCGTACTGCGTAGGAGTTTGTGTTACCATATGTGGTAACATGTGGGTGTAATAAACCTATGCCTACTTTTTCGATGATTTACAGGAGTAAGTATATTGCTGTGTTATCAATGTTAGACAGAGGGATTATTCACGCAGGCACCAGTCCACAGTAAAGCGCTTCCCTAACTGGAAGCTATACTCGCCATAGGAACACAAAACAAGTTTATTTGGCTGCAATCTACTAAAAGTGAAGTACTTCAGCAGTTGCATTCTTCTTGTTTATGCGTCATTGCAGGTTTAATCACTAATATTTTTTGCGGTACGAATAAGCCAGCTCGCTTGTGGAAGTACCAACCTCTTAAAGAAAATTTTTGCGATCATCAATTTATGATGGTACTTCACGGAGGTGTACTTTATGTCCGTTAATTGCATGTTTGTAAAGAGTCCCGTGGCAAAAGGACAAATGTGGAGATTGACATTTAAAAAATATTAACTTCTCTTAAAGGCATTAAAATGACACCATGTCAAGTCTTAGAATACCAGACATAATAAAAAATATATTGCGCCTAGTCACCGGTGTGCCGCTGCGACTTAATAAGGTAATTCTCTTGTTTTGCATTTCTTGAATATATAAATAGCTACTCGGCAAAACCGACTCAAAATAAAACCACGATTTACCCATTAAACCATCAATGAAACTTTAAAAGGTGCTAATTGTTAAACAATCACAAATATAGCCAGTTAATTCGCAACACCCACGACTTGCAAATAAAAAGTTATATTTAACCACAGAATAATTTCTGAGTATTTAGCGTAAGCCAAACATTGATCGTTCGAAAACAAGTAAGAAGGTTGCATCATATTAGGTTTTTTATAATTCAATCCCGTTAAGTTAGATGATAACTTAGTAAAGTATTCAAGTTTAAAAATAACGCTTAGTAAAAATATAAACTTAAAAAAGTATAAAGATGTTTGAATGTTTGTTACCCAAGCACGCTTAAACCGTTGGATAGATTAAAATGAAACTCGTACAGATATACAATGTCCTAGATTCACATATGGACTACTTTTTATTCTAATATGCGTTCCTGTGACATTTACGCGAGCAAAGCTATAATCAATAAAAGAAGAAAGCGAAAGATTTATAAAATATTCAATTATTTACTTCTAGTTCATGTTTCCTCTATACTCTTTAGAAATTTAAAAAGATTCTGTTTAAGAAAATCATTGCCTTAGGCCGTTTTATTCTCATACCCTGATTTATTTAAACTAAAACGGCTAATGGATAAGGCATCAGACTCGCGATCGAGGAGTCGCGGGTTTGAATCTCCCCCATTGCATTACCGACAAGAGCACGTTCCTAACACAATCAAGTATTTTAGCTTAGCTAAAGGGGTTTATAAGAATACTAGTAATTTGTAAACCAAATTGTTAGTAATCTTTAAAAAGATACTTATAGTTACTTTTTTTAAGAAAAAGTCGTACGATATTTTGTAGAGGTATGCACTGGCTTCAAAGCCCTTACTTTATTTTATTGGTCGTGTTTGAGGTGATAGCAGTCCAACCGATGCAAATGGTAACCATGACTCATAAAGACATAGGCTTGGCGCTGCCTACCACAGAAATGCTCTATTTTGCTCTATTTAGTTGAAGAAAATCTTCCAGTTTGCTCAACAAGGCTTTTCCCAATTCTGACTCTCTTTCTCCCTAACCTTTATTATTCCCAAGTCACTTGGGGTCGGCTTTTCTAGTCTAACCGGATTTGACTGGATATCAGTTTATACACGGAGCGGCTACCACCTGACCGCCGCAACCCGAAGCCTAACGATACCCTAAGGCTAGACCAGAGTTAGGATATTATAGGGCACTGACTTCCCAAAAGCGACTGCCATAGATGTTCATAGCAGCCGGGACTGACGGCTTAACGTGCTCTCCGAGGCACGGAGCAGGCGATAATTGTCAGTCAATACGCATATAATTTCGAATAATCATATAACTTCCGAAAGTCAGAGGTGCGCGACGTGGGTTCGAACCCTCTGCATTGCAGTCTGTTGGTCTCAGCACTGAGCTATCGCTGCTTGTCCCAATTCTGACTAATCTATTCTAATAGACGTATAATGCGAAAGTAACTCTGATAGACCAATTATCTGTTATACTTTCACGCCTAATCCACTGAACTCATTTGGAGATAGATTGTATCCTTGGGAAAAACAAAGTTTACGTTTAATTCTAGTATTTGGCGGGTAAGGTGCCCGTGGTAAGAACTATTACTATAACAAGAATGTGAGTTTGTTTGCTTATTACACTTTATGAAGTTTCGCATACTGGTTGTCAGGGGTACATAAAATCCCCAAGCAAAGTTGCGGGTAAAAGCTAGGTATTCATAAAGTCATCCTCCTGTACGTAACATAAAAAAACGGCAAACTGAAAACTCATTTCGCAGAGTAATGGCCGGTCCCCCACTTACTATCGTTGTCATCGCGGCGACTTTTTAATAAAAAATAATAAAAAAAAACCCGGCGAATCCCTCATCTCCTCTAAATTGTCCCCCCACTCGGAATATGAAGGTCGTTATTTAAAAAGATGGCGTTTCCCGCGTATTATTTCTGTGTAAATTTCACTTAAGCCCCGCGAAAGGTTCTCGACTGAAACTCTCTCACATTTTATTGCGTACCCCGTAGGTTTTCTCTTACAATTTATTTATGTTAATATAAGCGTTAATTAAGTACGTCTTAAATTATCGAGAGCTGGCTTTGAAAAAATGGGGAAAAGTTTTACGGATTTTTTACATTGAGTTAATATGTATTCCGTAGAAGACAACTCATCTTGACTGTTTAAAACTCGCGTTGAGATATTTTTTTATTATTGTTTTGTAATTAAACTACTTCATCAGGATTTTATCATGTTGTTTATTTAAACAATATACCATATTTAAAATTTTACACTACTATTAAACTTTACTACTATTTAGCTATTAGTACATACATAGATTCACGCCTGTTTCCTAGAGAGGTAGGCAGAGACTACGGATTTCCATTTACTACGATCCTTACACACTTCTCTGGCTTCATTCACTTTCATACCATTCCTGATACACGCTCGCCGGTTTAAGGTGCTTTTAACGTGGCCTTTATCCACAACGTCTCCGATCTGATCAAGAAACGTTCGCCTAGGTCTTTCCCTTGCGACTGTTCCATTCACACTAGCCTTATAAACTTTCTAGCGATCAAACGATCGCTGAACGATCTGTTTGCCGCAGACGTTGACGCATGATCAAACTCAGCTATTAAAATTATTTATATTTAATTTCACATTTTCTGATGTTTCGGTTTCTTTTCAGCAGCCATGCTCTCGTGAGACTAAGATGGCGGTTGTCTCAATATCCTGAAGTGTTAAGTAATAAAAGTTTTAAAATAAACAACGCGGTAAAAGCCGTATAAAGCAGTTTAATTTCGATGTAAAACATTCGCGTAAACGTAAGACGATATTGTTGTCTATCAAAATTACTACATTACGCCTGAAGGAAAACAGTTCGTGTAGTCCAAGAGACCTTCACACCACGTCCTCACATGTAGTGGTGCCGAGGTCTCTATTTTGACGGTCTACGGAGATGCTTTTTCATGCCCCGCTTAAAGGGCACTTAAAGCACAGCTCTCTCACATGACGTGATTAATTTTGCATTAAATAAGATGGATTGGATCGGATCGGTCATCAGAATGTTGTTGAATTTTCGAATACTTCTAAATAGCAGCTCGGATTTAGAATGTTGGTCGAATACCTACAACATTCTGTGCAATAGCACAACCCCGTGCCGGCAAGCACGTAAAAACATTGGTATTGCAACTGTTCTCCTACCGAACGTGTCAGATTGTCATCACATCGGAATATGAGAGTAAAGGAAATAGGGCGCACTTGTGTTTGCGCACCCACTTATGCGCTGATATATATCTTGGTTATTAACCAGACATTTTATTCAGAGGCCATAATTATTATTTTCAATCAGATTATTTTTGTTTCTATTCAAATCAACCTCAGGCTAATTTGATAGAGAATAGGAATGTTTTCAGACAATAAAATTCAACGTTACGTACATTAAAACTGCCATGCTTTTCTATTAGACTTATCTTGCACACATTGTCGCATTTCTAGTTACCATAGCAACCAACTATTATTGTCACAGTTACTGTATGAAACTCAAATTATAACACCTGACTCGTACGTGAGTTTGCTAGTGCGATTTGACAGAATTACACAGCTGAATCGAGTTTATCATATCAATCTTTAATATCGATGATTTATAAAAGTTTATAAACAGACTGTATAATTGGCAATTATGTCTTCCTATTACCTTATCTCTGATGTCAAAAGCCATCTACAGATACTACACGAAGGATTGTAACGAGTACTGTTTGATGTCGACCCTTCGACATCGTCTTACAGCCCATTATTCGTGTATCTGACAAGATGATCATGTTTTGAGTATTTTTAATGATAATCCTAGGATAAACTGCGCGCGTCATTACTGGGGACATGTTGGGGTTACGTTAGGTGACGTTAGAAAATACGTGTGCTGTATTTTGAAATATTTTCTATAAAAGTTTACTTTGGCTTGCTGTTACGATCTTAGCTTGCTTAAATCTTATACTTATATATATGTAGGTACATAAATTCTAACTTATATCATCAAAAATTTAGGCAGACGTGTAGGATATTTTGATATACCTACCAGAGATTTTGCTCATATTGGTACTGCTAGCCAAGCACCACAACTCTTCAGAAAATGATGATATTGACACAGTCAATAAATCTTGAAGTCTGTGCCTACAGAGCGTATAGCATATACCGTATATGTCTATATATAGCTGTAGGTACAGGCCATATTTCCAGGCTCAGCTGCGGCAACGCAAGGAAAAGAGTGATTTGCCCTTGTAACACAATGATTAGATACTTTTAGAAGGCTTGCAACTTGAGTCTGTTGCTCCTGATGCTAACTTCGCAATGACTTATAGTTTGCCAGAATCTATCCAAATATATTGATCTTTTAATAACATACATTCATACATCAGTGAGTTTAACAAGCTATTACTCCCATTAAAATACCTTATCGTTCCAATTCCTCATACACAAAATTTAAACCAATCTTCAACCAAGTTGTAAAATTAGGTATAAGAATATTCTCAGTATGTATGTAAGAAGATGTACCTATATCTTCTTATATACATACAAGCCTCAATACATCTTCAAATATAATTTCATTTGGTTGTATTTTTAACGCTGGAAAAAAAGACAATCAAAACACTCTCGCATATAAATAATGAATGCACTTATACCATTACAGACTTGTGAATGTCCGCGTTCTGTAACGTAACGTAAGTATGTCTTTATACTCTTTCAATTAAGGCAAACGTTAATCTCTCTGCGCTATTAAATTACATTAATTGGGCGAGGGGACATGCGTTCAACTATACAATGGCATTCAAACCTTATATTAACAAAAATAGAGTCTAATTTCCCTTGGCAAAATATAGGTATACATCGTCTTTTGTTAATATTCGCGAATTGAAGCTGTCAATTACTTGTTGTATAGGATTTAAAGTCTTATTTTTGCTGAAATAAGGTAGATTATAGTGTGGTGTGTTGAAGGGAAATCTTTTTGGGCGATGTACAAAGAGATTGTAGATATCTGTATAATGCGATTAAATGTTAAGTGACATGGTGCTAATGATTTGATTCTGAATTATTTATTTTTTGTTATCGTTTTTGGATAACTGTCTGTTGGTTGTAAGTGTGAGTCCGATCGTGAGGTCGAGAGTTTGTTTCTCTGGTGGTAATTGGCTTATAAAGGCAATTTTAGAAGGACAGGACACGTTTCCCCTAGTAGGACGTCTCGTATTCCTGTGTCACAAGAAACTTTATAAACATTCAAACAACGAACAAAAGCAATACTCGGACTCGAAGAAACTATTTTTGGATTGTGGATGGCACAATTTTTTGTCCACAGGAATTGATACCATTATACTTAACCCTTCAAACCACTATACTAGGTATTCGTACAGTCAAAATTATCTGTTTGTACGAACAGCATGGTTAAAATGGTATAAATAAATCGACTGATCCAACCAAATCAGCAAACCAATAAGCCTAATTAAATTACTTGGCAACGATACAATAGCTCCGAATATAGCAGATCCGATATAATTAAACATTTCCTAATCCTAATATTATAAATGCGAATGTGAATTGGTTTGTTCCGCTTTCACGCCATAACTAAATGGCCGATCATCAGGTAATTTTGTATACACGTTGTCAGGGGTACAGAAAAGAACATAAGGGTAGCTGTGTGTGAACATGTACAACAGGGGACCAACCACTACCTGAGATTTGACAAACCACATATACTCGCAAAAGAACATCGATTCCTACCAAGGATGCTTCGCGAGGCTATTGAAATCAAAAAACATCCTAATTACTATAGAGAAGATGGTTAGAATGTACCACCAGCTTGGGATCCAGTAATTCAAATAGTCAAACCCAAGAAGAAGCAAACCACAGCTAGACTTCATGATACTTTGAGCTCATTCTGCGTAAATAGAAACACCAAAGATTAAATTATGTTCGGGTACTTTGAAATAACTACACTGGAACATTGATACAACTACCATCTTAGTTTCTCCGTGACCATGGCTGCTAAAAAGCAACTGGAACTTCGGAGAAAGTGTAAACCTAAATATAAAAAGTTTTAATAATTTTATTAGTTTAAAATTTGTTAAGTTCAATAGTAGTAGTAGTAGTGTAACAGTTTCAAAATTATGTAATACAGTGTTAAATAAACAACGCGATAAAATCCGTATAAATGAGTTTAATTTCAATGAAGGTAGCTAATTACAAATAAAGCTAACGTTACTTCAGTTTTTGTGTCAGGGTAGTCTCTACAGCAACACGTTCAGTACACTATATGGCTTTCACTTTATGACTGTGTCATGTCAAACATCTCATACTTCATTTATCTGAAGGTAAGCCTTCAGATAGATTATCTTTGAACAAAGGATTCTGCGCTGTCAAATAGAAGGCTCCGAAAGGCCAGGATAGGGACGACAGGCCTTGTCGAAGTAGATGCAGCAGTGGCGAAGGAATACGTGGTTGAAACATCCGAGATCAGACTCAGAAACACGCTTTGAAAAATCTAAGCCCAACAGTGGACTTACTATAAGTTGATGATGATGATAACTACATCCTCTTATTGTAGCATTTTAGATGATATCTGTATTTTGATCGTGTATTAAGTTAAGTTTTAAACATACGAACATCCATATCCATTCTTTTCTCTATGTAAGCTTATATATTTGAGTATTTTAACACTAATATGACAGGACCGATGGCGTTGTGGTTTAAATGGTTGAATCGTTGTACCACCAAATAGTTGTACCAGGTCGGGATGTATTTCTGTTCGTTGTTTCATGTTTCTAAAGTCCTCTATGACAAAGGGATTATCACTAGTGGACAAGAGAGACGTCTTTAAAAATATTAGTACCCTTTAGGTATACTAGAGGTAGACAGCCTCTGTGGCGCAATATTGGGAGTGGTATCGGTGGTATGGTCTTAAAAAATATAAGTGCCATTTATACCAGATGTATGTAGACAACCTCTGTAATGTAGCTATAGTGTATGCATTTGCTTTACAAGAGGTCTCAGGTTCAGGTTCCGGGGTCGAGCGAAATATTATTATTTGTCGGCCTTAATGGCGTAGTGGTTAATGTCACCGACTGCCACGCCCGAGGTCGCGTGTTCGATTCCCGAACAAGTCAAACATTTGTGTGCATGAACATGGATGTTTGTCTTGGTCTGGGTGTTTCTATGTATAATATGTATGTATTTACAAAAAAAAAGTTATAGGTATGTATGTTTATCTATTGTCTAATACCCATAGTACAAGCTCTGCTTAGTTTGGGCTAGATGGTGTTGTGTGTATGTGATAGAATATTATTATTATATTATTATTAATATTTTCAGTAAAATAATTATTTTTTCATTATCAGCGCAAAGTCTGAATTTGTCTATGGTATATGGCGGCAATAAGCTCGCATCCTATCAATTCGGACCTCAACCCATAACTGTCGAAACACGGAAATAATAGACCTCTGGCTATCCCTTTAGGGGGAGATACATACCTACGTAGATAGGTACCCATTGCACTGTAAATCCCTCTTTAGTAAGAAATGACTCGACTAGATAAATACTATACTAAAGAATAATATAATAATATCAGCCCTGTATTAAACTGTCCCACTGCTGGGCAAGGGCCTCTTCTCAGTGGGAGAAGTGTTAGCCATAGTCCACCACCCTGGCGCAGTGCGGATTGGCTGACTTCACATAGGTATCTTCGAGAACATATGAACTCTTAGACATTCAGATTGACTCACGATGTTTTCCTTGAACGTTAAAGCGAATGGTTTTTAATTATTTAATATGCACCTAATTTCGAAATGTCAGAGATGCCTTGGGATCGAAATCGAGACCACTACGTGGCAGTCCAACGGTTTCCCACCAGGTTATCGCTGCTTTTTATGCTAAAAAACATCACAGCTACACAATCTAGTATTGTATTTCTGCGGTGAGTAGAGTTTATAGACTCCGTAAAGAGACGTTGATCTATCAATAGAGTTCTTATATATCTGGTCTTAATGCAGTATGGCAATACATTTTTAAAGAGTTGACATTGGTGAATTCATTGGCCTAGTGTTTCAATTGACTATAAAATGCGGTAAGAACATTCTATTGAAATTAAATGCGATATCAGTTGAGCGGAGGAAGGTGTACTGGTTGAAATGGTCACCTTGCCACCGCCTCTGCGCCGTATGGGTTCGATCCGCGCACGTAACATAACTTTGTATGGTATACAAATAATTGTTGTGTTGTCTAAATGTTTGTATAATTCCCAGCAACACAGGAATTATACGCAGTATAGAAAATGTACCTACGTAAAAAGAAATTCATTGTATTCTTGTAAACATTAAGCTGAACTATTAATTTATTTTTCTGACAATAAATAATAATAATTATTATTATTATTATGAACTAAATGCTTAGAGCAAGATCACTCGATCATTCGACGAGAATCGAACTAACGACTTCCTAATCTTAAATCCGATTCTAAGCTACTGTGCTTTCGCCGCTACATGTATCATTTACCACCTTGGTTCTATAAGACATTGATATGCAATACTCGGTTCTCATAAGCTAATCATTGAAACAACTGCGCCGTACTTCAAAACATATTATACAGACCCTAAAACCCCGCCATCCAAAATTCAACTCTACAACCAGAAATTAAACCGCACTTCGGTAATATTAAACAAAATGTCGTATTCCGTAGCGTCACACCCCATCTCCGTTTCGGAACTTGACAACAAGCCTTCACGTCTCCTCACCTACTCGGTCTGTGTCATAAACAAATCAACATGGCCGCCCCTCCAGAGATATTAATGAGACAATGAGACATTAGCTCGCTACAAAATGCCTCCGCATTCGCGAATAATTAAATCGTAAAGTCCCCTCTACGCCGCCGCCTACAGCACCGCTCTATTTACTCCTTTTTCATTCAACACAATAGCCGCTGCAATCCAACTCGTTTGATAACAAAACATCGTTTTATTGTTTACTAACACATGCGGAAATCAACTTTAATGAACTGTGATAAAGTTCAATTTTGTTTGTGTGTACCGTATTGTATAAGGCGTATTCCGTAGAGACTATTAATTTGAGCGCGACGGACCCCGCCTACTCAATATCGCGTTTACACACATGTCGGATTGTATCGTCGTCTCGTTCGCTCCGCGCCGCTTATTAAAATTCCTCGGTCGGTAGCTGCATCTCTGTCGGTGACTCGGCGCGCCGGGAGGAGAGGCGGTCCGGCCGACAACTGCGCCCCAATACTAGCGCGATTTTCACCGCGCCGCCACGCGAATCCTACCGCGGGAGATATCGCTCGTTTCCGAACACATTCGCAAGTTTACGAACGCGCCGCGACTACACGTTCCAAATACAAATTCAAACGCACACTATTTTGAAAAAAAAGGACTAGTGTTGCTAATCTATACTAAACTAGTGATGTACTGACTCGACTAATCAAACTATTACGTGAATAGTGCTAATTAGGCTGAGTGTTGTATACACTAAATCGGAAGGGGAAACTTGCAAAATAGTCGCACGGAATCGATTACTAGTACCTACTCAACCGGTGAAACAATGGGACGAATTAACGAATACAAATTAGTTACATGATTAATTGTCTTACAGTGGGACATATGGACTTAATTACCGGAGTGTATTTAAATTGCTGATTTTGGTAGAAAAACCGACAGTGGAATAAAAATAAAAAATAAAGATGGTGATTTGAGCCGTCGGTGTGATCGTAATGTTATCGAGCAGATGAAATGAAGACTTCGCTCGAATGCGAGCGAGCCGAGACCGCCGACAGCGGCGGGAAAGGCAGGATATCTTTTAGCGTCGACTCTTTACTCGGCAGTAAAACCGACATCCCTCCGAAAGAAACCGCTGACACTAACAGCAATGACGCCGAGAGTACTGACGCCGCGCCGGAAAGCGACGACAGTGACGTTGACATCGAGGATGTGGACTCCAACGTCGATGAGAGAGAAGAAAGAGATACAGCTGGAGATGGAGAGGAGATGGAGACAAGAGGAGGAGTGGTTGTTCCTCAGCCACTGCTGCCTCGCCTGTACCAAGGGCCGCCGCCTCCTTCCTGGCCTTTCGGAGCCTTTCCTTGGATGGCGCCGAACCCCATGTTTAGAGCTGGATCACCAAACAGTAAGTTACTTTAGCCCTAAGAATTTCCTAGAACCACGATTTTGAATGGAAGAAAGGCTGGATGAAATGAATGGAAGAAATATTGATTGCGAATTTTCTTCGAAGCGTTAGAATTTTTTATGAGTTTCTTTTTTTATTTTATTTATCCGTTTAATCGTTATAATGTTAAACCAACTGAATGTTTTAATAAACAGGCAGTAGGAAACATTAAATTATACCTACATTATTGAAACATTGAAATCAATTTTAATAATATTTGCAACTATTGAAATAAAACGCAAATGGAAATGCTTACACATTTTATTCGTATAAACGGTATATGTGCCAATAAATGCATAATTGATACCGAAAATACTAAGCCTTACATAAAATTATTTAAAATAGCACTGGCCAATGTGAAAGAAAATGGATGTCATTTTAAATGTAAAGATTTTTCATTTTTATTGGACAGGTAATTAATATGGTACATATTAAATAATTAATTCCGAAAAATAAATTGATAAACAACAAATTCTATATATTTTTCTGTATCATTACTGACAGTTATCTACTATAAACTTCATTTCTTACGTCACGGTTTTGTAGCGCCGTCCTTGTCTAATGATCAATATAACGTTTTTAGCATCGCCATTATTTTGAATCGCATTATAATACTATTTTAGCAAACAATATCAAAAATATAATATAAATATATTGAGGGAAAGATGCGACGAAATGTAAATAGCAAAAATCTTAATAGAATCTAACAAGAATCCAACACGATTCTTTTATGACAGTTTATATTCAAATATTAAAGCATACGCATAACAACTAAATAAATATATTTAGTTATGCTAAACCATAATATTAAATAAATGTCTATATTGATTTTTTTGGTTTTAATCTACAATTCTTGCACTGTATTATTAAAATATAATAAAGACTGGTCATTAGCAACTAGAGAGAGATAGAACAAAAGTGGATAGTCCTTTGCCCTTCAATGGGTTCTTCAGTCTAAGGAAAACTTTTACTTAAAATATTTATTGTGTTTTGTACACCCACAACATTAAGATACTACCAAACTTTTATCTCGTATAGGGATCAAACATAGAATGATCGGAACACTGGCAATTGCGATGCAATCACTGTACGGCCATATTTAAAGAATGGGCAAAATACAAACAGGTAGCAGGTTTTGAACTCTGACTTCGGCAATCGGCGCCGCTTGCCCTCAAGTACCTACATACTGGAATTTTCGCCGGCACCGTCTACACAGGATTATAGACTTAGGACCTTTTGCTCATAAATCGATACTATTAAAATAATCTAAAGGGCTGTATTTGAACCTTGTGCGTTCTGTAATCTTAACTGTAATCCACACAGACGAAATCACAGTCAAAAACTAATCTAATAATAGTATTGAATCACACACTAAAATAATGACATGATCTTGAACATGAACTTGTACTAATTATTTTTTTTTAGTTAACATTTTGTTGTGTACCACTTCTGAGTGAAGGATTCTAGGCTTAAGAGCGTTTGTGCCTTGTCACGAATAAGTTTAATTTTGAGTAAATTAAACGTAAAAAAATATTTGTGCTATTTTTTATTGGTACCTACCAGTGCAGTCACCCAAGGGATCTAGTTGAAAACCAGTACCAGGCTTTCTTAGCCTGGCATATGCTGAACTAGGTTCCATATAGCAAAATTTATTTTTTTAATATTATATATTTTCTCTTAATTTTGCTGTTGTCCAAATAAACTCAAATTCTTTCTTATTTTTGTTATATTTTCAAAATGTTTTAATACACTCCATAAACTAAAGTAAACTGTAATTGACAATTTGTTTTATTTTATAACTTACTAGCTGACCCGCGCAACTTCATCTGCTTTACATAAGAAGTTTTTCCCCGTCTTTGTTACATTTTCCATTGATACTCTGCTACTATTGGTCGTAGCGTGATGTTATATAGCCTATAGCCTTCTTCGATAGATGGGCTATCCAACACAAAATAATTTTTCAATTTGAACCATTAGTTCCAGAGGTTAGCGCGTTCAACCAAACAAACATATAAACAAACACTTCAGCTTTATAATATTAGGTAAGGATAAGTCTTATTGTTACAAAGTTTTTAGTCTATGTTCTACACTACTCTACTGTTAAAGTACATGATTATTAACGACCAAAGTATTTTGTGTAGAACGTAACGAAAAACCATAGAATCCTTAGGTCATATAGAACAACTTCATGAAAGATTCACAATGATGCTCTGAAAAGGTATCTCTGGTGGCCAGAACATTAAGCTCTGCCTTAAATTATTTAATCCCTCGGTATTTTAGACGTTACCTAATGAAAGACATTAAAAAATAATTACGAAAAAAATTGCGGTTTAATTAACTATATTTAGATGAGCCAATTATTTTTCGGGTGCCTTTGTGGCAGCCATAATGTATGCGCCTATTATGGACACACTATTATTGAATTATTCTGTTAAGAAATTATAACTCTTGGTGAAATATAATTGTTATATATCTCTGACTACCCCTTCGTGGATATAAGTGTGAAACTATCTATGCAATTATTGTTTATTTTAATATTAAATGAACACATCGAATGGAGACCGGCTTTTTAACACACGTATGCACTACGAAGATGGCAAAGTTACATACATCTGTCTGATGGTAACCAAAGGAATAAAGGTTACATGTAAGTAATACCACGCAGTAGTAGACTACACTAGGACGCAGTTGCTGAATGCCAGATCAACACAAATATTATAAAATAGACAAAAAACTGGCAAAGGCTTTTCAACTGCTGTGATTGGCTTACTGAATTAGCAATAGCCAATCAAATCACATGACTTGAGCATTACTTTGAGATATCATTTAAGTCTTTGAAACCGTGTGTTAGGCAATCACTCACGCTTTGCCAACTCTTCAAATATAGAGTCGCTGTGCTGCCAGCTTTAGAAGAGATGCCAGTTTGATTTATACCTACTCCTGGCAAAGATCACACTGAATGAATATTCAGTGTGATCTTTGCCAGGAGTAGTTCTTCTAACACACTCATTAAGGGGCTCGGAAACCCTGGCTTCTGCAGAAAACACATGGTTATTTGGATGCAATCTTCTGCAGGACGGAGAGGAATTTCTTGCATCCATTTAAAAAAAACTGGTATCCCAATAATCCAAGTGCGAACATATTTTTCTTTAGATTTTAGCATTTGCAGATATAAGTTAAAAGCTTAATTTCACACTCATCAATGCGAAATTTAAGCATTTTAAATAGGTTAAATATTATTGTGATATGTTCAAAATTATATATTCAAAGTGTTAATAAACGACGCGATAAAATCTGTATAAAGCAGTTTAATTTTAGCGCACAATAGTTTAAAAAGAGGATTATTCTATTAACATTTTAATTCCATAGAGTTACAGTGCTTATGTGTCATTTGGTTCCCAAATGTCATTTTGATAGCCAAAAATCTGAATATAAATGGGCAAAGAGAAATCAATATTAATATTATAAAGCTGAAGAGTTTGTTTGTTTGGTTGAACGCGCTAATCTCAAAAACGACTGTATCGAATTGAAAATTATTTTTAAGTTGGATAGTTCATTTATCGAGAAAGGCTATAAGCTATATAACATCACGCTATGACCAATAGGAGCGAAGCATCAATGAAAAATGTTATATAAACGGGGGAAATTATCTTATGTGACGCATACGTAGTTGCGCGGTTCAGCTAGCAATTATATAAATAAACAAAGACATATTATAACGTTCAGTACCATTTTCTCCCACTTTGATAAACGAACAGACCGACGAGCTCAAACATTCTCAAAAAAAAAATATAAACTTTTAGTTTTATATTTAATGAAAATTCATATAAATTTCCTCAAATTGTTAACAATTATTATGGCCTAGTTTCGAACACTAGGCCGACACTAATATAACATAATCCTTTCAAAATAAACAACTTACAACCTCTTTAAGGATCAACTTCTATCTAACTATTCAATACTTTATTACAAATGTTGTATTGTTTCATTGTATTATATCAAAGGCAGTTTTCCTCTAAGATAAAACAAACGTTTTGTATAATATATTGTGTGCTAAAAGCGATAAATGTAAGATAACAAACATACCTAATTGTTCGTGATATAATCGTTTAATTATAATTTATATTTACATACTAGCTGGGTAATTAATTTATTAACTATATTTCTCTTCTCATTGTTATTTTTCTAGCAGTAAACTGAAAATATTCAGTAGAGTACAAAGGAACAAGAGTTCTGATGTGGAATGGGATGTCTACTCTGCAAGTGAAATCTAATAAAGCTGAACTATAGGGATGGATGTATAATAGATATAAAGTAGTTCGCCACTATTCTCGAAGGAGTATTTTTTTTCATATACCCGTCATCACAGGTTGTTATAGCTCCTCTGTCGTGGACAGAGCCTACTCTAATCAAAAATGGGGCAGTCGTCCCATCAAAAGGGCGACTGTTCCTCCTATTCTACTGGCTACAATTTGCTTGGGCCCTGATAGGGCTATTATTTTACTACAGTACCTATTCGCGCTTTCATTCTAGTTCTCTTTTACCATTCCTGTTCTCACTTTTATTTCTCTCGTACTTTCATTCTATTCCTTTCATACTTTGAGGGATAATAGGGGTCTGGGTTATTTTCTTTATTTATTTATAACATATTTTCTTACTTGCTATTTTTCTTATTGTAACTTATTTCTACCTTTATTTATTACATATTTGCTTATACTAGTTATTATTGGCTACTTATGCATCTATAGTTTTAGTATTAACAAATACCAAACTTAAATACTATGCTACGCTATCTTTAATAAAAGAAATAAAAGCAATTATTTTAGAGCGCTTTTCACGCTATAAAGAGGTCTCTGCCCAGCAGTTGGACAGTTTATATACAAGGCTGATATTATAATAGCAGCCAGTCTTTTGCCGTATACCGGCAAAATGTTATAGGATTTTTCTATCTATAAATGCTCAAATCCAGACTCCGTGCTGGTACTTATCATTTCTAGATAGGCAAACCCAATAACATTTTATCAGGACTAAGAATCGAACCCAAGACATCATGTACAGTAGTCGTTCTCCCGCTGCATCATAGAGGCATCTTTAAAATAGATAGGTAATGCAAGTTACGGGTGAGAACAGCGACTGCCGCAACCGCTACAATATGTATACGTATTAATGTTTAGGGAGTATACAGCTCCCTCAATATTAATACGTATACATACAGACGTTATAGCCGACCCCTTCGGGGATAGAGAACATCGTAGAGGTAGAAAGACAACTTCCTACTATATGCCATACCATATCACACTATGTAATGAAGAACCAGGGTAGGTCTATACTTACATCCGTCTATAGTGAACCGGACTCTTTTAAAACATTTATTTAATCTCACACATACAATTATATAAAAACAAAACATAGCCAATATGTGCGAAAAGGTATCCAGCTCAGTATACGCTGCATAAAGGCACAGTATTAATTTTCAGCTGGTCCACTCAATTTTAAATCTTGTGAGGCTTTCCTAACTGAAAAATCCAGAAAATTTCCCAGTTTAGAAAAGAAACCAGTAACCTCACAATGGCACGCGAACAAGCGCAAAGTTTTGCCACGCGACCAACGAGGCAAAGATTAATAATAATATTATAATCAAGAAACAAATTAAGTCAATGATTACTTACCAAATCAGGAACCTTAGCATGCAATTTGAATGACATTATAAAGACAGCTGTCATAAATTATCACAGTTGAGAATACGTGTGAATGTGAATTATCAATTTAAATCGTTCACGGCTTCTGTCGCTTGGAATGCAACATTAAAAATAAGTGTTATTTTTTCAGCTTTTTAAATATTATTAATTTATTTGCGCTTTATTTTTAACGCCCGTAATGTTTTTTGAGTAATAATAAAAATCATTAAGCCTATGTATTATAGATGGCATCCTTACTAATATTATAAATGCGCATGTGAGTTTGTTGGTTTGTTACGCTTTCACGCCTAAACTACTCGGTCGATCATCATGAAATTTCGCATACACTTCGTCAGACTAAATCAGGTGGTCGTCTCGCCACTGACAATGCACCGAGTGTTGTGGGCTCGACTCCACACGGAAAAAAATAGTGTGATCCACATGTTCATAATGAAATTCCGTAAACATCTTGTCAAGGGTACTGAAAGGGACATAATATATGTACATTGCATCCAGAAAACTCCAACTCCATACTGTTCCCGTGAGATAGCCAGTTAAATAAACGTTACTTGAGTTTTTGTGTCAGGGTAGTCTCAACAGCAGCACGTTCAGTAGACTATACAGCTTTAAATCTTTGTAATCGCGTCTTGTCAAACGTTTCTACCTTCAGCTAGATGCAATAATTTCCTCTTTGGCGATTCTAGATTATTAAGTAAAGTACACGAAATCTACATTTTCGCAAGTGAAGCCGCAGCCAAAATCTAGTCAAAGCGTCGGCCTCGATGGCGTAGTGGTTAGTGTAACCGACACGCCTGAGGTCGCAGTTTCGATTTCCGCACAAGTCAAACATTTGTGTGCATGAACATGGATGTTTGACTTGGTCTGGGTGTTTCTATGTATAATATATAAGTATTTACAAAAAATATAGTATATATGTACGTTTATCCATTGTCTAGTACCCATAGTACAAGCTCTGCTTAGTTTAGGCTAGATGACGTTGAGTATATGTGTTAAGAAAAATAAAAATTGTAGTAGTAGTTGAACATTAAAGAATATTATAGAACCTATTTGCAATTACAATTTTCATTGTTCTGAACCTATATGGTCTATGATTCAACAAATTTTGACCCTATTTAAACTAAGTTTGAAAAAATTTACCTTGACATACGTAACCTTTTCTTCATTCATACTAAATTAATTCATACCAATATATTTACTCAAACAATTATTATTAGCACTATTTTGCCTGTGACTTTGCCTGCAATTACTATTCACCAGTAATGTCAATGTTGGTAAATAGAGAGTGCGCTTGAGTTTGACAAAACGCACGTAAAGCTGGTCCTGCGCCTGATCTCTCTCCGGTCATGTCGTGATGCTGTCCCATCGGACTATAAGAGTTAGGTAATAGAGAGTGAACTTGTGTTTGCGCTCACACTTGTCCACTATAATGTCTCATGCGCAGATCGCCGGTCTCCGTTAAGATCGGAAATTATTATATTAGCCTGTGTAGTCCCAGTGTAAGACACAGCCATCTCTCATATTTACATCTCACTGTTATGCATTTGTTTAGTGTAGTCGCATCCATACCTGTCTGTGTTATCCAGATGGTCTCGCTATATATCGATATCCATCTTCTAAAATGAAATATATTTCTTTATATGAGCCTCGATAGAGAAGCAAAGAAATCTATATGCTGGTTGTGAAAAGAAAACCTTGTATCCCTTTTTAAGCTTATTGCGCGCATGAAAGAGTTTGATATTTTGGCTTACTTAAAGATTATATGGTGAAGGAGTGCAGAGAGATAGCTAACAAATGAATTCTGGTCGAATTCCGACCACAAGTGACCACTACGACAATTCAAAAAACAAAATTAAGTACGTAATAAGTTAAAACTGAGCTTTAAAAAAACAAATTAATTACATTTGAATTTTGAGAAATGGACGATCAAAAAAATTATATGGCAAAAATGTGCAATCAGTAGTGTCAAGATGAGACCGAAAAGAATTTTTATCTCAATAATATATTATAATACTGCAACATGAGAATGATGAAGAGATTGGCTGTCCAGCCATCCAGCCGTCTCCTGTCTAGATTGTCCATCATCTTCTTCTGCCACGTGGCCTCGTAACACCTTCTGGGGCCCAACTGCCATTCATTACTTAATATTTAATATATTTATCGTATTCTACAATATTAGCATAGGTGGTAGGTACAATGGCAAGTGTTGATCATCGTGGACCCTGGCGAGCACAAAAATTTAAGATAGGATTTTCTTATGAATATATTTTTTTATTTACTTGTATATAGGTAAACTTTTTCTTCACTCTTGATACTTTCAGGTAACTTGTTGTATATTTTTATTGATATTAAGGCTTAGATTAACACGATTTCAGCCCAAACTCCTCTGGCATAAGGAAAACATGGCCGGCCAATTCCCATTTACGTTTGACGGCTGTTGGTGACCTTCTCAATTTGTGTTTTGAAGCGTAATATTGAGTTTTTAATTCGGTATGTGAGCCGTACCTATCCAAACTGAAATTAATTAGTTTTCCAAAAACATCTTTAACATATTGAATACATACCATATAGCAGACATAATATAAAATGTATCGTTGCGGTTATTTATGACCGGTATGGCGTTCAATGTGTCAGATGATTACTGATCCACTTCAATGGCTCATAGAGTGAGCCTCCCTCCTACCTTCCTTAAGAATTGGGCTATCATATACAATATAATATTAGCCCTGTATTAAACTATCCCACGGCTGGGCACGGGCCTCTGCTCAGCGTGAAAAAGGTTAGGCTGGTCGCGTTCGGGTTAGCAGACTTCAGATATATTATGGAGACCTCTCAGATATACAGATATCCTCACGAAGTTTTCCTCGCGCTCGCTTTAACGGTGAAGGAAAATGATCAATGATCACCATAATTAACTATTTAATACGCACATATCTTCGAAAAGTCAGAGTCAGCCTTAGGATTCAAATCGAAATTTCTTCGTGGCAGTCCAAAAGTATTCAAATAGGCTATCACAAAAAACATATTAAATCCGTCTGGTGGTTCCAGACATCGTTGAAACATACTCTTTAGCCTTTATAATATTAGTATACATGTAGGTACAGACACACTGGATACAGTATTATAACAATATATACTATAGTTTCAGTGTTCTATAGATAGGTAGTTACATACGAACATATTGAATGCAAAATATTTAATTAAAAATTCTAGTAGGAGTAGTAGTCTATTTATTTCGATTTTAAACTAAACTGATTTAAACGATTTGATTTATAGACTAGTTTTTGTCGTATTTAGTAAACCCAATAATGGCTCTTTGGTCATTTCACACGAATTGTGCGACATGACACTAATATTTTATACGCACACATCTGTATAATTTGAGTGCGAAATAAACCAATCTGAAAATGAAGATACGCGAATCGATACCTAAATAAAATTATTTATAAAAGTATCGTTGGGAACACTGTCGTGTGAAACAACCAAAAACCCAAAATCATTGTAAAACCATTTAGTTATTGTTTTCAGACTATATGAATCAATAATAATATTATAAAGCTGAAGAGTTTGTTTGTTTGGTTGAACGCGCTAATCTCAGGAACTACTCGTTCGAATTGAAAAATTATTTTAGTGTTGAATAGCCCATTTATCGAGAAAGACTATATAACATCACGCTAAGACCAATAGGAGCGGAGCAAAAATGTTGCAAATACCGGGCAAATTCTCTTATGTAAAGCAGGCGAAGTTGCGCGGGTCAACTAGTTTCTAATAAATCGAGATGACTAAACAAAAAAGGACAATACGTAGATATGGGTCTCTAGGTATTGTCTTTAGCTACCAGCACGCCATATTTGATTACTATAAGTGTGGCTGCGTGGATGACGGATTGGTCTTAGTGGTCACTGCATCGAGTGTTGAAGGTTCGATCCCCACCGGGCCAAAAATCTGTGTGTGCCGCAAATATTTATTCCGAGTCCGGACACTGTGTACTATGTATCTGTTATATGAATATTTGTCAAGTCTCTTACGACATAGTAATTATTCTAATTACTGGAGTAGTATTTTATAACAAAACTAAACCAAAATAAATACTTATAAAAAATTTATTTCATTCGGTACACAAACAAACTCATTATAAAAACATTCAGTTACTGCTAATACTAATAAATAGAAATGACAAAAAAGACAATACATAGAGATGGGTCTCTACCAGTATGTCTTTAGCTGTCACCATATATTTGTTTACAACCACAAACAAGAAAATGTTTTTTTTTAAATATATTAATAATAATAATAATATCAGCCCTGTATTAAACTGTCCCACTGCTGGGCACGGGCCTCTTCTCACTGTGAGAAGGGTTAGGCCATAGTCCACCACGCTGGCCTAGTGCGGGTTGGCAGACTTCACATATCTTCGAGAACATTATGGAGAACTCTCAGATATGCAGGTTTCCTCACGATGTTTTCCTTCACCGTTAAAGCAAGCGATAATTAACTATTTAATACGCATATAACTTCGAAAAGTCAGAGATACGCGCCTTGGGTTCGAACTCGAGACCTCTGCGTGGCAGTCCAACGGTTTCCCACTAGGCTATCGCTGCTTTTTAAATAATAATAATTATTTATTTCAAGCAATATCTTCTTAATTTCTATGATACAAACACTTTGAGATACGGCTTAACAATAAATACTATTCAGTGAACATCTGTGTCTGAACTAGATAACTTCATATTTGTGCTTCAGACAGCACTGCAGCCCTCTTCCCTTGAAGATTTCACTGTATACAAGACAGATCACTAATCAATTTTATTAATTAAGGGTTGTACAGTGTAAGTAAGCCTCCTTGTGTGTAGTATGAGAGTACGTGTATAGGAGGTTAATATATAATAGGAGGACAATAACTTCGTAAAGAGAGTCTAGGTTATCCCCTGGGGGTGATAATAGGCTACTAAAAAGCGATAAAGCCACGGGAACCTTGTAAATAAAGTCAAAAAAATATCTCAATAACAAAAGGTAATTAAGCGATTGGTACTGATTTATAACCATACATACATATTGTATGAGTTCAGAACAATTAAGTACCTACACACCTATATGTTTCCTAGTCCGTATAATAACAAACATTTAAATGAAATTGCAAAATTCTCGTACACATGTCAATGAATATTCAATAAATACCAATGCCATATGTAAATGATTGCTATAATTGATTAATGAGAATATTTTGACCGCAAAGTAATTTGATTTGAATGACAATAGTTTGATGAATAGCGATTTAAATGTACATGTTAATTTATTGCAAGGATGACGTGTTGATTAAGTCGCTGTCAGTATACCGCTTGCAGTGGATTCGATTATTGATGAGAAATGCCTATAACTTACAGAAATAAGCAAAGCAATAATGCCTGTATTGCGGGGACTTTACGAACATTCAAACATCGGACACACAACAAGAACATCCAGATATTTTTTACTCGTCACAATGACCACATTTCACCTGATGGTAAGCGATCATGTGGTCTAAGAGCAGTGGCCTACACACCATCCTCATAGCAGCTGAGGCGATGTTGAGGTCCCTACTTTGACAGCTTAAATCGTTCGGCAGAGGTATGAGGACCCAAACTTGTTGGTGCGCGCTCTAATCGACTCTACCGTGTAAGGATGGCATCTGAGCCCAGCACGTGTTGTTCTGGATAGGAAAGGGGAGGGTGGGATAAGGTGGAATAACTCTTCAGAGCCCTACCCGTGGTATATTCTGTAGAAACATGTCAAAGAGACAATGTCCCTACGGAGTTGCAGAGGTTCTAGTGTCCTCGTGACCTCTGAATCGCCGATGATTCGGCTTAACTATTTGTGGATTAATTTTTATCTCGTGTAGGGATCGACCCGATATCTATGCATGTATTATGTAATACTAGATTCTACCCGCGACTTCACTCGCGGAAATGTAGATTTCAAATATCGAACCCTTAGAAACAGTACTTTTTCTGGATGAAAGATGCCCTATGTCCTTCTCTGTACCCTAACAACGTGACGGCGAAGTTTCGTGATGATCGGTAGTAACAAACAAACAAACTTACGTTTAAATTTATAATATTAGTTAGGATGAAATAATTACTCGTCCTCTATTCTGTCGCATAAAGCAGCACGTTGTAAACGCAATTGCTACCTCGGGTTCGATCTCCGTTTCAGAAAAATTGTAAGTAGGTTTATCTGTCTAGAATTTTTGAGTAGCAGCATGGAGTCTGGAATTGTGCCTACTACACGAGAATAAGCTCGCACCCTAACTCTTAACAAATTGCCATGTAATATAGAAAATAGCTCCACCGGAAAACCATCATTTAATTTAAAATATCTTCTGGATAAATCGAATGGAAAATACAGAGAAAATTTCTAAATATTATGTTATCAAATATGTATTTGTAAAAATAAATCCCAAATAATATTATAAATATGAATGAGAGATTTTTTGTTACGCTTGCCCGCCTTAACTGCTCGACTGATCATCATGAAATTTCGCATACACGTTGTCAAGGCTGCAGAGAAGGGTAACTTTCATCCAGAAAATATACTATTGACGAGGGTTAAAAATGGACATAACTAACATTTATGCCAAGCCGCGGGCAAAATGTAGTAGTATAATATTGTAAACCTGTATATTACCTGGCAACCACGTGTTGCCAGGTAATATGCCAGGTGCTCTGCTGAACCTTGCCGGGAAGATGAAACAATAGGCATGATGACTAAAAAAAGTTTTAGTCCATCTTTTAGATTAGCAAAATATATTTGCACACGTATTTTTCATTTATTCCACAAACTAATAACAACGAAGATACAACGCGTTTAAATTTCGTGTTACGTCACTTGTGGGTACAAATTTTACAAAAATGTGACGTCACAAGCCCCCACGCTCGAATTTTAATGCGTTATATCTTAGTAAATTTTATTGTTTTGTTTAAACAAAAAATAGGTGTCAAATATTTTGTGCTAATCTAAAAGATGGACTAATTAGAATCAGTTATTTTTAACCCTGTCATCATGTCATCATTCTGCGTCATAGCAAAATTAATTTAGATTGGTCTAGAAACCGAAACACTGAAAAATAAATAAATAGTTTTGCAAATTTAAGTCCAAATGGCTTAAATTTTAAAAACAATTTAATTATTGTTAACAATTAAAGTGAATAACAATAAAATGTAGCCTTGACATAAGGCTACATTGATTAGGTTTTTAATTAACATACATACTTTTCAATTACAATGCCTTTGTCATTAGTTAGTGTTTATAATAGATTCAAGTTTAAAACCTAATGAGTAGTTTCAGTTTATATCTATCGATACAAGCGGACGCCTCAGACTTTGCCCTTTCTCAACGAATTTTCCTAGACCCCAATTGCAGTGCCACCAATCGTGCCACCAATTGCAGTGGGTCCAATCGTGAATCTGAACCACCCAGGGACCCATTCCAGTACACACAAAAATATTTATCAATATCGGCACGCCCGTTTAGTAGTAATTCAGTGACATACATCCGTACAGAAGATAACACTGTGAAAAAAGGCTGTGCTTACAAATTGGTATATTTTTTTTTCAAATCTACTTGGTATCAATAACTGCAACCTAAAACAATCATAAGATGCCGCATCAGTAGTGAATGTGACTGCTGTGCATGAAGTGTCAAGTTTGATGCCTGGTTCAAGCAAAGAATTATTGGTTCTCTTATCAAGAACTTCTTAGCAGTACGGAATCTAGAGCTGTCCCCAGTACTACAAATCGTATTGCTGCGTGATTGAGTGATATCGCACTCAATCACGCTGCAGTATTACTAGCAGTACTGCTGACGTTATTCGGTCATCACCGCGCGCGAACGAGAAGCACTTATATGTTACGTATAGCGTTGTACTTGTCCCACTCGATAAGCTCAGCCCTACGATGATTAGCTCGGTGCATCCGTAATAGTAATAGTACACTACGCAAAAAAAATTGTGCACTCCAGAAATAGTTGTTCAAATTTGGAACAACTACAGGCTGATTGGTAAAATACTGGACATATTGAAGGAGGGTATTCAGTACACGATTCTGGACCCGAATATCTAAAAAAAACACGTACTTGAAATTTGACCTAGTTATCCAATAAAAACTTGCGGACACTCTTGCGCATATACCAAAGCTAAACAAAATCTTCGCCCCCGCCCCCCGCTACCGCACACCGCACTCTCACGAATTTGCACCCCCGCCCGTCCTATTCTTATCAAAGGTCATTAGCCTCGGTAGCAGCTGTGTGCGACGCGCGCAGTATCCACATTTTATGGATATTTCATACAAATTTTCATAAAGGTTTTCTATGCAGGTTACACAGATGTTATTTTTTTTATTAGTTACCTCTGACCATAAATTGTCCTGTTCTTAAGTATGTACATCTAGATCACACAAATTTTTGTTTGTTGAGTGTTCTTTGTGTTCGTTGTTTAATAATAATATTATTATTATATTTTTGCTATTTTTACAATTTGTTTTACATAAACAATATGCAGTACAAACATGCATCTTATTCTAAATTGTAGTTTTACAAAGTAGTTATAACCTCCGACACCCAAGTTAAGATTATCTAAACTTGTGTTTTGGATGTCAGGGCTCTCACAAAGAAAAAGTAAATCATTGAACAACACATGAAGATGATCTGGGTCTTGATTGCAGATTTCGTAAGGTAGTTCTACAATAATGTTTTATAAATTAGAAAAATATTTAAAAAGTATAAAAGTAAAGAACAAATATATTCCTTTCTGTGTGTGTTTGAATGTTTGTAAAGTTCCCAGCGACACAAGATTTATTTCTAGTGCGGGAGATATCACTTTTTAAAGAAACATGTAGTATATGGTCTTGTAATTAAATATCGTGGATATGACAGCGCCTTCTTAAGGATATTGGAAACCCTACTAAACGCAGAATCACATCACAAGGCTGCTTCTGTAAGGCAAAGGAACTCACCAAGTCGGACTTACTTTTTGAGGGTAGAATTGGGTTTGGCCACAATCTTCCTTGAAGATTAATTAGTAGTAGGCATTCTGATACAGGCATTAAAATAGATTTTACTATATACAGATTTTTGAGTGGCTTAGACTACAATGTATTATATTCTTGTCTTTTATTTAAAATAATAATATAATATTGTATCACATACACACAACACCATCTAGCCCAAACTAAGCAGAGCTTTTACCATGAGTCCTAGAAACACCCAGAACAAACAAACATCCATGTCCATGCAGACAAATGTTTGACTTGTGCAGGAATCGAACCCGCGATCTCAGGCGTGGCAGCCGGTTACACTAACCACTACGCCATCGAGGCAGTCAGAATATACAGTTAGAAGGTTAGGTTTTTGGGTTCGCTAAGCGCTATCGAATTTTCTGTCAAGAATTTCGTGGCAGCCTTACAGATTTTGAAAATGTGTCTCCTAGACGGCAATGCATGCTAAGTTCATATTATATTTGATCCAACACATAACAAGCCGCTACCATATTACCGCTGCTAACATATACATATATTTTTAACTAGCTGTGCCCGCGGTTTCGTCCGCTTTTATGATTACTGCGCCGCCCCCGTGGGTCGTAGCGTGATGTTATATAGCCTATAGCCTTCCTCGATAAATGAGCTATCCAACACTAAAATAAATTTTCAATTCGGACCAGTAGTTCCTGAGATTAGCGTGTTCAAGCAAACAAACAAGCAAACTCTTCAGCTTTTTAATATTAGTATAGATAATATTCTTTAAGCACAAGCCTTTTTAATAAACAAAGGACAAACCAACTCACCGGCGCATTTACTTACAATATTAGTATGAACAATTTATTCTGTAATTCAAAAACAATATAAATAGGTATATATAATTAGACTTACAGCGACTGAATTAATTAATATTAATTTTCTAGAACAATAAGTAGGAAATACTTTGTCATTAATTTATTTTATATCGGCATTTCATTTTTATTATTTGTTCATTCTAAATCGTACCTAGATAGACTTACGCCTGTTCCCGGAAGAGTTAGGCAGATTTCTATTTACTTTGTATCTGTCATAGTTATGGCGTATGAAGGTTATTTTCCAATATTATTATAATAGCTTTTGCACGCGGCTTCGCTCGCTCGAGTAAAAACAGTACTTTTTTAGTGTTCGAAAAACTCTTATACAGCAGCTTTGTCCATCCGTCTGTCTGTTATACAATTTTCAACTCAAGACCGTAAGAGCTAGAGACTCGTTGTCAACGCCTTTGGACTCAGCATAGTCGATATACCTCCGAAATGACTATGACCTTTGACCTCAGGTCCTCAGGTCACGTGATACCACGTGACCTTTGCATATTACTTGAACCATTTTTTCGAACTCTAAGATTTACGGCAGTTCATTGCCGATTCTCATTTGTTTATGGATGAAAGGTACCCTATGTTCTTTTCTGTACCCCTAACAACGTGTATGTGAAATTTGATGATGATCGGTTCAGTAGTTAAGACGTAAAAGGATAACAAACTCACATTCGCATTTATATTATTGGTTACGATAATTTCTATCTCTAAGCAGAAATAATCTAAATACAACTATAGATTATAGGTTTGAAACCTTATATCCTGGAGCGCGTATTAGATGATTCTGGGGGTGGCATGGCCTATCTGGCTCCTTTTATACGCCAACCTCATTTACTCTGACATATTCATACACTTACGGTTCACGGTACTTCTAACATGACCTTTCTTTAGTATTGCCTTAGGGCAACTGTACTTATTAAAGAATATTATCCAGAAAATAAAAGCCAAAGAATATACTTTTCCAGTTTACTGAAGTACTTCGAACCTTAAAACAGAGCGCAGCTACACAACCTTATATTTTGTGGCTGTGATGAGTTCCTTGTCAGGTTTCCAGGCTACTAAAGGCTTAAGAAAGCGGTATACTGTCAGCTCTACATCTTGAATAAGATTTGAGATATCTTAATTTTTCATAAAAAATTACAATAATTCACTTACGTGAGAAAATTTAAACACATGCCAGTATGCTTTTTCCCTTTGGTACTCCAAAACAGTTTGATAACAGCTTACCTATAGGCAGACCGTTTGAAAGTTTAACCAAATCCAAATACTCTCTGCTGTTGTGTTCCTAACATAAGTAGGCTTTTTAGAGTGGGACTTATCTTTTAAACAGAGATAGAAATATTTTACTTCCTGCTCAGGAACTAAGGACGACAGTCCATAGACTTCAGTCACTTTTACCGTTCGGTAAGCTGTAAATTTGTTCGCCACATCAGTTCTATGAAAACGTAAATACGTAATTCCTACCTACCCTCCCATAATAAGCGTGGACAGTAAAAACTGTTTGTTATTAAAAATATTACGCTCGAATACATATTACTGATATGTAAAATGGAACAAAACTATTTTATATATTAAATAAAATAATAATATTATGTTATACTATAACTAATCAGTCGTTACGGCTGGATTATGCTGTTATAATAGCTCATGCGTTTATTTAATTGAATCCAATCACATTTTGTTCAGCATTCACAGTTCGCTGATAACGTTATTATTACACTGGTTATTTTATTCAATTATGTAAGTTTTTACTTTACATAAGGGTTTACATACCCAAAGGTATATGAGAGCACGATACAAAAATTTGTTAACAGACGATCAAACCCATGTCAACTGTTAGGATTGGCTGTCTGATAACATTACTTGATTTTGACACACCGTTGATGAGCCTTTCAGAATACGGTTGACAGTCTTCAATCCAAATCTCATTAAGTAGAACAAAAACATCGAAATATGAAAATATAGCGGCTTGTCAAATTATCTGCTATGAAAATGTCTATCCGAAACTTTGGGTGAACGAATTAAGATTATACCTATCGCGAAGTTCCTTTGGATTTCGTTCTTTTAAAGTGACATTACTCTATTGTTCAGAGCACTTCGCTGTAGATATGTATTGGTAAGATCGTGACTTCGTGTGTTTTAGAGTACTAATAGCACTTACAATAGGCCTATAACTTCGGCATATTATGGTTGGCATATTTTCTTTAAACAGCAAAAGGTATCTAACAAGAAAAGGAACCATCTAAAATCAAGCGCTTACCGAAGCCTATGATCGCTTTGTCTATAGCAATTTAGGAAGAAATGAGAGAGCATCAGAACTTTTGGTCGCCCAAAGAAATGCGGTAATAGTTTTACAATTCTGAGTTTCTTTCTTTTTCTTTCTGTTAGTTTCGTAACATGGTAGTACTTCACCGATTTGTACAGTCACCAAATAATGTCCAACTGTGTGCTCATCCACTCAAAATAAATTCGTTAATACAAACTTACGTATATTTTCTCCTTATCACTGCGGTAGATTGCGGTAGAATATTTGATTTTTGTTTGCAAACCACACATCCACAAAGACTGAACTACGAAAGCAATTTCAAGGACACACAATGTAGCTGCTGCTTTCGTTTTGGCATCTCACATACCTTACCCTCCCATTACTTTTCTTTAATCGTAGCTTTGAATAAGCAGCCATAGCTTAGTAGGTGAACGTTGCCTGCCAAGCAGAGGTCTCGAGTTCGATCCCAAGGCGCGCATCTCTGACATTTCTTTCCTTTTTTGCTTGTTATAATGACCACACTCCGCCTGATGGTAAGCAGTCGTGTGGTTTAAAAGCAGTGGCCTCCACACCGTCCTCATAGCAGCCGAGGCGATGTTGAGGTCTCTACTTTGACGGCCTGAGAAGGTGCTTTTTCACGCCCCGCTTAAAGGACCCAGGATTGAAGGAAGAAGGAAACACGTGCCTTGGCAGAGAATTCCATGCCTTGACTTTTCGAAGTTACGTGCACATTTAATAGTTAATTATCGCTTGATTTAACGGTGAATGTAAACATCGTAAGAAATCTTGCATGTCTGAGAGTTCTTCATAATGTTCTCGAAGATATGTAAAGTCTGTCAACCCGCACTGGGCCAGCGTGGAGGACTGTGGCCTAAATCTTCTCACACTGAGAAGAGGCATGTGCCCAGCAATGGGATAGTTTAATACAGGGCTGATATTATTTACATATCTTTCATTTTACCAGTCAGTAACCCACAAGTGATATTGCAGGCGAGCCGTATGTTTGTTTACCTCATTTTTAGAATAAAGATATATATTAGGAAACTGATAATTTTTCGTATTATCTAAGTCTGGTAATTTGCCTATAGTTGACATTACTGGGCAGTTTCATGTTCCTTTTTTTACCATTTGTGGCAGACGAGCTAGTATCTTATGGAAAGTGGTAACCGCTGCTTATGGACTTCAGCAATGTCAGGACACAGCAAAGCCGCTGCCTACTGTGAAAGAAGAACTCTCTTTAAGCGTTGTTTGAAGAAGAACATATCATAGCGCTCGGGACCCCAAAACCCATCTAATTGCATCGAAAGATACTGGACAATGTTTTTCGTATTTAAGACCTTCGAAAACTCGTTCTAAAGTCCTAAAGGTGCTTTTTAAATATGACATGTTGTAACAAGGCTTATGTAAAATTAACTGAAACAACCAACTTTATTACTTACAACTCTTTTATTAGAATATATATATTTTTTAATAACGAGAATAATAATTCATCTTTTCGTTCACGCAAACACTTAAATTTTGTTTTATTTAACAAGTAACACATTTACTTCACGCGAAAAAAGGTTTTCAGTCTGTTATTTAAGAATACTAATCCTACTAATATTATAAATGTGAATGTTTGTGAGGTTGGTTGGATGGATGTTTGTTACTCCGTCACGCAAAAACTACTGAACGGATTTTGATGAAACTTTACAGTATTATTGTTTATACATCAGAATTACATATAGGCTACTAAAAATCTCTTTTAACATAAATCTACATTAACGCGAGAGAAGCCATAAGCCATTTGATTTCCATACATACATAATTTTAAAAAACAATAATAAATACAATTAAACAGAAGGCGGTACATAGAGATCAAATTGGGCAACTGCGTCAGCTATTGTTGCAGTATAGAATATAACGCTTGTATTCTCGCAGGCCTACTAACAATAATTTATTTCAAACCAATGTACCTATAAGAAAATAAAACATACAAAAAATGCTAAAATAACTCTGAATATTTTACTTATAAACCGCTAAATTGATTTGAATACTATTTGTTATAGGAATAGCTAGAAATCACGTTAACTATTTTTAAAGAAATAATATATAGGACAGTGTAAACGGATATAGCGAGAAGACTACACGCCTTTGAAAGGGACTGGCAGGAGATACGAACAGAGTGAAGTGTTGGAAGTCGAAAGGGGAGCTTTTGCCCAGCAGTGGGATATTTGCTACGGCTGGATAAAATCTAATAAATTGAAATTAAAATACTTAATACGGATTCTACCGCGATGTTTATTAAAAACTCTTTTATTACATAATTTTGAACTCTGAAACTACTATTATGGAATTTTACTACACTTTAAGATATTTAAATTAATTAAAACTATTTATATATTTAAGTTTACACTTTTCCCCGATGTTTCGGTTGCGTTACAGCAGACATTGCAGCTGATGTATACCAAAATGTATAAAATACTTCTACTAAAAGGCTCGCCGTCTATAACGTGGGATAGTGGGTAGTTGATGTAATGTGGGTGTATCACACCTCTGCTTACCCCTTCAGGGATAAAGGCGTGAGACTATGAGTCTAAAAGACTATTACTATAGAGTATTCTACGCAAAACGTTTATTTTCTTTTTACCTCGGTGGCTGTTGAGACAGCGGCCATGATGGAAAGGACTAACAGTGACTCTTATGACATAGTTGTATTCTTTTGACATTACCGAATTGTTGCATTGTTTATTTATGTATTTTGTTTGTAACTAGATTTTTCCAGCGGCCCCAATCGCGTTATAATATAGATTTTGTCTATAAATTTAATTCCTTCGGTAACAGTAGGTATTTTTTCTGGATGAAAGTACTCTATATCCTTTTCTGTACCCTGACAACGTGTATGCAAAATTTTATAATGATCGGTTGAGTAGTTAAGACGTGAAAGCGTAACAAACAAACAAACTGACATTCACGTTTATAATATTAGTAAAACCCTAAACTTTATTGTTCACGACTTACTAAGTTATTTGTTACAACATATATACAACTATTTATATTTACAAACGTATTAAAAAAGATAACATAATTACAAAAACACAAATAATTATAATACTAAATATTTACAAAAATGGTTTAGGCATCGTAGAATTCTTCAGCATCGCTGTCAACTGGTAACTTGCCCAGAAGACTGGCAGCATTGCCACGTTGAATGGCAATGCTGATTCTTTGGGCCAAGAAAAGACCAGCCTTCTGATCACAATGAACACATGAAAAAGAAAAGCACAATTACTAGGTTTAGGAATGGTAAGTTGTTTAACACACCCAATACAGAATGCTAGGTAAACAATAATGACAGCAAACATAAGTTTAGTTAACCACGTATAGCCAACTACATAAGTTAATAAACATTTTCAAAATTTTAATTGCGTCTGTCTTACGAATTTACAACAAATGTAAGTTTATGAAGGTTAAGACTGTTTATTGTGTGGCCGTTGCTCGTCGCTGCTCTAGCGACGACGCGCCGGAGTACATGAAAGTCGTAGGTGCTCTTCGTGGACAAAAATGTTAAAATAAATTTGAATCCACAAAGAGCACCTGCCAAAAATATTGATGGGTGCCTTTTGTGGACTAGGTTAGGTGCTCTTCACTCAGGTGCTACTCGGACGGGTGCCCTAAGTGGACTACCTCTTATAGTAAGAAGATTGTTGATTTGAATAAAAACACCTCAACCAATTCACTGGCTAAAGTAAATAATGGGCGAGCTTGAATGGCTTTTCGATTCATCAGGCGAAACGCAAAATTTCTAGGCGACCAAAATTCAACAGATTATTTCTTCATTACTAAGTCGCGGCACAGGCGCCAGCTTCGAAACATAATGCTTTTACATTGTCTTGATAAACATTATGTCATTACAGTGAGTCACTAGGTGTCCCTCGCAGTTTCACCCACGTTTATGATTTCTGCTACCACTAGGTACCGCTCCAATGGTTCGTAGCCTATGTTACTCCTGAATAAATTAGCTTTCTAAATGTGAAAGATTTTTTTAAATCGGTGATGTAGTTATAGTTTTTTCATTACAAACAAAAATACAAATCTTTCCGCTTTACCATATAAGTACAGATACCGATTAAATATTAGGATTAAATATAATGACCATCAAAAACACTAATTGCACAGCAAAATATGCCCACTAAAATATATCATAACAAGCATCTATACGCCTCAAATCACTGCATTCCGTCTCGGAAGGGTTAGGTTATGTTAAGTTCCTTCTTAACCCACTCAAAAATAGGAGCCCCGCGGAGCGGCGGTCCGTCGACTTAGTTTGATCTCTTTAAATATATTTTACTGTGCAATTAGTATTTTTGGTAAGCATATTTTGCTGTGCAATTTGTACTTTTGGTGGAACAAAGGCAAAAAATTGAGGAACAGTTAAATACTACCCTTAGATATTATGCTTTATTGTCGTAGTAATAGTTTATGCGACGGCTGTGCATCGTGGGTTCCGTTCCTGAGCCAAGCAATATATTATTGGATTTTTCAGTCATGTAATTTTAGTAGCAACACAGAAACCGACCGAACCTTTCTATTTACACAGCAACTGGCTCGACCTCTACTATTGCTATAAATTTTAGTTAAACCGTATGTGAACAAGTTCCAGAAACTACAGATTAAATATTCTATTTTTAAAATAGTAGGCAAGTATGTCGTCAGGCCCATACTTAGTATTGTATCTAATCATAATTAACACTGGAAAGTTATGTACGCTAAGGTTCTATATATCATATCTACATGAGTTGCCACACCTCTTTAATACAGTTAATATGGAGGATCTATATTACAATGACCTAGGTATATATGTACTTATAATAGTATTTAATAATATCAGCCTTGTTTTTAAACTGCTGCCCACTGCTGGACACGGGCCGCTTCTCAGTGTGAGAAGGGTTAGGCCATGGTCTACCACGCTACCCCAGTGCGGACTGACAGACTTCACAAATTATCGAGAACATCGTGTAGAACTCTCAATCATGCAGGTGTCCTTACGATGTCTTCCTTTGCTGTTAACAATTTAATACGCACATGACTTAGAAGGTGGTGGAGATGCATGGCTTGGGATCGAACTCGAGACCTCTGCCTGACAGTCCAGTATCTCGCTAGGCTATCGCTGCTTTTACATACATACTTTACGATATTAAATAAACAAAAAAATAAAACTATCGTTATTTAATCAGTGGTCCATGCTAATATTATTAAGCTAAACATATGTATTTCTTTGCTTAAACGGACTAATCTCTGAAACTACAGTCAGTCCGATGTACAATACTCATAATCAAATATGTTCAAATAAAGCGCCGATATAGTCTTATCAACTTCAATCGTGAAGTCAAAGGCAACATTAGGTAATTTTGACGTTTATTTAGAGAGAGAGAATAGATTAATATTAATGGCACTAAAACTAGATATCGGTATTCTATTTTAAACAGATTTAACTACAAAAATTGGTTCTCTAATTGTTGAACTACTTTTTTTAGAGACAACATTTAATTAATTTTTCGTTCAACCTTACTAACATTCTTACTAACATTCCTGTATCGCTAAGGTCTTCATAAACATCAAACAACGGAATAAACACAACAACAACCCAGACTCGGAACAGCTATTTGGGAAGCATACTAATTTTTGTACCTTATGGAGATCGGGCCCGAAATACTTGGCGCAATAATATATTACCTAATAGCGCAATATAGTGCGAGATTCTCTTACAATGTATAATTTCAAAAATTATAAACATGTACTGACAAATATTATCTTTTACTACTGATAATAAAACAGTTGATGTCAATTAACAAGGCACCCAAATAAAATATTAGGAGGTATACTACCGACAATGTGACTGGGGGCTCGGGCACCCGTAGGCCCTATGGAGTTGGCGCCAGTGCCCTTGAATACAGGCAGCAAAAAACCCACTGCTATGGAAATCTCCTGGTCAGCATTTGACGTCAAACATCTCTAAATAGTACTCCAGAAAATCAACCATGATGCAACATATATACAAATAATTTACACGAATTAAAATGGCGATCGCACCTACTCATACACTATATGTATGTCATAAATGCGTAGGCGCATTCATCCGGGTCAACATTCCAAATTCAAAATTCCGTAACTGTCATAAATAACGGAACTAAACAACGCTAAGTACTTGTTTCCGAAGTGTAATTTAAAAACATGGATCGTTCGGAAATTCTTAGAATGTGTGGAGGTTCGTTTGTGGACGGAATAAGGCTGTGCATTTGTTAATTGTTGTGATGATTAACGAGCCCGTGTCGACATCTACCGTCCCACTGTATTAATGATCACACTCCTTTTGGGTAGGTTAACCATCATTTTGGATTTTTAGGGATTTGTCCTGGCTACGTTTTTTTAATATAGCTAATTACGTTTCTATATTGTATGTCGACAAATAAATAATGAACACAAAAAATACGTAGACTGATTAATTATTTGTGGGTTACATTATTTTGTTTCTCCGTATGGACACGGTATCGATTACGTAGTACTTTGTGCTCTCACATTAGCGAGGTCAACACATGGAATATTTCGAGTTTGACGTTATATGGCTAAGACGACTGATTTCGGCACAGATGGCTCAGTAGTTAAAGCGATCATGTTGCCACTGTTACTGCGGTAAGTATTGTGAGTTTGATCACCATTTTCTCAAAATGTATGAGCTACAAAAAATTATTTCGATTCTGGGTGTTAATGCTCGATGTTTCAATTATTTTGAAATCTAAATGATACACAACTATCAAACTGCGAAAAACACACCAGAAACATTTTAACAATATTTGCGTAAAGCCGGATGAAACAAAACAGCAAGCCAAACGGGCACATTTTCTAAAATCCATTTGACCAACCATTTTATTACTAAACTAATAAGGTTTTAAAAACATTTCAGATATACAAACAATCGTCTCACGGTTGTAAAATAATTTAAAATTCAGATTATTCAATATAAATGAATAGACAATTTATTATAACCATAAACAGGAATAAAATCTACTAAAATCAAATGATTGTTTGCTTATTTGTGGACTGCTAATGTGTTCCCATTAAATTTTATCGACGCTTATATACTAAAGTAATCGCTAATTGTCATCTTTGCTAGAGAACTAATTTATTTAATTTTGCCATGTTCCAATCTTTATAGGCATCTTGTGGATTTGTAAACGCATTAAGATATTAAACTTAATCGTAAAACTAGTTCGAAATTTTATTAGTATTGGTTTTGTAGTTACGACATAACTTTTGAATATTTCTTGCCATCGTCAAAATATCAGCCTTAAACCTCGGAACGAAATTTAATTTATTTAAAAAAAAGGCGACCTCTTGCGCTTTGCATAATTCCCGTGTAGCGAGGGACTTTACAAGCATGCAAACAACGGACACAAAAATCATCCAGTCTCTGCGCAACTGTTTGCGAATCACACAAATTTTAGTGTTAATCGCAAATAGTTGTGTATGTGTACCCAATGTGGATATCGAACCCACAACACTCGGCGCAGTGGCTAAACTGTAGATCATCCGTACAATGAAAATAATTGCATGTTGTAACGTTTCTTTTTGTCCTGTACATGGTCCCCGACCCACATTAATCAGACGCAATGCCATTAAAAGACCAATAGACCTAAAAGACTGATATGAGAAGATGCTAGGCATTGCGTCTGATTAATGTGGGTCGGGGACCATGTACAGGACAAAAAGAAACGTTACAACATGCAATTATTTTCATTGTACGGATGATCTACAGTTTAGCCACTGCGCCGAGAGTTGTGGGTTCGATATCCACATTGGGTACACATACACAACTATTTGCGATTAACACTAAAATTTGTGTGATTCGCAAACAGTTGCGCAGAGACTGGATGATTTTTGTGTCCGTTGTTTGCATGCTTGTAAAGTCCCTCGCTACACGGGAATTATGCAAAGCGCAAGAGGTCGCCTTTTTTTTAAATAAATTAAATTTCGTTCCGAGGTTTAAGGCTGATATTTTGACGATGGCAAGAAATATTCAAAAGTTATGTCGTAACTACAAAACCAATACTAATAAAATTTCGAACTAGTTTTACGATTAAGTTTAATATCTTAATGCGTTTACAAATCCACAAGATGCCTATAAAGATTGGAACATGGCAAAATTAAATAAATTAGTTCTCTAGCAAAGATGACAATTAGCGATTACTTTAGTATATAAGCGTCGATAAAATTTAATGGGAACACATTAGCAGTCCACAAATAAGCAAACAATCATTTGATTTTAGTAGATTTTATTCCTGTTTATGGTTATAATAAATTGTCTATTCATTTATATTGAATAATCTGAATTTTAAATTATTTTACAACCGTGAGACGATTGTTTGTATATCTGAAATGTTTTTAAAACCTTATTAGTTTAGTAATAAAATGGTTGGTCAAATGGATTTTAGAAAATGTGCCCGTTTGGCTTGCTGTTTTGTTTCATCCGGCTTTACGCAAATATTGCATTTTTAAAGATTTGGAAGGTGTTTCAAAGGTGTGCAAGCTCTGGAATGAACTGCCAGCTCCGGTGTTTCCCGAGCGCTATAATATGTTTAAAGAGAGTTCTTCTTTCACGGTAGGCAGCGGCTTTGCTGTGTCCTGACATTGCTGAAGTCCATGAGCAGCGGTTACCACTTTCCATCAGGTGGGCCACTTGCTCGTATGCCACTAAAGGCAATAAAAAAAGGAAGATTTCACAATTTTTTGAAACGTGTGTCTATGGAACCAATAGCACTCGGCGCAGTAGCTGTGGCGAGGCCATATCTAAATCATTATACTATCCGTGCAGTATATGTCAATGAGTATGGAATACCATCTATGAAAACTTACTCTGAACCCTGGCTTGACTGTTAGTTATTCTACTATAAACGGTCTTTGCCATTGATTCTCTCATCAATTGGTTCCTATTAACAAACAATAGTGGTCTTATTGATTGATATTGAATCAATAATACTTACATTTCTTCTGTGACCTCGATTAATAGATAATTTAAGTGATAATCACCAGATCAATAGAATAAAATGGCACAAGACCACTTCAGGATTAAATTTTGTAGGTATTATCGCTTTTGACTGCCTATGCCTTTGGTGCAGCGATAGTCTGTTTATTGGTACGTATATAATATTATGTAATATATACAATAGCAGCCTGGAGTTAGACACCCCCGTGCTTCGGAATGCACGTAAAGCCGTTGGTCCTGCGCCTGATTTCTTGCCGGTCGTGTCGGATTACCGTCACATTGGATCATGAGAGTTAGGGAACAGATAGTGCACTTGTGTTCGCGCACACGCTTGTGCACTATAATATCTTCTGCGCAGACGGCCAGTCTCCGTTAAGATTGGCCGTCGTGACATGAAATTCGGTCTGGAGGACATTATTCTTATTATTAAACTAGATGTGCCCGCGGTTTCAGCCGCGTTTATCGTTACTGTGCCGCTCCCGTGGGTCGTAGCGTGATGTTATATAGCCTATAGCCTTCCTTAATAAATAGGCTATCAACGCTAACATAATTTTTCAATTCGAACCAGTAGTTCCAGAGATTAGCGCGTTCAACTAAACAAACAAACTCTTCAGCTTTATAATATTAGTATAAATATATCATTACTATTGTGATATTATTTAGTATATGTACATTTTATCTCTGCCTCACCGTAGAGTTGACTGGTAGATAATGCGATGTACGATTTTCAGTAGTAACGCAGAGGCTGAAATTGTACACAGTAAACAGCAATAGGATCGCTCTCTTTTATTTGAACCTAAACCGTGGCTGTCATTATGAGGGTGTAATGAGCGTCCTTTGGGGATATAGGAGTGACATAATGTATGCCTAATATTGTATGTTATATTTATTCGAATCTCTAAGCACCAATAGTTAATTATATAACACGAGAGTCGACCCCGTCATAATAAATATTGATTGATTGTATTGCCAACTGTCGACTGCGCTATTTCCGTCACAAATATTTAAGAAGATCAAACAAATATTTAACTGACATGCAGTTCGACATTGGTACTATTAATTATATTTTTTACAATTTAACACATCTCGGAGCGATCGTTAGTGCGAGGACGCATGCGCGAGCGCATGTCAGCACGCGTGTCACCCACCTGTAGGGTGGCCATCTTGCAAGTGTGAAATACGAGACGCTTATTACCGTTTTTTATTATTAAGGTGGCTAATAAACATATGGCTTGTCTAGTAATTGGCTATCGTAGTGTCTGCAATTATAGACGTACAGCCGGGCTTTAAAGGTCAGTAGTAGGCTTTGCCTACTATAAAGTAGGCAAAGCCCGGCTGTACGGCTTTAAAGGTCAGTAGTAGGCTTTGCCTACTATAAAGTAGGCAAAGCCCGGCTGTACGTAGCAGACACTACGATAGCCAATTACTAGACAAGCCATATGTTTATTAGCCACCTTAATAATAAAAAACGGTAATAAGCGTCTCGTATTTCACACTTGCAAGATGGCCACCCTACAGGTGGGTGACACGCGTGCCGACATGCGCTCGCGCATGCGTCCTCGCACTAACGATCGCTCCGAGATGTGTTAAATTGTAAAAAATATAATTAATAGTACCAATGTCGAACTGCATGTCAGTTAAATATTTGTTTGATCTTCTTAAATATTTGTGACGGAAATAGCGCAGTCGACAGTTGGCAATACAATCAATCAATATTTATTATGACGGGGTCGACTCTCGTGTTATATAATTAACTATTGGTGCTTAGAGATTCGAATAAATATAACATACAATATTAGGCATACATTATGTCACTCCTATATCCCCAAAGGACGCTCATTACACCCTCATAATGACAGCCACGGTTTAGGTTCAAATAAAAGAGAGCGATCCTATTGCTGTTTACTGTGTACAATTTCAGCCTCTGCGTTACTACTGAAAATCGTACATCGCATTATCTACCAGTCAACTCTACGGTGAGGCAGAGATAAAATGTACATATACTAAATAATATCACAATAGTAATGATATATTTATACTAATATTATAAAGCTGAAGAGTTTGTTTGTTTAGTTGAACGCGCTAATCTCTGGAACTACTGGTTCGAATTGAAAAATTATGTTAGCGTTGATAGCCTATTTATTAAGGAAGGCTATAGGCTATATAACATCACGCTACGACCCACGGGAGCGGCACAGTAACGATAAACGCGGCTGAAACCGCGGGCACATCTAGTTTAATAATAAGAATAATGTCCTCCAGACCGAATTTCATGTCACGACGGCCAATCTTAACGGAGACTGGCCGTCTGCGCAGAAGATATTATAGTGCACAAGCGTGTGCGCGAACACAAGTGCACTATCTGTTCCCTAACTCTCATGATCCAATGTGACGGTAATCCGACACGACCGGCAAGAAATCAGGCGCAGGACCAACGGCTTTACGTGCATTCCGAAGCACGGGGGTGTCTAACTCCAGGCTGCTATTGTATATATTACATAATATTATATACGTACCAATAAACAGACTATCGCTGCACCAAAGGCATAGGCAGTCAAAAGCGATAATACCTACAAAATTTAATCCTGAAGTGGTCTTGTGCCATTTTATTCTATTGATCTGGTGATTATCACTTAAATTATCTATTAATCGAGGTCACAGAAGAAATGTAAGTATTATTGATTCAATATCAATCAATAAGACCACTATTGTTTGTTAATAGGAACCAATTGATGAGAGAATCAATGGCAAAGACCGTTTATAGTAGAATAACTAACAGTCAAGCCAGGGTTCAGAGTAAGTTTTCATAGATGGTATTCCATACTCATTGACATATACTGCACGGATAGTATAATGATTTAGATATGGCCTCGCCACAGCTACTGCGCCGAGTGCTATTGGTTCCATAGACACACGTTTCAAAAAATTGTGAAATCTTCCTTTTTTTATTGCCTTTAGTGGCATACGAGCAAGTGGCCCACCTGATGGAAAGTGGTAACCGCTGCTCATGGACTTCAGCAATGTCAGGACACAGCAAAGCCGCTGCCTACCGTGAAAGAAGAACTCTCTTTAAACATATTATAGCGCTCGGGAAACACCGGAGCTGGCAGTTCATTCCAGAGCTTGCACACCTTTGAAACACCTTCCAAATCTTTAAAAATGTATGCCTAGATCGATACTTGTCTTTGTAAAAATAAACAAATATAAAACAAACTGAAATAATTAATACAGCAATACATTCATAGAATCATGGTGCCTTTTATACACTTTAGGGCTTTTATGTAAAAGATCCTACGTTATAGATGGCGAGTCTATTATAGTCTATCGAAAACTGGCTTACAGTTTTCCAACCCGAAAATGTTCAATGAATTAATTTAAGTTACTTGCTAAGTTCATGGAAAAGTTGATGCTTATATCTGCAAGAAACCACGGCCACTTTTTTGAATTGCCAATAAATTTTAATTTCATAATTAAATATACCTTTTTTTTTTTTTTTTTTACTTGTGGGAATGCTATGACGCATATCCCTCCGCGGGGGCGGGCGGAGGGATTATGTCGGACTCGCCGGGGTAAAAGAAAGATGTTGAAAAGACAATGTACCTCCCGGAATACCGACTAAACCTACCACGGTGTTCCTCGACAAAACCACTATCGACGGGGCCGCGCGAATCGCTTTCGCATGCGGTCGCGACCCCGCCGAGGTTACGGCCCGCCGTATGAAACGGCAGGCCACTACACAAGAGACCTACCCAAAGGACTCACTTCATAAAAAATACCCTACTGTCTCCCCCCTAAAGGGGAGACGGACACGACACAGAGGCGCGCGTGGGAACACGCACGCCGCCTCTCGGACCTGGTGCTGATCGGATGGCGGGCAGGCCCACAAAGCCCGCCACCCCCAGGTCAAACCTCAGGGTGGCTGGAGGTCGTCTCGCGCCCTGCGACGCCCGGCTCTGCGGTTGGGGAGAGGGTTTAAACGCTCCCTCTCCCGCTCCGCCGCCTCCTTGATGGAAATTACTTCCTCACAGAAGGAGGCGACGGCGTTCCACGACCTCTCACTCCGGACCATAGACTGAACTACGGCCGGGAGCGAGAGGGCAACCGATCCGACTGCCGCGATCAAATCACGGCGCTGCGATGCCCAGGCGGGGCAAACCGCCAAAGTGTGCAGCGCCGTGTCCTCAACATAATTAAATATACCTTACTGCCTTTATGTATAAGGCGTTGCAACCATTATGCCATTTATAACTGACTATATAATACTACAAAAAATAAGAATGAATAATAAACAATATTAATGGGATGAAGCAATTCAGGTTTTAAAGTACTATTTAATAATAGTCACTACATATTATAAAACAAAATCTCTCGCCACGTCTGTCTCTCTGCTCACGATAAACACAAAAACTACTAAACGGATTTTCATGCGGTTTTGCAAAATAGGTATGATTCATGAAGAAGGTTTAGGTGTATTATTTGCTTTTTTTTTGTTTTTGGTCTTCAAAATGATCATACTCCGCCTGATGGTAAGCAGTCGTGTGGTCTAAGAGCACTGGCCTCCACATCGTCCTCATAGCAGCCGAGGCGATGTTGAGATCTCTACTTTGACGGCCTGAGAAGGTGCTTTTTCACGCCCCGCTTAAAGGACCCAGGATTGAAGGAAAAAGGAAACACGTGCCTTGGCAAAGAATTTAATTTGTTAAGATTTTGTACTACCCGTGCGAAGCCGGGGCGAATCGCTAGTAATCTAGATAGATGCTAGGTTAGTTTTATAAAACATTTACACTTTGTGCCAAATGCTAAGGTAATTCGTGAAAAATGTCATTAAAGAAATTGTGTTACAAAATTTGTTTCAAATAAAATAATCATTAATTAAATAATAAATAATTCCGTGTTAGTTTTCGTTTCCCTAGTAATCACGATTATCCCTTAAAATTTTATACATTGAAAAATTTGAAGCGATTGCTATATTCGAAGTCATGTAAATAAATAATAATAATAATAATAATGATATAAAACGCTATATATAAGGCAAATTTAAAACTAGAATGTTCTGTAATCTCTATCCCGTGGGAATTTTGATATATCCGTCATATTTTTGGTTGACATCATAAATATTTAGGCTGGGCGTTAATAAGTCAGTCAGTGAGTGAGTCACGATTTTTCTTCTTCAAGCGCCCTTATAACAGGATAAAATTTACCTATTTGCACTAGAATTTTCTATAACATAGTTTTACTTTTTGCGTTTGTTGATATTGCGAATTTTCTTTTTTATATTTAATAGATAGGTACTATTTTAAGTGGAAACAACCTCAAAGAAAATAGTAAGCCCTTATTTGTTTCATACCTATTATTGGTTTTGTTTTTTGTTGGTTAATTTCGTATGTAATTATATAAATATGTTATTTATTAATTTTGAGCTGGTTTCTTGTTTTTAGTATTTCTTATTATTTATATATTTAAATGTAATCCCTAACAAAATCAGTAGAACGCACATTATTACGAGAACCATACTTTGGCCATGGAAACGAACTCGAGACTTCTATAAGTCTCCCCAATACGCTCTTTCTGTATTACATAACAACATAACTGTATTATATACACATTGAAATAAAGAAACAAACGCAATAAAGTTCAGTACATAGTTCGATAACATTGGCACCGATGCGTGCGAGCTACGCCAATTATACTATTTGAACCAATCGACAATGCTGATTGCCCCTCGCCATAGAAATTATACGATAAGAACAATTTTTACTATCGCCAATTGTCAAAAGAGGCATAAAATCTTTTGCGCTTTAAATTAAAACGTAAAATACATACAATGTCTTACGCTTATACAGGGTATCCGGTAATTAATGGATAACCTTGGAATGTCTTATAGTAGAACTGAAGGCCGTTCAGAAAAAATGAAAAAAAAAAAAATATATATATATATTAAAAAGTGCAAACTATATAGCATAGTTAGTGTTTAATAATAAAACAACAAAAAACCGATGTATTTCATTCATTTATGGTCGTAGTATACAAGAAAGTTACACATGGTAATTAAAAAAAAAACACATATCTCAGGTAGTAGTTAGGATAGATTTATTTTGATATTTTTTTCTGAACGGCCATCAGTTCCACTATAAGACATTTCCAGGTCATCCATTAATTACCAGACAACCTCTATATCTGGAGGTAGGCAGGGAAGTATATCAGTCATATTTCTAGTATGTAACTACTTGTGATTTACAATGTGTAAGAAAATATTTTACGCTATATATTATTTCGCCAGCCATGGTTTTTGGTCACACGTAATAAAAGGTTATTGGCGTTTACTAGGTATCCAGACTTAATGAAGCTTTCCAGAATTTCTTGACAGAAAATACCAATTACACTCTGCCTTATCCCTATATCGCCGTAGCTGCCTCGGGGATAAACATATCAGTGTATGTGTGTATTTGACAACAACACAAATGACCAATCGTATTTTGCCTCGGTAAATACGACTACTGCACATGAAGTCTGAGTTTCGATACCCGGATCAGGTTAAGCGTAATTGGGTTTACCTGTCAAAAGACTTTCAATATCAGCTACCGCGAAGGAAGTATTGTATCCACACTTTGGCAACTTGGCAACTGCCTCGGTGTTGCAGCCATAGTAAATGCAATTGCTGTGCATGATGTCTCAGGTTCGATCTCTGGTCGACCACGTCAAAGTTTCATTAGGTTTTTCTGACAAGCAATTCTCAGTAGCCGCATGGAGCCTGCAACAGTGCCCATTATACAGCAATAGGATCGCTCTCTATTACTTAGAACTCAAAACCATAGTCAGCGAAATGTGAGTGCAAAACACCCTTTTTTACTTATTTTTATACAACTATAAAACACCCCTGTTGAAGAACCCCATACTGTAGTCTTGTGGGAATACTTCGGCAGGCTACTTACGCTTTCGAGGACACAATCGTGAGTACTTACACAAAGTAAAGCGAAATACATATTTGTAAGTATGTATTTTCTATTTAATATCGCGCGGAGGAGTGATAAGGCTCGTAAAAACGTCGATTCACCATTCAATAACGAAAGCTATAAAACTAATCATAAAAATCGTGCTAATACCGTAAGAACTGCTCAAGCGATATATATTCTAAACGTGCATTACTGATTACTTTACAGATTACTTTAAACAAATTCAATTATATAAATCTATAGATATATATAATAAAATTGTAACTGTAACAGGCATGGCAGACATTTAAGAAAATGTATTATAACAGGTATTGAAGCCAAAACAATATTTTAGAATATTCGTCAGTATGTTTGTAAGCGCGTCACACAAAAACTACTGCACAAAATTTAATGCGATTTTCACAGTGCCATAGCCTGTGATTCAGCTGGTCATCATCATTGAAACAGTGCATTTGTATGCACTGTTTCAATGATGATCATCATCATTGAAACAGTGCATACAAAACAAACAGTGTATACAGACATAGAAGAAGAGACATTTTTTAATCACATTGCAATTAAAATTAATTAAATAAACAGCCAATTTTAACTGGAATATTTCACATCCTTTTCCACCATCTAATGTTTTCTGGTCATCGGCCCATCTATCTAATGACCGTCCTAATTTCTCAATTACCGATGTTAACCTCGAGACTCGTTTTTAAAATATAAAAAGAACCCGCCGTGCAAACAGTTATAGCCCAGTGGCAGACCGTTGGACTGACTGCAAGGTCTCGAGTTCAATCCCATGGCATGCACCGCCGACTTTTTGAAGTAATGAGCTTATTAAATATTTAATTATCACTCGCTTAAATGTTGAAGGAAAATATCGTGAGGAAACTTGCATGCCTGAAAGTTCTTTATAATTATCTCTAACATATGTGAAATCTACCAACCCACACTGAGTCAGCGTGATGGGCTCTGGCCTAACCCTTCTCACACTGGAAAGAGGCCCGTGTCCAACAGTGGGGAACTTTATATACAGGGTTGATATTATATTATTTTATATTTAAAAAATGTTCGGTTCTAGGAGTGGAGCTATAAAAAGGATCGGACAGAATTCCATGTCCACACATGCTAGTTTTAGCATGAATAGACGGGGTCGGATAGATATATATATATAGGTCGGATTAGAGTTAAACACATTTAGTAACATGTCGTAAAAGTCGCCCTAAGTCTGGATAATTTATCACAAATATATTTGACTTCTGAGCTCTTTCATATGAAAGAAATCTTTGGAAGAAATCTGGTCATTTGACCAGACCAGAATAGACAGACTCGACTTTTGTCTAAGTTGTATTAATTTAGGACCTGACGGAAAAATATAAAGGCCGACTAGTTCGTTTAAGGCCAATGACGTTATTTAACTGAAGGTCCAAATATAAAATAAAAAGTGTAATTGGTTATTATTTCTGTAAAGATGTTGTCAGTAGCAGTTTGGCACTTGTTTCTCTATAACATGATATCTAATTAAGGCTGGTGAAATATAGATGTGATATATCTCTTAATACCTCTAATAGGCTATGCAGAATTGGTATTATACTCGAGCCAGTAAGTGTTACAGTACAGGCGTAATGTATATAAAACAACGTACTAGCATCTGCAAGTACCTGCATTGAAGACCACGCCTTCTTCTGCCTGTACCGCAATATCCACAGGTTTCGTAACAATATCTCCAAATTGATGTCCACTGCGCGCTTAGTTAAGAGACGAAGTGAAATCGCTGAACATAACAATGCAATGAATATCAAACTTACTATCATCCTCAAGAGCCCTCAAATCTGCGCATTTTGTCTCTATACCACACTAGCCACACGTTTTGTGAGAGAATCGCAAATTTGTTATTTACTGCGCGCTCAGTGAAGAGACAAAGTGAAACCGCTGTACACAACAACGAAATGAACATTGATCCGAAGGTTATAAACAATAGATAAAAATAGAAAGAACTGCAACTAAAATATAAAATAATCCCAACACGTGTTCCACACATTTAATCAATACATATTATAATCGGCGATGTTGTTAAACCGTGGCAGTCAGATTAGCAGTAATTATCTGATTGGCCGCCCAATGAAACAGACGAGTGATATCGAACGGGGAGCTTTCGACACGGCTATAGTCACGGTTAGAACATTAATAATATCACTGTGAAGTATTTTTGTTGTACTGAATTACTAGTTTTTATGTACATATTTTATAAATACCTACCGAGAATATTCTAGAAGACTTTTATTAGCCTCTTTTTATTTTTGAGAGCGATTTTTACATTCAGTATATGTATATACATGCTGGTCGCATATTTCCATATGTTGTAGATGCAAACCATGAAGATAAATTTTAATCCCAGACGTAGAACGTTTAATAGGTTAGTTGGCAAAACGAGGACACGGTTTGTCGTTTGCAGGTTCAAATCCTGCTTCATAAATTTCTTTTTCCTCTGTTAAGATTAACACATTGAGGATTTTACGTTTATATCATTCGCTACTTGCCTTAGAAGGACAGCGGTAGTGAATGCATCTGCTGTTCAAGACAATTCGAGCAGTCTTATTTATTAATTGTATAAATAAATGCCATGGAGTCAAAATCTGCTCGGTTAACGGCAAAAGACTATAACTACGTGGAACTTAAAACCATAGACGATGTAATGTAATTTACGTCTGTCTACTTCTTTATGAATGTAGACGTGAGACTATTTAAAAGAAGCAAAAGGACAGAAAATAATAATAAGTTAAAAGGTACCAAAGAAGACAGCTATAGCTGAACTGGTAAGATATATTTTTTGATTCTTCTGTAATCTTTACATAATGTTTCATCAATTCTGCTAAAGCACGTGTTACTTTCTTCCTTTTGTTCCTGGGTATTTCAAGCGGTGCGTGAAAAGCACCTTCTGAGGCCTTCAATGTTTAAACGTCGGCGTCACTTCAGTTTTTATGAGGACGTGGTGAGGAGGGCTCTGCTCGCTGACTAAACGACTACTTACCATCAAGCAGAGTGTAGTCATTTTGACAGGCAACAATAGAACAGTTGTAATATCCGATTTTCATTATCGACCGCCGAGTAACTACTATCATACAATAAGACAATCGCTTTCGTTTAATTGTGAATTCAAACACTATTGTTTGTCAACAGATTACCGTTTAAACAATGTTTAAAGCACGCTAACAATTAATTACATAATTGTCGTCAAATCGTCATTCTGCAATTAGTAGAAATTATTTATGTAAAACAATTCACCTTCAGCTGCTTCTAATTAATCTACTTAATTTACAAAAACACTAGTTTAATCATTGATCTTCTGTTTGATTACCTTAATTTGTGAAAATAAAGCGTGTCCTACTGAAAAAAAATTGTCAAGCAAAAGCCTCGAGTTCGATCCCAGGACTCCTCTGACTTTTCAATGTTATGTGCGTATTAAATAATTAATTATCACCCGCTTTAACGGTGAAGGAAAACATCGTGAGGAAACCTGCACGTCTGCGAATTCGTCATAATGTTCTCGATGATATGTGAACTCTGCTAATTCGCACTGGGACAGCGTGGTGGACACAAACCTCACACTGAGGAGGGGCTCAGCAGTAGGAAAGTTTGTTTACAGGGCTGTTATTATTTTACCTTTTTTTGACAGTATTATTAATCCTTTGGAATTAAACTACTATATACGGATTTTATCGCGTTGTTTATTAAACACTGTATTATATAATTTTGAAACTTTTGCACTCTATTACTATTGAATTTTACTAATTTATAAGCTAATAAAATTATTAAAACCATTTAAAAAATATTTAGGTTTACACTTTCCCCGACGTTTCGGTTGCTTTTCAGCAGCCATGGTCACGGGGAGACTCAAGATGGTAGTTGTCTCAATGTTCCAGTGTAGTTATTTAATCCTCTTTTCAAATCGTGCGCATCGTATCAGTGAAAATATTTCAACCAAAAGAGGATCACAGCTAAACAACCTTGTATTATGTTTCTGCAAAAAGTAGACAGACGCACCCGCATGTAGACTTTCAAACAACAGACACGAAGAACAGCCAGACTCGGAACAATTATTTGTCAATCAGACAAAATTTGATCCGCTTTAGGATTAAACAACACTCGGCGTGGTGGCACTGGCGAGACGACGCGGATGATTTAAACCACAAAACCATTCGTGCAATTGAGTCGAATTGCACATAATGTACTCGAAGATATGTGCAACCTGCCAACCCGAATTGGCTCAGCTAACTATGACCTAACCTTTCCCATAGAGATCATATAGCCAGCATTGGGTTTCGGTTTTATGAACAAAGCTGATATAATAATATAATATTCTACCCCATACACACAACACCATCTAGCCCAAACTAAGCAGAGCTTGTATTATGGGTACTAGACAATGGATAAACATACATAGGTATATGCTTTTTTTTGTAAATACTTACTTATTATACATAGAAACACCCAGACCAAGACAACCATCCATGTTCATGCACTCAAATGTTTGAGTTGTGCGGGTATCGAACCCGCGACTTCAGGCGTGGCAGTTGGTTACACTAACCACTACGACATCGAGGCCACCAAATATAATAATCAGATTCTGGTTCACACCCAAATCTATTAACAAATTGTCCAATAGCGCACCTAACTTGAAACAACGAGACATTCAGATCTATTTTATACGTTTATAACAAGATTAGCATTATTCAGTAGCTTATTATCGTGATAAATTCATAGTTAAGTGTCAGACGGTATCGTTCGCCATCTTGTCAATAATAATAAGGAGTATTTCATGGTGTCAGTCATTGGCGGTTAAGGCCCATGATATTGGAATATATTGATAGTTCTAGCTACTGTTTGTTGTTCAACATGGTACAGGAAGATGTGGTCATATTAAAGGGGTGTATAGTGCATAAGATAAATTAATGGTGACATGACGCAAAAAATAAATACTTTTTTGATAAATTAGAATTGTACCATAAGTACCAATATAGCACTAAGAAATCACAGATAGAATTTAGGACGTAAAACTAAATTTGTATTTAAAATATTTTCTAGTAACGTTATGTAAGAAATATATACATCATTTCTATTTTACATAATATGGTTTTGCGTTAACTTACAATATGATGTAAGTAATGCAGAAATTATACAAATTGAAATTGAACTTCTTTAATACAGATTTTACCGCGGTATACTCGTGTATTTTGATGACAACATTTGAATATTTATATGTTATTTTATTTTTATCTATTTATATTTACACTTTCCCTGACGTTTCGGTTCCTTTGCAGTAGTCACAGAGAGATTATGATATTCATACCAATCTAAAGTAATTTAAATTAACTCCACACTTCAAGATTGAAAAAGACATCCTAATTTTATTCGAGAAAGAAGATAATCAGATTTTAACGCCGGTTGGGATTTAAATAATTATTTTCGTCCAACTCAAGAAAAAGCCAAACACGACAAGACTTCATAATTCTTGAAGATTATTCTACGTAAATATCACAAATTAAATAATGCTCTGGTACATAGAAATAACTATTATGCTATTACTATTATCTAATTAAAACTAACTAAAAATTAAATAATATCTTTACTTTTTGACTGCACTGATGAGCAACCAAGAGAAGTCGTTCTGCCGCTGACGAGTCGGGCGTGCTAAGTACATAAAAGTATGTTATCTTCCAATGAGTGTATTAAGTATATGTTTCCTGCGACATATACCTTGATCTACCAAGGCAGTCGTCTTTTATAGCATTACAAAAGCAATGATAAAAGTTCAAATTACCTTCCTAGCCAAACCATAAATATCATAAGTCATAGAAAAGCTTGCCTATGAACCACCATAATACCTTGGTACCCACTTTTAACATAAAATTCTAGTACTAACCGACTGCAAACATAACAAATACAAGTTGTTTATATTCTTCCTTTAGTTCTGATGAATGGAGCGAAGCAAAAAGCACGTTCATCTTCCATTAACGAGCCTCCTGTCTACCTATATTGTAGTTGCAAAACAGTCAAGTGCGCGACTAAAATATGCACATATGTGTTTTTTGTTAGCCATGGCTACTGGCCAGTTAGAAACTCGTTTGAGAGACAAACAGCGTCAAATGTGGCGGGGGTAACAAGATGGCTTCATTTTATCTGAAGCCTCATGATGAAGGTTAAACTCACAGGTTAAACTAGTCGTAGTTTGACTGCATGATGGCGTAGTGACTTAAGTTTTTGCCTCACTGATGCCATTGCGCTGAGTGTTGTGGATTCGAATCCCACACGGGACAATAATTTGTGTGATCCACAAATGGTTGTTCGTTCTTAGTGTCCGTTGTTTGAATGTTTGTAAAGTCCCCCGCGACGGAGAAATTATTCCTAGTTCGGAGTTGTCTTAATATATAACTTAATATATAATTAAAAAGTGAGGTTTAAGTTGTAGTTTAAGTTTTGCAATCGAACTGGGTAGTAAGTAAAGGTACCAGACTTGCAATCGAGACTTGGATGGGTGCGATTTTCATTTGTGGGTATTTTACCTGAAGGTCTATTTATAAAAATTCTGTTGCCAAATGTTTATGTCTACAAAAATCGAAAAGTAGTCGATGGATTGACTTGATTTTTTTACACAGCATTGCTTTTCTATATAAAATTGTTCTTAAATACGTTTTGTCTCCAAGTTCTCACAGAAGGGAAAATTACTTCCTTGATAATTTATACCAGACTAAGCTATAGCAAAGCGTGGCCGGATACAACTTTAGGTCTCTTGCTTTTGCTTTTCTATATTGTGGGTATTTTAAAACATGCAATTAAGGGACACAATATGCAACCCTTGTCGCTGCGACAGTGGTAAGAATGCCGTTTCCTCGCTCTGCCAATCTAATATCTAATATTCTTAAGTTTGGAAAACATGTTCCACAAATAGATATTCCAACCCTGCCCAAGGAATATCCTTGAGACTTCTTTTGAATGTTTTTATACCGTGGGAGAGCCACGCTTCGGCACGAATGGGCCGGCTCGACTGCAGTGATACCACGGCCTCACAGAAAACCGGCGTAAAATAGCGCTTGCATTGTGTTTCGTCGAGTGAGTGACTCCCCCTTCGTCTCCTCTCTCCTTCTGGGGGGGGGGAGGAGCAAATTGAAAAGGCCGGCAACGCACTTGTGACTCCTCTGGTGTTGCGGGTGTCCATGGGCGGCGGTAATCGCTTACCATCAGGCGATTCGCCTGCTAGTTCGCCACAAATAACATAAAAAAAAATGTTTGTAAAGGTTTCCGCAGCTCAGGGACTAGGTATACCAAATGAGGGAGTTATTTTTAAATTAATCTTGTTGCTACATATGTATTAATTCCTGCACACTCCAATTAAATAAAGTACACATGTAATAACTAGTATTATATACGGAAACATATCTAAACCACTTTTAAAAATGCCAATTAAACATATAGACAGATATCTAATAGATTTCGCTCTAATTGAAACTAAACACACCGCAGTTTTTCATCTAATCGTGTGCTGCCGTTATTATAGAACATATCTCACTAAATGATATAATTATATCAAGTTCTGACAACTAATATCTGACTATTATAAGGCCTTAACCGTACTAATTTATGAGGGTAGAGCGATAACTAAACGGTTAATCAAAATATAGGTTATTAATTTTGGCAATTAATCAAGCACCAGAAAATCGGTGTTCGATTAATCGTATAGAATCGGGAATCTAGAGAGTTTCATTAGTTGGCAATGATCGATTCTCGATTTGATTTCGTCGACCAATACGATAGAGATGTATAAATGCAACTGAAAACTTTCCACTTGTCAGGACTTCCTCGTAATCTGACTGCATTATTATACTGTCTATTTATTAATAAATAGTATCATACCTATATCCCTTCAGGGATAGGCAGATGTGTATTACACCTCAAGTCAAGTGCCACAAAATAGAGAGCAAACATTTTGACCGGGTACAGTTCCAGACGCAGTACAGCTTCTGAGAATTTCTTGATAGGAATACTTAACAACACTGTCCTATCCGGGACCCCTCATGAACAGTAGTCGTATTCTCTACCGCTATGCTTCTATGATAATCGAGTAGCAACATACATGAACGTAAATTCGAAACATAAGGTTTATAATATAAATCTTTATAAGTAGTTTTGAATTATCCTGTCAGAGGAAGGCAGAGATCTATTACATTTTGCCAACAATAGTTTTAGGGCCTCAAAGTCGACAGCAAATCTTTTACGATCTGCTGGAAATAGTGCCAGATTCCGTGCTACTGATGAGAATTTATTATCAAAAATTTTACTAACACTTTTTCGATCAAGAGATTGAAGAAATCGACAGAGGTGTCGGGTTGGATTTCTTGGTCGAATATGTGTTAGTGTATGCAACTGTATGAGGATACAGTTGCATAAACCACCAAACTTAATTAACACTTTTCACTCGAGAACTCAACCCAAATCTTCAAACACAGCAGTCCGATTCACTACCACCATGCCACCAAGTTAGCCTCATAATATCTATGTAATAATTAGTTCAAATAGCCGACCAGCAAATAAACAAGCAATAGTTCTAAATATCTATCGTAATAGAAACAAATCAAGCTACTAGATATAGTTAATAGAAATCGCTACCCATAACCGATTTGCAATTATAGATGCCGGCGAATGACCAGTCCAGTTAGCGAGAAACGATTTTAATTTAGAAAAATATGTTCGAGATCCGTGTGAACTGTGTCTTGGCGTAAGAAAATGTTTGGAATGGAGTACGTTGAATATTGGATCCGAATTTAATGTCGCGTTTCTGTAGTCTACGATTAATTTGTTAGTCGAATACATCTGCGAAACATTCGAAAGCAAGTGTAAGTAGGCTTTAAAACCGAGGTTTTTCTTGCCTACAAGGATATGGGTGAGACGATGTTTTCATGTTATTTCAATGTGTAATATTCCCCTAAAAATAAAACAGCTCCCGCACTAGAATTAGTGCCTGTGACGCGGAGACTTAACAAATAATAGGGGTTAAAGTATGAAGTTGCCGTCGTATAGTAATAGATACTTTGAATTGACATAAAACCTTCATGGTGTAAAATTGTTGAGTGAAACTTTTAAAAACATGATACCTATAAAATTCTTCTTTTAACAAATGTGCAGTATTCGATTTTCGACTTAATTTCTTTTTTTATTTAACTTATACGGTAAATATAGATATATCGAAAATCTGAGTAATTTTTGAATAAGAGTTCCGACGCGGAACGAACGCGTCAGAAACGGCTCGCAATATCAACGCTGCGTTTGGAGAGGAGACTGCTAATGAACGCACCGTGCGTTTTTGGTTTAAACGCTTTCGTAGTGGAAACTTCGACTTGAAGAACGAACCACGTGAAAGACCGCCCAAACAGGTGAATAACGCTGAATTGAAGGAGATGGTAGATGTTGATGTGAGTCAAACAACTCAGGAATTAGCGGCATGGTTTAACGTAACCTACAATATTGGCTCATTTGCATCAAATCAATAAGATAAATAAATATGAAAATGGGTGCCTTGGTGGGTGATTTGACTGATCTGCAGAAAGAAACGCGTGTTGAAACTTGTGTTGCCTTGTTAAATCGGTACAGAAATGAAGGAATATTAGATCGAATTGTGACATGTGACGAAAAGTAGATTCTTTACGATAACCGTAAGCGAAAAATGCAATGGCTGACCCCAGGTCAAACGCCGCAACAGTAAAGCAAAGCTTACCAATAAAAAGTTAATAGTAACTGTTTGGTGGTCTCTTCATGGTGTTATTCTAGTTATAGCTTTTGCCCACGGCTTCGCTCACGTAAAAGTCCGTTAGGTTAAGTTATGTTATGTTAGTACTTTTTCAAATATAATATGGCCTATATTATTCGGTGATAATATAGCTTTCTAATGATGAAATAAAGTTTTAAATCGGTTGAGCAGTTTCTGATTTAAATCCCTACAAACAAACAAAGATACAAAAATCAAATCGTTTTCTTTATAATATTAGTATAGATAGATTAAAGAGTTGGTTGGTATGTCCTGCTTATAAACAGAAACGGATCGAACAAATTTTTTGCATACATCAAGTTTATAACTGGAAGAGTACGTAGGTACTCTTCCAGTTATAAACTTGCAAAATGCATAGTTTCTAGTAAATACATTTATTATCCACCAAGGGAGCCTCGACGACGTGGTTGCAACCCAGAAATAAATAATTCATCCCATCGCAATTACTGAAATAACAACTTTCTTGTGACTTTCCCTAACTATCCGTAAATGATACATCAAATAAATGTCAGACATGTTTTTACGAACAACAAAAATAGATATTTCTGTTGTACGGCGTAGTTTTTACTGACGAAGTAATTGAAATAAATTTACCACAGTTAAAATACTGTTATAATGATAATTGGTGTTATACGTAGTTTCTTATGAGGACCACCACCTACAATGTAAGGTTAAATTTTCCGACCACCTTTTAATTTGTTTGTAAACCACAAACAAATTAAAAGGTGAGAATTCTTTTTCAGAATATAGTTTTTTGAATTCTTGTTGAGAATTTATTTTATTTATTCATTCGATCTTACAAGCTAACAGATGTAACACCCAAAACGCTTACAAGATAACTCGTTCAAGCATTAAGTTAAAAGTATAACTAAACATGCTCGTCACATATACTAATTTATAAAATATCAAAATGATTATAAATAATAATAACAATAAATTAATAAATTATAATAATTAATTAAAAAATATAAAAAATAAAATGTCAAATATCAGCCCTATAAATTATAATATGTCATTTAGAATTATTCGAAATTTATTATATAAATGTTCTAATCCATCGGCAAATAGATTCAGTTCGTAGTGCTGAGCAACTATGTCTTCAATAATGCGGAGTGCGCGGTTGGTAGGCGCGTGTCGCCCGCGCTCGGTGCGCGCGGCGGGCGGCTCCAGCAACCGTGGGCGGCGGCGCGGCGCTACCTGACCCTTCGAGACCCTTGATATGTTCACGGGGACCAAAATACGGACTCGCTCTAGTATTCGGGGAGAATGAAAGAAACTGTGGTCAGGTTACCTGGGTATGTAGCACTTTGGGTTGCTTAGTTGTTAGTTATCCATATATGTATAAGACTGGCTGCGTTGCCGGTAGTGAATGCGACTAATGTGCATAAGGTCTCGGATTCGCACCCAGGTCGGGCTATCTTATCTTATCTTGTGTGGGGGCTAGTCACTAGAGACCGGCGACACTTCGACCCAGTGGGATATTTTGTGTCGACTTCCCCAATAACGACTGCCATAGATGTTCATGGCAGTCGGGACCGACGGCTTAACTTGCTCTCCGAGGCACGGAGCAGGCGATAATTGTCAATCAATTCGCACATAATTTCGAAAAGTCATACAACTTCCGAAAGTCAGTGGTGCGCGACGTGGGTTCGAACCCGAGACCCTCTGCATTGCAGTCTGTTGGTCTCCCCACCGAGCTATCGCTGCTTCTGCTTATATTTATCTTTCTCTAACAACAGGAATTCTGTAGATCACAGATTTAATTTCCTTTTCCTTTCTTCGTGAGTTTGTGTAGCTGTCTAGCTACCGATAGTATTTACGCTGTTTTCGAGTGCCGAGATGTTCATGCATGACGCGTCTATTTATATTACGTCATTGATTTCCTCACGATGTTTTCTTTCATTGATAAGTTACAATTTAATATGCACACAACTTCGAAAGGTCAGAGATGCGCCTTAACATCGAACGTGAGACGTCTGCGTTGCAGTCCAACGGTCTCCCACAAGCTATTGTTGCTTTTGTTAAGTGTGTAAAATATATTATTTAATTGGATATTAAATACTTGGTAATGCCGTGCACGTATCGCGGTTTTCACCGCGGTTGACCTATTGCCTTTTGCAACACACGAACATTTCTTCTCAATAAGTTCCGTCAGTCTTCAAGTGATAAGGTTAACTTGTACTCTAAGCTATCACACTTAATCAGACGTTTCTCTTGAAGCAAAGTAGACGTGTTCACGACGTATATCTGTGAAGGGTAGGCATAAGTTTGTAATACCCGTATTTATCAGCTATGTGTTATCTATTATTGACTAACAGCTTCGGTGGCGCTTATATAGTGGTTTCGCACGAATCTGTACGCAGTAATTGAGCAAAATAACACTAATTAATCTATTTTTTGTCCATTTTGTCTTTTTGTGCAGATGGGTTCGTTTTGCACTCAAATTAAGAACTTGGCGGTGTTGATGACGGAATTTAAGTCGTTGTTCCTGCGCTTGATCTCTCACTCCGATCGTCTCAGATTCCATTCTCAACGGATTATGAGAGTGAGTGAATGGAGAGTACACTTGTACATTATAATAACTTCTGCGCAGACGCCCAGTCTCCGTTAAGATTGGACGTTGTGATCGCTATATATATAGATAGATGGTAAAACTTGCATATCCATCGGGCATATTTTCAGGATCCATATTGCTTTTAACAGAATATCCACATAACAATGCTTGACCTGGATAACGAACCCGTGAGCTGATGTTCAGCAATCGCTATCACTACTACCGCTTTGCTACTGAGGCAAATATATTCCTAAACGCGCCTGTATATGTTTTTATACTAAGTTGGCAAACAACCATTCGGCCCGCCTGAGATGTCACATCACCAACTTCTTAAAACCGGGCTGCTTATATAGCTTGCGAACCCAGGATAGCATAATCATAATCCACGGCACTATACTCTAACCACTATAATTTTGGGACAATCATATATAGTTAGTTAGTTGGACGTGTGTTATTCGCACTTAGCCCCACAATTGGGCCTTTGTGCGTAAGTAACCGGCGCGAAATATCGTTCGGTTACTCATACCACCTCAGCTCCGTCCAGAAAGATAATAGTGGACCGATGCTGCGCAGTACCTCCTTCATAGTTTCTGGACTGCTTAGAAGTTTCGCCCGTTGTTGCTCACGCTTTTACAATGTAGGATCATATGAGCCGGTGTCTCCTCGGTCTCCACGCAGCCCCTACATAAGGGACTGTCGGTGATGCCGATGTTGAATAGGTGTTTGTTGAGTGAGCAGTGGCCTGTTATTATACCCACTAGGTGGCGTAGGTTTTTCCTTGTGGAACGTAGCAGTTTGCGTGACAGATGTTTGTCTAAGGATGGAAGGGCTTCCTTCGTCTGTCTACATTCCTTTGTTTCCATCCACAGCTTTTCGTGTAGTGTCGTGATTCTGTCGCATAACCATGTTTTGAGTTGGCAGAAGGGTATCGGAACAATTGGTTCGGCTCCCACCATTTTGATGTTCGATCCTCTGTTTGCCAGTTGATCTGCAAGATCACTGCCAGAACAGTTGCTGTGGCAGTTATATATATATATATATATTTAGTATTTGTATAGATACCTAGAAGTCGACTGTAGGTCAAATCCGATTTATTTATAAGTTTTATAGCAAAGTTATTTTAACTGATTTCTATGAGTACGTAAAACTAAAGTATTTAATCCTATTACTATTATAAATGTAACAGTTTGTGAATATGTTTGGATATTCCTTACTCAACACGCGCAAAATGATGAACGGATTTTGCTGAAACTTGGTACCGCAGTATACTTTTTATTCCGGTTTGTGTTCCATTAAAATTCGCGCGCTTGAAGCCGTGGGCTGAAACTCGTATATAATATTGAGTCACAGATGGCACATTGGTTGAATTGATCACCACTGCCAGTGAGCCGAGTGATAGAGGTTTAATTCACAACCAAGGCAGGAGTTCATGGGTTGCACTTCATGAATAATTCCGTGATACAGGCCCAACGAGATGTATGTACACTGTAGGTAGATAGATTTACATAGTCACAGAGGGATAGGCGGAGATTAGATTTCTATTTGCTGCAATTCTGACGTATCTCTTCTACTATTTTTGCTCGCCCGTCTACTTAAGATAATTCGGCTAACCCCTAACTCGGCCTTTTGCCAAAACGTTTTCGAACTGGCCGACAGGCCTGTCTTTAAAAATATATTTTACAGATTGCCATTCAGTCAATATGGATATTCCATTAAAGAAATTTGCATTATAACGTATAGCTGTCCGCTGCGGTGTCATCCACGTTTATAACTAATACTTTGCTCCCGTGGCTCGTTATCTATGTCACGTCTGGATAAAGTAGCTTTCTAATCATAAGAAGTTTTTAAAATCAGTTGATTCAGAGTTTATCGGTTACAAACAAACGAATCTTTTCTCCTTATAATATTAGTAAAGATTTAAAAAGTCATGTGCTCTTTTAAGCTTAGAAGCTACTGCTATTCCTCATATTATCTATAAATAATGGCATAGTCAAGTTGATTATGTAAAGATAGCAGGTAAGGGGGCGCGGTACATGTATGTACTTATAAATAAAGATAGCCATCCGCCCCCCATATCGAGATATTGAAATTCACCAATTAAAGTGAACAGTAAAGCTTAATAAATTTCAACAAAAAAATGTCCGACATGTTTCCGGATAGGGAGCGTCATTACCGTATTTATTAGCCGCTGAGAGGCATTAAACCGTCCTTAACACTCAACAGAAATGGCGACCGAAAAACGTTTAATGTGGTATGTGAATTGTGCCCAAATGCGTACACATGCGGACGATATTAAATAAATAATTACACATTTGTCAGATAGTCCAAAAAAGCAAAATGTCCGCGACGGGCGGGTTGCCATATTTGGCGCGGTTAGCCGGCCGCTGCGCCCGCGCAGGTGAGCGCCAATTACTGCGGCGCGCAAAAAGCGCGCGGGGACAAATTGTGAAATTGTAAGCGTGTTGAGCTTAGCCAACCTCCTCTTTGATACGTTCACCTATTATGCACAAGATGGACGACTCGAGGCGACGCCGATGCAACAATGTTCGTTTTAACAGACAATAAAGACGGTGTACTATCTACCGAATACCTACTCATTACGACTTACAAAAACTTGTCAAATAACACATATTTTGACAATAACGTTTTGACAAGGCACATATGTTTTAACATACCTACAATTATGACTTCTGTATAAAAAGGTCACATTTTGAATAACATATTTTGATAGCCGTTTTGACACGTCACTACTATATATAAAGTGAACCTATCACTGTAACGTATATTTCAACTAACAATAATCATTTTTCCTTTAACCGTATTGGGTATACAATATGCAAAAATAAAAAAAGTGAACCAGAATATTTTCCTATACTATTCTGACAGTAATTTTGACATGACTCCTCAATAGTATAACAACAGTCACTAATTTACCATAACGATTATAGTCTACCGTAACTATTTCGCTCACGTATTAACTGTCAAAGATCATTATTTTCCATACCGTATAATATTTTGACAGCAATTTAGTAACATATTGCTGGAAATACGCATTCATAAGGTGGCAACTTCAGCAATTTTCGCCGTCAGCTTTATTGCGGCTGTGAGGTTTCCATATTTGGTAGAAGATGTAGCTTTCGTGATGGATTGATTGATTTACTTCCTTTCAATACAAGTTATTGGCACACAAACACATACACGACTCCACATAGCATGGAACGAGTAAAAAATAAATCCAAATGACTTAGAGAGATGCTACTATACGACTTACTTCTTGTGTCAGAAAGATTGACAATTATTAACATTATATAACTTTGTAACGAGTGATAGCTAACATTTTGAAATAAGTATTAGAACGTGAAAGAAGTAGTTAAACGTGATTCTGAGTGTATGGAACGTGGTGTCCCTCCAACACAAAGCGAGGCTCGTCCAACCAGGCTGGGTGATCGAGCCTGATGGGTTGATGTCGGGAACTACATATAGTAGCTAGAGGTGTAAGCTTTGCTTGCAAAATTAAGGATTGTATGGAGTAGTGTGTAATTGTATTCAGCGCCATCTCTTGTCGTGTGTGGCAACTTCTTCGCCTGTAGAGTCGTTACAAGTGTTTTAAATCATAGGCAATCTTTATATCTTAAGATTTTAGTCGTGCGATGAGAGCAACCCATTTCAATATAAGTATTTCGGTATGTAAAAAAAAATAATGAAATATTAAAAGTGGTAGTACAAAAGTTGTTAAGTATGATGTAAACGAGACTTACGTCGAAAGCTTTAAGTATTTTCAATTAACCCAGCATACATAATTATATGCTTTTGATTCGATTCATAAAACATCTCTTGGACTCCAAGGCGTAGTACAGCGTAATCATACAAGACTTTCTAAGAAACGTCAGCAATATTCTTTACGATGAATTAAGCCTAGATCTATATAGACCTAGGCTTATATCTATATAGATATAAGCTTAATTTTAGCATCGTTATAACCATTAAAATAGAATGGAACTAAAGCAATATCATAATTATAATAAACTGCGTAATTTTAACTCGCCTCCTACCGCCATATTGGTAACATTTCGTGGAATAATCTAATGTCTTCATTATCTGCCGACGCTCGTAAACCCTTTACTGGATAACCGATGATTAACAAACAATAATATCGTAATAAATTATGAGAGGCTAATACTCACTTGTCTGTGGTTTCGCCTGCTTGATGTTCACGAGAACGCATACTATTATATGCGTTAAAGCATGATATGACCTATCTGTTGGGCAAGTTTCATAGGATGCTTAAATTTACACGGGTGACATCGCAGACACAACTAATAATATAATGTCAACCCTGTATTTATACTGTCCCACTGCTGGGCACGAGCCTCTTCTCAGTGTGAAAAGGGTTCGGCCATAGTCCACCACGCCAGTGTGGATTGACAGATTTCACATAGGTATCTATGAGAACATTATGGAGAACTCTGAAAGATGCCGGTTGCCTCAAAATGGCTTCCTTCACGTTAAGGCAAACGATAATTAACAATTGAATACTCCCGTAACTTCGAAATGTCAGAGGTACGTGGGATCAAACTCGAGAGTCTACGTGGCAGTTCCAGCGTCTCCAACTAAGCTATTGCTCGAGAGCAGCGATAGCTCAGTGGGGAAATCAACAGACTGCAATGCAGAGGGTCTCGGGTTCGAACCCACGTCGCGCACCTCTGACTTTCGGAAGTTATATGACTTTTCGAAATTATGTGCGTATTGATTGACAATTATCGCCTGCTCCGTGCCTCGGAGAGCACGTTAAGCCGTCGGTCCCAGCTGCTATGAACATCTATGGCAGTTGTTATTGGGTAAGTCGGCACAAAAGATCTCACTGGATCGAAGTGTCACCGGTCTGTACTGACACAAGATAAGATGAGTTACCCGTACTGGTTAAGAATATTGTTTGTATTATATATTCCATGTAGTATTTACTACTAATAATATTCGGTTAATCCGGCACTGAGTTCTCTGTGCATTCGAAGGAGTTGATGCTCACTCTACATACCTCTATATGTGTGTCTACGTAGTTTATGTAATTCCTATCCAATCACGATAGAGCCTCACCCGGAGACGCTAATAGTCTAAAACTTATTACGTCAAAGGCAAACACATCTGGCGAAATGTGGGTGTGAAAACCGCTGCTGCAACCGTCGGGGAAGAGGATAATGATATATTAAGATTGGCGACACAAGATGGGCTGGCGAGACCATCGTGCGAAGAAACAATAGGACAGTTTAAACTGACGGAACAATTAAATTCATGGGCGTATAGTGTCAGTTTAAAACGCAGCAATTTAACGTTTGAAAGAAACTAAACGCACTATTCATTGCATGACAGGTAGCCATCAATAATCGTTTGGAAATTAACAAGAGACTAATTAGTAGGAAAATGCGATCTCCAGTCATTTTCCGGTGGATAGTTGTTGTGGATGCTTCGCTTGTTGAACGATAGGAATGTTTTTCTATGTCTCTTGGAAAACGGATTTGCTATTTTAAGACGATACACGTTTTACCTATTTGTGTGAGTATTTTAACTATCTAATATACGATTATACGATAAGAGTTGGTGAACTGCGAGTTGGAATCTCGGTTGATGTTCTGTAACTTTGAATATAACGTGTCGTTATTGAGTTTGAGCATCACTGTCGCTTTAATACTAACTGCATAATACAGTTCGTTTGTGGTCGATTTTTATTGATTTGATTGGAATCGAACAAAATGTTTCTAATATCAGGTTCGGAAATGCTTCGTTTAACGGTTAACGGTTTTTCTTTTCTTTCTTTCTTTCTTAAATAAGTTGCACATATTCACATGCTATTTAATGTGTAAACTCACTTTATTTTATACTAATTGTGTCCCGCAATTTCGCCGTAAAAAGCCTTAATAAATAGGCCTCAGCTACAATGTATAATAGAATTCTTAAACTCGGTAGACAATTTAGCGACAGCGCGTTAAAACAAACAATATATTCAGTGTTACTTATTAAGGGAATATAGATTTCGTATAATAATTAATTAACAAAAGATGTATGTTGTTATTTTCGTAATTCGTAATAAAGTTTTATTATAGTAAATATCAAGTTGTTAGCATTATTTTTGAGATAAACAGCTGTGAAAAACAGTCAGACGAAAAGGCAAATTCGAAACATCATGGTTCCATTTTATTATTTTGGTACGGGACCCTAAGCACTAGCTTATTAGAATTATACTTCGATCGACTAAATAACGAAAAGTACAATATTTATTGACCATAGACAAATAAGTATTTGTGTAAAATTGTCATTTATTAACCATAGACAGTACTATTTTACATTGTAGATCTAAACGCTAATTAAAATTAGCTTACTGTCTATTTCTTTTATTTAATATGGATGGTTACAGATATGTTTTATTCATTATTTCTATTTCAATAATAAAGAAACAATGCCAATTAAAATTGTAATTAAATACATGCTGGGACAGACTTATAACAGTTATTACTTAAGTTGAGTAAAAAAACAAATGAATAAGTAAATATATGATGATGTAATTGGATTTTCTTATTAAGTTATATAAAAAATGTAATGATTGAATAATTACATTAATAAATAAAAATTAAAAAGCCGGCCAGGTGCTAGTCTCCTTTTTTACGATAGACCAAATTATTAATACTAGACCTTTCCCGCGGCTTCGCTCTCTTAAATGTTGGATACGTTAGGTTAGAATAGTAACAGTATTTTTTCTGGTTGAAAGGTACGCTATGTCCTTTTCTAATCTTGTGCGAAAAAAAATTGTGTCCGTTGTGTGAAAGATGATAAAGTTGTCTTTTTAAATAAAAGAAGAATAAAAATGTCTTCGGCGTTGAAGAGACACATGATGTTTGAGAATTCTCTATACAAGATATGTGAAATCGGCCGTCTCGCACTAGGCCAGCGTGGTGGATTATGGCCTAACCCTTCTCATACTGAGAAGAGGCCCGGGTCCAGCAGTGCGTCAGTTTATATTCTGGCCTAATATTTTAAATATACGTATACTATTTTTAAAGAAGGGCTGAATGACTTAGGGCATTTTTGTCACCCTTTTCGAGAGTGATACAAACGAGTAGATGAAATATAATAGATATAGGGTATGAAGTACCGTCGATACGATTCTTATAAAGATTTAAAATTCGCCATCGATTTAATTATAATATCAGCCCTGTATCTAATGTCAAAGCCGAATATCATAGGGGAAATAAAAACTGCCCGACTTCGCTGGCTCGGTTATGTGGAAAGAATGGGAGAGGATCGAGCTGCCAAAAAAGCATATCTCGGCCGACCCACCAAGCGTCGTCAGGTGGGTTGCCCAAGGTACCGCTGCAAAGATGAACTAGCTAAAGACCTGAAAGAGATAAATGTTCTCGATTGGTCTGCCTTAGCACAAATTAGGAAATAATGGCGCACTTTAATGTCGGAGACCAAGATCCACTTTGGGTCGCTGAGGCAACGCAGTAGTAGTAGTAGCCCTGTATTAAACTGTCCCACTGCTGGGCACGGCCTCTTCACAGTTTGAGAAGGGTTAGGCCTTAGTGTGGACTATGGCCTAACCCTTCTCATACCGAGAAGACGCCCGTGACTAGCAGTGGGATAGTTTCATTCAGGGTTGATATTACTATTATTTTATCATCATGATTCACGTTGGCCTAGTGCGGATTGACAGACTTCACATATCTTCGAGAACATTATGGAGTACTCTCAGGCATGCAGGTTTCCTCACAATGTTTTCCTTCGCCGTTAAAGCGAGCGATATTTACCTATTTAATACCCACATAACTTCGAAAAGTCAGAGATGCGCGCCTTGGGATCGAACTCGAGACCTCCCCTTGGCAGTCCAACGTTCACCTACCAAGTTATGGCTGCTTGTTTAAAGCTAAGATTAAAGAAAAATTATGGGAGGGTAAGGTATGTGAGATGCCAAAACGAAAGCAGCAGCTACATTGTGTGTCCTTGAAATAGCTTTCGTAGTTCAGTCTTTGTGGATGTGCGGTTTGCAAACATAAATCAAATATTTTACCGCAATCTACCGCAACGGCACGGAGACAATATACGTAAGTTTGTATTAACGAATTTATTTTGAGTGGATGAGCACACAGTTGGACATTATTCAGGTAGTCCAACGCAACGGTTTACCACTATGCTATAGGGATTATAATAAGTCAGACAATTAAATATAGATCTCCACCTACTTTGCCCTACAGCAATGCGGTACCCTAAAAATAACGATTAATACAAGTCCCTAACAAGCGGTATTATCACATTCTCCAACCATAAAATGTCAGCCATGATTAGATGCACTCAAAACAGGATACCAAGCAAAAACTGTTCACACTTCATTGCACCGATGGATTGCTTTTATTACCGTTCTTTGTAACAAATCGATACCAATTATAGAAGTTACAATACGAAATGTCGAACAGAACTGTCATAACGAGTTCGCAAAGTCTTTTAGTAAAAAGATATGTATTATATAGTGTATAATTTTGAATTGAATGAATGCTGGCAGCGTCTGTGACGCTAATTATTGTCAGAGATAAGAACGAATGGTTTTGATGGAATTCTTGGCGGTTTTTTGTTTATATTTTTTAAGATTCTGTGATTATTCTGGTAGTTGACTTTTATACCACTAAAGCAGCAAACAAGTGTTTATTGTCGAGTGGACTGTATACACCACGGTCAGAGTAAACCCGTTTTTATTTGGGAAATCCTATTATACTTCCTCCGAATAGGGATCGGCAAAGGGGTGAACCAGACTTTTATCGACTGAACCACCACTGTGATCCTCTCTTTGCCTATACTAGCCTAATGTTGAGTGTAAAATATAAAATTTGGTTACGTTTTCTTAATACGCCAAATGAACTACATACGATACACAATAGATAGTGACACGAAAATGATCATGTCATCTTTACGTCACGAATTAACGAAAGCTTTGTCACGAACGTGTTTATCATTCAATAAATACAATGTCTACTTTATTCTATGTAAAATACATTCCCCGCACCAGGAGTAATTCTTGTATCCGGGCGATTTAATATTCAAGGAACCAATATTTAAGCAATAGACACAAATAGCAACTAGACTCGGATCTACTGTTTGTAGAATACACAAATAAATATAAGTAGAATCAGGACTGAACCCACAAAACTCAATACACTGACCGCAGCGAGAGGTCCAGTTAAACCGCCACATCACTGCAGAATCTAATTCTCATACTTAAATTGCACAAGCGATATTTTTTCATAATGACAGATGTCAATTATTGCATCTTCGTTTTGCAGCGACAGCAAAGAAAAACCGTTTAGTCCAAGTTAAAAAATAACTCCGGAATTTTACAAATAACGTTTCCATTACAACCACTAACTAAACTTAAGGCTAGAAATAATACGTATTCTCTGCTATAGGTACTACACGCAAGTAGCGTAATTTATATGCGCAAGAACTCGCACACGAGCTAAAGCGCAAGAGCTCACGCGGGCTAAATGCAAGAATACACATACATCATACAAGTTTCTTGCAATGGTAACGCGCGTCGGATGCTTACACGATGCATGTCACTAAGTGTTGTTAAGCAAGTGTCTTTTGCGCATATTACCTGCGACTTGTACAAGAGCCATAAGCGTTGAATGTTGTTATTAAGTAACTACAAATACAGTATTAGAACAAATTATCATAATGTAGCAGCCACAAGCATTTCAGCAATTCGTGTTATGCACTTAATTATTGTAAATGTTTAATTAAACTCGACTCAGACATTTTAACGTGTGTTCAATACTTATTGGTACTTTGCTACATTAGAAACGAAATATTAACTGAGCATTGGCGTTTTTTATAAGACTACCTTAAGATTGCTGCTTCGCTCGCGATGTACTCTGAGATATTATCGATTTATATCTTTTAGAATCGGTTTAGTAGTTGTTCTCACACTGAGAAATGGTCCGTGCCCAGCAAGGGGACAATTAATACAGGACTGGTATTATTAATAGTTACATTGTAGTGATTATCCATAATTACATTGCACTAGGAATAATTCCTGTGTCCCAGGGGACTTTACTAACAACGGACACAAGGTACACCCAGACTCTAAACAATCATTGGTAGACCCACAATATTTTGTCCCAAAACTACACATTTTTTTATCTCGCGTGAAGGTCGAACCCACGATACTCGGCGCAATGGCAGCGGCGAGGCGACCACTACGTCATCCGTGCTGTCAATAATAAACATATTCTGGAGCAAGCATTTTGGTAACGCAAGCTGGGCCTGGTCTTGTAAGAAGGTACCACAACAGTTTCATGATCTAAACCACACAACTAACCTATGTAAGTTGGTAAAGCGGAGCACGGTTTTAGTCACGGGTACACATCCACATCCTCCTCATAGTTTATTTTGACCTATTTTATGATAAATTTTTTTGCTTAACCTGTGCAATGCTCAAAAAATCATAAATCGACTACCAGTTGCAATTACCAACTACATGTGTTGCTACTAAACATTTCCTGACAGAAAACGCAAATACCACTTTTTGCCTGATACAGACGTCAAACCTGATAGCATAGACAGCTGCATCCGCTCACACTTATCCCACTGGACCTACAGGACAGTTTTCAAATGTATTCATAGATAATAGAAATATTAATTATTCAGCGCACACTTTAAATGCACGTTAACATAGAAGCTGACACATTTTAATTAGTAATTAATTATAATAATTCACGACAGGTGTACAGGTTAAAAATTTACAAACAACAATGTCTCTAATTACATTATATTCGCATAACAATGTAAACATTCTACAAACCCAGCTAACAAGCCACGGACTCTACATAATAAGTCCGTACCCTATAAAAAGAATTTATACAAAACAAAAAGTATACACCAACATAAACATGTAGTAATTTATTCAATAACAAACAGAGATTACAACAATCCAATTAAAATCCCGACATTGACAACTAAATCCTATTAAATAGCCCAAACGGCGCGCTTAATTGGCCGCCATTACACAAAATGCTCTATGGTCTGTCATCGGTGCACAAAATGGCGCGCGCGCGCGGGAAAATAAATACGTTTAAAGATGGATATTATATCTTCATTAACGTTCGGTAGCGCGCATTGATATGTCCGCAGGTGGGGCCATTGAAATTGTTGTATTTTATCACCGGAGCGCAGCGGATAGGCACTCGCGGATAGTCTTTGCCTTATTGCTTTATGTATAGTCTGTATTGAGTCGTTGAAGGTCGCTAGAGTGGGATTATTTCTTTTTTTTGGCTTTGTTCTTCATATGAGGGCTATGAATCTTGTGTATAAAGCCTATCCATTCCTAATAATATTATCCTGTAGACGTCCTCGTTGGTGCCGTGGCATAATTTTAAGCTTTAGCGTGCTAATATAGTGAAGTCTCGGTTTCGATTTTCGGGCATGGTGTTATTGGATTCGGTGTTAGGTAATTCTCAGTAACGCTACGGCGCGGCAACTGAAAATGTGTTCAATATACGACAGTAAGAACTCATCTAGTTGGTTCCCTATACGTAACATTCCATCTTTCTTGAAATTAATGCATGCTACAATGAACATGACTGAATCCTTAATATAATTAGAACTGCCACCTCTGGTCTGAACGTCGATCCCAAAGCTTGCACATCTAACTTTTCAAAGTTATGGTTATATTTTATACTTAATTATCACTCGTTTTACGGTGAAGAATAACATCGTGAGGCAACCTTCATATCTGAGAGTTCTCCATATTATTCTCAAAATATGCAACTCTGTCAACCCGAACAGTGCCAGTGTGGTAGACAATGGCCTAACCCTTCTCATCCCGAGAAGAGGCCCATATCTAACAGTGGGACAGTTTATATTCAGGGCTGATATTACTATTATACTATCATCATGATTTGATTCCATTATCTCTAAAGCGTTAATAAAAATGCCTCATCGCTTTAATATTATTAATTAACTGATATAAGAATTATTAAGTATATTTATTTTAGTTAAAACCTGTAGTTTGTCTCTCTGTACGTGTTGGTAAATAGAGAGTTTAATCCTAAAAATTAATACCTATTTTAAATGCGAATGTAAGTTTGTCTGACAAGCCTTTACTACTCGACCAATCATCCTAAAATTTCGCAAACACGCTTTCAGAGTTAAAGAATAGGACATAGGGTACCTTTCATCCTGAAAAACGATTGCTCCCAAGGGATTGAAATTTATTGACAAAATCCAGATCAAATCTAGTTGGTCATAAATAATAAATTTGACCATTAGAAGCAGTTATATGTAACTGCAGAGTCCTGTATAAAATGGAATCCACTCAGCCATATGCATGAGCGGCGGTTACTGCTTACCATTAAGTAGACCGCTGGCTCAGCCACCCCTCCACATAGCTTTTATTATTTATTATTTATTTTCTTTGTACTTAAGAGCTTTGATCTTGTCGGTGAAATATACGCCAACTTTCTCTATTTTCGGACAATATCTTGACCTTCTTATAAGACATGACCTTCGCCTTTTATTTTATTTGATCTGTGAATGCCCTTCTGAGTGCAGACCCAGAAGGGCATTCACGAGAAGGGGCAGCCCTTCCTCTCTATTCTTCCACTTTTCCTTCTATGATGTTTTTTATAAAGTCGTCATGTCTTAAAAGGTGGCCAAACATCTTTCCTCCTCTGTTTTCAATTGTCGTCAAAATGTTGCGTTCTTCTTGGACAAGGCTCAGTACTTCTTCTGTATAGCTTTTTTATTATGAAATAAATAGTTCTTGCTTTATTGTTATCGATCCCCGATAAGCCTACAACGTTTAAATAAAATCTGACGGTTTGAAGTGGGTCAAAATCAAGTCCAAAGGAGTCGTCAAACAAACTAACAAACAAAGAAACATACAAGTAAAGCTAATAAAAGCGTGTTAAAAATGGCAAACTCCGTGCTGCCATTGAGATTTTCTTGACAAAAAACTCAATATATCAATCCTGAGACATCATAAAGATGCATAGCACTCGAAACCAGTACTGAGCAAAATGCACCTAGTCTCGATACAGCTATCTGTAGATTATACAGTACTAACCCTACCATCAAGTTGGACACACAGTCACACCGACAACGTTTTATATGATAATAGAGGTCCAATGATAATAATAAGGTCACCCAACTAACATTCATGATATTCAAACTATCCCCAAAGGAAATCGAAATATTATTCAAATTGATTAAATTAAGAATTAACAATGTACATTTATGTATTAAGGCTGGTGATTTACATTTATATTTAGTTAATTAATATTATTCATAATTTTTTTATTAGTATTGTTTATTTTCTGCAAATTTAATAGCGTAAAAATGCCGTAAATATTGATGATTTTTATGCATCTAATATGAAATGGGGATGAGGATGGTGGAAATCCACGACTTCTCGAAATTTCAATGCCTTAAATAATTAGTTCAAACATTAATACTGAATTCTTAACTGAATAGAAAATTTTAAGCCTGTTTATAATCACTAAAATTAATTTCATTTTATTTTCACTGATTTGTACGTTCTTCATGCCTACTGGTATATCTAATATGGCTGACTCCGTTTATATTTTTGCAAAATTAAATACCTCTATCTTTATAGAAAGACATCGATAATTAAACGTGTCGAGAGGCGTCGACGAGCTATAAAAACTTAATGCCTCTGAATCGCACTATCAAGTTATGCCGTCGTGCCAAACTTCACAGCGCGACTCGGAGTATGGCTGTGCTACATCATCGGCAGCACAGCCAACAATTTTTATATAATGTTACGGGTTAAGAAACTTACTTAAGAAAGTACATAACCCACTGTACAGAATGTGTAAAATCTATAATTATATCTGCTCTCAAACAGATATTTTCACGACAAATTCTGCACATTTAAATCTTTTCGAGAAGTTCGTTAAATGCTTGTTACGTAACAAACTGTTAAACAGATTTGATAGAATCTTGGCACACAAATAAACCATGAATTAAGATATAAGAGACATATTTATCCTGTTAATGAGTTCTATAGATCGTGTGGGCAAAGCTATGGGCCACAGCTACTACTTCAATTAACTACTTATAACAAAAAACCATGACCATAATCATTACCATAACAATAAAATCACGTGAACACCCCGAATATCGATGTTTATTTATAAACGTAATTAAAGTTTGAATTAATCGATCGATTTAGCAGTTAATAGGCTATTCGCTCCGGACGGAAGTGAGACAATAGCCCACCGGTTAGTGATTATACAGTCCGATGATTCGATGTTTTAATATTCAAATCGATTGCGCCGATTCAGCATCGATGCATCGATAGTATCGAGCTAATGACCGCGTTTGGGTTTAATTAATGGTGATAACAAAGGGTGATTGTAATGTATGGTAATGTATACTAATATTGTGAATTATATATGTATTGTTTACACGCTGTTTGTTAGATATGTGGTGGTGTGTGGGTAGATTTAGTGGTAGATACGTCTGTATATGCGCCCGTTCAATCTATACTAATATTATAAAGCTTTGTTTGGTTGGTTGTACGTATTAATCTCAGGAACTACTGGCTCGAATTGGAAAAATTATTATAGGGTTGGATAGCCCATTTATCGAGGAAGGCTATAGGTGTAGCTAACATCACGCTACAACCAATAGGAGCGGAGCATCAATGAAAAATGTTGCAAACGATATCTTATATGAAGCAGGTGAAGTTGGGCGGGTCAGCTAATCTGTTATATTTTCCGGAATCGATTTGGAAATACAACTTATCCATGATAATCGCACTCTCAATAAAAAAGACTCATCTGATTATTTTGTATTTAATAAATTTGAACCCTATTGCAAGCACTTAACACAAATATAATATTAGAGATTTTAGTCACACAAATAAATTTGAAATTGCCTTACTTTCAAATTTCGACTTAAGTCACTGTTTTATTAAGAATGCGATTATGAAATAGCACAGTCATTGTGTGTTTTAAGTGTAAACTCTCACAGCTGTATAGACTAGAATTAGGCGTTACTTGGCTACAATCAATTGTAACGAAATAGTTTTTTTAATATCTTTATGTTATTAGCAACTGTTACTAAATGACATATTTTTGTACCCTTCTCCGATTTTGGTCTTGATAAAATGTTATAAATTTGACCTACATCCAACCTGTTTAATTCATTCAAAAGCGATTCACATTTATTTTTATTACGGACACACTCCATCAGCAAATGTTGATCTTCAATTGAAATAGTTAGGCAGAGAAAACCACCACGCATTTTCGGATTGCCCACCTCAACTTCTGCAATAGATAAAAGTTAGGCTTGCCCCCTATTGCATAAGCCTTGAAAACATGGTCGAGGAAATGTGTTATGTGTGGGTGTTAGACCTACCACTTCAGGGATAACGGCGTGAGACTATATATGAATGAATATCATTAATTCATGTTAAACATTATTATTATCTCCTCATCTGCCTACAACACATGACAGTCAAAAGCCAATATTTGACATTACCTCGCGTAGATCTCCGTGCATAAGAGACGATAATAATTCACAACCTCTCGTTACGATAATGGCTGACATTGTTTATGCTATTCAAAAATAAATAACTTTAAATTTCTAATACACCTATACTATTTATCAGTCAGGTCTTAGATTAGCAAACATAATGAAACATCTATTGTATCTAGCCACTGGTGTGCCGCTGCGACTCAATACTTTATTGCATTTCACAAAGTATACTTAGGTGGTAGTGCTTAGCTCAATGAGTTATTGTGAACCCTGTCGGACACAGCTGAGTAGGAGAGTGGACAAGATATTATCTATATATATTAAAATCTCGTGTTACGCTGTTTGTGGTCGCACTCCTTCGAAACGGCTCTACCGATTTTTATGAAATTTTTATGTATATTTGGTAGGTATGAGGATAGGTTGTAAAGTATATTTCATATCGCTAGGTTATCAGGGTGTCCCTACCGAATGAATGTATATGGCAAAGCAACGTTTCCCGGGTCAGCTAGTATATTATAATTTTTGTGTAACGTAATAAGTGTATATCTGTTTTATATTAGAACATTCCTGTAACCATTTTAATTGTATTTTATAGCATATGTTAACTTGCAAATCGAAGTTTTAAAGATGGTCATATCGCCAGGCCTTCGTCCGTTCTCCGTGAAGACTGCGATACAAATAGTGATGGCTAAGCTACTCCAAACGATGTATGACCAAACTGTCCATACTAAAGCTAAGTTAAGCACCTGCCGAGGTGGTCCATGACCGCTCACATTAAAATTCAACTATCGTACCGTATCATATCGTATTAGTTTCTTTAGGGTATAAACGACGAACAGCGATAGCTCAGTGGGGAGACCAATAGACTGCAATGCAGAGGGTCTCGGGTTCGAACCCACGTCGTGCACCTCTGACTTTCGGCAGTTATATGACTTTTCGAAATTACGTGCGTATTGATTGACAATTATTGCCTGCCCCGTGCCTCGGAGAGCACGATGAGCCGTCGGTCCCGGCTACCATGAACATCTATGGCAGTCGGTATTGGGAAGTCCTGTGCTCTCTAATATCCTGACACTGGTCTAGCCTTAAGGTATCGTTAGCCTTCGGGTTGCGGAGGTCAGATGGCAGTCGCTTCGTATAAAACTGATATCCAGTCAATTCCGGAAAGCCGACCCCAAGTGACTTATGAATAATAAAGGCTAGGGAGAAGAAATTTCTTTAGGATATAAGCAGGGGTATATAACAACTACGATTTGCATGCTATGTTAGGATCCTGTTTTAATTTATATAATTCTATATTTTGATCGCGGCTTTGCTTGCGTTAATGTAAGTACGTCAGGTTAGGTTATGATAGCAACAGTACTTTTTCTAAATGAAAGGTAGCCTAGCCTAGTTACAGTGGCATAGCGTAGTTGGGGCGGCAGGGGCGGTCCGCCCCGGGCGGCACTTTTAGAGGGCGGCAAAATTTCACAATAAATAATAATATTATCTTATAAAAATTAATTTAATTCATCCATTCTCACAAACTTTTTACTTGTCATGAATGTACTTTAGTCCAAAATTGTCAAAACCCACGCCGTAGCAACTACTTTTCGCCAACAGATGGAGCTTTACAAGCGTTACAAATTCTCAACGTCAAACAGGCTTCCGTCGTCAAATATGGCGCGTCTAATATTAACCAATGTGTGTCAACGTAACTAACGTAACTAGGTGTTAGTTCCAGCAAGGCTATAAAAGTAATGGTCGAATTTCATGGTGAATGCGGAAACGGATGTTTACTATGGTGGCCATTGGTCTAAGGTCGTTGTGTTATTTAACATGTCTATTTTGAAATTCGAACGGTGACCTGTTATTGTACGGTTTGACATCTGTCAGTTTGACAGATGGTGTTGCTTTTTTCTGCCACCAGGCGCGCTAGTAGCGCAATGATTTAATTAAAAACGAACAAAATTTATAATGCGTTGTTTTTACCGCTTTAAGCTTTATTAAGATGAAAGAAAAGTTTGCTTATGAATAGTGTCCTGAGCATAATCTTCAAAGTAACTTAACATGACGTAAATAGACAATGAATGGGCAATTTGGCAGTAAATTATAGGTACAATACTTAGGAGATAGTTTGAAGCCCACTGGTTAATTACTTAACATTGCCGATTTTTCGACTGTATAAACATAAATAATTTCGCTAGTAGGTAAACGTAGTCCCTGATGGCCAAATGTCTGACAAAAAATCTAATAGCACATAGCCCAATTTGACACCATAATATGACCATCAAAAGCACTTACACCTACGCTTACATAAACAAACCAATAAAAAAAAATACATTGGCAATTAACAACGGAAATTACATCACGTTAGTTGCTTGCCAACCGCTCTTTGCCCCCATCGGAACTTACAACACCGACCAAAAAGGCGTGATTATTAAGTTTATAAGAGAAACACTCGTTAATAGGTGTTGGCGCGAACTGCGGGTCACTTTCAACACGAGCACTAGCGGCACAGCTTGAACTCTGCCATAGAATACGTCGGTACAGAACAATCGAACTCATAAACGCGTATAGTAATTTCAAAATAATTTAGCTAAGCAAAACAAAGTTGTTGTTGACGTCGAGCTTCTAGGAAGACAATATGTCCATAGCCAAACTGATTGACTTGAAATTTATTTGGAGATCCTGGTCTGTCCTAACTCTCTAAAAATAAAGTTCCCTGTAGACTACGTAATATACAAAAAACCTGTCTAAACACCCTGACTGGCTTTTTTTAACTTAACAATTAAGCGACATAATTTTAATTATCACCGTATTTATACAAACATACAGACATAGTCTGACATCTATATCTTCGAAAAGGTAGGCAGAGGTGTTACACCCACATTTCACCAGCTAACCTATTAGGGCTCACGTAGTAATAGGCGAACCTATTGGCGTCTGCCGTTCACTCACTCAGTTCCAGACTCCGTGCTGCTACGGAGAATTAATCTACAGATAAACCCACGAATACCATAAACACGACAAATTTGGAGAACTCGACAATCATACCCAAAATCTGCACAGCAGTCACATGTACCACCGAGGAGTACCATACTATCCTAACTAATATGATACATGCGAATAAGAGTTAGTTGTTTATTACGCCTGAACGCCTTAACAACACGAACGATATTTATGAAATTTCTCATACACATTATCAAGGGTACAGAAAGGTCATAGGGGTACCCTATATCCTTTTCTTAAGGTATTTCATCCAGGAAAAAAGAACAACAAGAAGATAGCTAGTTAATAAATACCCTCTCTTTCTTCAGCAGGTTCCCCATCTGGACCTCCGGTGGTCCGCTGCCAGCTGCGCAAACATAAACCGAACAGGAAGCCCCGGACACCGTTCACAACGCAGCAACTCCTCGCACTGGAGAAGAAGTTCAGGGATAAGCAGTACTTAAGCATCGCGGAGAGAGCCGAGTTCTCCTCCTCGTTGAGGCTCACTGAGACACAGGTGGGTTTAACTGTATATACTATCTGATATAAAGATCTGCAACTCCATCGGCGAAAGGATAGGCAGAAATGTATTTCACCCACACTTCGCACACTATGATGTTAGGTTCATCACAATGGGGGCGAGCCTAGCCTGCGTTTTTCTTGAGAGTAAGCGCACGCTTCTATCCTCTAAAGCGTAGGCATAGGAGTTAGAGTAACATCAAAATTATGTTAGGTCTCACGCAATAGGGGGCAGCTTAACGGACAGTTTCAAACTCCGTGCTACTACTGTGTATTTCTTGCTAGATAACACTTTACCCGTCCTAAAACCTCGTACACAGTAGCCATATTCTACTATTAGTACCGCTCCGTACTAAACTTGCCATGATTATAGCATAGACTGCTTGTCAATGCTTTTAATGGCTAGTTAAACATTGTAATAATTACTAGAATCATATTTGCACATACAGTCCTTTTATGCCACTGGAACAACAAGACTGTTTTTCTTTAGTCTTCATGTCTATATACTAAAGATTACTTTATAAAAACACATTAACTAATTGCCTTTTCAATTTCAGGTGAAAATATGGTTCCAAAATCGTCGCGCCAAAGCGAAACGGTTACAAGAGGCCGAAATAGAAAAGCTTCGGCTATCAGCTCGGCCACTTCTGCCGCCGTCCTTCGCGCTATTCGGTGGAGGCGGCGCCCCACCACTGTTTGCAGCCATGGCAGCTGCTTCAAGACCTCAGCTAAGCTTTCTAGGAGGACCCCCTAGTCACCAGCATGCAATAAACATGAATATACTAAACTCCTTACAACCACATTGACGAATGGACAACGCGGCCCGTGACAATAACGACCGGCCGCCATCTTGAAACGGTGTAACAAATTTAAATAGTAACGGTCCCTATTTAATTAAAGAATTGTGACATATCAAACATTTATGCACAAGTTATTTTTGAGGTTTATACATATGTATTATGTAAATATTTGAGTAATTTAGAGTTCCTTAGTCTCATAACAATCTAATCAGATTCAGAAATGATCTGGAGACAGTCTATTACTTTTAACTGACTAAATATCTTTATCATTGAAATCACATAAGAAAGGGTATAATAAAATTATAAACTATATATATTCATAGATACTGCTTCACCCTCCATGACATAGACTCAAAAGACACAGGCATAGAACGTCACCACCTTACAACGCGGTCAAATGTCAGTTACTGAATTCTTGTCTGTCTGCATTGTGTTATTAACTTGTATTGCTATATAAGTTTATTTTCCATTATACTAATGCCAGCCATCTGTATTTGCCTAATTTGTGTTATAATCTTTGACTAGTTTGCTCATGGAAACAACTTAACTGATGCTGCAATGTCATGTCTCATTTAACCTCACAGTTTCTTTTGTGTCGGCAACTTTTTTTTTAGCGTTAATTATCGTGCAGTTTTCTTTTCTTTAAATAAATCTCCTAAATAATTATTAATTATCACAATCACTAATTAAATAAGGACCAACATCTGTGTTCGGAAATCAAACTGGCAATTCTAAAGTGTAACATAGACAATTTTATGACTACAATGCTACCCGTTCATAATTCGAATGAATTGACAGTTAATTTGTACTGGCAATATATAAAGTCATAGACACTCAACTTCTAATATGTAAATTAGTTTATTTTATCGAATTATACCGATTGCTCTGTATAGACCTTAGACAAAGAACCTATAGACAGAGTTGTAGTGTGTCCGCGCATGAAACAGTTATAGTTTCTGTTATGTACTGTAATCTGCTATCGTGGAGTATACGATGTACACTAAACACATAAGTTATAAAATCTACTTCTTAAAATATTCTACAAAAATCACTATAATTGCAACAGTTGTTTCTAAAAGTTAAAATAATCCGAAGAAACCGACACGTGTTTGGCGAACCTTAAAATATGCCAAGCCGAAATCTTGCACACCATATGAGATGCAAGATGCGATGCTTTGTCTCAGTTTTCTTACTGAGCTTCTATAATTGTATCCTTCCCACTTGCACATTATGTAATCATGCTACATCTAGAGGTACTTAATCTAAGGTACAGATCCTATGCAATAGAAGCAGGCCAGTGTCATTTTATAACCCATACAGACGGCAATTATTTAATAATCCAGTGTATTCAAAGATGATCGTTTCTAATGCGAATGCGTAAGAACGTATTCACGTTCTTACTACTACTTATTCAAGTATCGTATGTATTTAACACCAACAAAATATAGTCACTGATAAATATGTCGCAAGGTTTTATCTACACAAAGCTCAAAAACTGTTGCCACAAAATATATACATACAGATATCCAACAATACAGCGTTAGGAAACTGAAACACTCGCACTAAGAAGCTTCTGTTCACTGATTCATTATTAAGGACTTAGTTCATTTACGCGTAAAACGCAGTCACAGCGCCCGCACTCTATTTGCCGCGCCTGTGATGATTAAGTTGACAAGCGGCGCATGCTGCGATTGACGCTACGTTAAACGCAAAAACCAAAGCGTAGCAATTGCGTCATATGTAATTAAATGGTACGCAGCAGTCGCAAGGCGTTGAAGGCATAAATGAAACGAGGCTTTAGCGTACAGAGCGAGTTGGCCGAATAAACAATTGACATTCGAACTTCTTTAAGGCCTGGTTCGTATATCAAGAAACGAGCAGTTTTAGCTACAGGTAGTTAAGTATAGTCATTTTTTAAAAATGTCTCTGATCTACCTGTCCTGAAGTAAAACGACTCGTTTCTTAAATATAAGAACCGGGTTTTAAATGACTTATCCGCGTAGACGTCGTGTAAGTGCTTCTGTTTTCGCGTAACATGAAGAGCTGTTTATCTGTGTCTGTTTAATTTGTGATCTCATAAGTTCTGGGGCCTGTTCCACAACTTCCAAATAGCATTTATCTATAAGATAAAAGTCTCACCATCTCTCTTCTTTAACATAACAAGAATGAAACAGCATGCGATTTATCTTTCGGATAACATTTACTTGATCGTTGTGAAACTGACCACTAGAGTTTTAATAGTAACAATATTTATTGCCGTCTTTCACTGCATTTGATTACAATGATTTTTCATTAAACCCTGTATAGAGAATTTTTTTTAAATAGGTAACATGTTGCTTTGTGTACCGCCAGCTTTTAATTTATAACCTGTTGACTACAATCCAGAGAGTAGCAAAATGTTAACTAAAATTCTGTAAGTGCAATTTGTCAAATTAATATTAAATGCTAAAATGAATAGCAAATTGTAAATAAGTTTTATAATATTGTAAGTATTATTTTTATTAATGCTTTATATATCAGTTAAACACCACAGTATGCTTGTAAAGTATTTGTTGATGTATCAATAATGTTTCAAAACAATCCCTTTTATATCAAAAGGTTAAAATTGGCATATAAAGTTAATTTGTCTTGCTTACGCTGATTTGCGCTGCACAAAACAAGACAAAACTAAATCAACATTGATTATTTATTTAAATGGATATAATCATACAGATATAAATCTATAAGTCAGTAATTTTGGTATAAGAAGGAATGGAACTAAAATGTCTTTTCGAACTAAACAGCACACAAACTACATATTGCATATATCTTAAAATTGTGACTCCTTCTACGAAGTAACGCAAACCTTGACCCCTGGACCCCACGCATAGGAGTATTGTAACGAATGAACTGACCCCTCTCCTTAAATTGCATTACGTAATTTGGGTTGATATGTAAGCTTTCAATTACTTAATTTCCAACAAACAAACACCTAGGTTCTTGGGATACTAAAATTAGAGAGAAAATATGAAATTCTAAATAGTTTCACTAAATTTTATTAGTTATACGGTTGTTATTCTATTTTTAGTTGATATCCTTAAAATACTTTTAAGATGTTTTCCATAGAGTATGTATTGTCTACATACTTGTCCTTGACCTTGACCTTTATTTCTCTACAATAACATCATAACCTATAGTTTAACACCTTTAACCTTTATTTCCTGTTGCTAAATGTTTTATTTATTATTTATTGTATCAGCAAATAATTTTTGTCAATAATTTCGACGCAAAATGAATAAAAATTGCCCAGTATTTAAGGCCATTATGTGCAAAATGCATCATAGACTCGTACTTAATAGTTTAAACACCCAAAAAACTGTTCTTTTTATACCGGTGTGTTTAACAGTTACTATTTGGTTTACAAATTACTAATATAGTGAAACCTGCTAGCTAAACAATAATGTTTTCAGTTAGGTGTAAGGTTGACGCTGGTTGTAAGTGGTATTCAAACCCATGACCTCTTCAATGGTCTTCATGGTCCCAAGTCCAGTCGCTTATCCGATATGTAATATTATCAAATCACTTTCTTACACGTTTACAGAAGTTAATTCGAAACTTGTTTTTAGATAATCGTTTTTAAAAGGCCGGCATTGCACTTGTAACTCCTCTGGTGTTGCGGGTGTCCATGGGCGGCGGTAATCGCTTACCATCAGGCGATCCGTCTGCTCGTTTGCCACCAAACCCATAAAAATAAAAAAATTACGCTGACTTTCGGAAGTTATATGACTTTTCGAAACTATGTGCGTATTGATTGACAATTATCGCCTGCTCCGTGCCTCGGAGAGCTCGTTAAGCCGTCGGTCCCGGCTGCCATGAACATCTATGGCAGTCGTTATTAGGAAGTCAGTGCCCTATAATATTCTGCCACTGGTCTAGCCTTAGGGTATCGTTAGCCTTCGGGTTGCGGAGGTCAGGTGGCAGCCGCTCCGTGTAAAAACTGATATCCAGTCAAATCCGGTTAGACTAGAAAAGCCGACCCCAAATAACTTGGGAATAATAAAGGCTAGGGAGAAGAAGATCGACTCGCGACGTTAGTTATTTTGCTATAACAACCGAAATTAGTTTGAACTATTAAAACTATTGGTCGTTACCTGTTTATATGTGAATATTATGTAGTTTGTTTTACGTAGGTCTCAGCATAAAACAAATAGATACTATTTATAAAACCTGGCAGCTGAAACACCCTTCCACTGCCATATTTTATTAAAGACAAAAAATTATAAATAAGACATTTTAGCCACCAAATTCCTATTTCAAAATCGGTATAAACCAACCCCTCTGTACTTAATTATAATAAGTAATTATAAATGTGCAAATAGGTATGTAAATAATATTTAAATAAATTATTGTATACGTAAGTTCGAGTACATTTATTAAATAAGTGGTATTTCTAAAATGTTAGATTTTTTAATACGAATCCCTGATCTAGCTATGTGGACTATTGTTAAGCCATAGTTTTATCACAATAAATACTTCAAAGTATTAATTTTAATAGCTTTTGTGTCATATAAAATAATATGCTTATTTATTTCTTATTTTTCTTGTTAACTGGTTTGTTATGAACAATGGAGACATGAATTAATAAATTGCACTCTTTATAATGGCAATCTTTATCTTGTAGATCATAGATAATAGAACCGACTAGGCTGAATATATGTTGCCTGTGTATAAAAATGGCGGGTTGCATTAAAAGGAGGATTTATTAATTTATTTGAAAGGGTAATGGCTATCGAGGCACTGTTCATAGCAGGCTAGTTATCGTCGACTTACTGTACAAACCTAGAAATTTTACAGTAATCTGGATTAATTTGATCTGTTATAATCCCTTTATAGTTAAACATAGGAAGAAATATGGAACATTTGTAAATTATTGATTAAATTATAAATTCGTTATTAGTACAAATATGCTGTTTTCTTTTTTTTATTCTTCTTTGTGTGGACCTTGGATTTAGTTTGTACTGGAGCTATACGGCCAGGATTAAACCTCTCTTCGTGATCCGACACCGGGCCACGGGAATAATATATCGAGGAAGCACTGTCTTGTTGTTTACAATCAAACATACTCGGTAATGATCAAAAGACGTACCTATTGCTTTTGTGTCAACGCGAACACTCGCTCCACTGTTCTACTGAAGAGTGAGAGATGGTCATCACGCGTCCTGCATAGATTTGTGAAGACATAAAAAAAGTGATTTCCCCTTTATGCACTAGAAGGGTTATAAATTTGTGGTGATTCACGGTGGAAAAGCATTAAAATAACGGCCAGGGCATGATAAAGTTTGGGAAACGTTGCTCTACCCTACAAAAGATCGCAGACAAACCTTCTTTCTTTTCTTCTGTTGCTTCCTTCATTGAAATTAAACACTTTATACGGATTTTATCGCGTTGTTTATTTTACTTTAAACACTGGTATTACATAATTTTGAAAACTCTAACACTACTATTATTGAAATTTTACTACTATTTAATCTATATATTTTCTAATTAAAACAATTTATATTTGAGTTTACACTTTGCCCCGACGTTTCGGTTGCTTTACAGCAGCCATGTTCCTTCATTTCTTTACATAGAATTTACAGACACTACTCTTTTTAAAACAGATAAATAAGCGAATGGTGTAATGGATTACCACTGCCACCGCGCCGAATGTTGTTGGTTCAATCCCCATCCGGGAAAAGTATTTGTTTGATCTCCAAACAGTTGTAAATGATATGATATTGAAAATGGAGGCGAGGTCTCACGACCAAAGGCAGTTAATCTATGGCTAAACGGCTTGTACCAGCAAGATGTGGTCTTATTCTAAGGTCGAACACTGATCCCTGTAAATTAAAACTATAGTTTTTAATACAGAAAGGAAAGAAAAAAGCCGGTTCAGCGAAAGACTTATCTGATGATTAACTAATTAATATTACCTGTAGGTATGCATATATTGCCATGAGTGCAAATAAAAAATATAAGTATAGTGAAAGTGAAACCATTATAAGTGATTTTTGGATAAACATCCCAAAAACTTCGTTTTAGCTCGCAATGTTATTTATCGCCAGAACTTTATAGTATCAGCCTTGTATATAAACTGTCCCTCTGCTGGGCAAAGGCTTCTTCTCAGTTTGAGAGGGTTAAGGGTATAGTTCACCATGCTGTTCCATTACAGGTTGGTAGACTTCTCACATCTTCAAGTATATTATGGGGTCACCGTTAAAGCGAGCAATCATTAACTAATAAATACGTACATAGCTTCGAAAAGTCAGAGGACTTTGAGATCGAACCTAAAACCTCTGCGTGGAAGTGTAAGGGTCTTCCACTAAGCTATCGCTACTCTTACGAATACTTTACGATCCTATAATACTCTTAGGCAATGTATATTGAACGAGATAGGTGTAAATACCCAGGATTCAATCTCTTCGCCTTCATGTGACCTTTTTTTCTTCTTTTCATCAGCTTTTTGTAATGTCCCACTGCTGGGCAAAAGCCTTGGATTTCCAAATCACTTTGTTGGTGGATATCCCCTGACCTTATGACCTTGTGACTCCTATATCTCGGGGATCTTTTGACCCACAGGGCCTATATTCAAACTCGACCGAGGGATGACCCCAAGGTGTCTACACCACAAGGTGTGTACACCAAGTTACAAGTCAATCGGTCCAATGATTCCGGAGCTATGCCTGTCACTAACAGACAGACACACAGATCCACATAGTGTTTTCATTGACTTTTCATTGACAAGACTCAGAGGTTAATAAATCGGTCATTATTTTACGTACCTGGCAAAAAATGCGCCTATTTTTCTAAATGGTCATAACTGCTGCATTCCTGCTTTCAACTCCAGTTTCAGTAACTGCCTTTGGGATTCTATTGGGATTTCCTGATAGAAATATTTTTTGGTAACAACATGTTGTCTCAACAGTGACTGCACAGATGGCATAAGTGGTCACCTAGCCACTGTGGGTTCGATTCCCAAACGGGAGAAAATTAATGATTTAAAAATAATATTATTAACTTTGAGTATTCTTTGTGTCCGTTGTTCGAATGTTTGTAAAGATGGCCGCAACACAGGAATTATTCCTAGAGCAGTAGTTATCTTTTCTAAGCAAAACAAAAACTTTCAGTCATAACCTCGATGTCCATATATTCACCTCTATTACGTGTTATCTAAAACATACCTAGTGAATATTTTTGTGTAAAACACTCCTACCTACCCCATACAATATGTATTAATACCAATAAATAAAGTACAATGCACCATATACACACAATTTACCATAAAACTTCTACACCCATTGAAACTCTATGAAGACATCGACTAATAAAATTTATTAAAGAGCCCTTATAAGTCTTTATGATAGGCAAGGAGCCAGGCCGGGCACCCATCACTTCCTGTTCCTCGCTAATTGGTGCCTGCTGGTAAAAACTGGCTTCCAATAATGAATGTTAATACTTTTAAATGCAGAGATTCGTATGCCGCGTCTGTTTGTCCGTCTCAACATTAATTACTTGCGTACTTTGTTATTGGAGACCAGCAGCTGCCTTTGGATTGGCTTAGGGGTAATAAAACTATCATTGTATCACCGATAGTGCAGTGAAAAGACTGTTCGACTGATGTGTAGAGGTCTCGAGTTCGATCTCTCGATATGACAGTCTGCCTTTTTTAGGTTATGTCTCTAGCTCTCGTTAAACGTCTTACGGGTAAAGACAGAGCTACAACCTCACTTTGCAAGCTATTGGTTTAGGTCGCAATTCCTGCGAAGGCTGAGCCTTTTGCGTTCTACGGACTATATAGCCTGACTCCATGCTACTACTGAAAACTTTCTAATAGCAAAACCCAATAACATTTTACCCGATACGCCAGCGGCCCACGGCCCGTGCTCAGCAATGGGCACGTGCCTGTTCTTAGTGTGAGAAGAGTTAGGCCATATTATATCTATATCGCTTAATAAACATCGAAACAATGATTAATGGATTAACATAATATTGACTTACGTTAATGCGAATGTTATACATTGAAATTTAAACTACTTTTTACGGATTTTGTTGTGTTCATAATTTAAAAACAATATTATTACATCATTTTGTAATTATTAAAATGGCGTCCCGTGACCATGGCTGCTGAATAGCAACCGAAACATAGGGGAAGAGTTTAATCTTAATCTAATAGATTAATAATTTTAATAGCTTAAAATAGTAGTAATTTAATAGTTTCAAAATTATGTAGAAACTAGCTTTTGCCCGCAGTTTCACTTGGGAACAGTACTTTTCCTGAATTAATGGTACCCTAAGTCCTTTTTGTAACCGCGACAACGTGTCTGCGACTTTCACGATGATCGGTCGAGTATTTAATAATAATAATAATAAACGTTTATTTCAATAACCATATTTCGATTTACAATCATGAACACTGTCAGTTAAACTAGGTTAACCTGTGCTATAAGTAACAGTTTCATTTGTATTTGGTACCACTTACATTCGCATTTATAATATTAGAAAGGACTGTGTTATTAAAATCAACAACATATAATGAACATGAATGTTTGTCTTGGTCTGGGTGTTTCTATGTATAATATGTATGTATTTACAAAAAAGAAAGTATATATGTATTTATCCATTGTCTAGCATTCATAGTACAAGCTCTGCTTAGTTTGGGCTAGATGGTGTTGTGAAATCGACTTGACTTAGGCTATTTATCTCAAAATTCTGAAGCGTGGTCGGATTTAACTATCATTTTATGAACACACTTAAATAATACACACTTTCACCAATTCGTAATTTGAAACACTAAAACTAGAACCGACGTATGTGATTACATATAAATGGTTATAGGTAATCAGTAATCACATACGTTGGTACCACGTTGTCCTGTTAATCACAGTAATATCACGTTATACGTTTATTCGTATTCGGAGTCGGTGTTATATATCCCCACAAAGTAATTTGATTTCAACTGTCAATGGTTCAACCAAATTGTCTTGCACAAACTCCATACAGTACCTACTCGATAATAATTATTAATATCACGTACAACTTCACTATTGTTATAATATGTCACTCATATAATATCTAAGTAATCGTGTCACGTCAGTTAAAACTAATCTTGCCTAAGGCCTTTCGTGATAGGCCACCAAGATAGTTAAACTATCTAAGTCCTTTATCTTAACTATTATAATAATTTACATGGCCTTCGTAGTCCAATTATTTTTAAGTAGGGTTGTTAATCATTTAATTTATCGGTAATAAATACATGTATCTAACTAACTACCTTTTAGGGATGTTGGGTTTTAATACGTTGGAGGTGAGAAGAGGCCTGGATAAGCTCATAATAGCTTGTAAAATCTTTCACGGGCGAATCAAGTGTCCTGAACTCCATCAGCTATTCTGTACACTGTATGTGCTTAACAAATACCTTGGACTCCGTCAGAGTCACCGGCATAGATTGTTCGCACGGCCGACATGCCATACTCTCGCCAGAGCCAAGTCCCCTGTGTGCCGCACCTTAGATGTGCTCAATGCTCTTCTGTTCGCCAGGCCTAACAGTGATTTGTTTGCGGATTAATGGAAGACGATCATGCGAGAATGCCTGTTATTTTGTGAGAATATGTACAATAGGGAATCTACAGTCAATGTTAATTTATAATTATTGGTCCGTTTTTTATTGTCACTATTTGTTATACATTTCATTACTATTCTTTATTTTTACTATTATAATTTTGTAATTAATGTGTCAGTGTTTCTAAGTTCATTAATGTAAATGGTTTTGTATCGTTTTAATTAACTATAAATAAATAAATAAGTTAGTTCTTGCCCGCGTTTCGCTCGCCTTAATTATTTTGTTAATAAATTTGTATCTTTCCCTATATCCTTTTCTATACCCTGACCACGAGTATTTATCATAAAATTGGATAATGATCGGTCAAGTAGTTATGACATGAAACCGTAACAAACAAACTCATATTCGCGTACCTTTGATCTAGCAAAAAGGTACTATGACTTTTTTTTTCCATGGCCGAGAGCGACACGGCAACCATACCGACTGCCGCGATCAACTCAGGGCGCTGCGATGCCCAGGCGGGACAGTCCGCCAAAGTGTGAAGCGCCGAGTCCTCAACAACGTCGCGGCAGTCGCCGCAGTGGTGACAACCGGGCGTTTCTTGCCAGCCTATGCGACACAGGAACTGGCCAAAGCAACCGTAGCCAGTCATTACCTGTGTCAGCCGGAAGGTGAGGGCGCCATGCCGTCTCTCCAGCCACTCCTCAAAAACGGGTCTTATCGCCACTATTGTGGCGTGCCCGGCACTGGGGTGCGCAAGTCGATTTCTCCATTCTTCCACCAGGACCTGGCGGAGCTCGGACCGTGCCGCCTCTAGAGTGCGAGGAGGTGGTCCTTCGCCTCGAGCCAGCGCCTTCTGGCGCCAACGGTACAGCGACGACTATGACTAACCTAACCTACATTTACTCGCACGAAGCCACGGGTATAATCTAGTTCATAATATTGGTTACGATTTAAAGTTTAAACTTTGTGTAGTCTTGTGTAGTTGAGTAGTAGAGCCTCGCTGACTTCAGCATGAATGGGCCGGCTCGACCGGGGAAGGACTACCCTCTCACAGAATATCAACGTGAAATAGCAGTATTCCTATTGTTGTCTTTCGTTCGGTGAGTAAGAGTGCCGGAGGCCCAATCACCCTCTTTCCTCCTTCCCGCTCCTTTTCTTTCCTACTTCCTTTTTCTCTTCTCCTTTTCCTAAAGGGTCGGCAAAGAGCAGGTGATGTCTCTGGTGTTGCAGGCGTCCATAGGCTACGGTGACCACTTACCATCAGGTGAACCGTATGGTTGTTTGCCATCTTATTTGTATAAAAAAAGATATTTCGATGTTTATTATTCATAACGCCTAAACCGTTGAACGGATTTGTATGAAACTTGGCGTACATATAGACCATATCCTGGATAATAGCACATTAATTTTATATCCTGGTATGCGATGCCGTGGGATGGACGCAGACGACGCGGGCAGAAGCAAGTCATAAAATTATATAAAGAAACCGCCCAAGTTTTGGGTTGGATGACTCGACTCATGCCGTTGTGTCATGGTGCGTGTGCGTATCGGATTTGGTTGATTTTTATTAATTAAAGGTTTAATTTAGACCTTACATTATTAAAATCACTCCAATAAATTAAACTTCTATACTGTTAACTGTACTGTACTTTAAAATAGAGCAGTAGTAATAATCTTTAAAAATGGTGTCTTGCATGTGGAGCTTAAATTTAAACTTTTTGTTTTTCTTTATTTTTTAAGGCTTCTATAAATATAACACTAACGGCCAATCCTACAACTTACAAATAAAAGTTATCCGATAGATAAATCGTATGCTGTCTCACAATTGTTAGGTTAAAGAAGAGAGATGGCGAGACTTTTATCTTATAGATAAATGCTATTTGGAGGTGGTAGAACAAGCCCTTATAATATCTCGCCACGAAATAGTATTCTTATGCTAGTAAGTACATAACATATGTATGTCAAGTAAGCAATACAAAATTCAAATCATTACATTCCGTTACATATATATTTTTCTTTTTTTAACTGCCCTGACGCTGCGGTATTGAATGCGACTGCTTTGCATGCGGTCTCGGGTTCGAATCCCTGGTCGGGCCAACAAATAGGTATTGAGTTTTTCTGTTAAGAAATCTATTGAGATTTCTTGCCCTGCTTTGCTGCTTTCATACGAGCCCGGAGTTAGGAAGTGGGTGGTGTTAGACACCCCCATGCCTCGGAAAGCACGTAAAGCCGTTGGTCCTGCGCCTGATCTCTCTCCGGTCGTGTCGGATTATCCGTCCCATCGATTCATGAGAGTTAGAGAACAGAAAGTGCACTTGTGTTTGCGCAAATACTTGTGCACTATAATATCTCCTGCGCAGGTAGCCAGTCTCCGTTAAGATTGGCCGCCGTGACCGAAAATCGGTCTGGAGGATAATTTTTTTTTTTTTTTAAAGCCTACTTTCCTCTGCCATTAATTCCTGTGTCGCGGGAGACTTTCCAAACATTTATACAACGGACGTAACGAACACCCTGACTTGGAACTATTATTTGTGGATTATACAAATTTTTGTCCCGTATGGGATTCAAACCTACAACACTTAGCATAGAGGCAGTGGTGAGGCGCCCACTTAAACCACTAAGTCATCCATGCAGTCGTTATATAATAATTGCTAACAAATAAATGTTTAAACAAAGAGTCATCCCACATACAATACGTTAGAACAAGAATCAAGCGATTACAAATGTACAGTGGCGTAGCGTAGCGGGGGCGGCAGGGGCGACCCGCCACGAGCGGCATTTTTAGGGGGCGGCAAAATTTCACAATATATAATAATAATATCTTTAAAAAATAAAACTATACAATATACAATAATGATGACTGATGTACAAAATTTCTCTAGAATTACTGAAAATCAAAATCTTTTAAATTGAAATACCTAAAAAAGAGGTCGGTTGACATCCACGCTACGCCACTGCAAATGTACGAGTTCTCCCGTCCATCTTCATTTCGTTCAAAACTCAATAATGAAGTACCAACTAAAGAAAGAAGTACGTAAGTATAGAATAACAAACTTGCCACAGAGTCTAACCATTATAAAAACCTTTCTATAGTCGATGGCAACACAACAGTTTTATTACAAACACTTACGTATATATTTACCAAAATGGCATTTTTATTCTACGACTCCAGCAATTTATTGTAATTGGTCATTTTATTCGTAATGAGTGTAATGACAGAACGACTGACTAACTCGCCGAACACATCGACCAGCGTAGCATGAAACTTGCGCGCCATTTTCACTTAAATCGTCCTGTTTATCTATATTATACTCGTAATTATAAAAACTCTAATTTTGTTTGTTTAAATGTTTTTTTATTCTCTGACAAATAGAAAGACAAATTTTCTTTAAATGATAAGTATAGCTATATTTCACGGGAAACGAAGCTTCAAAATATAAAATAAATTTGAAATCAATATTTTCAAGGCTATCTAGGCTTGCCAAGGAATCTCAAAATTAAATGAAATTAATAATAATTATTATTCATTAAATTAATAAGCATATCACATAAATACTTACATCATTTAAATTTTATTTTGTGTATTATGTAATGTATTTAACGTTTAAAGGAGAAGTTACTGTGCGTTATGTTTTCACCAATTTGTGTAAATTATATTTAGGCATTCTAATTCTTCTACATACATAGGTACATAACGTAATGTCACGAATGGGAAATAAAAACATTATGCTGCATTAGGATTTTAAATAATATAAGTATGAGGAAAGGCGGACAAATAACATCTATACTCATTTGTCAACCTTGTTGTTCAAATTATAAGCTTGTCACTAATAATGTGCTATGGTATAAGATTGTGCTTACATTTGCGGCCGATACTGTATTTTAATCATAAATGCGAGTGAAACCGCGGAGAATAGCTAGTCTATAGTAATATTACAAAGCTGAAGACATTATTTTTTTATTTGAACGCGCTAACGTCTAGACCAAAACTTTGGATTAAAATCATTAATTTAGTATTAAAGGAAACATCTCAAACACATTGATTGTAACAAGCAATATAGTGCATGCTCTCTAACTACTTACTGCAACGACACGTTTGCGTGCAAAATTATAATATTTAAAATATATCTTCATATTATATACTGCTTAATGAACATTGCACTTAAACGTGTCGATTCTCTAACGACCTGACTCAGACTATGTAAGTTAGAGAGCACGCACTCTAACGCATGTTATAAACAATTTATTTAAGCTAGTTTCTCTAGTTTATATAATATCAGCCCTGTATTAAACTATCTCAGTGCTGGCAAGTCCTCTTCTCAATGTGAGAAGGGTTATACCGTAGTCGTGGTGCGGGTTGGCAGACTTCACATATCTTCGAGAACATTATGCGAGCAGGTTATCTTACGATGTTTTCCTTTACACTTAAAACAAGCGATAATTAACTATTTAATGCAGTCACCACTTTCTAATGGTAAAATAATTTCAAAATGGCCCGTTAGTTTGAGTTAAACCCTTAACACAAACAAACAAAAAATCTAATATTTTCTCTTCATAATATTATAGTGTAGATATAGAAGATAATATATTAACTTAATGGGTCTTGTATAACTGGTGAGTTTTAATATATGAATTGGAATAAACATCAGTATGACTAGCCTGTTTAAGTTTACTGTTTTGGTATAACTTACGGCAGCCATTTGCAAAAGGACACTGTTACTTTGTTAGTTGCTTACATAACGGTTTCACTTTTTATTCAATTGCCAATTACCAATATGGCGGCAGGCAGTTAAGTAGATATTTATTGATAACTAGTTTCTGTCGCTGGCTTTGCCCGCATAAATCCCACGGGGACGCGTGGCTGGATAAAAGTTGTCTTTGTGTTAATTTAGAGCATCATCTATATATCTATGTGGTAAGTGCCATTCAGATCCGTTCGATGGTTTATGCCTTATTGAGTAACAAACATCTTAGCAAAGCACAAGCCTCCCAAAGGGCCAGGTATTTTCTAATATAATATGTTAGAAAGTACCTGTGATAAGAGATACATAATAATCACTTTATTTGCCAGAATGTAGGTTTAAAAGTATGTTCTTAATTACTTAAATATTCCAATTTACAGTCTACCATTGCATATGGTGTGCAAATATTTATCTTAGCAACTAAAACCAAAATATAAATACCATCTTAGTCTCCCCGTGACCATGGCTGCTGAAAAGCAACCGCAACGTCGGAGAAAGTGTAAACTTAAAAACAAATAGATTTGATAGTTTTAATAATTTAATTAGCTTAAAATTAGTACAGTTTAATAGTATAGTATAGTAGTGTAACAGTTTCTAAATTATGTAATAGAGTGTTAAATAAACAACGCGATAAAATCCGTATATAGTAGTTTAATTTCAACAAAATAATTTCAGTCAATCTTAAAATCTTAACAAACTTTCATACTTATAATATCAGTAGGAATTAGGATTAGTTAAATGTAATTCTAATGTAGGATCTTTTATAACAACAGCAAATAAATATACAGATCAAAACCTTGAAACCTTTAGATACGCTTGTCGTCATACCAGTCGTTTCTAGCACTCGCGCGGTGATCTATAGAAAATGATATAAAAGTGAGATAAAAAGAAAGGCTTGTGCAAGGTAGATCTGTGAGCCTATAGCACTCTTACTCCCAGAACGACGTAATGCAGTAACCCTGCTACTACTTTTATTACCGAATCGCTGCATATGTACTGTCGAACGTATCACTGCATTTATACCAATAACTCACCAAATAACTCAACAGCTCTAAGACCACTTTACATCAGGTGAGTTACTGCTCAATTCTTCTACATCTTTACCTCAACAGTACAGTGCTATCAACAGGAAGTGGCCTCAAATCACTCCACCAACCGTCCAACCAAAAACCAGTCCACTAATTAAGCATATTTAGCCACTCCTGACAATTTGTCATAATTAAATGCAAACGGAAGCTACGCAAAGAACATTAACACGAGTAATTGGGTACAAAACATGAATTATACATTGGTTACTTTTAATTATCTGATCGCTCGCATACCAAGGTAACCCTTTGGCTCCAATTTAGATTCTTCGAATATTTCCCCCAGGTCTAAACACCGTTGCGCCGTGGTCGTATGTCACTTAGCTTCAGATATTATCTATGGCGAAAGCGTTATGTAACCTTATTTTTTAAGCTGTTGCTGAGTCACACACTAGTTTATTTTTAATACTGGCAAGGTAGCAAACAAGCTTGCCTGCCAAAAGATAAGCAGTATAGTAAACTATGATTTCTAATGCCAAGGATATCACTCACGCTGAATTTAAAGGAAAGGTATTTAACATGGAATGAAAACAGCTGAACCTGATAATGATAATGACATCGTGGGCACTAAGAATAACAACTTTGTCACACATTAAAACGTACACAATGAACATCCTAATTTGGAACAACTACTAAAAGATCACATGGCAACGACAGTAGCAAAGTAACCAATAGAATTACTACGCTATATTTCAAGTCAAATGAATGAAGGAATGGCAGAAGCGTGAATCTCAGAACGCCATCTGTGCTGTCAAATGCATGAAGGAATGGGAGAGGAGTCTTTGAGACCCTTAATTACTAGATGGAACGCAATAACCAGTTTTTGATTCTTACGTCTGTCTCATGTAAGAAGGTGATACATCAAGAGGGAGCCGTCTCACTTGTACTGTCAACTAACTAAATAGAAATGGGTTCTTCCACTAGTAAATGGTATGTGTAAGGTGTAAATCGCCTGCACAGATGTCATAGTTGTTTACGTGGTCTCCTCTTTACTGCCAATGCTCCGAATATAGTTGGTTTGAGATAGAAAGTTGTGGGATCCAGAAATAACACTACTATTTGTGAATCCCGCGTCTGGGTGCTGTTTATGTTTGTTATTTTGTTCCCGGGATGAGGAGAAAATACAGAAGTAGCCTCTTAAAAGAAAATTAATATCCTTCTTTCAACGGATTGAGGAGTCTGCCCACTACCCTGTCTCATACCATAACCATGCTAGGAACGTGTCAGGCCAAAAAATATTCTTTGTAAGGAAACGTATAAGACTATGCCCTCTAGACCGTTCCGTCACCGACCTGCAGTTCCTATAGCAGGGCGTACCGTGTTACTTTTCTTGTCTGATACGTTCATAGCATGGTCATGGTATGAGACGGTGTAGTGGGCAGACTCCTTTAGCTTAATATCAGATACCCATGGATTCAAAATAAGTTTATATATGCAGTCAACCACACAAGTAGTCAGTAGAAGAAGTAGTAAGAGATAAATATCGCCAAATATGTTTTATGTCTAACGCAATAGTCGACAAGCGTATTTCAATGCCACCATCTGGTACACTAGAGACTTCGTGATACTACAAAGAATTTCCTAATAGAAAACTCAAAACAACAAACTTGCTCGACATGAAAATGTAATCCAACACTTCATGATCATACGCAAACTTACGCAAAAGGAACAACACCGCAATCTCCAATTAAAATTGTGCACAAATTATACATAAAATAATACAGCGACATCATCATTACGTGTGCAAAAGAGACTACAACATCATCTGTCCCGTTTCATTTAAATGCTCGAAGATTGAGAACATCAATTATCGTATCCGAGTCCCATCAGATCGCATATAACATCGTAACATATTAATAACAGTTGAAAATATAATCATTCTCTCAGCAATAATAAACACCGAGTGCCAATTATTTATTTTTATAAAACCACAAAAAAATATTCGCCGCAGAATCGAAATATTAAAACCTAAATCATTCTTATTTCTCGCAATAGTCGATTAATTTCATAAAACATTGCCCCTACTATCAGCTCCAATTCATTTATGTTAGTTTAAAACATAAATGACCAAAGCTACACTGCGGGCTAAAGCTAGTGCTGCGTTCGGGTTAATGTAGAGTTTGTCAATTTTCATTTGCCCCGTACTTTTTCAGGATGAAGAGTCCCATGTCTTTTTCTGTACCCTTGACAACGTGTATGCGAAATTTCATGATGATCGGTCGAGTTGTTAAGGCCTGAAAGCGTAACAAACAAACTAACTCACATTTGCATTTATAGTATTAGTTAAAATTATATCCAAATCTATAAGCATTTCTTTAAAATGTCACCCATGTCATTAGCAAGTCTCTATACATAATTCAACACCACAATTCCCGAAGGGTATGGCAAAGGTAATAACAACCACATTTCGCTAACTATGAAGTTAGATGCTACAAAGTGAGTGAGTTGCCGTCTTCTGGGCATAGTTCCAGACTTCGTGCGGTTTCTGACAATTTCTTGTCAGGAAAACCAAATAACACCTATCTATTATAATACCCAATGTCAATAAAAGTAATTCATGACTTGTGCGTTGCCGATCTAATAAAAATCTAGTGGCTACGTTGCCTGTATAGAAGAAACCGACTACTCGTCTCCCTGCTGCCAACAGCACAGTATCTCTTTTTGGATGGAAGGGGGCAGTCGCCTCTGCATAAGCAACGCTTCGACCGAGTGATCTTCGGCACACCGAAAAGGTCTGCCAAAGTCGATAGAAAGCTAAGAATAAATGAGCAATAAGGACTTTCAGAAACTCTAATCATCAAGGTTTATGTATCTGCTCGCTGTTACCCATATCCGAAAAGCGTCCCCCGATTTTTAGAAACAGATTATATAGTCTAAGATATTTTTATGAACTTTTAAGCATGGTTAACTCTCGATGTGTGTGTTTTAGCTTTATTTTTATATTTATATCACGCGACCTAAAAGGCGCTGTCATTATAATTATACTTACTAACTAGATTTAACAACTAAAAAATACTTATAATATTTGTAGTTTTTACACCTCTATACCGTCGAAATCAAAAAATTTACTACCTGTGATACCTATTAAAACCATAGTAGTGTAGAAGGATAAAAAGAACGAGAAAAGCACGCGCTAACTGTTAACTTGTTTACTGGCTAAACAAATGGTTACGTTACCTGACAACGATTGATAACAATAGAAAACAGATTAGCATTAGTTAGATTTTTAGGTAACAAAACAGGATACTACTCATATTCGAAATCATTCTGCCTGCTGGCATGACATTATCTTTTTCTTGACAATATTCTGTCTCAATTACTAGACTGTCTTAGATTATTACGTCAAACACCAACCAGTGATGTCTTTGTTTGACGATCGGTTTAACAACGGATGTAACAATTTGTTTAAATGTCTTTTATGTCATTCAAAAATAAAAATAGTCTAACGGCTTATTTGAAATAGCTAATAACAAAAACCTAAGTCTTATTTTGTAGGCAATAAATACAATATTTATTATTCAATATTCCTCTACCAATTATTCAGAGCCTACCCGTTAACCATATCGTTATTGCCATCAATAAACTCACGCTAAACTCGTTTCTACAATTCGAAATCGCAATCTAAAACCCCAAGTACGGTGCGAAGTTAATTTAAATTCAGTTGTGAGCGGGCGCGGCCGCGTAATGGCCAAGTGCCACCTATAACTAATCAGCGCACGCCCTCGATATCGATTCATTTGTCACTCGCAAAGGTCCGCACTATAACTAGAGCCGTGATTGAACGTTACTCTTGGCTGAATGTTGTATGTGCCTGTGCCTTAGATTAGTTGAAATTATGCCGGCTGTTTTATTTTGATTGGTTCGGTTTTTGAATGCGGTATTATTTTGCAGTGTATAATATTGATATGATTACATCAAACTGCCTGTAAGTAATACTTCAAATACAGATATAATAACTGAATAAAAACACAGAATAATTAATAGATAGCTCTGTCATTCGCAAACGTCCGCACTATAATTAATACGATGATTGAAGTGTTACGTCTGAATTTAATGTGCGTAGGTACCTCCTACCTCTATAATTCGAAATGTAATTGCCGCACTAAAGTGTAGCAACTTTTTATTACAGATATTATATTCAGACATACACCTGTCATAAATTTGAAATTGGAAGTAATAAGTTAATAACACAATCTTTTCCAAATTTGGTCGTATGTAGTTCAACAATATTCTGCATTCTTGGTATGTACATCATTATAAGTTAAATAATGTTTTATATTATTATACCAGTTAGTTTAAAATAAGCTAATCGATGATCTAAACATTTACTGAGTTAATTTTATTTTTATCGTCTCCGTGTATAAGTTTACATTAAATAAATTTACTGTTGCTTTGTAGACAATTAATTAACATTACTCATGTAACTACAAACTATTTCAAATTACCCAACCAAAAGAATAACAAAATTAATAAAACAGAATACTCAACTTATTTTGTCTACTTTGAGACAAAGCAGACAAAAAACCTTACATCAGTTGTACCTAGCTGCTGTTTAAACGTTTATTATGAATAGCTAAACTTTGTGTAAAATTCAGCTTTAGGCTTAATACTTATTAAGCCTAAAGCTGAATTTTACACATAGTGTTTTTATGGTATTATTATATTTTCATTAATGTTTTTGTTTTTAAATCTAGTTTGTATGTCTTGGCTGAATGTGTAGTGTACCTTTGCCTTGTGTTTGCTCATTGACTTTTGACGCCAATTTGCATAAAACATTTTTAAAATTTTCGTATTTATGTTGACAATGTCGACAGTTATTAAACTTATTAATTATGGCTGTGCTATTTAAAAAAGTGAACATTATGACTCAGTTATGTATTAATTGCATAGCCCGGTAAGTTTAATTATTGCAAATAGGCTGACAAAAACTGAGATGTAGTGCTGTCATATGCAACAATGTAACAGAATAAAAATGAGAAGCTTTCTTTATGCCTTTATTGAATCAACAGAAAAAGTAGGTAATTATCTTTGGTAATTATGTATCTAGGACCTATGATCTGAAGGGCTAAGAGAATTTGTTTTTGCCATAGTAATGAAATATTTTACGCAAATTATGTTTGATAATAGACTTACATCCATTTTGAAATTAAACGCATGTGTACAAAACGTGTTAGTAACCATTTAACACAAAGTAATTTGTCTCATCTGTAACCTTTTTTTAACCTGCGTTCACTATAAACTTAGTTTACTATTTTAACATCTGTCTCATAACATAAACGTAGAACTGTGGGCAAATGTCAGACATAGACTAATATATATATGATGTCAGAAGTAAACTGTCGAATTCGATGCCCTTGCAAGTTTTGAATATTTTCTCGTTGGAGGTTTTTTGTTCGCATTGTATGGCTTTAGCATACATTGGGCAGTTGCCTAACTCACTAGTTAGGTAAATGGTCACTGCCAATCATGGACTTAAGCAATGTGAGAGGTATAGGTACGCCAGGCCTTTGCCTACCGTGATAATACACAATTTATACATCGTTTGAAGAAGGACAATTCATAGCGGTCGGAGAACATCGGTAGGTAACTTATTCAGCCGTGCGTGGTAGGGGAATAATCGCTGAAAGCGTACGAATTGCAGCACAAGGACCTCTAGCAAAATCGTTGAATTATTGTGACTCGTCTGGCAAGTATTTTATTTTGTTTTACCTCGTTTTTGCACTTTAATTTTACTGAGTCTATTACCTAGGGATTTTCAACATAGTTTATAAACTTAAATATAGATTGTTTGTTATGTACTCGCTGTTACAACTGAAATCATACGACTTTAGTTGCTAGTTTTCAGGACTTTCGTTATCTTTATACAAAGTTTCGATATTATTGGTTTTGGGCTTAAGTTTACAGACAAACAGATAAATTTGCAATATTAAAATAATATTGTACGTGGTGGATACAATGAAAATAATAATGAAAATGAAAGGTGCAAACGAAATTTTTCGCGGTTATGGATGCCATTTATACTTCGTCATTATTTATTGCCAGGTTGGCTCTATAAGTTTGCGCTCATACCCTTACAGACTATAGATTTGAATCCCGAATCGAACAAAATATGACTAGATTTTCTATTAAGAACTTCTTCTTGCACCATGACAGTCTATTACCTTGCCTTTATTAATCAGGACCAAAAACTGAACCGTCTAAATATAAATATGATTTGTCTCTGCATCTACCCCTACAGGCATATATATTTATTTATTTATAGGATTGAAATAAATCTGCACCAAAATAAAAAATACGAATAAATAAAAATGGCTGCCAGTTTCCAGTTCATTAAAGGACAGGTAGACTAATTCTTAAAAGCACGGTCTGGCTCCAAGCTAAGTAATGTGGCTGCTGATTCCCCAAAGGCATCGTTTGACAGTCAAGACAAAATATGAAAGATTATCTGTCGGAGGCAAAATGGCCGCTGCCTGGCGCTGATGTTTTAATTAGCCCACAGGCAACGGCACTTAGCCAGACAGCCAATTGGAGCCTCGCGTAGGGCTGACGCTGACAGTTTACGATCTAATACGAACTATTTGAACTTAATAATTATGGAAACTTAAATTTCGTGTATTGTTACATAGAGTGCTTATAGCCTTAAGATCTCTTGCCCATCTGGGTAGAACTGAACAAAATCCAGATTTGACAGGCTATCATTTTACTTGCACGCAGTAGGAAGCGAACACGATGAATGGAACGGAAAAATGAATTTAATAGAAAGACTGAATACTTGGTAGCAACATTTGTGTTTAAAAAGTACAAGACTAGACAAAACCTTTTAGTTGGACATCCTGAAATACTTTCTAAAGTGCTTGTGCGACTATTCGACTAAAAGTAGTCTTCTAACTTTTTAGATATCATTCACCACACTCATCACACTTTAACAATCGACTGCTGAACACAGGCATCTTTTAATTTAAGCCAATAGTCTGTCGCATTCAACTAAACACACCCACCTTTTCAATACATAGGCCTTCGTACCTTAGGCTACTTTAATTCCGGTCTTAACTCAAAGACCCGCAAATATAGTAGCATTTCATTGGCGCAAGTGTATCATCTATGTATCCGAATTTAAATAGACATTTATTTTTTATTAGTCCACCGATTAAAAAAAAACAAGCTCTAAATGCAACTCTAGCGTAAAAATCACAATACATCTCTGAAAACTACATCCAAAATTGCAAACTTTATCCATTTTGGTGATTACTATAACTTTATTCTCCTGTAATTCATAACATTTTTATCTTTTTAAGCTTTCTGCGCTCCTTCTATGGATATTAACTTAAAATAATTGTTTAAATTGCAAACTCCTTCCTACGCACAAAATGCCTAAAAATAGTTAAAAAAAATCCATCATCTATTTTAATAATATAGAAACGCGTATTAAACATACATATAGTTATATAGTCATCGCCCTATTTAATAGCAAAAAGAGAATCAACAGAATAAACCCTGCGAGTAGTTAAACACCGTATTAAGAAAATAAAAAGCGAAGCATGTCCTATTAAACGGGATGAAAAAGATGCAGTTGTTAGCGTAACTGTTGCGGTGTCAGCCCTAACGCGGACTCGGTTTGTTACTGCTAAGGGGCCATGAAAATTGTTTTACGCCTTTCCAGTGTCGGTGGATCTCTTCATTTAACTTGCTAAATTGAAAGCTAAGTGCTCAATGCGAGAACAACGTCGGCAAGCAGACCAGTGTGGACTGGAAACCTATTGGAAAAAGCTAGTTTTGTCAATCGTATCAATCGTATTAATGAATTTGTAACTGGTTGATGTCTATATAGGAGATGTTTAGGAAAATTTATATTTACTATTTATTAGAGCAACACGCAATTATGCTATGTATTGCTGGTAGTCTAACTTAAAAGCTGATGAATGTTTCATCTTGATACACTGCATAGATGTTGAAAATATGGATAACCTATATAAAATATGAATTCTTCCAAATTTCACGTGAACACTGTTTGCCAAACAATTTTCTTTTTTACTTAGTAGCATTTACAAGCTATAGAGTTATTAATAAAATAATTTTAGAAACAGATTTCTTACAGACTTTCGATTCCCGCACAAGTCAAACATTTGTGTGCATGAACATGAATGTTTGTCTTGGTCTGGGTGTTTTTATGTATAATATGTATGTATTTACAACAAAAAAAAGTATAAATGTATGTTTATCCATTGTCTAGTACCCATAGTACAAGCTCTGCTTAGTTTGGGCTAGATGGTGTTGTGTGTATGTGATAGAATATTATATTATTATTATAGTACTTACTTACCTTTTTCTCCTCTGTCTTATATAAGTGTAAACTCTTAAATCCTGACTAATATTATAAACGCGAAAGTTTGTATGGATGTATGGATGTTTGTTACTCTTTCACGCAAAAACTACTGGACCGATTGCGATGAAACTTGGTATGTAGAGGTTGGAGCTTAGCTGGAGATTTGGATTCACACATTTTATCCCGATATTCCCACGGAACGGGACTTACTGAACGAAATCACGGGTAAAAGTAAGTCTACTAGTTACAACGTTAGTATACTAATATTATTTTTATAAGATATCTATTTAATGACTGATACTACTGAACCGATTTTAATAATAATTTCATCATTATGCAGGTATTTTTTCTAATAACACCATTTTCCCGTGTGGATTTTGAGCCCAAAAAACTCAAGGCAGTGATAGTATCGACCTTTTAAACCATAGTTATCGTCAGTATATATAGATATATAGCTTAAATTTATACAATCAAGATCTGCCCTAGATCAATTAATAATTAAGTTAGCTCCAATAATGAGAACACGCACGTAACCAACATACAATCACGAATGGACCACAGAACGATTACGACATCCGAGTAATCATTCTAAATCGATTCATACATACCGATTCCAGTATCAAGTAAGTTATCAGAGCCAATGTTTTACGTCCGCGCAAAGCAATTAACCATTCGCCGCTCACTTTATTATTTCTCAGCGATTAATCGATTCCACTGGCAATTTTAATAATATCGATACCGATCACTGTCCAATGAGTTATGCTTATTTGTTTTTCGTATTCGCGCTTCGTAATCGATTTTTTCGATGATCGATTGTTCGCCTTATATGTTGGGATTACGCGACAAGATTCGATTTATTGTAAGGCGTGGGTAATAAATGAGTGGTATTAATATTTGTGTACGAGTTTGCGATTTAATTGTTGTTGGAACATCTCTTTAATGTGCGGTCGCCATGTTGGAATTTTGCTTAAATGTAAGTGGATGCTTCTATTTTAGTACAGTAATTATATCTATCTATTGTATAATTAATTTCGTATTGCGTATTTTTGTTGTAAAAATCTTTTTCGATTTCTATACAAAATGCAAGAATTCTTCTCCCTTCTTCTCCCTAGCCTTTATTATTCCCAAGTCACTTGGGGTCGGCTTTTCTAGTCTAACCGGATTTGACTGGATATCAATTTTTACACGGAGCGGCTGCCACCTGACCTCACGCACTGAGGGCACTGACTTCCCAATAACGACTGCCATAGATGTTCATGGCAGCCGGGACCGACGGCTTAACGTGCTCTCCGAGGCACGGAGCAGGCGATAATTGTCAATCAATACGCACATAATTTCGAAAAGTCATATAACTTCCGAAAGTCAGTGGTGCGTGACGTGGGTTCGAACCCGAGACTCTCTGCATTGCAGTCTGTTGGTCTCCCCACTGAGCTATCGCTGCTTGATGATGCTTGATGCTCGAAATGCCAGAATTATCTCTCTCAATAAACCTAACTAAATTTGAGATTTTTTGTTTGTTTGTTACACTTTAACTCCTGACTGACCATCATGAAATTTTGCATACACTTTGTCAGGGGAACAGAAAAGGAAATAGGGTACCTTTCATCCAGACAAAAGTACTATTTCCAATTTAACCTAACTTAACCTACATTAAAGCGAGCGAGGCTGCAGGACATACTGTTCTACTTCTCAATGTGAGAAGGGTCAGGCCATACTCCACCACGCTGGCCCAGTGCGGGTTGGCAACACACACAGGCTGGCACATCTTCGAACTCAAGTAGAAGATTCTTCAAGATATATATATGTTTTCTTTTTTTATACAACTTAGGTGGCAAACTAGCATACGGCTCACGTGATGGTAAGTGGTCACCGCAGCCTATGGACGCCTGCAACACCAGAGACATCACTTGCGCGTTGCCGACCCTTTAGAAAAGGAAATGGGAAGGAGACGGGAATAGGGTGATTGGGCCTCTGGCACTCTCACTCACCGAACGAAACACAACAGTAGGAATACTGCTATTTCACGTCGATATTCTGTGAGAGGGCCAGTCTTTCCCCGGTCGAGCTACTCAAATTCCTTCGCCATAAAGATTGTATAGCTTCAAAAAATTGATGATCTTCACACTAGGTATCAACGCTAATCTACATACTAATAATAAAAAGCTAAAGAAATTGTTTGTCTGTTTGAACGCGAATCTCTGGAACTACCAATTGAACAATTATTCTACCTTCTGTAGCCTATTTATTTAGGAAGCTTACCTAACATCACGCAACAACCCTTAGGACCGAAGCGTGTAAAACCGCGGCACACAGCTAGTGTAATAATAAAGCAATCATACAACACAAGCCTGCTCACACTAGTCCAGTCTACGTCCTATAAAAGCCATATTAAACTTTCGAAATGAGTAATGCCGCCGATATGGCGCGGCGTGGACAAAAAGACAGAACTTGTCGACTTTTACTATAGTTATCTTGCAGACAGACGACTTTCCAGGTAGCGCCCCGCTGCGCTCATGTCGCACGCCTACCTAACAACTGGGTACCGATGACACACACAATAAGGGAAAATGTTAATTATATTTTCCTTATCAACGGTATATTAATTAACAAAAGGTGTTAATCCACAATAATTATAGATTTAAAATACATATCGACATAGAAATATAGTCAAAGTCAAAAATCAAATAATACATATGAACGTCAAAAAAGTAACACTTATGAACGTCAAAATAGTAACACTTATGAACGTCAAAAAGGAAATTTAAATAAAATTCAAAACTTGCAGTTTAATAATTAATAGTATTATAATTAACGAAAGGCGTTCCTTAAGCCCGTAAATAGATTAAAAACACATATGGCATGAAGCATGGTGTGCGCAGTGGTCATCTTGCCGCTACATATTGCGCCGAGTGTTGTGGATTCGGTTCCCACACAGCACAAAGATTTATACGACACACAAATAGTTATTCTAAGTATGGATTTATGAAGTCCTCCGTGACATAGAGTGCTTATGCCATGGTCCATGCGGGTATTGTCTTTTTAGACATATTATCGACATATAAATATAAGCAAAGAAAACCGTAAAATGTAGGCTAGATTGGTAATAGTTTTATTTTTTTTATTGAAAGGTACCTTGTGCCTTTTCCACCTGAGACCATATAGGTATGCGAAATTTCATGAAGATCGGTCAAGTTATTAAAAGGCGTTTAAGCGTAACGAACAAACTCATATTCGCATTTATAATATTAGATAGGATGACTCATAACTGACGAAATGTGCGTACACGCACATTTTCATATATCTTCGTCTTCGTTATAGAAATAGCTACATAATGTCAATAAAAGTTTATAATAATATCCCTCAATTAATAAAAAATTACCCATGCAGCAATACAAATCAAAATTAAAATGTTAGTTACTTCAAAAGTGAATACACTCTGAATGAATTTTATGTTTAATTGTTTTTAACTTGTTTTTTCTTTTCTAATTTAATTATTAATAATATAATAGTTCACATAACTGTAAACAGTTATGCAGCAGTTAAATACAGGTCGAAAATGTCAGGCTGTTACTTGATGTCATCATCCAATGTACCATATTTTTGGCGAATAAATATCTTTCTTTCTTTCTTTCTGTTATTCTTATTACTTATAGTCATGATAAAATTTGTATTTAAATTGATCAAATGTGTCTGCTGACGCTCCTTCGCAGATACAAGTGTTGTGAGCTAACTGTGCACTCGTCCATTCGCTAATTAGTCGGCTTCGATTCCCAGTAGCGACATACCGTCTACTTTTTACACAATATCATTTCAACCCAATAGAGATCGTTATCATACTACAATTAAAGGCTTTACAATTGCGAATACCTGTTTGTCCTTGTCTTACATGTTAATTTATTAAAAATAACGTGAGATAGAATGATTATGTTTTTCATTTAACACGTTTTGTAAAGGTGGCATTCTGAAAATAGCACTACCCTTTTCTAATAAAGTACAATGAAATAGGATGGAGTGTTTTTTTTTAATGTTTATCCTATTAATAGATATTATAAATGTGAAAGTTTGTGAAGATGTTCGAATAATATTGTCTTACGCGAATGTTATTCATTGAAATTAAACTATTTTCATATGGATTTTATCGCGTTCCAGTTTCAAAAACATTATTATTACATAATTTTGATACATTAAACTGCCTATTATAAAACACTTTTACTGTTTACTTCTATTTAAGCTATTAAAATTATAAAAACTAACTAACTATTTATGTAATTTAAATTTTACACTTTCCTCGACGTTTCCGTTGCTTTTCAGAAGCCATGTTCACGGGGAGACTAAGATAGTGGTTGTCTCAATGTGCTGAACTATAATTATTTCAAAGTACCAGAATATAATTTAATTATTGTTATTTCTATTTACGTAGAATCTGTTCAAAGTATCATGAAGTCTAGCTGTGTTTTGGTTATTCTTGGGTTTAACTGTCTGAATTATTAGATTCTGAACTGGTTGTACATTCTAACTATCTTATCTATTATAATTAACTTTCACGCCTTAACTCCTCGACCGATCATCATGAAATTTCACATACAGGTTCTTAGGGGTACAGAAAAGGACTTGTACCTTTCATTCAAAAAAATAATACTGTTCCTGAGGATCATTTATTGACAAAATCTACATTTATACGATCAAAGTCGTGGGCAAAATGTAGTATTTAATTTATTTTAGTTAATAGCCAATACCTATAGTCTATTTTAATATTTATTTACCAAATAGAAGTACTATTTGGTAAATAAATAAACTGCTTTTAGACTATATTCCTTCTCTAGCAAACGAGATGGGTGTAAAAAGCCAGGATTCAACCTATTCGTCTTAAATGTAAAAGTAATGAAAAAAATTACCCTACATCTCGGGGTTCTTTTAACCTACAGGGCCCATATTCAAACTCGACCGAGGCATGACCCCCAAGGTGTCTGCACACCAAGTTACAAGTCAATCAGTCCAGTGGTTCCGGAGTTGTGCCGGTCACTAACAGACAGACACACAGATCCATATAGTGTTTTCATTAACCTCTTCGAAGAAGACTCAGAGGTTAATAAATATGATAAAGAGAAAGACAAGACAAGTTAGAAACGTAGACAATATAATAATTTCCCAAAATAATCCACTGTTTTTTCACAGTTTGACATCTTTCACGACAGGTTTTATGCTATAAAATTCTTTTGCTCTCGAATAACATTTTACCTTCAAATATTTTAACAACGAGATTTTTTTATTTTTTATTGTTTGTGAACTAATTACAGTACCAGTAAAAGAACCTCCGAATTCAAGACACAAGTCGTTTTAACTAAGAACAGTAGAATTTTGACATTTCATAGAATGTGTCAAAAATTTACTGTCTGTATTTAAATTGGCTCATTTTGTTTCGTTTGACATAGGCACTGGGGCTCGAGCTACAGTAATTGCTTACCATCAGGCTGTTAGCTTGTTTGTCTTCACCTCAGTATAACAAAAATGTGTAAAACTCTTTACCAGTGACCTAAAGATTTTAGTTAAAACCGATCACTCTAGAGAGGGCACTAGACAAGTCTAGGCACAGTCCACCCTTCTCTCCTAGAATATCACCAAGCAAAGGTGTATCACAGTGAACGTTTGCCAGTTTTGTTTTATATTTCGTGTAAGTTTAGCCCGCAATCATGTTTTAGAGCCTAGGTGACACGCTCACCCGCTATAACGAGACTACCGCTGTCTTTCAGCCTCATTTCTAGATAACCTACTACTACTGCGAATAGCCATAGCCAGTTGCACTCAATGATCGGTAAACGATTAGCAAGGTTAAGCAACGTTGGGTGCGGTCAGTCTATAGATGACCGCTTAGTAGTATTTCATCTGAGCGTCTCCGTGCTTCGGAGGGCACGTAAAAAGTCGGTCGCGGTTGTTGTCCAATTGACAGCAGTCGTTAAGCCATGTTAGAGGCTTACGGACGGCTTGAACAACTCTTGACAACAGGTTGGCCACTAACCACACGAAAAGAAGAAGTGCGAATTTTCAAACAGGAGAATCCCATAACAAAACTTTTCCTACACAAAGAATCGATTTCAAGACCTTATAATTAGTAGCAAACTTTACATAGTCCTCCACGATTCTAGGCAGTCTACTTAAAGGGCTTTCAAGTTCCTATCAAGCTCACAACCCCCAATAATTAAGTCAAATTTCATTTCGCCACTATCTTATTATCCCAGTTTTGTACCTTCGCTCTTATCTCCCGACTCCTCGCCATACCTACACCTTTTAAACAAACATTCTTTAAACAAAAAAGACCACAAATCGAGCGTCGAGTTTGTCTGAAATCGCCTCGTCGAACGACACACACACTTTAATTGACTCCACTTCTAAGAAAGTAATTTCACTAATTACTTTGAGCTACCGGATTTTAAGATCGACACTCGACAACACTTACAACCCTGTCGCATCAAAACTCAACAAGTTATACAGTACAATAACTATACGTTCCACTGACCGTTTTCATTTCGATAAGGTTGCTTCAAGACCGGTTGTCACAAAAAACGTGTATTTGGTTTAAGTTTGTTCAGACGATGTCGTGGGCGGGTGAAATTTTATACTATTTGAAGTATGTTTAGTTTATTAAAGATATCATTAAATAGTTAAGTACACAATAAATTATTATGAGAACGTTTAATGAATTTTGATGGTAGCGCGGTCAGCGCGGTGACTGTTGGAATGTCTCTGTATTTGTCATATTATTTTATATTGCCGTGTTAATTTTTATTACTAAAGCTGTTATTAAGCTTTAGAAATATTTAAGTTATATTTTTATCATTTTTGTCATTTATCTATAATTTGATTTTGGTTTTGATTACTTTTCGGTGACGCAGCTGTTGTGAATGCAACTGCTGTTCGTGGGAATACAAATTGCTTTCTGGTTTCTTCTATCATTCAATAATAAGTAACAACATTTAATCTGGAGCAAAGTTCGGTAATCGACAATTTAATTGCCCTCTTTTACATGCTCAAACATGTTGTTGGCTAAATGTAATTGTACAGCTCTGTTTACCTTTTCGAGGATTTAGGCGAAAAAAGCAAGTATGTATTGACAGCACAATTCACAAAGGTTGCGAGGCCATTGATTGTAGTGGCTGATAGCATATAAAAGACCTAACTACTGGCTTTCTTTTCTTACACGACACAAGAAGATTTAGCTACGAGCTTCTGTAGACTGGTAATATTACCGGCTTCCAAAATTAGATGCATAAAATGGCAAAGAAACGAATATGTATATTTTTTTAAATCGTTTATATACAGAGTATACGGCTGTAGCTTCTCTGTCGTAGATATACAGGTATGAAGATGTCCCCAAAGAAATAAACGGTATATTAAACCCACATTTCAGTATATAAGCAGTAAAATGGGCGAGTTCATCATCATGTCAGCCGAAAGACGTCCATTTCTGGACAAGAGTGATTTCCCACATGACCGATATTGGTCCCGACCTTATCTAACGTAATTCGTCGTTTGTCCTTGTGTATCTACCCCCGCTGCGTCACCGATTATTGTGCAAATTGCTAAACTCTGTGCTCTTACTTACAACAATCTTAGAGAAAAACAACAACTTCACCTGACTCAAGAATCAAACATCACCCTGTAACCGGACTCAATCATAAGCGACGACTCATACCACAAGACCAGACAGATAGACAGACAGCTAGGAATATAATATATTTAACATTACTTTTATTTTTTTTATTATTCTTTTAAATCTAGTCGTTTCGCAAACTGCCAATATAGAAACTTAAACGGCGACAAGGCGTATCACCAAAAAGTATCGTATAAGCAGTGAGGCCAAATTAAAATTCGTGAATTCTGTCGTGTAGAGCAACACGGTCAACTCGACGAATAAATATCTTAGTAATTAAATATAATTTTTATTTACTATCAAGAAAAGACAGTTTAAAAATGAGGTTACTGTTAAAGGAATTTTCTTTTTGTCTTTTCTGGGTGACATATACTTACATTGTAAATTTGTTCTGATATATTTTAGCTGCTTAATTTTACTGTGTCAATTTATTTTAGACTTTTTAGTGTAATGTTTGTCTAAGTTTATTTTTATGAACACAGGAAATAAAGAGCAGCGATGACTCAGTGGGGAGACCAACAGACTGCAATGCAGAGAGTCTCGGGTTCGAACCCACGTCGCGCACCTCTGACTTTCGGAAGATATATGACTTTTCGAAATTATGTGCGTATTGATTGACAATTATCGCCTGCTTCGTGCCTCGGAGAGTACGTTAAGCCGTCGGTCCCGGCTGCCATATACATCTATGGCAGTCGTTATTGGGGAAGTTGACACAAAAGATCCCACTGGGTCGAAGTGTCGCCGGTCTGTACTGACTGGCCCCCACACAAGATAAAATAAGATAACACAAGAAATATGTTGCGGTCTCAATAGTTTGTCTATAGAATGAATAATAATAACAATATTAGCCCTATATATAAGCTGTCCTACTGCTCGATCTCGTCTCAATGTTAGATGAGTTAGGCCATACCATACGAGTTGCCAGACTTCCCATTTCCTGAAGAACATTGCGGAGAAACCTCAACCATAAAGGTTTTGTCACGATATTTTCCTCCAACGTAATAGCTAGCGATAATTGACGATTCAATACAAAAATCAAAGGTGTGTATTTGTAGACCTCTTTATAGCTCCATGTTTAATGCATTTTGCAATACGGGAATCCAACCTGAGAACTAATGCACTGCAGTTGCATACACTACTAAAAAAGCTTAAGCTATTTCTAGTAAATAAAGTAGGAAAACATTTTCCACGCAAGATGCGTAAAAAGCAACGAGAATAAGTTTATGACTGCGCATTATACGCTGTTATAATTATCTGCGTCCATATACCTAAATTAAATACGTAACTAAACAGTAACTTACAATAATGGCCGCATAAAAACACATTCGCAATTCTATTGTACAATTAAAATTGTTCACGAATCGCTCATAATTAGGCACCAGTCGTAGCAAGCCATGAAAGTCAGACATATTTATTCGTTCGTCCATTCACTCACTCATTCGGAAGTCGCCATTTTGTGTGTAATTATCAAATTAAATACTTATTAATTTTGTAATTACACAACGTTTTTATATAATTTATTATTTGTTAATTAGTGTTTTAAAAGTATAATTGGATCTTATTGGAATGGGTGTTGAGTGTCTACTTTTTAGGATCGGTCATGTGTGATTGTTTTTTGAGTAGCTAGCATCCACAGGCTACGGAAACCGCGTCAGGAGAGCCGTATGCTTTTTGTTAACTGAGTACTATTAAAATTCGACCATAATAATCATTATTAAAAATTTGAGGAAACGTAGGTAGGTATATGAATTTACATGTTTCCAACATTCATCAAGCATCTATTCAGTTCATGAATCGTAATAGCAAAGAGCTTACGAGCTAAAATATGCACAACTGCACAAAAATTCAGTCCCAATTGAATCTATTTTTATTCTTCTCTTTGAGTGCACTACTAACATATGTATCTACTTTATTTCTGTATATATATATTAGTAATATCATTAGTTATAGGTGTAACAAGTGGCATATCATCAGTCTTGAGGTATTCTTGCTTTCCAATTTCTGGATATAAAGTAATATTATAGTTGATACTTTAAGCATGGCTTATTTACGTATTGTCAAAAATAGTCATCAACGATCTTTCCTTACTCGTGTTTAATACGCACAGACTCACGACTATTTATTTCCGAGACAGTGTATATCGCCCATATTTCATTGTGTGTCGGTGGCAAAGCGGTAGTGAATGTAACTAAGGTTTCAGGTTCGTTTCTCAAGCAAAGTGTTATTGGTTTTTTTCCAATGAATTCCTAGTACTGGTGAAGGAAAACATCGTGAGGCAACCTGCATTTCTGAGAGTTTTCATAATGTTCTCGAAAATATTATGTGAAGTCTGCCAAGCCGCACTGGGCCAGCGTGGTGGACTATGGCCTAACCCTTCTCACACTGAGAAGAAGCCTGTGCCCAGCAGTGGGACAGTTTAATACAGGGCTGATATTATTATTGTATTATAAATTCCCAGTAGCAGTATGAAGTCTTGGACTGTATCCATTAGACAGTGATGAGCTTGACACATTAGATACCAATACCACGGCTGGAAAAATGTAGATATAACACATCTCTTTGAGGTGAAAGTGAGACAATGAATCTATTTTGCTATTTACGTTCTGCTATTGATTCCTACTATCACATATTATAAGTTAAAATAAGTGGTATTTATAAGTCACTAGTTTTACGCGTCACTTCGTCCGCATGGACTTTGTAAAGAGCGTTGCATTCAGTTTGGAGGGTTGATAAGTCAATTTGAGAATGAGTTCTCTTTCTTTATAATTGACTTGAAACAATGCGATAACAAAGTCATAAAAAAGCAGCTTAGCATCAGGCAGTCCGAATCGCTTGCTTGGTTACATAAAAAAATAAAATATCTCTTAGACTTTCTACACTCTAAGAAAAACTATCCCGTATCAATAACAGCCGCATAGCAAACACGCTATCAATTTCCGTCATTAAATTCTAGCTGCGACTTAAAGCCCCGCTCACGTCCACAAAATCACGATAATAAGTAAAACTAACCAACGTATAACATAGACAGGAACTTCGACTTTTTCTCAACAAGAATGTTAATATAAATACCACAACGACAATCTACTAATGATTCTCGTTATATTGCAGGCAAGTTTTTTGTCGTGCCAAACAGACGCCATCGGAGAACTCGAGAAATTCTGCAATTATAAGTATTAAAACAATCTATAGGAAGTCTTAATGAAGCATTGTGAGATTCATTGATATTGAACTAGAAGATTAATTGTGTGGAGTTTTCTTGCTGCGCGTCTATTTGGTTAATGGTTGATAGGTGCCGACATGAGCATGTGATTAGAAATGGTATGCTTTTCTCTTGTTGATTGGATAATGGCTGGTTTCTATCCAGATATGTTAGTGTTCTTTTTCTTCTTCTCTACAAAAGACAACTCCCGCACTAGGAACAATGCCTGTGTCGCGGGGGACTTCACAAACATTTAAACAACGGACACAAAGAACACCCAGACTCGAAACAACCATTTGTGCATCACATAAATTTTTGTCCCGTGTGGGATTCGAACCCACAACACTCGGTGCGGTGGCAGCGGCGAGGCGAACACTTAAACCATTACGCCATCCGTGCTGTTGTTGCCCGTATAGTCAAGAGAAAGGTACTTGCGTATATAATATAATAATAATAATAAAATATTCTACCACATACACACAACACCATTTAACCCAAACTAAGCAGAGCTTGTACTATGGGTACTAGACAATGGATAAACATATATATATACTTTTTTTGTTGTAAATATATACTTATTAAAAGTTTTTAAACTTTCGCGATTTGTACACATACTAATATAATCTTAGACAACGGGTCTTACTCGCGATAAAGTATTTAATGGTAATAAATACCTATTGATTGCCTGACGTTTCGATCGACTTGCATCGATCGTGGTCACGGGTTGACTTATATACTTATTATAGGTACATAGAAACACCCAGACCAAAACAAACATCCATGTTCATGCGCACAAATGTTTGACTTGTGCGGGAATCGAACCCACGACCTTAGGCGTGGCAGTCGGTAATATATATCATGCTTGGCTGATTTCTCCCCAGAAATGCTAAAGTTTTGAAGAGTACCTGTAAGGCGTATATACAGAAGCTCACTTTAATGTATAAGATATAAATTAAGTAACCAATATTTCCATGGAAAACTAAAAGAAACATCCCATAACCAACCATCAGCCACTTTACTCAGTTAATGTAAATTATCCAGGGGCACAAACGCAAAGTTCAATCCCAAGGCTCGCACCTCTGACCTTTCAAAGTTATGAGCGCATTAAATAGTTAATTATCGCTCGTTTAGCGGCAAAGAAAACATTGCGAGGAAACATTCGTGGCTGAGAGTTCATACTCTCGAAGATATGTCAAGTCTGTCAAGCCGCACTGGGCCAGCGTGGTGCACTTCTGTGAATGGGTTTTAAGACGAAACCTGCAGAGTCATTGTGCTCTTTCATTCATTCTCGAACGAAACCATAGATGTTATAGACTGTCCATGAACTAAACATATGTGATTGTACTACGGTCAATGTGTCTGGATAATTATGTCGATTTTATAGTTAAAACTATTATCTAGATATCTCGTAATATGTAATATAACAATCAAACGCTGGCCCAGTGCGGCAAACGCATACATCTCAGTTTAAGAAGGGTTAGGTCATAACCTAACCCTTCGTAAACTGGGATGTATGCGTTCCCGATTTATCATACAGGCAAAGCCACTAGTAATAGTATATTATTTATAGTCTTCAATTAATATTGTTTTAAATATATTATCACAGTTCTCCTTCTATATGTGAAAGATTATAATTAGCATTTACTCTATTCATTCATATCTGTTTTGTAATTCGCAACTCCCGCACTAGGTATAATTCTTGTGTCGCGGAGACTTTACAAACATTCAAACAACGGACACAAAAAATTGCTAGGCTCGGCACAACCATTCGAAGTTCACACAAATGTTTGTCCCGTGTGGGATTCGAACTCACAACTCTCGGCGCAGTGGCAACGCAAGGCGACCTCTTAAACCACAACGCCATCTATGCCGTGTAGTCTTATCTATCAGAAGAACCTAATTATTGCCCAGATTTTCTATTTTTGCCTTGAACAATATCATTAATTTGCTTCCATATTATGTAGAAGGTTATAAGTAGCATGTACACACGGCTACACATCAATATAGACACCCTATATACGCATAACTACGCTACATACAAAATAGAGAATTGTTGGAAAGGGACAGTGCATAGTGGTGTCGATGTAATGGTAAGGACAGAGCGTAACGAAAATATAACGCACGTTCTCGCACGATTCGCAGCGTTCAACTTCTAGTAGTTCAAAGTCTAAACAGTCTAAGGTTGATGCGTCGCTGTGTGTACTAATTTCATTTTGGAAATTCAGCTGTATGTTCCCAAAATAAAAACCTAACTATAATATTATAAATGTGAGTTTGTTTGATACGCTTTCACGCCTTAACTATTTGACCGATCACCAAACACGATGTTATGAGTACAGAATAGGAGATAGGGCACTTTTCATCCAGATAAAACTAGTGATACTAACCGAACATAACCTACATTTACTTGAGCGAAGCCATAGGCAAAATATAGGGTAAAATTCAAAATTCTACATAGGTGTTCTTTGTCAAATATAACAACTTAATAATACAGTAATGTTGCCAATAGCCAGACAGTATGTCTGATAGAAACGTTGTATTGCCAATATTTAATAGAGGTGCACTTCTGTGAATGGGTTTCAAGACGAAACCCGCAGAGTCATTGTGTTCGTTCATTCATTCACAAACGAAACCATAGATGTTATAGACTGTCTATGAACTAAACACATACGATTGTACTACAGCTAATGTGTCTTGATCATTATGTCACTATTATTTATTATGTTTTATTTTGATGTAAGCACAGGACAAGCTTGTCTAGTATGGAGCCAATGGATACTACATGTGTAATATTGTACTCTTTTGGTGATAAATATATTTTATTATTTATTTTATTTATACAACTTAACTAATATTAACAAATCTAACTACTTATAAATAAAACAGAATAAATATATAAAGGAATGGCACAAAATATATGATTACTATAGTCACTATTATAGTTTATTTATGATAAAAATAAGTATAAAATACATATATTTCAAAATATACAATGTAAAGTAACGTTTTCTTAAGTTAACGGAAATGTTTTACATTTTATTTAAGCTAGAGATTTTAAACACATTTAATTTTGCTCAGAAAGTATTTATTTTGTTGGATGTATGTGTTTATGCGTGTTCAAGTATCCAGGGTTATGTCCTGGGAGATAAATTAAATAATATTGTCTTCTGTTTACGCGAATGTTATTCATTGAAATTAAACTACTATATACGGATTTTATCGCGTTATTTATTTAACACTCTATTACATAATTTAGAAACTGTTACACTACTATACTATACTATTAAACTTTGCTAATTTTAAGCTAATTAAATTATTAAAACAATTAAAACTATTTGTATTTAAGTTTACACTTTCCCCGACGTTTCGGTTGCTTTCCAGCAACCATGGTCACAGGGAGACTAAGATGGTAGTTGTCTCAATCTTCCAGTGTAGTTATTTCAAAGTACCCGAACATAATTTAGTTATTGGTGATTATTGTTTATATAAATAACGTGATAAAAGCCGTATATAGTAGTTTAATTTCAATAGATAAATTAAAGTTACAGTTAAGTTAAGTCGATTGACTGAAAATGTATTTACGTTAAGTTAGTTAAAATAACACTAATGTCGCGTATGTCGCTTGTGTCGGTAATACGCGGTACAGAACGACTGGTGTGATAAGTTATGAAAACTTCGCACTATACAATTTGATGTGTCAACATAGCCACTACAATTTCATCGATTCGTATAATTTTTATCATCAATGGTCTCCTTGCGATCAAGTATTACTATTTGGTATACATACATACTTGAGTAGGTATTAAACTTACTTGTTGTCACACACCCAGAACACACGCCCAAACATTAGAACACGGTGCTTAATTCTTGTCAATGTCTTCCATCAGGCTTGGTACATAGTCTTGGCGGCCTCTATGGCGTAGTGGTTAGTGTAACCGATTAACAGGCCTGAGGTCGCGGTTTCAATTCCCGCACAAGTGAAACATTTGTGTGCATGGACATGGATGTTTGTCTTGGTCTGGGTATTTATATATATAAATAATATTTATATTCTACCACATACACACAACACCATCTAGCCTAAACTAAGCAGAGCATGTACTGTGAGTACTAGATAATGGGTAAATAGGATATTTATTATTATTATAGTATACAAACAATTATATCATGATATTTTTATTAACTCAAAGGGTGATGACCTTCGCAGATTTATATTTTTATTTATATATAGAGGATATCTTTCTTCTGACAAGATTTTTAGTAGCAGTACACAGTCTAGAACAGTGCTCGCTAAACGGCTCTAAGCTCACCTCCTATATACCTAATAGTACAATCATTTGGTAGTTTTACCTGTAAAGGTTACCGGGAGTTTTGAAAATTGGTAGTATTATAAATTTCGATGTGCTCTTTCCGAATTTCCACTTTGCCACCTCGTACCTCTGCCGCTCGCGCCGCCATATTGGAAAAATGGCGCCTAATATCAGTCTTTTGAAAATATCTCCCTTCTAAATCATTTTACGATAAAAAAAATCTTAAACAAAATTAAATCAGAGAAAAATTCCTTCAATTTATGTAAAACACTTTTTTTTTTCAATCTATAGTTTTGGCGTACGAACGCTGTAAACTTTTATTCATCTACACCAACAGGTGCTTTTTGTATATTTACGTAAAATAACGAAACTATGCCTATGCCTATGCCCAGTGCCGCCGGATTATGAGTACATATTTTACTTTTCCAACATTACGCATCGTACTATTTCACCTTTGGAAGGAGAAATTTCTAACCATGATATGGCCGCACTGACTATGTACCTATTGCAGGTATATAGGAATGCGTCGCCTTTGTGTCGAGCCAAATGACTGTAGGTACTATAACGTGAGATTTCAAATTATAGTTCGCAAAATGTGGGTGCTATAAAACTCTGCCTACCCATTCGAGAATATAGACGTGAAACTATGTATGACTATATATATATACATGACTATAATATACGATTTGAATATATTATTTAATATAAATTTCCTACAAGCAAAATTATCAACGATCAAGATCTCTCGTTCCAATAATACATTCTTAGATTGCAATATTTCTATATTTGTAAAATATTGCGCGCCATTTTTTCTGAGAACGCTTTAAGTACCTTAAACCCATGTTTTGACGACGACTGCCCACAGCGTTACTTGTAAGACGACAGTAGTTTGACTTATTACCTGTAATGACGAATTGATCTTTTGACATTATAAATAATTGTCCTACTCTATGGCCGTAATAATAGGAATTTTAAATGTGCTCACCATAATGGAAAATTGTTTGGTTTTTTAGACATTTTTGAACTAGGTTAGTCTTGTCTCGGAATACTATATAAACAGACAGACTCATAATAACTTTTGGCTGGAGCAAATTCACGTCCCGTATAGATCTAAGAGATCATGGAACTAGTTGCTTGTTTCATACAGGATTCAAACAATGTATATATTATAAGTCAACTTAGTTATGTAAAGGTACTTCGTTTTATTTTGTGATATGATGATGATCTTTCTTTTCTTTTAAACAAACGTTACAAGTAGATATTAACGTAAATTTTGTTTTAACTACATTTAGTCACGAACTACCTTTTCATGTCACAAAGTGTAAGTGTATGCGTCCTCATGCCATACTACTGTCTATTACAAATGGCTACCTACTGATAAATATTATTACAAACCTCAAATGCTTCTTACAAAATATTATTAACTTTTTCTTTATTTTTAGAATTTAGTTTTATATGGACAGTGACATATATACTGAAATTATAAGTTGATGGCGATTTAAAAGAGTGGCCTTGAGTTTCTTGCAGGCATCTTCTCATAGGCTCAACCTTTTGCCTGAACCTTGCAACTAACATAAATGTAAATTCAGTAAATGTAATAAACTCACTAACCCCTTTGACGTTCATAAGTGTTACTTTGTGACCTAAGTGAATAAATGATTTTTGACTTTGACTTTGATCAAATTCACAAGCTCTGATGCTGACTAATATTATAATAGAAGAATACTTAAGCCAACGCTATGCTATCTGTGTAATTAAATTTCATTATGAAATTAAATTAAAGTATCCTATACGATTCCGTAACATACATTGAATACTCTTTCGTTTACGTGAATACTGCACAACATCATGTCCGATGATTGGGTTATGTTACATAATATTAGTCCAACTTATAATGACAATTTCAAATCTGTGACTGAAATTTCTCTATCAGGTCTAGTTAACAAAATATGACACATGGGTCTTTTTATAATAAAACACATTATATTTAAAGATTATCTTATTTTATTTAGTTCTTATTTGAAATAAACTTTCTTTTATTTTACTTCCTTGCTGAAGCTGAAGTTAGAGAGCTGAGCTTGTTATTATTATTTATATACTCTCCACAAATTTGTTCCAACTTTCAGTACCTTGGCTCGCTCATTCAAGCTGACGGTGACTTAGATCGTGCAGTTAAGCACAGAATTGACGCAGGATGGATGAAATGGCGGCAGGTCACGGGGACAATTTTCGACTCCCAAGTCCCCCTTAAGCTCAAGGGAAAAATCTATAAGACCATAATAAGCCTGCCGTCATGTATGGATCGTCATGTTGGCCTACAAGAGTGATGGATGAGAGACGTTTGCATGTAGCAGAGATGCGAATGTTAAGATGGATGTGTGGTGTAACCAAAATGGATAAAGTAAGGAATGAGTATATTAAAGGAAGTTTGAAAGTGGCACCTGTGACGGAAAAATTGAGGAGTGAACGTTTGTCATGGTATGGACACGTGATGAGAAGAGATGAAAGAAATGTGGTTAGGAGTATGGAGTCTGAGTATGGAGGTGCAAGGATTATCTAGTAGAGGAAGAGCCAAGAAAAGATGGATGGACTGCATAAAAGATGATATGGCCAGGAAGGGTGTGAGTGCTGAGATGACAAGCGATAGAGATTTATGAAAGAGAGAGACATGTTGCGCCGACCCCAAATAGTTTGGGATGAGAGCAGGAGAATGATGATATACTCTCCACGAATGAAACAAAAATTACTTGGATTATTCACACAAACACGTCTTGACGATGCCATATCAAATTATATAAAGAAAATTTTATATCGTTCTAGTTATCAGCAAATGAACACTGTAACACAGCGAATTTTAGTGGAAGCTACAACTCGTGAACAAGAGCTGTTACAAAAAATGAGGGTATATGTAGAATCAGCGACGTCAAATTAGTAAATATCATGTGATAAAAGTCATTGATTAGACAAAAGTTGCAATTTTGTTGTGCAGTGTTATTCAATAATTTGTCAATTTTTAGAATAGATATAGTAAAACTATTGTGTCTAACCACCGGTGTGCCAGTGCCACTCAATAGGTTAAATTAAACTACTATGTTTTTCTACAACAAACAGACAACAATTTATATATTCCACTATTATGTTTTTCTTTTTTAAAAAGACTAGCGAAAAAGTATAATTTGTAAATCCTACGTCGGACATTAGAAACAACCAAACAACGGATACAGATAGCACCCAGTCTCGAAAAAACTATTTTTGTAGCATACAAATTATTGTCCCATGTAGGAATCGAACCCACGACACTTGGCTCAGTAGCACTGGCGAGACGACCACTTAAACTATTACGTTATCATTGCAGTCAAAATACCTAATTAGTTTTTTTTTGTTTTTATTATTTATACAAACAAATAGTAGGCAATTCAAAAATTTTAAAACGGTACCCCAGGCCCGCTGACATACTATCTATTCAAAAAAAGAACGACCCAGTTTTCTGTGAGTTGGTAGTATTGGAGCCTCTTGACATTTCTCCACATTGTCCCCGCGCGGCAGCGAGTGACGCGCCATCTCATCGATTTTATTGGCAACAATTGACGGGCCTTTGTTTGCAAATATGCACTTTAGTGTTACTTCTCTTTTGGTTTTTACAAACAATTATCGATAAATAATGGTCTGGCTTTATCGATTTTAACGATATGTTCTCATTTCCACTGAAACCAAGTAACAAAGGACAATATTAAGCTGTAGTTGGCTCTTTATTATTCTCATAAAATAATATTATGGTTGTAGTGGAACGCTAAAAAAAAAACAATGAATCGAATTATTTTGAAAGTAAAATTCCCTTCCATGATCCATTTGCATAACATTAATGATGTTTTCATTCGAGTTCATTCTGAATATCGATGCTAACTTTTTCTGTGTATGCAAAGCAACGTATTTGCATCCCCGACCACATTCGGCCTAATTTGGATGCGTCCGCTATCTCAGTCGAAATCGTTAAAATGCACGCACGGTAGCGAGAACGGTTTTAAAACACAAAACAATAAATAAATAAGGAGAACAATAAATATAATTAAAAACGACAAAAAGCGTTCGTTCGCATGACGCGGGTACAAACGGGTGCACCCGACGACTCTATACTAACGATGTGGACACAGCCCAAATTACATAAAGGAATATATGCTTTATCGACTCATGTTACGATTCCATTTACTCTGTAGACTATCGATATCCCTTCAACATTTTGTCACCGGCACATCACATCGCCGAACGCTCCTCATTAGAGATTTTTATTTTTAAATACTCGCTGTAGAGTCCAGTATCCTGTGCATCCTGCTGGGAAACTTTTTTTAATGGAATTTAAACGAGATGACGTTTCTTTATTGCGTTTCGTTTCAGTTGAAGCGATTTTAGACGCGTCCGTGTTTTAATTGGCGTTTATAGAGACGAGAATGGCTTGTCGTGCGGATCAAGTTTGACAGGTCTTTGGTGTCTGTAAGTTTGGTCTATGACAGGTCGGAAGCCAGAGGTCCTAATAAGGTTCAAGATTGTGGAGTAATGGGTTACCTGAGTTGTCGTGGTGTCCCAAATTTATTGCACCAATTAGTAGCGTCCACGTGAAGGGGTTTATCAAGAGTTTCGATCGCGCTCTATTTGGGAGGTAACGGTCTATAATGGCCGGTTTTCGGGGAACGATCCTTTGATTTTTTCCACAGCTATCGAAGAAATTTTCGGAAGCGAGAATATAACAAGTTAATTGGATAAAAATATTCCGATGGCAACACATGGTGGTGTGTTTAAAAAAGTAATTTAAAGCACAGATTAATTAGAGAGCTGCCATGTTGATCTTATAACTGGGTCTTTAGATAAGTGAGTATGTAACCAATTATCACGTATGTTATTATAACGTCCGTTTCTAGAATTGTAGGTGCTTCAAAAACTTATTTTACATGGTAGCATCGAGTTTAATGTGAAAACGACGTTAAATTAAGATTGTATCGGCATGTTATTTAATCAGTTATGATTTAATAATTAAAATAGACATTCAAGAGTTATTTTTTACTTTTAAATTGCTGGTTGTTGATCTCTTCTTCAAAATAATTCTTGAATAATTTATGTCTGTTTCATTTCTTTATTTCTAATTCGAATTTCGAAACTACTATGTTCCTTCTGGATAAATTTAGAAATATCTTATTTACTTAAATTTATCTTGAATTGTGTGTATGTATATGTATCGATTTTGAATTGTTATATTACGTACTAGATTTTACCTGCGGCTTCGCTCACTTTAATGTGTTGTAATTTTTTTTATCTCTCGGGCACAGTACTTTTTCCTGAAAGAAAGGTACCCTATGTCCTTTTCTGTATCTAATAATGTGTATGCCAAATTTCATGATGATCGGTCGAGTAGTTAAGGCGTGAAAGCGTAACAAACAAACTCACATTCTCATTTATAATATTGGTTATGATTAGTATTTTTTAAACGAATGATTATTTTCTCTATAAATTCATGATTCGGCAACAACATCTGCCAACAAAAACAATCTGTTTTGCAGTTTCGCAGTAGTATTAATTATTGTACATTTGATGTCCTTTACTGTAAATGAACACTTTCGTTTCTTTCTTTTCATAGAACTAACGCCAAAAAGGGGTAGGACAAGCTAATAAAGCGACACTGCTTATCGGGGTATTAATATAATCATAAATCTATTGTTAATACTCCTATAGCTGTCAAGGGCGATGATTAATGAAAGATTATTATCTATAGAAAATGTCTGTATTGATTTCGACGGACAGCAGCATTTCTATATTATTGCAAAATGCTACTACTTATTATAATTAACGTAAAAGTTTGTGAACGTTTAGATATTTGATATTTTTTAAATAATATATTTTCTATTTTTTCTATTTTAAAAAAAGACTACTTCTGCGCTAGTTAGGTATCCTGTGTCGCGAGGGACTTTACAAACATTCAAATAACGGACGAACACATAACACTCGACGCAGTGGCAGTGGCGAGGTGACCACTTAAACCACAACGCCATCCGTGCTGTCAATAAAGATTTCTAGTTGTTACAAATTACTAGAATTCTTGTTTACCAGCTCAGCTAGGATGCTTGTGTTGGGAATGAGTTCACGTCGGTAGAGCAATAGATAGGATAGGAACCCACGACTTCTAGATGGCAAGTAGAATGCCTTATTTATTGGGCTACATCTGTACCCCTGATAACGTGTATGCGAAATTGTTTGATGATTGGTCGAGGAGTACAGGGGCGAAACCGTAACAAACTAACTCACATTCGCATTTATAATACCTATTAGTCAGGATGCCTTGCTATGGGATTGAAGCGGGTAAAGCGTGTCGTAAATAATTTTAGAAGAAAACATAAATTTGCTAAGCAAACTCACTAACCTATACATTTTGACGTTCATATGTGTTACTTTGTGACCTAAATGAATAAATGATTTTGACTTTGACTCGACTTATTATAAGTGATAATAATTAACTAAATGCAAAAGGAAATCTGTCACTTATATTTGTATGTTTGTTATTCCGCTGCTAAACAATTTAAACCGATTTTATGTAATTCGGAATGCTAGCATGATATAGTTAAATAAAAAACTACAATGAAATTGCGCATAACAGTTAATATTATAAAATCGATCATTTGATGATGATTTTAAATGTAGATATAGCTTAAAACTGAGGCAGTAGGTACATATGCTGTCTATTCTACGATGGCAAAACTATAGGAAAAAAACGTTTTGATTTCAACAGTACCTATATATATTTGTGTGTGTATATATACGTATGATACACCTTTAAAATCCCTAATCATAAACAAAGTCGCGAGTAATCCTTATATGTTTATAAACATTGACCTTCTATTTGCACAAAAACAAAAAAGCATAACCAACTAAAAATCAGTCGGTAAATTGACTTAAATTTTTTACATAACGCGGCAACCTTGCTTTTATATATACATTAAAGTATTTTTATATACTTTTTATCCCGAAATACTCATGTAAACTGGAAATCGAAATTCTAGACTGAACCACAGCAATACGTTTAAGTTTAGTTAATTTTTTTTGTGTGTTTTAGTTGTTGTCCTCAGATGGCCTTAACAACTTTACGCGGACTGTGGATGAGCGCAAAAGGCGCCCAGCCCGTAAGTTTAGCTAGTCCTAATCCTATATAATATTACAAATGCGAATGTGAATTTGTATATTTGTTACGCTTTCACTTATACTCGACCAACCATCATGAAATTTCGCACACACTTATTCGGGGATACAAAAAACTTTCATCCAGGAAAAAGTACATTTCCTAAGGAATAAAAAATTGATAATCCTACATTTAAGCGAGTGAAACCGCGAGCACAATCTAGTCAACTATAAAAGTGATAAACTTTAAATGGTTTGGCCCCAAGGTACAGCAAAATGGGATCATCCACTTACATTTATGCGATAGGAAACATGCGACAATGTTGTACTCCAAAGGGAAAACTGAGTTATTATGAGTGACATGTCTATTATCCAGTCCATGATACTTGCCTCTAGAAAACATACATACATAGTCTTACGCGTCTGTCCCCGAAGGGGTAGGCAGCAAGTAATTATGCCTACATATCGTCAATTATGATTCTATATCTTTAGAATCATAATTGTATATGTCAAGGTGGAGTTTATTTTTAGAGTAGTGAAGCCTCGCTGATTTCAGCATGAATGGACTCGACCGGGGAAGAATTACCCTCTCACAGATATCGAAGTGAAATAGCAGTATTCCTACTGTTATGTTTCGTTCGGTGAGTGAGAGTGCCGGAGGTCCAATCACTCTCTTTCCCCCTTCCCGCTCCTTCTCCATCACACCTCCTTTTTCTCTTCTTTCTTTTCTAAAAAGTCGGCAACGCGCATGTGATGCCGCTGGTGTTGCAGGCGTCCATAGGCTACGGTGACCACTTACCATCAGGTGTCGTGAGGGCCGGGCCGTATGTTTGTTTGCCACCTTAGTTGTATAAAAAATATGATGGGGTTGTATCAACACAAGTGCAAACAAGTGCGACTGCGGTGCATCCCCACAGACAATGGGTCATTTCCTGATGTGCCCCACGAGCCCAGAGTTGAGCACGCTTGATGAGATATACCAAGCAATGCCTAATGTGATTCGCGTTGCCGAGCACTGGGCTAAAATCATTTAAAAACTGTTGCTATCGACACGATAAGAAGAAGAAGAACATTTAGGACGCCACATATTCCATGCAAGCCTTATGGCATATTTAGCAGCGTATAAATTTCGTGTTGCTTCTGAGAATTTCTTGATAGAATAACCGAATGAAACTTTGCATATTGAATTCGAGACCTGCACAGCAGTTGTTATAACTTCCTTTGAAAGTAGCAGTCATTCACAAGTATGACTTATGAGATGGCTGTTTTTTGCCATATTGGAAAAACGGATGGAAAATTCACTTAGAAATATTAACCTTAGAATACATAGACTCACACGTATGTATATATCTACAAAAGGTAACCTAGAGATGTATTAAAACCACATTTCGTCAGCTGATTTTATAGATCCTATTGCTGTCTACCTGATGGATAAACATTCCAAAATAGGTGTTTTTACTGGAAACCTAACAAAAATATCAAAATAATTGTTCTTCGACCTAGGTATCGAACCTAAAACGGCTATGAGTCACCCACAAACGCCAGTAAGGCAATAAGACAGTTCAAGAGGCTTTAGAATGACCATAAAGCCTTAGAGAGGGATCTTAGAATTCCTTGATAAAATTGAAACTTTGGAGAAGATCAAAAATGTAAACCAGATAAATCAAAAAGCATTTTTGATATTATGTTACATCCACAAAAACGTATGAATACTCTATAATACTATGAAAATTCATAAACTAAGAAGTACCAACTACCAAAAAAATATTATTTCGTGTGGTTGGCACCAAACGTATGGCCAAAATAATGAATGAAATAAAAAATCAATGGAAGTTCCAAATATGAAATCTATTATATTATCCATAGTGAAATTCATCATCACATTTAAAATCCCACGGGATAATAAAATGAAGACATTATGAACTGCGTAACAATGAAAAGTGTAGGCAGAGCACTCCGTGGACATTTTTTTGCATTCACCAAATGAAACTTTTATGAATGATTCTATTTACGACGCCTTTTTTCCACCTGTGCAATAGAGTTCTCGGACTATAAAAATTTGTATTGTTGTTAAAATTATTTATGGGCTTCGTATTTTTTTTTGTGAGCTAACGTATGGTATTTGGAGAATGAACGAAAAAGTTTGAACTATTAACGGTGTAAAGAATTATGAATGGAGCCAATGGATTAAAGATATTATATTTTATTGCTTAATAAAATCTATTAAAATTTGTAACATAATGCTTGTCTTTTTTTTATGGTTGTAATGAATAGAGGATTAATGATTGAATATATATGTAGTTATGTAGACTTTTATTATTTAAATTCTTATAATAAATACCTCGGTGGCGCAGCAGTAGTAAATTACTTAGGAATAAGATCTTGGGTTCGATTCCCGGATCCGGCATAGTGTTATTAGGTTTTTATTAACTCTTACATACAGTTCGGAACCTGGCAATGCGCTCAGTAGATGGCTATGGCCATCAGTCATGTCAGTCAGGGGCTTTGCCCCTATAACGAACCGAACAACGTTTAAAAAAGAGTTGTGTTTCCAGCACAGAAGAAATGTCTAGTCTTCGACAGCAATAAGTCTCTTTAACAAGTCTGGAATCTTCTATCTTTTGGACAGGAGGTTTTCCCCCACCGGGTCGGTGTAAAGTAACGATCTCAGGTTGAACCAAGGATTCCGCTGGGCTCTAGCTCTCTGGAAGTCTTGCTAAGATGGCTTATAAAAAAGAAAGGAGAAACATATATACAGTGATCAAATAACTTGGTATGAATGTTGCTATCGTCACGTTGTCAGGGGTATAGAAAAGGACATAGAGTACCTTTAATGTAGGAAAAAAAGTACTGCTCCCGAGGGAAAGAATACATTAAGGCGGGTGAAGCCGCGGAAAAAACTATTAACATAGGTAGATGAGAGTAGATGTGTAATGGCAAATGAGAAAATAAGTATATAAATAATATAAGCCCTATATTGAACTGTCCCACTGTTGGGCACGGGCCTCTTCTCAGTGTGAGAAGGGTAAAGCCATAGTCCACCATGCTGGCTGGCACAATGCGGGTTGGTAGACTTCATATATCATTGAGAACATTATTTAGAACTCTTAGACATGCAGGTTTCCTCGCGAAGTTTTCCTTCACCGTTAAAGCAAGCGATAATTAACTATTTAATACGCATATAACTTCGAAAACTCAGAGATGCGCGCCTTGGGATCGATCTCGAAACCTCTGCGTGACAGTCCAACGGTATCCCAAAAGGCTACCGCTGCTATAAAAAAAAACAATATAAATATATATGACCAAACTTATATGGAGAAAGTTATAGATACCCTCGTTGGTCCCGTAGCATAAATTTGCGCTATGTTTGCATGGTATGTCAGGGTCCAGGGATCGAACACTCACGATGGCAATTTCTTGACTAAAATACCTAACCATTTTGCCTGACCGAGCAAGTCTAGATTTGTGTCCAATATACGACAATAATAATAAACTGCCAAAAGGTTAATACACCACTGCCTACCCCTTTGGCTATACCTACAGGCGTGTATATGTAAGTTCAAGCCAATAAAAGTACATAAAAAGCACTGCCAACTCTCCCAATATTCCCACGGATGTAACAATACCAACTGCACAAATAATGACAGATCTTGACCAGTGACGTACCCACCGCAACACACAACCTTCGTTTAAAAACCAATGACGTGAAAGTAATCGGATAAACGCCGCCAATCGTAACGTGACAGTTTCTAAACGTTTCCCATGTGACAAAAAACGTAATAAATGTTTTAAAGTGCAAAGTTACCTGACCGATGACTTGCTTTTGTCACGGGTAATTTGTTCAAATTAAGCGTTTTGCACTTCATCTTTATTTTTTTATTTGGGTCCTCTTTATAGTAAAGACCCTTGTGAGATCACAAAAATAAGTTCAAGTGGTTACCTTGGTGCGAGTTCAGTTTGGATCATACAGGGCCTTAAGCTTGCATAAATGGCAGTCAAGGACAAAAATTATTTTCATAAGCAGTTGTTAAAAAACTTGACTAGTTGGCCCTGTGGCATGAGTTTGCGGTATCCTTTAGTCAAAGCTTAGATTCTTGGGCCGACTGAAATTCATTCCCCAAAAATCGAGGTTTTTCTGGAAATCGAACCTGAGACCTCATGATCGCACACGGTAACAAACGTAAGCTTTCACCACGGAACTACGAAGACATTTACAATTACCTATAAATAAAAGCCTTGACAATAAAACAATCGAACAACTTCCACATTGATATACAATCAAAAGAAAAATTAAACGGGAACAGAAAATATCATAGTCATACTAAAATTGTGTCGGCGTAATCTCGGTAAACGACGGAGGCTCACCCTCATGAATAAAACTAGCTGGTGTATAAATTCAAATTTCCTCTTCTCCACACGCTTATTTCCATATCTCGGCCGCTCTCCCCCTATGCTTTATTATTAAAACTCCAGTGCAAAAACCGACACCCAAGTTATTCGCTATCTACGTTCGGAAATGGCATTATCGGCCGTGCGGCCCGAGGCGCACACGTCTCAGCCAATAGGGCATTCTTATCAGAAAATGACTCATTTCAAATGACAGAGTGTTCTAAAACACATTTAAATATAAAACGTTGTAACGGTCAAACAGCTCACGTTCCGAATTTAAACTCTGTTCAAATGCCACTTCGGTAGAATTCGGGATGACGTTCGGCTGCTCAGTTAAGGCCCGTAAAATGGAGACTCGGGTACCGAGAGGAAATTGGAATAAGAAAATTTGGGGTGTAAAATGAAAGATAGACGAGTGCTAATTTCCGGCTATTACTACGTCTCTTTCTTTCCCGCACATTTATTGCGGGGAACGTATTTGGGGGTGGGCTATCACTGTCTTTTTCTAACGTATAGGGACTTTACTATTTAATAGAGCGTATGGTATAATGTAATAGGACTTTAGAAAATGTTGTGTATCGAGTTCATGGAGTTGTTTAGCATGGGGTGATTTTTTTTATAATTGTGAGGTAGCAATCACTTGCTCTCCTCATAAATAATATAAGAATATGATATAATATAATATCATACAAATTTAAATTAGCTAAAGTTAAAGCCTAACAGTAATTATAAATTAAGAAATTTAATAATATCTTTGATAAAATAAATAATTATTATGATTAATGAACATGGTATACTGTTATTTCGTTGGTCCCATGGCATAAATTTACCTTTATGTTTGCAGACGATCGGTTTCTAGTTTGATAGCGGAGTAATATTATTTTTCAGTGTCTAAACTCCGTGTATCTTTAGAATCGTGACCAGTGAACGGCAATTACTTTGCCGCTATTAGATGAGACCTAAGTGGCTGATGAAATATGTATGTAGATGTAATAAATCTATATGTATAATTAAACTTACATTGTAGTCATTATATGTTATCTAGGTCATAGCAGCGATAGCTCAGTGGGGAGACCAACAGACTGCAATGCAAAGGGTCTCGGATTCGAACCCACGTCGCGCACCTCTGATTTTCGGAAGTTATATGACTTTTCGAAATTATGTGTGTATTGATTGACAATTATCGCCTGCTCCGTGCCTCAGAGAGCACGTTAAGCCGTCGGTCCCAGCTGCCATGAACATCTATGGCAGTCGTTATTGAGGAAGTTGACACAGAAGATCCCACTGGGTCGAAGTGTCGCCGGTCTGTACTGACTGGTCCCCACACAAGATAAGATAAGATAGGTCCCACGCAATAAAAATCGAGCCTATTGTAAGTAGCACCAGTCATATACAGCCTAATTCTAGCTTATATTTTAAATGCCAATGTTAGTTGACTTGTTTGTTACGCTTTAACGCCTTGACTGCATGACCTATCATCATTCATGTCGTCTGAGGTACGAAAAGGGACAAGGGTATCCATCCAAAAAAGGACGATTTCCAAATGAGACTGCAGGTAAAAGCAAGTATCCAATAACGTAAAAACAAACTGTTTATCAAAACTGCAGCTCCATTTCGTTCCACTAAATAACATTAAACTTGAAATATAAAATCGAAGCTAGCTCAGATATCTTTATTTAGCGGCGCAATAATATGATTGAGCGTCAATATCGGAGCGGTCCGCTCCGGCCGAGTCCTCAATAGCAAATGACGACTGCGACCGCGTTGCGTCAAACGCTACCGGAATTTATCGACTACCCGCAAACAATTCGCCTCGCTGCCGACTGTAGTCTATTCAACTAACTTCGGTAACGAAATTATTGCATAGAGGAGCCATTGCGGAACGAAAGCGGGCTAAAATTGTATAATTATTACTTTCTCGATATTCTTGTGACATAAAACGATTACGTTTGCTAATTTATCGTGATATTGTGGGTTCGATTCCGTGGTGTGTAGAAAAGTTTTAAGGCGTTTTTCTGTTCGGAAATTCTTAGTACCAATACATGGATAGAATACACGGATTGTGTAGTGGTTTGAGAGGTTACCTGACTGCCACTGCGCCGTGGTGTGGGTTCGATCCCTACACGGTACAAAACTTTATGTGATCCACAAATGTTTGTTACGAGTCTGGGTATTCTTTGTCTCTGTTGTTTGAATGTTTATAAAGTTCCCCGCGACACAGGAATTATTCCTAATGCTGAAGTTGATAAAAAAATAAAGATAATAGTATTTACACAGTGTCTGAAAATATACCAGGTGATGTCAATAGAATACGCTCGCTGATTATTGGGTGAGTTGTAAAAACAAATATAATGAGTATTATACATCTCTGTCTCCCCCCTAGTTGACATAAAAGCGTGCGTCAATGAATGTAATATATGTTTATTAGTTCATAGTATGAGTTATTTGAAGTCGTAAATATGATAGAAATGAACTAAACAACGCGAAACAATAAAGGTTTAAGCAGACGATTACCTAAACGTTAACTTAAGTTTACAGTGCAATTGACTGACGAACGCTTTGTATATGGCGTCAGTAATGGAGATACTGTGAACCGTTCAGGAACAACAGACTCGCCATTGTTCTTAGTTTAAACTTTTAAAGCTAACGGATATGAATATCGCTTTCGGTTTTCGAATGAACAACTTTGCACTAAACTGACTTCCATTAACAGATTAACACTAAAATTATTGTTGTAGTCGTAAATTTTAATGTTATTTACGTGAATATAATGTAAAGGAGGGAAAATCATACCCCACAATGGTTGTATCTTAATCGGTGCCCCGTGTAATGCGATACGAAGTTATCGAGGAGCTATTAACACGTTGTATTGGGTCGATAAATGAAATCCCGTCACCCCTTGTTTGGTTTCTATTATCGCCCGTAATGTGATTATTTTAACGGTAATATTTGTTCCCATTATAAAGCAAATAAATGGAAAATATAATGTATATGTGATAAAAAGTATTATGATAATTTTAAAAGTAAAATCAATTCTCAGCTGATGGCAATTAAATTATAACAAGAGCAACAAATCTTATCAAATTAAAGTTCTTGTCCGATAAAAAGGCGGGCGCTACAATTAATTCAAATCGATTTCCACTTAAGCAAACGTTCGCCGCGAATGATCAGAATTTCAAATTCAACTTTCAGAAAACGCGGCCAGCATGGTGTAAAGGTTCTTTTTTGATTCCAATATGCCATTTAAACGGAACGCGCCAAAAGAAATAGTAGTTGCAGCCGAGTTAGGTTGGCCAGTCTGATACTATCTTGGCAGTTGGCACACCTGACCGACGCTAATTGGACAATAAATCAATTCTTCCCCGCTTCTTATTGGCGAATCGTGGCATTCCAATATTGAAAATTTGGCCGCGCGATATTGACAACATGATAAAAAACAATAGGCGGTTATCTTTTTCTTTTGTGTTCATCTCTGGACTCCGGTTCTTATTAAGGCTGAATCGTTTTATATTTTGTTTGTGTCAGACCCAATGTCTTATCGGTTAGACAATTTGTTTTTGGAAGCTCGTTATTGAATTATTAATATTGATATTTTATACACTCAATTGATATTAGATACGTTTGAAATAAATCACGTAGCATTGTTTAATAAAATTGTAGGCGCGTTATAATCAGAATAAATAACAGCAAAGAGCGCAGGCGTCATCCATTATTAGAGTTATTAACAAAACGGAACGCGCGCCCGGCTAATCTGGGCGAGCTCTGAGCGTAATTAAATTCTCAGAACAAGCGAGCTATTAAAGCGAAACGGTAGCGCGACGCCCATTACGAAACGGAACGTGCATAATTATTTCGTTCCCGCCTTTTTTTCTTATTCTCATTTTGATTTTCGAAAGCCCGCGCTAATGTAGCGTCGCTGCCCTCTGGCACGAACCCTTGTAAACAATGTTCTCGTAAAATCTTATTCAATTACCCTCCGCGTTCACTTAATATACTGATTAGTTTTCCAACTGTTAATTATATACAGATTCAAAGGACCGTGAAAATTAATAAATACTTTGTTACTTAAGTCAATGGAATTTAAGACTGTATCGAAGACATGTTGGCTATGTAAAGTCAGGTCGTGCAAGCAAAAACTGTGTAGTGTTTTTCTATCGAGACCACCAAGGTATTCAAATGAGGCATATCATTAGCCGTATATAAACAATGTTGTAAAATGACAGGTAGCAGCGCTTGTCACAACCATCGTATTTATATTCATGTGGTGTTATCGTTCGGAATCATCTACGGTTGGTAGTACTGTTAACATGTATTTTGACAGATGACATAAGTTTGTCGCCGTATCGTCGGTTTGTCATCTCGCTCCGATGAAATACAATTCGGATGTAATAATAAGCCCCCGTCTTACGTCGTTTGATAAACGGGTCGGTGTAAATCAATGTAATAGCGTTGTTTTAACGTCAGTTTCGGTTGGTATACACTAAATGGGTTTTGTTACCGTTCCACGTGTTTTGTTGTGTAATGGATGTGATAGTAATAGATATCTTTATTACGTTGCTTTAATGTTTTAGAGGTGGATTCGCCGCGGCAAGCATGGGTAACCGATGATCAGACGAAGTAGTGATTTGGGTGAGGTTATGTTTAGCAGTGAGCTGATAGAATAGAATATATTTTATTAAGAAACAAATTTTATTGCGAGTTTTAAAAGTGAACCAATGCATTAAAATTTTATGTTTTATTTAATGGTTAACATTAACCCTCACTTTATACAATACTTAGGTACCTACCTAATCATTAAAATGTGTCCAAATATTAAAATTCATATATTAAAAACATGTACAGATAGCGACACGTCAACCTAAACTGTTTGGACTTTGAACTATTAGAAACTGAACGCTGCGAATCGTGCGAGAGAGTGCGTTATATTTTTGTGACGCTCTATCCTTACCTACATCGACACCACTATGCACTGTCCCTTTCCGACAATTCTCTATTTTGTATGTAGCGTAGTTATGCATATATAGGGTGTATAACTTGATCTGTACCGTGTGTACTTATATTTTGTTAAATATGTTTATATACAACTAAATCATTCTTTATATACCCATGTAATGTACATACCTATTTACAATTATTTGTAAAATATTTATATAACTTAATTATTCATGACATTTCCGTGTTTCGTTTTGATTAATTTTATTTATTTAAATAGTGTAGACCCGTACATTGGTACCCCATAAGGAAATTGGAAAATGCACTACTAATCAGCTTTCGCATCACCTTTGCGATTTTTAGTAGCAGTTAAAGTGTAGAGGACTAGCACCTTTATTGATAGCACAGGTCTTCTTCAAGAGACTCAGGAAAAACCGACTCATCGACACACACAAGACAAATTAAAGGGATTGACTGGTATTTTTGGATGGACAATTCCTCAGTCACTCAGTTCCCACTCTAAACCCTATCGTCAATAATTGACATGACAACACAAAATCAAATATGGAATGAAACCGTTTAAAAAGTTTGTCACAAAGTGACACTTCTATTTTCAAAGTTGTTTAACAGGCAATCTTTTTTAAATTGTTTTGTCTGTTAGACTGGCTGGTTTTACTTCCAGTAGCCAACATAACAATATAAAATAAGCTATTACTACGTTTGTATGTCCTCTCAATATATAATATGTCCATCTAATTCTTTAGTTTGTTCCGATGTTTATCGCTTAGCGCACGAGTCAAACCGATGGGTGTCGGTACAAAGAATGATGGATCCGAGTCCATGGCTGCTCGCAGACAGGTATGCTAAGAATGCGCCTTTGACAAATATGTATCGAGGCACAAGTGACATCTGTCCACAGATGCCTTTAAAACAATTATTTAAATTAATAAAGGCTACACTATGACGACATATTTATTTAGAACTTGTTTTAATACCCGTCGTCTTATGGTCTGACATTATGGCGTTTTGGCGTTTGGTAAGAGCATTCTTAAGTTTGCTATTATGGCTAAACATTTATAGGATCAGACTGTCTTGTTCAATTCAATTCCCGGGACGAGAAAAACGGTATTGGGTTTATAAGGTTGGTAATTCTCAGTAGAAGCAGGGAGTCTGAAAATGTGCGGCAGAAGGCAGTAGGCTCGCTCTCTTTTACGTCGTACCTAAACCAAAAATAGCTTAATGTCTTGTTGGCCCATGGGATATGTTTGCGTATGATAGTAATGTCCTACTTTTGATTACCGAGTCGAATAAAGTGTTGTTGGATTTTTCTAGTAGGAAATCCTCCGTAGCAGGATGTTTGAAAATGTCCTCGATAGAATGCAGTAGGCTCGATCTCTTTTGTGTGAGTCGTGAAAACATAGAAAGTGAAATATGGGTGTGATAAATTGTGTAATAACCTTTTCTTCAGAGGGGAAGGGTCTTTAATGCGGTCACATATGCATGAGTTGGAGAAGCAGTTGATCGTAGGACAAATGCAAGGGAAGCGGTCCAGAGGCCGAATTCCAACATGATGGTGCAAAAGTATTGTAGAGGCAACAGGAGAAACTCTACATCGATCTATTGAACTGGCGCAGGACAGAGGCAAATGGAGACAAATAGTATATGGTCATGATCCTCATTAATGAGGGCACGACAAAAAAGAAGAAAGAGGAAGAACAAAACGATCATATTATTTACTTAAGACGTGATAAAATTAAATGAAGAATTTTTGCAGAACATGAACACAAATACAAATAGTAATGAGGTCATGAGAGTTGCCAGTGATATTCAATAATGAACATATCAAATAATGTCGCTACGTGTAAGTGTAAAGAGATAGTGCAACTAGAGATCATTGGCTACATTCAGGTTAAAACAATGATTGATTTATAAAAAAACAAAAGACTGAATATAATATTCAAGAATCATTTTAAATGTAGTTTTTTATAATATTTACTAGTAACCACAATCAGCAAGGGTGCAAAACCATTGAAAAGAACAGACCATTCTTTTTATCGCAAATTTACAATATTATTTATTTTACTTATCAGATTAGTAGATACACCTCTTACATTGCATGTTTATGTGATAAGATGAATAAATATGACTTTGCTTGATCGGGGAATCGAGATGATTTTAAAAGTTTTATGAAAATAGGCTATTTAACAGAACAGAAAAATAATGACTTATTCATTGCCATCATGCAAAAATATATAAAATAAAAAAATATATTTTTGTTATAAAACCCAACATTCACTTTATTTGTTGGGTCCGTAGACACCACAAAATAGTGTGAAATGATTTCAGAAACTAGTCGAGTATCCTAAATGTAGACGAGTGTTAAATTTTGTAGTTACCTTAGATGATTATAGCTGACAAGAACAAAATACGCTTTAATAAATAAAAATTGTGTAATTACCTTAAATAATTAATATACATAGGTACACCTAATCAAATAAGAGTTAAGGTGAGACTTTTATTATACGGATAAATGCTATTCCGAGATTGTAAATCAGGGCCTTAAGTTTTATAAGACATCACTCCTATTTTTTCACTCAAACATGTCCTTCCAGTAATCGCCTGGCTTAAGTTAGAGAGTATACACTCTAACTCAAGCAAAATAAAAACTTACTTGAGATATTTACATTGATAAGTATTTGCAACAGTAAGGTGACTTAATAGCATAACAATAAAAAGAGATTGAATCAACAAAGTTACATCTATAAACTAAGACAGGTACTTTTTCAAGTGATAGCTGTTAAAAAATACTTGCAACTCCATCTAGCGAGCGTCGCCGGTATCAAGTTTTATATATTTTTTTGGGATAATTTTGCCATGATTGTGATGGTTGTCCTTTTGTTCATCTCTTTTCATACTTTTAAATATAAAATAATAAACATAAACTAAGACACAAAATTGATTAATTAATTGAATTAGGTGTATTAATTAGACTGTTAGAACTATAATATAATTAAATACCTAAAAGTCGTTAATTTTACTTATTTTCTTGCTTATAAGTACCTATTTAAAATATCTCATTTTAATGATTGACCAATCAAAAATATTAGGTATTTAATCTACGTATAAAATTTGTCATTGAATTGACAATTTGTATTTTTTATTTAATCGCTTTTTTATCAGATATCTAATTAATTAATGATTATATATTTTAGGGTACTGTATCAATGAGTAACTTATTAACTGTACATTTTATAATGAATTTAATTACACTAATTTATATTTAAACATTAAAATCTATAAAAACCGACATCCCCTCGGCAAGTGGTGTAACATTAGTTATGATGAGCTTAAACGAATAAGTCCCTCATTTTTGGTAATAATAATAATAGTTTATTCAGTTTAAGTTGGTACAAATATGAATTACAATAGGTTTTAAAATACTTAAAAATAGGAAACAATTATTTGGACACGCGCCGGTACTAGTTTATACCTGTATCACAGGCGATATGTGCTATTAGGTTTAGTGTAGGTAATTTTTTTTTTTTTTTTACCTGTGGCAATGCTGTGACGCATATCCCTCCGCGGGGGCGGGCGGAGGGATTATGTCGGACTCGCCGGGGTAAAAGAAAGATGGAATAATAGTAAAGTACCTCCCGGAATACCGACTAAACCTACCACGGTGTTCCTCGACAAAACCACTATCGACGGGGCCGCGCGAATCGCTTTCGCATGCGGTCGCGACCCCGCCGAGGTTACGGCACGCCGTGTGAAACGGCAGGCCACTACCCGAAGAGACCTACCCAAAGGACTCACGCTCAAAAATTCCCTACTGTCTCCCCCCTAGGGGAGAGACGGACTCGACACAGAGGCGCGCGTGGGAACATGCACGCCGCCTCTCGGACCTGGTGCTGAACGGATGGCGGGCAGGCCCACAAAGCCCGCCACCCCCAGGTCAAACCTCAGGGTGGAGATTATGCTGGAGGTCATCGCGCGCCCTCCGGCGCCCGGCTCTGCGGTTGGGGAGAGGGTTCAAACGCTCCCTCTCCCGCTCCGCCGCCTCCTTGAGGGAGATTACTTCCTCGCAAAAGGAGGCGACGGCGTTCCACGACCTCTCACTCCGGACCATAGACTGAACTACGGCCGGGAGCGAGAGGGCAATCGATCCGACTGCCGCGATCAGCTCACGGCGCTGCGATGCCCAGGCGGGGCAAACCGCCAAAGTGTGCAGCGCCGTGTCCTCTACAACGTCGCGGCAGTCGCCGCAGTGGTGACAACCGGGCGTCTCTTGCCGGCGTATACGACACAGGAACTGGCCAAAACAACCGTGGCCAGTCAGTACCTGTGACAGCCGGAAGGTGAGGGCGCCATGCCGCCCCTCCAGCCACTCCTCAAACACGGGACTTACCGCCACGAGCGTGGCGTGCCCGATAGTGTAGGTAATTGTATTATCTACACTTATTATCTAGTAACAATATTTAACAAATATAGATTGTTATATAATAAGTTACTATTATAATGAAAATAATATTATTTATTTATATAATTTTGTATTGTAACTGAAATATATTATATAGGTAGGATATGTCTAAAAAATATATCTTGCATATCGAAGTAATTAAGTTTTAAAATAATACCTTGTTGACAACCCTTACTACAAAGACATGTCTAACATGTTCTCAAGAAACATAAAAACATCGAACATTCCAAGCATACTAATCACCGCTTAAGTAAAATTGTAATTAAGTAAATAAAAACATAAAAACGAAAGACACAACATAGCAATGTATCCTACGGAAACTTGCCATAAGAAAATAAAAGGCGCTTACGTAGCGAACTGATTTTATTGCGTACCTGCGTAGATACAGGCAGCATTATTTATTTATTATTATTAAAAACAAATAAACAACATCACAGTTCAACACAAAGCAAATCGTTGTACAATTAAAACTAATATCAATCAAGATACATGTCTTTTGTACAAAAATGTTATTGCCATAACATAAAAAATGTACTAAACATCCCTCATCTCACAAAATCTCAAACAACTACGACACACATCCATCCATTCCGAAACGAACAGATTTTAATTTGTAACAGTATTTTATGAATGAAAATGTACACTGACGGACTCATAAACTGCATCAATGTTCAAGACGCCTTTGAAATAAACATTTTAACCAAGTATTCAAACATTTTATACAAATTTAAATTGAAACCTAGTTTGGGTCGTTAACTTCATAACAGCGTAGTGTCATATCCTTAAGTGTATGTTTGTATAATGGATATACATTAATTTTTTTTTAACAAAAACGGTAAATGTATAAAAATTTTGTTTTGATTGGTTTATTTGAAAACTTGGTTTTTACAATAAAAAGAAAGTTGAAGCACAGGTTTTTTCTTTTAGTAAGGTGTATTGCCTCGACGTGCCCTTATTACAGATTCTAATCGGTACCGCATAGATATGATTAGGATTATTTTAAACGGTCTTGCGGAATATTGTTCTATTCTTGTGAAATCGCTGTTCTTAGTACTGCCACTGTTGTGGGCACAGGATTTCTTGCATATACAGCTTTTTAAAACTGTCCTAAACATGCTCAATGGGATTAAGATCCGGGCTGCATGCTGGCCAATTCATGGTACGTATCCCAACCTCTTCGTAATATTGTCGAACTTGTGCAGCGGCGTGGGAGCGGGCATTATCTTACATTAGAGTAAAATTTTCGCTTATTAATCCCAAGTAGGTAAGGTACCACGTGAGCTTCAAAAATCTCTGTTATTAGCGTTGTGCCGTCAAACCACTTCTTCTACCGTTTTGACGAACCATGTCGATAAACACAAGTTCCGTTCAAGATCATGGAAATGCCACCGCACACCATACACGAACCGCCTCCAAAAGGAACACGCTCCTCAATGCAACTTTGAGCATATCTCTCCCCACGTCGACGATAGACTCTTCTGCGACCGTCTGCCCCATTTAAACATGTCCTACAGTCATCGGTGAACAATATGGAGGCCCATTGCTCTTCGGTCTAATTAAAATGTTCATGCGCAAATCTTAAACGACGCTTGTCTGTGAGCTGCAGACAGCTTTGGACCATTTTGTCGGCCTCGATGGCGTAATGGTTAGTGTAACCGACTGCTACGCCTGAGGTCGCGGGTTCGATTCCCGCACAAGTCAAACATTTGTGTGCATGAACATGGATGTTTGTCTTGGTCTGGGTGTTTGTATGTATAATATGTATATATTTACAACAAAAAAAAAAAAAAAAAAAAAAAAAAAAGTATATATGTATGTTTATCCATTGTCTAGTACCCATAGTACAAGCTCTGCTTAGTTTGGGCTAGATGGTGTTGTGTGTATGTGGTAGAATATTTATTATTTATTATTATTATTATTTGCTGGTCTAAAAGAGGTGATTGCCACTTCCTTAAGCCTCCTTCTTATTGTTCGTGCACTCAGGTTTATTCCACGCACTTCATTTAGCTCTGTTTTGATGTTTACTGACGTGAGGAAACGATTTCGTAGGGAAGTTGAAACAATAAATCGGTCGTCACGACGGGTGGTTGCCCGAGTTCTGCCGGTACCGGGTCTCCTTTTGTAAGAACCTGTCTCTACAAACCTTCGGCATACTCTAGAAACCATAGACTGGTTTAAATTTAAATTTCTAGCAATCGTTCGTTGATCCAAGCCTTCCCGCACAAATGCCACAATTTGAGCGGCTTGTTCGGACGAAGTATCCATATTTATGGTTACAAAACTTTTGTTGAGTTTAAAAGACTAATAATCAATACTATTGGTAACAATAATTTAAATCGCAAACGAAAAAATAAACAAGCACCGGCCGACCTGAGTTCGAAGTCTGTTCAGTGACTTCCAGACCAGTCATGATAATTTGTTTCCAGGTGGAAGATTCTCACCCAGTGGTACGAGATTAAGTTAGTTAATGTAATAAAATATATTATGTAATTCAATATCTCATGAATGTTTATACTACTTTAGTTTGTGACTGCATCTACAATGATAAGTCAAAGAAAATTTACATACACACATTAATTAATTAGCATCTAATTATAAACAGAAGGTAGGTATAATCAGTTCAAGACAATTACCTACTTAAGTGTAACTTTTAATGTCTTTGGTTACATACTACTTCCTATAATAATAGTTATTTTAAATGTGAAAATATGATAAACCATAGACTCACACTTGTATAAACCCGAAGAGGTAGGCAGAGATTTATTACTTCAATTCTTTAGTGATGTTTTCAGTACCTACCACTTAATAGGTGATGAGCCGATTGCAGACATGTTGTTATGGCAAAATATTATCGTCTTTTCTGTAAGGATATACTAAATAGCAAAACAGATTCCTAAACGTATCTAGTAATAGCGCCCCGCCCCGGCTTCGCACGCGTAGTACAAATCCTTAACAAATCGTAAATATAAACCTTCCTCATAAATTACTATATTGGTGTTAACGTCATGAAAATTCGTTCAGTAGTTTTTGAGTTTATCCCGAACAGACGGACACAGACAGACGCGGTGGGAGACTTTTTTTATACCTACTATGTAGAGATAATGATAGTACTGTAGTGATTGGACCGTATAGACTTGTCATCCATTACGTAGAATCTAGACGCAGCTGTAGAATTATGAATGTAATACAATACTCGGATGACATAGGCTTCCACTATACGTATGTATATTAAAAATGGACAAGTATCAAATCAAATCAAATCAAATCATTTATTTCGGGCTGCATAGGCCCATAAATAAATATCATAACCTAGATTTACATATTATAAAATTTTATAATACATACACACAACACCATCCAGCCCAAACTAAGCAGAGCTTGTATTATGGGTACTAGACAATGGATAAACATACATAGATACTTATTTTTTTTTAATATAAATACATACATATTATACATAGAAATACCCAGACCAAAACAAACATTCACCATATTAAACGCTGTGCTAAATGTGCCATAATAAAATATAACAATATCTTACGCTAACTATTAAAGCAATCCCAGGTTCGGTAGCCAAGCAAAGCATTACTAGGTTTACGATCTTCCCCATCCCACGGCTGAGTCCTGCGTTGTAAATAGCGACCCATGTTTACCAACCGCCAAGTTTATCTACTTATTTATGAGAGGACCGTTCAGTCAGATCCAGTACCTGTCGGGTCTTGCCTCCAAATCTAGATCGGTTCTCGTTAAAACGAGCGATTTCAAGCCGGAGCGACACTACCTATTTTCGAGATAGATGGCGGAGTAGTAAAGCCGCTCACTACTAATGATAAACCTCGCTGAAGCCGACGGTGAAGCAGCCAACCGGTATGATACTGGAGCTGTAAGGCATGCACACTTCCAAACGTCTAGAGACAATATCGCTAAAGATGACTCCGTGCCTCGTGCATTCCTATTAGGATGCACTAGCCGCTATTGTGATTATTATTTGTAAATTACTCCAAAGAAAGTTATAGGGCTGTAAAATGTAATGAAACCAGAACTTTGTACTTGGAAATTATAATTATTACAAACGCGCGTAAATTCTTTAATTAAGAAATTATAGAAAGATTTTCTAACAAATTTAATTTTATTATTATCTTCAATAACCTAGATGTCACTGTATGTAATCATTCAAATATTTTCGTTAAGAAGCAACAGCTTTGTATATAGAAATATTCTGACACCACTAATTAGTCGCGTTAAATGCGTTGCGACATGTATATCAATTCTCTGTAATACCCTTTATTTATATTAATGTTTATATGGTTTATTATAAGATACAAATACAATGAACAAAGTTATTCTACTGTAATATATAATATGCGTTTAATTGGCAACATAGAAATTGAAATGTCATCATACAAATAAAATTGACAACTTGTCAAGCAAACAACTTGTTTGTTGCCAATGTCGTATTTATAAACAATTTATCACAAAAAAGCGCAATTAAATGTTGATGTAAAAGAAATAAATTGAAATAAGTTTATCAGTGCCTATAAAATAGTTACTTATTAAGATTCTCCAAAATGGCTGACGATGAACGTAAGTTAACCTATAACACACATCGGCTTTTAAGATAAACCAAAATAATTGCAACTGCGATAGTTGCAATTATTTTGGTTCAATACTATCTTCATGTGGGTTATCGCAAACAATGTGTATGTCAGTCTTCTCATTCGATTTAACGCAATGTTCCATAACATACCAGGCGTTCATTATCCTACTTTACGGTCGATTTACTACCATTCTGCAAATTCTGATGATTTTGTATGATAATAATATCATTCGTTTAAGATCTGAGAGATATTTTTCACCTTTTGCTACATGCACCATTAGCATTCTAATAATAATTACACTGCACAACAAAATTGCAACTTTTGTTTAATGAATGACTTTTATTAAATGATGTCTACTAATTCGGCGTCGCTGATTCTACGTATACCCTCATGTCTTTTGTAACAGTTCTTGTTTACGAGTTGTAGCTTCCACTAAATTTGCTGATAACTAGAACAATATTAGGTTTTCTTCATATAATTTGATATGGCATCGTCAAGACGTGTTTGTGTGAATAATCCGAATCATTTTTGTTTTATTTGCGGAGAGTATATAAATGATAATAATAACCCAATCATCAAACATGCTGTTGTGCTGTGTTATCATTTAAACTTTAGACATGACTTTATTCTAAGCTCAACACTAAATCAATTCTTAAACAACAATGAAAAAAGAATTTCTCAACATTATTATATTATTACTTTCATAATCTTAGTGCCATGTGCAACTTGCAGTGAATCTTCTAGATTTTTATATTTTAACAAGGCAAAGCCAGATCTAGGCATAACAGCTAAGGCTAGACTCAGAATCATTATTTTACAATTGGTTCTGACAAATCCCAAATTACTAAAACCGTGACATAGAATTAGATATATTAAAACCATCCAAATTATGTATTAAGACATTAATTAGCTTGGTTCCTATTACTGTCTTAAATGAATTCTTCCAAACTGCAAGTTTTAATGACAGGATAAGAGATAAATACCAAATAGATCTCCCTCTATAAGTGAAATAAATATGTATGTGTTTCTCTTTTTAGAACCATCAGACAGCAGCCTACTAGTGATCATAGTTGACACTAATCCTAACCAGCGGTACATCACTGAAGATCCGAAGGTGCTCACACACTGCCTTGACTCTGTCATTGCATTTGCTAACTCACACTTGATGCAGAAGTCAAGGAATGAACTTGCTGTTATTGGTTGCCATTTTCATAAAAGGTAGATTGAATATTGTCCTATTAAATATAATAAAATAAAATCTATTTTTATATCAGATAGATAACCCAGTATAAGCTCACAGTGATTTCAAATATAGATAAAGTATTTTGTCTCCTGTCTCAGCCTTTCAAATGTGTTCTGTTTTATAAAATAAGCTAATTAAATAACATCAAAAGAATGTAGAATCTAGAGCTAGAATCTGACTTAAAACTGTAAATAGTTTATGTATACTATACATAGTTTACAAAGACTATGAAATAAAATATAACAAAACTAGATTTTGCTCAGTAAAATAAGTAAGGTTAGGTTAGCAACAGTACTTTAAAAAAATATATAATATATCCTATATTACTCGCTGATAATATAGCTTTCTAATGGTGAAAGAATTTTTTTATTATTTGGTTGCTTAGTTTTTGAGTTAATCCCTTATAAACAAATAAACAAAAAGTTAAATCTTTCTTCTTTATAATATTTATAACAAAATTAACAAGAAACACTAGACTGCTAACAACTATTGCTAGTTTACAAACATTCGCCAGGAACTATTGGTATTACTCTAATATTCGAATTTGCATATCTGTAAATTAAAAGTAATCAAATATTTAAATTTTCAGTGAATATCTGTATCCATCCCCTGGAAAACCATTAGATGTCAGACAAATAGATGGACAATATGAATTGTTTACATTAGTAGAGAAAACTATTAAAATGAGGTAAGATTTATAACAGTTATCTAAGCAGTATAAGATACAGTAAATAAAAACTACAATTTGCAGCAGAATTTTAACTTTGACAATTTCAAGTATTATGCTGCATTTAATACTGAAATCTATGCCTTTTTTAAATAAGCTGATTATTTTTATCTCAATTCAATTAACTATATCCTAAGGATCCTTCTATAAGTAGAAATTGAATACATTCTGTTAATATTCCATCACAAAAGTTTGGATATCTTATGAAAAAAGTCAGTTTACCTAATTGTGAAGTATGTGGCAAGATAGACAATGTCCAACACCTACTGATGGAATGTGAGAAGAACCAAAGGGAGTTAGTAATGTAGAAATTTAACATAAATAAATATGACATTGGGGTTTTTATAAGGGTTTTGTCAGAATCTTCATCGTCTGCAGCAAGATGTGTTTATGACATGGTATCTACAGCATTGTCTGCCTCTTCCTCATAGTAATAAGGCAAGTGTATCATTAAACTTAAGGAAAATGTAATTTAGGGTACAATGAGGCTGGCATATCTTTATACGTTAAAGCATCTAAATAAAAAAGAAAAAGAAGAAAAAGTTTGAGTAACTAGTATCTTTTAGTAAAGCAAAACTGATGTTTTATTAATATGCATATTTTCAGAATAGTAAATCTAATAAAAAGTCAGCCACAGGAGGACAAACCTGGAGAATCCCTGCTGGCAGGGGCTGTGGCCATGGCACTATGCTTCATAGCTAAGGTAATATACTTAAAGAAAATTGTATGGAGGATTTGAAATGCTTTTTTAATAAATATATATCTTTATCGTCAACCAATAACTTAAATATTTGGGATGGACAAATTGTAATATAATTATTTATGTTTCGTTTAAGATTTCTACTGTTATAATCTAAAAATCACTTAACACCAGCTTACGTTCTTGCATTTTTCGTGCAAATTTACGTAATTTTTTAGGCGAATATATTAATTATTTTAAGTTTTTTATATGGAGTAATTGTAAACACATTCATTGTTGTGGTAAATGTATATTTTATATTTGTATTAAACAAAAAGTGTCGATTTTATCAACTTAACTGTAACCGCCTATTTTGGCACATTTCGCTCGGCGCAGTCTTAACAGAGCAATATTACTGCTACATAAAAAATATAATTATAGCATAAACATAGTGGTATTATTATTGCAAGGTCTACTGGGGTGTCTGGCACTAAAGACTAAAAGGGCTGTCAGATATAGGTATATAGGCACTTTTATAAATATGGACACAATGACATAAATAAAATTTGCTCTTTGCAAATCTCTAATCACCTACTGTATCACCTGCTGGGGAGGCGCTGCGAAAACAACGATGAAACCTCTAGAGATCGCCCATAGAGCCATACTAAAAATTGCTACATTCCGACCGATACTATTCCCAACCAGAGAATTATATAAATCCTGCAATGTTCTTAATATACGGCAACAATTTTTTCTACAAATAATTATTTTGCAACACTCCAGAACACCACATCGTCAAATCACAAAGCGTCGTAAAGACAGAATCTGCACAATTCCACCTCCGCGTACTTCTTTCGTGAAAAGATTCTCCACATACCTTGCCCCTTCTACCTATAACAAAATAAATCACAAATGTTCAATTTTTAGTTTATCACACTACATGTGCAAAAGGACTGTACGGACGTTCCTTCTTGAACTTGATTATGATGACACTGAAAAATTCTTAACATGATATAATTGACATATATTATAGTCCCAGCACATACCCATATTGATTACATTCACAATCACACATATACACAGAAACATGCCCTCACGCATAAACACATACACACAGAAACACGCTCTCACACACAAACACATACACATACATTCTCACTCACTTTTTATCATTTTATTATTAAGTTTTACAATGTATTAATCTTGTAGTTTCCAAATGCTGCTTTTAATTAGAACACGAATCATCCTTCTTTCCTACGACTGTTAAAGGGACCGGCACTGTACCTCCTTATCACAGGCTAATCTGTAGCCTATTTAGGAGTACAGTATTACACCCACTTTTATTGTAATTAGTATTTAAAACTTCATGTATACTACATTTGTGAAATCTACAATCATATTTTTCTGCAAATAAAGATATTATTATTATTATTATTATATCTTCATGTTTGCCTAGCAGAGATTTGTATTTCCAAATGTATGTACCTAATTCGAGTATCATTGTGCACATGACTACTACGAATGTTTCGCGCTCTGCCCTGCGACTGCTATAGTCTATACAACTTTATATGAAATGTGTAAACAGGACAATTTTAACTTTACGATACCTTCTTGAACTAACCTAGCTATAAGCAAACCACCATTGAGGCTGGACTACAGCCTATCAAACGGACAGCTTAATACAAGGCAGATAAAATTATTATTTTATTATTACGATTGAGACCTAGCCAGCTTGCGAACGGAATTCTAGATTTGAGACTACATTTCAAGTTGTATGTCCCAGACCCGGCGCGAGGCGCCCCCAGGCTTGCGGCTCAGCAGTCGCGTACTCATCGTGACGGGGAGCAGCGACACCGCCGCGCAGTACATCAACTATATGAACGTGTTCTTTACCGCGCAGGTAACTTACCATCTAACTGACATTATGAAATGTGTGTGTCATTAACTCACATATTGCCAGATATTTTAGTTGCCACATAATAGGATTAACATGTAAATAGTCATATATGTTGTAAAATAATCAGGTAAACCAAGACCAAAGGAGACGGATACGCTTTCATACATTCTTGGGCCTGGATGTAAAAGGATGAAAGTTGAATGAATTTAGAGTTTATATATTATCAAACCATCTCTGAAAATTCTGCGGATTTTGGCAATCTGAGAGCAGACCTATAAGAGATTTAGTAAAAGTGAGGTTATGCAACAAGTTGACAACGATCTATACTAAACAGCAGATTTTTGAGCTGCGCTTGCTACTTTGTTGTACTAGACAGTTATTTACTATATAAATTGTAGTATTTATTGTATTGTATTGAGTGGGAGGATATTAGGAAACTCACAAATAGATTAAAATATAGGGAACACAAGGATGTGATGTTTAAAAATAAAAATCACTTTTTTAATAATAATTATCTTTTATTCATCTTCAATTATAATCAGAATATCATCTAAGAAGTGCGCAGGTGGTAGATGGCTGACTCATGATGCAAGAGAATGTCCACAGCGGAGACATACACTACGGTGGCCAAGTTGTTGTGGTTCATCAACAGATGGTTGTTGAGCCAAATCCCAACAAGCTTGGCAAATATAGTCACTGCTGTTTACCTGAAAGATGAGAAAAGAATTTAAATAAAAGAATCATGATTACTGCGAAATATACAGTCAGTTTAGGTTTTTAGTTGTTTTTACATGTAAATAATCTTCATATGACTATTACTTTATTTGTAAGTATAATGCAGGGGCCACAGTTAGGTTTAATGCCGATAATTATTAACGTGTTTAGGAACACTTATTAACAAGCAGAGTCAACTATTGTAGCAACAAGCATAATTTTTTACAGTAGGTAGGTTTCTTTTATAATGAAGCCTCCACTAAGAAAGGATTTATGGAAAATCAACCTCTCAAAATCGATGTTAAGTAGGTATCCAATAACGCGTTAAAAAACGACGTTAAGCATTAGTGTTGCTTCTGCATAATGGTTATGGAAAACATAGGAAGGAACCTATAGTGAGACGCTGGCTAGCCAACAAACAAAAGGTTGTACTTACAGGTTCTGGTGCACGCCATTGACGAATCACTGACAGTGTCGTTTGATCATCTAAAGCTCGTCGCCCCAGTGTATTACAGCGACTAGTCGCTATACCACAATTCACACAGCGATCCATGGTGTCAATATCCAATCGATAAGCAGGACGTAAAATCCAAAATAACGAGCCAAATTCAGACGAGTAAACAAGTTTATCCGTGTCCGTTAAGATAGCAAGGGTCGTACAAGTTACGCAAGATCAGAAGTCCGTAGAAAGAAAGCACTGGTTGGGGAATATATATAAAAAAAACTGGAAACACACTCAAAACGCACACGCAGTAAACGATACGAGATGAGTGATCATAGATTGAAAGTCAGGTAGCTGTCACTGTTAGCACAGATTAAAAATACAGTTGACAAACACAGGTAATAAATCCATCTGTAAACGAGAATCAATTTACAGATTTATTTTCATCAAGTTAGTATTTCGATATTTTTAAATGTTGACATTATGTTAATTAGTGTTAAATACATTTACTTTGATTGAATCAATCATCTGGTGCAAGTGATTTTATGTTTTTTTATTTGATACATTCACATTAATCGATTATAGTAATCGATATCCTATTTTATTAGTGACATAAACTTATTTTAAAGATTTCTCGTCTTCCAGATTGTGAATTAAGCTAATTTTTTATATTTTACAATAGAAAAATACAACGCTTTTTTTAAACCATATCTTAACTTAAACCAGTCAGGCCCAGAAATCCCCGTCTCCTTTCTGTCATGTTCTGTCATGGCGGCCATCTTAACAGGTTAGTGTCAGTCGCCATCGCCCAGCATCCCTTCTTCTGGTGGCGAAAGGGATATTTTCAATAGAAAGAATCCCACTCGCCACCCCGGGTGGCAAATGGGATGTTGCGTACGAAAAATCTCAGTTGCCACCCTTAAACATAAGGCAAATACTTATATTTGAAATTATATTTATAGTTGTTGATCATTACTAATTTATAATCGGCGATTTATCCTTATTACAACAATCATTAATAGTTTTAGTAGATACCTACCTACTTAAATAATTTTTATAATATATACCTTTATAACTGATCTGATTTGAAAAATCACATTAATTAAACATATTTTAAAATATTATGATAAAGTAACTGTTGACTCCCAGCAGTGACTGGACATTTCTACGTACAATTGACACCGGTTCGTCACCCCCAGTGGCGACTGGGACTTTTCTAAAACAAATATCCCATTCGCCACTGGAGGCGTCACTCCCGGTGGTGAATGGGATATTTTTTTTGGAAAATGTCTGTATGGGACTAACCCATCTTAACGGAAACTGGCCATCTACGTAGGATATATTATAGTGCACAAGTGTGTGCGCAAGCACAAGTGCACCCTCTGTTCCCTAACTCTCATGACAGTCATGACCCTCCATGACCGGAGAGAGATCAGGCGCATGACCAACGGCGCAAGGTGCGCACTGAAACAGGAGTGTCTAACACCGCCAACTGCCTAACTCCGAGCTCGTAATGAAATTTTTTAAAAGAAAAACCTAATATCTTTTTGTTGGTCCAACCCGGGATTCGGACCCGAGACCTCATGCACAGCAGTTGCATTCACTACCGCTGCGCCACGGAGGCAGAATATGTACGATACGATTGCAAAAGATCGGATTTTTACGGATCATCCTGATCACTCACTGTCCGGAACCACAATAAGATTATTAAGATATTATCTCCTGTAGTAAAAAACAGGACATACCCAGTCAATGTGCTCAAAGTTTGATAGGTCATAAGTTTACTTATATTAAAATATAACATTCTATTTTTTCTTACCATACTTATTCCTTTTAGTAATCGAACTACAATACTGCTTTCAAACTATATTCGTTTTGTAATAAATAGAAATAGTAAAAAGAAGAAAGACAACACAGAGAAATGGGTATTTATGTATCTCGTCTCTAACTACTAGTACGCCATATCCCTTTACTAAATAAGAAAAAAAATACCAACAAATATTGCCACACGGTTCTACACAATCATGAAAATAGTTAAAGTAACACAAATAATTGTGTCTTCACAGAAACAGCAAGTGATCATCGACGTGTGCTCATTGGACAAGCACCTAAGTCTATTGCAGCAGGGCTGTGACATCACTGGCGGGCTGTATCTCAAGGTGCCCTCGCTCGAAGGGTTGCTGCAGTATCTCCTGGTCAGTCATTATAAATAACTAGCTGACCCTCGCAACTTCTTCTGCTTCCCATAAGAGAATTTGCCCCGTTTTTGCAACATTTTTCATTGATGCTCCGTTCCTATTGGTCATAGTAGTAGTAGAACCAGTAGTTCCTGAGATCAACGCGTACAACCAAACAAACAAACTCTACAGCTTTATAATATTAGTATAGATAAATACGAATGTGAGTTGGTTTGTTTGTTACGCTTCCATCCCTTAACTACTCGACCGATCATTATGAAAGTTTGCATACACGTTGTCAGGAATACAGTACTGATTCCGAGGGACAGCTAGTTTATTTCAATACGGGTTAAAAGTTGCTTGCAAATATATCATAATTTCAGTAAGAAGTGACTTCTTGTTTCAGTTACCTGCTGTAATAATTATAATGTTTCTGTTGTTTCCAGTGGGTATTCCTGCCAGACAGTTCGGAGCGGACAAAACTAGTTCTGCCCGGTCGAGGCAGGGTGGACTACCGCGCCGCCTGCTTCTGTCATAGAGAGCTACTTACCATCGGATATGTGTGCTCAGTGTGTTTAAGCGGTCAGTACCATTTACATTTATCGTTACTAATATTACAAATGTTTTTTTTTATACAGTGGATCCCCAATAATCCGGCCCTTATCTAATCCGGCGCCCCTTGTAATCCGACATGGCTATCACTGTACATAAAATTTATTTCGGCAAATCTTCACTAATATAATGAATGAGAGAGCACGTTAAACCGTCGGTTCCGGCTGGCATGAACATCTATGGCAGTCGTTATTGGGAAGTCAGTGCCCTATAATATCCTGACACTGGTCTAGCCTTAGGGTATCGTTAGCCTTCGGGTTGCGGAGGTCAGGTGGCAGGCGCTCCGTGTAAAAACTGATATCCAGTCAAATCCGGTTAGACTAGAAAAGCCGACCTCAAGTGACTTGGGAATAATAAAGGCTAGGGAGAAGAGTTCATATAGAATCTTATCAATTTAATTTGTAATATGTTGGATTACAAGGTCGCTTTTTCAAAAAAATCAACTTTTCTGGCGGTCTGTGGCAGTAACTACTCAATAATCCGATAAATTCGATGGTCCGACACGGCAAAACGTTTGTCGGATTAACAGGAGTCTACTGTAGTCGATTCCCGAACTAAGAATAATGCCTGTGTCGCGGGTGACTTTACAAACATTCAAATAATGAACACAAAGGACACCTATAGTCAGAACAACCATTTATGAACCACACAAAGTTTTGTTCCGTGTGGGATTCGAACCCACAACACTCGGCGCAGTGGCAGCGGCGAGGTGTCCTCTTAAACCACAACGCCATCTGTGTAGTAGTGTAAATGAATGTAATGGCTAATTATCGCTCGCTTTAATGGTGAAGATAAAACATCGTGAGGAAACCTGCATGTCTGAGAGTTCTCCATAATGTTCTCGAAGATATGTGAAGTCTGCCAACCCACACTGGGCCAGCGTGGTGGACTATGGCCTAACCCTTCTCACACAGAAGAGGCCCGTGCCCAGCAGTGGGACAGTATAATACAGGGCTGCTATTACTATACGCTAGAGACGAAAATGGCGAAATAAATGTTTGAAAAAATTAGCTAGGTATAAGTTTCTAAATTTTTCTAAATTTTTTTTTGTTTCAGTGTTCTGCAAGTTTAGTCCTATTTGTACAACTTGTCAGTGAGTATTATAGTTATAAGTTATAACTTATAAACTTTTAAGTATCATTTTTTTATTTAATGAAGAAGATTACTTGGTATTTGGTTTTAAAATGACTAGTATTTTTATTAACCGCTCTAGCTAAGCTAGAATGCTTGCACAGTGGGTTCACGTCAGTAGTGTAATTGGTGGGAGTCGAATCCACAACCTTTCGATCCCCAAGTCCAATACCTTATCCATTGAACTATTGCCGCTTAAGTTATTTAAGAACTCATCTAAAAAATTTCTGCATCTCTTTTTATGATCAACATAACTAAAGAAGATTTTTGAACAACAAGAATATTATTTTATAGAAGTATAATATTTTATTCTAGACTGTTTTTAAATAGATGTTAAATGATGACACGGTTTATCGGAGTCGTGGGTTCAATTCCTGCTTCAAGCTTCAAGCATCCTGGGTTATTATATTTTAGATATTGTTTAAGTGTCCATTTGCATTTTATAAACAAAATAATAATTCTATTTACAGTACGGTGTTCAAGATTGGAGGTCCCCTGCCCATCAAGCCTAAGAAAAAGAAAATTAAAGTTTGAAAAAGTATATTAAATTGTAACTGTAAATATAAAAGCTAAGATATTTGTATTGAAAGTATTTTATTTACACTTTTCTCTATAAACATTATCTACAGGGCGCTATACTGAGTGTAAGGGACCATCCCTGTCGCTAGTACTGAAAACTAAAATAGTAGATTCAGACCTTTTTCTGAGTTAGAAATCGTTGGCATTTTCTTCATTTTTCATTTGCCTTACTGTGAATCATAAAATAATGTATAAACCATCCATATTAATAAATAAAATCAAAGAATACCACTATTTCTAATATACAATGGTGCCAATTCTGTTGTCACAAAATTCTCTAATCTTAGCTAAAAATCTCTAAAATTTAGTTTAGTCCTGTCAAACGACATTTCGTATTCTGAAATCGCTAAAAGTGACAGGACTAAAATAAATTTTAGAGATTTTTAGCTAAGATTAGAGAATTTTGTGACAACAGAATTGGCACCAATGTAAGCGAAACGTAGAGGTCATGTCCGGCGGCGCGAGCGGTGCGTTGTACTGGTAGCAATTCATTGCGTAGCGCATAATTATGTTAATCAATATAAAATCTGGCCACTCCCACAACTAACAATTAGTTATAGTTTTCCGAAAGATAAATGGTATGCTGTCTCACTCATGTTAGGTTTAAAGAAGAGAGATGGCGAGACTTATCTTATAGATATATTGCGTATACCTATCGCCCAGTTTTAGAGGATTTTCTTTTTCTCAAAATATACGGATAAAAATATCAAGATACTCAAAATATTTTTACTAAAACTAAACATGCGATCTAAATCTTGAATTTCAATTATTGTATCTATCAGCTTTTTTAAATAAGAATGCGGTATCTGAAGAATGGGTTTCTTAAAACACTGGTGTATACTTTGTATTTTAGCATAATGTTTAATTCTTATTATGAGAGTATGCCATCTGCCGGCAGGTGAAGTAAAGTAACAAAAATCCTAATGCAGAGGTCGAACCCTCAAGGTCATTCGCCTATCTTTATATCCAAGACAAATTGACTTCTCAGTAGGTATAGCGTGTGTACTTCACCAGTGCATACTACATAATACACATTTAACGCTAGGATGGGTCAAAAAACTTTGCAATATACGTGTTGTAATAGCAATATTATGTTGATATATAGGTATATTATGGCGTTTGTAAAATTTGATGGCAATCGAATTAGTGCATCTTCCTGCGAATAAAAAAAAAAAGAAAAAAGTTATAAAAAATGTTAAAATAATCATTTGTTTGATTATTTTCCAACAATTCGAATCAACATAACCTGGAGAATTCTGTTCCTCTGAGCTATGGCGTATTGTCTCAAATATGTAATATCTGGCAATTGCACTGAAGGCTTAGTAAAAAATCACCTGGCAAAATATCTCATGCTTGGTCACTAGCTAAGCGGGTTCTTGGTATTAACACTGCAATCTTAGTTTCTTCTGATAGAGTCATTCTACATCTACTACCATCAGAGCATATGCTCCAATATCATTGTAGTTACCTACATAAAAAAACCCATCTATCTTATAAAAATGAATGCCAAATATACTTAAAAACCTATTGTGTCTGGCCGCCGGAGTTCCATGAAATAAATTTTCTATGAGCAACTGGAGAGTTTTTCATATTTCGTCTAAGAAGTACAACATTTTATAGCTTTCTTGTGTTTATCTTGTCTCATCCATTTTCAAATGCATTCGGACTACTTAGTCGTGATGTATTAAAAACTGTGATTAAAGCTGCAGGTACCAAGGAATGAATCAATAATGGGGGCTTTATAAAACCACAGATTGTATCTCACACTCTTATACCAAAATTTGCAAGCAAACAGGATTTTAATGTGAAGTAAAATACCTTTTTGGAGTAAAATTACAGTTTGGTCGTAATTTTCTTTATAATAATAATAATATTCTACCACATACACACAACACCATCTAGCCCAAACTAAGCAGAGCTTGTACTATGGGTACTAGACAATGGATAAACATACATATATACTTTTTTTTTTTTGTAAATACATACATATTATACATAGAAACACCCAGACCAAGACAAACATCCATGTTCATGCACACAAATATTTGTCTTGTGCGGGAATCGAACCCGCGACCTCAGGCGTGGCAGTCGGTTACACTAACCACTACGCCATCGATAATGTTGTGGCTGATTTTGTTAGTGTTTTATTGTTAAAATCGATATTTATCATAAACAGGAAGAAATTGATTGAATTATTGGTAGCACTTGTTTTCTTGTATTATAAAAATACAAGGTCAATCCGGAGGCAGAAGATGACTTGCGATTGCTTTGAAACTTTTTACTATAGCTTATTTAAGCATTTGGCACATTTTTATCGCTATTACAAATTGAAAATAAACCCTACATATTTTTCGATACAAGAGTGACCCACCCATATACATAATAATAATAAACCCCTCTGGGGCAGTCTTTAACTAATCATGAGACTAACGCGATCTCGGAGGGCATAGTACTTTAGCTTTTAATATATCACCTTCACCTTGTGATATACACAAAAAATGTATCACAACGTTAACTTAAAACGCACAAACCGCAGGGCAGCTTGTGGCGAGCTGAATGTGAGTGGCGACATTGCGTTCCTAATTGCCTCAGAGTCGGTGAAGGCCTCGTCCCCGGCTTGCCTGCACTGGTTGGCTGGGTTGGAACTTCAAGAGCGACCGTAGAACTCTCAACTCTGGCTTGCCTTGGTCGGCCGGTCAGAGGCAGGCCGCTAGAGCTATATGCTTGGAGGTAGAAGTGTCATTTTCAAGGGCATAACTACGGGGAAACCCGCTCCGGGTCTCCGTTGTCACGAGACCCGTGATGGTGAAACCGGCGCCGCACCGCTCGACACCCCCTGCTACTTTTAAGGTCTATATGTCTATGGCGACTATTCAGAGGACCTATCTAGTGAGTCGGCGAGTCACCGTCTGCCATTCTGACTTTGTACTGAGATAGTATATCAGGCAGATGCCCGCCGTTTTTAAACTATGGATTGAATTTTACCAAACCATTAAACACCCATCCCCATAGACCAGAATAATTAGATTCCATTTGTAGTAGTAATAGTCTCCTACACCTGCCGCGGCTAGTGTCTCGGTAAGTGACCCATGTCACTTTTAACTAAAACTCTCGAGGGCCTCTGCATGTTGGACCTATGTCCCCGTGTAAGCCTCCCAAGGGGCCGGCTATTTTCCCAACGTATTAGGGAAATACCCGTGAAAGAGAAACATAATAATTGTTTATTATGTTTAAGTTGGCACAAATATGAATGTCATCTCCCTTGGTTGTAGTTTGAGTGAGCCATCTAAAAAACAAACTACGAATTTAATTGAAACAAAAATTTACTGACCTTTTATTTTGGAGACACTATTGAGAACATACCTTAACACTGACGAGTTTGACCCGTAGACACCTTCCTTCACATAAGATCGCGCGCGTACGCCACAAGTGCTCGTGGCACACGGGCGCAATGTTATGCACTCGATTGGAAGATACTGAGAGCGCGGGAGACAAGATTTAAAAAATAACATAGCCTCACAACTTTTTTGATTTTGTGGTGTCTGTCATACTACCATGTCAGTCTCACAAGGTTAATAAAAAAACTTCTGCTCTTTTATTTAAATAAACATAAATATATATATACTCCATTTGGTTAGGTACTTAACTAAAGGTAACAGTTTTGATGTGACTTTTTACATTAACACATATTAAACAAACTACTGCTTAAACTAACGGTTCAATTGATTAAGTAATCATTATTGATGATGATTTCTAAACTGAGTTTTTATATAAAAGAGACACATCAAGATTAAGTACCTAACCAAATGGAGAATAAGTGTTTATTGAAGATAAGAAAATAGTATGTTGTTTTGTTTGTTGATTAAGATACTAATTTTGTTTGATAAATATCATAAATATTTTTCTTTACAAGAAAGTAATTTCAAAGACTTGTTACCAAAGGAAAGGCTGCTTCACATTTCAAAATGTGTAAGACTGATTCTAAAATAGAAATATCAATTTACAATCAAGGTTTTAATTTATAGTAATTCGTCCTATATACAATTTATTGAGAAATACATGAAAAGTAAGAAGCCGGGTAGTCGGCGACTAGGCACTGACTACCAAAGTGGCCGGATAGTCGGCTTTACCGACTAGTAGGAACATCTTGAATTATAATACAAGTAAGACTATCAAAGTAACAAGTATACGCAAAATTAACGATTATTTTTTATAGAGATTTAAAGATATTGCCAGCATACTCTGCCATCTTTACTAAATTTACAGTATCTAGGGCAAAATCGACATAATATCACATTGTTTGTTGTTTTGTTCAATTGCTAAAAACTTGTTCTATCATACAGTTCTATGTAACTACCAGAAACTTAAGGAAATATAAACTCATACTAAACGGACCTTTCTCAAAAAAAACTAATTTAATATTTTTGGGTCTGATACTAATCGGTGAAAGGCATTGTAAATATAAATAAACGCCGAGGCAATTACTGTATGTACAAGTATTATTATATAGCATTATAAACCAATTTATCAAAATAACAGGCTGGCATCTAATTTGCTTAATTATCAGCAATAGATCGTTAGATTATTAAAAACCTATTAGTTCTATGATACATATCTAATCGAACTAATAGATGAATTATCACTTAAAGATATAAACTTACATCTTAACGCACAATCTACAATGGTAACTAATATTATAAATGCGATGAGATGCGAATGAGTTTGTTTGTTTGTTTCTTACACTTTCACGCCTCAGGTACCGCGACCGATCATCATAAAATTTTGTTGTCAGGGGTACAGGATATTTCAACCAGAAAGAAGTAATGTTACAAACCTAACCTAATCTAGCTAGTAGTAAAAGTTCAATAATAGTAGTGTTAGAGTTTTTCAAAATTATGTCATAACAGTGTTATAAAGTAAAATAAACAACGCGTAAAATCCGTATAAAGTGTTGAATTTCAATGTATAACATTCGCGTAAACATAAGACAACATTAAGTACTAATACTGTTTATTTCCATACAGTAGATAGATACTTGGAACGCTTACGTAATGTATTTCACCAGACTTTTGACCAGCCTTGTCTGCATACTAATTTCCACCATCTCCAATTTAATCCGTTCTTTGTATCTTGAACCAACTTGGAGGTGATATTTAATAATATATTAAAATAAGCTGTAAGTAATATTTAGTGCTTTTATAAATCAGCTAACATATAAAAAAACGTAATTTTTAATTTGGCGTATAATATCGTTGGCACAATTAGTTGGATGTAAAATAAAACCAAAATATTTAAACAGTCAGTCTTTTATTTTATACAAAATATACTTAGACATATACGAAGACTTTATACATAAAACCTGCTGAAAATAATCTCATTCGGAAGACACTTAGGTACCACTAACGATATTATCTTGCACATAATCGCTTGGTGCTTTATTGCACTGATAATACACACACACACACACATCTAATTTATATATAATAAACAACTTAGGTAATACTTTATATGATTAGGTAGGTGTGATAATTTTGCACATATTGATGACCTAGATGCGATATCTAAAATTACAAATGAACAAAAACGATAGCAGACTACGTTCTAGAATTCCATATTTTAAATTAATTATTTATGTTTAAGGTAAAACTTAATGGAGAAGTTTGGCAATACCGACAAACCTTGTACACACAGCGACACATCAACCTAGACTGTTTGGACTTTGAACTATTAGAAGTTGAACGCTGTGAATCGTGCGAGAGAGTGCGTTACATTTATGTTACGCTCTATCCTTACCATTACATCGACACCACTATGCACTGTCCCTTGCCGACAATTCTCTATTTTGTATGTAGCGTAGTTATGCGTATATAGGGCGTCTAACTTGTTGTGTAGCCGTGTGTACAAAGTTACACAAATTTGAGTATGCCGCATCAATGCTCCCTATAATATTTACGTTTGCATAAGTATCAAATGTATTATCCATGACATCAAATATATTCTCATACACAAACAATTATTACAACAATTATTTACTTGTAAGCCATCTTTGACATGACTCGTATTAAGGTTTATACCTTCACAACAGAGATTAACTATACTGTGTTAATGGCATAATATTCTTACACGATGAGACAATGAATAATTGATGATACTCCGTAGAGGAACACAACAACACGGCCGTCTCGTAGAAAGACAACTAATAGATACCTAGTGTTCATCCTAATAGAAAGCTCTCTTGGGGAACCACATTTCTGAATCCTAGACACTAAGTCTAGGATTCAGACATGTGGGGTCTACCAATACATTTCTTAGATTATTAACTGTTGTCTTCTTATTCATTTTGATTAGTTAACCAACGTTATTATTAGATACGCTTTTATAAAAAGCATGGAACCTGGTAAGATTTTCCGACGCCATGATCAGACATATCTAAGTGTGTCAAGACAAAATGGTAGAAGACTTTTGAGGACTCACACGTAGCGGACTACTAATATTATAATTTCCCACATGTATTTTTATTTATGTATGTAACAATTTTTTAGGTTCTAAATTTTACGCATCCATTTTATCCGTATAGTTCCGTATCGTTCCGTTCGTATCCGTATAATTTTCCAATTGCCTCTAATTGTTTTTACTGCATTGTCCTCGAAGTTGACTAGTGTTTCGGAAACCAGTTGTTAGAAGCAATAGGTTGATTTGATTTGGTTGCATAACATTATTATTTTTAATATAATCGTCAAAATCAATCAAAGATCTTAAAGATAGTTAAACATAACATTTTGATTAACTTATAAATATCACACGAATCAACGTCATTTAAATATTACTAAAGTATACATATTGTCATAATTACCTACCTGAAAGTTATCTTTAATTATCTATTCTGATTAATAGTCAGTAGAATCTGTTAAGGGCTGATAACAGTGAAAGCATATCAATGTTTTTTGAATAAATTAAAATTTGCAGACAGAAAAATAAAAATTAGATAAAAATGATATTACAATTTAGTTTCTTGAACTAGTTATCGGTTATTTACGTAGTGTTACTTTCACAAAGAAAATTACGCCATGTTTTATGCGTGGTTTTAAAATTATTGTAATGCTCAAGTTAATGTCGTTTCTAGTAAAACTACTACACGGATGGCGAAGCGGCTTTATTATACGTAACTTTTGCTGCAATACATATCTGCCTACCGTCTTGAGGATAGTAGGAGGAGTGAGTGCATATGGTCATTAAAAATACTACAGGGAATTCCTTAACTATTCAACACGAACAGAATAGATTCGAACGTTTCTTGCCCGTTCTTCTCATTGGTTCTACGCCCTTGCTTTGCTGAACGTGGCGTCAGATAAATGTAAATTCATATTATTGTTTAGTTAGTGTAACCTTGGCGTTCATATCTGTTACTTTGTGACCTAAATTAATAAAGATATTTTGATTTTAGATTACGGACGTTATTTCTAAAATTTGCTTGAAACAAGAATCGAGTAAACAGATGAAAGTACACCTTTGTCCCGTGCGGATATCGAACACGCAAGATTGGTATCACGGACGTAACGTTATCATCTATGCGGTCAATTAATATTGATTTATAATGTACCTAAATTCTATGACTTATCCGTATTATTATTTAATCCTGCGATTGCGATACTTACATAGGTAAAATTTTCTATTATTGTTATTATACCCATATTTTGCTAGTTATATTGCCAGCATATTTACACACTTCGTAGCAGAAAAACCAATAACACTTTACACGAGTAGCTACAAACTGGACCAACAAGAAAAGGAAATTTGTTTAACCTCAACCAATCCAGATATGAAAAATAGGAAAATACAAAAAAAAAATTTAAGCAAAAGAAGATTATCATAACAAAATTTACGTTTTAAATAGTCTGGTTAAGCTCGGATGCCGGCGTCCTAGCGATGGTTGAGAGGTTAGAAGCAGATAAACACAAAAAATATTTTAAAGAAATACAAATAAATGTCATCTTGTCATTGGCCCACTACACAATCACGTGACGCGAGCGTTAATTTTAAACTTTCAAAAGCTGTGTTTAATCAAGTTTATGTATTAAAATAATATTAGACAACATAAATAGTAACTAGTTGTTAGGCAGGTAAGCAATTAATTAACAAGGAATAGATTTGATTAAAATATCAATAAACTTATTTGCAAAATTTGCTTGAAACGCAAAACGAAGGAGGTTTTTGTGTTTCAAGCAAAACCATGTGCTGAGGCGCGAGTAATCAGTTAACGCAATAGAGACGTGACTCGTTTGTTGGTCGTATATCGATAAATCATGTTCGCATATCTATATAACTATCATATATAATGTATAATTATATGGACGGTTGATCAAAATGTGGCCATTTTTCATTAGATTTATTTTTCTCTTGTTGTCCCATAGCAAAATCGGTTCAACGATATCCCTTGCAAAGCACTTAAAACACAATTGTTAGAATTACTCATAGCAATTTCTTTCAAGTTAGTTCTTTCCATATCTATAGCGCTGTTAGTTAAATTACAAACACAACTGCAACTATTAATAACAACATGGTATAGGCATCAAAATTTCGACGTGTGTGATCTGTAAAATGTTTTCAACTATGGGAATATCAAGAACATTTGAATGCATCGGCTATGCCAAACAAGTCTTGGGATAGCCGTATGCAAAATATTGACTGGTATTCTATAATATGGATATTATTTCCAGCCAGTATACTGTAGCCACACGTTATACATAGTATTCCTTTATTTTAAGAATTTTGTTTTATATGAACAGTAATATATGGCATAATGACTGCAGCACCTGGTACATAAATCAGTTGTTAATACTGAAATTATAATTTGTTGGCGATTTAAGAGAGTGGCCGTGAGTTTCTTGCATCTTCTCATAGGCTCAACCTTATGCCTGAATCTAGCTACTGACATAAATGTAAAAGTAAACTCACTAACCCTTTTGACGGTCATAAGTGTTACTTTGAGATCTAAATGAATAAATAATTTTTGGCTTTAGTAAAAATGACCGCCGCTTAGAAACATCTCTAACACTAAAAGAGTCTCACAGACACAATTAACATTACTATTATTTAAACTTAGCACAGATTAAACTAAACACTGGCACAAAATAACTCTATGTTTCACTATGACTTGTCTATGATTTCAAAAGCGTTGTCTATCTCCTCTTCGGGTGATTTGCTACCGTTTTCTGTGGATAGAGCTTTTAGTTTTTTCTCTAGATTAACTTGAATAGTGTTGTCTTGTGCGTTTGTATCTGGTTGTGCCATTTCAATGCTGGAGTCGTCGTCGAGTCGGTTGTTATCATTGAAGGTGAATGCCACAGGATTCTTCTGCCTCCCCAGACTGTTCACGTGATACTCCACTGATTTAGGCTTCTCTACTGCGTCTATGTGTATCGTCTGGAAAATAAGATTCACAATTAGGTTTCTGGAGCAAAACAACAAGCAAACAACAGGCAAGCACTTTTAGAGGCTTTACGAATATCTATTAAAAGCACATCTTTGTTTGTCTATGATTTACTGTGCAAAACCTATACATATTACTAAGGTAATCAATATGTATAAGTTTCACAGTAAGTAAACCACGAGAATTTCGTCTCATTCCCTCCTCATTCTTTAATACCTAAATTAATTGAAAATTAACAAAAAACTACCATTTATTATAACTTTGAAAGATTGAGCCAATCGGCATCTCTGTAGTGTGTATCGACTTATGTTGCCGAGTGTACTTACTACCTAACTTAATATTATAAATGCGAATGTGAGTTTGTTTGTTTATCACGCTTTTACACTTAAACTACTTGACCTATCATCATGAAATTTTGCACAAGTTGTCAGGGGTAGGTACAGTAAAGGACACAGGGTACATTTAATCCAGGAAAAAGTACTGTTGCTAACCTAACCTACATCTACGTGAGTGATGCCGCGGGAATAATCTAGTACTAAATAGACATCAATGTATTCCGTGGCTACGAGCTGATGGTAACGATAGTGATTAATAAATTATAATAATTATGAGATGGGTGTAAAAACCCAGGATTCAACCTCTTCGTCTTCATATGACCTTTTTTATTGGCCCCTGACCTTATGAACTTGTGACCCCTATATCTCGGGGGTATTTTCACCCACAGGACCCATATTCAAACTCGACCGAGGGATGACCCCAAGGTGGCTGTACACCAAGATACAAGTCAATCGGTCTAGTGGTTCTGGAGCTATGCCTGTCACTAACAAACTGTTAATAACAGACAGACACACAAACCCACATAGTGTTTTCATTAACCTCTTCGAAGAAGACTCAAAGGTTAATAATTACACGGCACGCATCGTGATGAGGTTCCTTTCTCTGGAGCCCTAACCACCAGTAGGTTGTACCCAGTTCCCGATGCCAGTGGGTTTTTATATCTATACTAATATTATAAAGTTGAAGAATTTGTTTGTTTGTTCGGTTGTACGCGCTAATCTCAGGAACTACTGATTCGAATTGAAAAAAATATTTTAGTGTTGGATAGCCTATTTATCCAGAAAGGCTATAGGCTATATAACATCACTCTACGATCTACGGGAGCGACGCAGTAACAATAAACGCGGGTGAAACCGCGGGCGCAAATTATATTTTTAAGAACATAATTATTATTGTAAAATAAGGCAATAAAGATAATAATAATTATGTAATATGATGTATAAGTTTACAATGACGACAAAGTACTTCAGCTAGATTGCACCATGTAAAATTGTAAACAATTATGTAAATTAGTCATTATATTTTCTAGGCTCGTGCCATCTTCAGCATTCGTTTTTCATGCCGGCTGAGTTTATACGTATACTACCGAAGAAAATGTAATTGTAGACATGCAATTCTACCTAAAAGTCTAATATGAGTGCTGCGGTTTCGAAATCGAGATCTTGATGCAATTCGCTGCTAAGATTTTACTAAGCAACACTTCTAAATTTATAGTTTAACCAGTTTTTTTCACTCGTCTTCGTTCGCGGTAATATTATGTACAAAACCTATATAGATTTTGTAAATAAATATGTATACTTTGGGATCAGTACATTTTTTTTAATAAAAGGTATATCCTTTTCTGTAGGTACCCCTGACAATATGTACACACAGCGACACATCAACCTAGACTGTTTGGACTTTGAACTATAAGAAGTTGAACGCTGCGAATCATACGAGAGAGTGCGTTGTATTTTTGTTACGCTCTATCCTTACCATTACATCGACACCACTATGCACTGTCCCTTTCCGACAATTCTCTATTTTGTATGTAGCGAAGTTATGCGTATATAGGGTGTCTAACTTGTTGTGTAGCCGTGTGTACCTATGTGCAATTTCATGAGTCAAGTAGTTAACGCGTGGAAGCATAACAAACAAACTAACATTGGCATTATAATATTACTAGATTTACCTCGCGGTTTCGGTTGCATAAATGTAGGTTAGGTTAGTTAAGTATCAGTACTTTTCTGGATGAAAGGTACCTATGTCCTTTTCTGTATTCCTACCTCACAACTTGTATGTAAAATTTTATGATGATCGGTCGAGTAGTCGTCATAAAACAGTCACATTCGCATTTATAGTGAGAGTAAGAATTTGCCTTTGTTATTTCGATGTTAGAACTTCTGTACTTAAAAGTAAAGTGCATAAAAGTAATAAATATTAAAACAATTGACAGAGAAACACCTAGAGGGAACATTGGATTACAACTTTGTATTGTGGCATATTTGAACAAATTTTATTAGTTACAATATATTTGCGTGGTAGCGGTAGTTACCGCATCAACCGTGGCATGAATTACGACAATTTGTAGACAAGCAATCTTATCATCAAACGCATGAAAACAATGAATATTGATCTAGTAGGTATTGCACCCAGTTAACAAGTGATAAGAAGACATAATCTTAATTCTATATCAACGTACATAATAATATATACATTTAGTACCTAATGAAAGCGCCGTATGATAATGCGACTAATTTAAGTCTGCAGCTAACGTAATAATAATAAACTATATTACATAAAACAATTACTGGCGAATGCTATCAAAGTGGCGCCCTCATCCATGGTAGATCTAACTTGGCCGTATCATATTTTATCTATTTAAATTCTATTATCTTTGAGAGAAGTTGTCATAGACCGTAAAATGACTGCCAATCATTTAGGTCAATTTTACATGGAAATATTTATTTGAATTTTAGATATTTTGTTAACACTACACACACACAACAAATTAATAATTAAATATAATTTATTATCTATTTATACATAGCAGAGATAGCCTAGTAGAAGACCGTTGGACTGCTACGCAGAGGTCTTGAGTTCGATCCCAAGACGCGCGCATCTCTGACTTTTCGAAGTTATGTGCGTATTAAATAGTTAATTATCGCTTGCTTTAACGGTGAAGGAAAACATCGTGAGGAAACCTGCATGCCTGAGAGTTCTCCATAATGTTCTCGAAGATATGTGAAGTCTGCCAACCCGCTCTAGGCCAGCGTGGTGGACTATAGCCTAACCCTTCTCACACTGAGAAGAGGCCTATGCCCAGCAGTGGGACAGTTTAATACAAGGCTGATATTATTATTATACATACTGCTTCGATAGTGCAGCGGTAGGAAATTAGACTTATGTATGAGAGTGACTGTATGTGATATCGGATTCGATTCATGGTCAGGCAAAGGGATCTTCTGTTAAGATGTTCTCAGTAACAGCACGGATACAAAAGTGTCAAAAAGAAAAGAAAGGAAAAGAAAGTGTGGCAAGACAGACGACAATAAGCTTGGCCTACTATGTAGACCTTAAAAGCATAACGTCTCTACGACCAGGGCACCTTTGATAGGGACTGGCAGTGGATATCCACCATGGCTTTAGCCCAGCAGTGGGACAGACCAACAATCTAATAAAAGAATACTGAGTGCACGGATGGCGCAGTGGTTTAAGTGGCTGCTTCGCCACTGCCATTACGCCGATGGTTGTGGGTTCGAATCCCAGACGCGACAAAATATGATGCGATCCACAAATTGTTGTTCCGTTGTTTGAATGTTTGTAAAGTCCCCCGCGACACAGGAATTAAACCTAGTACGGGAGTCGTCTTCAAAGAAAAGAAGCATACCGCTGCCTATGCCCCTTTTGGAGTATAGGCGTGAAACTATGAATCTCATGTAGGTATGTATAAGTAATTCCTTGACACGTGTATTGTTAATACTGATAAAAACTGCTGATAAAGATTGAGTGAAAGTCGATTTCAACAATATTAAACAAAAGAAAGAAAAAAATAGAGGTTGTGTGTATATCTTCTATATAGTCAAGATTGCCTCATTGGTTATTCACGTTCTGTTTGCCGGATCGAGAGACGAGATGTGTCTGTGAAATGGAAGGCTTGCCCTTATTACGTTTAGTTTTTTTTTAGTTTTGTCCCTAAAATGTAAAACATTCTGATACAAGCAACTTGGTAACGAATTCTTTATATTTATATATGTATGTCGCAACGTGTAGTTTTTGTGGCGTCGCGACGCATAAGCTAATTTCTGGAAAGCCGTCGAAACGCTAATTTCTAAAGAGCCGTCGCGCCCCTAATTTCTCTAGCAACGTCACGGGGCTATTTTCTAGAGAGCCATCGTCGGTGTGCTATTTTCTATAGCTACGTCGCGAAACTAATTTCTAGAAGCGTCGCGAAGCAATTTTCTAAAGAGGCGTCTAAATTTATTTTGTCTTGATTTTCACTACGCTCAAAGAACAACAGAGAAGTCCAGATTAAGTATAAATTACTGGGGTGGAGAAGAGATATATGCCAAATATATATCATAATTTTTGCGAGCCAGCGCCCATTACATAACGATCAGTTGTAAGGCGGAGTAAATTTTTCGCATTCATAGTACTTATAAAAATGCAATAAAATATTATCAATTAGATTTACTAATATGGTGTCTCGTTCAGTAGGTACGTGAATGTGACGTGACAGGACGTGATAACTCCCGTAAATCCAAGTTTTACAGGTGATTTATGAAAATGTTCATTGCATTGTTGGCGGTTTTATATTTTAAATTAACAAAAATATCAATTTAAATTATATATCTAATTATTTGCTTCACGTATTACTATAATTCAGTGTAGAATAAATAATAAGAGGAGAATTCGAGTAAATTTTATAAATATTTTTTACATTAGGGCTTGACAAAAGTTTGACGTCATGAGTATCGATATTTGACAACGTCATCAGCTTTTTTTGGTGCCATGATTACAAAGTGAAGTAATTATTACAAGAAGTACATTCAACATTGTCCTACATTTAAGCAAGTGCAAATTGAAATTAAACTACTTTATACTAATTTTACCACGATTTATTTAAAAACACTAATTTTAGTTAATATTGAAACTATGAAATGATTTAATTTTATAATTTTCATATACTTCACACATCTTTTACACCCGCTGTTTCAGTTGCTTTCTAGCTAAATAATAACTTAAGAAATTATATATTTATAATCCAAATAATTTTAGGGATAGTCATATGTTTGTTTATTTTACCAAGATGTCTTGACATTTAATATATTTAAAAAGATATAGTTTTGTTGCATAGTCTTAGATGCTAAATCGATACAATATTATGTGGATTGTATTTGATTGCATATTGATGTTATTACAAAATCTCTAAGAATCGTTTATTGCGTGAAAAATGGTTACGGATACTGGATAGGGGTAAATGGGCTTCACATAAAAATTCTACCATATGTAGACATATAAACACTTTGATTTAAATTGCTTTATACAAAGGAAACAACGAATGGTCCTCATGAAAGACTCAGTGCCTACTGAATTTGTACCCATAAATACATATGATACCGAATATATGGTGGTTATTACCACTAGACACTGGTATTACAAATTAAATTATGTTTCGTACAGATCCAATTGAAATCAAGAAGACCCTGTTTTACGTATACAGAGATATTTTACCACCGTCGGTGGTCCTTCAAACCAAGCACTGAGTCCGAGGAAAAAGAACCTCATGACAAAGTATTGTAAGCTAGCTGGATAAATGTCATAAAAAATAAACTGATAAGAAATTTAAAAGCTTAAACAAAGCGATTAAAATAAACGACTATTTGATTTTAATGCAGTCGTTAAGGAACTGCATATACAGGCTACTACCTAAATAAGACTATCATATTCAGGGAACAGTAAATAATAAATTAATGTTTCCAATTTATTTATAGAGATTGTTCCACTTTCCATTTTGATCGTTGTCAATTCATATGCGAAACTATAGGATTCGCCTGATGTTTAAACTGTTTCCTTTTTAATAATATTATTATTCTTGTTCTAATGTGTTTCGATGGTTTGGGTCTATATGGAGTTCATGATCCAACAATGGCATCCATACATAATTTTGTTTAACGTTTAAATGTTGTCTTAAATTAAGAAAAATCTTGTTTAGCTCAGCCAAATTCTTTTACTCGTTTGTTTAAGATTTTTAATTAGAGAACGACAATAATATAATTATACAGTTATTAATGTCTTTTACTTTTCTCCTTGTACATTTACAGTATTGCATGTCTTTCTTTTATATGTACCTAATGAGTAATGATACATATTAAAATTTTCATTTAAAAGTGATTGCACTTATATTTAAATTACACATTAAATGTTTTAATTTGAGAATTATATATTATATTTTATTACCTACTGAATAAGTTAGTTAGTTTTAGGAATATATGTCATAAGTATCGATATTCGATATTAACGGCAATGGCTATTTTAGTTATATTAATACAATATCATGTTATGATTAATAACATTTATTTATTACTTTTAAGCCCTATAGATGATTATTTAATCGAAATTCATGCAAGCGAAACCGTAAGGAACATTAGTATATCGACGTAACGATTAAACTGATTTGTGACAACAATATTGCACTCACACATTTGCATTTATTTTTTTGTTACATATTTTATATGATATTGTTTGTCTTGTACATTCTAGTCTATGGTTGATCTGCTATTTTTATTCGTATTGGTGTACCAAGAGCTAATACGTAAACATAATTAATCAGTATTAAAGTTTAATAAATACAAACTTTCGTGTAAGTATCGAATAATTTTTATGAAAAATATTATATTAACTAAATTACTTGAAAATCTATGTGTTTCCAACTTTTAAGACGAATTTAATGACCTCCTAACATTCACTACCACTTTTTTACAAATAAGTAACGACCCGCTCCGGCTTAAAACGGGCAGTACAAAACCTTAACAAATTATTCACCAAAACCTTACTCATGAATCACTCTGTCTATTAGTGAAAACTGCATGCAAATCCGTTAAGCAGTTTTTGAGATTATCGCAAACAGACAGACGCGGCCGGGTGCTTTGTTTTATAATATGTAGTGATGTTACGATAGTGTTAATATCACTTAATTCCCTTTTCTTTCCCTACTTTAAATAATATTAATAGAAATGACTCACATGACTTGCCAATATTTCATGTAATAAAAAATCTACCATGTACGGATTTTATCGCGTTGTTTATTTAACACTGTACCTATTACATAATTTTGAAAACTGTTACACTGCCATGGTCACGGAGAGTAACTCACCGTGACCATGGCTGCTGAAAAACAACCGAAACGTCGGGGAAAGTGTAAACCTAAATGTAAATAGTTTTTATAATTTTATTAGCTTATAAATTAGTAAAATTCAATAGTAGTAGTAGTGTAACAGTTTTCAAAATTATGTAATACGTACAGTGTTAAAAAAACAACGCGATAAAATCCGTATATAGTAGTTTAATTTCAATGAATAACATTCGCGTAAACAGAAGAAAATATTTAAAAAAATCTACCGTTATCGATCTCTGATGTTTATCTATTTTATTAAATTATCGACCGCCTTTGTTACCATCGATTATTGAATGCGATTCCTTGAATTGCATATGCAAATTATCATTGTTTTATCAAGATAGCAATGCGATATTTATTTCTTTATAACGTAAACATATTTGGTAATAAAGAAGCCGCCATAGCTATGGATACCATCATGCGAGATAGTAAAACTACGATAAAATAGTTTATTGACATACGTATTGCTAGGATTGGCTTCTTTTCAATTATCTGTGTTTTTTTTTTTGTAAATACATACATATTATAGATAACCCAGACCAATTATGAAATTTCTTAACTGATTATTATATAAAGTATACAAAACACGCGGTCAGATGTTATTTCTCAACAATCATTAGGTATAGACGTCATTGGCTATTGAGATAGCAACACAACCTCACTTTTTAACTACCCTCAAATATTGAAGAGTTTTAATTAACAGTTAAATAGATGAAATACAAATGACCATTACTCAAAGTTGAGTTTTAGTTAAATAATATTTCAGTAACAGCGATATTATACTGAAAGACTAATCAACAGCGTGTCAAAATCAAGCGCATGCCAAGTGATATGCTGTTGTTAAATGAGTCAGCATTTGACATGAGTTTGACTGTCTGTTTTATTTACATGTACAAAAGCAACAATCATATTAAACAACATAATTAATATTAACAAAACTAACTACTTACAAGTAAAACAAATAAAAAGGAATAGTTAGCTGACATTTTTTATGATGATATGATTTTGACTTGCGAATTCTTGTATGCATCTTTAGCTCAATAACAAGAAAACAATACTTTGGCATAGTATGCGTCTTCTCCATGCCTTTCAATTTCCTTTTTGAACTATATCTCTGACTGCCAAAGCCTATCTAGGCAAAGGTGCCATTGTAAAAAAATTGCAACAGTTAGCAGGGACATCAACTTAATAAAAATATTGGGTGGCTTTAATTAATATAAAATATCAGTTAGACTACCATAACTTTCTATGGTCTATACCATAGAAAGTTATAAATGAAATTTAACAAATATTTCCTTTTGCCAATGTTCATAGAGTTATTAACGATTAGCCTTGGCGTATACATTTTTGGGGACTCAATCCTACCGATAATACCATTGGGCTCTCAGACACCCCTAATTCCTATGGAGTTGGTGTTAGTGACTGTTAGATACAATTACTAAGTATGTAACAATGCCTAGTAGTAAGGCGGGATTTTTTTTCTAAAAAATTCAACTCACGCACTAGGAATAATTCCTTTATCGCGGAGTATTTTACGAACGTTCAAACAACGAACAACCATTTGCGGATTACATTTTTTTTTGTCCCATATGGGATTCGAACCCGCAACACTCAGCTTAGTAGCAGTGGCGACGCGACCGCTTAAACCACTACGTCATCTGTGCCGTCTAATTTAGAAATAGTAAAAGCACAAAATGTTTACTATTTTTGACGTTGATAAGGTGAAACTATTGGCTTCTTGTGAATACGTTTGAATTATGTTTGTAAACGCCTATTGAGTGTGTAGTTGAGTTGTAGTGTAGTAAAAGATAAAACTCAAGCAGTTCTGTATTGTATTGTTGGCAAAACACTTTACTTGTAGTGCATATGACCTTAGAGCTTCGCATGGAAAACTCTCAATTATTATATAATAATTTAAATAAATAATAATATCAGTATATATTATAAGCTCTCTCAGTGCTGAGCAAGGACCGCTTCTCAGTGTGAAAGGGTTAGCGTTGTTAGACATAACTCTTCGAGGACATTATGGAGAACTCTTAGACAAGCCTGTTTCCTCACGATATTTTTCCCTTGTCGTTAAAGCGAGAGATAATTAGCTCTCAGAATATTCTGTATTCTGGGAATTGAATTCATGCGGGACTTTTCATTCTTATAAAATAAACGGTCTCGTTTTCGAGCAACTTGAACTAATTCCGGTTGTTCAACATGTCTGTTTTCTCAATGTATGTATGTCCCTCCGTCCAGTAGGATTTCGATTCCCTGGGATGTATGTACAAAAAACTCCATAAAAACTTTATAGCTTTCTTCTGACAATTGTTTTTTATTAGGTATTTAGTTTGTATATCAATATGATGAATAACTTGCCGCGCGATTATTGGTATGAATTAATTAATTATTTTAGACGTTATTACTTAAATCGTAGGTGTGACAATTTTTAAAAGAAGAAGAGTTAAAGAATACCATTTAGTTTATAAAATACCTTTTTTTATGTTATCCTTCTTGTGTTATGAAAGGGTTAGGGATGATGATGAAAGCATTGGAAAAATTAGAACAACGAAGGTAGCTCTACATACTACCAACCCTTTGCTATCATTTAAAAATCACACACAATAACGAATGTTTCTAATCTTTTAATGTTAAAGTCTATACGATTTATTCGTGATTAGTACAAGATCTTTAACACGCGGCTTTGGAGTCACGCGCATTTAGCATTGACAACTAAAAAGTGCTACTACGTCATGTAGAAGCACTTTTCGCACCATCATCATTTTATTTTAAAATGTATCTCTACAAATACTACCAAATTATTTCATTAACTATTTAGTGCTCATAAGACTGTCACTTTATCTATAGATTGTCCATAATGACAAAAAAGATATTACTAAATTATGTTATTTCACTGTTGATAAAACAGCGATAGCTCAGTGGGGAGACCAACAGACAGCAATGCATAGGGTCTCGGGTTCGAACCCACGCCGCCCACCTCTGACTTTCGGAAGTTATATGACTTTTCGAAATTATGTGCGTATTGATTGACAACTATCGCCTGCTCCGTGCCTCGGAGACCACGTTAAGCCGTCGCTCCCGGCTACCATGAACATTTATGGCTGTCGTTATTGGGAAGCCAGTGCCTTATAATATCCTGACACTGGTCTAGCCTTAGGGTATCGTTAGCCTCGCTGGGTTTACGGGTGGCTATTAACAAGACGGAGGCCCTGGTCTTTCATGGGCCTCGTCGCAGTCCACCCCGCGGCGCCTCGATAATGGTGGGCTCAACGCGCGTTCCCGTCCAGGCCCACATGAAATATCTGGACTTGGTGCTGGACGGAAGGTGGCACTTCGACGAGCAATTTCAGACAGCTCGCCCCGAAGCTTATCGGCTCTGCGTCCGCCCTTGGGCGGCTATTGCCAAATTTGGGCAGGCCCAGTGCTGGTTGCCGGCGACTCTACACGGGGGTTATCCGGTCGATGGCGCTTTACGGCGCACCGGTGTGGGCGGACTCCCTGACCGCTCAGTACAGGACTCTCTTGCGGAGGCCGCAGAGAGTCATAGCGGTCAGGGTAATACGCGGATACCGCACGGTGTCGGCCGACGCAGCTTGTGCGTTGGCCGGAACACCCCCGTGGGATTTGGAGGCTGAAGTGCTCGCCGAAGTGGTTGCGATGAGTGAGGCGGTGCGGGAGGAGACGGGTTGTCGTCCCCTCCCGACAGTGATTGAGTACGCGCGCAATCGAGCCCATCAGGGCATGATTTTAAAATGGTAGGCGCAGCTGGAGGTACCCTTGGCCGGTTTCAGAACCGTTGGGGCCCTCCAGCCGGTATTGGAGCGAAGGGCAGGGTGGCAACATGGGATCCTTTCCTTCCGGCTAGTGCAGGTGTTGTCAGGGCACGGTTGCTTTGGCAAATACCTGCACACGGTCGCTAAGAAGGAACCGAGTCCCATATGCCACCACTGCGATTGTGAGGAGGACACGGCGCAGCACACGCACGAGCAATGTCCTGCTTGGGCGGTGCAGCGCCGTGAATTCATTGAGATTGTGGGTGAGGATCTCTCGCTGCCGGCCGTGATCAAAGCCATGGCTGACAGCGAGAGGAAGTAGGCAGCGGTCGCGTCCTTCTGCGAGGACGTCATCTCGCAGAAGGAGGCGGCGGAGCGGATCCGTGAAGAAAGTATCCTTGCGGATCCGAGCCGTCGCCGGCGAACCGGGCGGCGCAGGCGCACTTACGCGCGCCTAATGCCGCTATAATGAAGGCCGCGGGCGGGAGAACGGGGATCTTCCGTCCGCCAGCCATTAAGTCGGTCTGACGCCCTATGTAGTGCCGGGGTGTCGCCGAGGAGTTGTAGACTGCTGGGTGGGTCGCTGAGGTAGTAATTTTGCCAGCGGCCCATCCACTATACAAGGCAGCGAGCGTGCACACCGTGGGGTTTTGATCCGTAGGCCCGAAGTACGGGAGAGCCGGACATAACCCTCTCGCCTCCCCTTGTGGTGAGAGGGTATGCATCAGGCGCATTTAATAAAAAAAAAAAAAAAAAAAAAAAAAATTACAATTATACAATTAATGGACATCATGCACCTAGTATGTTGATCAGAAATTAAATGGTTATTTAACCTGATTCTAACATTAGCCTGGCTTTCGTTTTAATTGTATAATACATATTGGTCCTGTTCATAAACACAAGCACACTGGCTAGTGTGAATATAACATACTTCGCATATGTTCGAAAACATGATGTAGAATTCTTAGAAATGCAGGTTTTATCGCTTATACAAACAATAATTAGGAAACGCGGATTGAACGCAAGTATTTTCAAAAAGTTAGAATTGCGTGCAGTTAAATCGAACTTGAAACTAAAACCTCTGACTGGCAGTCCAACAATATTTTCATTAGACCATTTGTTTAATGATATTTCTGAGAAAAGTATTAATCCCACAAGGCCGATGGCAATCTCACTGACACTTTAGTTGCTTATAACTATTGTACTTTCATCGTAATTCACCATAGCGGTAATTTTGTGTGTATAAATTACGATTAATGAAGACCTGACAACAGTTTTTAGGCATTGAGTTAATATTAACTAAACGGATACTAGACGAGACTACAAATCTACTATATTGTTTGTAACACGCGTTAGAGTGCAGGCTTTCTACATCGCATAGTCTAAGCCCTGCATCTATTGCATCACCACGTTTGAGTGCAAAATTTTAATCTGTCAGGACTTAGAATACCAGACGTAATTAAAAATCAATTGTGTCTGGCCACCGGTGTGTTCAATAGGTTGATATTCAAGTTATGAATGTGTAATGCGGTACTGCTAAATTAAATTTGTACTTAAACTTGCCGTAACTGTAAGCTTACCTATAGCTCAGACTGAGTGAATTACTCAGCATCTGGTTTAATTGTCTTCTCCAGTACTATGTGGTACATTGAGTTTCTCATAGGATTAACCCTGTGCCTGTACCTAGCAAATATACTTAATGTAGCTTCAGTAGGTACCTTAGGAAACTCACTAACCTATATTTTTTGACGTTCATAAGTGTTAAGTATCCACTAGGCAACATTGCGCAACATGAAGCGCGGCTTGTTGTTTGTTTTCGTGCAACATGCAGTAGAGCATCGAATGTTGTCAAATGGAGACGTGGAAAAGCCACTGAAATCAACACTATATAGTTCCTCTAGCGACATGTTGTCGACGACTGATGCGAGCGAAATAATGTGTAGACAGACAACGTTGCTAAACAAAAGTTCTGCGTTGACTTTCAACACGTTGAGCAACATGTTGTGCAACATGTCGTGCGCCAAATGTTGCCTAGTGGATACGAGGCTTTCCTTTGTGAACTAAAGAATAAATGTTTTTTAATTTTGATTTAATATTGTTTTCCCTGTTGTTGTTTTTATTTATTGTATTTTTCTTTTAATTTTATTATTTAGTTTTTGCATGTTGTCTGCCTGCCAGAGCCATTTGTAATTCGGGTAGCACATGCACTTTGATGTCTGTTAATTTTATGTGAATGGCTGTGTTTACCCTATAAATATGCCTAAATAAAAAAACAAATAAATAAATTTAACTTAATATTTGTAATATACAACTATTAACCCCACTCCAAAGATGTTAGACGATGTCTATCACCTTCTCGCTCCCGGCCGTAGTTCAGTCTATGGTCCGGAGTGAGAGGTCGTGGAATGCCGTCGCCTTCTTCTGTGAGGAAGTGATTTCCATCAAGGAGGCGGCGGAGCGGGAGAGGGAGCGTTTAAACCCTCACCCCAACCGCAGAGCCGGGCGCCGGAGGGCGCGAGACGACCTCCAGCCATCCTGAGTTATGACCTGGTGGGCTTTGTGGGCCTGCCCGCCATCCGTTCAGCACCAGGTCCGAGAGGCGGCGTGCGTGTGCCCACGCGCGGCTCTGTGTCATGTCCGTCTCCCTTCTAAGGGGCAGACAGTAGGGCTTAAAGTGCGTAGTGCCTAATGGGTAGGTCTTGTCCCGTAGTGGCATGCCGTTTCATACGGCGGGCCGAAACCTCGGCGGGGTCGCGACCGCATGCGCAAGTAATTCGCGCGGCCCCGTCGATAGCGGTTTTGTCGAGGAACACCGTGGTAGGTTTAGTCAGTATTCCGGGAGGTACATTATCTTTTTAACATCTTTCTTTTACCTCGGTGAGTCCGACATAATCCCTCAGCCTGCCCCCGCGGAGAGATATGCGTCAAGGAACTCCACAACGTAAAAACAAAAAAAATGTCTGTCACCTACATATTTAACTCGAAGAATGGCGATGATCTACACATAACAAATATATCATTAGTCAATGGCATTCCATTGTTGGATAGTTTCTTGCAGGAAATTAGTTTTAAACAGAATAGCACGGAGTCGCCAGATATAGCCATTTATATTCTTCTCCTTTACCTATAAAGTGTGTGTTGTGTAGTATTATTTTAATCTATACTACACTTCAAGAACTTAAGCTACATGTTGCTTCACACAATGTATTCAAAATACTTACCTACAGTTAAATAATAAGGGTTTTAAATACTAATTTGCCGCTTTGTATAAAGGTAACGTTATGGTTTTATACTAACTTAACCAAGTTCGGTCTAGCAAGCCATAATACCATCACTAAAGAAAAGATCTATGACTTCTAAGATCGCCATCATCGAAATCGATGAGGAGTACTATACTCATATACCTACATCAATATTTTTTAGCCAATTCGATTTTAATGTTTCTGTTTCATGTATAGTTGCTTGTATTTAGGTCACTATGCTTGTGTTTTGTCTTTAAAATAAACGTTTCTTTTTCTACAGGAACCACGAAATTTGATGTAGGATATAAACGGCAATTTCATACATAAATACTTAACATAATGCGGTATTTGATAATCTTGTACTTACATCTCCATACAATTCCAAAGTTAAGGAATGTCGCTTCTTGTTCGCCTGTCGCATCCTCCCAGATCTGGAGATGGACAGCTGCCTCTTGCCGTCCATCGGAAGAGAGTCCGCCGATTTCTCCTCTTCGCCTTCCTCTTCATAGGACTCTCTAATTTTGTCCGGCGTATGGAAGATGGACTTTAAGAATTTTGCCATTTTGTTACTAGAATATTTGTAAACAAGTCTGGAAAAAGAAGTGTTTGTTCAAGTTTAGAAGTTGAGTATAAGGAAGCTTCACATTTCAGAAGAATCTACTATAATATTTTATTTGAGGCTACGACCGTGTTTTTGAAATCTATCCGACAGTAAATGTGCATTATAGTTGGGAAAACATAGCCTACAAACTATAAACTAACTCTATTAGCGAAGGAAAGAAACACATTTACATTTTATAGGGATGAGATACTAGTCTCTAACACTGAGGATTCTACGGTTTTACTCGCGCGGCGTTTGCTTCAAAATGTAGAAACTTAAACTTAATGATATATTTTAGAAATTAGCGTTCAAAGTTCAACACTTTCTTAGTGCGTGATTGAAATGGCGGTCGCACTAAAGAGACTCTATTTCTTTCTCTGTCTTCTCGTTAATTGTGATGGTTTTAAGAGCTGACAAATTCAATACAAGTCTAAATTTAATGTCATTCAATTGATATAAATATCTAGACACCCAAATCTTACGTTCAATCTTGGCCTGGAGTGAAGTTCCTTAACACTCACACTGACATTTTATTAAGATATAGATTCAGTACCTAGTTATTGTAACAGAAAACACTAAGAATAAGAATAAAACTCTTTTGTAACACTAAGAATAAAAGTAAGTTTTTCAAAACTACGTGATACGATTTGCGTCCTAAATGAAACAGAATCGCTATCAGCTGACAGATAAGTACGTTACAAGCGAAAATAATGGCCGCTACTTACAGTTCCACGTTTCACGATAAGCTTGTTTGAAATGCACTCTTTTCGCCAATTTGATAACACACGCGAAATAAAATAAAGACATCAACACACTGCAAAAGTGTCGTGTTCTCGCCTTCTATTTACCATAATTTCATCTAAGATAAGATACAATATCGTCGATAGCGCCTTTTATTTGATAACAGTTATCATATTATCATTACTACATAGGACTAATGGATATTGTTAATTTGATTTTGAGATATTGCATATGTGATTGTCGTATGTATTTAATTATTCATGCATAATTGTGTTTAATTTTGCATGAATTAGCTAAGTTTCTAATCACTTTTTCACTAAGCTTATATAAATAACTAGCTGATCCACGCAACTTCGCTTGCGTCACATAAGAAAAATTTCCCCTTTTTTTGGAACATTTTCCATTGATGCTCCGCTCCGGTAGGTCGTAGTGTGATGTTATATAGCTTATAGCCTTCGTCGATAAATGGGCTATCCAACACTAAAATAAGTTTTCAATTTGAATCAGTAGTTCTTGAGATTAGCGCGTTCAACCAAACAAACAAACTCTTCAGCTTTATAATATTAGTATAGATAAATGCGAATGTGAGTTTATTTGTTATGCTCCTTAATTACTACTATCGAGGAAGGCTACAGGCTATATAACATCGCGCTACGACCAATAGGAGCGGTGCATCAATGAAAAATGTTGCAGAAACGGGGAAAATACTCTTATGTGACGCAAACGAAGTTGCACGGGTTAGCTAGTATTATTATAAGTTAGGATCACGAAGCACCCTCATAATTTTTATCAGTAGGTACTTAAATTAGCAGCTTGATTGGTGCGAAGTAAAGACTCATTCCTGTATATTTATTTCCAAAGTGGTATAAACAGTATTGTACTGCATACTCACATTTCCCTAACTTTATTATAGGTCCTATAATAATAGGGAACGAGCCGGCTCACGGGTAGTTGAAGGAGAAGGAGAATATGGGTAGTTGGAACAAGGACTGCAGGTAAAAGAATTCGACTGAAATGCAAAATATGTCTAAATTATAGGAATGGTAACCAGCACTTCTTGTGCTTACCTACTTGGGCTCATCATCAGCCATATGATGTCTACTGCTGAAGTATAAGATTTCACAGTAATCGATGCTTGCAGCCAATGTCTGCTTGCCACTTAGATCTGGTTATCTTCTTTTCTTTTTTTCCTGCCCATTAGGTATATGCCCGTATATCACCGAAAGAGCAGGCAATGTACACATTTTGCCAGCTATACCTTGAGCTTGAGCCTATCATATTTCAAGTGTTTGTGCTGCTTATATGAATGGCCATACACACTGTAACTGATCTGGGACTCAACGATCGCAGCAAACATAACTCCAAACTGTCTCTGCACCAACGAACTATCATCAACCTAAAATTCATTGAGGTAGACAAAAGTTACTTTTAAACTTACATTTCTTAACCCCTACCAATCTGATTTGAACACGCTCTCACCATATTTGACGCTGTCGCAGGCTAATGTTTAAAACAGGAAAAACCGATATGACTTACAAAGTAATAATACAATATATATTCTACCACATACACACAACACCATCTAGCTCAAACTAAGCAGAGCTTGTACTATGGGTACTAGATAATGGATAAACATACATATATACTTTTTTTTGTAAATACATACATATTATACAAAGAAACACCCAGACCAAGACAAACATCAATGTTCATGCACACAAATGTTTGACTTGTGCGGGAATCGAACCCGCAACCTTAGGCGTGGCAGTCGGTTACACTAACCACTACGCCATCGAGGCCGATAAACTGTTAACTTATCTAGAGCGATTAAAAAAGTACAAGTCATTTTAGCCAAATTTGCTATTAATAATAATTACAAAGTATCCATTCAACGACAGAAGTCTAGAAAAATATTGTACTGTGCTACACTTGTGTTACCATCCCATCCGCGCGAAAAATGTAGAATAGTCCATTCAGCCTTTAATAGAAATAAAACGTCGGTAAAGGTTCAGTAAAGACTGCTCATTTTATCCTGGGTTATCGCTCGAACTAGACCTAGTCTTGTCAAAGCCTTCATTTTACCTATAAAAAGCCTACTCTTTAGAAGACCACAGCAAACTGTGTTTTACGTCAGCAGTGAATAGTTCCAATTCATAAATAGACAGTGGCGCCATCTATATCTCCAAAATGGTAGATAGAGATGCAGGTATTACCTATACAAGGTGTACCTTGTAAGTAGTAGATCAAGGGATTTAGGTGATAGAGGTTGTTATTATATAAAAAAAACACTGACATTTGTTGTCCTAGGTCTTGCAGTTCTAATGTTATGATTTTTTATATTAAGTTGTAATTGCACAATAAAAACAAAATTAAATAATAATTTATCAAGCGTAATTATTGGTAACATGCAAAATGAAAAGAGTACCTAACACAATTTCTCAAATCATTCGTGTTTTTGTTAATTAATAACTCCTCTATCACACAAACCCCGTTGGTCCATTACATACAGAACATTCTGCATAGACTCATTAGTTAAAGAGGGGATCAATGTGACTCAGTTTTGGATTTGCCGTCGTCATCAAAGCGCCACAAATAAAAACTCGACCTTGCGTGAATGATATCCACGGTATCACAAGACCATATGCTCAACCACTATGATAAAAAAGGGTAAAAAAACACAAAATGAGACTCAATAAAAATACTTATAATCTGTTTAAAATGTACAGTAGACAAAGTAACAAGTATACGTCAAACAAGCGCTGTTTACACGAAACGGAGCTAGGATTACAAAAGACTAGCAAAACTAACACTTACAGGCACTTGAGCGATAAACTATAAACCAAACTATAGTGACCCGAATATTAAACATTAGTAAACATAAGCGATGCCAAACTCTGCCATTCAGTTCTCTCTGAAGTTGCAGTAGCGTCACGACTTGCAATGGTAAAAACAAGTGTTCGTGGTGAATGCGGGGTGCGAGATGGGTGAAAGTGCGCAGACTATAAGTGTCAGAACGAAATATTAGTTAGGTAAGGTGTATCAAAACTGGTAGGCAAAATCTTTAGTAACCCAATAGTATGTGATCCATATTCTCTCGGCCTACGCTGGGACCTAAGAGCCTAGACGATGTCTTTGCCATCGTGTCTGGAATAGCCTAATTGATGAGCTACCAGTACCAGAAACCAGTGTTCATTGGCATATCTGAATTATAAATATAGTATTATCACGTTCACTCGTACACTACGTTCTGTATCATGTAAATTTAGTGAGCTCACTCTTCTTTGTGTAGAATTTTTCCTTTTTAAGTACGGTTACCGCACATCTATGATTTAAAGCTTTGTATTTGAACAATAAGCAAGTGTTGCAAGCAGCAATAGACCATAAACGGTTAACGTCAACCATAAGTTAAAATAACCCTATCAACAATGTATTTTTGACATTTTCGTAGGGTACCTATCTGTATTGCCATTAATATTAGATATACTTCGCGCCAAATTTTTGTTTCACCTGAAACTGCTTCGAGTAGCGTCGTAATAATATAAGACAATGCAGGATGAATGCGGGGTGCGGGCGGGGTGGGACTGCAGACTATAGCAACTTCAGAATTAACAAGAAGTTTGGCCTAAGGCGCAAGATATACCATAGCGCTTATTTACTGTTATCAATTATCAATAGACAAAATTATAAATGTATTATGCTCAAGTGACTATAAGTTTAACATAGTTATTAAAAATAAACCAAAATATTTATAAAACAATTATACAATTTATATTCTACGAACGTATTCTAAGTTTAAGTTGAGACGCCATGTTTGCAAATGAATGGATTAACATAAAAATATTTAATGGCATTGCTTGGCAAGAACGTTAGTATATGATTATAATTAATAATATTATATTTATAATATTAAAATTTACAATTACGACAAACTGGTATAAGAATCTTGTTAATATTAGTTTGAATATAAAATGTATCGATTAAATTACATCGATTTAACCTAACAGCCCATTATAATCGACTACGTACCGTAATCGAAATCGTCATGTTCCTCATAACTCTATTAGTGCATTTTTGTATTACTGAACTTGTAGCTGGATTTTAAAATTATCATGATAAATATTTATAGAGATAATTATCATTCGTAGTTAAATTAAAAATCCTTGATTAATATCTGACGAATATATATTTATACAAACGATTAATAAACTTTAAACAAAAAATCTTTCATACTATTATCAACATTATTATCGACATGTATTTATCATGATAATTAATCATCATTTAATAATTAGCAGCTATGATAATTATCATTTGCAATACTAACTTGCGGATTAATAGTATTGAGTAGCGACACATATTAACAAATATCCTATTTATATATCTTTATTCCGCACTAAAAGGCACTCCATTATATCATTTTATTTATCAAATCATTGGGACTCAATTGCCTTATATACTCGTATAACACTCCAAACATTACAAAATGACTATCACTAACTATCATTTCTGCCCGACGTCCTATCACATAATGGTTAAATAATATAACTATTGCCCACTATATTACAAAAACGAATTAATTCAGTTACGAACTTTAAAAACGTAAGTCTATACCACAAATTACACAATAACAGAATGCCAACGCAATAGAATGCGAGAAACTGCCGCACACACAGACGCAAGCATACGGCGAGCGAGAACGCAAATCGAAAGCAGTACGCGACATTCAATCAACCTTTTCTCGCATTGTATGGTTTTGGACGTCTGTATCTACTTGTTGTGTTATTGAAATATAATATTTGCTTTACAGATAGATTGTAGTAAAAAGGAGTTAGGCTTTTTATTATTAAATATGTAAATAGACTCACGGTTATAAATCCCTAAAGGGGTAAGGAGGAGTGTATCATATCTACAATTCGCAAGCTATATTTATAATCCTAAGTATTATGTAGTATTCGTGACTAAAATTACTCGTTTTTGAAATAAAAACAAAGGCATAAAATCTAATAAATTTTCATATTTACATTACAGGAATTTAAGCTAAAATAGTGTAGTTAAAATGCGTTTAAAATGAAGACCTATTATTATTATTATAAGGTCGAATTTGGCACGCTTTAGGATAGCTGATGGGCATTGCCAAAAGTCAAGGACTAATCTTTTATTAGGTACTTTTGTGATAATATTTCTTAGTTATGTACATAAGTGTGTTATTATGAATATATTTAAATGAATTTGGTAGTAATCTTGCTATCTTCATCCCTTGGGGGATCTAGGGGTAGGCAGAGTTGTATTTACACCCACATTACTTAATAGCCGCAGCAATTTCCCAACCCGGGAAGAGAAATCAATATCTCGTACGCAAACATGAATGCAAACTTATGCTACGGGAACAAGCAATAAATAAAATAAAGTCCCCCAGACTGAATTTCGGTCACGATAGCAAAATTAAAGGAGACTAGCCAGATGGCACAGATGTGCAGGCGATATAGTGCACAAGTGTATGCCCAAACATAAGTACACCCACTGTTCCCTAGCTCTCATAATAACATAGGTCGCTGATCCGACACGACTGGAGAGAGATCAGACGCAGGACCAGCGGCTTTTCGTGCTTTCCGAGGCAAGAGTGCTACACGACTAATATCTAATACTCGGGTTGCTATTTAGAATTAGATTGATAGTTAACAATGGCTTCAATAACAGTCCGCCGTTAGAAATATTGTAGTAGTTTTTGTTGGCTCGGCCTGCAAATCAAACCCGACATCATTTGTGATTTATAACTGGTTGGCCACTTCAATACGTAACAAACCGCGATTCTGCGACAAGATTACTAAATATCAATCATGCATTATATAGACGTGTTATTTACTCGCTGCCTGTATATAGTCGATTTTTCTTACTTGTCTTATTTAGAAAACAAATATGGCGTACTATTAGCTACAGAAAACACACACCTGCTTTTGTCATCTCTATTTATTAAAGAACGAGTATAGTCTGGATAAACTGACTGAATGAATGAACTGAATCGTATGTTAACCAAATAAGACAAGAAAAATGGATTATGTAATCATTTATTCTATGGGTTATCTGTACTGGTGTGTTTTGTAGTAGCCTGGTGTAATATCTCATGCTGCTCGTTCTAAAACGAAGCCTTTGCTTGAAGAACGACGCGTGTCAAAACGCGTTTTACAATGCGGTAAAGAAAATTAAATTCTCTATACAGTATTTAAACTCCATATTTGTATGAAACTTTTAAACCTTAGAGCCTGGTCGACACCACGGGTATCGTTCGGGTCGCATCAACGCGGTTCTATGACTTCCAGTCGTGGCCTGGAACGCATTTGAAATCCTGCATAACTTCGCATACTCATGCTCACAGATTTGTTATGATGCGAGCCTACGCGCGACGGTAAACGTAAGACAGTTTATAAAGACTAATTATTATTTGCCGTGTTTACAATAAATTTCAGTATAATAATATATTCCTTCTCTTATATATATATAATAACATTTAGCGAGTAGGGTGAAGGGTAAACTGGAAAATATAGACTTGATATTTTATATAAAGTTATATTGTATAAAAACAACCCCAAGATGCAGTTTTAGGTGACCAAAAATGACCTCCATAGTCTAACGGGCACAATTCCACACTCCGTACTGAGAATTTCTTTAGAAAAGCCAATAAAATCTTGCCCAATTCGATAGTCGAACCCAGATTGCCGAAGCACTAACTAACAGTAGCTTAGCGATATAATTTATTTTTATTTCTACAGTAGTAGTTTTATTTATTGCGCTGGCAACCTTAACTTCTAAATTTCAAAGTATTCTTACACAGCCGGCTCTGACCGTTAACGAAATTAAGAGATCAAAGTGATCATAGATCACGGTAAAAGCTTACCATCAGCCAGGCAATATACATGTTTACCATCATAGTGGCATAAATATAACTATCGCTTCTAACGTCGTCGTCCATTGAATTTGAAATTAGAATACTAGCGCCATCTGGCGTCATAATGGTTAAATTTCTAGTAATTTTGGGGTGTCCTCATCCTACTAATATTATAAATGTGAACGTTTAAATGTTTGTTACTTACAAACCCGTTAAATAGATTTTAACCGATCTTGGCAAAAATATGAAATTTTGCTCGGTATGTGTCCTCTTAGGATTCATGCGAGCGAAGTTGCGGGCTGAAATTAATTCAAATTGAAACAAGGAGTTAATTCCATTAGATATTAAGGAACTAACTCAGTGTTTCTCTGCCTGTTTGTCACAGTTGTTTTTCTTAGAGGTTTTGCGTAGATAATTGATATTTACATACATATATATAATTTGTGGGACCGGGTTACCCTGTTTTTCAACTAGACATTATGTGAAAATGAGATGAGCTACATCTATTTCGACATAAGAAATGATATACAAACATACTATTGCAATTGTATTTATTAAAACAAAAACTATAGTTATTTTGTTTCTGAACGTCAACTTCAAGAGTATATAAGTTTCATATACAATTCATTTAAGTATTCTTTACAGTCATGGACTCACATGTTTTAAAAAAGAACATGCTAATACAATAAGCCAATGGATGACATAGTTTTTAAATAAAAATATACATCGCGCATATTTCGGAGGCTCTCAAAATTTACCTACAAGCTTATTATCATTTCAACAATGATACGTCAAAATTGGAAGACATACATTTAAACGGCAGAAATTCGGGTTAATTTTTATTTATTACACTGGCAACACTGAGTTACGTCACGATTTAATATGTAAAATTGTTGCCATGCTCTCGACTCCACTGATCTCGGGTAAAATAAATAAGACTTTGCCTTCACCCTACGCAATACGGTACTTAGCAGCACTGTACGCTATATATACAAATGTTTAGTTTAAAGATATATAGCTAAGTTTATACGACTTGTTCGGTATCCTCTCTCGTGCTCGAAACAGCATCAGTAGTAGTCGAGGTGGCAGTACTTCTGTACAATTTGAGATTAGATTCTGTATAATCTAGAATTTTTCTACTGGAATGTCTGATGTATAGCATTTGCTTGTGGTAGATTTTCAGCGCTCCTTTGATAGTGATGTATGTAAGACCGCCAAGGATAGTTCTATGGAGGTTGTTTTGTATGGAACGGAAGAATATCTTGCCTATGATTGTGGAAATGGTTGGTAGGAGGAGTGCTGAGCAGAATATCCTCGTGGGTGATAAGTGGTTGTTGCCGTTCGGGTTCTGGTTGTTCCCGTGACCTGACACTATTGCTCCTCTGTCGCCGTCCACACTGAAAGAGAGAGATTCATGAATATATAATAAAGCCAAAAGGTATTAACATTTTTGATGTATGCCTCGGTGGCTCAGCGGTAATGGATAACTGTAACCTAACGATTAGCGTCCGTTGTTTTAATTTTGAAAATAATGTATAAAAATATCAGGCCTATATATAAACTGTTTCACTACTGGGCAGGGTACTGTGTGTGAGAAAGGTTAGCCCATAGTCTTCCACGCTGGCCCAGTGCCGGTTGGCCGACTTGACATATCTTCGAGAATATTATGAAGAACTTTCAGACATGCAAATTTCCTCACGATATTTAGCCTTCGCCGTTAAAGCAAGCGTCAAATCAATATGTGATACACATATAATTTCGATATGTTAGAAGACCGTGCTTTTATCGAACTCAAGATAAATGCCTGACAAGACCAAATAACACTTTTCCACCCTGAATGCTTAAAGCGTAATAAACATATTTGATTTCTTGTATGTCGTACCGGGCAAGCTGCCGCCTGCTGCTGCCGTAGCACTCAGTGTTGTGGGTTCGAATCCGCATGGGATAATTACTTGTGTGATCCACAAGGATATTCTAAGTCTAGGTTTACATTGTGTTCGTTAATTGTACGTCCAAAATACCCTGCTAGACAGACATTTGATACCTGATGCAGTTTTCTTTTATAACAAAACATGAACCAAACCTTTTTTAACATCACCAGCTTTTTTAAATACTCTCACGCCTACATGCCCGAGGGAGTAAGTAGAGGTCTATTACACCTACATTTTGTATGCTATAGTTATGCGTCCCACAGACCCACATAATAGATGTCGAAGCTATTGCCGTATACTGGGCCATATTCCGTGAAACTACTAAGAATTTCGTGACAAATAAACCCAATAACACATTGCCCGACCCGGGAATCGAAAAGACTTCATGCACAGACTGCGCGCGCTAATTAGTCGTGCTATCAGGCAAATGGATATTGAGTTTATGTGACAAGAAATTATGCTGTGGGATTTACGTAAACAAAGCCGTCGAAAAGTCGTACATTGATCTATCGCCGCTTTTAAAGGTTTCATTCATTCGATTTTTTCAAATAATTCATTTTACTTATATGAAAAAACCGAATGAATGAAATCTTTGTACTGCATTGTAATTGTTTAAAATTTTTATATCAATGTTAATTTTGCATAGCACTATAAGTAAAATCTATCAAGCCTTAGATAATGAAAATCATACGCGTAAACATTTCAATGGTTTATAGATAATTTATAAGATTTGTAAAATAGTGAAAGAAACTGTTTGCTTTCCGAATAAAATAAAATTAAATAAAAAATATAGAAAAGGCAACTCCCGAACTAGGAATAATTCCTGTATTGCAGTGGACTTAACAAACTTTCATTTTACGGACAGAAGAAACGTCCAGACTAGGAACAACCATTTTTGGATCACACAAATTTTTGTCCCGTGAGGGATTCGAACCCACAACACTCGGCGCAGTGGCAGTGGGGAGGCGACCACTTAAAACACTACGCTATCCGTAAATTATATCGCTGTCGCACTAAGCCCAAACGAAATATCGATGCCAAAAAAGAAACTACAGCATCCCCTGAATAATACCTTTGTAATGGGTTGAATTGGGGTTGGTTAATGGATAATGAGTGGGATTCAAGACCAAGACCTCTCGATTGTAAGTGCAATGCCATATCGTTTAGACTACTGATATATAAACATAAAATAAAAATGTATCGCATGTAACAATAACATTAATTCTTAGAATTAATATTTCGGAAGAGCGGCGTGTATAATTTAGCTTAAAAGGAAACTCCGAATGAAATCTGTTCCTTTATTATTGTAAAAATGATATAAACATTTTTATGTTTTATTTTTTAAATTGAAATCTGATTCTTATGAACATTCGAGAAAGCACACTTACTTGCCAAACGGTAGTATATAAGCGAGGGCGGGTATCTTCGTGCAGTATTTCCTGAGGAACAGCAGCACCGAGTCCTCCCAGTTGTACATCTTGGCGCTGATGAGGGTCACTGGGATGGTGGGTAGCAGCACCAGCAACACCAGTGGGTCGGCCGACTCCATCATTTCTAAGCCTTCTCTATGTCCAACCACCTGGAATAGAAAGTATTTCTTCATGAGACGAGCAATGTATGGCTGCTGCGATGGTTTAGGTGATCCTTCACTTCCAGTGCGCTGTGTGGGTTCGATTCTCGAGTAGAATAATTTATGTACACAGAGGTTTTAAGTGGTCGCGTCGCCATATTATGTATGATATAAATATTTGTTCAGGGTACCTAGTGAGAGTTGTTTTTACGTTAACGCGATCGAAACGTTTATCGCGTTTGGCTCTCTGATTGGTTAAGAGCTTGGAGCGGGCCAATCAGAGCGCCGAACGTCATAAACGTGTCGGTCGCGTTAACGTAAAACAAACTCGCACTTGACACTCAGAGTCTGGGTGTTCTTTCTGTCGGTTGTTTGAATATTAGTAAAGTCCACCAGGACACAGGAATCACTAAGAATAACTAAAGTGAAAGTCGTCCTTTAAAAAAACTGTTTGCTGGTAGTAAATAAAAACATTATATCTAAGTGTAATAATTAAATGTCACGGTAAATGACAAGACATTTCAACTCGTTTTCGTCACACCGTTTAGTCACACGTTCGGAGTGACAAATAATAGGTATAAGCATCAAGCCAAGACATGGTCAAAACACGGAATAGCGAAGACGAGAGAAACGGCATTTGTCTGATGAATGCGTGCCTTTATTTTGTGCAGATGATCATATTATAAAGTTGTAAGTTAGTAAAATCGTATTGTGGCGTATTATCGAGATTTTTCGTCATAATTCCATGGCTCAGTCACACAGATGTCAGAGCTAACAATAAAAATTAGGTACTATTGTTTAGTCTCTACAACTCAAAGCTAATGAAATTTAAATATTTAAATTGTTTTATTGTCTAAACGTATGCTAAAATCTACACTAATATTGTAAAGAAAAATATTTGTATTTTAATTTGTAACTAGCTTTTGCCCGCGGCTTCGCTAGGGAAAAGTTCTATTTCTGGATGAAAGATATGTCCTTTTCTGGATCGGCGACAACGTCTACGCGAAATTTAATAATGATCCGTTGACTAGCTTAGGCGTGACAAACAAACTAAGTCACAGCACGCATGGGGCTACAGAAAGAACGTACTGTTCCCGAAGGAAGCAGCGGCAAAAACTAGCGCAGTAGGTATAAGGCGCGCTGCTGGAGCACGCGAAAAGATAAATAACAAACCGCCCAAACGATTGATATAAATGTTGTCTTATATAAATAATAAAAAGTAAAACACAAAAGAAATGAGAATAAGGAATAGTTTAAAAAACTAAAAACACGCTTTATAAAAAAAGTAGGAAAAAGCGTGGGGTGGGGGTTATCAAAATATCTTAGAAAGCACCCATGCTTTTTTACATTAAAATTATTAAATTATTTTCAACTCTTTTTAATAAAGCGTGTTTTTTAGTTTTTTTAACTATTCTTTATTCTCATTCCTTTTTTCTAAATTATTGTATTGTCATCGGTCCTCGATAAGTGCGCAAAGTTTCAAATCAATTCGTCGGTTTGAAAGAGGTGAAAATCACGTTCAAAGATTCCGTTACATAGATTCAAACCAACCTAATAAAAGCGTGTTAAAAAAAAGGGGTCTTCCGCACTAAATTTGAAATTAAATTTGATCGAGAAGTCGAGGCTTTGACATACCAATTGCCCTACCGACTCAGTCCCAGCCCAGTCATAAGTGTCATAACATAACGTAATCAAATAAAAAGAAAATTGGTAAAACCATAGTTATTGCTCAGAAAATCCATTCGTACGATCTTAGTTTATGTTATTTTATTGTGTATAGGTATTGATTATAAAGTACACATTTAACATATGTTTTTAAAAAAATACCCACCATTTAATTTTGTGATATTTATGACACTGAGAATAGATCGGATACTCTATCTTTATTATTTTTAATTACGTAAAATTTGCATACTGTATTTACAAAAGAGCAAAGAACACAAACACTAGAAACAACGAAATGGGTGTAAAAACCCAGGATTCAACCTCTTCGTCTTAAATATAAAAGTAATGAAAAGACATGACCCTATATCTCGGAGGTCTTTTGATCCACAGAGCCCATATTCAAACTCGACTGAGGTATGACCCCAAGGTGTCTGCACACCAAGTTACAAGTCAATCGGTCCAGTGGTTCCGGAGTTATGCCGGTCACTAACAGACAGACTCACAGACCCACATAGTGTTTTCATTAACCTCTTCGAAGAAGACTTAGAGGTTAACAATTCAAAATATTAACTCATGTGGGATTCGAACTAAAACGCACGGCGTGTTCACTACGCCGCCGTAGTGTGTAGTAACGCCGAGGCGAACAGATAAACAACTAAACCACCCGTGCAGCCAATGGAACTGCGATGAAGATGGAATTCAATCTTACCATGAAGATCCGGGTTCGAATCCCAGATCTGCGTGCACAGCAGTCGCATCCAATACCGCTGTGCCATGGATGCAGTTAAGTTTTGATAATATTGAAACATCCGTATCTTCATTAATTGATTCATATTTATATTCCAAATTAGATATAAATCTGTCTTGCAACGATCGAGATAATTATAACTATTATGTGAGTTACTCAGATCGAATAACGTCTTTTGATCTACTAAATGTGTTAAAATCTATACTATTTTTGTAGGTAGTAGATCCTCGCTGGTTTCAGCATGAATGGGCCGGATCGACCGGGGTAGTACTACCCTCTCACAGAATACCGGCGTGAAGTAACGGTACCCGTACTGTTGCGTTTCGTATCGGTGAGTGAGAGAGCCGGAGGCCCAGTTACCCCGATCCTTTTCCTATCCTCTCCTTTGTCCTTTCCCTCCTTCATTTCTTTTTAAAGGGCTAGCAACGCACTTGTAAATCCTTTGTGGTTGCAGGTGTCCATGGGCGGTGGTAATCGCTTACAATCAGGCGAACCGTAAGCTCGTTTGCAGTCCTATGCCATAAAAAAAATATAATAAAGCTGAAGAGTTTGTTTGTTTTTTGTTTATACGCGTTAATCTCGGGCACTACATAGCTCAATTCTTGATGAAGGCCGTATAACATGCTACGCGCCACGGGAGCAGTGCATTAGTCATAAGCGTGCAACCACGGGGACTGCTACTTGGATTATATTATAAGAACTAGCTTCTGCACGAAGCTTAGTCCGCGTGAGTCCAGGAGGAAAACATACCGAGATAAAACGTATTCTATAGACATAGATCAATTAATGTGCTAAGTTTTATCCAAATCCGTTGAACTAATTGCGCTTGATTGAGTGACAAACATGTAAACACATTCTCAAACGTTCACAATCATAATAGTAGTACGGTTCCGTCTTTCTACGATCGGCAAATATTGTTAAAAAACTGTTATTATTATACGTTATCAACATCTGAAGCAATCATCGTTCATTTTATACTGCAAGGTCTGCCAAAGCACGGTCATATTGTTTATAATTATTGCAATTAGTACTGAGTATCAAAGCAAACGATTAACACTAAACTGTTACATGTAGCACTCACATACGCTGCATACAACTTGTTGTTTTTATTATTACATACAATATAGTTCGTTATAATAATAGTGTTTAACATTAGCATGTTGCCTAGCGGCAATCATAGTAAAAATAATAAATAGTTAGTTTAATATCTAATTCAAAATAGAGTGTTACTTTAACCTCAAACTAGGCAAGCCTGCAGCTGGCCAAAAATACCATGAAATCTCATAACCAGCCAGGAGTTAGGAACTTGGTGGTGTTAGACACCTCTGTTCCTTTTGTCTTTTGTCTCGGATAGCCGTCCTATCGGATTATGAGAGTTAGGGAACAGAGATATAGTCTTCGTAAAGATTGGCCACCGTGACCAAATTCGGAATTGCAGGACCTTATTTTATTATCAAGATGGTATATAAGCATACTTGCATCATTGTAGGAATCACTACCGCCTTGTCAACAAAGCGGAGTGTGCTGTGTGTGCAAGGGAATAAGAAACACTACACCCGTGTTTCACAGGGCTTCCTTATAAGGAGTTAAAACCCTATTCGTCAGAGAACTTTAATACAAAATTATATGACTGCGACCTACTTTTGGATAGAGGTATTTACCCAGTCAAACTGTTTACTGGAAAACCTCGAATAGCCTGGACTTAAAGGCGCAATCAGACTGCGAGATATAAACTGTCAGCTAGTAATTATTGAATAGCTCACGAAGAATACGGCTGCCAAATGGCAATATCCTAATTAATATTATAAACGCGAATGTGAGTTTGTGACGCATTCACGCCTTAACTACTCAACCGATCACGATGAAATTTCGGATATGTCAGGGGTACAGAATAGGACATAGGGTACCTTTTATCCATAAATGGTACTGTTACTAACATAACATAACCTAACTTACATTTATGCGAGCGAAGCCGTAGGTAAACTGTAGTATTTAACACCTTAATAGTTTTTGGTTCAATAAGCAGCGATAGCTCAGTGGGGAGACCAACAGACTGCAATGCAGAGGGTCTCGAGTTCGAACCCACGTCGCGCACCTCTGACTTTCGGAAGTTATATGACCTTTCGAAATTATGTGCGTATTGATCGACAATTGTCGCCTGCTCCGTGCCTCTGAGAGCAAGTTAAGAAGTCGGTCCCGGCTGCCATGAACATCTATGGCAGTCGTTACTGGGAAGTCAGTGCCCTATAATATCCTGATACTGGTCTAACCTTAGGGTATCGTTAGCCTTCGGGTTGCGGAAGTCAGGTGGCAGCCGCTCCGTGTAAAAACTGATATCCAGTCAAATCCGGTTAGACTAGAAAAGCAGACCCCATATGACTTGGGAATAATAAAGGATAGGGATAGCTTAGCCAAAACCCAGTGTAGTTTGGCGAGAAGATACTCGAACGCAGATTATTGATCGTTTTACTAGATAACTTCTATCTTGTATGTATTAAGCTCAGCTAGTATGACCGTCATGCGCTATACATTTACTGGCATACTATCCTCATATTTAAAGATCACTAATCTGACTGCAGCGATAGGGAGACCGTTGGCGACCGACCAAAGGCGCTTGCTTTAACGATGAAGGAAAACATCGTGAGAAAACCTGCAATTCTGAGAGTGCTCCATATTGTTCTCGATAAAATGTGAAGTCTGCCAACCAGCAGTGGGCCAGCGTGATATTATTATATTTAATCTGACTGCCATGCGCTATAACTCACTATCCTAGTTTATAGTTCGCAAACTGACCGCGCGATTAGCCCAGTATTAATAAATTAACTTCAGGGAAATCCCGAGAAATCTAAAGTAATTCCGGCGATTCCAGGGGAATCCCGCGAAAAAATCATGGTTGCATTACGCCTCACCTCACTTAAAACAACACTCGAATAGAACAGTGCACTTTGATTAATGTTAATTTCTAGAGAAAGCGGTGATATAACTTCACAGTGGGTCAGTAGAGATATTAGTCGAATACGTAACACGTGCCGATTTTAGCATAGCATGGCGTCAACCTTAGGTATATAATTACGTAAAATTACAAATTTGGAGAACACAGACAAAGATATAAAATTAAATGAGCTATTAGGCTATTGATTCCAACAAATATTATGAATGTGAATGTTAGTTTGTTTCTTATGCTTTCACGCCTTAACTACTCGACCGATCATCATAAAATTTCGCAAACATGTTGCCAGGAGTAAAAAAAAATATAAACACATATGATACTGGTCTTTCAAAAAAAAACTGTTACCGTGTGAATCTGCGGGCAAAAGATAGTGTTTATTTATTTATTGACTTCTCACATACTAGTTATAATTCCATTATCGTAAATGGCCAGTTTTAATATCCAAAAAACTAACTGGTTTAAAATATATAGAAAAATTATACGTAGCTTAAATGACTCGTTTTATATATTGCAACCCATCTCTCTGATGATCATCTATGTGATGATTGTGATGAATCATAGAAACGACGGACAGAAAGATCACCCAGACTTAAAACAATTATTTGTGAATCGCACGAATGTTTATCCCTTGGGTACTAACACACAATAATGGCAGTTCCGCGTTGACCCTGTAAACCACCTCGTTACCCGTGAATATGGTGGCAATCGCTTAATCAAGGTCACTGACCTTGACACTAAAGCCCAAGCTTTTGGTTTGCCCATGAGCGATGGAGAGCGTCACAAAAATGTCGGCCACATATTTTTATTTTCCTGATATGGCAAAACATATCAGGGGCCTAATCACTATTACACACACTCTCTCGTTACGCAGTGTATTGCTGTCTCGATCTCGCTCACGTATTCACAAAGCTTTAAGAAAGGGTGGTAAGCGTTAGCGTATTTAGGGTTTTTCTCAGGAGAAACTCGGGCTCTTAACAGTGATAGCCTTCGTACAAACCTAGAATTTCGAGACCAAACGAGCATCCTAGGGTGGGCACCAGACAACTCTAGAGTGGACACCAGACAAGTCTGGAGTGGACACCAGGTAATTCTGGAGTGAGCATCAGACAGTTCTGGAGTAGGCACCAGACAGTTCTGCGGTGGGCACTAGACAATTCAGGAGAGAGCACCAGGTAGTCCTAGGGTGGGCACGTCCCACCTGCGTATGGTGTTGAGGCGCTATGAAATCGCAATCGTAATGCTCTAGAAATATCACACAGAGTCATTTTTCTGTTACGGAATTGAAAGAGTTCCATCTGAGAGTATCTTTAGTGCCTTTTAATACGATGTTATTGTACGTAGAGAACAAATGTCATACGTAGAGAGCAAATGTCACTTAAGGTTAACTGCCCATAAAATTATATAGATTCTTCCTAAGGACCAAAGCAGACTTAACGAAATAAAAGAAAACGTAGAAGCAATAATAGTTTTAAAAAGCGTTCTTGTAATCGAAAGTGCCGAATTCTAACTATTCTACAACGGACTTTATAGGACTGTCGACGCCAAATGAAGACTTTATTTGACCAGATTATCTACCTTACCTCTTCGTCACTGAACTTGAACCCAAATATCCTATGATGTCATTCCTATATAGAAGCAGATCATATGTATATAATTATATACTTGATATTTGAAGTTCACCTATCAGCTTAACCATATCGAGGGATAATTATAAAAGAATAACTAACTACCCCTCGTGAACAGTAATACTTTTTCTGGATAAAAGGTATCCTATGTCCTTTCCTGTTCCTCTGACAACGTGTATTCAAAATTTTATAATGATCGGTCGAGCACATTCGTAATTAGTTAGGAGGTTAAGATTGTGTCTGGGCGTCGGCATGCGTGTGATGGACAAATTAAGTCTGATTTCTGCTTCAGCCCTAAGGCGACCTTTGATCGTTTTATACCTCATAAATGCTATATACATAGTATTTTCTCCTATATGTAGACAAGCACGTGTGTTTCATAACACACGAACGTAAACACGTGATATTTTATCACGATCTACAGTAGTCGCACTGAACTGTAATGATCAACGACATGAAAACTACGATCAATTGAATTGAAATCCTTTTTAGACAGTCTTGATAAAAACATAAGAAAAATTACAAAGTGCTTAGTCATAAATATTATGGTTGGAATTTCTTTTATACAAAAAGAAGCAAATTAAAATTTACTTAGGACAAAGATCTTGCTTACAGCAATATCCCACAGACAACTTTATTTTACAAGTATACACACATAGACTCAAACCAGTTGCCCATGATTTTGGCCATTTTACAAGTATACACACATAGACTCAAACCAGTTGCCCACGATTTTGGCTACGCTCTTATCTTATCTTGTGTGGGGCCCGTCAGTACAGACCGGCGACACTTCGACCCAGTGAGATCTTTTGTGTCGACTTCCCCAATAACGACTGCCATAGATGTTCATGTCAGTCGGGACCGACGGCTTAACGTGCTCACCGAGGTACGGAGCAGGCGATAATTGTCAATCAATACGCACATAATTTCGTAAAGTCATACCTATAACTTCTGAAAGTCAGAGGTGTGCGACGTGGGTTCAAACCCGAGACCCTCTGCATTGCAGTCTGTTGGTCTCCCCACTGAGCTATTGCTGCTCTGTTTGGTTACGCTAAAATTATGCCTTTGGTATTGAAAGCTTTTTTTTATGTGGAGAAAAGCATTGACGCATACCTCACCGCAGGGAGACGGAGAGATAATGTCGGACTTACCCGAGCCGGGGAGACGTCTCGGTAATTCCGACTAAACCTACCACGGTGTTACTCGATATATCCAGAGACGGCAAGGCCGCGCGATCACTATCACATGCAATCACGACATGCAAGCTATCATAGGTTAAAATAACCGCTTAACACTAGACGTGCCGCATACTTGTTGCTATATTTATAGAACATAAATATCATAACAGGAAACATTTTTTTTAAATACTGTGATTCGAATCCTTGGCTTCATCACGATCGCTGATCACAAATCAGAGAGCCAACGAAACAATATCTACTCGTATTTAATTATTTATTTTTAAAATCGCATCTGCCGCACTGGGAACTCTCCCTATGTCTCGGAGGACTTTACAAATATTCAAACAACGGACACAAAGAACACCCAGACTCGAAAAAACCATTTGTGGATCGCACAAATTTTTGTCCCGTGTGGGATTCGAACCCACAACACTCGACGCAGTTGCAGTGACGAGGCGACCACTTACACGCAGTCAATGCGTATTAAACGGTGACTGCGTTTAATGTTTGCTAATTTCACTGAGCAGGAAGTTGGCATAGTGCAGCGCAACTGTTTACATATCCATCGGTCGGTTTCGAAGCGCGTTACGGGTGAAGCAAGTTTGTTACAAAACTGCAACGTACATGTACAACAACTAAGGTGATATAGCGAACTTTATATTATATATGTACTAACTTTTGCCCACGACTTCGCTCGCGTAAAAGTAGGTTAGGTGTAACAGTCTTCTTTTTTATATAAAATATAGCAGTTACGCGGTGATAATATAGCTTCCTATGGTGAAAGAATTTATTTATATCGGTTGAGTAGATTTTGAGTTAAATAATTACAAACAAACAAAAAAACATAAAATCTTTCCTCTTTATAATATGTATAGATACATATATGTATTTGTTTAACTTGTCAATGCCATTAATTTGATTTTTGAAATTTAAAATCACTTGATTTACTACATAACTACGATGGAGGGAATGGAAATATAGTTTATAAATTTTAGTCCCTCTTAATCTCCTCAATCTAATATTATGGAATACTTGAACGTCCTGTGTCCTTGACAATTTATAATAGATAACGTGATATGCATAATTTTGCTATATCATTTTTATGCAATCACGTGTATCATATATAGTTTCGTTCTATTACAGTTGGCAGAAGAGCCAGCTGACTGTTGAATTACAGAAACAAGGTCAATGTTACACAGCCTATCAGAAGGTAGGAGGAAACAAGAATGGCTATCACACCCTCAATAGGAATGCCCATGTTTCGCGAGTGTAATAGAAAGATTAGTGGTACCAAAACGTTCTCAGAATCAAATAGAAAATCCCAAATATAAAACCGCTTTTGATGATTCATAAGATTTGCTTAAGACGTAATACAAATGCCAATTCATAGTGAAAAAGTATTCCCTCCGCAATCAGTGTGAATTATATTGAAACACCATACTGGGAAAAACCTCAGTGTAAATTACCATAATTATTGGTAAATTTAGTCATCATAAAAACCTTTAAACCTGCCGTAAAATTTATTATCTGACCTTTATCATTTTTAATGGCAGATTCCGCTGTCGCGCATGTGAATAGGTTCCTAAAATACCAGCACTGGATTTGTTAGTTAAACCTGAATCGGAAACTTAATCTTAGCAGGAACCTTTATCAACCTTTATTTTACCGGTTCTTCAGAACGAGACATGCACCAACCATAATTATATATAGTACCAGGATGTGGATGAATGAATATGAAATATGAATATACACCCGGTAGACGACAAAACCCGTGGCATTTCAACTCTAGTGAAATTTAGGTATGATAACTCTTCGAAGTAATGTGTAACTGGGAGATATATAGTCTAAATGTTATACAAAGTGACTGGTTAAACATTGTACATACTTAAGGACATGATATTTTTGGTAAGAAGCAAAGTACAAAAAAAAAATTGTAACCTGCAATGAAAACTTTTATGAAAATTTGTATGAAATATCCTTAAAATGTGGACACTGTGCGCGTCGCAAACAGCTGCTACCTCGGCTAATGACCTTTGATAAGAAAAGCACGGGCGGGGGTGCAAATTCGGGAGAGTGTGAGGTGCGGTAGCGGGGGCCGGGTGCGGAGGTTTTGTTTAGCTTTGGTATATGCGCAAGAGTGTCCGCACATTAAGTTTTTATTGGATAATCAGGTCAAATTTTAAGTACCCATTTTTTTTCCGCTGGTGTTACCAGTGATCATAGGGTATGGTACCGTTTACCATCTAGTGGACTATGTGCTATTTGTCAGTTCAGTAAGTTAGCGCTAGTTTTGTCTGATCCGCTCATCAAAGATTATATATCCTGGGCCAGTAAAGTTAGAGGAACATTTATTTATTTAAATATATGGCAACTACAGTAATTTTAGGAACAATTATCAACATGCAATCAGCCTAAAACCGGTTGAATTTACAATAATCTGAGCCAATTAAAGAGTTTCACAACAATTCAAAATCGGGCAAACATTAAAGGTAAATAATAACAATAAAATAAAAATACAGGTCTAGAAATAGATTTTATCCTAGTACAACAACTAGTACAATTTAACAATTAATGATAATGACTATATTAATGGTTTACATAATATTGTCTTCTGTTTACGCGAATGTTATTCATTGAAATTAAACTCATTTATACGTTATTATTGTTACACTACTACTACTATTGAATTTTACTAATTTAATTACTAAAATTTAAGCTAATAAAATTATTAAAACTATTAAAACTATTTATATTTAGGTTTACACTTTCTCCGACGTTACGGTTGCTTTTTAGCAGCCATGGTCACGGGGAGATGGTCCCTGTGACCATGGCTGCTGAAAAGCAAATTTTATTAGCTTAAAATTAGTAAAATTCAATAGAAATAGTAGTGTAACAGTTTCAAAATTATGTAATACAGCGTTAAATAAACAACGCGATAAAAGCCGTATAAATGAGTTTAATTTCAATATATTATAATCTTGTACTACATACACACAACATCATCTAGCCCAAACTATGCAGAGCTTGTACTATGGATACTAGACAATGGATAAACATACATATATACTTTTTCTTTTTGTAAATACATACATATTATACATAGAAACACCCAGACCAAGACAAACATTCATGTTCATGCACACAAATGTTTGACTTGTGCGGGAATCGAACCCGCGACCTCAGGCGTGGCAGTCAGTTACACTAACCACTACGCCATCAAGGCCGACAATGATATACAAAAATATGATTTCCATTTAATATTAGCACACAAGATGCACGCCCAATAAACGCTAATGCGATTGCGCCCTAATATATATTTTTTTCTATATTGATAGCTATCCCTATCCCTGATCAAACACCACTAGTTAAATTAATTTTCATCGACACAATAGTAAAACATTAAGTTATCAAGTTGGCTCAGATTATATTTGTGGAAGAATGGTATACGATTCTTGCACCTAAATTAAAAGAAGCAAGCAAAGAGGTCATTTATAGAAAACATACTTTTTTGTTGGCTTGTTTTTGCTGCTATAGTGGACTCTGACGTCATAGTGATTTACTGCAGTTATAACAATTTCAAAGATTTTGTTTGTCATATGAGGGTTTTGAGGACAATACTCGTCATAATTTAGAGGAAAACATTTAGACAGGAATAATTGTCAGAAAATTACTGAGTAAGAGTATCGTTTTCGATTTTATACGTCCAACTATTTTTAATTAAAATGCATCTCTATAAATAGTTGTTGGTAGAGGAATATGGTTCTGTGGAGTTACGTATTAAAATAAGGCTTTACATGTTTCTCATTAAGTACGTTTCTTTTTTGTTAAAATGGCCGTTGCATCCTAGGAATTATTTATGTTTCGCTTTACAAACACTCAGACAACCGACACAAAGAACATCCACACTCGGAACAACTATTTTATGGTCACACAAATTTTGTCCCTCTTTCAAATCGAACCCAGGAATTTTAGAGATATTACTCAATAGTTCATTTAAATAACTAAACTTGTGACGAAACTGCACAATCTACGGAAATAATTATAGTAAATATTTTTTTTGTTCGTCAAAATGACCACACTCCACCTGATGGTAAACAGTAGAGTGGTCTAAGAGCAGTGGCCTCCACATCGTCCTCATAGCAGCCGAGGCGATGTTGAGGTCTCTACTTTGACGATCTAATATGGTGCTTTTTCTGCCTTAAAGGGCTCAGGATTGAAGGAGAATTTTACTGGCATAAAAATACTGTATTTTACGGGTAGACAGGGATATAAGTATGGTCCTCCAGGCAGAATTACGGTCACGGCAGCCAATCTTAACGAAGACTGGCCACCTGCACTAGAGATTTTATCGTGCATAAGTGTGTGTGTGTACACACAGGCGCACTCTCTATTCCCCAACTCTAGTATTCCGATGTGATGATCGCCTAGCTACGCTACTGAGCCCAAAACCACTTTAACCAATTGTTTACTCAATTGCCACACGGGGCAAAAATGTTATCCACAAATAGTTGTGCCGAGTTTTTATGCCATTTGATACAATGCTTGCTACGTGAGAAATAAACACCAAGACAGACAAAAAAAAATACTACCGGTAACCAAACATCAGTTTAGTATGACACAAAAAAGAATAAGTAATAATGACCCATCCGTGACAAAAATCATCGCAATCAAACACGATTTGACCGACATTTTACATATACTTCACACAAGTAACACCTCAAAATACATATTAACTGTTAAATATGACATGGTCAGGTAAGCACAAAGGAATCGACCACAATGTGACCGTTATGCTACGGTAATTGATTAACAAACTTAAGTTTCACTTACACAAGGCAAGATTCTTGAAGCAAGTCGTCTCTGTCAAACTTGGTGGATAAAGAAAGACAGTAAAATAATCGTGAAGAGAGGACCCACTAATTGCCCACCCAACTATTGCAATAGAAAAAGATTAACAATCCAGAAATCATCTGATAAGTGACAACCATGGGTTCATAAATTCCCAATTATTATATTACAATAGATTGCCTTCAAGTAATGCCTAGTATGCCTCTATATGAAACCGAGAAAGCATGACACATCGATACTAATATTATAAAGCTGAAGAGTTTATTTGTTTGTTTGGTTGAACGCGCTAATCTCAGGCACTACTGATACGAATTAAAAAAATATTTTAGTGTTGGATAGGCTATCCAACACTAAAATATTTTTTATATAACATCACGCGACGACCCACGGGGACGGCGCAGTAACTATAAAAGCGGGTGGAACCGCGGGCACAGCTAATGCTTCAATAAAATTGTCTCGTGTAAACGTGTCTTTACAGAAGTCGTGACCATCATATAATGAAGAAGATAATATATAGAGACGGTCTCTTTCATACGTCACGTTAAGGTTCAACCGAGTTCAAGTTGAAATGGAAAATTTGATATTACAATTTTCGTGTAGTCGCCAATTTAGAAAATTATAACGGTTCAATAAATAGATACGGCGGAATAAAATATCTGTAGTTTGATACATACATAATCTTACACCAAATCCTGAAGATGTAGGCAGATATATAGATCTGCCAAATTTCGAGTCAAGTTATGCTTTTAAGTCCAACTTAATAGAGGGCAAGCCTATTGCCATCTATTATCAAGACAGTTGCAGACACCGGGCAGCTACTTAAAATTTTCTGTCAGAAAAGCCTAGTAACAAAAGTGTTACTAGGCTTTTCTGTCATAAATTTTTTGAAACTCTATTCTTCTTGAGCAGCAAGCAAAGAATTCTTCAAGTATAAAAGTATAAAGGGTTTGTCTCAATATGGTAAGCATCAATAAAACATAAGCTTATTGACCAACCGGCGAAGACGCCTCCTTCTAGTGGTACCCTTAGAGATGTAGTTACAGAAAATTTGTCAGGGACCGCCGTCCGTTGACGGGACGGCACGCCAAGACAATTTTTAGGTGACAAATAGAAATGCTTCATAATTCATTCTTCGCTACAAAACAGAAATGCTGCCAATTCGGCATTTCTGTGCCGTGCCGCCAGCAGGCGCTAGAACTCCAATTTTCCCCAATTCGGAAAACGAATCCAAATCTTCGTTATCGGCAGGAGCCTACTTGTTGTACAGCTATGCAAGCAGTTACACCGTTAAACGACAAACAAAATAAATTAAAATTGATAAGAATGCTTATCAATCTTAATTTATTTTGTTAAAAGAGGCAATGGCCTAAGATATCTTTTTAGACAGATAGCCCTAATTACTGATAAACTCTGGCCTACAATCCGATTTTCTAAATAATGAATCACAATGTTTGTATTAGTATTCTTAACACGTTTACTAGGTCAATAAGATATGTGTATTTATGTTAATACACCGCTTAAAAACCGGAACACATTGGAGTATATGATTTACCTTCAAATACGAGTAAACTACCTGGTTTAAAAACATTGCCACGGTCGTTCCCAGATTAATATTTATTTATTTTGCATAATATCGATTCTGCAACTACACAAATATGCAACAACATCGCATTGAGCAATGCATTGAATTTTATAAAACCCATTACGGCAAAGTAGCTTATAGGCTGAAAACATGATAAGGTGTAGGTGATTCGTATTATTTGTGTAGTGGTTATATTCCCCTAACAATAGCAGCATATATTCTTATTGATATTATAAATAATGCGAATGTGAGTTTGTTTGTTTCTTTATTATTCTTTTACGCCTTACCTACTCAATCGATCGTCGTGTAATTTTGCATACACATTATCAAAGTACCTTTTATGCAGGGAAAAATACTATTCCCGAAGAATAGAAATTTATTGACAAAATCTAGGCTAACGCAAGCCAAGCCGCGGGCTTAATCTGGTACCTACCCAACAGCTTGCTTTACTACCTTTTCTATTTACTTACATTAAATCTAGCGGTAAAGCATCTTTAGTTTAATTTGGTACCAAAACCCGCAAGTGGATATTAAAAATAAAAATCTGTTAAATAAAACGTCCACGTCCCCATTACACGTCCTTGTGGAACACCTTTTGAACCGAAGTGCATATTTACAAGGTATTGTTCAGAATATATAAATTTTGTTTATTAATATTGTTTATGTTAATAGAAACCTATATGATAACATTGTTGCAAAATAAACAAAAACGCAGTAAGTCATACATATTAAAGTCTTGTAGGGTATAATTAAGTTGAAAGGGTCGAATGCCTGCTATAATATTTTTACTACAGGAACGTCCTTGTCTATACTTCTATAGTTAGAATGTTCTTTTAATAGTCACGTACAATTTGTATAACTTCTATTAATTAAATAACCAGCTGTTTTTCGCGCCATATCTCTTGTTTTTTAAGTAATTACTAATACTAGCGGTAGCCAAGTGGTCGAAATTCGACCATAATTAAATTAAATTTTAAGTTTGATCGCTATTAAGGTTTTATTGTCTATAACTATACCCTTATAATTACATTTCATTTAATCACCTACTTCACAAATGTACATAAGTGACCATAGTTACGAAGAATTCTACGACATCAGCCGAACAATGCTGAAATACTACGAACGCGATTCGACTGCATGTGTCAAATGCATGGTAATATGGGTGTAGTATTTTTCATTATTTCTGAAGTATATTTTATAAAAATATTAGGTTTCGCCACTCTTTCTCCATGTAAACTTTAACCGTGCCAAATTTAATACTCCTCCGTCCGCGCAATTTTCATAAAAAGGGATACCAAGTTTTTGCTTAACGTATTAATAATAGTTATTCTCAGTCTCTAGATTACAAGCAATTTCAATAAAATTTTCATTGGTGCTGGGTAAAATGTTATTGGGTTTTTCTGTTAGGAGAATTTCAGTAACAGCGCGGTGTTTGAAGACGCCTGGTGGCAGATGCCTATAGCCATCCACGATCGCCTGTAACTTGAGACCTAAAACATAGTTAGCGAAATGTAGGCGCAATAAACCTCTGCCTATCCCCTGCTAATGATACTAGCGTGAGGGTATGTACACAAATTCCATTACAAATTCCATTTTGATTTTATAAACAACTTATTTGAATCTTCGTTAGCATCATTTATTATAACACGATTAATTTAATACGAAACTCATGCACAAGTAGCCAATGTCAATTAGTTCAAGTAAATAAATATTTATTTGGAAAAATATTACACACAAAGTTTTAAATCATTGATGTGACCTAGCCGTATTTAGACCACACAAAAAGTTGTTTGTTAAGTATCATACTTAAATATTTAGGTAAATCATAGATAATTTGATAATCATCCATACTAAAGCTTAAAGAGTTTGTTTATTTGTTTGTTTATTTGATTGTTTATTTGTTTGTTTGGTTGAACGCGCTAATCTCAGGAACTCCTGATTCAAATTGAATAATTATTTCAGTGTTGGATAGCCCATTTATCAAGGAAGGCTATAGGCTATATAATATCACGTTAATACAAATAAGAGCAGAACATAAATGAAAAATGTTGCAAAAACGGGGCAAATTCTCTTATGTGAAGCAGAAGTTGCGCAGGTCAGCTAGTGTAGAATAAAATATGTGTGTAAACTAAGAAAAGTAAGCTCTCGCATTATATTTACATGATCCAGAACAACTGTACAATTTTCAATATGAGTGAGCGTGATCCTAACTTAATATTATAAATGCGAATGGAAGTTAGTTTGTATCTCTGTTACGTTTCCACGCCTTAACTACTCAACCAATCACTGTGAAATTTGCATACACATTGTCTGGGGTACAGAAAAGGGCAAAGGGTATAGTTCCTAAGGGTTATAATAAATAATTTATTGATAAAATGTACTATAATGAGAGCAAAGCCGCGGGCAAATTCTATTTAAACTATATTTATAATTCAGATGTCTTGTTGACATTCACATCACAACTTAACGTCCAAAAAGGTGACCATGCTTAAACTTAGTAAGGTGCATCTATCATTTAAATATTTAATGACACATTAATAAATAAGTAGCGGTCGCCAAGTGGTCAAAATTCGACCATAATTGATTTTTTGAAGTTTGATCTTTATTATAAATACCGCGATAAATATCTCTGTGGCGGTAGTGAATGCGACTGCTGTGCATGAGTTCTCGTGTTCGAATCCCGGGTCGGGCCTACATAAAGTTATTGGGTTTTTCTGTTAAGAAATCTCAATAGCAGCCCGGAGTTAGGAAGTTGGCGGTGTTAGACACCCCCGTGCCTCGGAAAGCACGTAAAGCCGTTGGTCCTGCGCCTGATCTCTCTCCGGTCGTGTCGGATTACCGTCCCATCGGATCATGATAATTAGGGAACAGAGAGTCCACTTGTGTTGGCGCACACGCTTGTGCACTATAATATCTCCTGCGCAGATGGCCAGTCTCTGTTAAGATTGGCCGCCGTGACCGAAATTCGGTCTGGAGAACATTCTTATTATTATTATATACCGCGAAATTGCAATAGGTACTTAAGGTATGTAATCATAGTTACGAAGAATTGTACGACATTAACCGAACCATGCCGAAATACTACGAACGCGATTCGACTTCGTGTGTCAAATGTATGGTTGTGTACGTGTAGTGTTTTTTCATTAATCTAATGTATTTCTAATGCATATTTTATAAAAAATATTAGGATTCGTCACTTCTGTATATAAACTTTAACTGTGCCAAATTTCATACTCCTCCGTTCGCCCAATTTTCTTAAAACGGGGTTCAAAGTTCTTCGCGTTTTATTATATAGATTACTTGACATTGATTATACATAATAATGCAATAGCATTTAAATACAAATAAAATTTGTATGTATCAATAGGTCTTTTATAAACGGTGAATCTAAGGTCAAAGCTTCTAGTATGCGGATATGATATTCATAGAGAATACTAATGATATTTATTAATCTAGTCAACCTCGTCTTGCTTGAATGAAAACTGGTGCTAATATAGTAAATTATAAATACATAGACTAACTCCTATATTCTCAAGTGGTAAGCAGAGAAAAGTAAGAGTAAAGTCTGTCAGCCACATTTTGCTGTATAGTTTAAGTTCCCAACAAATAGGAAGTCAGGCTATTGCCGTCAACCAAGCACAGTTCAGATTCCGTGCTGCTTCTAGGAATTTCTTGGAGGAAACCTATTAACACATTGCTCGATACGGGAATGAAATTCAAGATCACATGCACTTAACATACTGAGTAATTATTAACCTCTGAGTCTTCTTTGAAGAGGTTAATGAAAACACTATGTGGGTCTGTCTGTTAGTGACATTTTGTTAGTGACAGGCATAGCTCCGGCACCACTGGACCGATTGACTTGTAACTTGGTGTACAGCCACCTTGAGGTCATCCCTCGGTCGAGTTTGAATATAGGCCCTGTGGGTCTAAAGACCCCGAGATATAGGGGTCATAAGATCATAAGGTTAGGGAATATCCACCAACAGAGTGATTTGGAAGTCCAAGGGAGAGGCTTTTGCCCAGCAGTGGAACATTACAAAAAGCTGATGAGAAAGAAAAAAAATATCACATGAAGACAGGTTGAATCCTGGGTTTTTACACCCATCTCGTTTACATTAGGTACTTATCTATACTAATATTATAAAGCTAAAGAGTTTGTTTGTTTGTTTGCTTGAACGCGCTAATCTCAGGAACTACTGGTCCGAATTGAAAAATTATTTCAGTGTTGGATAGCCCATTTATCGCGGAAGGCTATAGGCTAACATAAAACATCACGCTACAACCAATAAGAGCAGAGCATTCATGAAATTTCTTGCAAAAACGGGGCAAATTCTCTTATGTGAAGCAGACGAAGTTGCGTGGGTTAGCTAGTACCTGATAAATCGCTATTGAGAAGTGTATTTTAAGTATCAGAGATTAGGAATGTCTTTGGGATTACTCTCAAAAGATTAAACCATCAACCAGAAGTCCATTACACCGACATTTCGGCACCGTCTGCGTTTTAGACAACTGCACGGATGGCGTTAGGGTTAAAGTGGTTACCTCGCCGCTGCGTTGTGGGTTCGAATCCCACACGGGACAAAAAACTTTGTGTGACCCACAAATGGTCGTTCCGAGTCTGAATGTTCTCTGTGTACGTTGTTTGAATGTTTGTAAAGTCGAGGACTTTATCCTAGTGCGTAGTAGTGCTATCTAGTTGTCTTTACTAAAATTGGTGAGATACATAATATATATGGATTGGTTATATTCCCGTCTAACATTTTGATTATGGAAATGCTTAACACTAAATTCCAAACACCCTTCGTCGGATTCGATAATTAAACCTGAGGTCAAAATTGGTTGTAATCATAAGTGTAAACATATAACACCAACTAAACAATCTTTATACGAAAACTATGCAGAAAATATTATATAAAATAAATATAAACATTATCTACGATACAAAAACTACGAAGAAAATATAAAAAATAATAATATATACCGCTATCGAGTCGTAAATATAGGAATGCATGAATGCTCATTAAAGTCTATGTACTTATTTAATAAACATAAAATCGAGTGAATATTAATTTATTGATATGTATAAGGCTGTCCGCTGCGTTAAGCGGGTGCACGGAGCGGACGCCCGCCGTGGAGACCCGCACCGTGCTCCGTCACGGACTCGCGGGCGCCCGCAACGGACTCTCGCCTCTCGCAGCGCCGGCAGTAACGAAGCAGCGCTCACTGATTTCCTAGAAACAGCTCCGCTCGCGTGCTCCGTCGCGCGGACACGTTTTCCGCGGGGCGGGCCCTGTCGCACGCGGCGCGGGCGACCCATGATAATAGAAAACAGCACGCCGCGCGGGCGCCCGCTCCGTGCACCAGCTTAACGCAGCGGACGGCCTAAATAGTTTGCTACCTACAAGTGTGAGCACGGTAAACATTTTCGGAATATTTGTAATACCTTCATCCATATATAGCTTACACCAATGAACGTAAATAAAAGATCTCACTCAACTCTGCTACTCAAAACTGGACGTTACTGTTAATGTGGCAAGATACCTGTTCTGTTGTACAGTTTATTTACTTGCTGTCAATGTCAAATGTAAGCCATTGATATAATTATACGTCACTATAGCGACACGGCTCATTTTTATTAAGCACCGCCTTCTTTGAGTAGATTCTTTGGTGCTTTACCGATGAGAATACGTCCATATTTTACAGCAATTAAAATCAGAACCAATCTATTATTTATATTAATAGTTATAATAATCGCGTCTCGTACATACCATTGCCATAACGGTACATTTCTTAACAAATCGATAATAATAATAACAGCCTTATTTATAAACTAACCTACAGCTGGTACAGATTTTCGAATATAGATGATAAGATAAAAGTTCGAACCAGTGTTGCCAGCAAGACTGTAGGTATTAGTAAAAATGCAATAGCCAGTTCATATTAGAGCGAATATATTCAAATTATTTGAATAAATTAAGTGTTAATTAGTTATACTTTTATTAGTGATACGTTAATAAGTTCATACTTAACGAGCGTGCACCAACTAGGTGCAGCATATTTCAATAACGAGAATAAAAACAACACGATCAGTCACACCGAAGATATCGCGTATTCTTAAGTAATCGAATCTTGCATTGGAATACTCGATTGTTAATCGAATGGAAACTAAAAATCGACAAATTACTAAATTCGCTCGACCTTTATTAGAACTAATAGTTTAAAGATCTCTTTTGTGAAAAACGTAGTCGATTTCGCAATAAGTTGTTAGTTTAAGATTATCTCTATGTATGTATATATTTTCCGAGTAATTATTTGTTGTTTCAAAATAACGATACATACCTGCATGACTGTGACAGCTCCATACGTGATAGCGATCCAATAAATTGACCCCAGAAGCACACCACCGGCTATGAAGGGGCATATCTTGTGGGTGATCTCCTCCATAGCGTCGAGAAGGGCAACGAAGGCACCCATTGAAGGGAACACCACTATGTATTCCGCTTTGCACTGTGGACACAGGACCTTACGAGTAATGTTGCCTCTTTGTTTCTCGTCCACCCACCGTTGCAGGCAACTTTGGTGCACCTAGAACAATAAAGGTAAAATTGTTACAATTGCTAAATTCTAGACTGCTTTGGCTGAATGATGATTTATGATCGTAAAATCTGATGACAGGCTGCACACTAATTACTTTAATCATGGAAAAAAATATCACCTTTTAGATATGTATGCAATCACAAATGCCGTGCAGACGACGTGACACGATAGAGACAAAAATTTTCGCTGGCGACACGTCGGTGACAAAGTTTGTTATTATCGTGTTACTTTTAACCGTGTGTGAAAATATGTCTATAACTTAAATTGACACGACAAAAAGTCACTGATGCTAAGCGTTAAGTGACTTTTTTGTGACTTATGTAGCTAAGACCTCGGAAGAGGTCGCACCACGTTAGGAAGTGACGATAACTCGTATCTGAATGCAAACTTGTTATTAGACGCTTGGATTACGTCATTAATAAGATTCCATTCTTGTAAAATATAATAAAAATCGAGCTATAAGGACTTGGCCTGTCAGACAAACCACAAACTCAACTTTAGTCAATTGTTTTTGATCTTAATCTAGTAATAATTTATCACGTCTGTGCTTGTACGTATTTGCTGCGTAGATATGTATATACAAACCACTGCACTGCAGGTCAGATATATGTAACGAAGACTGAAGTTGAAAACCTGAATTCTATAATCGAATTGGATGCAGAGCACGACTCGTAACTATTATTCGTATAGCAGGTTTTTAAACTAACCAATTTGTTTACTAATCACTATGATACAAGGTTAATCGGAAGCAGATTGTATATTTAATATTCATATATATTTTTTATATTCATATGAATTTGATGCAACCAAAGTATGTTTATACAATAAAGCTGGAAAACATGCACACGTTCCGCTTAATCTTAAGACGTACCGCAGACGACGGACAGCGGTAGACCGCACGATTTGGCCGGCATTATAAAACATGGAATCCTATACGACAACGAACACGAAGAGCAAGAACTAAAATCCATTAGTATCCGAACGAGTCCAGAGACATCGGCCGTTAGAACAAACCGCAACTGCTAAAGCAACCATACCCGCGTGCAGCCGCGGGCGACAATGGACAGAGCCGGACTTTATTGTTGAAAAATAAGTCCGTTGTCTGAAGACGCCTAAGCAGTTACCGTAACCTATACTTTGCTATACCAAGAGTAACATTCTTGCGTTGCTGCTTAAAAGGAAACATTGGAAAGCCTAAAAGTCAGACTAAAACTCTTACCTACCAGACGAAACGGAATAACAGTGGTCCTTATCTTACGCTGGTTCCATGTAAGACAACGGTACTGTACTTTCGAAGGGGCTTATTCACGCCGACAACGAATAACAGGCTCTTACATATAAACAACTTTTATGAATGACATTGATGAATTTATTTGTAATGTCTAATGTACGTAAGCACTTGATCTAGACGGCAATGTATATATATAAACTAATTAAGCAACTATAACCTTCATTGCATTTATTACTCCAGTACGCCGCTGTCAAGTATAATGAGTTTGAATAGTGCATGAATACTTTATATCATAGGCAAGTAGTAACATATGGTTAAGAAGTGAAATAGTTTGCCGTTGCCAATTTTTCTTTATTGCGGACTTCACTCTGCCTGATGGTAAGCAATCGTGTAGTCCACGAGCAGAGTCTTCCACACCACGTCCTCATAACAACTGAAGTGGTGCTGAGGTCTTTACTTTGACGGCCCAAAGACCTCCTTAGGTCGTCAAAGTGTGGAGTGAAAAAGCACCTGCCTTTTTACGCCCAGCTTGAAAGACCCAGGATCGAAAGTAAAAATGACCTATGTTTCAGCATAAAATTTGCAATTCGGCAAGAATATGAGGTACCGTACTTCTCGGGTTGCGCTCTAATCGGCTCTATCGTGTAAAGGTGACACCTAAGCCCAGCACGTGTTATTACGAATAAACCAACGTGACATTAAAAGTACCATCTTCTAGAAGGAAACTGGCCTTAATGACATTGTTACTGCGCTTTGCATAGTTACCTAGCAAGTACTCTACCATATGTGGCGTAGAAGAGTCAGAATACTTTACGTGGATATTTTGTGAGAGGGTTGTCTCTCTCCAGTAGAGTCAGTCTATTTAAATTGTAACTAAAGCTCTACTACTCACTAATAATAATATAATATCAGACTGTTGGGCACGAGCGTCTTCTCAGTGTGAGAAGAGGTCGTAGAACCTCGCTGATTTCAGCATGAATGGGCCGGTTCGACCGAGGAAGGACTACCCTCTCACAGAATATTGACGTGAAATAGCAGTATTCTTCCCAATCACCCTCTTTTCCCCTTCCCGCTCCTTCTCCTTCCCACTTCTTTTTCTCTTCTTCCTTTCCTAAAGGTCGGCAACGCGCATGTGATGCCTCTGGTTTTGCAGACGTCCATAGGCTACGGTGACCACTTACAATCAGGTAGGCTGTATGCCACTTGTTTGCCACCTTAGTTATATAAAAAAAACCACCATGCTGGCCCAGTGCGGCTTGACGATCTTCACATATCTTTGAGAACATTGAATTGAATTGAACATGTTTCCTTCACCGTTAAAGCAAGTGATAATTAACTAATTAATACGCACATAATTTAGAAAAGTCAGAGGTGCGTACCTTAGTTTCGAACTCGAGACCTCTGCATGGCAGTTCAACGGTCTACCACTAACTAGACATAAATAATCCTAATTTATGAAATTACGAAATTTTGTCCGTAGCATCGCTCGCGTAAATGTAACAGTACCTTCTTTTTCTGGATGAAGGGTACCCTATGTTTAATTTTGTACCCCTGACAATGTGTATGCGTAATTTCATAATAATCGATTGATTAGTTAAGGTGCGAAAGCGTAATAAACAAACAAACTCACATTCGCATTTATATAATATAATGATTTAGGATATAACGATATCCAATGTTATTGAACAGAAACAAATAAATATCGTACGACGGTGGCGATCTGTGCCTATCTAAGGCACAGATCGCCACCTCTACACAAAACGCGTCTGTCTGCGCTCCTCTTACACATAAGTAACTCATAATATAAATGTTTATCATACCGTTCAACTGTAAACAATAAATAATTATATTTTATATAATATAATAATTATGATGTCATAGTTTTATAATGCAGATGTTTATGTCAATTGGAATCTGTCAAATGAGTTTACACCACTGGATAGCAATGTTTGTTATTATAAGAAAAAGTATAATTATACACATTTCTTAATATACAGTCAAGAAATCACTGTGGTGGATAGGAATCGAGCTCTCAATCTCGAGACATTTTGCGACCCGTAGACATTTTAAGAAGTGGACATTCTGCGACTGAGCTCATAGATGTGACCTCACCTTATTTAGATTTCCATGGCAAAGTGTGGTTTTTAATTGTGTCTGGTATTTCAAGAATTGACAGGTTAAATATAAAAGCAATTATGAGTAAAAATTTCATGTCAGTCTATTGACTCCTCTTCAAGTTTTGCGGACACAAATAATTATACGTATTTGCATTTTTATGTATATAATACTATATAAAGAGGAAAGATTTTTTGTTTGTTTATAAGGATTTAATACAAAAACTAGTCAACCGATTTAAAAAATTCTTTCTCTATTGGCAAGCTACATTATCACGTAGAAACATAGGCTATATTTTTAAAAATAATATATAACATTTTTTTACCGGGCCTGGGCGACGGAGATTTTATGTAGGGCCGGAGGAAAGATATCCCAGTAATACCGACTAGTGGTAGGTTTACCACGGTGATCCTTGACATAACCATAATCGATGGGGCCGCACAAATCGCTGCAATAGCATGCAATAGCGACCTCGCCGAGAAAATAAAATATAACCTAACCTACTTTTACCCGAACGTAGCCCCGGGGAAAAAGCCAGTACTAAAATAATATAGCAGCCACGATGCGTTGAACGCACCGTTTGTCGCGTAAAAGAACGCAGCGCTTAAATCTGTTGTCTCTTTCATTCCCTCGTGCAACATACGCGTGTAAACAATTGAACGTTTTATTTTGATGATCTGCAATAATATTTCATGACAAAAACTGTTGGTTAATCAATTAGGTGCGGAGGTCACGGCTACCAATAACAATGGACTTGTCAGCTCGTATTCAATGGATGCATTGTGTAATTAAACTTAATTAATGTGTACGAATACTGGCGATTTGTATACGAAGTATATATTGCTAGACTTTTGCCCGCAGTTTCGCTCGCCTCAATGTAGGTAAGTTTAGGTTAGTAACTCCCTATGAGGCGAGGGATCGGATATGTATCAGAAGCATTTCCACACGCAAAAAAAAATTGTGTCAGTATTTTTTTTGCATAAAGGGTATCCTATATCCTTCTATGTTCCCCTGACGTGTTTTCTGTGAAATTTTATAATGATTGGTTTGGCAGATAATAAACCACTCTGGGATAGTCGTTATCTTATCATGAAACTAATGCGATATCGGAGGGCACAGTACACTAGCTTTTAAACTACCACCTTCGCCTTGTGATATAAACAAAACATGTATCACCAGGTTAAATAAAAGTGCACAAACCGCAGGGCAACTTGTGGCGAGCTGAATGTGAGTGGCGACACTGCGGTCCTGAATGCCCATGTCTCAGTGTAAGCCTACCAAAAGACCGGGTATTTTCCTAACGTATTATGGTAATACCCGGAAATAAAAACAATATAATAACAATAATATTCTACCACATACACACAACACCATCTATCCATCATATATGATCGATCCTATATTTACAAACTAAACCACCATGTATTGTGTTCTTGCAATTATTACTTAGGATATTTGTGGAGGCGAATAAGTGATTTTTTTACAACTATGGTGCCAACATGCCTGCGGCCTACCTGATGGTAAGTGGTCACCGTAGCCTATGGACGCCTGCAGCACCAGAGGCATCACGTGCGCGTTGCCAACCCTTTAGGAAAGGAAGAGAAAAAGGGAGTGGGAAGGGGTAAAGAGGGTGATTGGGCCTCCGACACTCTCACTTACCGAACGAAACACAACAGTAGAAATACTGCTATTTCGCGTCGATATTCTGTGAGAGGGTAGTCCTTCCCCGGTCAAGCCAGCGGCCCATTCATGCTGAAATCAGCGAGGCTCTACTACTCAAAAGCGAATACTTATATTTGCGGACAATTATTGTCCAGGTCAATTGTGTTGTTGTATCTTTCGTATAGGCAAAGCTTAGTGGCAGCATATAATCTTGCAAAATGTTTGGTAAACGATAATAGGATTACCTTATATCATGTTCGGACCTACAACTGGTGTTTTTATGTCAACCATTTCGGCGATACGGGTATGAGTCCGTGAGTCTATGATAACACATGCCTACTGCAAATAAAATTATTAGCATAACTGTGCTTACCTTCAGATGGAAAACTATGAATGACAGTTGATCCAACAAGTAATCGTTCTAAAAATATATATTTTACATAGGCCAATGACCGGCCTTTCGAAAGGCTAAAAAAAAACGTTCAACTCCTAAACGCCTATAAAGAGTTCAGACTTAAAACAGTTTTAACACCTAGCAACACTCAACAGCCAAACCACTTTTTTTAATATACTTTTTTACAAACAGACAGCCAGTGTCTAAACGCACGCAGAAATTAAATACTTAATTTTATATAAACGTCAGGTAAAAACAAAGACCACACATTATATGATCGTGTGACCGTGAATAATATTGGCTACTCATACTAACTATTATATTATATTTTATTCACCTTGAAAATAATTACTGCCTCACTTATACATTGAACTTGCTGAGAGCGTAAGCGATACTATCAGTTGCAGGCTTGAACTTCGAAACGCTAAAGAGGTATATTTGTTTTTTTTTTGTAAAGACAAGGCACTAGAAATGTTTCCTGTGTCGCGGAGGACTTTAAAACATTCCAACAACGGACACAAATGTTTGTGCCGTGTGGGATTCGAATCCACAAAAATTTTCGAAACAATTCGGAGAAAGAAAATTAATTCGGATAGGGTTCACGGCACGGGGCTCTTCCCAGTGAGAAGGCTTAGGCCACAGTCTACCACGCTGAACCATTCCGGATTTGCTGACTATATACACACATCTTCGAGAACTTTATGAGAACTCTCAGACATGCAGATTTCCTCACGATGTTTACCTTTACCGTTGAAGCAAGCGATAATTAAGTATTTAATACGCACATAATTTCGAAAGGGCAGAAGTGCGTGCCTTGGGATCGAAATCGAGACGTCTAATCGAGAGTCCTACGGTCTGCCACTAGGCTAACGGCGCTGTTCAACTCAGCTCAGTTCAATGAAAAGCTAGGTACGGGCCTGATATGGATGAATCTTTTTAGACTCCCAACTGACTCCCCCATTGGGTGAGAGAGAGAACACCCCAGGTTTTTTTAGTGGGTATACCAGCACTCGGCTGGTGAGTCCCACACGCCCCGCCGGTGCCGTCCCCTAGCCGGCGGGTAGTGCATCAAGCATTTTTTCCTGGGTATCAAAAAAAAAGAAAATGGGTACTATTTATATTAGAGAAAAAACTCTTATACAACAGCTTTGTCCGTTCGTCCGTCTGTCTGTTATACAACTTTCAACTCAAGAACCGTAAGAGCTAGAGACTCGCGTTCAACGCAATTCGATTCAGCATAGTCAATATACTTCCGAAATGACCATAACTTTGACCTCTGACCTCAAGGTCACGTGGTATCACGTGACCTTTGCATATTACTTGAACAATTTTTTCGAACTCTAAGATTTACGGCAATTCATTACCGTTTCTCACTTGTTTATTATGGAGAAGCTGGCTAAGTACCTTAACTGTTCAAAAGATCGTAGTATCCTTATATGCACTGAGCAGTGTTTTCAGACTTCTTAAGTCGTCTTTTATTACGCACTAGATTTTGCCCGTGATTTTGCTCGCGTTACAGTAAATTTTCGCTCGAGTTTTATCTTTCGGGAACAATCCTTTTTTATGGATGAAATGTCCTTTTGTGTACACCTGACAACGTGTATGCGAAGTTACATGATGATAGGTCGAGAGGTTAAGACTTCAAAGCGTACCAAATAAACAAACATGACTATCTCGCAAACTTAATCACTAGGCTTAAAAGGTATTCAGTCATTTCTGCTGATAATAACATAAAATACAACAAACTAAGTACATGGTCACAAAAAAACACTTAAATAAATAAAGCGAGTCTTCATCATAAGAACAAGTTGTTTAATGCTGCTTACGACTTCACGCCACTCGAGCTTAATTTGACTGAACGGATGGCGTGCTGGTTTAAATAGTCACCTTGCAGACAATGACTCTAGGTTGTGAACTCGATCCCTACACTTCAGGACCACTTGAGTCACCCACAAATAGTTATTTCTAGCCTGGATGTTCCTTGTGTCCGTTCTTTCAATGTTTCTAAATTCCGCCACGACATATGCTTTATTTCGTGTGCAAGGGTTGTCTTTTGATACAAACATAAATAATTATTTGTCCACTCACGTATGCTGTCTTTGCAATACGTTGCTGCAGTATGGTTGCGCAACCAAAACAATGCACAACAATGCACATTATGCATCGTTTCCTAATGCAGCTCTAGTACTTACACATAGTTTTGATACATCGATTGATTCAGTCAATGTGTTTGGGTGTTTACGCAATGCCACGGGTTTGATTCTCTGACAGAGTGTTAGAGGGTGTCTCTGATAGGAAATTCTTTGTAACAGCTTGGAGTTTGGGATTGTGTCCAGTAGACGGCAATAAGTTTGCTCCCCTGTAACGTGGAAACTAAAAACATAGCTGGCAAAATGTGGGGGTATGCCTATTCCTGCCCTAGATGAATGATGGCGCTGCACATTTAAAGAGACCAATGTCTAAGCTCAACTGTATAAGAAGTTAATAAAGCTATCGTATGTACACAATTTATTTTTATCTACCGAAAATGGCATCGATATCTTTATATTCGATGCATCGATATATTCATGCGATGCTTCTTGAACCATGTTTATTGATGCTGGCCGCCAGTGTTTGAATTCCTCTCAATCTTATAAAAAATAAACAAGTTTTATTTGTTTATTTAATAAGATCGGTTTATCCATTCTAGAGCTAAGAATAAGCTAAACAAACATATGGGCGTCAAAATTACCAGGTTTTATTAGAACATCTTGGGAACCTCAACAATACTAGAGATTTCTACATGGTATTTTTTAAGATTTGCGCTAATATTATAGTTTTTTTGACAGGCTTTATAAACATGCAAACAACGGCCACAAAGAACACCGAGACTCGGAACAACTATTTGTGGATTACGCAAGTTTTTGTCCCAAGTGAGAATCAAACCCGCTACGGGAATCGAACTCACAACGGGATTCGAACCCACAATCCATTACGAATGCTGTGCAGTTATTGGAGGCGTCACTGAATAATGTGCGGCCAATCTTGACGGATACTAGCCATCTGCGCATAAGACATTATAGTCTATAAAGCACAAGAGAGTGTAGAAACACAAGTGCATTCTATATTCCCTCACTCAAATAGTTTGTGGGAAGGTAATCCGACATGACAATAAGTATAATACTCCATATTATGCACAATTTTCTTATGCACAAAGCAGGCTAGGCACTAGGTAACACATTATTGTATTAAATTGATAATAGCCGCAGTACATGCAAACAAAATACCACGGCATTTATGAAATTAAATATGTAGCTGAAACGCGACTTTGCTCGTGGTTTGACATACTTTTTAAATATAAATATAATAGACTACTCTGTCCCCGAAGGTTCAAAGGGACAAACAAACACCATAGAATCGTAGCATTTGTATATTGCTTTCATCAACATCAATCATTTGCTACGATTCTAGCATATCGATCTTGCTTCATTGATTATTACTTCATTTTGCACACTAGCAGGTTTAGGTGACTGACGTTTCTCCAGAATGTCTCTGATGAGGTCAAAGAACGTACGCCTAAGTCTGCCCGTTCGTCCATTCCCGTTCGCCCATTCCCATTTGCTTTCCACCAAGTACTTAAGAGAACATTATAATGGCCGGGCAGATTGAAAACTGATCATTTTGAGGGGATAATATGATAATAACAATTAATATAATAAAATAAAGCCGGCCAGACTTTAATTAATAATGTCCCTCAGCTATTGGATTGAATAACAAATATGTGTTTAAATTATTTTAATGTGTGAGTTTATTTTTATTAAAGTATTATTTCAAAATATCAAAGTAAAAAATATAAAACATATATTAGTTTTATGCATACCTAATAATCAGACATGATTAACATAATTATAATGAACTAGAAAGCAAACTATATTACTTTGAAACAGTATTTTCAGCTTTGCTATGACAAATGAGTTTATGAGTTATGACTCAGGTCTTGCGTTCCTGCGACAATTTTATTTTCAAATGTGTTACTTTTTGACCAAAATGAATAAATTATATTTTACTTGACCATCAGATTTTTTTTTTATTGTTCCCATTCAATATCGCTACACTGGCCTGCCTGATGGTAAGCAGTCACGTAATCCACGAGCAGAGCCCTCCACACCACGTCATCATTACTCCTAAAGTGGTGCCGTGGTCTCTACTTTGATGGCCTAAGTGTGTGCTTTTCACGCCCCGCTAAAAGGATCCAGAATTGAAGGAAGAAGAAATTATGTGTTTCACCAGATAAATCCAAGTTTGGCAAAGGTATGAGAAGCCCAACCTGTGGTACGCGCTGTAATCGATTGTGACAATTTACTAAACTACGGACAAGTAATCATGGATATCCAAGTTTCCTCTACCAACAAAAGTGTATTTATACCATACTATCATGGTTGCCAATAATACAAGCACACCGGCAAACTAACAGTTACGCCAGTTTCCAAGAGAGTGGTACTTCCCCTAATGAGCCCATACATTCATATGGTCACCATTAATAATTGACAACTGCGCGGCGCCGCGGCGGGCTCTACCAATCGTTAACCGGGTATTCCCCTAAACGTATGCAGATATTGCTACACCCTACATTAAAATGTTAGGGAGTAGAAGGGTTTAAGTATTCATCTGCTACTGCCAGCTTACTGATTTTTGTGGGTTCGATCCATACAAGAGAACTAATTTTATTGGCTTTAAAAATATTATTTAGGCGATACTAGATCTATTTTGTGTCCGATTCCAGGCTTTCCTATAGCAGGAGTGGTCATTAAAAATAAAAGTTATTGTCAATAATGTTAAATAGGTAGTATTTTTTTTATATGATAGCATTGATGAAATAAGTATTATGTTCTAAGGAAGTTCTAAAGATAAAAACTGTAACAGTTTTACATAATATTGTTTTCTGTTTACGCGAATGTTATTCATTGAAATTAAACTACTATATACGGAGCTATATTATCGAGCGCCAGCCTGCTATACTGCCTTATGTAAGGGGTGTCACTGACAAGATTGGCTACATCTTGAAGCGAGCCTCAATCAACACATACTTCAAGCCGCCAACGAAGATAAGTCAATTTTTACCATCCGTCAAGTGCCAATTACCTTTACAAGATAGGGTCAGAGGTCTATAAAATAGATTGTGACTGTGGACCGGTTTGGCCAATGCATGAAACTTTGGTCAAACCAAGAGAAGCATAGGCACCCGCATAAAAGAACACATACACTGCCGGTCAAAAGTTTGAGACCACCTACATCAAAGTTGCAAATGGATGTAAAACTCAAAATAAAAAGCTAAACATGAAAGGATTTATTGTGATATTTATTAAGTATGACAAATGTAATTAAATATAAATAAAAAATATTAAATATTTCGACAATTTAACTTAAAATATATGTTGACAAGCTAAACAGCTTTTTCATCAAAAAACCCTCCCTTGCATTGAATCACTTTGTTGACAAGTCTTGGCATGCGGGCAATCAATTTGTCGATTGTTTCTTGTGAAATATTGTTCCAGCTTTCTTGCAATGTTCTCCACAAATCTTCTTGTGAGCTGGGACAACAACTGCGCACGTTTCTGTCCAGCTCTTCCCACAAAAGTTCTATAGGGTTAAGGTCGGGGCTCTGAGCGGGCCACACCATGTTTTTTAACACCCCTTCTGCTTCTTTTGTATCTAAATAACCCCGGCATAATTTGGAGCTGTGTTTAGGGTCGTTGTCTTGTTGGAAAATAAAGCCATCTCCAACTAGCCGAAGTCCCGATGGTACAGCATTACACTCCATTATTGCTTTGTACTGCTCCTTTTTCATAATTCCTTCGACTCGTACCAAATCTCCAGTTCCACGGCTCGAGAAACAACCCCAAACCATAACGGAACCACCGCCATGCTTCACTGTGGGCAGGACACAGTCTGGCATCATCTTTTCCTCGGCACTCCGCCGAACAAAAACACATCTTTTGCTCCCAAACACTTCAAATTTGGACTCATCTGTCCAAAGAACTCTTTTGAAGTCTTCTTCACTCCAGTCTCGATGGGTAAGGGCCCACTGCATTCTCTTCTTTTTGTTTTGTGGCCTTAAGAGAGGTTTTCGCACTGCTACGCGACCAAATAACTTAGCGTCTCTTAGTCTTCTTTTCTCTGTGGTCAATGACACAGGTGTAGACCGGGATTTGTTCACTTCAGCGCGGATTTCTGGTGCTGTCAGGCGTCTATTCCGCTTGCTTGTTACCACGATGAACTTATCCTCGCTAGAAGTGGTAGCTCTCGGCCTTCCCGACCGCGAACGATCTTGATTATTGCCAGTCTCCTTGTATCGGGTTATTGTGTTATGAACACAAGTCTTCGACAACTTGAGCTGAGTAGCAATCGCACGTTCAGATTTGCTTTCGTTGTGTAAAGCAATGATGACAGCACGAGTTTCACCGCTAATTTGGCGTACTTTTCCCATAATGAGATGTCTTCACTGTAAGAACGACGAGCTCGGACTAACCAAGATTAAGAAATATTTACTCCATGGAAACTCAGGTGTTCACAGTGTTTTAGGAAGTTAAAATTTCCTAAAATTCTGTTAACACAAAACAAAGCCCAAATAATGAATAATAGTCAGGTAACAATAATATTACAATGACTTTAGCGCGCGGTCCGCACGCGGCGCCCATTGATGTTTCTAGACAAAAGACCTTTGTACGATGATTACATAAAAATAAATAGAAATAATGACTTCGAAAAATAGTTAAATATCCATTGTATATGCAGGTGTTCAAATTAATTGTTTATCATATGTATTTTTAACAAATTTTATTGTGAAACAATATTTTAACTTGTGGTCTCAAACTTTTGGCCGGTAGGGTAGCTGATGTAAAATACCAACACTCGTTGAAGTCTGATGTGTGTGAACATGTGCAACAGGGGACCAATCACTACCTAAGATTTGACAAACCACAGATTCGCTAAAGAACACCGATTCCTACCAAGAATGCTTCGCAAGGCTATTGAAATAAAAATCATCCTAATTTCAATAGAGAAGATGGTTAGAATGTACCACCAGCTTGGGATCCAGTAATTTAAATAGTCAAACCCAAGAAGAAGCAAACCATAGCTAGACTTCATGATACTTTGAGCTCATTCTGCGCAAATAGAAACACCAATGATTAAATTATGTTCGGGTACTTTGAAATAACTACACTGGAACATTGAGACAACTACCATTTTAGTCTCCCCGTGACCATGGCTGCTGGGAAGCAACCGAAACGTCGGGGAAAGTGTAAACTTAAATATAAATAGTTTTAATAATTTAATAAGCTTAAAATTAGTAAAGTTTAATAGTAGTATCGTAGTGTAGGTAACAGTTTCTAAATTATGTAATAAAGTGTTAAATAAACAACGCGATAAAATCCGTAGATAGTAGTTTAATTTCAATGTTTCAGTTTTTACCACAAAACGCTCTACTCATATTATGAATATTTTTATATTAGTATATGTACATTGCCTTTGTTGTTTATTTCATATTTTGTTTTCCCTCTCAGTATCTCGTTTGTAACAAGCTGGTTTACTCGTAATTTGAATCCGTACGAACCTAATGTATATTGAGTGATCGATTGTGATTCTGATGTGCACATAAATAAAAAAATACCTAATAGACATTGTTGGAGATATCACTAAATCGGTCTGACCTTCCGCTGTCGATACAGGCTATTATGTTCAATAAATTATGGTAGTTCCTGTATCATGAGTTATGTAGTATACTTAGGTAAAGATATATTACTGCCGTCATAAGGAAAAAGGACGTATCTAACATTATTTTTCGAAATTAAGAATTATACCTATTTGGAATCAGTAAAAAAGACGCATCTGCCAGTATATTATCTAATAAAAAGTTTTTTTTGGCCGTTACTTTTTCTTTATGACGGCAGTATAGGCAAATAAGTGGTTGTGTTTGACTTCTGTGCATGAGGTTTCGGTTTCCATTTCCGAGTCCGATAGTGTTATTGGGTTTTTCTATCACGAAATTCTCAAAAGCAATAGGTCCGCTCCTATTGCGTAGGACCTTTAAGACTTTAATAACCAGCGAAATATGGATGTAAAACATTTCTGTCCACCGCTTTGTGGATATACACGTGGAACTATATATGTATGTAATAAAACTGTATGTCATATGTCATCATAAACCCAGATATGTACTGTACTTAAAGGACGACTGTGCAAAATTTCTCTACAGCATAAATGCCGCCTGAATGTTTTATATCGCTACTTGAGTAATGGTCAACGAACCGCGATAATTAACTCATTAGAGTCACACTAATTAAGTGCGACACTAATGAAATAATGAGTGAATCATCGTAGTCACCACACTACTGCAGATAGATTACGTATTAACATCAATATTTTTTTTTGTGGTGTGGTTGTTTGTATACGAGCAGATGGATCGCCTGATGGTAAGCGATTACCGCCGCCCATGGACACTCGCAACACCAGAGGAGTCACAAGTGCGTTGAAAGCCTTTTAAATTTGCGCCACTCCACCACCACTCCCTCCAGAAGGGGAGAGGGAGCTGTTGGAGCTCCGGTCCCCTCACTGACTCGACGAAACACAACGCAAGCGCTATTTCACGCCGGTTTTCTGTGAGGCCGTGGTATCACTCCGGTCGAGCCAGAGAGGTCCATTCGGCATAGTAGTTGTTTCGCACGAATTTATTTGCACAAATCGTGCAAAGAGACACTTTTTTAAATAATTTGTTTTTGTTTTCTTTACGCACACATTGAATATATTTTCGTGCGAATCGTTCCCGCCTGAAAACACAGGTGTCGTTTCGCACGTTTTGTATTTTTAATAAGAAAAATATCAGAATACAGTCGTGCACACACTACTTTCAAGTGCATATAATTAATATTTATATGTTCTCTCAATAAAAGCTCAGTTTACGCACTGTTTTGTAAGAAAGTTGTTTTTTGATTTATTGGTATACTTACCTTGTTTTATTTAAAACTATCACCTTCGTGCGCGAATGTACAATACTTCTACTTTTATTAGCATAAAAAAGAAAACGTGCCAATGGACAGCTGCGTTTTCAGACGGGAACGATTCGCACGAAAATATATTCCATGTGTGCGAAACGACAACAAAAATAATATTATTTTAATAAAGTGTCTATTCGCACGATATGTGCGAACAAATTCGTGCGAAACGACTACTAAGCCGCCCATTCGTGCCAAAGCGTGGCTCTCCCACGTTAATATAATATCGGTTATCGTTCATTTATCTGTGTGATAACAATTTTCACTTAGCATAGAAATATTAAGTTGGTCATGACTGAATGAAATACCGATATTGATAATTATATACCGACTTAAAAAAAGGTTCTTAATTCGACTGTATTTTTTTAATATGTTTTACCTCAGTACTTTTTTCTAGGTGAAACGATTTTGATGATTCTGATTTTTTACTTGAAAGTTGGTGCTTGCCATGTGCTCCCATTTAAATTTAATCAAGATCAGACCAGTAGTTTTTGAATTATCCTTAAAGGAGTCTGCCCACTACCCCGTCTCATACGGCTCATACCATGACCGTGCTAGGAACGTGTCAGGCAAAAAAATATTCTTTGTAAGGAAATGTATAAGACTATGCCCACTAGACCGTTCCGTCACCGACCAGCAGTTTCTATAGCAGAGCGTATCGTGTTGCTTTTCGTGTCTGATACGTTCCTAGCACGGTCATGGTATGAGACGGTGTAGTGGGCAGACTCCTTAATGCGTATTTGGTTGACTTCGACTACATTGATATTCTCATTTTATTACTTGTCGATGTAAAATGAAGAAACGAAAATGAACTGTAATACGGAAATATGCTTATTAAACCTCACGTTTAAGAAGTTACAAACCTACCTTGGCTGACACCGACTCCTACTTATACATACGTGAAAAGAACACGCTGAACCACTTTTTAAGCAAATTGCTGGGTGAGATTTAGCATAATTAAAGATATATACTGCATTTTGCCCGCGACTTCGCTTGCGTAATTTCATGATTAGTTAAGGTTGTCGATTATTTGAGGCGTGAAAGCGTAACAAAAACAAAACAAAAACTCGCTAACCAACAAACTTACATTCGCATTTAGAGAGCAAAAATCCATAAAAAGAATAAATGAATTATGGTCGAATTTCGACCACTGGGCGACGACAAGCCAGAATCTGTCATGCATTATCGACTTTTTAAAAATGAAGTCGGTGTGTTGCCAGCGCAAGGACATGAGATTACTACCTGAAAGCCGTAATGATCGCAGAAACACAAAACACACTGACTGAGACCTTATATAGAGTAAAAGTGGCAAACACTGGGTTATCAGAAACAAAATGGAGCTTCTTCAATTTAAGAAAGATCCCACGCTTAAGCAAAAATCCCGGTAACCATAACAACACTAGTAACTCACACTGTCCGTTAGTCTGTCTGTTTGTCCTACCACCACACAAAAACGACTAAACGTCCTTAATGCAGCAAACAAAGTTCAGTAGCTTGGATTCCATCTTAAAATCGACGCCCTGTTTATTCTTATTGCGTTCAGCAGAACCGTAGATACGGAGCATAATGTTTATCCTTGCCTATGAAATCGATAAACAAAAACTGTAATTTCGCACATTATTACTATTTTAATTTAAAATTCGACCAATAATTCAACTTATTACTATAATTTTAAATGTAAATGTTTCTGAAGAAATTTGGATGTATGTTTCTTAATAACACGTCAATCGTTGCACGAATTTGAATCATACTTGGCACATAAACAAGCCATTTCCTGGATGAATACATAGGATATTATTTATTCATTTTCTGAAGACACTCCTGCATCATAGTTTTAACTAGCGCAGATATCAGAGGATTCTAAACATTTATTATATTTTCATTATGTTAATAAATAAACCTTTATGGTTAGTAGTGCGTTTTTACTCGGACAAATCTACAGACAGAATTCTATTCATATTATAAATGGAAATGTGAGTTTGTTCTTTACGCCTACACGCCTTAACCACTTGACCGATCATCATGAAATCTATACTAATATTATAAAGCTGAAGAGTTTGTTTGTTTGAACGCGCTAAACTCAGGAAGTACTAATTCGAATTGAAAAATTATTATAGTGTTGGATAACCCATTTATCGAGGAAGGCTATAAGTTATATAACATCACGCTACGACCAATAGGAGCAAAACATCGATGAAAAATGTTGCAAAACGTGGAAAATCTCTTATATGAAGCAGACGAAGTTGCGCGGATCTAGTAGTTTCGTATACACGTTGTCAGGGGTACAGACAAAGACATAAGGTGCCTACAGGGTAGGTCTTGTTGTGTAGTGGGCTGCCGTTTCATACAGGCGGGCCGAAACATCGGCGGGGTCGCGACCACATGTGCAAGTGATTCGCGCGGCTCCATCGATAGCGGTTTTATCGAGGAACACCGTGGTATGTTTAGTCGGTATTCCGAGAGGTCCATTTAAAACATTGTTTCAACATCTTTCTTTTACCCTGGTGAGTCCGACATAATCCCTCCGTCCATAAAGGTATGCGTCAATGCAAACCACACGAAAAAAAAAAGAAAATAAGAGATAAGGTACCTTTCGCCTAGAAAAATGTAGGCAGGCAGTATGCGGAAAATAAATGACAAACACAGCTAGTTTCTAAAATTAAATAATACTATTGTGATCTGTTGAGTCTGTTATTATTATGACCTTAGCTCCTTGTTTTTTTTTCTCTATTTATGTTTCATACGAACAAACACCAGCTTACAAAACGTGTATTGAATTATTTATTTATATTAATAATAGCATAAACAAAATGGCGGCGGAAAAGAATGGCCTTCAATTTATTACTTAGTAAACTGTATTTAAAGTCTAATATTGAAACTTTTCTTATAACTAGATTATGACCGAGATTTCGACCGCTGAGATAAATATTTTAAATGTATTTTTACATTTTATCAGTCTTTTGTTTAAGGTTTTATACCAACCCAAGTACATATTACACACAGATCAATGACTTCCTAACCAATATTATTAACACGAATGTGAGTTTGTATATTTGTTTGGTATGCTTACACGCATTAACTACTCGACCGATTAGATACGAGAGTCGAACTTACCCGGGGAAAGTTGGAAAATCGCGGGTACCAGTGACTAAACCTATCATGGTGTGCCTACAACTGCCATGAATGGTGGGTCGCTGGAACTGAGAGTAATTCAGCGATCTACCCAGCAGTGCCCCATAAGACGTGAACCCAGTGCCAACAAAAGCACTTCAGCTTAGCCGATTAACAAGAATACTAGTAATCTATATAACAAAAAAATGCAATTCATAGAAAATCTTATTTAAAGGCATTGCTTATCTTGATGTACTGATAACCTTGTTAAGACAGTACATTGACCTGCTCCATAACAAGGGATAAAGTGATACATCAGATATTATCATCAGTATGTATCAATGTCAAGGCATCACCACACCCAATGTTAGTTCAACGGTTCAATGTCTTGTTGATTCTGTTTATCACAAAGGAAATTCATATTGAATGAACTTGGACACACAAAGACACAACAAATAATATTAAATATATTATATTATTATTATTATAATAATATTTTATATATTTTATAAAAATAAAATTAAGCATAGTACTATGTGGCTATATAATTTGTACTTAAAGATTGAATTGGTGGTTTTATTTATTAAATCTCCAATAATCGCTACAACTTAGATTACATCAAAACAGGCTAAAAATATAGTAATTGAAATCCTAATATCCTTACTAATATTATAAATGTGAAAGTTTGTGTGGATGTATGGATATATGGATGTTTGTTACTCTTTCACGCAAAAACTACTGGACCGATTGCGATGAAACTTGCGAGACCTGGATTCACACATAGGCTACTTTTTATTCCGACATTCTTACGGGAACGGGACTTACGCGGATGAAACCGCGGGGAAAACTAGTAATATTATAAATGCGAAAGTGAGTTTGTTTGTTTGTTACGCTTTCACGCCTTATCTGCTTGACCGATTATCACGGAATTTCGCAGACACATTGTCGAGGGAACAGAAAAGGACATAGGACACCTTGCATACAGAAAAAGTAGTATTATTATTATTCATTGACTCATACCCCTCCTCGGAGGCGGGCGGAGGGTTATGTCGGACTCACCGGGGTATAAGAGAAAGATTGTAATGATGATAATAATGGACCTCCCGGAATACCGAATAAACCTACCACGTTGTTCCTCGACAAAACCGCAATCGGCGCGGCCGCGCGAATCACTTTTACATGCGGTCGCGACCCCGCCGAGGTTTCGGCCCGGCGTATGAAACGACAGGCCACTACACAACAAGACTAGGCTTTGGTCACCACTAGATTTAAGGCCTAATGTCCCTGAGGGAAACTTTCATTACTGTCATTCCCGTCTTGTTGGGGGACGGACACACGACACAGACGCGCGTGGGAACACGCACGCCACCTCTCGGACCTGGTGCTGATCGGGTGAAGGGTAGGCCCACGAAGTTCATCACCCCCAGGTCAAACCTCAGTGTGGCTGCAGGTCATCCAGCACTCACCGGCGCACGGTTCTCCGGCTGGGGAGAGGGTTTAAACGCCCCCTTTTCTGCTCCGCCTCCTCCTTGATGGACATGACTTCCTCACAGAAGGAGGCGACGGCGTTACCAGACCTCTCGCTCCGGACCATAGATTGAACCTTGGCCAAGAGCGAGAGGGCAACCATAACGAGGGCCGCGATCAACTCACGGCGCTGCGATGCCCAGGCGGGGTAATCTGCCAAATTGTGCAGCGCCGTGTCCTCACTCGCGGCAGTCGCCACAGTGGTGACAACCGGGCGTCACTTGCCGGCCTATGCGACACAGGAACTGCCGAAAGCGACCGTGGCCAGTCATTACCTGTGTCAGCCGGAAGGTGAGGGCGCCATGCCGCCTCTCCAGCCACTCCTCAGAAACGGGTCTTACCGCCACGATTGAGGCGTGCCCGAACTGTTATTAATCTAACCTTACCTAACCACCATTTACGCGAGCGGAGCCGCAGGAAAAATCTAGTTCCTTATAAATAGAATTTTAATTTTGAATCTTCATTACAAGCAGCGGTAGTGAGAAACCGTATTAATAGCACGCAGAGGTCTTGAGTTCAGTTCCAAGGTACAAACCTCTGACTTATTAAAGTTAAGTGCGTATTATCGCTTCAACCATGTGTGGCGTCATGCTCGTGAACGGGTGCCTTCTGCTGGGACTGGTCGATTCGCACTGATCGGGCAACTATTATGTTAATTATTATTTACAATATATTGACCTGCATCGTCCACACATCCCACTCTATTATAAAATTCATTGATATATGTATATATAAAAAAAGATGAAAACAAAATACATCTATGGAGTTTCTTGTCTGTTCTTCTCCATAGGATTCATTTTTGGAACTGACACCTAGCTTTTGACGTTTTAAAAGTGCTTGTTACTCAGGCCTATTTGAAATAAAAAAAATTGACTTTGACTTTGAACCCGCACTGGGGCCAGGGTGATGGACTATGGCCTAACCATTCGAGGGACAATTTATAAATAGGACTGATATTATTAATATACTTTAGTATACACCAAAAAATACATACAGTCACACTAATAATGTTCATGATTGCATTTGAATTATATTTATTTTTTGACAACACCATACAATCGCTGTGTCCTTGACCGTACAAAACAGCCAAAGCATTGTGAACAACCATATTTAAATGGCATTTGAATATAATTTCGTGTTTAAACTACTATATTATACGGATTTTGTCGCGTTGTTTATTTAGCACTGTATTACAAAATTTTGAAAATATTACACTGCTACTACTATTGATTTTATTTTACTAATTTATAAGCTAATAAAATTATTTAAACTATTATATCTAAGTGTAAACCAAAAATAAACAGATATAATAGTTTAAATAATTTTATTAGCTTATAAATAAACAATGCGATAAAATCCGTATATAGTAGTTTAATTTCAATGAATAACATTTGCGTAAACAGAAGACAATATTATAATTTTGTGTCTATTTTCTGAAGTGTGAAAATTACAATATATACAATATTTTTGTCTCATTCGCTTTATTCACTCTCTCTTTTTTCTTTTCTCTGGCTTGAGAATGTCTAGTTCTTCTCTCCCCAACATTCATACTTATATTCTTTTTTAGATAATATTTTATAATTTATACATCCATACATATTCGCCACATCAGAAGGGATTGAATTGAGGACATCATTTGTTAAGAACAATGAAGAAACCAAGCTAGTAACCCCTACCTAACCAAAGTAATGACATGTCAGAATCCTCATTTAAGTGTGAAGCAGGCTATTATAGCCTGTCTACATGACTACACTAGGCCTGATGGTAAGCAGTTGTATTTTGTTAAATATTCCAGAAATGATAAAGAGAAGCCTTAAACCTTCTTAGTACATGTTTTAATCAGTTCTATCATTTAATAGTGACAGCTAACTCCAGCATATGTCGTTCTGGATAAGAAAGGAGAAGGTGGAATGGTAAATAGGCTCCAAAGAGAGCAGTAACCGTTTCATTGCATAACCAGTGTCAAAATAGAAATAGCAAAATATTGATAGACAAGGTTTCAGTATGCCATTAACCTATTGAGGCGCAGTGGCACACGGGTCACAGACACAATAGGTTTTTAATTATGTCTGGTTTCCATAACAGATTAAGTCATCTTTAGCCCTACCCATGGTACCTAACCGTAATTTCCTTACCTTAGTATTAAGATTATAGGTAGGTAATTGTTTAGAGATAAGATAAATGACTAAATTTAGCAAATATGCAATTAAATATAGAAACTGAAAGGTAAGAGCAATAATGTATAGATGCATAGAAATTTAGTGGAAATTAAAATCATATTCATAACTAATATTATAAATTCTAATGTTTACATAACACACATCCATTAACTACTGGACCGATCATCATGAACATTTACATACACATTGTCAAAGGAACAGAAAAGGACATAGGATATTTTTCATACAGAATGATGTTCTTTTACTAACCTTACCTTCATGTACGCAAGCGAAGCCTTGCTTTGTGGAAATAAACAGTCTGTATGAATACTTACATGTTTTCAATTAATTCACTGAAAGAAGTTTGTCTTACATAAAATACCCTGAGAATCATGCACTGTATATTTAAATTTGTCTGTGCCCTAACATGACTTTTGAGAGTGAAATCAAGGTAAATAAATTAACATTTTTATTAATTAATGTTAATATAGTGTAGTATAGTGATATATGAACTACTGGCAGTAGGATTCAGAATCGAATTAAAACTTACATGTTAATATGTACCACAAGAGCTTTCAATTATAGAAATGAATAGGTAGGATCCCTAAAAACAAGATATTGCATGAAATATGACATTGCTAGAAATGTAATAAATTGTAAAGTGATGATGATGAGCCATTATACATGAACGGGAGAAAATAGATACTATACAATAGTTTGGAGCAATCATAGTAGAATAATAATAATTGTTTATACTTTTGGCCAATGCTTGAACCCTGGTGTTAACACACAATGAAAAAAGAATTTCAGCTATTGAAGCATTATTCTGCATAAAACGTTTATCTACAAAATAACATTTCATTTAAAATTTGTCTTAATAGGTATGTATTGAACATAATCAATAAATATACTTAATTAAAAACCATAAATTTGTTTAACATCAATGTGTACATTTGTGTAAATATAAGGATAAACTACAAATGTAGGTTATCCAAATGTCCATTCATAATCATAATAGATTTGAGAAACATTCATAATAATTACTCAGCTGATAATGTAGAACGGTGATTATTATAATTTGATGTTGTTTTGTTTTATCATTAATACAGATAATAATCGAAACTATGTATTAGAAACTTCACCACAATGTATAATTTTATTCCATTCAAAAGTAATTTGGCATACACAAATAAAACCAATTTTTAAAGATTAAAATTCATTCCCTTTTTTAGAGATAGATACATTTTCAAACGCACATACCATTATCAGAATATAATGTGTAATGAAATAAAATATATTTTGATAATATGTGTATGTAAATAAAACATAGCCAAACAAACTTACGACTTACAAAGTTGCTTTCAGAAAAATACCTTGTACTTATTATTTAATTTGGGCTAAAAATATTCTCCTAAAAAATTGCGTACAATAATTGTTTACATAAAATTAAACAATAGCGGCAATAAGAATGAAAAATGCACTTTCACTTCCTCACATGTTTATATCACGAATCGGAAGTAACAGTTACGCTTGTCGTAATCTAGAACAGAGCTGATTGCACTTACCCATTTTGTGGTGCCAATGCATTTGCACGGCTGTACCCATGCCGCCAGTCTGTCATCCGCCTCCGTCGCAAAACACACCCAACATGACTTTGTATTATCATCCTCGGTTGGCTGTAAAGCCTGCACATTAGACTGGTCTCCGGACACTTTTTCACTGGACATGTTCAATTGCGTCTCCATTAACTCGACGACAATTACAACAGACGAGCACACTCCGATACTTATCAATGACAAATGCCAATATCCGTGACGTTATTATAATAACAAAACCATATTTTTGTCCAGGAACGATAAAAATACTTTTGTCAACAGCTGTTTTTGTCTTGCAAGGTTTTTTGGAAATTTCGTTCGTTTTGACAAGACATTAGACTGTATGGAATGGAATGAAGTGAATGTCTACTGACTAACTGAATGAAATGGAGAAAATGTGTGCTCTCTTTGTTCAACAGTTTACAGTATGAATGAAATCTAAAGGAACGTTTCCACTGAGCGAACAGATGCAGCGCATTACCGGGTGTGAGGCACGCAAATCTGACATGTACGTTGCAATATTTTGTAATATAGTTGAATAATAAGATAACTGTAAAAATAAATGTATATACTTCATTAAAAGATTTTTATTTATTGATGTCAAAATGATACATACTGCATCGCACAATTCTAAAAATATAAGATTAACTTCTATCCGCAGTTTCAGTTTTTAAGTTTCCGCAGATGTGAAATATAGGCCCATCATCCTCATCCTACCTAATATTATAAATGCGAATGTGCGTTTATTTGTTTGTTTGTTACTTTGCTTTCACGCCTTAACTTTTCGAACTATAATCATGAATTTCCCATACGCGTTGTCAGAGAAAAGAAAAGGACATAGGGAAACTTTCAAACAGAAAAAGTACATTTACTTTTTCAAAAATCTAGTTGGTAATAAATTAGGCAGTTTTCATTAGTTAATCATAGATTTAGTTTCTATTTAATTTACATATAAGTTATTATGTGCAACAAGTAAACCGTCAATGACTACGAAAGTTCACTTATTTCTATGTATTTTTTTATGATCACAATAAGCTTGCTTCTCGATATTATTCCAATCACAAAATTTACTTTATCTAAAACTAAACACTCGCTAGGTTCCACAGCATATTCATAGTATAACAACCGCGACCCGATCCAATTAGTGTGCCAATTAGTGAGAACGGTCCTTAACAAGTCTGGCAGATTTACAGTGTTACCAGTTGGAATATATTCCAGTTCAATCAGTTTCTTCTAAGTTAGTTAGTAGGAAATTACTTTATGCTAGAAAAATTATACCTTCCACACGGTAAACCTCACAAAACATGAGTAAATGTTTTATGGTAAACCTACTCTACTAAAATACGTACTTCAAATACGTGTAGCATCTTTCAAGTGCATGCATCATACTTTTAAATTTCATTTATCCTTCTAATAATATAAATATATTCATAAACTCATTGAAAATGTCACCAATTATGACCTTATTATGTAAAAGACGATACGTTTTTGCGGCATTTCTGCAATTTATGCCATATTTTTAGCATTAATATCTTAGTGTTACCAGTTATATAATTATTACCTTAAATGTAGTAAAATACCATAACTAGTCTGTTGTGTTGATTTTTATTACTCACTTACCAAACCTTTACTTTTTCTCACTTTAAATTGATATAAAGAAAATGTGTAGTCCTTAATGCCAAACTTTTAAACCCGGAAGAAAGTATTAAGTTAAATAACTTGAACTTGAACGGATGCTTAAGTTTAAACGTGATATCTGAAACAGCTGGCCTTATACATCATGTGTGCATAATTATGTATGTATGCCCAGACTCCTCTGTGCTGTGACTAACTAAGATATACATTTCCCAATACACATGATTGTAGAATGCATACTTTTACAGATGAGTAGCAAAAATTGCGGGTGATCGCTATATTAACAACAATTGAGTTTAAAATAGTAGAGCATATTGCAGATCGGACGATCTGCAGCAATGCTGTACTGTTTCAGGTGGGAACCTGACCACAACATCCCTGGTATCCCATATTTTACATAAGTGACTTTATATTCTTCATGAGATCTTATTGTTGTTCCAAATATAGTAATCACGTGATATGAAACATAATCAATGTCGAAAAAGTCGTATCATCGTTGAGGACAAATATCTTAGAAGCTGGCAACCCAGTAAAAGTCAAATGAATGCTTAAGATACCGTAGTATTCTGTAGCGACTCAACTGGACAATCTAAAGTTGCCTGGGTATAGTACAAAAAATGTCCTGTGAGCGAGGTCAGCTGATTATTTAACTTGTGATTCCATGTGAACTATTTGTGATTATTTTATGAATGGGCAGCGATTTATAATCTGGTTATAGGAGTGTGTTAACAATCCACATATAAGTAAAGTTTGAAGAAATAGCTGTTCTAGGTAAGTTTTGATTATTGGCACTTGTTTGCAAATTGCAATACTTTCATAACTTACGAAACTTTTACAGATAAGATGAGCTTAATGCAATTGGCCTGTGCCTTTCTATTACCATCTAAATGTTACTTTCGACAAACTAATTAACGGTTTCTTTTCGTTATTTACGTGCTTGTATTAAAATCATAACCATCATCATTTACATAACAATCACAAGATAAATTTGACCTAGAACGCCAAAAAATCAGTTGTAAGATTCTTTAATTAACGGTAAATTATATCTTAAGGACTGTTTTATGCGTATTTAATTTCTTTTGAATTGTCCTGTAACATGTGTCGCAATAATACTTATAGAATAAAATAAATATTTAAAATTAATTTAAAACTGATTTTCTAGAATATTGTCTTCAGAGTTCAGACTATGCCTACGCACATTTTAGCATATTTAGTAGTTGTACCTCATCACATATTTTTGTAACCATATGAATGCAAACATGAGGTGAGCTTAAAGATAAACATAATTTTCGAATACAATAGTTTGGTTTGCTTGGTCATACATTATTAATTTATTACCTACATATACATTTATATTGAGTCTACCATAGTTTCAGTAGAGCTGACAGAATAATAATATTCCTGGCTACATTTTTCTATTTCTCTTTTTAATGGGCACAGGCTAAACAATAAGGTATTTTATGAGTTTTGTTGTATAACTATGATAGATGGGCATACCATCCATTAATAGGAAAATGGGCTTACATTTTATATAGGTAGGTAATAAAAAAGGAGTAATTGTTAGTGAACATTAAACTGTGCTGTTTAAATTTCAGACTATGGTACTATTTTCTTGATTCATTCAATTGGTAGCTTGGTATGATGTCTTTATAAGATCATTCATAGTCAGTTGATTGACCAATAGACAATCTGGACTCATGTGAATGTTACTTTTTTATAAAAAAATTGTGTGGCTCAGTCACAAGCAAGCAACTGTCCATCTATATCATAAAATTTGTTCTGTATTATTTTATGTCAATATGTTATGAATTATGATTGTTGTCAGAAATTGAAAAATATTCTCATATAAATTATTTTTTTTGAAACAGTAACATTCTTATAAATTGTTGGTCAGTTAGGGTTGGTAAATTACAACATTTTCTAAGAATATGTTGTAATTGGAATGTGTCCGATGTTGCTAGTGACTGTCAAACATTGATACAGAATCATACAGACTTTATAAATATTAGTTTATCATCAGTTTTTCATCCCTTGTGGTAATCAAACTCACTTATACATGACATACCTCATCATAGCAGTGACAATGATACTTATAGCACTGTGCCATGGATGCTAGTCAGCTATTTTACCACATAATATATGTTTTTTAGCCTTGATTACTTTTATATTCTAGTTTAAAATACACAAACAAGTTTTTGTCCAAGGATTTATGTTTATATGTCGTAACCATTTTAAGTATAAAAACATTACAAAACTGTACATATTTTTATTAATAGCAACCCACTATAAAACATGAAAAATATTAATATAAAATATATGTCTTGATATACAAAGTTTATCAGTCGGAACTCTTAACATGCTTTGCAAAACAAACAGTTCATGCATTACATAATATGATAAAATACCATGTGTGTATTATGGAATTGTGCATTTACATACTGTGATTAGTAAGAATATAGATAAAAACTCAAGTATACCTATATCTTTTTATATTTAAGTTACATACTTTTTAATTTAGCAAGTGATTTGGATTGCAAATACTAGTATTTTTGTTACAAATAACCTTCTATAGTTGTGTGCACATCGAAATTGTAATAGGTAGAGTGGAACCCACAATCTTTCAATGAATAGTCTGATACTTTAATCATTAGGTTACTGCCACTTACTGTATCATAATATATTTTCGAAACATGTGTAGACAATTTATCGAGCACACAGATCTAATGAGCCTATACAAGCGACGGTAACCAGATATCCTTGAAATCTTACAAACTAGAAGGGGTTTAACACGATTCACGAACGAATGTGACCTGTTGAATGCGTAGCGAGACCGCTTACCGTGCAAAACGTCACGTCACTACTGTGATACTGTCATATCCTCGACTCGGTCAGTATCCGCGAGAGGCGCGTCACTAGCGCGTGTGTTTGCTACTCAGTGCGTTCCCGCGTATTTTCAATCTTGGAACAAGGTACTTTATTGTTACTTTCACAAAGTTTCGATATTGCATCATTGCAAACCAAACCTGTTCATATACGGCGTGACATTAGGATTTTCGTAATGTTTATAATCCTAGATCTTGATCTAATGGATTACATATCTTTTAGTTATCTGTAGGTACGTGTTATGAACGTCTTATTGATATTAGATTGTTTAGAAGTTGTAGTTTGTTCGTCTTGTTTTTATGCATGCCGGTGGTTGTGTCTAAATTGATGATTTATTAGCTGCTGCGTGTTATGATGTGTGACTAATATTTGAGTATTAATGTTGTAGGTTTTGCTTACAACTGTTATTTATACGTTGGTATGTTTATAAATTGTTACCTTGTTGCATCACTGTTGTTGGAATGTTTGATGCAAGATAATAGGTATGCACTGACTTTCCAATTACCTACTTGTACATATTATGTAGGTACCTACAGTTAGAAACGTATTATAGTTTTTTTATATTCTTTTTTAAAACCACTTAAACCACTACCTACTAGAAACAAGAATAATTATTCATGGTACTGTAAATTATTATCCTAAAAATGGATTTAGATACGTAGACTCACGCATGTTACTCCCGGGGATAGATAGACACTGGATTTTCACTAATTAGGTGTGATCGTGACACATTAGTTTAAATATTTTATTTTTATAATGCATACATCAAAAGCACGTGGTTTAAAATTCTTGCAACGCGATCTACGTAATAATCATTTCTTCGCGAAGCTTCTTCCGTAACATTTTTGAGGCACTTAATCGTATAAATTAACGCAGGTTTATCTAAGCTTAATATACTATATTTTCTTAGGTAGGTAAATATAATTGGCGAAATACCAGGAGTAGTAGTTCGAGAAAATGTCAAATAAATTAAAATGAATGAGAATGTAAGAATGATGTAGGTATAAGATATCCCTAAGATTAATACACAATTACCTAGGTACCTACCAAGAAACTACTGTACCTGGTACCTTCTTATTTTAACGATATACGTTTTTACACTACGCAGATCAAAATGCGAAGAAATGATTTCGCAATACATATTCTGATCAATAAAATTGAATAATAATAGTATATTAATTTTCAATCAGTTACTTACATAATCGTGAATAATGTTTGAATGAAATAAAAATAATAAATCAGATTGTTTGTATAACATTAGAAACTGACTTGCTGCTTGTAGTGTAAATTAATACATAGGTAATTATCGAATTAGACATAGAGGTAGTATATTTAAATATATGACGTAGGCGAAAAATGCCTGAGCACGTCTTGGTATTTTCTGTACATTTCTTATAAGGAATTTTCCAGGTGGAATCTGGAAATCTGCTCAACGGCAAAAGGCTTTAAACGTGTGATAGATACACCTGCCTACCTTTGAAAATATACTGACGGACTCATAAACTGCATCAATGTTCAAGACGCCTTTGAAATAAAAATATTAACCAAGTATTCAAACATTTTATATAAATTTAAATTGAAACCTATAGTTTGGTTCGTTAACTTCATAACAGCGCGTAGTATCATAATATCCTTAAGTGTATGTTTGTATACTGGAAAGGCCATTCAATTTTTTTTTAAAACGATAAATGTAACAAAAATTGGTTTAGGATGGTTTATAGAAAATTGGGTTTTACAATTTAAAAAAAGTTGAAGCACAGATTTTTTCACTTTTCATAAGGTGTATTGCCTCCACGTGCCCTTATTACAGATACTAATCGTTTCCTCATAGATCTGATTAGGATTATTAAACGGACTTGCGGAATATTTCCATTCTTGTGAAATCGCTGTTCTTAGTGCTGACACTGTTGTGGGCACAGGATTTCTCGCATACACAGCTTTTTTTAAACTGTCCCAAACATGCTCAATGGGATGGCTATGCGTCATCATTGGCGTATTAGGAGGTTGGAGTTAGATGGGAGAGAGTGCTGGTAGGCCGTGCTCAACCCAAAATGGTCTAGTGCTCACCCCACGATGAAAGGTTTCAACTCAGTTTCAAATTCTAAAGCGCTATGTAGGCCATCGCCGTTTAGGGGCTGGCGACTCGATGGAAAATAACCCTTAATACGCCAATGACCACCATCGTAAAACCTACGTAACAGTACCTATTTAGTTATTTTGATACGTTTGAATAATTAAAGATAGATTTCAAAGATCATATGCGTATGTTCTTATTTTAAAAGTGAAGCTGCCAAAGAAAACTTACCGGTATAGGTAGGGTTGCCAAGCAAACTTTTATTTTGCTCTATAATTCTGTTCAATAAAAATAATTTATACCAAAGCTAGCTAGCTGTCTCCGGTTTCATCCAAGTTTATGGTAACTGCTGTAGTCCTGTGGCTCTTAGGGTGATGGTATATAGCCTATGTTACTACTGAATAATGTGGGCTTCTAATGGTGAAATAATTATTATAAACAGTTCAGTCGTTTTTAAATCTATTCATTACAAAAAATATTACAAATCTATCCTATTTAATAATATTAGTATAGATACTTATATTTTGAGCAGAGTTACCCCAATGGGAAAACATTGAACTGCCACGCAAACATCTCGAGTTCGATCTTAAGGCACCCCAGACTTTTGGCATCTCTGATTTTCGTAGTTTTGTGCGAACTAAATAAGCAATTTGTCGCAAGACTTTACAGTAAAAAATCATCGTGAGGAAACCTGCATGTCTGAACAAAAACAAAACATCTCAGAGACATGTCTCTCGAAGACATGCAGGTTTCTTTGCAATGTTTTCTTCTCTATAGTATTCTTGAAGAAATGTGGAGTCTGTCAAGCCGTTCTGGGCGGCGTGGTAGACTATGTCCTAACCCTCTTCACACTGCTAAGAGGATCGTCCGCAGCAGTAGGACAGTTTACAAACAGAGCTTATATTATTAATATTAATATATAATATTTATTTCCTCCTTCGATTTCTAGATATACTGATTTCAGACGTGATACGTCTGTAACGTATATATGGGGTAATACGCACTATTGTTAACACGTGGCCATCTTTAAGAGTAGGAACGTGGGCCGCGGCACGTATACACTTGCGTTTTGGCACGGAACTCAAGTAAGTAGGGTTGTAGGGCATGCTTACCAGATTTCCGTGCCAAATTTTTAAATGGCGGCACTTATAGCGCTTTTGTTTTAACCAAGGGTTTACAATGATTTTTCGTAACTATTGACACGGTTAAGCGTCGGTTGATCCTAACTTAATAACATAAACTAGTAGTGCCCGCGGTTTCACCCGCGTTTATGATTACTGCGCCGCCTCCGTAGGTCGTAGCGTGATGTTATGTAGCCTATAACCTTCCTCGGTAAATAGGCCATCCAACACTAAAAGCATTTTTTCAAATCAAACCAGTAGTTCCTGAGATTAGCGCGTTCAACCAAACAAACAAACTCTTCTGCTTTATAATATTAGTATAGATTCGAAAGTAACTCTGTCTGTCAGTTACCTCTTCACGACTGAACCATTCAACCGATTTCAATGAAATTTATTTCAGAGATAGTTTAAAATCTGAGAACGTACTTTTTATTGATGTAGGTAGCACGCGGGACGAGCCGTGCGCTTGTTTAGTAAATTTTGATTAATGTATGATAAATGAATAGTATATAGCCATAAGTATCTGTTCGGTTTCTTTTCATAAGAGCTGTAATCCTTGAATTAGCTTTGGCTATGCATTTTTTATTGCAATTTTATGACCTATATACACCAGTATATTTGATCGATGCCTATATAACATTACGTTGCGACCCATATAGGCTAGTGCAGTAACAGATATAACTGCAAAGAACAGCTGGTTGATAATAAAATTAGAAACTAGTTAAATTTAATAATTTATTGGACTTGTACTAATAGTTTACTTTTTAATGCTCCTACACGATAAGCGAAGTTCTCACGTAGCATTATTACGTTTTTGGTCAAAACTTGTTTTCATCTTTCTTATTGGAAAGTAAAATTGTCAAGGAATGGACCTTGTTTTCGTCCGTATTGCAAATTTGAATGGTGCATAACTTGCAAGTTGCGTAGTGAGGATTCAATGACGTCAGTGGATTAACCCGAGTGAACTATTTATAGGAATCCTACCAGTCTTAATATGTATTATTTAAATGGCCATATTGAAATTCTTGCTATTGAGAAACAAAAAATATTTTACAAAACATGTTGAAATAAAAGGAAACCGGTTCATAATGATCGAAAGATATTTTATGCAATGTTTTTTTGTTTCCTAATGGTATTGTTGACATAACCGGACATTATCATAATTACTAATACCTAAATTCTGTTGAGGATAACTAGCTGTTACCCGGGTCTTCGTCCGCGTGGATATTATCAAAAAAGTGTTTGTTTTCGCAGTTTTTTTCAAAATAAACGTAAACGCCTATGCTACTCCTTATAAGATTAGCTATCTGCCAGTGAGAGTTCCGTCAAAGTTAGTCCGGCCGTTTCAGAGATAAGCCGGAACAGACAGACACAAAATTTATAAATTGGTTTTTTGATATCTATACTTTCATATGTATTTAGTAAAAAGCTATTATTTTGACATTAAAAACAAACAATTTTATTTATGTATATAATAATTATGTAGTCTGTCTCGGAAGCACAGCCGTAGTGAATGCGACTGCACCCATGAGCTTTCGGATTTGAATCTTGGATGTGTCCAAAGACTTATGTATTTTTCCATCAAGAAGTTCTTACTAGCAGCACGGATTCTGTATCTACTGTAAGCAGCGATAGCCTAGTGGGAAACCGGTGGACTGCCACGCAGAGGTCTCGAGATCGATCCCAAGGCGCACATCTCTGACTTTTCGAACTTATGTACGTATTAAATAGTTAATTATCGCTCGCTTTAACGGTGAAGGAAAACATCGTGAGGAAACCTGCATGTCTAAGAATTCTTCATAATTCTCGAAGATCTGTGAAGTTTGCCAACCCGCACTAGGCCAGCGTGGTGGACTATGGCTTAACCCTTCTCACACTGAGAAGAAGCCCATGGCCAACAGTGCGACAGTTTAATACAGGGCTAATATTATTGAACAGCTATAGGCTTGCCTTTTTATGTGGGACCTAAAACATGGCTGGTGAAATGTGGATGTTGTACTCCTCTACCTATCCATTCGATGATCGAATGGGTAGGCAGAGTTATATTACATCGACATGTCGTCATCTACAGCGTGTAACAGAAGGTGTGGTTGAGGACCGTAATGTATATCTGATAAATAACCTATGTGCCCGGATTAAACAAAAATAATTTAAAAATTAAGACCATTAAACCATAAAATACTGTTTAAAGTTTAAACATCGAAATATTCGCATTACATCACTATCAAAATATTGTGCCTTAATTTTCCGGTGCACGGAGGTCACATGAGTTAGCTGTTAGTGTTGTTTAAGTATCGACTAGAATGTATGATATTGATGAGTCGATAAAAAGAAAATCTTAGTAAAAATAATGTGTACGGATTTATTTGTCGCGGTTTTCATTGTATAGTGACATATAATAATATGTCACTAAAATATGACTATGCCTTTCTGTTACATAACATATCGCAGTACATGATTGCATAATATAAGAAGTAAACAAAAAAATCGTTTTAAAATCAGCAAGATGTAACTTGATTATCTTGCATGCTTGCATTAGTAATGATAATGATATCTGCGTACATTGCTCGGATTCGTCACACATATGAATCTTGTATGTATCTATCTAAACAAGAACGACAAACGATAACAATCGGCTTTCGAACTCCACGGAACGTTTCTTTGTGAATCTCTTTCGCCGTCCTTAGCTTTTATCAGCATTTAGATAATATATATTTTATTATATTGATATCTATCAACTGCCTCCGTGGCGCAGCGGTAGTGAATGCGACTGCTGTGCATGAGGTCTTGGGTTCGAATCCCAGGTCGGGCCAACAAATAGTAATTGGGTTTTTCTGTTAAGAAATCTCAATACGAGCCCTGTGCCTCGGAAAGCACATAAAGCCGTTGGTCCTGCGCCTGATCTCTCCCTGGTCGAGTCGGATTATCCGTCCCATCGGGTCATGTTTGTTTAGGTGGTAGTAGATCCTCGCTGGGTTCAGCATGAATGGGCCGGATCGACCGGGGTAGTACTACCCTCTTACAGAATACCGGCGTGAAGTAACGGTACCCGTACTGTTGCGTTTCGTATTGGTGACTGAGAGAGCCGGAGGCCCAGTTACCCCGATCACATACTTGTGCACTATAATATCGCCTGCGCAGATGGCCAGTCTCCGTTAAGATTCGCCGCCACGATCGAAATTTGGTCTTGAGGACATTTTTAACTATAAGACTGCACAGATGGCGTAGTAGTTTAAAAGGTCGCCGTGCTGGCTGCCACTGCTCAAAGCGTTGCGGGTTCGATGTCGTGTACGGGTCATAAATTTGTGTGATCCACATATATAGTTGTTTCGAGCCTCGGTGTTCTTTGTGACCGTTGTTTAAATGTTCGTACAGTCCCCCGCGACCCAGGAATTATTCCTAGGTCTTCCAGCATTGTCTATTTTGATGTCAAATCAAGACAAAGTCTCCCGCCGCGTCTATACGCGATAAACTCTAAAACTACTGAACGAATTTTCATGCGGTTTTCACCAATAGACAGAGATTCATGAGGAAGGTTTAGGTGAATAATTTGTTAAGGTTTGGTACTACCCGTGCGAAGCGGGAGCGGGTCGCTAGTAACAAACTAAATTTAAAATATTCGGAACGCCTTATCCATATCCGCCCATTAATTAATTCTAGCGGTCGCCTAATGGTCGAAATTCGACCATAATTGATTTAAATTTAAGTTAGATAGTTATTAAGGTTTTATTGTCTAGAACTATTATAATACTCTTATAATCACATTTCACTTAAATTTAGATCTATACAGATTAATTTACCTATCTTTTTAAACAAATTATTATTTACTTAACTATACTATTTATGTAATTGCTAAGCTTGCTACTTTGTTTCCTTTTTTCTTTATTACATGTAAATAAGTAAATATATTATAATATAAATAGTATAAGTATATCATTCCAATCCACCCAAAGGTTGCCTGTAAGATATTGATATAAATATGTATGTAACCACAGTTACGAAGAATAGTACTACATCAGCCGAACAATTCCGAAATACTACGAACGCGATTCGACTGCGTGTGTCAAATGCATGGTTGTGTGCGCGTAATGTTTTTTCGTTAATTTAATGTATTTCTAAAGCATATTTTATATAAATATTAGGATTCGTCCCTCCTTCTCCATATAAACTTTAACTGTGCCAAATTTCATACTATTCCGTCCGCGCAATTTTCGTAAAAAGGGTTATAACGTGTTTGCTTCACGTATTAATATATAGATACCTACTATATAATTGGTAACGGGCAATTAATAATAATAATATGTGCATGATCTCTTTAATTCCAAAATCGGGTTACCTTTAGGTGCCTAATGTCTTGACCACGTTGCAAACGTGGTATATTCTTGAAGTCTATACATTTTTATGGAAATAAACATTTTTGATGTTGTCTTTTTAGTTACAGCACGGCAGAAACACTGTGGTAACAAGTTGAATAACTTATTTTGTTCAGTGTGGAAATTAAATTATAACCACCAGCGGAAATCCACTAAAGAGTTTCAAATCTAAAGAGAATTTTACCTGTTGTGGGTACGCGATATAAGTGTAGGTAAATTACTATAAAGTATTTCTAGAATAGGTAGCAATTTACTGTTAAGGAAATACTTCTTATTATTTAAACAAGATGTTGTTCGCGTGGCGTTAGATCCTTTGCTATAATAAACGACGTAAAAATTTTGTAGACATCGCTTAAGGTTCAAGCCGTCTTTTTACTGTAGTTCACCAAAATTGGTTCTAAAATTTTGCTGTGAGCCTTTGCTATTATAAGGACTTGACTTGACCCACTACCTCGAAATAGCATTTATGTATAAGATAAAAGTCTCGCCATCTCTCTTATTAAACCTAACAAGAGTGAAACAGCATGCGATTATCTTTCGGATAAAGATATATGTCCGCTAGTCCCACAACTGCCAAGTAAAAGATTATTTGTTAGTTGTGGAACTAGCCGTAAGTGACGAAAAAATTTTGTAGACTTTCCTAAGATTGAAGCCGTCCCAACACTTAATTTCGCAATAATCGGTTCAACAGTTTTGCTGTGATGGCGTTATATGTACAGCGACGCATCAACTTAGACTGTTTGGACTTTGAACTATTAGAAGTTGAACGCTGCGAATCGTGCGAGAAAGTGCGTTATATTTTTGTTACGCTCTATCCTTACCATTACATTGACACCATTATGCACTGTCCCTTTCCGACAATTCTCTATTTTGTATGTAGCGTAGTTATGCGTATATAGGATGTCTAACTTGCTGTGTAGCCGTGTGTACATAGACAGAAGACAGTAACTTTGGCATGTATAATAAGTATTCATTAATTCAAATGTATGTAGCTGTTTTCAATTACATACATACATACATAGTCTGACGCCTTAATCTCCTAAAGGGTACCTACGCAATAGTGAATTACACGCCCATTTGACATAGTTATCTGCCATCTATCGGCCATGGTTCTAAACTTCTTACTGTTACTGAGAAATTCTTGACAGGAAACCCCAATGACACAGCCTAAACCGGAGATTGAATCCGGGACCTTGTGCTCAGCATTTTTTAATTTACTACTGCGCTCCTGTAATCGAAATAATCGAATCCGAGACCTCGGCAGTCACATTGACTACAATACTTCTGACATTAAAAACAGTCTCTTCCTAACTTTTTGCTTTAAATTGGCACGTGTTCCCTCCCTTCTATGACATTGGGTCCTTCAAAAGTAGTGTGAAGAAGCATCTGGTCAGACCGGCCTGACGCTGACGACGACTAGAAGACATCTATATTCTTCTCGGCGTCACTGTCTCTGGACTGTAATTGGGCTTACCATCAGGTCCGTCACAATCACTTTGTAGTGTCACGATAAAAAAAAACATCCCACTTTTCATTAAGCACACTGTTGCCTATCCTCCTTAGATATACAAGCTTGATGCTATGGTATGTTTTGTTATTCTATAATTGCATGCAGCATCTAATTACGAAAGGATGCTATGTCATCATGCTATTAACATTTGTCATTAAATAAACCAGTTTTTATTTACGTTGTATATTGAAATGCTGTTTGAGTAACTATTATAATATGCACTAAGATTTATTTATACATATATTATTACGCATATATCTACAAAAAGGTGAGCAGTTACCATTTTTCTAACAAATACGAAAAACGACGATCGAAATTAAGTGAGAAATTAAACCATTACTACAATACTAGGATTTGTATTATCTTCTTACGTATCAATGTTTAACCATATCTGTCGTAATATTCTTCGTACACAACTGTCTACCCCTTCAGAATTAAAGACGTATTATTATGAATACATACACCGAATCACGCCGATATATCGCCGAAAAGGTAACCAAGGGGTGTAAAATACAACCATATTTGCATGAATACATAAGAATAATAATTTCTGAGTCCAATGTACAACCGTGACTCGGTGTTTTTACTTGCTAGTACAAACTCGCGACTTTGCTTCCATTTTCAGGGATAGGTACTTAGTATCTATACTAATATTATAAAGCTGAAGAGTTTGTTTGTTTGAAGACTAATCTCAGGAATTATTGGCTCGAATTGAAAAATTCTTTCAGTGTTGGTTAGCTCATTTATCGAGGAAGGCTATAGGATATATAACATCACGCTACGACCAATAGGAGCGAAGCAGCAATGAAAAATAAGGCAAAACGGGAGAAAAAATATCTTTTATGAAGCAGACGAAGTTGCGCGGATCAGCTAGTTAGTAATATAGCCCACTAGATTTTGCCCGTGGCTTCGTCCGTGATTGTTAATTAAGTTTTATCACTTGGGAACAATACTTTTTCCTGGATGAAAGATATGTACCTATGTCCTTGTCTCCTGATAACGTGTATGCGAAATTTCATGATGATCTGTCGAGTAGTTCGGCGTGAAAGCGTAACGAACAAACTCACATTCGCGTTTATAATATTAGTTATTATAGTTAGGATGTACAATGTACATACATACATACATACAAACACAGATCCAAATGAAAATTAAATCCGGTAAGCAGTTTCAAAGATTACCTCCCACGTCCAAACATACAAAGTTTTCCTCTTTCTAATATTAGTGTAGATATATATAACGGAAATGGCTTGTCCGTTTAAATAAATGTTATTTTCGACCTTAAACTACGGTTTAATTGTGTACTAAAGGAAGTGTTAGTTTTGCTTTTGACCATGTCACAGATAAGTAATAGATACTATGAATCATAATAGTAGTCTGTGGTTAAGTTGACATTGTATTTTTTTTTATCCAACGACTGAATCAAGCACGCTTAGGTACGTAACTGGTAAGCAGTTACCGTATTATCATCGCTTGCAATACCCATTAAATTACCCATAAATATATAACATGGGTATCGATTCTGGGAACTCATGATGATGATTGACAAACAAGCGCGATCTTATGCCACTGAACCCACGAGACAGTCTGATAATATACAATTTTTATAACGGTGGATAATCATCAGAATTCCACAACCAGACTGGTTTATCGAGATAATCAAGGTAACGTTGTAAGACATGTTATCCATACAAGTATTTATACCATTCAAAAGAAAATATAAAATTTACAATAAGAAACAGGTATAATATTATGGTTATAGGTGTATAATATAACCTAAATTACTTACTTCAAAATTAACATACGCAACGAATTAAAGTAGTTTAATTTCATTGTGTAACGTTCGCGTAAACGTCAGAAAGAAAGAAAATATTTCTTTCTGACGTTTACGCGAGTTTTAGTATATCTGTGATAAGCACAATACAATAAAATATAACAATATTATAGAAATAAATTAATAAAAAGAAATATAACTTTTGTTAAATTTAATTAAAGTATTGTTGGAACGCTTCTAAATAACTTTGTTTAAAGTTAAATAAAAAAATAATTAAGTCTTGACGTTAAAAATGAAAATGAAAGAAAACTTTGTAGACTGAACCCTCCTAACTCAAAAGCCGTCCTCCATAGCACACGGGTAGAAGTGCATATAAAGAAGATGTGGGCTACCGAATCATCGCAAATGAAACAGTTGTTTTTATTCACCTTGAACAAAGTCATGAAGGATAAAATCCAAGAACTTTATCTTTTGTAAAGTCAAAATGTAATCTGCAAAGGTTATCGACTCTCAGAAAAATTAGTACGTGTAAATAATATTTGCGGTGTCGCTAGGTTCAGCTCATAACTCGATACGAGACCGCAGTTTCGGATGTTGCCAATTTATTCATGTCAATCATCCGTTCACCCGCAATAAGGATAGGATTGCCAACATTTTGTATATGACAAAGTATAATATGAACTGAGAAAAAACATACTTAATAGGATTTTGCAAACAACTGATTTGTTGAGATAAGATAGGGTTACCGACCATACTGTTGTAACTTTATTTTGCTGTATCAAGCAATATTTAAAGTTTTATTATATATAATTTTTAATAGTACAGTAAACTTACTGCACTTGTATTAAAAATATTCAAATTATTGTTTTTATTATCGCTGGATTCGTAACCAAAAATGACAACGGATTATAATATAGTCGATAGTTGTCAATTATATTATATTGGTGCAAGAAACAATCCCGAATAAAGTTCCTAAAATTTAAAAAATAAATTTCTTATTACTTTTCTAAAGTACTGTTTATAATAAGAAATACAATAACTCACATTTTTTAAAAAGGAAAACTTTATTTTAGGAAAAAAGATTAGCATGATATCTTGGATTTTACTTCCGGTTCATACAATGCATTACTGGCTTTTTCTCGCAGCAGCAGTCATAGTCCTCCACGCTAACCAAACAACTTGGCAAAATTCAAGTGCCGTATAAACTATTTATGGAGGCAACCATACCATATTCAATGAATCGTGTAGCTCAGTACGTTTCAACTGACACACGATATCATTACATCAGCCTTATTGCACCGGCGTGTGCAGAACAATGCTCTATTCTCATATTTTATAGACCGTACGTGACTTATATGTCTACTCCATCAACTTACTACCAAATTGACACCGGGCCTGGTACAAAATTAAAGACAAAACGTCATCAGCAATAAAAGCCCTAATCCTAACTAATATTATAAATGCGAATGTGAGTTTGTTTCTGTATCTACGAGTTCACGCCTTAACGTTTTTTTTTATATTGCTCGTCAAAATGACCACACTCCGCCTGATGGTAAGCAGTCGTGTGGTCTAAGAGCAGTGGCCTCCACATCGTCCTAATAGCAGCCGAGGCGAGGTTGAGGTCTCTACTTTGACGGCCTGAGAAGGTGCTTTTTCACGCCCCGCTTAAAGGACCCAGAGTTGAAGGAAGAAGGAAACACGTGCCTTGGCAGACAATTCCATGCCTTGATCGTTCGCAGAGGTATGAGGACAATTGAACCAATCATCAAGAAATTTCGTATACACGTTATCAGGGGTACAGAAAAGGACATAGGAAAACACACGATTCATCCAGAAAAAAAGTACTGTTCTCGAGCGAGCAAAAGCTAGTTTGAGATAAATTCGAAAAGCAACTCTTTACAGGGTTTCACCCAGAAAAAAGTACCCACTGTTCAAGAAGGATAGGAATTTATTGACAAAATGTACATTAAAACGAACAAAGCCGCGAGCAAAATGTAGTAAATCATATTTTACGACGGCGACTGCAAGCTTAAAGGTTAAAATTAACTATTGCGCCATTCGTGTGGTTGATAAACATCATTTATATGTGCATACTATAAACATACTTAACACACATAACTCAGTGTTCGTAGTAATTGTATCTGCGCGTTATAAATCGTGTTATGTTGAAACTTATCTGGTAAATGCTGTTTCACTCGCAAATCTTAAACACAATCGAAGGCTGTTCTAAGTTATAATATAACTTGTTACGCTCGAATAAATAAAATAGTAGATAAAATGTATTATATGCCATCCAAGACTGGGTCTTTTCGTGTGCTAAGTATCACTTCATTAATGTCAACGGTTGTACCTTTGTATGTGTGTGTACCTTGCTGTGGTTTCATATATCTGAAGGAGTACACTATACAAAACTTATGATCATTTGTTTGTGCAATGTTGTGTATATTATTTGCAATAAATGTTTTTAAACTTTCGCGAATTGTACACATATTTTTTTTAAAAGAAGTAAGTCCATTATATTCTTATATTACTTAACTCATTCAACATCATGTCGGTCACAAATGACCGCGAATAATGAATTTTCTATTGTGTCTGCTATATGGCATTCAATGTGTTAATAAATTATTAGACGAGCGATTAACCGTCGTTTCCAGAGCTCTAGCTATCCTCAGACCAAATTACATCAAAATCGGCTCATGGTTTTATAGGTAGGTACCTGAAATCGTAACAAAACTACTTTCGCATTTATATAAAAGCGTTAGTTCAGATGTCATGTTTGTATTGTGTCAGATGACAACTTAACGTCCAGGAAGGTCCATATTTAAACCATAGACAGAATATTATCGCTACGCTCAACAACAGTGTTAGAGCGAGAATCCAGTCCAGATTAAGTATACATTACTGGATTAGCGTTAATGTTATCCTTGACTTAATTTACGCTTTTATGTAGCCTATCTATCCTTACCTAATGTTCAAGCTATCTCCGTACCAAATTTCATTAAAATCACTTCATCTGTTTAATCGAACAGATTTAATATCACTATCACAATATTAATATGGCTTGTATGTACACATACTAAACTTGTATAATGTTGCAACGTGAACCACGACAAACGTTAATTATATTTAATATTGACTAGACGGCCTTGTTGTAAGTTCTCATGACATATATCTTATTATACAAGCAAGTAAGTAGAAGGTATGGTATATACGAATAAAGCGTCATATGACCCAATTTTCAAGTTAACTATATTTTTAAGACCCTAGTCATTATTCCTGCATCGCGGGAGTCTTTATAAACATTCGAAAACCTGTATGTTTGCCAGCCCGCAATGGGCTAGCGTGGTGGACTATGGCCTAACCCTTATATTAAAAAATCTGCATGTCTGAGAGTTCTCCATAAAGTTCTCAAAGTCGTGATAGACTATGGTCTTACCCTTCTCACACAGAGAAGAGGCCCGCGCCCAGCAATGGGACAGATTATATACAGAGCCTTTACTATTATACATATAATAGTAGTATATATAGATAACGTTTAAGTGCACCATTGCTATTAAAATGTGCGTCAGTTCTCAGTACCTTAACTTAAGGTTGGTTGTAACTTTAAGGTCATTTCGAAGGCCAATATAGAACGTCAGTCGTGCACTTAATAGCTCTAACTTAAAACTTCCAAATACTCTTGTGGAGAACATATTTGTTCACTTGACCAGGCTGGGTGATCGTCCTGGTGAGCCGTGGCTATTGTTGCCATGGTTATAGTCGAAAACTCAAATTATAACAGCCGACTTAGAGGTCTATCTATGTATGAAGTTGTATTCATATCTGTTTTAGAGTTTAGACGTGACTGAGTAACAAACATATTAATCGTTACAAACTCTGCTTGACTGCATATATGGCATATTGGTTTAAGTGGATGCCTCGCAATTGCCACTACACCGAATGTTATGTTTGAATCCCTTTCGGACCCACTGTACCCCTGGTCATACCCCTGGTGGTACGCAGGGTCTCTTAAAGTTAAACGATATCACTGACTAATAGTGATGTAATGTAATGTAGCACATCACTAGGGTCACTCACTCGGTGGTACCGTTTAACTATAAAATATCCACCGTACCACCTATTGGTATGGCCAGGGGTACGGTGGGTCTGACATGGATTGAATCCTACACAGGATCAAAATTTCTGTAATCTACAAACAGTTTTTTCGAGTCCAGAAAATATTCCTAGTGCAGTAGATGTATTTTTTAAAACAAGCAAAGTATGTTTTATTTATAATACTTGTACGACTTATGTAAATAAACGCGTAGAGTAAATATATTTAAATGTTATTATAAATGCAAAGTTACATGAAGACCAAGGTGAACTGTAAGTCAAAAATAATGTAAACAATTATATTTTCGACTACATTGAGTGGACTTTATTTCATTTATTTATGCAGGCAAACAAGTTTCTGTAGCCTGTGGACGCTAACAAACTAGGGACCTTACCATACATCAGGCGCGTGCGCTTCATACAAGCAAATAAGCATTGCATACCCTAGTCCGCTGGCTTATGTAAATCTATATAATCGAAATCTATTTATTAAATACTACAATATAATATACAGATATATTTACACACAAAAACATTTATAAATGAAATGTAAGTGCCCTCGCAGAGGTTTCAGGTAGGGCGTGCATACCCTACCAGAAATCTTTGTGCACGCCCCTGTGCCATACATATGTACGTATGGTAAGGTATATAATATGTATCTATGGTAAGGTCCCTAGTTAGACAATGTAGTCAAATGCCTATATGCCAAAAGCAGTAGGCAGACCTGTATTTAGAGCCGATACCTTTATTTTGAACAAATAGAGTATTTTTACATTGAGGTAAAAAATATTTGAAAATAAAGTAATATTTATTTAACCCGCTATGTTGCGTCCATATTTTAAGCAACATCTAACATATATTTATGATCAAGGAATGTCTTAACTGAATCATCTCATCTATTCAATCTATGTACATATTAAAGCGGATAAATATATAGGTCTTATTAATTTTAGCAAAGCCGTTATTTCTTCTGTATCTAAACAAGTAAATTAACACCTGTTAAAGTCGGCGTAATTAAAATAGAGTATTTTCACGTACGTTATTGCCTTCATTCATACTATCTATACATACTTTACGAACAGTATACTATGCGCTGGCTGACTCACTGATCAGTTACGGCCTAACTGTGTATGGCCGAACATTTAAAACATATTTACAACATATCAAACATTTGCAAATAAGATTAATTAAGTACTTGGTTACCAAAAAAGCTAAGGACATTGTAACAAAAATTATGATAAGTTATTCCCCATATGTAAGATTCTACCAGTAGATAAAATAAATTGTTAATTGCATTGCAGCATTACTTTAGTGAAGACTTTAAATTATTTGTAAGCAATAAATATAACACTAGACTTGTAAGAGAGAAGAAGAAGAAACTTGTCCAACCAAAGGTCACCAATTATGAGAGAATGTCCAAATTGGTTGTGCCTAATATTTTTAATAAAGTAGAATTATTAAGAAAATTTCCGAAATGTAGCAAAGGTATGTTAAAATCAAAGCTGGAGGACTTGTTCCTTGGTAATTTACAAAAAATTTCTGCTCGTCATTAAGAAATAATTGCCACGAATACCTTGTTTCTCTTCTGTTTTCTTTTTTTTTATGAACCATAATATCATGTAGTTTGTAATACCTATTACATAGTTTAGTTAATACAAGTAAATAGTTTGTAAGTACCTATGACAGTGTAAAGTTAAAAAAATGAGCGTATCTCGCCCTCAAACGTAAATGTGTGGCGAGAGAATTTTTGTACGAAATCTAACAATGGACTGGGATAAAAAAACGTAGAAATCTAATCTTTAGAGGAAAAATGATAAAGATTTGTTTTTTTATTTGTTTGTTAGGGTTTAAATTCAAAACCACTTAATTGATTTAAAAAATTATTTTACAGTTAAAAAGCTTTAATATCACCGACTAACATTGGCTATATTAGATTTAAAAAAAGGTACTATCACTAATTTTAGTAACAGTACCTTTTTTATTGTAGGTTATGTTACCTAACCTACTTTTACGCAAACGAAGCTGCGATCAAAAGCTAGTAAAGTATAAAGAACGTTAACCCGAAATAACGTAAAATAGTTTATTATAAATTACGATTGGCAACCCTAGCAGGATTCTACCCACATTTCACCGTTATGTTTGAAGTCTTATGGTAATGCGCCTATTTCCGTCCACCACACATAGTTCCAGACTCCGTGCTGCTACTGAGAACTTCACAGGAAACTACTAAAGTAATTTACCCGAACCGGGCATTAGACTGAAAGCACAATAGTAACTTGTCGTGTAAATAAATAATGACCAAGTCTATCCGATCGGTAGAGACATGTCGAGAACTAAAGGATTTGGTATCGGACCGAGAACGATGGAAATTGCTACACCGTCAAGTGCATAGCACGTAAATATTGGATGGATGGATTCGATTGGTAACATTTTCAACATTACGTTTAGTGATCTGTTACCAAACTATGACGTAACTATACTATAATTCTGAAGTTACTGCTTTTAAAACGCAAAACAAGTATTGGCCAATGTTTACTACCAACAGCGTCGAATGGTATAAAGTTGCGGTTAAATTACGACTGATGATGAAGTCATAGGTTGAATAAAGCATTTTTGAATTTTCTGCACAGAGATTCTTAGTAGCACAAATTTTGGTAATGTTGGCTATTATGTGTGAGCTGGTTTTCGTGTGTGACACCTTTTTTAACGTGGTGGACTGTACGGATGGTGTAGTGATTATAGTGGTCGTCTCGTCGCTGCCATTGAGCTGAGTACTGTGGATTCGAATCCCACAGGGAACAAAACTTTGTGTGATCTAAAATTACTTGTTTTTGGTCTGAGTGTTCTTTGTGTCCGTTGTTAAAATGTTTGTAAGGGGATGACGTCATTCTATGTTTACTAATTACATTTGCATTTGCATTGAATTGCGACTTGAGTTTATTTATATTGAACTCTATTAACCCTTTGGTAGCTCGGGAGTTAGACATAAACCATGGACTACAAATTTATCAATATTACCTTCAGAATTTTCAAGCTGTTCAAAAGCGAATACGGCATAAAAAAAGAAAATTAAAGCTTTCCTTGCTTCTCACTTTCATGTAACATAGTCTCTCGTCTTGCTATTTCAAATTCGATTTCAAACTATTTCATTCCATAATGTACAAACGATATTATAGTTAGGTTTTGTAACAATCAAAGGCCCTATATGCTACTAAGAATTTTACAATAGAAAATACAATATCACTGCTCAACCTAGTAATCGAACTCTGTACGCCGTAATCGGCCGTGCCACAAGACCGACGAAATAGTGATAACACAAAAATGTATTATATCACCTTCACGTTCACACATTGATAACCTAATGACAATACTGTTGTATTTACAAACATGTTTTATCGATATTGAAGGGTACCTTTTCAACCTCGCCCGTCCAGCAGGTTAACGATTGGATTGAGTTCGATTTAAAGCGAAATATTCATCTCTTAGTAAGTTTTCCCGGTTATTTGGCACAAGAGAGAGCTGTCATAAGCATATGTAAGCCTGGTGATCCTCTACTGCAAAATGACTGCTAGGTAAGACGTGATAAGGTAATAATATATTGAGAATTTTCAGACAATTAAACTAACATCGACACTGCAAATCGTAAAGCGACATTTAGCGGTAATACACGATTCACAATTCAAAGTACGGTGTGTTATATACAACTGTAACGAACCGGGTCATTTTAGTTTCAAATGTACTAACAAAATTTTAAAGTGTACTATTTGTAAAAAGTTAGGTCCTATTGCAATAAATTGTGATATGTTGGTACATAGTATAACGAAGTGCCATTCATTTATTGTCCCGATATGGAACGGTCTAAAACCCAAACGATCAGGCAGAGAACAGGCAGGCCTCTACATAACGTTTCGAGGAAATAAACTCATAGTTGAGTATTATTCAGAGTTAATTAAAATACTAATAACAGTAATAACAGTTACTTATAAATTATACCTTATTGAATGACTTGAATGAGTAGTAGAGCCTCGCTGATTTCAGCATAAATGGGCCAGCTCGACCGGGGAAGGACTACCCTCTCACAGAATATTGACGTGAAATACCAGTATTGCTACTGTTGTGTTTCGTTCGATGAGTGAGAGTGCCGGAGACTATATCACCCTCTTTCCCCCTTCCCGCTCCTTCAACATCCAACTCCCTTTTTCCTTTCCTAAAGGGTCGGCAACGGCAGTATGCTAGTTTGACACCTCGGTTGTAAAAAAATAAAATAAAATGTAATTTGTATTACGCAATAAGACTATACGCGGTTGCAAAAGAAAAAACAGCGTAAACAAATATCACCCCACCGAGGTCTTGTGCGGGTAGCAAGGCGCTTGCAATTTTTAATCTTGTTAATGTATGTACTACCGACTTCAGCGACGGTTGACCATTTCAGAAAAAAATTCGTATACACATGTTGACTTTAAGTGACTCCGCCCTTAATTTTGTTAACCAATCAAAAAGGAATCTTCGAACAAAAAAGTTTACTTACCGTTTGTTTTTATGACTTTTCTTACTTTTGCCATATTTGGACAGTTGTTGCGTTGTAAAAAAACTCAAACAAAAAGGTCGTAGTTGACCAGTTGAGTTTGTATCGCCTTACAATCAGTAAACAAATGTAAAGTGTAAAAAAACTCAAACAAAAAAAAGGGGCGTGTCACGGGTGGCCTACAGAGTGTTGGCCTGCTATGTGATTTTAACCTTAGGAGTGGTCAACCGTCGCTCAAGTCGATAGTACAATTGTTTTTTGGCAAAAGTCGTGAGATTTATAAAAAGTAGTTAAGTCTGATGTAAATGTAGTTATTAGTATTATTCATTCAACCCTCTATGTTAGATTAGAAATATCAAATACTTAATTAATTATGAAAAGTACTACAATACCTTACCAGATATTCCTACGAGTCTGGGCAGAGGCGAATTTTTCCCGGATTTCGAAAATATGACTTTATTTCCTACTAGCTGACCCGCGCAACTTCGCCTGCTTCATATAGGATAAGAGAATTTACCCCGTTATTGCAACATTTGCATTGCTGCTCCGCTCCAATTGGTTGTAGCGTGATGTTATATAGCCTATAGCCTTCCTCGATAAATGGGCTATCCAACACTAAAAGGATTTTTCAATTCGAACCAGTCGTTTCTGAGATTAGCGCGTTCAAGCAAACAAACAAACTCTTCAGCTTTATAATATTAGTATAGATAATGGGCAGTGAGCCTATTGCGGCCTACCGGGCAAATTTATTTTACACTCCGTGCTATGTCCAAGACATACAAACATAAATAGATTCACGCCTGTTTCCCAGAGGGGTAGGCAGAGGCTACTGATTGCCATTTGCTACGATCCTGACACACTTCTCTGGCTTCAGTCACTTTCATCGCATTCCTCATACACGCTCGCTGGTTTAAGGTACTCTCAACCTGGCCTGGCTTGGTGTCCAAGAATTAACCTAATAAATAATAATACTTTTCCCGGCCTGGGAACCTCTGTGCAACTGAGCCTCTATCTCATAATATGTTTAAATTAGGTCACGCTTCACAAATGAACTATTGAGTACGTTGCCGCGTTGCATTAACCTCACGTAGTTGATAAATACACTGTTACAATAATCTTATCAGATATACTGAAACAGTTTGTAAATAGAACTTGTATATCGGTGTTATGCAAACATGTTACGAGAGTACAATGTTTATAGGGGTTAGTGATGCGCGTAATTGCATTCGAATATTTCGAATGCAATTGTGCTTCATGCACAATACAACTATTCGAATTAGGTATATTTGATAGTTTCTTTTTTTCTACCCCTCTGGGAAACAGGCGTGAATTTATGTATGTATGTATGTATTTTCTTCTATGCCATACACTCAATTCGCCATTTTGACTACACGAATGGCGCAGTGGTTTAAGTTCTCGCCTCGCTACTGCCACTGTGCTGAGTATTGTGGGTTCGATTCCCATACGGGACAAAAAAAAATATGATCCACAAATATTTGTTCCGAGTCTGGGTGTCCTTTGTTTCAATGTTTATAAAGTTCCTCGCGATACAGGATCTATTCCTAGTGCAGGCGTTGTGTAATAAATAATTTACAAAAATATGATAGATTGACATCCCAGACCTACATAACTTTAGCAAAGCATTTTTGTAATTCTCAACTCGAATGTGTAGGTAATAATCTATACTAATATTATAAAGCTGAAGAGTTTGTTTGTTTTGTTGAACGCGCTAATCTCAGAAACTACTTGGTTCGAATTGAAAAAATATTTTAGTGTTGGATAGCCTATTTATCGAGGAAGGCTATATAACATCACGCTACGTCCCACGGGGGTGGTGCGGTAACGATAAACGCAGGCAAAACCGCGGGGACATCTAATATAATATAAATTGTAAAAGATTCATTCTCATTGGTTTAGTAAGTACCAATGAGAAAGAATCTTTTCCGGAACATCATAAATGGAAGTAGATCAACGAGGAAATCGATAATATGCATACCTACCCACATAGTTATATGGATAAAATTACCTGTAGTTGGTACGCGGAACTTTCCCTATTAAGTGAGTAACAATATCCGCAGTTGACACAAATACAAACCACTTCATACAGGTACCCGCAGTGTTATCGGTTGTTCAAACGTATGTGAAAGTGCATTACCGGACGATGTTTACAGCTTAAAAAGACTGTCCCAATGGCGCAGCGGTGGCGAATGCAACCGCTGTGTGAGGAGACGTCGGGCGTCGCAAAAGCAATCGGGGTGCCCAATGCGAGTTGTTTTTATGTAAACGCGATTAAAACATTTACCGCGTTTGGCTCTCTGATTGGTTAAGAGCTTGGAGCGGGCCAATCGGAGCGCCGAACGTCATAAACGTGTCGATCACGTTAACGTTAAACAAACTTACACTAGGCACTCGGAACAATATAGAGACCATGAAATCAAGAGCTTGATTGCTTGGTGTTATTCGTTCTTGTTTGTTAAGATATTATTCTTTAATTAGTATTATTGATTAGTTCATGGGGCAAATAGATCACTTATCTAGCTTATAACTTGTTAAGTAACTGTAAATGATAAAATAATACCTTTTCAACCTATTGAGCGGTGCCAGCGGCCACACATAATAGGTTTTTAATTATGTCTGGTAATCAAACGATTGACAAGTCGGTATGACTTCGAAAACACTAGAAATAATAGTTCTTTTTAGTCTGAACTAAGATCCTAATCGCTCTAAACAATTTAGGAGTCCGCGTCAATTTCGTTATAAAAGCATGTTACAGAGTTCAAAATGCTATTTATACAAATCCAACTTATGAAAGGCTGTCAGTCTGATTAAGTAATTTAAGTTCATAACTTCATATACATTAAATATAATAAGGCACTAGTCCTACCGTCAATGAAGAAGCGGGTTCAGCTAAAGATTTAAATCATAGATTTGTCCTACTACGTTTTATTATGGTCATCTTTCTGGACGTTAAGTTGTCATCTGACACACAATACTAACATAACATCCTAAATAATATTAAAAATGTGAATTTGTTTGTCATTCAAGCCTTGATTACTTGATAAATCATCATGACATTTCGCATACACGTATAGGTAGATACAGAAAATGTCATAGTGTATATAAATATAGTACTATCATGCTCATGCTTTTTGAAAATTTTACACTATTATTCTCTGTCTAAGGTTTCATAACAGACGTGCTTTAAAAATATTAACAAACAGGCTTTTAATGTATTTGTTGATATCAAACGTGTCCTGTGCGTACACAGCTTGTAACTTTTATGACGGGTCTGAAAAACCCTCGCTTGCACAACGCTCGCAAACTTGGAGAATTCATACGGCATTCCTTAGTATCGAATATATAATTAAAGTATACATTTTTGGGTTTTTCACGACCGGTGTGTGTAATCGCCTGACACATTCGCACATCATGCTTGCCGTTTCTGGACATAGCTATTAGGTTAACTCGCTTCTGCTAAACGCCGGCAGTGGGACAGGGCCTAATTCGACAAATATACATTTTTGATATTTCGATGTCTGTAGTAGCAGATATAATATAAAAAATGTAGACAAACAAAAAGATTCGTATTTTTTGTTTAATTGATGTATTTAAAAAAATAGCCATATAATGGTAATCCCGTGTTGCGGCAGACTTTATAGTCATTCAAACAACGGACAAAAAATACCAAGACATGGAACAAAAATTTGCAGATCACAATTTTTTGTTATGGGTACAGATAATTAATAACGCTCCGCGAGATGGCCACGTAAACCACTACGTTTTACGGATTTAGCTGAAAGTTTTCACAAATAAAGGCTATGGCCTGTATCCGTAGGGATCACGCAGGCAAAGCCACCGGCAAAACATAGTATAACAACAATACTAGATTATGATAATTAACCTTTCATTATAATTCTAATCTAGAGGAAAACTGTTTTAATTGGATTATACTTCCATTTGGAGTTCCCCATCAATAAAGTAAATAACTTATTATAGAGTTTGCGCGTGGTAGAGGTTATCAGTTTATATAGTTCACAGTTAATTTACATATATGACCGATAAGGAGTTCCAGGCACAATCGCGAAAATGGCAAATTCCCTCTACCCTACAGAAGATCACAACTAAACAAAGTTTCGGTGGTCTAATATTGAGTTCCTGTGGCGAATAGGAGGCTCAGTGTACGTTTCGTACAAATTTGTTCGCACGAATTCGTACACGGAACACCACATTCGCTTCTGGATACTGTCGATACGCGCACAATTAGATCTGAAGTATGGGAAACGACTGTAAAGAAAAATTACAAATGGAAGATTCGCACAATTCTTTATTCGAACGGATTCGTGCGAAACAATTTCTAAGCTGAATAGGGATACCAGGCTTCTTGTATTTTTTTATTAGGTTTAAGCCTCGTATAGGTTTCAGGGCCTGTGTCATGGGGTACTTTTTACAAATGTGCAAATACTCCTTCAATTAAACCTAAACTCAGAAAAATCATTGGTATATCACAAAAATAATTACCAATTGTCCCGTGTGGAATGCGAAGGCACCATACTCTGCGTGACGGCAGAGGCGAGCCGACCGATACCCCGGTCCGTCTGCCATGCAGTCTGAGAAAGCTATATGCTTTTAGTAGGAGAATTGTGAGTATTTCGCTGCCAGCACAGCGTAAGGCTCGCAATCGTTCATGTGCTACAGTATCTGATCCTATTAGGTTGTAAACTTGTTTACCATCTTACTATAGGAAGAAAAACTTAAAAGTATCTAAATTATGTAGTGATAAAGTCCTAAAAAAAAATAAACGAAGCGATAAAATTCGTATAAAGTAGTATAATTTCAATGGAAAGAAAAGACAAAAAGATAACGTCGTTGGCTCCGTAGCATTTGTTGGCGCTTGCACTTGCCTTGCGCTTTCTGTACTGGTCAATGATATTTGGTTGTATTAGGAAACTCGAAATTTGAACAAGTAGAATGTGGGTTCCAGCATCACTGCCTACCTCCTATATACAGGTTGTCCCAGAAGTCGATGTCAACCCGTAATCAGTTAACAGGCTAAGTTACAATAGCCATCAGAAAAATATAAAAAATATCTATGTTACGTATTTTAAAAATTATAGACATTTAAAATCCGGAATCAGGTGATTCTGGCTAGACGTCGACTTCTGGGACACTCTGTATACGTATTGAGAACTATATACATCCATTAGCTAAAATCGATTCTCCTTATATAGTGCACAATTCGACGCCTCGGGCATTGATTACTTGATTCGCTACAGCTATTGTTATGGTAATTATATACGTATCGTCATTGACCCCTCGACCGAAACGTGACGCTAAGTACCTACCGGTCAACGTTATATAATACTGATTACAGGCCATTGCCAAACTATATACGGTACATTATAGATTTTTGTGCTCTATTTTAATGCTATCGCAATCGAAATTAAGTAAGTACTAAGAATAACCTTGTATAAGGGGGTATAACGTTTTTTACGTATGTATCCTCTATAGATTACAACTTTTAACTATTTTAAATATTATTTTTGCAACTCCATATTTATATTTACACATCCGTCGACGTTTCGATAGCTTTTCGTCTGTCAAGGTAGTCAAAAAGCTTTTTGATTTCATGCGTACCAATCTTGTAATACAATTCAAAATAATATTATAATAAAAGTTGTAATAAATTATGACAAAATTGTTCTATTATGCTATCGCAATTGTTGACTTTATATTTTATTATTCTGTCGGTGGTGCAATGGTTGTGATTGGAACAGCTATGAGGTTTAGGTGCTGATTGCTGGATCGAGCAAAGTTCAATTGGGTTATTCAGTCAAAAAATTCTTAATTCATAGTTGGCGAAATCTTGGTGTAATCACCTCTCCTTATACTCATTCAGGAATAAAGGCACGAGACGGTGTTTATAAAATTGGTTTATAGATAGACATCCCCTAGACTAAAGATAGTCCCTATTACATATACATTCTTTCGTTCATTGTCAGCTTTCACCGATTCACTGTTTATAGACCTCTTATCTATAACGTCCATTTATTTATTTATTAGGCGTACCGACAGCATACCTACATATGTAACACGGGTTAAAAAAGAAAAATGAAATTATGTTCTGACATACACGCCTATTATAGGTATACGCAGAATACGACAATTTTTTAAATTACTTTATTTTCCATTTTTACGATTATGGCAGTCACATCCAGCCCGATCCATTCAACTTGACGATGTCATTGGACCAGGTCCGATGATCAGCACACTGACTTCTTCGCTCTTCTTGGCCACCTCTCTGGGACCGCCCGAAAAAAATATAAAATATACGCAAAATTATATAAGTAATAAAAACAAATAATGTTATATGTAAATTTTCTCGAGGTACCTATTGTAATTTTTGTGATGGCTATATAAAAGAAGAAGGGATAGAGACTATTCTAAATATATTAAAATCTCAATAATAAGAACTAAAACAGCTATTTCTCAATAATTTTGCATATATGTCGGACACTTGTCGGTGATAGGCATTGTATTATCGTAGTCTTTTATTTTAGCAGTGATTTGAAATATTGATTTGCATTAATACTCATAAATTACTTAATCATGACAATAATCACTGATGCAATATTTTTTTTATTTATAATTTAATAAATAAGAAATGTTTGCCTTGACATATCGTCATTTTATTATTGAGAGTCGTTTATCAAGTGGCATTGATACTGACACTTATTTGTTTACATTTGTATAAAATTATGTAGTCTTGTCTCACGGTACCATGTTAAATTGCACCGAAATATGACGTCAAACATAATTTGAAATATTATACGGATCGAAATTCAAGCACTCCTCAACTAATAATAATCAAAGATCAGTACTTGGGTCCAAAGGACCGGCCACAAAAACACCCAGGAAACAAAACATCCAGGTTCAAAAATACTATGTATGAATTAAAAGGCGCGCGACGCTAGCTAATGCAGTGGACTTGCGATCTAGAGGTCCTAGTTTGTTAGTTGTTGTTACATTCCATCCATTGCATTACTAACTTGAACCTACTCCGAACGCAAACATTCTATCTTAGCTAGGCTATACCAATCAATTTACAAAAATCCTTTAAAAAGCTTTTGATACTTCAGTCTTTTAGCAAGTAACTTAACTCTTATATTAATAAATCTCAATTCGCATAAAACATGGTTTAAAAATTGGTAGATTGGTAATATGCTTTGCCATCTTTGCCGTAGTCTAACCACAGTATATATGTACTGTGGTCTAACGTTCGCTCAGCATCTAGACACATTTAACCTTTAGCATCTTTACCTTTCTATTTTAGTAGTTCCTTTATTCCTTGTACTAGATGAGCAAAGATGCGTTGTTAAAACTCTCATACGTTCGACTCACAAGTTACACTTTTACATTAAAACCTCACAGTAGACTCCGATTATGTTTCGAGATCTCACTTTCACATTCTGTTTACTTACAACGATAACAATAGGAAGCGCTGTTCCCATCGAGTTGTTATATCGATTTACACAATGGTTGCGTTTAATCGATTTAAATAGATATTGTTCTGTCTAGTACCCGACGTCGTGCCTGTCATGATAATACATTGTGATTTTTGCAATATCACATCTTTTCTCATAAAAACGGTGAAATTTTAGCTGCAATTTATTCCCGATATTTATTAATTGAAAAGAATAATTTATAAATGAAAACGTTTAATTAAATTGATATATTTAATGTTTATAGGTGTACAACTTAGACTTGGTAACGTCGTTTTTGGTCGAAGACGTTAGGAAAATCTTTGGTCAGACTTATAAACTTGAATTTAGATACTAATCGTTTTAAAACAGAAAAAAAATACACTTTTACGCCTAGTAAAGGGCGTTTTAAATGGGCAATATTCTATTGCAGTTTTTAACTGTCACCAGTCTTTCAAAACATTTTTGTACACGGTCTTTCCAAACATCATTCTCTGGATAGTCATATGCATAATATTTACGTGTATTCTATAGCATGTTGGATGTTATTGCCGTCCAGCCACACGTTGCAGTAGTATAACGTCTGGCTATAAGACCAATTTTTACATGTTAAAAAAGTTTTTTAACGGTATTCTTTAGCGCTGATGACATAGCTGACAATGGGATTATTCATTATTTCTGTAATTAGTTTCTCTGCACGTGTTGGGAAAGAAAGTATTAAATAGTTCATATATAAATAATTTCAGCATTTGAAGCGGTTAGACGTAAAGTAGGTACTCTATATTTTCCAAATACTTTCACTGGTGCCAGAGTCCCGTATAAAATAGAATCTCCTCAGCCATATACATGAGCGCCGGTTTCTACTTGTCATTTAGTAGGCCGCTGGCTCGGCCATATTCAAACAACTGATTCAAAGAATACCTAAACTCGGATAACATATTTGTGGAACATACACATTTTTCTATCTTGTGGAGATCGAATCCACAACACTCAGCGCACTTGCAATGGCGATGCGATTACTTTCATGAATTAAAATAGTACCTATAATAATTGAGTTATTTGGAAAGATATGGCGACGCTCAAGCAATGCTTGAGCATCGGCAACTTCACAGTCCACATGCTGGACAAGCATGTAAACTGTGGAGTTGCCGATGCTTTTAACGTTTATGCTCTTAGTAAATATAGTAAGTTCATTAGTGGAATTTTGGTGTCGCAAGCGCGGTCTGTAGACTCTGGACTCTGAAGCTGACCAGATGAGCTTGCCATGCCACCTTAGTAATATTAAAACAAATTACACAACAAGTTGAACGTACTCGAAATTCAAGGCGAAATATGAAATGCAGGTATACATTTATTAGTTTCATATCCGCTCATCGCCCTGTTTCGTAATTAACGTTTTAAGACACGATATCGTTCGTTTGATGGATATTACCTTGATGGGCGTACTCATAAAAGCGTATTGTCTTTTCACGTTTTCAAATAACACTCAGTTTGTTTTATTACGTTGGGTATTTATTTACGCAGTTGGGGATTAATGGATTTTAGATAACCTGTGAGGATTGATGGGTTTATGGACGATGCAGTCATTACGGTAATGTGTGTATACAACACTTGTGGGCAATTTTAAGGATCATAGATAGATAATAACGCTCCGGGAATATTATGTACTAGTTTTTGCCTGCGGTTTCACCCGCGTAAGTCCCGTTCCCGTGGGAATATCGGGATAAAAATAAGCTATGTGTGAATCCAGATCTCCAGCTATCTAACATACCAAGTTATAAACGCGAAAGTTTGTATGGATGTATGGATGTCTATTACCCTTTCACGCAAAAACTACTGGACCGATTACGATGAAACTTGGTATGTAGATAGCTGGGGACCTGGATTCACACATAGGCTACTTTTTATCCCGATATTCTCGGGACTTACGCGGGTGAAACCGTGGGGTAAAACTAGTATATAATATTTATTAATATGTACGTGTGCCACGCGTGGTTGCATCATTATCACTTTTTGTGGCATCTGACGCGTCCACGACCGGTTCAAGGTCTAAACCATTCACGTGACTACCAAACAAATAGTTTTTAGACAATTTTTCTACTAGGCCTTTTGTTTAACACTAGATTATGCTTGCGGCTTCGCTCTCGTGAATGTAGATTAATATTAAGATATAATGGAATGGCAAGAATCAGCTGGACAGAAAAGAAAAGCAACGTGGAAGTACTAAACCTTGTCGAAGAAGAACGCAACATTTTAACGACAATTGAAAACAGAAGAGGAAAGATGTTTGGCCACCTTATAAGACATGATGACTTCATAAGAAACATCAATGAAGGAAAGAGAGGAAGAGGCAGACCCGGAAGGACATTCACTGACCAAATAAAAGAAAAGACGAAGGTGTGTGTCATGTCTTATAGGGAGGTTAACCAATTGGTCGTAAATTGAGAAAGATGGCGTATACTCCACCGACAAATGATAAATAATGTAATGTAGTAATGACATAATCAAATTGATATACGTCTTCTAATGATTCATAGTGTTACGGAAATTGTATCAGGTGACGTAACTAGTCACGATATAGATTACACTATTTGATTATTATATTTATAGTCTAGTAGGTACCTGTGACGTGAATCTACCAACATAACTGGTAAATTATTCTATTAATAAACTGAATATGACTGTTTACTCTTAAGCTATTGAGTTGCAGTGGCACACTGGCGGCCAGACACAATACGTTTTAAATTATGACTGGCATTTCTTAAAGACAGATTAAGACTTAAGTGTAGGATCTTTGTCAGCAAATCTATATATAAAACATAACGGTCATAAACATAGCAGCGATAGCCTAGTTAGGAGACCGTTGGACTGCCTCGCAGAGGTCTCGAGTTCGATCCCAAGGCACGCATCGTTGACTTTTCGAAGTTATGTGCGTATAAAATAGTTAATTATCGCTTGCTTTAACGGTGAAGGAAAACATCGTAAGGAAACCTGCATGTCTGAGAGTTCTCCATAATGTTCTCGAAAATATGTGAAGTCTGCCAAACCGCATTGGGCCAGCGTGGGGGACTATGGCCTAACCCTTCTCACAATGAGATGAGACCCGTGCCCGTGGACAGTTTAATACAGGGCCAATATTATTATTATTATAACGGTCAAGTGTGTGTTGCAATTGCTAACCGATGGTTCCATATTTTATAGTTAACCTGATTGTAAAACACATTTATAATTTGTTCTATTAGAAAATTTCCATTAAAAGCACGGATACTGGTAATAAGTAGAGAGCAATAAGTTAAAACGTTCTACTGTGTAAAATAGCTTGTGAATTATGGTTGTAATACCTCTCTGCATACCCCTTCTAGTATACATATACAGGCGACAATCTATATGTATATGTAAAACGCTGTACTTGGTACACTGCAATAGGCCAGACATATAAATGGGTATATAGAATTTAAACAGGTAGACTACAATAGACTGCAATAGACCAGAAGTATAATAGAGTACATATATGGAATCTATACATTGCCGATTTAAACAGAATAGCGGTCGCCTAGTGGTCGAAATTCGACCATAATTGATTTAAATTTTAAGTTTAATAGTTATTAAGGTTTTATTGTCTAGAACTATATATTTTCAAACAAATTATTATTTACTTAACTACTCTTTTATTGACTATATTCCTAAGCTTGCTACTTTGTTTTCTTTTTTCTTTATTACATATAAATACGTAAATATAAATAGGATATATCATTCCGTCCGCCCAAAGTTTGCCTGTAAGATATTATTATATATATGTCATTAGGTATATATTGATATTATGTAACCATAGTTACGAAAAATAGTACTTCATCAGCCAAATAATGCCGAAATAGGTACTACGAAAGTTTTTCGACTGCGTATGTCAAATGCATGGTTGTGTGCGTGTTGTTTTTCATTAATTTAATGTATTTCTAATGCATATCTTTATATATATAATTCTTCTGTACGTGTGTTGACAGTGAACTCCTCCTAAACGGCTGGACCGATTTGACCTTTTTTTGTGTGTGTTCAAGTGGATTCGAGGATGGTTTAGATTTGTTTTTTCCGCCTTTACCGGTCAACTTCTGTCTATCAACGCTAGTTTTATATAGATATTAGGGTTCGCCCCTGCTTCTCCATATAAACTTTAACTGTGCCAAATTTCATACTCCTCCGTCCGCGCAATTTTCGTAAAAAGAGGTCCAAAGTTTTTTCTTCACGTATTTATAGATATGTGACAAACATCAACTGCATATAACTAGATGGAATTCAGCCACATAGTGCTGACGTAGCGCGGCTATATTGTTACCCTTTCTTATTGCGAATAAAATTTATGTGAACGACGTGAAGCAGCGTGCTATGGCGCTTCGCCATTGCCACTGTGTCGAGTGTTGTAGGTTCGAATCCCACACAGGACAAAAAATTGTGTGATCCACAAATGGTTGTTCCGAGCCTGGATGTACTTCGTGTCCGTTTTTTGAATGTTTGTGAAGTCCCCTGCAACACAGAAATGATTCCTAGTACTGGAGTTGTCTTTTTATAAGAGAAGAGAGATAAAATATTGTCTGAATAGTTGGTTGCGGCTATTGCGAGGCTTCGCCATCTCTCTCTATTTGTAGTTCTTTAAATGTACACCATTCGATTAGGGAACACTTTGTAGAAGATTCTGTGTGGTTTGCGCCTAATAGTTATAGATAGTTATGTCATATGACTAGTAAAGTTCTAGACGTATTACATTGTTAACGCCCACGTCCGTTCTGCAGTCGCCAAGAATAGACTATTCTAAGTCTGTACACCTAACAAAATCTCACGAGCGCAGTTCTTTGTAGCTTTTGACAGAACACTGAATACATGCACACGTCTATTATCCGGAGAGGGTTTACAGATATTTATGTTCTTCGATCCTGGCATATCTCTCTTACTTTATACGCTCTTAATTGATTCTTCATTTACCCACGTCAGTCAGTTTCAAGCTCTTTCTCGAAACGGCCTCTGTTCGAAAAACGTTTGCCTGTGTCACACGAGAATTAGTAACTCAGAATAAAAAAATACATTTCCTCAGCTATACACCGGTCCTAAGTGGACTCTGCTGCATAACTGGCGAAATGTTATTTTTATTTGTAGAGATGCAGAAAAATTATTTGTACTCTATAGTCTATAGTAAGTTTACACAACGCCTTGATAGATGACATTGTTAGGTACGGCTGAATTGCACTATGGTTTCGTTACCGAGCGAGGTATATTAGATCGAGAAATGTAATGAATAAATGTTTATGTACGTATCTGAGATCGTGGTGTATTTATTTATTTATTTATTTATTTAGCACAACCACATCATATGTATTTATACATTTATAGGAAACATTACATAGTATTGCATCTGATACATATGACAGTTACGGTATGCATAACATTGGCTATAATAAGGTAGCTACTTATTTTCTAACTTATATCTACTAGTCATTCAAATAACAACAAATAAATTCGAAATGTGTGGAGAATTAATCTAAGGAGAATAATTTTAACAATTTAGTCTTATAATTATTGTAGGAATCGTTGAAGATGTCAATTTCGGTGTCGCGACTTTGTATACTATTGTACTGATCAAGAAGTCTATGTATTGGTGATTGCCGACCCAAGTTGGTTCTACAAAAAGACGTGTGAAAAGTATTTATTAGAATATCCAATCTTAAGGTAGGTATAGTGTGAGAATCCGATGCATAGTTACATGTGATGCTTGATCCTTGATCATGCAATGTAGGTATCGTTTTGTAACATCACGGACAGCATCGTTACTTAAGTTGCCATTGGCTATGCTGATTGTTGTGTGATCCACAAATTAATCTACAAATGACTCCACAATGACAGATTTTCAATCGATAGTACAGACAGCATTCAATAGTGCAGAATATGATATTTTGATAATCAAAGGCACATTTCTAACTTATTCCAGTGTACAATAGCGGGTGTTGTTGATCAATAGCCTGCCTACCTCAATTAATAAGGAGAGTAGTCTATTGTGTCGCGATTTAACCGCCGATTAAACCAGTCACGTGACCCTGAGTCAAGGACAGTTGTAATTAGGGCTGACACCTTTTATATAAGTGGTTGATTGATAGGTAGTTCTTGTTTGTAGTGTTGGTATATTTTGAACACACGGCCGAGTGTTACGGTCAAAATGTGTAGATACACGGTATTTACTATTTATAGATAAAATTAAACCACAACGAAAATTAGTATTATTTTTACAGTTATGGTGCAGTTAAGAAAGAGATAACTGAAAGTTTAAGTCTAAGGCTCTACACAGACGGACTGCATTTCAACTGCACTACGACTGCAAATTTAAAATTTGCAATGCAGTTAGTAAATTTTGAATGCAGTTAGTACGACTGCAATAAAACAGCAAACCAACCGTGCGGTCTGATTGCAGTCAGAGGGCAGTTGGCGTGCAGTTCCAACAACAGCTACCGCACAACTGCACACCGGCTGCAATAGAGTTGCACGGTTGGTTTGCAGTTTTATTGCACTCGTACTAACTGCTTTCATACTGCACATTTGCAGTTAGAGTGCAGTTGAAATGCAGTCCGTCTGTCTAGAACCTATGTCTCAGTTTGTAATTTAATTAATTATTTTAATTGCTGTATCCGATTTCTGAATATTGTTTAAATCTGACTGTACTATTCTAAACCTACTGTGCTGTTGATGCTGTGGTTTCCTTTAACTGAGTAAACACAGGGCTAATGATAAAATGCTGCATATTATGTGAATGTATTCTGTATTTTTTGTTGGAGGTTCTATATATCTCTCTTGCTGGCTAGGTATCCCACACGATGGTAGGTTAGCCTTCTTTTTTCAGTTCTGCACTTCCACGACATTGTCGTCGGACAGCTTGCACTCCCTTATATCTATCAACACTACATATTTCCACCTTGTCTTGAGTCAGCCTCTGGATCTCTGACCAGGGATGGCAAGTTAAAGTTCCTAAAGTTGTATATAAATAATTACCTATTGAAATAGACTCACAGATACAGATCCTTTACGTGAACGGGGTCGCGGATGGTACTAGTTATTTTTATCTAAATTCAGTATCTCAATAGGAAGCGTAATATCATAAAATAGACACAACCCTGACTTTAACCATGTTTCGTTACGGCTGAGCGTTTCAATTTGCGAGTACGGAATTACAATCAATGTCAATAGTGTCAAAACAAAAAATTCAACAACACTCTGATCTTGCGACCATTTTTAATCGCAGAAAGCCTAGATCTGGTGGGTTTTTCTGTACACCAAGATACAACAATCTTATCATTGTACGTAAAGAAATTTCTTGTCGCTAACGTTTGGATAACTATAGATTTTATCTTAGGCACTTCAGAAACTTATAATAATATCAGCCCTGTTATATTAAACTGGTTTGTTCCGCATTCGCCTCTACATTACGTCCCATATTCCAAAATGTTTCTCATTCGCCCCTGTTTTTTAATTATTCACAAACTATATATACAAACTATAATTTGCACTTTGTTATAACATTGCATAACCGTGACAACACTTCGCATGCCTGTCTGTATCGGGGGTAGGGTAGACAACTTATTTTAAAAGAAATAAAGTATATTAGGGTTGAAAATATTATTTTTTTATTTATAACGTCTACGTTATGGAGCTTTTTGCACTATTTCATAATCTGTTGTAATTGTTGGCTCCGTATCCAGCGCTGATAAAAGCAGTATTTTGTATATATTTTTAGGACCGTACTTTATGATAAAGTATTGTACGTTATTTCGGGTAAATGTACTTTATGCTTCATTTTACCTATGTCGACATTTACAGCTTTTATTTAATTGTTTATTAAAAGGAACGCAATTGACATTCCCGAAATTGAATAAATACATTTGTTTATCTATCTTAATATAGACATACACTGCCGGTCAAAAGTTTGAGACCACCTACATCAAAGTTGCAAATGGATGTAAAACTCAAAATAAAAAGCTAAACATGAAAGGATTTATTGTGATATTTATTAAGTATGGCAAATGCAATTAAATATAAATAAAAAATATTAAATATTTCGACAATTTAACTTAAAATATATGTTGACAAGCTAAACAGCTTTTTCATCAAAAAACCCTCCCTTGCATTGAATCACTTTGTTGACAAGTCTTGGCATGCGGGCAATCAATTTGTCGATTGTTTCTTGTGAAATATTGTTCCAGCTTTCTTGCAATGCTCTCCACAAATCTTCTTGTGAGCTGGGACAACAACTGCGCACGTTTCTGTCCAGCTCTTCCCACAAAAGTTCTATAGGGTTAAGGTCGGGGCTCTGAGCGGGCCACACCATGTTTTTTAACACCCCTTCTGCTTCTTTTGTATCTAAATAACCCCGGCATAATTTGGAGCTGTGTTTAGGGTCGTTGTCTTGTTGGAAAATAAAGCCATCTCCAACTAGCCGAAGTCCCGATGGTACAGCATTACACTCCAATATTGCTTTGTACTGCTCCTTTTTCATAATTCCTTCGACTCGTACCAAATCTCCAGTTCCACGGCTCGAGAAACAACCCCAAACCATAACGGAACCACCGCCATGCTTCACTGTGGGCAGGACTCAGTCTGGCATCATCTTTTCCTCGGCACTCCGCCAAACAAAAACACGTCTTTTGCTCCCAAACACTTCAAATTTGGACTCATCTGTCCAAAGAACTCTTTTGAAGTCTTCTTCACTCCAGTCTCGATGGGTAAGGGCCCACTGCATTCTCTTCTTTTTGTTTTGTGGCCTTAAGAGAGGTTTTCGCACTGCTACGCGACCAAATAACTTAGCGTCTCTTAGTCTTCTTTTCACTGTGGTCAATGACACAGGTGTAGACCGGGATTTGTTCACTTCAGCGCGGATTTCTGGTGCTGTCAGGCGTCTATTCCGCTTGCTTGTTACCACGATGAACTTATCCTCGCTAGAAGTGGTAGCTCTCGGCCTTCCCGACCGCGAACGATCTTGATTATTGCCAGTCTCCTTGTATCGGGTTATTGTGTTATGAACACAAGTCTTCGACAACTTGAGCTGAGTAGCAATCGCACGTTCAGATTTGCTTTCGTTGTGTAAAGCAATGATGACAGCACGAGTTTCACCGCTAATTTGGCGTACTTTTCCCATAATGAGATGTCTTCACTGTAAGAACGACGAGCTCGGACTAACCAAGTTTAAGAAATATTTACTCCATGGAAACTCAGGTGTTCACAGTGTTTTAGGAAGTTAAAATTTCCTAAAATTCTGTTAACACAAAACAAAGCCCAAATAATGAATAATAGTCAGGTAACAATAATATTACAATGACTTTAGCGCGCGGTCCGCATGCGGCGCCCATTGATGTTTCTAGACAAAAGACCTTTGTACGATGATTATATAAAAATAAATAGAAATAATGACTTCGAAAAATAGTTAAATATCCATTGTATATGCAGGTGTTCAAATTAATTGTTTATCATATGTATTTTTAACAAATTTTATTGTGAAACAATATTTTAACTTGTGGTCTCAAACTTTTGGCCGGTAGGGTATATTGTAAAGATCCGTGTAATACTATCCTTTATGATAAATATTTATTACATGTTACTAGCATCAACAAAAATATGGTAACAAAAGAGCGGGTTACATTTTTTTTTTCATTTTTTTTTCATTTTTCAGATAACTTACCTACTTTTTACCTCAGATAGTAAAATGTACTCTATTCGTTAGATAAAAAGGTGGCAACCCTACTCGTAACCCTAATCGTAGAGTCCCAAGGTCGAACAGGAAATGTCATCTAAATCCAAAGCGCCTAATCATAACATCAGATTTCCAATACTTATTAATTATAATATCTAAATACTTTGTTATCATCTTTATCTCTACGTGACCGAAACCACGGGATAGTATGCGACCATTTTATCTAAACGATTGAATTATCTGCCTTAGCACCTGGTAATAAGGATTATCTTGTTTAAATATCGATTGTTGGCTATCGGGTTAGTTGGTATATCGTCGAAGAAGTCTAATTAATATATGACGCAGGAATTGCGTGCAGTCTGCCTCAACCTTGCGCGGTGAGTGGTCGGCAATGCCCGACATTTAATTTTATTGTGCAATGAATTAAATATTGAGGTCTTCAATAAATTACGGTTTATAAATAATGTGTGAGGCGGTTTTACGGTTGTATAGTAATAATATTTTTTTTTGTGTTACGGTTTTTGGATTGATCCTTAAGTTAAACTCACGGCCACCTGTGACATTGTAAACCTATGTGTGTATTATTAAATTATCGTTCGCTTCAAAGCAGATATAGTGAGAAAAGCTACATATCTGAAAGTTCTCTGTAATGTTTTTAAAGATGTGTGAAGTTTACTGCTCCTGATCTAACCCTAGGCCGAAACCTGGTAGAAGAAACAAACTGAGGCAGATATTATAAAGTCGGTTACAACCTTTTTACAAATATTGAGCGAATATTCATTCCACATTACAATATCTGAATATTAGGTATTGTGACGGTATTATATTATAATCAATGGTAGATATATTTTTACTTTAGCTTTTATCTCCAATAAACAATGACACAGCTATAATAATTAACATAATATATAAAAACATATTATTTACAGCAAGATTAACATAAAAAGAAAAACAAGAATAAATATTGTAGATATATATTTACATCACGAACGAAAAGAAGGCATCTTAAAAATAAATTGAAGTATTGTTTATAATGTGCCTATAAAGCTTTCATAAGAAATTCCGTACTTATTCCATTTAAAATGTTTTACCTCCTCTTGCCCACATTGCAATAGATATAAAATCATCTGCTGAAACTGCCGCTCACGGACCTGGCTGTGTTACCTTCTTAACAGCAGAAGCACCAACAAACTAAACTATTCTACCTCACAACATTTTCCAACAGTAATATTTCTGGTATTAAGATCTGATAGTAGAATTCTTTGTCAACAGGCCATTGTAAGAAACCTCGGCCAAAATGTGTCCGATTTGGCCGCTTCACCTGATCATCATATACCTGCTGGCGCTATGTCCACTGTGGATTGTCTGCCAGGCTCTGCCGGAGCTTACGGCGAGCTTCCAGCACTCAGAAACAACCATCCACATGGACGACTCTGAGTATATCGACATCAATATCGAAGGTACGTTTTATTTTATTTTACAGATATAATACTAGATTTTGCCTGCTGCTTCAGTCACATAAATGTAGGGTAGGTTATGTTAGTAATAGTTTTTTTGTATATAACATGTAGCTTATGTTGCTCGGCGATAATAAAGCTTTCAATTGGTGAAATAATTTTTAAAATAGGTTGAGTAGTTTTTGAGTTAAATCATTACATTACAAACAAAAATTAAATCTTTCCTCTTTATAATATTAGCATAGAGTAGATTTTAGATTATGTTTCCCCCCACAAGGGGACAAGTAGGGCACAACACAACGCAGATTGTGTTTTTGGGAAGCTTAGTTTCGCGTAGAAGCTCGTTTCACGGCGCGCGGCGAGCCGATACCTCGGCGGAGTCGCGATTCGCTTGTGAGAACGATTCGCGCGGCCCAACCGACTCTGGTAAAGTCGAGGAACACCGCGGTAGGTTTAGTCAGTAGGACCGGGACGTCATCATCTTTCCCCGGGTGAGTCCGACATAACCTCTCCGCTGCCCCGCGGAGAAATATGCGTCAACGCATTTCAAGAAGTAAAAAAATGATGGTTATGTTAGTAACAATACTTTTTTCTGGATTAAAGGTACTTCATGGCCTTTTCTGTTCCCCTGAGGTGTATGCAAGATTTCATGATGATCGGTCGAGTTGTTAAGGCGTAAATGCGTAACAAATAAACAAACTCAAATTTGCATTTATAATACTTATTATAGTTAGGATTGTCTTACGTTTACGTCAATGTTATACATTGAAGCTTTAGGAATACTTTTTATTATAATTAATGTCGTTCACGGCGGCCAATCTAAATTGAGTCTGGTAATCTGCGCTGGAGACAATATAGTGTCGAGTGTGTGCGCAAACACAAGTGTACTCTCTATTCCCTAACTTTCATAATCCGAAGACGGCAATTCGACACGACTGCAGAGTGGACAGACGCAGGACAACTAAAGCATACCTACGATTTGCGTGCTTTCCGAAGCACGGGTTTGCACGACATCAGGGTCCTAATTCCATGTTGCTATTGAGAATTTGTTGGCAGAAACACCTAATGTGTTGGCTCGCCCTGGGATTCATACTCGAGAGTCGAGACCTCTCGTACAACAATCATGTTCCCTGCCGCTGCGTCACAGAGGCAGTTAGAGTTATTTTTAGGGGTGTAACAAAAAGGCATGCTCATATTATAAGTAAAAAGATAAAATAAATTGCCTTTTTTATTTGTCCTCTACTAGGTATGTTACGATACCAATACAATTTTAAATCTATATTATCGATTTCTAATTGGTTTTCATTAAAACTAACCAAATTTTAATGCGATTAATGAGATTTGCGTTATGCATTGAATGCATTATATCACAGAATACATTTAGGTAACTACGTAACTATATATCACTTAAATATGATTGGGTAAGTCTTACGTCTACGCGAATGTTAGGTACTTTAAATAACAAGTTTAGATTATCTATTATTTCGAACGAGCGATCCGATCCCACTTCGCACGGGTAGTACAAAACCTAGACAAACTAACACCTAAACCTTCATGAATCACTCTGTCTATTGGTGAAAACCGCATAAAAATCCGTTCAGTCATGTTTGAGTTTATCGCGAATAGACAGACAAACAGACGCGATGGGAGACTTTGTTTTATAATATGTAGTGATTTATTCTCGATTCTCCATGTTATGGCTGCTGAAATGTAGTTAAATGATTAGGGAAAGTATAATTTTACCTAACTAGTTTCAGCATAATAATTTGCCTAACCCTTCTTATAGGTAAAAGAGGCCCCTGCCCATTATTGGGACAGTTTATATGTAAGACTAATTGTATTAGATAAATGTATATCGATAGTCTGAAGTTGTAATAAAATAACAAACCTGCCTTACGAGTAATTATTATCAGGTACACGGTCTTTTGAGCGCTGATTCCACTCAATTTATTAAACGCCTTCGTTGACTCGAAGGGCAGAAAGATAAGACGGAGTTTAATTATACGTATTGGAAACTGCCCCTATTCTGCGGTCGATTTATAACTTTTATTTTCTGGCTTCTAGGACCAGGGATGCTGGCAGGAGACCAGTTCACGTTGATAACTACAGACACACAAGTGGCCACGGTGGACTGGAACTCGACTTACCAGTTAACACAGAATGACGTGGCCAACAGCAAATTTGAGGGAAGGATGCGAGTCAATGGAGTATTTCTGGGTAAGTAACAATACGTTCTTTTTTTAAAAGACATCTCTCCCACACTAGGTGACGAAACTTTAAAGACACTTCCCACACTTGAAAAAGTTTTCATGTTCCGCGGCGGACTTAACAAACATACTAATAATGGACACGAACCTGTTTTTTTTTGTCATCGAATCCACAGCTTTCGGTCAGTGGCAATGTCAAGGCGAACACTTAAAACACGACGCCATCCGTGCATTCTACCTCCTCTTTATAATTAGTATAAAGTTACGTATTATAATAACTATATTCTTTTTAAATATAAAACATCAGCTCGCCGATACTACCCTGACCCGTGCGCAAGCGCATTTAACTGTTTCTCAGAATCAGTTGTGCTTTTATTGTTTTTTTCGTCAGGAGTACGTTGTCCGTTTGTTCGTCCGTCCTTTAGATTATACATAATCAACATTATTTTAACACAATATAAACTTAAAAAATCTTTGTTTAATAAAAATATTATAATATTGTCCGCGGTTTCGCCGGTTAACTGTATCCCTGACAACGTGTATGCGTAATTTCTTGATGATCGGTCGAGTAGTTAATGCGTGAAAACGAAACAAACAAACTCACATTTGTATCTCAACTAATATATTATAAATACGGATATGAGTTTGCTTGTTATGCTTCCTACATATTGACTAGAGGTACTTTTAGCAAATATGTATAATTAAAATAATTTCATGTCATTGACCACCGACGCTCTCTGATAACCTCTAAAACATTAATCTATCGTGATTACACGTAATACAATGTAAGATTGTAACACGTTTCCCGCACAATCGCATTAGATAACAACAGGGTACGAAATATATATAATCTTACGACTGTATTCCTGAAGGGTAAGGCAAAGGTTTATTACTATATATCTTTAAAATGGCTTTAAGTTTCATATAATAGAAAGATAGAAATAAATATTTATCATTATACAGCTTTTAGGTGATCCTTATACACATTGTCTAAGGATAAAAAGAAATAATAATAATAAAAAAGAGGGGAAAACAAGCAGAGTGAATGAGAATGTATAACCAATAAACATCTTGTGACACGTGCGTTCCACAGCTGCAGCTATCAGGACTCCAGTTCAGTATTTGCCTGGTCCCAAGAACTAATATACGAGCGACTTATTGCGTTCTACCGGGCATAGCCTGCACGAATGACGTGGTGTCCGATCCCACACGGGACGAAAATTTGTGAGATCCACAAATTGTTGTGCCGATTTGAGTGTTCTTTGTTGAATGTTTGTAGAGTCCTCCGCGATACAGGAACTATTTCTAATGCGGAGATAGTATTTAAATAATAGTTAAAAAAACTAAAAAACACGCTTTATTAAAAAAGCGAACTAAAAAGTAGAAAATAATTTAATAATTTTTATGTAAAAATCGTGAGGTTGGGTTTTTTACATAAATATTATTAAATTATTTTCTACGTATTTAGTTTGCTTTTATAATAAAGCGTGCTTTTTAGTTTTTTTAAACTATTATTTATTTATAATTTCTGTATATTTTTTCTAAATTATTGTATTGTCATCAGTCCTTGATAAGTATGCCAAATTTCGAGTTCATCTGACGTTTTAAAGGAGGTCAAAATCATGTTCAAAGTTTCCGTTACATACATACTAACATACGTATGAAGCTACTCTGTGCTTTTAACTTTCTTGACGAAAAATCACAATATCACATTAATAATAATGATGAGTATTATTGCTTAACTAAGTGGATTGTGACTACACGTGGCGTAGCAGTTTAAGTGGTCTCCGAGAATTGTCTCCATGTGTCAACCACAAATATTTCCTTTGAGTCTGGGTGTTCTATTTGTCCGTTGTTTGAATGTTTGTCAAGAAATAGAGAGCGACTAGTCTTAAAAAAAAACGTCACGTGCAGTGCAGAGAACTGCCAAAGATATTTATATTCGCCACTATACAGAACAGTGCGTATTGTATTAATAATTGTTTGTTCTCCAGGGAGGACAAATGTGGAGCTATCCGGAAAGCGTGGTACCCAGGACTTCGATATAACGAACGGCAGTCTACCAGTCATAGTGGTCCGGCCGGAGAGAGTCATAGATACTGTCTTTACCACATCTGTCGCTCTTTTCGTAAGTATAATGTTGGGATACATCACATAGCAATAACTACTAATAATAATAATGTCCTCCAGATCGAATTTCGGTCACGGCGGCCAATCTTAACAGAGATTGCAGGCCTTCTGCGCAGGATATATTATAGTGCACAAGTATGTGCGCAAACACAAGTGCATTCTCTGTTCCCTAACCCTCATGATCCGATGGGACGGATAATTCAAAACGACCGAAGAGAGATCAGGCGTAGGACCAACGGCTTTACGTAGTTTCCGAGGCACGCGAATGTCTGACACCGTCAATTTCCTAACTCCGGGTTCGGAATGAGATTTCTTAACAGAAAAACCTAATAACTTTTTGTTGGCCCGACCCGGTTCGTCCGGGATTCGAACCCGAGACATCATGCAGATGAGAAATGGGAGACCGTTGCACTGCCATACAAAGATCTCAAGATAGATCCCAAGTCGCGCACCCTTACGGAGTTAAGTGCGTATTAAATAGTTAATTATCGCTCGCTTTTACCATGAAGGAAAACATCGTGAGGATACCTGAGTGTCTGACAGCTCTCCATAATTTTCTCGAAGATATATCAAGTCTACCGACCCGCAGTGGGTCAGCGTGGTGGACCGTGGCTTAAACTTTCTCACACTGAGAAGAGACCCGTGCCCAGCTTGAAAACAGTTTAATACAGCGTTGATATTATTATTATATATTCAAATTAATATGTCCATCCCAGGTGTCTCTGATCTTCATAAACTTTGGTTGCGCGATGCACTGGCCCACAGTCAAGGAGGTGGTGAAGCGACCCATCGGTCCCGCCATCGGTATGCTTGGACAGTTCCTGTTTATGCCTCTCGTAAGTTCCAACTAATTTCAACTAGTAACTACTGCATTCGAATGAAAAATCTAAATCGAGAACAATAATATTGTTTAACGCGGTACTTTGTATGGTTAATAACGCAACGTAGATATTTATATATAGTATTGCTTATTCATTCGAATGCAATTGTTCACCACTTATTTCAGCACCTGTGTCCCATAGTTTCATACGCTTCGTGCTTAGGTTCGTAGCGTGGTGTTAGATGGTCTCATAACCTTTCTCAATACACAGGCTATGGACTGGAATGCAAAAATATATTTTTAATCTGACTATTAGTTTAGAGAATAACGTTTTAAAAAAAACACGCTATCTCTTAAATTGTATAATATAAGTAAATATGTATATATGTGGCCAGATATAATTTTCGAATATCTAATAAATTTCCGAATAATATTCAATGAAAACGAATTGACCAGCATTCAAATTCGAAATCATACAACTTTCGAATACTCAATTTATTTTTTCATACTATACAGGATGATTTTGAAATCGTGTAATTCCTTTTAACCACGCATTCTACTGGTGATATAGAATAACCCTGACCATATTTTTTCTTAATTAGAATAATGGTTTCGGCAAAATTAGAGTACAGATTTTTTTCATGAAATGATTTCAAATAGTCATATTTTAACCACCTGACACAATCTTAATATTTTACTAATTTAAAAATAATAACATAACAATAACTGATGTCGTAAATAATAAGGGGCAATAAAAAGGACCGCCGGTTATTATTTACGACATTAATTATTAATATGTTTTTTTATTTTAATTAGTAAAAAATTAAAATTGCCTCGGTTGGTTAACATATGACTATCTGACACCATTTCACGAAAAAAACGGAATAATAATTTTTCAAAAAAATAAATCTAATTAAATAAAAATATGGTCAGGGTTATTCTATATCACCAGTAGAATGCGTGGTTAAAAGGAATTACACGATTTCAAAATCACCCTGTATATATCTATACACATCGATACTTATTCATCAGCATTCGAATTTAAAATCATACATCTTTCGAATATAATCGATTCCTTTTCGTAACAATTGCACATGGCTGATGAATATTTAGTTAAATATGATATTTATTTGCATAGATGTCGTTCAGTCCCAATCGCACATCAATAATAATCAATATTTGGCTAATGTTAAATCTTTTTTTAGATGTCATTCGGTCTCGGGTTCTTGATATTCCCGGACTCGCCTGCGATGCGCCTGGGCATGTTCTTCACGGGCGTGGCGCCCGGGGGCGGCGCCTCCAACATCTGGACCTTCATCCTGGGGGGAAACCTCAACATGTCTCTCGCCATGACCACCATGTCTACCATCGCGTCTTTCGGTGAGTTACACATACATACTTATCTATTCCCGATGGGCAAAGGTGCATTACACCCACATTAGATTTAGGTTTTTATTTTAAGTAGTAGGACCTCGCTGATTTCAGCATGAATGGGCCGGCTCGACCGGGGAATTACTACCCTCTCACAGAATATCGATGTGAAATAGCAGTGTTCCTACTGTTATGTTTCGTTTAGTGAGTGAGAGTGCCGGAGGCCCAAACACCCTTTTTCCCCCTACCCACTCCTTCTCCTTTCCACTTCCTTTTATTCTTCTTCCTTTCCAAAAGGGTCTGCAACGCGCAAGATATGCCTCTGATGTCGCAGGCGTCCATAGGCTACGGTGACCACTTACTATCAGGTGAGCCGCATGTTCGCCACTTTAGTCGTCCCACAACTTGCACGCAGGAGGATCTGATGGCTGCCTCTGACAACGTAGCTGACGTAGCTGCTTTCTGGGCGGCAAATATATAATTTAAAAGTGTTTGCCAACGATACGATAAGAAGACCTTAGTTGTTTAAAAAAAACACGCCCTGACGTTTCGGTTGCTTTTCAGCAGCTGTTTTATATATATCTGGACACACCTAGTAATGAGATTGTTATCACGATATCTCTTCAACAAATTATCTTGCGCGCTTAGTTTGTAGACCTTCTAACATTCCATACATTACCTAAAAATGCTTCTAACGTGAGTGTCATCCGGTAACAGTTTAGTTGTTACTCTTCATCATTGGTTTCTTAACGACTAAAAGCTTAAATATCACTAAAAAAAAACTTCCATATAATTTTAGAAGACCTGTCTAAGTCAAGCCAAACTTTACGTTATTAGTTTGTTTACATCGGTAGTACATTGAGGCACCGAACCCACTACTTTTCAACCAGAAACCAATACACCAACTATATAACCTATATTTTTTACAGGTTTCATGCCCGCATGGTTATTCTCCCTTGGCCAAGTGGTATTCCGTAACGCGAACATCCGAGTTCCATACACTCGCATAGCCACGTTCGTAATAGGCTTGGTAGTCCCTCTGGGCATAGGTCTAGGCATGCAGAAGTGGACTCCAAGGCTGGCCGGCTTCATGGTCAGGATCCTGAAGGGATTTTCCACAACCCTGTTGCTATTCATCATTATATTCGCCATAGCAACAAATATTTATATATTCCAGTTATTTAATTGGAGGGTAAGTTGAACTATTGTTATATACATACATACATTAGGTACATAGATTCACGCCTGTTTCTCAGAGGGGTAGGCAGAGACTAGGTACGGATTTCCATTTACTACGATTCTGATACACTTTCCTGGCTTTATTCATTATTGTTTTATATACATACTTGCGGAACCAAATCTAAACCATTACGGAACCAAATCTAAACCATTCTCGAATCCACTTGAACACACACTAAAAATTTCATCATAATCGGTCCAGCCGTTTAGGAGCCTCGCCTTTTCAGCCTGTACAGGACAACGTCTGTCGGGACAGCTAATTTATATATATAAATATAGGTAATATGTATAAACTCACGCCTTTATAACCGAAGGAGTAGGATAAAGTGTATGATACCCATATTTCGTTAATTGTGGTTAAGGTATCACTTAATACGGTGTGAACCTATACACATACACAACAAGCACAGTTTTAGACTCTGTGTTGGTATTGTTAACTTTTTGCTATAGAAACCTAAAAATACTCAGCCCGATCCAGGAATCGGACCTTAGACCTCATGTTGCATTTACCGCTACCAAGAAAGGTCTATTTTTGATAATTTAAAGCAGCCTTTCATAATTTGTATATACAACGAAATCAGCAAACAGGTATATGAATACCGTATAAATATGGTATTGTTTATAATATTTTTCTATTAAAAATGTCATGAAAGCAATTTATATTCTAACAAAAACTCTACTTTTCTTAATAATTACTAAAAATTAAACCATACACACTTTTAAATAAAACTACTTACATACATCTAATAGAAAATATAAAAAAATACTGAAATAAGAATTAGTATCAACTTCAATTATAAAAAAAAAAAAAATTCAAATTCGTTACAAGGTAACACTTATGAATGTCAAAGTTACACGTAAATATTTTTTCTGTGAATTTACATTTACTGCCACGTTCAGCAAAGCAAGGGTGTGTAGGGCTCATGAGAAGAACGGGCAAGAAACTCATAGCCACTCTTTTTAATCGCCAAGTGTACAATAATATTTCGTTTACAAATCATAACTGTAAGGTGCTGCAACCATTTCTCCATGAACTAAATTACTGGAAAAAAGGTTACTTAACATAACCTCGACAATATGTTTAAATCCACAGATCGTAGTAGCGGGCATGGGTATCCCGTGGCTGGGCTACTGCGCCGGGTACGCCATGGCGCGCGCGTTCAAACAGCCGCACCCCGACGCGCTCGCCATCTCCATCGAGACCGGCATACAGAACACCGGCATCGCCATCTTCCTGCTCCGCTACGCGCTGGGACAGCCCGAGGCTGACCTTACTACTGGTAAACTTATCTCTGTGCTCAAATAAACATATTCAATAATAATAATATTCTATCACATACACATACAACACCATCTAGCCCAAACTAAGCAGAGCTTGTACTATAGGTACTAGACGATGGATAAACATACATATATACTTTTTTTATAAATACGTACATATTATACAAAGATACACCCAGACCAAGACAAACATTAATGTTCATGCACACAAATGTTTGACTTGTGCGGGAATCGAACCCGCGACCTCAGGTGTGGCAGTCAGTTACTCTAACCACTACGCCATCGAGGCCGCCATACATTATATTGACTCATCTCCGTTTTACCATATTACATAAATTAATGTTTAGTATCAAATTATGTAAATAACACAAATTTAGTAATGCGAACGATTGTATTCAAATAATTCTATTATAGTTGTGCATTACACGGTACTTACTTTGTATGGTTAATATATTCGAATATCATTTTAATGCAATTGCATACATAGTTTTAACTGATTCAAATAAGATTTTAAGGGCTAATTTTTCAATCGTCACATACCTTTTAACTGGAAAATTTCCTTTTTAGTCTGATGTTTTCATTGCTATCCAGCTACAAAAACCATATGAGGTAGTTTAATTTTAATATAACTTGCTACGTTAATGTTAGACAATAATATCTTTCTGGTTTCATAAATATCAGTTTATATGTGTTGCTATATAACACATTTGTATAAACAAAGCTTAAAATAAGAAAATATATCAAAAACCTAAGGTTAAATATTCATAAACAATATATAATAGAATATTTTAAAATATGCTTCAATAATACAAAACGATTATTAATTACTAATCGATTGTTTCCTTCAATAGAATCGCTATTAAAAATCGATTTTTCAACTATCTACTCTCATTTCCAGTAATTCCTGTGTCTGTGGCCATTATGACACCAGTCCCGATGACCATGATCTACATCTATCAGAAGATCAGAGCTTGGTGAGTACCACAATAGACTACTTAAATCATGTCACTAGAAAAAAGAAATACAAAACTTGTAATAATCTCTGTGTCAAGAAAGACTTATGGCAAGTTCCACAACTTCAATTTCTTTTTTCCGCACTAGAATAAATTCTGTGTAGCAGAAGACTTTACAAACATTCAAACAATGGACACAAAGAACATCCAGACTTGGAACAACCATTTGTGGATCACACAAAATTTTGTCTCGTGTTGGAATCGAACCCACAACACTCGGCACAATGACAGTGGCGAGGCGACCACTTAAACCATTACGCCATCTGTTCAGTTAAAACTGTCAAGTAAAAATTAACCGTAATATAAATCGCATGCTGTCTCTTTCTTGTTAGGTTAACACGTTCCCTGACCCAGAACAAAAGTTAAAATAAAATATATTACGTGACAATAAAATATCAAAAGACAAAATAGAGGAAAACATTTTTTCGGTTGCCTTGTTATCTAACCATACGTCGATGAGAATATTTTTGCTCTTATTCATACGTCCAGTAAAATAAAAAGCATCAAATTTGCTTTTGGATTATGACTCTAACCAGAGTCATGGACATATGACTTTGGTACAAACCTGACTCCTTTGGAGTCATTGGACAGGGAACGTGTTAAAAAAGAGAGATGGCGAGACTTTTATCTTATAGGTAAATGCTATTTGGAGATTGTGGAACATGCCTTTATATTCATTTATTTAATACATAGAGATGAGTATGGCAAAAAAACATGAGAGCAGAATAAACGATGTAGAAATGAGAGCGCTGAGAAACATATGTGGTGTGACTCTGAAAGATAGAATAAGAAATAGTGTGATTAGAGAGATGCAGCATGAAAGTGGATATAATGACAAGAATATAAAAGGGTATGTTAAGCTGGTTTAGACATGTAGAAAAGAATGGACGAGAAAAGACTGAATAAAGGCTAGTGTGATTGGAACAGTTGCAAGGGAAGACCTAGGCGAACGTTGGTTGATCAAATCAGAGACGTTTTAGACAAAAGCCAGGTTAAGAGCACCTTAAACTGGCGAGCGTGTATGAGGAATGTGATAAAAGTGAATGAAGCCAGAGAAGTATGTCAGGATCGTAGCAAATGGAAATCCGTAGTCTTTGCCTACTCCTCTGGGAAACAGGCGTGAATCTATGTATGAGATCCATCTCTATGTATTGTCTTTCTTTTATGTCATGTATATTTATTAGAAACGAATATAGTTGGAAACTATAACCAAATTATTTTTGTAATGAGCTTATTGTTTAGCAAATAAGACAAGTAAACATTAAAGAAAACTTGATACAACTATTTGTGGGTCACACAAATTTTTGTCTTAAATGGTAGTCGAACCGAATACTCGGTGCATTGGCTGTGAGGTGAGCACTTAATCATTATGCTATCCGTACAGTTTAAACAGTAGCTAATTAAACCAAGTGTCGTGTTCCTACAAAGTGTAAAAGGTACCGACTAACTGCTTAATTAGCCGGTACTGTTAATGATGGTTGACACTCGCTAATAGACTGTATGAATTTGTTTTAGCTAGACTGTCATAATATGTCTTTGTTCTGTCCGTTTTTATTAGTGATGATCGCAAAAGCATTCGAATAAAATTTGAACACACAGCACACTTGTGTTATTGGTACAGTCAGCAATGTAAGTAGCTGAATATTTAATAAATTTGTATAACTCTTTTATAAATTAAAAATCCTAATATTGTCTTACGTTCACGCGAATGTTATATACATTGAAATTAAACAACATTATACGGATTTTATTAAATACGTTATTATTACATACTCTTTAGATTTTCGAACATTGAGACAACCACCATCTTATTCTCCCCGTGACCATGGCTGCTAAAAAGCAACCGAAAGTAAACTGTAAAAATAAATCTAAATAGTTTAATAATTTATATAGCTTAAATTAATCGAATCAACAGTAACTTGTATAAGTGTTTAAAAATAGTAGTTTAGTTCAAATTATGTAATAAAATAATAGTATTTTATAAAAATAAACAATGTGATTAAATCCATGTAAAGTTGTTTAATATAAATTAAAAGTCCTAATAATTATTTGGATATTAAAACTGTTATTAAATCGACTATGCTATAATATTATAGCTATAAAAATTGATACGTTTATTAAATGTTAAAAGATAGAGACAATGGAAGTTTTGCAAGTATATATTTGATTTATATTGCTGACTGTGCATTCGAATACTTTTCGAATGCAGCTGTGTGTATCGCCATTTTTAAATGTTCTTGCATACGATAAGGATTGAGATATAGCAATATTCTTAAAGTTATTTATAATTATATAAGCTCATTGACCTTATGTGATAGTTCAAATTATAAATACTTGTAACAAAGAGGTGATGAAATATTTATGATATCGTTTATAAATTATATTTTAATTAGTTTGCGTCATTTGTTTTTTATTCAAACTGAATGCTGCTACGGTTTTTGGTTATAGTTAGTTATCTAAAACTTATCTAAAAAGGCTTATTTTTAATTTTTATAGAATTTCCGTAGAAATAGAATTTATTATTTTTTGTGGCTCGCCGTTTCAGCTGTCGTAAATGACGTGTTATATTGTTACTGCTCCGCTGCTATTAGTTGCAGCGTGATGTTGTATTGTATAGACTTATATCTATACAAATATTATAAAGCTGAAGTTTGTTTGTTTACTTTAACGCGCTAATCTCAGAACCTACTGGTTCGATTAGAAAAATTATTTTAGTGTTGGATAGCCTATTTACCGAGGAAGGTTATAGGCTGCATAACATCACGCTATGACCCACAGGGGCGGCACAATAATTATAAACGCGGGTGAAACCGTGGGCACATCTAGTTGCTTTGTATTGCTCAATAAACAGGCTATCGTACCCAAAAATACTTTATCAGATGGGTCTGGTAGTTCCTGAGATTGACACGTGCAAACAAGTAAATTCCTTTTAATATTAGTATATTTTTAATTTAACATGAGTTCGTTGAATTTTACTTTTATATTATTATAGTTAAATTATAATTGATTATTATCGAGGTTAAGCACGTGATCCGCGGCCTATCTTTGGATGGGTGACCGCTTTAACATACGAAATCGAGAAATCAAAATATTGCTATATCTCATTCTATTATGTTATATTTAGAACAAGCGAGTTTACAATGTATGGTTAAAATTGTGGGATCATACGATGAGTTATGTTAAATTTGTGAATAGGGGGAAATACAGCTCTGTCTAATCATTTGGGGACATAGTCGTTATGCTGTGGTATGGAGAAGCATATCAGTTCGTCCATCCTGAAAAAAATTGCATATATGTAATTTCACGATATGCAACGTGTCATAGAAAAGTAAGGTTATATTTTGGCGTAATGCGTGGCTCGAGACCGTACTATGTCTTAAAGCAAAGTTATTGCATGCGCGAGAACGAGATAGATAGCTTTATCTCAATCTCGCTTTAACACATACAATGCTTATGCAAAATAAATAAACATATTATGGTTTAAAAAGTGTTTGAATAAATATATAAAGCAATGATATGCATTATAATTTTTTTACTTACGTATTTATTTCTGGGCAGAATCAGAATTTTGTATACAATACTCATTTTTGTTTTGCTCCTATATATTTTCTTTGTTATTTTGACTTTTCAATGACACGCTGTGTATAAAAAACTGGGACAAATACATTAATTTCATATTTTGTACGAAATTGGCATCACTGAATTGAAAATTGCTAGCAATTTAATATTAATTGATTGCTTCGTTAGTCCAGCGGGGTCTGAGATCTTGGGTAATAGTCGATTATGATATCTCGGGTTCGATACCTGAAACGTGCAATACTATTGTGGTTTTTCACAAGAAAATTTTAAGTTACCGCACTGTATCTGAATTTATCCGATAAATCTGTTTACAAACATTTTTAGTCATCGTCTTTTTCATTTTAGCCGTATTTTCCAAATATATTAGAGTTGGCTTCCTAGTCTAACAAGATTCGGCTGAGTCCATGAGATTTATGCCATCAGACCATCGGCCATTTAGTTAGACCAGTCAGAATATTTACGGATACTGAATCTCGAAACCGACTGTCAGTGCCGATGGCTATGTGATCTTAATTTTGAGTATGCGCAGTGGCATAGCGCACACATCACTACTCCAAAGTATAGCAACACCTACATTTATCGACATGGCAACATTCTAAATTATGTTATTTTTATTTTTTCATATAAAATGTTACATCAACATCATTGGGTATGTCGTCTAGTACGGGAGGTATGTTCAAATGTTCGCATTGTTTGTGATGCGACTGTTGGTGGCGGGTTTCCATTCATTGTGAACACGTGTCTACGGCATGCGACGCTTGTTTTGATATAGATGCTTTGATGGGCTGTTTGAATGCTTGCTGAGTGATAAAAAGTAGGAGGTGGCGGTTTTTAACTTTTTTTAGTCGTGTGCTACTGTTATGTGCAGACGAGCGTAATGCTGGCTGTTTAAAATTTGATGATATTTTGTTATTAAGTTATCTTATCTGATATTTACAGAATTACAAGTGTGTTTTAGATTTTCTATAATTAATTTCTGGCAAAAAAGACATTAGTTTATTAAGGTGAACACGCTACAATCTGTTGTGAGAATGCTTGAATTAAATACAATACATATTTTTTTATTTGCGTTTGTTGTTTATAATAAGTCAAGATAAACATAAGTTACTAGATTTTATGTCGAGTACAGTATTTGCAATTAAATTAAGGTAAAAAGTAGAATTAAATATTAAGCCAATCGACATGAATAAACAGTGTCATGTCATGGACTAGCGATATTCTAAATATGTACTTATATAACAACTATTTTTATACACAAATACACTTAACACGTGGGCCCAAACCACTTCCCCGCTATGTGGCAGCCATTTTGTTTTTTCGTTGAAATATTCCCTATGTTTGTACAAAAAAAAGATATCTTTTTGTTTTGGTCTTATTGAGATAAAAATAGGCTTATTCGAAGGGCAACAATACTGTCTACCGTCTACATTACAAAACAATGTGTTCACATGTCCATAATTTTTGAAAACTATTTAAAATTCAATAAAAAAGATCAGAAAATAATTCAAATCAACAACTTATTGTAAATTACATACTTCAAAAACAACCCCTATAACCCTTTTCATTTTTGTACTAGATCGACAGATGTTGAGCTAAGCTACAATACAACATTTAATTTACAACTGTGTATCTATTACTTTAAAAGTTATTGTTGTTTGAACATAGCCTATGCGCAAGCACAAAAGGTCTTTGTCGGAAACCTAAACAGTAAAAATTTAAATACACCTAACATTCATATTACATTTTATTTAATGGTTTTACAATATTAAATTACAATAGGTACAGCCGTTACTCAAAGTGGCCACCTTTAGCTTGTAGACACGCTATAGCTCTCTGTACCACTTGGGTGCCACATAGCGGGGAGGTGGATTGGGCCCAAGTGTTAAGTATATTTGTATATAAAAATAGTTGTAAGTAAGTATTTAAAATATCGCTAGTCCATGACCGGACACACTGTATATTTATAGAAAGTGCGTTTACATTGTTTTAAAGAGTGCAAATCTTATGAATTTTATAAACAATGATTTGGTTTTCTTAAGGCTATCGTTACATACACTTGGGATCGAGCCACATAAAGTATTATTACAATGATATTATTTCGGAGATTTACATAATTCAGAAGAATAAAAATAGATGACACTAATTCGGTGTGTATTAAAGCCACAATATGTAGCGGAGATAACCACGTAAGAAAACACGAATTGTGTTTTCATGCATCCATATTAAATGTTAAAATAAAACAGCCATTTTTTATATCCATTCTTTGCATGTTATATTTAGGTATTGACATAATTTAGTTTTCATATACATTTAATATCGGTTTGAAAACATTAGTTAAGTTTGTCCATCTAATACTGACTTTGTGAGATGTACTAATAAAAATAGGAGAGATATGTGATACTACTTATACTAAAATGAATTGAAACCGTTGCATATGCTACATATATAAATGCTGTTTAATAAGTAATAATATTGCTAGTATTATTTTTAAATTTAAATTTTGATCATTAGGTAATCGTAATATTTTCTTTTCACTGCGGTTAACGAAATTTATCAGCAGTATAATTATACTGAATATAATTGATCAACAGTATAGTTGCAAAGGTATTGAGAAAAACTGTTTTTTTTTTGCGACTGTGACCCCAGAGGATTAGCCTTTGCACTTGCGTTCGAAAGGTTGTTCGAAAGGTTGTTCGAAAGGTTGTGGACTCGATATACAACTATAATACTATCGACGTAAATCGACCCATAATACAAGAATTTTGTTACATATTGTATTTTTTTTACATTCATTGGAAACGCTTTAGTTGTAAGAAAATTTTAAAATAGTTTAGTTTCTTATCTTCTTCTTTCTAAATCTTTAAATTCATAACACAAGAATTACCTAGAATTTTTTTCGTGAAACTGATTTATTTTTACGTAATCAGTTTACTTTATATAACTTGTTTTACATTTGTCTTGAATTCACAATTAAAGTTTGAAAGGCTTTGTCCTGTCACAGTGAATAAAAATAAAAAACAAAACTAATTTACAACAATTATTAATGTAAAAATATAGAATATTAAACAGCATTTATATTATGTATGTAAATATTCTGATGCAATGCTTTGAGAAGCCGTTTGTAAACACTTCACGTCGAGAACCTTTCTAAATTATAAATGTTGTTTATCAATAACGATAAAATTATGTTTGTGGAATTTTGAACTCTATAGTTGAGTATATAAGATTGTCGGGCGTTCTAGCCTAGTTGTATTGCATACAAGGCATTTGAATGAAAATTTTGGCGTTATTTGGAAGTTAAAAACAACATTTATGATTTATAAAATCTCTATCTATCTATTCTATTTTCTATCTTTTGTGGATTACTTCTTTCTAACTCTTCTTCTTGTGAGCATGTTTTCTTATGTATTCTGAATTATAGTTCCCTTTTAAACTGTGTTTAATGTTGCATGAGTGAGGAAGGCCGTGACCATGTTGGGCTCGGTAATGTTAAGTTATTTTAAAATCGTTACTATACGACATAGACCCGAGAGAGAGGTGTGTTCATATTTATGGATCGTATGGAAAAGGGCCTATGAAAATGTAGTATAATTTATTTAAGAAAGATTGTCTGTTACAGCAGTTCTCGGAACGGCGGTTAATTGTCTGGGTTCAATTCCCGGGTTGTGAAGTCTAATTGGGTTTTCTTTAACTTTAATATAAATTTAGGTGAAATGTCTGTTTAACGAAATCCTGGGTATCATATGTTTAGGGGTTATTCAAGTTTTACGTAAGCACCAATAGGGGGAGATAGAGGTCTTTGTTTTACTTATTTTTGGTGGCATAGGAGAACGGGGCGATTAATGGCGATTAAGTCAGCAATAATCATTTTCTGATTGAATTTTTATACGAGCATATGTGGCTACTCTACTTGTCTATGTTCAAAAGCGGATACGATGTTAGGGAATTACCCGAATTTCATAAAATTATACTAACGCTTACTTGCCTTACTTTAGCATAGGATTGGCAGGTAAGAGCTTTGCTTGCTGTCAAGGGAGAGAAAGGGGTTAAGACTTATTAAAACTCTATTTACGTAATACTTGAATGGCCCGTTAGCAAAGAAATGCTGGTGATATTTAATTTTGTAAATCGTATCGTGTAAGCAGCTAATAGAAATAAATGAGTTAAGGTTAATAAAAGATGCGGATTTCCCAATTACATAATATTTTAAATTAATTTTAAATCTACAAATTGCAAAAAAATATTTGTTTAAGACGAATATGAACCGTAAATATGACATCACCTCTCATAATTTTAAACAAAAACATATATTCAGAATACAAATACCCAAACTTGACATCCAAAACACTAATCTGGCATTACTTTACAGCTTTGACAACAGAAGGAAGCACAAAAAAATGCTGGATGAAGACCTCACTCCCAGAGGAGAAGGACAACAGCCCTCAATCATCTCATCCCCTGATCTTTACGGAAAATCCCAAGGTCTAGAAGCCGGGAGTACTTCTGACACTGGGAATGGGGGCATTAACACTGAGGGTATTGATAATAAGGGTAGTGACGTCAACGGGGTCAATAACATCGCGGGCGGTGACGTAAGCACGGGCGATCACAGCGTCCCCACGCTCGATGCTAAGTCGTAAAACGTATAACAAGATTACTCTAGTATATTGTTGATTTGAATGCGCATTTTCTTTAAATTATTTCACATTTCAATTTTATAGCGTTATTTATTTTTTGTTTTATTTTTTTGAGTATGTCGTGTTTGTGTGTAACACGTAAAAATAATAAGAGATGTTATTTATAGAAAACATTAAATGTGTAATATGCACTTATCAACTAAAATGTGTTAGATACGTAAATATATTTTAAATAAGTGGTCTTGTTATATGTAATTTATCACATTTCTCTAAAACTGTCAATTATGTTTTTATGGGTAATAACAATTACAAAGGATTTTACACTTTTTTAATGGATGAATTGGCAATCTGAACAACTTGAAATTTCTTAATATTTATGGCACGGGCCTTCATATGTTTTGGCTCCATGCTCCTATTAAATATTGGGCATATTATTACTTATTATAGAATTATCTAAGGTTTGTTCGTTAAGATAAATGTAGAATTTTGAATATTGTACAAAAATTTACATATCGCAATTTCTATGCAATATATTTTGTTCAATTTAATGAAAAGAACTACATATTCAATATTTTGGTAAGAATTTTTAAATTAACTATAGCCAAGGAGGCATTTTGTAATTACTTTTTATGACTATAAACTTATTTTGAAGATGAATGAAGATTTTTGAGAGTGTAGTGTACAGGGTATAAACTGTGTTTTTTTCTTGGTATTTTCGGCACAAATTTGGTATACAGAGTATGTTGATTTATGTGCGTCTGATTAACTCATTATCTGAAAGAGTAAATGTAAAAAAAGAAACTCTTTATGTTGGTTTTTATATTTTCTACAGTAAGTGAATAGTGTGCCCAGTTATTTTTGACTTCTGTCAATATTTTAATTTCACCTATAAAATTGTACGTCACCAATAAATGTTTTATTTTATTTTGTATTAACTTTAGCTTGTGATACAGATTTAGATGTTCAATGTGCTTTCATTATTCATGTGTGTTAAGTTGCCAGATTGGAAAATGTCATCATAGAATACAATTGGAATCAATATCAAAATGTAACACTAATTTGAATTGTCAAATGCATTTTAGATTTGTTTTTGTGGTAGAATTTGGTAGAAATTTAATAGAAGTCGTCTGGCAACATTAATAATTAGTAGAAATAGTTGACGCTTACATAAACTTTTGCAAATAATTTTATGTTCACTTTTAATTTTGTCTTTTATTTTGTATAAACGCGATCTCTGGGTTCGCTTGTTATATTTTCACAGACTCGTTTTATAGGTGAAACAGATGTGAAATGGCGTTGTTTGTAAGATCAGTATTTCGTTGCGTTGTGAGAGATCAATTTATTATGTTAATAATCAAATACAAACGTTTTTATGAATATTTAGTTTTATTTTACCCCTAATTAATCTCAGGCAGCAATAGTCTAGTAGGTACCTATCCGTTGGACTGACCCGCAGAGACACGTGCCAACTCGAGACGACCTCTTTAACGGAGGAAAACAGCATTAGGAGACTTGTCTGAGAGTTCCCCATAATATTCTCCAAGTTGTGGGAAGTCTGCTAATCCGCACTAGACCAACATGGTCGACTAACCCTTATCCCGTTTTTACAGTTTATATACAAAGCTGATATTTATACCAATATTATAAAGCTGAAGAGTTTGTTTGTTTGATTAAACGCGCTACTCTCAGGAACTACTGGATCGAATTGAAAATTATTTTAGTGTTGGATAGCCCGTTTATTGAGGAAGGCTATAAGTTATGTAACATCACAGTGCGACCAGTAGGAGCGGAGTATTAATGAAAAATGACTTCTCAGACGAAGTTGCGCGGCTTAGCTAGTTATAAATAAATGCAAGTAGTTAATGTGCGTCTGAGAACCAGAGTTCGATGTTGAAGTTAGGCAACGTACGGTTTATTCTAATAGGAACAAAACATTCCACCAACTCAGAGTCTGGAAATGTGCCCAGACGTCAATAGGTAAATGCAAATTCACATTAATAAGTGTAAATTTGACGTTCATAAGTGTATCGTTGACGTACATAAGTGTAACTTTGACGTTCATCAGTGTTACTTTGTGATCTACATGAATAAATATATTTCGATTTTGAATAAACTTGCCTACTATTGAGTGGCACATATGACTTAGTGGAAGATATATAGATGTACTGCACTTGAAAGACAAAGACAAGCGTTGGCCTTTCGGTTACATACCTAGATTTCTTTTGTACAATATGGTGGCAAACACATATTCATCGAGATAGCAACATACTACGACCGCGGAAGAGTAAAGTTACCTTTTTGCTCGCGGCTTCGCTCGCGTAACAGTAGGTTAGATTATGATACTTAGGATAGTAAATGCATTTCACCACGTAAAAAAATAGTTATGTTAGTAACAGTAATAATATATATTAATATTAATAATATCAGCCCTGTATTAAACTGTCCCACTCTTGGGCACGGGCCTCTTCTCAGTGTGAGAACGGTTACTACTATAAAGAAATATATAGCCGATGTTACTCGGTGATAATATAGCTTTCTAATGGTGAAAGAATTATTAAAATCGCTTGAGTAGTTTTTGAGTTAAATCGTTACAAACAAACAAACAAAATAACAAAACTTTCCTCTTTAAATTATTAGTATAGATATAAAAAGTAAAATACAAAAATGAATTAAAGACAGAATAAATAAAAAGAAGTTGTAGCGGGATAAAAAGTAGATAAAAGTAAAGAAAGTAATAATCATATTGAGACTGTAGTTTCTATTCTTATGCCGCATTTTAGCGTTGAATCATTACCTATAATAAATTAATGTTGCTATGATGCTTTTATGACAATTGCTATACTAAAACCGCTAGCGTTAACATTTTGCCCGCCACAGTCATGTATTGGTACATGACAAAGCAAAATGTGTCTAGCACGACTCGGTCACGACTATGCGACAGACTTAAACGCTAATAAATATTATGAAAACGTATTGTTTTTATGTTGTAAATTATGTAGACTCATCGCAATTTATATTATGTAAATTGTTTACCATTTATGGAATCCATTTTACTATAAGATCGTAGAAACGATATAGGTATTAAAGGATGAAATCGTAGCTGGGCGCCGAGAGCACGCTTTTTCATTCTTGACGTGGCAGTGAAAGAGATTTTTTGGTGTAGGCACCTACATTCGCCAAAATATTTTAATCATACTAAAAGTGAAGTTATTTAGAAAATATTGGAACTAGTATTACTTAATAAATTTCGGTTGTAGTTAGATAACTATTATGGAGTTAAAAGTTATGATCAGAATGTTCGAGAATTACGCTCAATGTAGGTCAGTTTTACCGTAACTTAAATTTTAGTTCTTTTGACATTACCAGCGGTCGCCTAGTGGTCAAAATTCGACCAAAATCTCTCGCTCCCGGCCGTAGTTCAGTCTATGGTCCGGAGTGAGAGGTCGTGGAACGCCGTCGCCTCCTTCTGTGAGGAAGTTATTTCCATCAAGGAGGCGGCGGAGCGGGAGAGGGAGCGTTTAAACCCTCTCCCCAACCGCAGAGCCGGGCGCCGGAGGGCGCGAGACGACCTCCAGCCACCCTGAGGTTTGACCTGGGGGTGGCGGGCTTTGTGGGCCTGCCCGCCATCCGTTCAGCACCAGGTCCGAGAGGCGGCGTGCGTGTTCCCACGCGCGCCTCTGTGTCGAGTCCGTCTCCCCTCTAGGGGAGACAGTAGGGTTTTAAGCGACGTAGTGCCTATTTTGGGTAGGTCTTTCGTGTAGTGGCCTGCCGTTTCATATGGCAGGGCGTAACCGCGGCGGGGTCGCGACCGCATGCGAAAGCGATTCGCGCGGCCCCGTCGATAGTGGTTTTGTCGAGGAACACCGTGGTAGGTTTAGTCGGTATTCCGGGAGGTACATTACTATTATTTCCATCTTTCTTTTACCCCGGCGAGTCCGACATAATCCCTCCGCCCGCTCCCGCGGAGGGATATGCGTCATAGCATTCCCCCACGTAAAAAAAAAAAAAAAATAGTTGTATAATTATGTGACAAAGCGAAGTGAAAATAAAAAAAATGTTTATTTAGAAGCGTTTTATTTTATCAAAGAAAGAACTTCAAACACGAGACAAAAAAAGTGTGATCCATTCAGTAGTAGAGCCTCGCTGATTTCAGCATGTATGGCCGCCTCGACCGGGGAAGGACTACCCTCTCACAGAATATCGTTGTGAAATAGCAGTATTCCTACTGTTGTCTTTCGTTCGGCGAGTGAGAGTGCCGGAGGTCCAATTACCCTCTTTCCCCCTTTCCACTGAGCAGCGATAGCTCAGTGGGGAGACCAACAGACTGCAATGCAGAGGGTCTCGGGTTCGAACCCATGTCTCACACCACTGACTTTCGGAAGTTATATGACTTTTCGAAATGATGTGCGTATTGATCGACAATTATCGCCTGCTGCGTGTCTCGGAGAGCACGTTGAGCCGTCGGTCCCGGCTGCCACGAACATCTATGGCAGTCGTTATTGGGGAAGTCGACACAAAAGATCCCACTGGGTCGAAGTGTCGCCGGTCTGTACTGACTGGACCCCACACAAGATAAGTTAAGTTCCCCCTTCCCGCTCCTTCTCCTTCCCACTTCGCACCGCTCGACACCCCTAGCCGCTCGCACCGGTGTTGCCCTCTGCTGCTGGCTTGTATGCCTATCGTAGCTATTGAGGGGTCCATCTAGTGAGTTGGCGATTCACCGTTTATCCATTCGACTGATGTTATTAGAGTATTCAGGGCAGACGCCGTTTTATCATCCATAGTTACCAATATACCGGTCCATCAAACGCCCATATCCATAGCCCATATATTAGAATCCATACGTAGCAATAGTCCTACGCCTGCTGCGGCTAGTGTGGGCTAGGTGTTCCATCCCACCTTTGATTAAAACACTCGAAGGGCCTCTTCACGTTGGACCCATGTCTCCGTGTAAGCCTACCAAAGAGCCGAATATACATTATCTAAAAAAAAAAGAAATAACGTACCTGGTGAATCCCTCAGGCATATAGTTTCCGGATGTTCTCGTCTTGCTAACGGCAAGTACTTGCATAGACATAACCAAGTAGCCAGGATTATTCACCAGCAACTTGCTCTGAAATACAAACTTGTAGATGTTGAAGTGCCGTACTACAGGTAGGTATGTATGTAGCTGAACCGGTTCTCGAAAAGGGTGATATCACGTTGTACTGGGATCGAATTATCATCACAGACAGGACTGTAATTGTGGTCAACAAACCAGATACTGTGGTGACAGAGCGCCGCGAAATGTTTATCGATGTCACCATTCCTGACGGCAATCTCGCGAAAGCTGAAAAAGATAAACAAATTAAATATCCCGATTTAGCTCGCGAGGTTGTCGATATGTGGGATGTGGATTCGGCAATCATTGTGCCGATAGTCATTACTGTCAATGGTCTAATAGCCAAGAGCCTTGATCACCATCTAAAGAGGCTCGCGTTAGGTGCTTGGATCAAGTGTTTGATGTAGAAGGCAGTGCTTTTAGATACGGCACGCATTGTGAGAAGGTTCCTGTCTCTGGAATCCTAACCACCGGCAGTTTGGACTCTGTTCCCGATGTCGGTGGGGTAAAAAAAATAAAAAATTTATTGGCAATATTTAAATAAAGATGATAATAATATAATACCAGGCCTGTATTTTACTGTCCCACTGTTGAGCAAAGAGCCTTTTCTTAGTGGGAGAAGGGTCAGGCCATAGTCATATAAAAAGGTTGATAGACTTCACGTACCCTCGAAAACATTATGGACAACTCTCAGACATGCAGGCATCCTCACGATGTTTTCCTTTACCGTTAAAGCGAGCGACAATTAAGCCACAATACATAATCAACAGAATCACTTAAAACTAGGTAGTGATGTAGCCCACAGCGATGCTCACAGGTTACCATTACCATTTTATGGTTGGGAATACTAGCTGACCCGGCAAACCTTGTTCTGCCATATAAACTCATTCGATTATTATCTAGTGGTATGAAATATACTTTACAACATATTCTTATACCTACCAAAATTACATGAAAATTTCATAAAAATCGGTTGAGCAGTTTCGGAGGAGTACCACCACAAAAACCGTGACACGAGATTTTTATATACTTAGGTATACAGATTTGTTGAAATAATGTATTTTACGTATTAAATAGATAATTGTAGCTTGCTTTAGCAATGAAACCTGCATGTCTGAGACTCGAATAATTTTATAATAATAATCGATAATTTTCTCAAAGATGTTAATACCTGTTCGGTCCAGTTTGTATTCAGGTTAAGCCATAGTTCGCCAAGCGTGGTGGTCTATGGCCTAACGTCTAGCCTAAAAGAGTCCCGTTCCCGTGGGAATATCGGGATAAAAGTATGTAAAGCCTATGTGTGAATCCAGGTCCCCAGCCTACATACCAAGTTTCATCGCAATCGGTCCAGTATGTAGTTTTTGCGTGAAAGAATAACAAACATCCATACATCCAAACAAACTTACGCGTTTATAATATTAGTAAGGATTGATTGACTGGGTAAGAAAGAAAAGAAGAAAGAAGGTCTACGCTTTACCTTTTAATAGACACTACCTTTTGCCCGCAGCGTCGCTCGCTCGGGAACGATACTTTTTTCTGTATGAAAGGTAAGGCTTTTCTGTATCTCGGACAATGTGTATGCGAAATTTCATGTTGATCGGTCGAGCAGTTAAGGCGTGAAAGCGTAACAAACAAACACACATTCGCATTTCAGGATTGTATCGAATTTGTCATCTTACGTTACGCTGGCGCCGTTCTCATTCGACAAGGAAACGAATCGAGACATATTTCGAGCGTAGACTAAAATTGTATAGGTACCTACTCAATTAGACTTGTCATTTAAATAAACATCAAAACAGACAACCGTAATGCCAAAATAACACACAAGTCACAATAGCAATAAAATGGACTTAAAATAGATAAAACCAATACAAATAAACAATTTCAAACAACAATGTAAACAAGGAAACACATCCAAACTATCTCTGTAACTCTCTGAACAGCTAGCAAGCAATTATAAACCGACAAAATGGTTAAACCTAAATATGATCCACCGACCAATACATTCCCTTACAAAATATCGAGGAGATTAAATCTGTTGAGTATTCCAGCACCTTATTTTGATGATGAGGACGATGAGGATATGCCAGCGTACACCCCTAGGGGGATCAGAGTATCAGCATTGCGTGGCCATGCGTCTGACAGAATTAATGATGCCGCTTGGCCATACATGAGGTAAGTGAACCATCTAGATTTTATGCCTATAAGGTGCACAGCGTATGGAAGCAGTTACGAGACTTATGTCAGTTTATTAAAGCTTGCAGCACCGAAAGCAGGCTCATGGTTTGCTATTGTAGGAAAGTACTGAAAGAACGTAACCCTCCAACAGGTAGGATGAAGAAGAATTCGGTTTGCTTTTAGTAGTAAACCACATTCTCAATTTGTATTTGCTAAACACAAATTGTAAAAGTTTAATATTGTTGTATCCCAAGGTTTTCCATCTATAACATCTATAACTTTTAAAGTTATATGTAGATTATAAACTAGCATAATGGATAAATATTTCCGAGATCGCATCACCAATTTTCTGGCCGACCCTGGCGATGCATTTGAACATTTGCTTTATGTGGACAAAGATCTTTGCTATTGCTAACTGTGCAATTCGTCTTTATCTGACTTGAGAAGTTTTACTAAGGGTAGACAGATACAATGAAATATCCGTTAAAACATTCGGTATATGTCTATTGTGTATAACACAATTTTGGACACTAATCAAAAGCCGTTAAACGTTATGTTGCTCTTAAATCCACATTCCCTTAAAAAGCTAGCTGCAACAACATACCTAGGTACATCTCCAAGCAGTCACGAGATTATTGATTGCCACTTTTAATCATACCATACATCTACCTTTTTTGCTCCATTCACTCATTCTTCGTATAAATTTTTATATACAAATCCCTAAGGTTTTTTTTATACATCGTGTTATCCTAAATGGGGGCTGGACCCACCAACACATGGTGCACTGGCTATGGCAAGATATTATTATTATAATCTTAATCTGGTTTTTCTCGATATTGTTTATGTCAGAATACTCGCATATTGCATTTGCCTCGCGCATTATTGCATTCGAATACAATTGTGCACAACGCGATACCTATTTATAATTGTCACAAATGCACCACACGTTTGTATGCAAAGTCTTGTCAATATTCAAATGTAAGATACATTGCTACTAAGTAATAATACTGCTAGTAATAGGAACTACATTCGGCTAACAATTCATGACTATATAGCAACATAAATGTTTTGCAGACGCTTAATTCACTTAAAAAAGCAGTACAAGCACAGGTTCAGCCCGGAACGTATGGAGCGCATAGATCGCATGATCGAACTGGCTAATGCCACCATGTATACCAAATTGGCGAACTGTGCGGTCGACCTCAAGAAACAGGACACAAAAGATGTAAAGAAGAAACGTGCTTGGACTGAGAGCGACTGGAAGAAACATATGGATTATATCGGACAGATCGCTGGGCCTAAGAAGGTCTTTAAGCCACCGCCCGTTAAGGTACGTCGAAACTTTTCGTTGAAAAATGTTTAGGGTCTTATTTTATTTTAACTTATTTAGAATCTCCAACAAGAAATACACATTTACTACATGGCAGATCTACACTAAAATAGGACATGTTTTCCCTCAATAACAGGAGATCACAGCATGCAAAATAAAGAACATATATGTATATATAACGGAAATACAACAATATCAATTAAAATAATTAAAAGTATACATCAATTGATAGAAAAACATATAAAACTTACGATACTGTGAAACTCAATGAAACAAATAAATTGTGAAAGCAATGGATTAGAAAATTAAAAATTACGTACAAAATAGGATTTTAATAAATATAAATCAATTAATGTATAATTAAAAAGAAAGAGTGAGATACCCATCTACTTCAGGCGTTTAATGTAGACATGCCTTTTGCGTATATACGAACTCACTGCAGAATCGGCTAGTAGGCACACCGTGACCTTAGGCTAAAACTGTAGGGTTTTATATTAGCTGACGCTGCTTAGGTCCGTGTCCTCCTGGAACAAAACTCTAGTTACGCTAATGGTCGTTTGAATATTTGATTTGGCCATGGCCAAGCGTGACTTAGGGCTGAATCATGTACTTACACTATATGGTAAGCAAACTGTGCTCAAAGGTGCCTTAATATAATATTTATTATAATATAAACTTATAATTTCAGAGATTTTCATTTGCTTTAGTTCTCAATGTAAAACAACGTCGAAATTTCAAGAGCTGTCTATTTGATTAAATTAGTCATTAGTAAAAATGTTTTGTGCGACATCGATGGCTCGGGAAACCAATTGCATACCTGAGTCACTTATTACCCGACAGGTTACAATCAGGATGATACTCTAAATACTTATTGTATATCCATTGATTTCAATCATCCTAAAATATATTTAGGATGATTGAAATCAATGGACCGACAGTTCTCTGGCATTAACAAATTGCTCGAATAGTTGCAATAATTATAAGATTATTGCGTAATTACCTAAGTCTAAAAGTGTAAACAATTGCAACATGTTCGAATGTGAAGCGGGATACCCCTTCACATTTTGTATTTCGGGCTATACTAAATATGAGTGCTGGAAGACAATAGCGTTTTGAACAAAAATTATGAAGTTTTCCTGTTGTATTTACGGAAACCATGTTTTTGACATACAATGTTATTCGATTTTCGTTATTTTCATTACAGCGTGGTCCATCGAAACCTTTGGAAGAGCTAATGCCAAGAATCAGCGAGATCGCCTCGCGGCCTAGCTTCAAGATATACAAAAGATTGTCACAAGAGGACTGGTACAGAGACCCAGAAAAGGTTAGTTCATAAATATTTCTTCATCAATGCCGATTTATGTTATACAAAATTGTTTTTATGGAGGAATAGAAATTGAGACCACGCGTTACTCGCATTGCTAGAAAAATGGTCGCAATATCGAACAGTATATTGCATAAAGTACACCGAGACGTGAATGAAATAGCACGTTACAAAGCGTATATTTGTTTTGTTCTCACGCATGCAATGATAATGCTCAGGGTTCAAAGCGCGATTGACTGCTACAGCGATGTATTGTCAGAAAGGCTATTAATTAATTCTAAGAATCAGATACTACTACTAGCGAAGATTCTTATTTAATGGAAAAGAAACTAACTTGATAAAAGGTACATAAAAAAATTTAAGAATTTAAAATTTGCTTCTCTGACTGAAGGACTCTTTTTAAACTAAGTATGTTATCCTGTCCTAAAATTCATCGCAGAATAAAAGCGCATAACGCCACTGGCCTGAATATTTACAATACAGCGCCTTCTTCATTGGCTTTAAAACCTTTCCACACAAGTTTTCTTTGTACCTAGCTGCGGTCTACTGTAAGGTGTAGAGACACCACCAGTCGTACTATGTCATGTTTGCAATATTCCAGTGTTGTTTTATCTCTCGAGTCTTAGAATACCAATCTTAGTTAAAAATCTATTGTTTATTATTGGTGCTGGTGTGCCGCTGCGACTCAATGAGTTAATAGAGTTTATATGCATAATATTAAAACCATTACTTTTGATTACAGGTCTCACCCGCTGCTCTCAAATACGAATTGACCGAAAGGACGCAAGCGCTAGCCGTTCCGAGAGTTATAAAGGCTGAATACTAATCATTTATTTACCGAAATTTAAACATCAATATTTTTAATACAACGACATGAAGGTAGTTGCAAAAATATTAAATATATAGGAGTGTATATTTTGAAAATATATACTATAGAATATGAGTTTTATTATGGTCACTACTGCTAAATGTCGTTACACAGGCATTAGTGGTTGGAATACGGGAGGGAATGTAGGTTTCTTTGTATCGAAGCATGTGGAAAACCATAGACCCTATTCACCTCTTAGAGAAGGAGTCGTGTGTCTATGTATGTCAAACTGTAATCTAGTATTGTATTTTTAAAACTATGTATTGCTTGGAGTAATAATTATATAGGTACATGAAGTAAATGTTTGTAATAAATATGGAATAATTAACAACAAACAGATTTGGAAATCATTGCCCATCAAGAATTAGGGGGTATCACACTTACTTGCCAGTCTATGTCGACTCGATTTATAAATATCGATACATATTTATTTGAATTTCTGGATTTGGCGCCAATTTAAAATATATCTGCAACTACCTTCATATTAGTGTTAATATTTTTTGAAATCAGTTGTATTTTAATAAGTGATCAGCGACATAAGTTGATTAACAAGATTTCGAATTGTTACGTCACAAATTAAAGGGGATTTTTTTATTGCATAATCAACTCTAAACTTTAGGGTTAATTTTTGCATCTCATAATAAAACTTAACTAGACAGTAAATTTGAAGATTTTGTATAGGATATCTAACAAAATTAATCCTATAACAAAATAATTATAAAATAACAACAATAATTAGAAAGCTTAAGGTCATAAAACCTTTTATAACTTTGTTTAATTGCTTATGTCACTGACTTTACGTATCAGGGATGTCGCTGGCTGTAATACTGTTATTTTTGAGGAACGGACTTCACTAGCATGCTAATATATAGCTAAAGTCTGAACTATTTCGGCCCGGTTTATATAGCGTGGAACAGAAAGATGTGGTCATATTTAAGTGTCACATGACATAGCTCCTGTACAATTAAAAACCACAACTAATAAATCCGAAGACATTATTTTTACTAAGATGTAGCATTTTCTTTTTTATCGACTTATCAATATCTTAGTCTAGTCGATACTTAAAACAACACTAACAACTGACTCGGGTAATCTCTGAAAACCCGATAATGGCCATTTTGATAGTTAGTTGATGCGTTTGTTTAGATGTTTTAATAGAACTAAAATATAAAATATGTCATAGTATTTTTTTTTATCTGAATGTAGTTCACATATTTTATTTATCAGATAAACATTACGGCCCTAAATTATGACCACACCTTTCTGTTACGCGTGGTATTCTTAAGAAATAAGTTATTTTAGCTACGGGCAGTTAAATTTTAACTTGTTTTTTACCGAATATGTGTCATAAATTAACTGACTGTGGATAGAACGTTTCTTGAATATATGAAACGGGCCTTACTCATTTCCGATTTCTGTAGTAGATACGTACATTATCTACTATTGTATTTGTTTCTCTTTCTTGTCTATTTGGCTAAAATATTTTAATCCTCGACCCTTTAGAAGGCCTGCAAGATTCCAGTGTTAGAGTCGTTTCCGTAGTTACCTCCAAAATAGCATTATACCTCATATAAAAGACATGGCTTCAGGATGTAATGAATCTGAGCACACGTTTAATTCGTCAATATAATCATATTGACAGAGGCACTGTGTCTGAACGCGCCGTTGACTTAGGAATTAATATTTTGTGTCTTTTTAATATATAATAGTAGTAATGATGATTTTTATATACTTCCGTTTCCGCACATTTTGGTAGTAAAATTACTAAATCCCGTAACATCCCTGAAACTAATGAAACACTAATTGATAGATTTCAAGTTTTAAATAACAATAGTATTACAAAACCTGTAATTCTTCATTAAGCACACAATTATGGCACTCAGAAAACTAATCAAAATAAAACAATATAAATATCGATTTCTCTTTAATTTACGTATTTACAATTTTAGCTGATTTTATCTACATACATATATACTTAGAACTCAGAATACAGAATAAACTAGAAACCGCGTTCAGTATTATTTCATTCCAAAAGTAAAGTTTTATAAAGTTCATTTTTCACAGTAGGGTAAATTATATATTGGCAACATCATTGAACGTCATAACTTTTTATTTTTGAAAATAATTGAATTTAAAAATATTTTAAATATAATTGTATATTGATGTTACTTATGAATGAAATGTAACACCATCCTGATTTTATTTAAGCCTAAATATCGTAAAATCAAGCTATTTCGGTGTGATTGTTATACCTTACTTTAGTTCGCGCGGGCTGCTGCTTTATTCTGTATTCTGACAATTAGAAATACTGATTTAATTTAATAATAATTTCACTTTGATTCGCAGATCGCTGGTCTACGTCAATAAATAAACTAGGAATTAATTATTCTATTTTGGAGGAGTTATTTGAACGATGGTAACTTCTAGAATAAATAATAGTAATATGCTATGGTTGTTTAAGATGGTGGCACCAGGCAGTGGATGATGGCGTAGGTGAAGTCTTTAGTGGTGTTTTGTCCGCCGAGGTCCTTAGTTCGCACCTTACCGTCACTCAAGACCCTGAAACACATCATTTTATTATTATTAAAAAAATTGTAAGCACTAGGAATTAACATTCAAACAACGGACACAAAGTACATTCAGAATCGGAACAACCATTTGTGGATCACACAATTTTTTGTCTCGTGTGGGATTCGAATCCACAACACTTGGTGCAGTGGCAGTGGCTTGGCGACACTTAAATCAGTACGCCAATTGTGCACTCAAAATATTTTAGTTATCTAGTTAAAGACATCTACCGTACTTTTACAAACGACGAGTATATTGGACACTCGGACTCAGAATAACGATGTCCGGCTCCCGCGGCACGTTACGCAGCGACATTGCTATCCGTGCAGTATGGTAAAGGTTGTGTAGTATTGATAATTAAGTCCACATTTGCTGATAAAAAATTCTTAGTAAAAAGCGTCGGGATATCTGCCCAACCGATGTGATACCTTATCCACATCAGATGGAACTTGGCAATAGCTGAAATGGTTTTGTGGTATACATTTTGACTTCAGTCTGAGGTTGATCGTGGGATTGCCTGGTCGGACAATATTTTCTTTTTCGGCGCATTGGCAAAACTTAGTCTTAAAATGTGCAGGCGCAGTTCCAGATTTTGTACTGGTATTGAGAATTTTTGAACAGATTGCCCAATAATTTGGTCGACCTGAGAATCAATCGGAGACGTCATACACAGCAGTTGCATTCACAACGCTGTGCCTCCAAGATAGTCATAATATTCTTATTTTATTTATATTAAAAATAAGACACCTCTCGCAGTAGGAATAAATCCTGTGTCGTGGGAATCAGACTCTGAACAACTATATCCGGATCACATAAATTTTTGTCCCGTGTGGGATTCGAACCCACAACACTCGGCACAGTGGCAGTGGCGAAGCGAGCACTTAAACAACTACGTCATCAGTTAAATCATCATCAATTATCTCAGCCGAAAGACGTCCACTGCTGGACATATGCCTCTCCCAAGGTGTTCCACATAGGCCGGTCTTGTGCCAGCCGCACGTGGCCGCTCCCCGCTCCCTGACCAGGTCGTCGGACCACTCATGGCCTACCCCTGCTGCGTGTTCCGGTTCATCATGAGAGATCGGATAATCGGAAGCATATTTACCTAAAGTTAATTTTCGGCTAATATAAATTATGGAATCGGCTACTGAGAATAACCATATTAAAATAAAATATTGGAATTCCGGAATTGCTTAACTAGTCGGATGTATATGTACTTTACATTACTGTCATTTGTGTCAATTCAAGTTTATTGCCGCAGAATTATTCGATAATAAAGTGATTGCCATCATGCAATTTAGTAAAATGTTTTCGAATAGCCAATTACATCTCACAAAGTATACATTTAACCTCGCCGTGGGTTACATTACTACCTAGTTTGAAATTGATTCTGTTGTTTTTATTTTGCAGTGTAGCTGTTTGATGTACATTTCTTAATAAAATAAAAATAAATTAAAATAGCCAACACCTGTACTTTAGGTAAATATGCATCCGATTATCCGATCTGTAGTCATTAATACGTACTTATTGATAGCGTTCTTGATCATCCTGCAGTAGGAGTGCAGGTTGACGTGTGCCAACAAGTTGGCCGACGCGCGGAGCATAGCGGTTGGGTTCGCGATGTTCTTGCCCACGGCGCCGGAGAAAATGTGCCGAGCACCCTGCAATGACATAAGTGTCATTTAAAAAATATTGCGACAATCTTTACTAATATTATAAATCAGGGATGTTGCGGATACAAAATTTTTGACATCCGCGGTCGCGGATGTCCAAATCGATGCGGAAGCTCCGCAATTGCGGATGCGGATGCTGATGAAAATTTTTCATCTTATTTAATAAAAAGTACTACTAAACAACTGATTTCTTTCTTATCGTAACCTACGCTATATCTGGATCCGCATTAACATCCGCGTTGATTATTGCGGATGCGGATGCAGATGTCCAAATCGATGCGAAAGCTGTTCATAAAAAAGAAACAAAAACCAAATGTAATGGAAATTTATTGACAAAATCAAGAACGCAAGCGAAATGTAGTAATTAATAAAATTCTATAATGATACAAAATGAAGGGTTTGATGTAGGTATTTTAAAGTCTCCTCTTTACCTGTTTGAAGCATTGAAATTAAAACTCGTTTTTAAAAATGTTTCTTTTATAATATTTCTTTTCAACATCTTTTAACTAATACTCTTACGAGATTGAGGAAGCCACGGTCTTCATTTATTTCCGGTCAGTAATTAAAGTAAACCTATTATTTTCCCTCTAGACTATGTTTATTTAACCAGTGGGATTTCTGGACAAGGAGCGAATTCTGAAAGCGATTTCTGGACTAAATCGCGTTTTTTGAGCAATCCTAAACATAACTAATATTACCCTAAATTATACCTTATTATTCCCTAAATTTACGCATGCTCTTCGGTCTTCACACTTTTGGAAACATTTAACACTTTTAGCAAAAATTGATAAAATTATACAGAACACTCTTATTAAACTTTTAAATGTGGCCATTAACGACCGGGCGTGGCTACAAGCGAGCTTGCCAGTTCACTTGGGCGGCCTCGGCATTCGAAAAATTACTGATGTAAGTTTACCAGCGTTCCTATCTTCGGTCCATAGCACGGAGGAATTGACCAGGAAAATCTTGGCACCTACACTGGTTAATTCTGAAGTGCTGTGCATGACCGACGCCGTGAACGCTTGGAGACTTGCTTGCCCAAGCACTGAGTTACCCGAAAACCGCCTCTCTCAGAGGCAGTGGGATGGGCCGTTATGCAGCATAGTTCGAGAAAATCTCATAAATACATCGTCCTGTGCTGCTGAACGTGCTCGCTTGCTGGCTGTGGGAGAGTGGGAGTCAGGCCTTTGGCTTCAGGCGCTCCCGTCGTCCAACATAGGTACTATGATGGACGATACGACCTTCCGCATTGCTTCTTGTTTGCGCTTAGGTTCTCCTTGTGTTTCTCCGCATCGGTGTCTTTGTGGAGAAGCCGTCGACAGTCTCGGTCACCATGGCCTATCATGCAGCAGGAGTGCTGGTCGTATATCACGACACGCCAACCTGAATAACATACTCCGTCGAGCTCTTGTCACTGCTGGCGTCCCGGCTCAGCTTGAACCTCACGGCTTGGTACGCGACGATGGCAAGAGACCAGATGGTATGTCATTACTGCCATGGAAAATGGGTAGGCCTTTGGTGTGGGACGCAACTTGTGTCGACACCCTTGCGCCATCACATCTTTCTAGCACAGCGGGTTGCGCTGGTGCTGCTGCTGCATCAGCGGAGACGCTCAAACGGCGTAAATATCAAAACCTTATTGGTGAGTACATATTTGAGCCGTTTGGTGTCGAAACGCTGGGGCCATGGTGTCCAAGTGCTAGGTCTATTTATAGAGACCTAGCTAAGCGGCTCATCGACACTTCGCGTGACCAGAGGGCTGGTATTTTCTTTGCACAAAGAATAAGTATTGCCATTCAACGTGGCAATGCTGCCAGTCTTCTGGGCACGTTGCCAATTGACGACGATGCGGAGGAATATTATGACGCTTTCTGATTTTGCAGTTTTGTTTTTCTGTTTAGTTTATATTTTTCTTGTAAATAATTTGTGTATATATTATGCCCATTTTTAGTTTAGACATTTGTTATTAAATAATTATGTTTATATGAAAAAAAAAAAAAACTAATATTATAAATGCGAATGTGAGATTGTTGGTTTATTTGTTTGTTACCCTTTCACGCCTCATTTACTCGACCGATCATCATGAAATATCGTATACACATTGTCGGCAGAACAGAAAAGGAAATGGGTACTTTTCATCCAGAAAAAATGCTGATACTTAACCTAAACCTACATTTATGCGGCAACATTTAGTAGAAAATTAGTTTATCCTCCTAAGTCCGCCATTTTTATTTCAAATCTTATAAATTTAACCGAATATCCTTTTTAAAGAACAGATATAAATCCGGTGTCGCCCGAATCTTTACAAATATTCAAACAACGAACACAAAGGTCACTCAGACTCGGAACAACCATTTCTGGAACACACAAAGTTGTGTTCCATGTGGGATTCGAACCCGGCGCAGTGGCCGTGGCGAAGCGACCATTTAAAACACTCCGTGCAGTCAAAACAAAAGAGTCAAATAGGATCGTATAACCTGTTCGAAGACAGCGCACTCAGCACTGTAGCTGGCGCCCGCCACGACGCCCGCGCCGCCCACGAGCCCGCTGGCGAGGTTGTCCACGATGTTGCCGTACAGGTTGGGCGCCACCATCACATCGAACTGGTTCGGGTTCGCCACCATCTGCATCGTGCAGTTGTCCACGATCATCTTCTCGAACTGAATGCGTGGGTATAGCTTGGCCATCTGCAAATATAAAAGGGTAAATCTACAACCTAGTGGGAGACAGTTGGGCTGCTACTAGTGGCGTAGCGTTGTTGTCGGCCGCCCGGGGTGGAGGAAGACTTTGCCATCCGGGGCGATATAAAATTTTACCGCCCTCTTACAGAGGTTTTTAATTTAAAAGACTAGTTATTTAGAATGACTTTATATTAATAAAGTCATTCTAAATAACTTTTCGGCAAGAACAGTCATCATTATTGTGTATTGTACATCTACCCATTCTTCTCGTTCATCATTAAATGGTTCAAATATTTAAAAGATATTACTAGATATTATTATTTATTGTGAAATGTTGCCGCCCCCTAAAAGTGCCGCCCGGGGCGGGCCGCCCCTGCTGCCCCCACTACGCTACGCCGCTGACTGCTACACAGAGGTCTCGAGTTCGATACCAAGGCACGTAGCTCTGACTTATTTCAGTACCTATGTAAGTTATAATCGCTCGCTTTAACTTTGAAGTAAAACATCGTGGAAAACCTGTATATTTTGAGAGTTCTCCATGATGTTCTCGAAGATAAGCAAGGAACCGTATTACTTAAATATTTGCTGTAGCAGATATGTTTTTTTTTTTTTTATATCAATGGATATCTATTGCTTTTACTTAATATAATGTTAGACAACGGGTCTTACTCGCGATAAAGTTGTGGTAGTTCTTACATCGGACAGACCAAACGTACAATCGCTGAAAGGGTCAAGGAACATATCACAGCTGTCAAGAACCGGGTAGTAAACAAGTCCGCTATAGCCGAGCATTTGCTGGAGTCTGGACCAAACCACTGGATCGAGTTACATAAACCACAGGTTTTATCCACCGATCGTCACTATTACTCCAGGATAGTACGTGAAGCGGTTGAAATTAAGAAATATCGTAACTTCAACCGGGAGGATGGATATCGTTTGTCTACATCTTGGAATCCAGTCATCAGCAAATGTAAACGTCGCCGTAGTGACTTAGGTAGCCAGTGTGTAGACGTCGTTAGTGTTGTGTGTCGAAATACCGACAGTGCGAATATAAATAATAGTGACCAAGTGAGGGTAGTTGCCGAAACCCGCACTTCACGAAGGCGCCGCTGAGCTCACATCAGTCAACCCGTGACCACGATCGATGCAAGTCGGTCGAAACGTCGGGTAATCAATAGGTATTTATTAACTTTTAAATACTTTATCGCGAGTAAGACCCGTTGTCTAACATTATATTAAGTATGTGTACAAATCGCGAAAGTTTAAAAACATATATTGCTTTAGCACGCTCTGTAACATCTTTTTCAACATATGACAGCAAGCTTATTGCTTACTGGGTTCTCGTCCGTAATACAAGAACAGGGTTTCGAACCCACGATCTCTAAATTGCAACCTGACCTGCACAAACAAGAATGTCCGGTTACCTCTTCGCAGCTCCTCAAGAAGAGTCCATCACCCAACTTCATGATGTTGGCCTTATGCACGGCGGTCACCTTCTTGCGGTTGCACTTCACGGCGTAATCGAACGCGAACTTGGCGATACGCTCCGACTTAGCCGCCGTGATGATCTTCAGACATTCCACAACACCTACAAAATAAATTAAACAATAAAATATACATGGATAGTTACGCGTCTATGTCTATGTTTCCACCGTTGAAGCCAGCGTTAATATATATATATATATATATATATATAAATCTCGTGTCACGGTGTTTGTGGTCGCTCTCCTTCGAAACGGCTTAACCGATTTTTATAAAATTTTTGGTAGATATGAGAATAGATCAAAGTATATTTCATACCGCTAGGCGATCAGGGTGTAACCTAACCTAAATTTACACAAGTAAAGCCGCGGGCAAAATGTGGTATTATTTTAAGTGCAGAATGTTTGAAGACTTACCAGGCACGCACTCGTGCTCCAAAGCGGAGTACTCTCCTTCAGTCTGTTCCCTGATGATGATGCAGTCCACATCGTGGTGTCTCGACTTGACGTTGGGAAGAGACTTCACGTGCACTACGTTGGCGTACAGGTCCAAAGCGTTGCGCAACTTCATGTTCAAGGTCTGCAGCTCACCGGTGTGAGAGAAGTCAGGGGTGGCTAGGATACCCTGGAAATAAAATGCATATTTTTGGAAATATGTTTGGAAAACGCGATAGTGCCTATTTGTGGCAGTTGCAGGTATAAGTTCTGCTTAAAGCGTTTCAAATATGAAGTCCCATTTGACAGATGATCGTTGAACAGCGATAGTGAAGAGACCGTTTCAATCGAAATCGATTACCGATTAACTTTCCAAAAAAATTATAATCGTGGGTTTAGAATCGAAACAAAAATGATAGAGACAGAAAAACAAAAAAGGAGTCCAGCTAAGTTTGATCTATCGAAAGAATAGTTACATCACAGTTATAACTATAACGTGTTTAATTGTAAAAATACAAAATAGCCTTAACCTTGATTAATTCCTAGTACGACATACTAACTCCATACTTAGTATAAGGACGAAATAAATGTGGTATAACAAATTTTGATTTTCAAGAAGACTACTCTTTTGAAACTATGGGATATTGAATCCATACGTCCAATATCGCATCTTCAAATCCAGTTTTTGATAAAGAAAATATATTAAGGGTTTGCAGAATGGGATTTAAGTTACGTTGCAATGTAATAATTAATGAATACCAAATACAAATTCACAAAAGTATTTCACGGACAATTGTTTTTACCTCGAATTAGTTCGATTTTATCCGATTCATATTGTCTCGTCACTATGACTGAAAGTAAAAAATTACCCTAGTGCGTAACCATGGTATTGTAGTAAAATGTTATTTTATTTTGATGTTTAAATTATTTAAGACTAATATCAATAGAAATTATTAGTTGATTATGTTTGTGAAACAATTACATAATGTTTTATATAGATTCTAATTATTGTTAAACAGTCTGTAGTACTATAAGTAATCAATGTTTATTTTAGCAATTTATATGAAATGTGCAGAGGTACGTGCTATGAAGTGTCAATAGGGTCTTCGTATTTGAAACAGACTACAATAGATTGTATTTTCCCTCTGTTATAATTTATATTTTACTTTAGCATAGATAATGCTTATAAAAATATATATTAATGTCATTTTACCATATAAAGTACCGTTTTGCATTATAATTTCATTGTCGAATAGCTGTTACCCGTGACTTTGTCGAAAAGGATTTTTATTTCGCGGAACCCTATTTACTTTCTAAAATAAAAGTAGCCTAAGTAAGTACTTATAATATCAGCTATTTGCCAGTGAAAGTCTCCTCAAAATTGGTCCCGCAGTTGCAGAGATTAGCAGGAACAAACAGAGAGACAGACTTTTTAAATTTGTTTTTATTTCTACTGAATGAAAGTATCTTATATACTTTAAAATGCATTCAGTAAAAAGCTGTTATTTTGACATTACAAACAGACACATCAATTTTATTTATTTATATAGATTATATTATCGATGTATATTGCTTCTAAGCGATACAATGACCCCAAAATCTAAAATCTCATAGGGTTTTATTATTATATCGCTTAAAAGCACCAGATAATGTAATGAGTAGAAATTCCAAGGCAGATAAGATGCGGATCTATTTGTACATTGATCCGATGCATTGTACCTTTGGCCCTTGACCGCACGCGGTGAGTGATAGGCAGGGGTCGTCCTGCGCATTATTGAGATTGACCGCGTATTAAAAAACCACCCACGTTTATAATTATTACTGCTGTGCTCGTAGCAAATTATTATGCAGCCATTTCTTTTTTAACTTGGGGAATGCTTTTACGCACCCTTCTTCGCGGACAAAAGAGGAGCGGTAAGGGTACATCGGTGACATCCGGGGAAGAATGGAAAGTCCCGGATCCTACCGACGAAATCTACCACGGTGTGCTTATCTTATCTTGTGTGGGGGCCAGTCAGTACAGACCGGCGACACTTCGACCCAGTGGGATCTTTTGTGTCGACTTCCCCAATAACGATTGCCTTAGATGTTCATGGCAGTCGGGACCGACGGCTTAACGTGCTTTCCGAGGCACGGAGCAGATGATAAATGTCAATCAATACGCACATAATTTCGAAATGTCATATAACTTCCGAAAGTCAGAGGTGCGCGACGTGAGTTCGAACCCGAGACCCTCTGCATTGCAGTCTGTTGGTCTCCCCACTGAGCTATCGCTGCTCCACGGTGTGCTTACTCCTGCTTACAATGGTGGGTGGGTCACTGGAACTGAAACTACTTTAGCGACCAAGTTGCTATATAGCCTATAATATTTAATCTTCTTCGGGAATTGGGCTAGGAAATACAAATTATTTTTCAAATCCGACTGGTATTTTTAGAGATTAGCGTGATCTAATAAAATCTTCAGCTTTATTATATTACTAGCTATGCCCGCGGTTACACCCGCGTTTATGACTACTGCGCCGTCCCCGTGGGCCGTAGCGTGATGTTATATAACCTATAGCCTTCCTCGATGAATAGGCTATCCAACACTAAAATAATTTTTCAATTCAAACCAGTAGTTCCTGAGATTAGCGCGTTCAGCCAAACAAACAAGCTCTTCAGCTTTACAATATTAGTATAAATTCGATAAATTAATGGATATTTTGTAAAGAAAGTTTTTTTTTGCTGATGTCGGCCGTATATCGTGATCTGATACACCTCTTTCCATATTGCAAGTTATTAGATCAGCAACTTGTATTTATAGCTTTACATCCGTACATAGATTTATGCTTATAGTAGGGGTAGGCAGCGGTACTAGCCACAATTCACAATAGATGACGTGGTGGTCGCCAGTCGCCTTCCTAATGCCACGTCAAAGGTTGTGGGTTGGAATCCCACACGAGTTAAACATTTGTGTGCTCCACAAATGGCTGTTCCAAGTCGGGATGTTATTTGTGTCCGTTGTTTGAATGTTTGTACGTCCCGAATGCATTGACGCATACGCCTCTCCGCGGGGCGACGGAGAGTTTATGTCGGAATCACCCGGGGAAAGATGTCAACATCCCGATCATACCACGGTTTTCCTCAACATTACCTAAGTTGGCGTGGCCGCTCGAATAATTTTCACAAACAATCGAAACCCCGCCGAAATAGCCATAAAAAATCAAGCGACAGGAAAATTGATACAAACTCGTGTTGAGTTTACAGTCTTAGTTTTGTCTAGTTATATTTGCCCGAGCTTAACCATAACTTTTTATACGCTCAAACCGCGAGCTTCACTTGCGCAGGCCCAACTTGTGTAGGGGACCTTACGCATGCGCGGAGTCGGCAACATTTCCTATGCCTGCTATATAGCTAATACAGCACTAAATAAAAACTGCGTTTACCTTGATGCAGCACTTGTTCTTCGCGATAGACTTGACGACATCTTCGAGTGGTGCACTCAGCGTTGGGTTCACCTCGGAGAAGAAGAACGACTCGAAGTCCACCGGGATGTTCGCCGCCTATCGACATATACAGTAGACAATAATAAAAAATATGTAGAATATATCTTTCATCAGGATATTCAAGGCAAAAGTGAGCAAGAGCCCACGACGACCAGACCTTCGTTATTTTATATGAGGTGTAAGTTTCTCTGTGCATGTCCCCAACACAGGTAAGAACGATCAGCGAGTATGGAATTTGGATTGTGGTTACTTACGCAGGTAACAGGTAGTAAAGGTGTATAAAATAGTACCTCAAATTTGTTATAGTACAAAGCTCAAACTTTTTAATTTTTTTTCGGAATAACATTAGAAATCATGTCATCCATTGCCGGACACTTAGTGCAGTTACAACCCCCTGCCGGACACCCATAAACCTTAAGAAATTATAATTATACTTTCATTATAGTATAAAAGCTGAATTTTATATATGTTACTTGGGTACCTATAAAAATGTTACCTCAATAGCCGGACAGTTTTAATTCACTGTTACCGAAGCTTTTGAAAGTTTCCTGGTACTCTGGATATTTTTGTAAGGTTTGAATTTTCTTTTTCTGAAGAATGCAGGATTATAATCACATCCTGTGATGGCATGAAACCCAGGTAAGCTCTGACAAATTAACTGTACCAACTTTGCGTGTATTTTGGTTAGGTCCACATATTATCTTAAATTATTTCCAGAACCCCTAAGCATCCAAAGTACCGAATCATTTTTAAGGTGGTGCATGTTACTAAACATTATAAGATTATAGTTGATGCCTCGCGCTCGCACCTACAGCAGATTTTCAATGTGTTTGGCAAGATGTAAAAACCATTAAAACTGTCCGGCTATTGAGGTAACATCTTTTATAGGTACCCAAGTAACATATATAAAATTCAGCTTTTATACTATAACGAGAGTATAATTATAATTTCTTAAAGTTTAGGGGTAGGTATCTGGCAGGGGGTTGTAACTGCACTAAGTGTCCGCCAATGGATGACGTGATTTCTAATGTTATTCAGAAGAAAAAAAATTGAGCTTAGTACTATTTTATAAACCTTTATTACTTGTTACCTGCCCAAGTAACCACAATCCAAACTACATACTCGCTGATCGTTCTTACCTGTGTTGGGGACATGCACAGAGATACTTTCACCTTTTATAAAATAACGAAGGTCTGGCCAACGTGGGCTCTTGGGCACTAGCTGGTATACGAATACCACACTCACAATTTTCCACCTATGCTAAATCTAATCTTATTGAATCTAATTTCAATATTGCGACTAATAACTGGTACGGTCATAGTGTTGTAATACTGAGCACAATATTATCAACTTTTTGAAGTTCTGACACTAACACCATGGTCCTAAAAGACAAATCAACGACTTGTCAAAATCAAATTAACCGAGTAATTTGATTGGCTGTTGCTAATTCAGTCAGTCAACCACAGCATTTAACGGTCAGTTAACAATTTTCAAGTGATCAGCCTCTCGGAAACCGTGTGTAAATCTCAAATACCGCGGTATAGTGGTCTAAATTGACGTGACCGAAGCCGCGGGCAAAATCTTGTTATATAACTGACCCTAACCCATAAAAGTGTTTTAAAATAAACAACATAATAAAATCAGTATAAACTAGTTTAATTTCAATATATTACTAATACTCTTGTTAACCAGCTGGTTAAATTGCTACTAAAAATAGAAAACATACCTTGAAAACTTCCTGAACGGAGTATACAAGTTCAGGACCCACACCATCTCCAGGGATCAAAGTGCATTTGATACGACCCTCCTTCGACACCGATTGCTAAACATAAGACATACTATTATAATAATTGTATTAATTTTAAATGATGATATGTGAAGTCTGCCTGTACTGGGTGTGTGTTGACCTATAACCTAACCCTTCTCACACTAAGATGTCCATGCCCAGCAGTGTGGCAGTTTGTAAAAACCTACTATTATATGACAGTGAGAACCTAGTACGAACCTACGATCGCCAAGCCAGAGGTCACAAGTTCATGTCCTCGCCGGGCCTTTGACTTTCGTATTGTGCAGTCTTTGACTAAAGCTTAAAAAAAGGAGAACATCGCGAGGAAAGTATGTTAGAATTATTCTCTAAAATGTTTTGAAAGACGAGTTTGGTAGATTATGGTTTAACTTCTTTTATTCTAAAGTCCATGCCCAGCAGTGTGACAGTTTAAGACACGTCGGATAAATGTCATTGTGTTGCAATATAGTAATAAGATACATGTACTTGCCATGTTATTCTAGAACACTCCAGAAACATCTATAATCGAAGTCGGTCAAAATCTTAATATCTTAGTGAACTTGATAGGAAAATGTCTAAAATTGTAACAATAGTGTGCATTCTTCTTAGCTAAATTGTTCTATATACATACTTACGCCTGAATACCTGTAGGTCTATAACACTTACATTTTTCAAATATTTTAGGTAATCGAGAACAAAGCTATTTCTGACTATAGGACACCATAACCAGACTCTGCTATGGAGAACTTGCTAATAGAAAATGTCATACCACATTGCCTGACCAAAGCATCAAACTCTGGATATAACATAAATGCAAACTTATGTCATGGGAACTATGATACAGTTTGAAATATTTCCTTCATTTATTGTATATTACATTTATAAAAACATCGTGAGGAATCCTTCATGTCTGAGAGTTCTACATAATGTTCTCGAAGATATATGAAGTCCACCAACCCGCACTGGGCCAGCGTGGTAGACTATGGCTTAATCCTTCTCACACTGAGAAGAGGCCCATGCCCAGCAGTGAGACAGGTTACTACAGGGCTGATATTATGTATTCTTATATATACATAGCATCTGGCCTTTCAACTCTGAAAAGTAGGTGTCTCGCACCCACATTTTGTCAGATGTATTTAGGTCCCATATTATAATAGAGCATATTGCTGTTTAAAATAAATAATAATTGTAAAATGGCCCACAGTGTTAAAGTTAAAACAATGCTTTTGGACAACACAAACGCTGCATTGAAATGGGGTTCATGCTTAAACTTGGTGCAACATTTTAACCCTTTAACAATTAACCCGTAATATATTTTTGAACCTAATTTATCCCATGTTATGCATTCCCAAGTTTTCATATGTTTATAGTAATAATCATTGAAATTAAAGCATGGATTTAATAGCAGTCTATTTTGATTTTAAGATGTGTTGTTATTATTTTACTAATGCCCCTCCAGAGTGTGTGCGGAAATACAAGTACACTCTCTGTTCCGTAAATCTCATGATCCGATGGGACGACAATGCGATACCACCGGAGACAGATTAGGCGCAGGACCAACGGCTTTACGCGGCACGTGGGTGACTAACATTGGTATTGAGATTTTTAACAGAAAAACTTAATAACTTTATGTTGCCCTAACCCGGGATTCGAACCTTAGACCTCATGCACAGCAGTCACATTGACTACCGCAGCGCAAAGGTTGCAAACAAACCGTAACCAGCTGAGCTAAGCTTTTTAGCCTATTGAGTTGCAGCAGTACACCGGTGGCCAGACACTAGGTTTCTTATGTCAGGTTCTCCAAAACTTGACGGGTTAAGGAGCCTGTAAACCCTATTTAGTGTGCAGAAACAACTAAACATTGACTGGCTGCTCTATTTAATCGAAATTATAGGTTTTACTATACTTTGCTATTCTCTGATTGCAGATTTCTACATCTCAGTATTCTTAAGCTGACTTTAAGAATACTGAGATATAGAAGACTGTTCACATAGATGACACACTACGGGCAAGGTAAGATCAGCAGACCTGAAAGAGAAAAATAATCCAATTGTGGATTCTTTGAGTGGAAATACATAATAAAAACAAACTGCTATAAAATCTATGCACTTAGTTTAACTTCAATAATTCCAAGTTATATTACCCATTTGATGATTTTTAATGATACATTTCCTATGTAGATAATTTCCAAATCAAATTTGGCCAGTTAAAGGGTTTTCTAAATCTAGAATCTAACATATAACAAAAAAGTTAAATATCATGCTACATACTGAAACCATCCTATTCTCTCTGTAAGTGTAACTGTGTGTATGTGTGTGTTTTCATGTATGCCAATTTTCTTAAGAATTTTAATGTCTTTAGAAGAATGGAAATCATTTTCTTAACATATGTACCTGTTGCCAATAAAAACTGAAATTCAATCAATTTCTGTAAATTGATATTTCAGTATTACAGTTTTTGTTGAAGAATAGAATGGTATCTACAAATACTATAATTAAAACACAATAAAGATGTGCACATGCATTAAATAGCTTACGGCTTCACTTCAGGACGGACATTTCGTAACTCTATAACTTAAAAGTCAAAACAAAATATATGAAAAATAAAAATAATAGAACAAAAATTTGATGCCAAAATTGTTGTAATATAATTTAGATACCAATCTATGACGTCATAAGACAATACATAAAAATAAATTGCACTTTCAATATAATTTTGAATGATAAATACCAGATTTTTTGAGTAATGAAGCAAGTTTTTTTATTTTTGTCTATATTTTAGACTGGATAAAACTTTCTTATTCACTTTGTATAACATGAATATAGATATAATGAATACATTTCTTTATAAATAGCCTTTACAAACAGCAGATGGCAGTACAATGTTGTGATGTTATCACATCCACAAATGTTTCCTTTCAATCCTTACATTGTTCTGATTCTCATTATCTAATGACAACTCTCTTGAAATATGACAAAGCTAATTTTAGGATATAAAATGTAATATACAACACATTATCTATTAACATTTTCAGCTCCAACTTTTCTCGGTGTTGTATGGCTCCATTGAATAGGTACCAATGATACTGGCAACATCAGGGTGAAAAGAGATACAAATAAAAATAATTTATTAAATAGATTAATAAGCAGATAAAAGATGACCATTGAGCGGTAATCAGAATGATGGTTCTTCTTTGGGCAATTAACATTTTGAACCCTTGCATTTTGTTGTCAATGTTACCAAATTGACAGCTATGTAATAAGATCTCAAATAGAAGTTAAATATCTATCATATGTATTCAGCACTTTGTTGGACATGTATGATATAGAAGAAATGGACAGAAATATTTGATATATAAATTAGATGCTATTCATACAATAATGTTGTACTGTCATCTATTATTTATAATCCTAATGTACGAACTTGCTTCATCACGGGGTCAAGCATTATTAGTAGACAGTTAGTATTCTCACCATGGTGTTGATATTGTTGGGAGTATAACATACGTTTTTGTCGGAGTTTACCGTGCTTGTGTGTACACCCTTGCCCACATGTTGGGAGCCCTGTAACACATAAAAAATAATAGATATTCATTTTATAATATAAACTTTGTTTTAAATTAGTTACTAAGTTATTCATGACTACTCTTTGCAAACCATTCTCAACACTTTGAATGGTGTGCCAGAAACACAATACAGTGACAATTTTGGCTACCTGAAGAAACTGTAATAAATGGGAATAAATTCAGATAATAAAAAATATATTATGATTTCAGTATTGTAAAAGACATTTAATTTAAATATCATCTTATTTTAATAAGTAAAGCAAACATTGATATTATGATAAATAATCTTAAAAATATTAATACAACAAAAACATAAGTTTACAAATAGTTTAAGACAAAATACAATTGCTATCAGTCCACCCCACAATATTAGTAGTTAGTGTACAAAGCCAATTAATCTAATTGCAACTAAGAACTATCACGTTCCATCAAGGAAATTTATACGCATATGTGATACTATGTACCTCGATTAGGTATTATTAGCGACTGATCACGTGAGGTTAAGTTCTTAGCAAGATCATCAATATGTTTAGACTAGAAACAGCATTTTCGTTATTAAACATCATAATTAGTCGGCATTTAAGTAAAACATGAACATTTTTTATTCAATGAACGCGTTAACATCTTTTCATAACACAAGTTACGAAACACTTAGCACCCGACTTAGAGAACAATTCGTAATATTTATGGATATAAAGTAATATTGTACCTGCGCTAGGGCTCGGCAAATGTTCCTAGTAAGAAGCGACATGGTCGATTTTGTAATAAAACCTTAATTAAGGTTATTTTATTTTAAAATTATTTTTGGATTGTCTCGTCTTTGCTAGCAAAGACGTAAGTGCCCTGATAGTCCGTATTACGGCATATGACAGTTATTACGTCAAGATACAAAATTAAATATAATGGTAAAATAATGAAAATCACAGATATGGCATAAACATAATTGATAATATTAATACAAATTATATTAATAATGATTACGAGCAGTGATATATATTTTGAATGAGAGTTATGTAGATGTAACTAGATACTATATACACTGTATAATGCGTGCAATGGAACACTTGAAATCTGGAAATACTTGCCAGGTTGTATATTTTTCGAGGTTCTAGTACGATTTTATTTATTTTCTAGCGCGTATTACACCGAGTAATAAGTGACGATGCACTATTTTTATTAATTGTTTTATTTATCTTACGTGGCAAATAAGTCACCTGACGGTAAGCTATTTCCGCAAAATAAGGTAGTCTTGTTGATGCCACAAAAAGCAGTTACTAGACAGCAGTAAGTTCATTTATTGTTATTTTAAAATAGATTGAATTAAAGTAATTATTTAAATGTATGCTAAAAAAATAGCTTGCACATGCCAAACTTGTAATAAAAGTAAAGGATACACTGGCATCCCTGTCAAAATTATCGAACCAATGCCATGTCAAGAACTCAATCAAGACGGATAGAATTTACGTCACCAGATACGAGCCGTAATCTCGGCGCAACATTTAAATTCTGACTTGTAGATAGGAGAAGTCAATTTCCTCCGCAAGCAAAACGTTATTGAGTAGTTCTGCCTGGGAAAGCTCAGTTGATAAACGGCGTTTAGAGACGTGACTGGTCGACCACAATAGGCTCACCCGTTTTTAGGCGGATTTGGTGTTTCGGCTCGAGATATTTAGAAAGAAGAAAATATACTATTGGATGTGGTGAAATAAATATTAAACGTATACTATTTAATCAAGGTACGTTTTTATAAATTATTCCTAAAATAGGCATAATGTATAGATTTTATTTAAAAACTATTGGCATATAAAATAGTAACACTTGTCCATCATTATATTTATATCATCAAACTGACAAACTCAGAGCCCACCTGATGTTAGTTATTCGGAGTAGTGAATTACTCCTTTTCTAATGTAGAAAAAGAGTTCCTTTTCCATGTAAGAAGAGTGCTGAGTCATTGAGAAAAGTATGTTATGTTGTGTAAGTAGGTATGTGGCAAGGATGCATGTAAAATAATGACAAAAATGTCTTAAAAATAAATGCAATTTTAATAGGACAATTGGCTAATGAACTGCTGTTACATAAACGAAGATACGAACAAAAAAGCTTGGTGGAAAGCTTTGATTGATGGATGATTGAATTAAATACTTGTACGTAGACTTTCAGTTCTTTCTATATAAAGGGGGCGCAATTGAAAGTATAGCCACGAATAATTTGTTCTTGGTAGTTATTACTAAAATCTAAATAATCTTATCAAAATCGTTGGTTTTCTATAGTTTATAATAAAACTATTCTCGTGACAGAAAAAATATAAAAGAAATTTGTTGTTATAAAATGCGTACCTATCTATTACAATAATTAGATACGAAGTATTTACTGGTTGATAACGAAACTGATTTGTTGTGTGATTACGTTTTTATATCAGTTTTAGATAGCGATTAGCAATATCTAATGAGTTTGATTTAAAAATGGTAATCCCAACGATTTGAAGTAACAGGTGCGCTTGGATTTGTGTATTTGATTCAGTAAGTATTTAATAATATTTACGTCATCAAGATCATTCCTAGCTAGTTCACATCAAACGTGTCTTTTCACGCTCAGTAGGGATTTTACGGAGTTGTCTGTATTGGAGGCTTCTTCCGCAGAATGTGAAACGTGAATTGTGAATGGTTTTTAATTAGGTCAAGGTAAAGAAGATAAAATGTAGGTACATATTTATTTAAATATTGATAGCAATTCATAACATAAGTACCTATACAAAATTATTTTGATTCACGTAGGAATCACACTCATATTTTAATACCTACTATTTTGCCCGCGGTTTCGCTCGCGTAGGTACATGTAGGCTAATTAAGTTAGATTAGTAAAATAACTAAAAAAGTTAAAAACAAAATGTTCGTTGGCTCAGGGGCCACGCTACAACGCTCTTCAAGAGACAATTTTCTTTTTAAACTTAGTACCTGACGGATTACTAATTGCTTGTCTTTGCCTGACAGATTTTGCAGATGTAACGCAATCAATGCGTGTTAAAAACAGCACGCGTCAATTGCCGGCCTAGTCTTAATAATCAGAGTTTTATCTTATCCGGTGTTGCAAATCTTCACAATAGCTATTATAATAAATAATTATTATGAAACCATACCTATTAGTCATTAAAAATGTTTGTTTATTCACTAGGGATCTGATCGATCCAGAAATAGGACAGGCCACGCCGTAGGGGCGTGGTGTCTTAAGGTTGCTGTGCAGAGATTAATTAAAGATAGATCAACAATTAACACTTTTAATTGTCTAGTAATGAAAATAATTAGATATATGTATTTAACAATATTCACCAAACTTTTTTTTTTTACTTGCGGAAATGTCCCTGATCCATACCCTCGGGCCTACGGATCAAAACCCCACGGTGTGCACGCTCGCTGCCTTGTATAGTGGATGGGCCGCTGGCAAAATTACTACCTCAGCGACCCACCCAGCAGTCTACAACTCCTCGGCGACGCCCCGGCACTACATAGGGCGTCGGACCGACTCAATGGTTAGCAGACGGGAGATCCCCGTTCTCCCGCCCGCGGCCTCCATTATGGCGGCATAAGGCGCGCGTGAGCGCGCCTGCGCCGCCTGCTTCACCGGCGACGACTCGGATCCGCAAGGATACTTTTTTCACGGATCCGCTCTGCCGCCGACGCCGACGGACGTAAGGACGCGACCGCTGCCCACTTCCTCTCGCTGTCGACCATGGCTTTGATGCGTGAGTGTGCAGGTATTTGCCAAAGCAACCGTGCCCTGACAACACCTGCACTAGCTGGAAGGAAAGGGTCCCATGCTGCCGCCCTGCCCACCGCTCCAATACCGGCTGGAGGGCCCCAACGGACCAAAGGCACCTCCAGCCGCGTCTTCCACTTTAAAATCATGCTCTGATGGGCTCGATTGCGCACGCACTCAATCACTGTCGGGAGGGGACAACCCGTCTCCTCCCGCACCACCTCACTCACTGCAAACACTTCGGCGAGCACTTCAGCCTCTAAATCCCACGGGGGTGTTCCGGCCAACGCACAATGGCCACGTAATACGTGGCCATTGTGCGTTACACGTACGTACCGTAATGTCGGCCGACACCGTGCAGTATCCACGTATTACCCTGAGCGCTATGACTCTCTGCGGCCTCCGCAAGAGAGGCCTGCACTGAGCGGTCAGGGAGTCCGCCCACACCGAATATTCACAATCCTACGCGAACAGTAAACAGGGCGTGATTCGTATAAAGGACTTGCTCCGTGGTTCTTCAGTAGCAAGAACACTTAGCTTGATGTTAGTTGTTGGCCTCAGATGGTCTTGACAACTTTACGCGGACTATGGGTGAGCGCAGAAGGCTCCCAAACCGGTATAAAATAAACTAGACAACGTTTGCCCCCAAGGGCGGACTACCACGGACCTCGGCTTGGGGCGTTGTCGGCAACGAGAATCTATGGTCATCCATGGGATTAACATTAACGGGACGCGTATTCCGATCTCTGCGGCGAGGGCGGAACCGCGGACGACTTTGTATGGCTTCGCGAGCCGTGTATGCTTTGTCTTGAGCGAGTGTGATCCTATCATCTGGTTCATCTAATATGTGCCTAGGTCTCCTAACTTTCGATATCCTAGATAGAGCGTGGTTTATCGCCGCAACCACTAGCGGGTTGGGGTGTGTCTGAGAGAAACCGTCTGACACCGTCCTCTGCTTACATAGTCCAGCACCGGTCGCGGGTGGAGGCTAGTGACGTGCGCTTGCGCTCGACGGGCGCCTAGGCGATTAACGTCACACACCCTCCTCGCTGGCGAAGAGTTTTGCCTCTCAGGGAAAACTCGGTCCCTGGAATGCTCCTCGCAGTCGTAACTACGGCAGGACAGCATCTGAAAAATTTTAGGACGAGTGGTGTCAGTTTTTATTTTAAGTATATAGTATTTAGTGAACAAGATTCTATAATAGGACGGCACCGTAGCTGCGAACAGATCATTAGCAGATAACAACAAAAACACGTTAAAGGCAAGGTGATACATTCATTAGGACTGCGGACTCGATAGCTGGCCGTTAGATAATAAAACCGTTTAGAGTGTCAACAATGTAATTACTTAATAGTTTTGTTATGAAGATTAATAAACAACTACGATAACATTGAAACAATACAGAAATATAGCGATTAGTACGCCAGCAAACAGACAAGAACAACCAGTATGAATGCAAAAAATGACAAGAAACAAAAAAATTTAACCTGTAGACCGACTTGGCAGTGACTATTTAACCACTGAACCACTAGGTGAAAAAAATTAAATGTTTAGATTTCGATAAGTATTTTCGAAAGCAATAATTGGTATGATGATAGAGTGCGTAATAAAGTCACAATATTTGTCTAAAAAAAGAATTTTATAATACATAAAAATTTTATAGACAGATACACGCTTTGAAGTACGCAGTTTAGAAGTATATATTTTCTAGTGTTACGCTAGGAAGTATTAATTCCCGGTTGTCACCACTGCGGGGACTGCCGCGACGTTGTTGAGGACACGGCGCTGCACACTTTGGCGGACTGTCTCGCCTGGGCATCGCAGCGCCCGCGCCGTGAGCTGATCGCGGCAGTCGGATCGGTTGCCCTCTCGCTCCCGGCTGTAGTTAAGTCTATGGTCCGGAGTGAGAGGTCGTGGAACGCCGTCGCCTCCTTCTGCAAGGAAGTGATTTCCATCAAGGAGGCGGCGGAGCGGGAGAGGGAGCGCTTAAACCCTCTCCCCAACCGCAGAGCCGGGCGCCGGAGGCCGCGAGACGACCTCCAGCCACCCTGAGGTTTGACCTGAGGGTGGCGGGCTTTGTGGGCCTGCCCGCCATCCGTTCAGCACCAGGTCCGAGAGGCGGCGTGCGTGTTCCCACGCGCGCCTCTGTTTCGAGTCCGTCTCCCCTCTAAGGGGGAGACAGTAGGGTTTTATTAGAAGTGAGTGCCTTTGGGTAGGTCTCTTTGCGTAGTGGCCTGCCGTTTCATACGGCGGGCCGTAACCTCGGCGGGGTCGCGACCGCATGCGAAAGCGATTCGCGCGGCCCCGCCGATAGGGGTTTTGTCGAGGAACACCGTGGTAGGTTTAGTCGGTATTCCGGGAGGTACATTATTCTCATTCCATCTTTTCTTTTACCCCGGCGAATCCGACATAATCCCTCCGCCCGCCCCCGCGGAGGGATATGAGTCATTGCATTCCCCCAAGTAAAAAAAAAAAAAACTCCTCACGTTGGGCGCCATGTAACCTATTATGTGGTTATTAACTAGAGATCTGATCGATCCAGAAATAGGACAGGCCACGCCGTAGGGGCGTGGTGTCTTAAGGTTAAGTTGTGCAGAGATTAATTAAAGATAGATCAACAATTAACACTTTTAATTGTCTAGTAATGAAAATTAATTAGATATAATATGTATTTAACAATATTCACAATCCTACGCGAACAGTAAATAGGGCGTGGTTCGTACAAAGGACTTGCTCCGTGGTTCTTCAGTAGCAAGAACACTTAGCTTGATGTTGAAGCCAGCCGGAAGAGAAACCGTCTGACATCGTCCTCCGCTTATATAGTCCGGCACCGTTCGCGGGTGGAGGCTAGTGACGTGCGCTCGCGCTCGACGGGCGCCTAGACGATTAACCTCACAATGTAGCTTTGATAAATGCATACACTTGTAGTATATACAGAAAAGAAGCAGATAATATGTTATTATATTGCACGTTAAATAAAAGAGAGACTTAGGTACGAGACTATTTTGGATTAAATAAATTTTAACTACGTTGCAATTACTTAACGCAAATATATTAGAATTTTTTGTCACACAACTAGAGTTCAAATTGCCTAACTTCCAAATTTTGAGTTCGTTCGTTCGCTGTTTAATTAAGAGTACGATATTATACTGGCGCACGAAACCTAGAGACACAAAAACGTTACAAACGCCCAGTTGGGACGTAAACCGACATTGTTTTAGACATTAGAGAAACTTCTAATGTTAACAAAATAATAACAGTCTAACAAAACCCCTTGCATAACGTTATTTAAAGCGCGGCCTTTCGTTGTCTATAACGCCAATATTTGTTCAAATTTTTAAGACAAGTCCAGTTTTAAATCAAGATATTCTTGATTTAATTTTTTATGTCCATTACTATAAAAGTGACAAATCAAGTGTATCAATGCTTGTTGGTGTTATAGCCAGCATCGATCAAATATTGATCGATGTTGGCCAGTATTTAAGTTGATTAGTACCTGTGCGAGACCGTTGCACTGCTAAGCAAAGGTCTCGAGTTCGATCACAATGCACGCATCTCTGTCATTTCGAAGTTATGTGCGTATTCAAATAGTTATTTGTCGCTTGCGTTAAACGGTAAAAGAAAAATTGTGAGGAAGCCAGCATGTCTGAAAGTTTTCCCTAATGTTTTCGAATATATGTTAAGCCTGCACAAACCGCACTGGGCCAGATTGGTGGACTGTGGCCTTATCCTTCTTACGCTGAGAAGAGACCCCTGCCCAGCAGTGGGACAGTTTAATACAGGGCTTTCAGTATTATAATAGGTCGGGAAAAAGTCTTTTCTCATATAGTCTGTATAGATTTTTAATAAATTCTCTTTGGCTGTACTAGTTGTATCTGGCTGGTTGGTTGATACCATTAAAAAAGTTACATTTAAAAAAAGAAAACAATTTAGTAAAATATTGTTTCCCGCCGGTTTACATTTGTTTTCCTTTCTGTCAAAATAAGTGTATCTAATGAAGAAATTCGAAATAAAATTTTATTACAAAAAGGGAAAAAAGGCAACGCAAGCTGCGGAAACATTTTGTAACGTTTATGGACCTAATGCGGTGTCAGTAAGAGTAGCACAAAGTTGGTTTAAACGTTTTCAATCCGGGAAAATGGATAAAATGGACGCAATTTTTGAAAAAGTGGAGCAAGATCGGCATATCAATAGTTACGACATAGCTGAAGATCTAGGAATTGACAATAAAACATTTTGGACCCATTTGAAAAAAGCTGCGTGTACAAAAAGGCACGATATTTGGATGCCACACGAGCTCACTGAAAGAAACCTAATGAACCGTGTACTCATTTGCGATTCTTTATTGAGACGTAATGAAAACGAACCCCTTTTGAAGAGATTGATAACTGGTGATGAAAAGTGGATCACGTACGATAAGAATGTGCGAAAAAGGACGTGGTCAAAGGTCGGTCAGGCTTCACAGACTGGGGCAAAACCCGGGCTAACTCGCTATAAGGTGATGTTGTGTGTATGGTGGGATTGGAAGGGTATTGTGCATTATGAGCTTTTACCGCCAGGCAGAACTATCGATTCGGATCTCTTCTGCCAACAACTGATGAGATTAAAGCAAGAAATTGAGAGAAAGCGGCCGAAATTAATCAATAGAAAGGGTGTGGTCTTTCATGACGATAACGCTTGACCTCACACATCTTTAGTCATTCAGCAAATATTAAGAGAGTTTAGCTGGGAGGTGTTAATGCATCCGCCATATAGCCCTGACCTTGCACCTTCTGCAGATTTCTGTTTCGGGCTCTTCAGAATTCTTTAGACAGTATCAGGTTAACATCAAGAGAGGACTGCCAAAACTACTTGTCGCGTTTTTTTGATCAGATGTCCAAAAATTTCTACAGCAACGGAATCATGTCACTACTTACAAGATGGCAGACAGTCATCGAACAAAATTGCACATAATATATATATATATATATATATATATATATATATATATATATATATATATATATATATATATATATATATATATATATATATATATATATATATATATATATATATATATATATATTGTAATTAAATGTAAATAAACTTTGAAAATAATGTCTTGAGTTTTCGTATAAAATGCGAAGAAACTTGATTAAAAATCTTTTAATTTCCATAGCTACCGATGTATTGACTTCCTTGGTATCATTAAGATGAGCGGGTAAACGAAACGAGTTTGTCATTATACCTAGATCATAGGCGTCTTAAACGTGTTTTAGTGATGTAATAATTAATATTTTTATTTTGACCTCTTCGCTTTGATGATATTTGATTAATAAACGGTTTTGAATTGTCATATAGCTTTAGCCATTGGTTTTTGTAGGGTTATTTTTCAGGGGAGTCCCCGAGATCTTAACGGCGCGCGGCGGCGATAGTCTTCATAACGCGCTAGAATTTTGAGTCCTGGTACTTCCTACCTAGGCCCCCTCTTATAAATACAAATAAGATTGATTAAGAATCACTTGTTCCTTATTGAGACACTGAGAGATAAAAAGTAAATATTTTACCTATGAGACCGTTCCTATTTATCAAAATGATTATGTTCTCAAACGCCATTAAATACGAAAAAGTAGAGTAGGCAGCAGAAAAAATATCTTACTAAAGGTTAATATGATGGATAGTTAAAATACTTAGTTTAACTAATAAATTCATTGTAAAATACTTTATTCATATATTTTTTTGTAAACCTTTATTATATACAGCATCTTTATTAGGAAATTTTCCTATTCTACTACAGAAATTAGAAAAGCATTATGGCATAAGGGGTATAGCGCTTGAATGATTTAGGAGCTACCTATCGAATAGAAAACTGTGTTTGAGAGTTGGTAACTATGAAAGTGGTTTACACTCAATTAATTTCGGTATTCCACAAGGTAGTATACTAGGACCAACCCTATTCATAATGTATACGAACGATACACACGAAATTACCTGTTCAGAAATCATTTGTTACGCAGACGATACTGTTTTAATTTTCGACGGTGCCAGTTGGAGCGTGGTTTTTTCGAATACGGAGGTGCGGATGAAGCATGTGTCGATATGACTAAACCATAATCTACTAACAATCAATGCTAATAAAACTAAATATGTGTGCTTTCATAAAACAGCTTGGGGCTGTCGCCCAAATAATGCACTCAATATAAAATTACACAGTTGTGGAGGTCAACAAAGTTGTAGCTGTGAAAACTTACAAAAACATAGCATTAAATACCTATATTGCATTTGTGTGTGTGTATTTTGCATTAACTCAATCACTGCTAACTTATTGTGTAGGCTGCTGGGGAAGCGCTTCCAAATCATTCCTAATAAATCTGGAGAGAGCCCAACGTTGACTACTCAAAACAATGCTAAAAAGCACTAGGTATTCCACTTCACAGGTTTATAAAGATAGCAAAGTACTGAATGTTAGGCAGTTATTTAATTTAGGAACATTTCCTTAAGTACACACACGTGAATTACTGCTCACATCTCTGGGCAGGGGCCCCTAAATACCAGCTCAACCCACTTGACTCCCTACAAAGACGGGCAATTCGAATCGTCGATGATCCCAATCTCACGGATAGATTGGAGTCATTGGAGCAACAGAAAGACTTTGGGTCTCTTTGCGTGTTTTACCGACTCTTTCACGGGGAGTGCTCTGAAGAACTGTTTGATTTGGTACCAGCGGCCCCTTTCTATCACCGTACCACTCAACAACGAAGCAGGGTTCATTTATATCACCTGGAAGCGTTAAAATCCAAGACGGTACGCTTTCAGCGATCATTTCTCCCACGTACGTGCAAGCTCTGGAATGAACTGCCTGCTTCGGTGTTTCCCGAGCGCTATGATATGTCCTTCTTCAAACGAGGTTTAAAGAGAGTTCTTCTTTCACGGTAGGCAGCGGCTTTGCTGTGTCCTGACATTGCTGAAGTCCATGAGCAGCGGTTACCACTTTCCATCAGGTGAGCCACCTGCTCGTCTGCAAACAAAGGCAAAAAAAAAAAGTATCAGTATTTGCTCAAACGTCGTGTGTACAAAATTACTGTCCCTAAAATCAACACATCCTTTGCTAGACGCGTCAATCCATTCAAAGATCATCATATCTATAATAAAGTAGCCTCCTTTTGTGACACAAAGCATTGTCCTTGAACGAGGCGAATATAAAAGTAACAAACTGGCTTTCTTCCTTGACTTACGATTCCATTGAAAACCTTTTTTGTACACCTAGCTTGGACTTTTATCCCAGTTTCACACAAAACCCGAACGCATAACATAACAAAGTTTACATACAATTACGTTATAATATTTGTATACTCACATCACATTAAACACATTATATTATTATTATATTTTCAATAAACTTATACATATTTATTTACAATAATAAAAAACATGCATTTTAATTTAAAATTATTATAATTTATATATTACTCTTATTAATTTAGATACATAGGTATATTACTAATTTAGTTATGAAATATTTTGTATTGATACTTCCAAGCACAGGACAGGCTTTGCCTAGTGTGGGACCAACGGATATTGCGTACATATTGTTACGGCTAATGCCCTCTGTCGGCACTGTGGGGAAGAGTCGGCGGTTTCTAATAATAATTTATTACAGCACCATCTATTGACATCTTACGGAACTACGTATTTGTCGGTACGAGTTCAGTGGAGAAAGCGCTGGCACATTCTCGAACCATCGCGCTGTTGCGTGCCGTGTGTGACGTTTTCTGGAAAACTCCAGAAGCACTTTACCCGTGTATAAATAGAGCGCACGCTCACCGCCGAGTCAGTTTACTATCGTAAGCGATCAAGTGTTCATCGAAGCGAACGGAAGCGAAAATACTACGGAGTTTGAAGCAGTTACAGTGGAAAAGTGTAGTATAGTGTTTGTTGTGTATTAAAGTTAATTGTGTGCTTAGAATAAACGTGTTTTAGTCGGTAATATTGTTTTATATTCTTATCCGTCGAACCCAGCACGTAACAATATTATATTGTTTTAGGTAATAAATATTTTATATTTTAAAAAAACTAGCTTTCTTATGAACAATACTTTTTAGAATTTTTACTTATAACGACATTACACCCTCTTGTAAGTTTTATAAATATGGCAGTTTAAAATAAAAATGTCAATTTTTAAAATTAGAACGACGTCAAACTAATGCTATTTTCATAATGATTCATTGTATTTTTATATTTGTATGAATATTTTAGTTGAATTTTTTGTTACTGGAACATAATAATAAGGAAATTCATAGTGCATGTAAGTAATATTTCTTGTTTGTAGGTTACCAATATCATAGTGGTGTAATTTAGCAGGTTTTTGACTTCAAGATGATTTTGTTGTATGATAGATAAATAAAAGCTTGGTTATGAAAATATTATTTAATTCGAAAGATAATGTAGGTTTCAACTACTCTGTCGCTATCTTCGATATATTTTATGATTTAATTATAAAAAATAAAATACCGATTTAGCGGTTCTTTTAGATATTTTAGTTTTCGGCCATCTGTTTTAGTTATCAATAGTAGATTTTCTTTATGAATACAAACGAAGTCAATATTAATCAAAAAGTTTAGTTATAATTAATTTAACCAAAATAAATAAAAAAGTTTAGTCAATACTCATAAAATTTTAACAATTTACTTAAAATAGTGCGATATAAAATAGGGATAGTTTTAAAGCTGTCTTCTTTGATGACTTGCCTCGTGTAAACAGGCCTTAACACACTTGGTGTGGCAAGCGTTACTTTATGCAGTATACAATATTTATTTTAAGGCAATTCCAACACTAGGAATCATTACGATTTAGCGGGAAGCTTTACAAACATTAACAACGGACACAGAAAACATCCAAAGTCTGTACAACTACCTATCATACACGTTTTTGTGTGGGGATTGAACTAAAATACCTCGGCACGGGGGCAGTCGTGATACGACCACTTAAACCACTAAACTATCTTTGCAGCCGAGTATACATGTTTGATATAATAAAATTATAAATTGGTATCTATGTTAACCTAACGGGGAATCGCACCTCGGTAACCCGTCGAGGGTGTGACGGGTGCATAGCCCACTATGCTATTGGGATGGCTTTAGCACGTAGCCTACAAAGCCTGCACCTGGTCTACCGCCTGATTCCCGATCCTCAGGACATCCTTTCATTCATCCCTGGCTAAGGTACCGGACCAAATGCGTACGCGACAAACGTTGCACGAATTTACTGCTGGATATATTATTATAAATATAATACTTTACTCAGCCTGGGACATTAATGCATATATATTGGGCATATTACACACCTATAACGCCGCGAACATAATATGAATATTAAGCACTCACCTGATTAGGTAGGACCGCCATACAACTACACTGCCGTTATCTTACCCATTATCACCATTCGATACTGAACTATCGCACCGAAGAACTTCCTCCCCCAGAGTTAAAAAAAAAACTGATAAATAAATGCATTATTTTAATGTTTTATTGTTATATTATAGCAACATGGCTGAGATCGACTTGACCCGTCCCCGATATGACACATCAACTTATATGGGCCGACTGAAGCACTTCATGCTGGTCACCAACCCGCTCAACATCCTGGCTACCGGATCTCAGCTCGACGAAGCCAAGAGGGTAGTAGACGAATTTAAGTAAGTCATTGATTATCCTATAAACCTTTAACCCTTGACCACCACGTCAAAAAAGCAAAAGCGTATTCTCGACGCCAAGATACGATTCCATCCTTTAATTTTCCATGTAGTCGTGACCATGGCGTGTTGGACACATTTTGCTTTGTCGTGTATACCTACATGACTGTGGCGGTCAAAAAGTAAAGCAGAGTACTCTTAAGTTCCGACGTCCACGGCATGCAAGGGACTTCAAGTTATAAACAGTAATATGTAACGGACACATGATTAAAATTTCAGAAACTAAAGCATTCGTCTCGGCATTTCTATGCCTATACCAGCCATTTGTCCACATAAAGACTTTAAAGCACATAGCTTACGGGCCATTGCACTGACCGTGAGCAGCTCTTGCAACTGTGCACCAAAATAATGGTAATTAACTTCTAATTATTGTTTTTGATGCACTACATATAGTGAAAGTTTGGATTAAATGGAAATAAATTGCATTTGTGCCAATGATTAGATACATGATACAGTGGTTGACCTATTGTGTCGCAGCGGCACACTGGCAGCCAGAAACAATAGGTTTTCAATTATGTCTGGCATACCAGCAAATTAATACCACCATTTTTAAGCATACCTGTCCGCGGGAATATTGGAGTGGAGAGGTTATGTCGAGCTCACCCGGGGAAAGATACTAACGTACCGGGCACTACCGACTAAACCTACCACGGTGTGCCAACTCGTTTTTGGATTGGTGGGTGAGTCGCTGGAACTGAAATAACAGCAATGGCCATCGCAGGCAAGAAAAGCCTGCCGGCGACGATTGCTGAACGACGCTCCGGTACGATAATGGGCGTCGCTCCGACTCAATGGCCTTCGAACGAGAGATCCCCATACTCTCGCAAATTAATATCACCTGTGATAAACTCCCAACGATACATACCTAATCTCTCTATTTCTATTTAGTCTTAAAAATTATAATAATGATACATTACAAAAGTGCTTCACTTAAACTCAGGACTTCTTCAAAGGTATTCTGTTAAACAGGAGAACACGGAAAATACCTGCTGGATACAACGAAGACAAGTTATGGGCGAGCAAGTACTTATATGACAGTGCGTTCCACCCAGACACCGGCGAGAAGATGGTCGTTATTGGACGGATGTCTGCGCAAGCACCAATGAACTCTCTCATCACTGGATGTGAGTATCTAGAACTATAATTTTATTACAAATGATAGCAGTCTTACGCTTATGTCTTCTAAGGAGCAGATAGGCGTGTATATTAATGTATTAATAAGTTATTTATTATATAATTGTTATGTCCTCCAGAACGAATTTCGGTCATGGCGGCCAATTTTAACGGAGACTGGCTATCTACGCAGGAGATACAATAACGCAAAATGCAAACACAAGTTACAATACAGTGCACTTGTTTTTGCGATCATACTTGTGCATTTGCTGTTCTCTAATTCTCATGATACGATTACCGTCCTGTAATTCGACACGACCGGAGAGATCAGGCAGAGGATTAACTTGCTTTCCGAGGCACGAGGGTGTCTAACACCGCCAACTTCCTAACCCGGAATTAGGAAGTTGGCGATATTAGACACCCTGGTAGAGATTTTAACAGGAAAACCCAATATATTTTTGTTGGTCCTATCCGGGATTCGAACCCGAGACATCATGCACAGCTGTCGTCGTCATTCACTACCGCTGCGCCACGGAGGCACTTGTATATAAAGTTACAATAAATAGTTAATAATTCGCGAAGAAGAAAAACATCGTTCTTCATAATGTTCTCATAGAGTGAAGTCTAGATCAGCGTGGTAAACTGTGGCCTAACCTCCTAATTCTGAAATGGCCTGTGCTCAGTAGTTGGACAGTTTACAAACAGAGCTGATATTATACATTTTTACTTATTGTTTGTTCCACAGGCATGGTAGTATTCTACAAGACAAGGGCATCTATAATCTTCTGGCAGTGGGTCAATCAAACATTTAACGCTCTTGTCAACTACACAAACCGGTCTGGTGACGCACCTCTTTCTACTAAGTTAGTACCTATATTATTACATATATATATATATATATATATATATATATATATATATATATATACACACATCTTAAAAGCGTCACAAGCCCTAGCCCTTGATTAGTATAGAGGAGCTGGATTGTCTTTCGGCATCAAAGTCAAAATCAAGTGAAAGTAAGAAAACATTTATTCATTTAGGTCACAAAGTAACACTTATGAACGCCAAAATATATAAGTTAGTGAGTTTAATAAGTTACTGAAGCTACTTTTAGGTTCGGGCACGCCACGATCGTGGCGGTAAGTCCCGTGTTTGAGGAGTGGCTGGAGAGGCGGCATGGCGCCCTCACCTTCCGGCTGACACAGGTATTGACTGGCCACGGTTGTTTTGGCCAGTTCCTGTGTCGTATACGCCGGCAAGAGACGCCCGGTTGTCACCACAGCGGCGACTGCCGCGACGTTGTTGTGGACACGGCGCCGCACACTTTGGCGGTTTGCCCTGCCTGGGCATTGCAGCGCCGTGAGCTGATCGCGGCAGTCGGATCGGTTGCCCTCTCACTAACTATGCTATGGTCTGGAGTGAGAGGTCGTGGTCTGTGAGGAAGTAATTTCCATCACGGAGGCGGCGGAGCGGGAGAGAGAGCGTTTAAACCCTCTCCCCAACCGCAGAGCCGGGCGCCAGAGGGCGCGAGATGACTTCCAGCCACCCTGAGGTTTGACCTGGGGATGGTGGACTTTGTGGGCCTGCCCGCCATCCATTAAAACCTACTGTCCCCCCTCTAGAGGGGAGACGGACTCGAAACAGAGGTGCGCGTGGGAAGACGCACGCCGCCTCTCGGACCTGGTGCTGAACGGATGGCGGGCAGGCCCACAAAGCCCGCCACCCCCAGGTCAAACCTCAGGGTGGCTGGAGGTCATCGCGCGCCCTCCGGCGCCCGGCTCGTCGGTTGGGGAGAGGGTTCAAACGCTCCCTCTCCCGCTCCGCCGCCTCCTTGATGGAAATTACTTCCTCACAGAAGGAGGCGACGGCGTTCCACGACCTCTCACTCCGGACCATAGACTGAACTACGGCCGGGAGCGAGAGGGCAATCGATCCGACTGCCGCGATCAGCTCACGGCGCTGCGATGCCCAGGCGGAGCAAACCGCCAAAGTGTGCAGCGCCGTGTCCTCTACAACGTCGCGGCAGTCGCCGCAGTGGTGACAACCGGGCGTCTCTTGCCGGCGTATACGACACAGGAACTGGCCAAAACAACCGTGGCCAGTCAGTACCTGTGTCAGCCGGAAGGTGAGGGCGCCATGCCGCCTCTCCAGCCACTCCTCAAACACGGGACTTACCGCCACGATCGTGGCGTGCCCGATGAGTTAACACCATAAGGCAACTTACTTACAAGTACAAAGTAGCAAGCTTAAGAATATCATCAATGAAAGAGTATAGTTAAGTAAATAAAAATAATTTAAATTAACTTGTATAGCCTTGGTGAAATTTAAATTAAATTTGATTATAATATTAAAGTTATAAACAATAAAACCTTAGTAATGATCAAACTTAAAGTTTAAATCAAATATGGTCGAATTTTGACCAGTGGGCGACCGCTAGTAATCATAATTAAATGAAAACTATACGATTTTTTTAATCACATTTATCTATTTTTGCATTTTCATAGTGACTATGTTTAATAGAGCGATAGAAGATTTCTAATTTGATAATTTTATACAAATTACAAAAGCAGTAATTCAAGGTAAAAATAAGATTTATCGATTTTTTTTAAAGAATAATAAGTAAGGTCTTAATTTAATAACCAGTACTTTTACCTCTGAGCCTGTTAATCGCCTGCATGCGATTAGACATTACCTGAACCATACTTTTAAATCTCTATTTGAGGAATTTCTTCCTAGGTAGAGATTAATTCCTCGTGACCATGGCTGCTGAAAAGCAACCGAAACGTCGGGGAAAGTGTAAACCTAAATATAAATAGTTTTAATAGTTTTAATAATTTTATTAGCTTATAAATTAGTAAAATTCGATAGTAGTACGAGCCCCAATGCAAAAATGTTCGTCTACTAAGAAAATTGAATATAACCATGTATTGTAAGTGTAATATAGATAAGTAATGTCGGTTTAATGAGTCTAACAAATAAAAATGAGATTAGTAAATTAAATTAAGTTTATTTACTGTGAAGTACTCAAATAAAATATTTTGTCGTTACAAAAAAAATATGAATTCTTCCATCAATTATAACTCATAACAGTTTGGCTATCGCAGTTGAACACGCAAAACAGTTCGTCTACCACTTGGTTGTATCTCCTTTACTATCAATAACGGATTTAATCCTAAGTGGCATCGTCGCTACTAACTGTTCACATTCTTCTGGTTGAATCCCAAACAGTCTTAATTTTCTCCTTTAAATCTTTTTTTGACCTTGATGGATTTTTTCGCAACATCTTCTTCATTTTCCACCACATTGTCTCAATAGGAGACAAATCTGGACTGTTTGACGGCCACTCCATTGTAGGTATTTGTTTAGAGATGAACCAAGCCTTTGTTGTCCTTGCAGTATGACAGGAAGCACCATCTTGTTGAAAAACATAGGCATTTTGATGTTTCAAAATCGGAATGGACGGCAATAAACTCGTTTCTAAAATGTTTTGGTATTTTACTGCATTAACAGTCTCGTCTATAAATTGCAGGCGACCCACACCTTGTGCTGACATGCAGCCCCATATCATTACAGACGCAGGGAACTTCACTTTTCTCTTGATACAGTCTTGGTGAAATGCTTCATCTTTATTTTGGATAACTTTTTTTCGTACATCACCGACAGTCACCTCGAATTTGGAATCGTCACTCCATATTATTTGACGCCACTGGTCAGCAGTCCAGTTTAAGTGATCACGAGCGAATTTTAACCTTTTCTTTTTCTGAAGTAATGTGAGTAAGGGTTTCTCTTTAGCCGTGTAAAAGCCGTAACCCATTATCTTCAGGACTCTTTTACAAGTATCGACCGAGACATCGTTTTTATATCACGCCATTGTACGGTAAGCTCTCCTGCACGAGCACGACGGTTTTTCTTTATAATTTTCTTTAAAACACGGTTTTCAGCTTCACTCGTAATACGAGGGCGGCCTGATCTCTTCAAACACGAAACTGTGCCGTTATTTTTGCTATGCTGGATTATTGACTGGACAGTTGATCTTGGCAATAATAAGTCTTTGGCGATTTGGTATGCAGATTTCCCATTATCACTGCTTGAAATAATAATTTTTCGAACTTCTACCGCGATAGGTTTTCCACGACCCATATTGCTCAAAATTATTAGCGAAAATAATGAAAAAATACTTGGAACACGCCTTTTTATAGCCTTTGACATCTTAAAAACAATTGAATTCTATTTTTAAGATAATTAATTTTTAAATTTTGGTGTAACAATTAAAAAAGTATATTAACATTAGGCATAGACGAACTATTTTGCATCAATTAAGCACTAGACGAATTATTTTGCGTGACCATTTAAACAGTAATTTAACTAAGATACAAAATTTAAAAAAAGGAATACTTTTTTCAATAGTACCAAAATAACGTTATTTATATGGAGTATTTTATTAAATAAATTGTTTACTGCTAGTGTCTTTCTAGGAACGAAGAAAGTTAAAAAGAAAAATGTGTTCTTCATAATGTGTGAGTAGACGAACATTTTTGCATTGGGGCTCGTATTAGTAGTATAACAGTTTCAAAATTATGTAATACAGTGTTAAATAAACAACGCGATAAAATCCGTATATAGTAGTTTAATTTCAATGACTAACATTCGCGTAAACAGAAGACAATAGAATGAAAATAGTCTTAATGTCAGCTGCCTTGCCCAACAATAATATACCGCAAGACATGACACTGTGAAAAGAACTAAAATATAGTAGTCCCGCAGCATCTACCTACATCAGTAAGCTGTCTTACTTTCCGAATTGCGTATGCGGCTGAGCTAAGTTTCCCTGCAAGACACGATTTTGAGCGCCCCACCTAACTTTATGATGTAAAGTAATAATTTCATTATTTAAATTTATATTTACATTAGGACTCTTAACATTTGGTAATGTAAACTTAATACATTTTGGTTTTATAGAGTTTATTAGAGTATTAAATTATTCGCTGTAAACCAGACTAGGATTTGTGCGAGTGAATCATCAACAGCATTTAAATTAGGTGCTTTTCGGTCTACTTTAAAAATAAGGGATGTGTCATCCGCGAATAAAACAATGTCACACAAATCCTGTACAAAGAACAGCAAATCATTTACGTACACTAAAAACAGAAAGGGTCCTAAAATTGAGCCCTGTGGCACGCCTATTGTGACTGATAATCCAGAAGATCTATAGTCTACTCCAATGCATTTTGAAAATGTACACAAACCAAATTTTGTTTAATTTATCATAATTACTTACTTAATGGAATAAGTTTATTCGTATTTTCAAGGTTTTCACATGGTACCACAAGGCATTTTAAAGCAATTGTCTTTGATTAATAAATGATTATTTAATTTGAAAAATCTTAGTTGAAAACTGAGGTTATTCGACAGATGAAAAAATATCTATAATTTATGATTGCATAGGGCTGCACGACAGACAATAATTCGTTCAAGTCTTAAGATTTTTGGTAATCCTTTATTTTGAGATTAAGTAAATCAAAATTTGCTACATTATGCAAAAAGATAGTAAAAATTTATTTGCAATTAAATATATGGTATTTAGAGGAATTTAAAATTTAAATTAATCTGTTTATTTACTGCCATTAAAGTGTGCTGTTACGTGTACAGGAAAGTTCACTGTTGCCGATACCATGTATAGAAAGAGAGGTTTTTCATTTTGAAAAAGGGTTTAACATTTGTGTGTTCCGCAAATCGTTTTCCCGAGTCTAGGTGCTATTTATGTCCTTTGTTTGAAATTTAAAGTTTGAATTGTAAACTCTACTGCGATACACAATATTTAAAACTAGTGCGCGAATTACAAAATAAGAAAATTATGCGGTTGGCCACTGCAACTCAAATTTAAATATATTTTGACTATTCTAAAATAAATAAATTATCCTGACCGTCAAGAAAACTGTCATTTTGTTGACTGCTTTATTACTTTTGTGTGCTTTTGCTGACGACTTGGCTTACTTACGGAACGTTAATTACATAATGATTTGGCCTGTACTTCTTCTTGAAGCAACGACATTTGGCTACAAGTGGACAAATAACAATAGTAATTAGCTACAATAATAATAATAATAAATACCTAATTTAATTAGCTCACTATAATAATCTTTGACGTTCATAAGTGTTATTTTGTGGTCTAAATGAGTACATAATTTTACGGTGTTAAGGTTTTTTAAGGTTATTCTTTTTAACAATGAGAAATTATACCATACCATGCAAATATTTTTTTTACTGTACAAAAACGAATGATGGGTACAATTATAGCGCGATAAGATGTAATTGTAGCAGTGTCCATGTCATTACGAACTCATTCGCTGTATTAAATCAAATGATTATATTACGTAATTAATTGATTTACAATTGACGCTACAATTGGATATCACTAAAATGTCTATGGTCATGTCAATGAATGGTTTGTATGTATACCTTTTTATTTTATTGGATTGGAATAGACTATACTTCCGTTAATATCAACGTGTTGTAGTCTATCGCTTAGGTAGGAATCAACTAAGTCAAGTGCAGTATCTCGGATGCCATAATGCCTGAATTTTCGCAGCAGCATATGATGGTCAACCCTTTAGTCTACGCTTTCATTTCACGTAAATTCTTAATAATAGCGCCGAAGCGCTAAAAAACCAAATGCGAAAAACAAAACCCAAATGCTCGCATTGTTTTAAAATATGGAAATTGTTTTTCGCATTTGGCTTTTGGTGTTCCTTGCCATCTGGCGCCTGGAGCGCCTGCTCGTCTTCCTCTATCTCCTCCATTTTGGCACCCATGTTATTGAGTCTCCGGTAATAGCGGACTATCCTACTAGCTACTGGGTAACATGACTCACTCCGTGCTGCTAGGAAGAATTTTCTGGGAGAATGAACCAGTTTCACTCTCTTGACCTGGGAATTGGAGTGTAATCGTAGCGCTTTGGACCGACCGAGGACCAACGCGACAATCTTGTCTTATCTTTCTCTTATGCTATTGAGTCGCAGCGGCACACCGGTGGCCAGACACAATACATTTTTAATGATGTCTTGCGGAGTGTGGTCATTTTGACGAGCAAAAAAAAAAGTTGTTTGTTCGCCCAATGACCGGCGAGATTTCGACGTAAGACCAATGGCTTTACTACGTGCGCAAGGGAGGCACGGGGTGTGTAACACAGCTAACCTCATAACACCTGCTTTTGAGAATTTCATTTGACAGAAAACTCAATAAATTTTTGTTGACCCATTATTTTGAGTCCGAGATCTCGTGATCTCCCAGGCTAAGTTTTAAATATATCTTTTTTTATTTAATTAATAGAAGTACCACAGTAGGAAAAGCCCTGTATCGTGTGAGACTTTTTAAATTCGGAAACAGCAGACAAAACCAGGGTGTTGTTTGAGTTTACCAATAGTTTTTTCGATTACAGACAGAGATCGCACAAGCCTTTGTTCTATATGGATCGAAGCCACGACACTAGGCATAGTGTGTTTCGGCGCGGTTTTTAACTACCTAAAGCACTGCGCCACACGTGCAGTTGAAATATATAATAAACTATATTTTATTAATTATTCTTTCAGACATTTACTCGCATCCTACTGCGCTGCGTGTGGCGGTGCCTTAACTACTGCTATATATCTCAACAGTAAAACAAAGGTAGGTTCTAAAACTACATGTAACTAATAACTGCATAGCTTACATATACCCGGTTACATATGGGCAGATTAACACAAAAATTTGTTAACAGACATTGTTGATTGGCTGACTGACTTAGCAACAGCTAATCATAATCACTTGACAAGAGTTTGAATTTAGAACGTCGTTGATTAGTCTTTCAACAACGGGTGTAATTTAAAGAGAGAAAGGTTTTTTGATCAGCCTATTTGACAGTCAAAACAAAAAAAACTATCTATATTTAATTATTTCCTTGGTCAATTACAAGTACTTGAAGTGCGCCAATAGCACCCTAATACTAAGCGTCCATTATTCATCTGTCTGTCATGAACCGTAATATATCGTATTTCTATTGCAAAAATAACATATAAAACAATACATAGTGTTATATGTTGTACTATGGTACGGTACCATTCATGAACGACACCAGCAACTGACATTGCCGACGATATCGGGCTGTAATACTTCACTGCCTACCTTGTCGGCGTATTACTATGTACCTATGTCGAATATAGATTCACGAATTGCACTCAAGTCTCGTGTTGACAAATAAAATTATAGGTATAAATAATACGTCGATTATCCCTCGGCGTCCTATATTTTGATCTAATAAATTTGAGCCGACAATACAACGAAAAACGATTGCATTTTATTCACTGATTAGTGATTATTTTTTCAATTATTTTGTTAATTGCACCTCGGTATTAAGATTAAAAAGATAATTTGTTCACAGGCGGCTATAGCGTGGGCGTGGTGTGTTATCACTACATTTTATAAAATAAAGTTACCCGCCGCGTCTGTCTGTTCGCGCTAAACTCAAAAATTACTGAACGGATTTTCATGCGGTTTTCACTATATATATAGACAGAGTGATTCTCAAGGAAGGTTTTGGTGTATAATTTGTACCCGTGCGAAACTGGGGCGGGTCGCTAGTTTATAATAAAACACATTCTTTGACTATGATGACGAAAGAGTTATGGCAGGATTCTGGAAACGGGTTTTAATGATATTTCAACTGATGTCGCAGTTTGCAGCGCGAATCTGTGTGTATAAAGTCTAATAAACAACAATAGTCAAATAGGCCGCTGCCTTATAGCAATAAAACCACAAGGGTCAGATGTTTTGTTTCATTTCTGGTTTTTAAAAGACAATGGTGCCAATTCTGTTGTCACAAAATTCTCTTATCTTAGCTAAAAATCTCTAAAATTTAGTTTAGTCCTGTCAAACGACATTTCGTATTCTGAAATCGCTAAAAGTGACAGGACTAAAATAAATTTTAGAGATTTTTAGCTAAGATAAGAGAATTTTGTGACAACAGAATTGGCACCATTATCGCATTACTAATTACTTTTGTATCGTGTGTTAACAAACATTTAAACAAGAGATATATTTGTCCTATGATGGATTAAACAAGAATCAGCGTATTGGCACCAAGGCGAACTATTTATTATAAACAAGATACTCTAGATAATTTTTTTTATAAAACATTGTTTATAAGATCAACAATATAATTATTTCAAATGTAACCTATAGACTATCGTGGCTACATGACGGTTAAGGAAAAGGATTAGTCCACAAGAGGACGAAATTCAATTCTTAAGAAATAAATTAACACTAATAGTAAAACATTATACGCGCTTGTTTGCTGAAGATCTAATATAGGATAGGAATAGGGAAGAAACTCATGGCTTTTGACTCCAGACGCGGCGAAGTATAATATAATGGAAGAGTAAAAACTAATAAACATTTAAAACGTAAAACCTTAATACTCGATTGTAAAAGCTAATGTTAATATAGGAAAAAAAGGGCGATAATACCTACAACGTACCTAAAGAGCTATATGAATGTTTCTTTTTGATTTTATTTCTAATTACTTTTTTACTGACGGTATTTTTTTTACTTAGGGCATGAATCCGATTTTCGCGCGGTTGGTACCATTTGCAGCTGTCTGCGGCGCTAACTTTATCAACATTCCTATGATGAGGAGCAAGTGAGTGTACCACTATTACTCGGCTCTTTATAAAAACGCTATACGAACTTTTGTTTTCAAAGTTGCCAAAGTAGTAAACACAGTTGTATTCTAATGTTACCAAGCAGAATAATGCTCTATTATAATGTTACCAAAGCAGGAAAGAAATAGAGCCCATTTTTATGTTACCAAAGCAAGACCTTTTAGAAGATTTATTACCCTTAAGCTTAATTTTAATCTTACCAATGCAAGAAATAAACCTATATGTTAAAGTTACCAAACAAGGATAGAAAGAAAGAGCTCTGTTTTAAAGTTGGCACACCAAAAAATAATGCTGTATTTTAAAATTACCAAAGCAAGAAATAACGCTTTGTAAACTAATGTGTTTTTGAGGCCTTAATGCCATTTTTAACACGTTGACAGCGGCACTCATTTTTGTATACTTTCCTTTCCGGCGATACGGGCGTTTAAGACCTCGTGTGAAACTTATCATTATGGCGGTAAGGGGCTTATAAGACCTCGTAACGTCGAAGAAGCGGAAAGCCTTATTTTGGCTTAATTAAAAAATAAATGTATTTATTTTTGGTACACTATTATCAACTATGAATTGATTGGTCTAAATCTTAAAGCGTACATCAAGGGTTTCGTTTATTTAGAATATATAGGTAAAGGAAAATGAGGGGTCTTATAGACCTCGTACCGCACAGAATAAGGGCAGTTTTACAAGATTTTAGAGATGGCAAACAAAAATATCGATGAATGTTTTTTACTTTTTTATTTTACTAATAATAAATGTTTTTCGTTAAAACTATTTAACATAAAAATGTTTGACATTGACATTGTGTGACGATCTTTTTAACTTTTTTGTCCGCCTCACAACTATTTAATTCTTTTCGCAATTTGGCATAGCATCCGGCACATGTTCTTCACTTCTCTTCTTTTTGATTCTGTTTCTAAAAATATAAAATTTATTATCACTAGGTACATTATATAAAACAATGATTTCTGTATACCTGAATGCTATAAACTTAAAAAGTACCAAACAAAAACCATTTTAAAGTTATAAAATAATAAAGAGGACCCGGCGCTGTCAAATTACAAAAAAATACAAATGGCGCACGACACGCTTGACTTTTATAACAATGAAAATATTGTTTATCGACAATTTACCTGTAATTGTAGACTTGTCACTGTCTCGCCATGATTACTGTAAGCTGTTAAAACTTAACACGTGTTCTCGCGGCTTGCGCTTGCACAAGACTGGTCGCGCGTGACTAGCGCAGGGTGTGGTACGGGGTCGATGGAGTACAGGGCCTTCTAAGCCCCGTTTCGCACAGTGATAAAAATTTATTTCTTCAGTGCGGTTCGAGGTCAAAGTTACCCCGTATTTAAGTAGATACGCCACTGCATTCTGTTTTAATAGGGCATCTTAGATATATATTCATCTCTTTCCTAAACTAAATCAAATTGAAGTTACGGCCTCCTAAGGCCTCCGGCTAAGAAAAACATAGTCTTCTCTGCCGTGCAGAGAAGACTATGTTTTTCTTAGCCGCACCGCAAGGAAGACACGTACGAGGCGTATTTGACCTCGTTCCGCACTGAACGTTTTAAAGCAATGTCATCGCAGTAACATAATTTCTTGCTCTCGTGCGTGCTAGTGGTAAGGCCCCTGAGTCTATTATATAGCCAGTAAAAAAGTGGATATTAACGTTGACTTTATGTAATTTTGCAGTGAGTTGATGGATGGTACTCCAGTATTTACGGACCCCGAGGGACATCGAGTGGGCAACTCGAAGATAGCGGCGCGCACTGGGATATTGCTCGTCTGCCTATCCCGTACCGCAATGGCTATTCCTGGAATGAGTAATTATTTCCTGAAATATTATTGTGAAGACTGCCTTGGCGCAGCGGTAATGGTCAAAGTCAAAGTCAAAAATCATTAATTCACATAGGTCACAAAGTAACACTTATGAATGTCAAAGGGTTAGTGAGTTTATTACATTTACTGAATTTACATTTATGTTAGTTGCAAGGTTCAGGCAAAAGGTTGAGCCTATGAAAAGATACCTGCAAGAAACTCAAGGCCACTCTTTTAAATCGCCATCAAATCATAATTTCAGTATTTTACAACTCATATACTCATTTATTTATACTAGGTGTGGCAGTCATTATGCCATATGTCACTGTACATATAAAACTAAATTCTAAAAATAAAAGCATATTGAATTAGGTAAGAAGCATTTCAGGTTTAAAATAATATTTATCTGTAGTCATTTGTAATAGACAGTAGTATGGTATGAGGACGCATACACTTACACTTTGTGACACGAAAAGGTAGTTCGTGACTAAATGTAGTTAAAACAAAATTTACGTTAATACTTACGTTTGTTTAAAAGAACAGAAAGATACTTTAACATCACAAAATAAACACGAACAGTACCTACTTTCACATAACTAAATTGACTTATATTATAATAGATACATTGGTGCCAATTCTGTTGTCACAAAATTCTCTTATCTTAGCTAAAAATCTCTAAAATTTAGTTTAGTCCTGTCACTTTTAGCGATTTCAGAACATGAAATGTCGTTTGACAGGACTAAAATAAATTTTAGAGATTTTTAGCTAAGAAGAGAATTTTGTGACAACAGAATTGGCACCATTGTTTGAATCCTGTATGAAACAAGCAACTAGTTCCATGAGTTTTTATCATTTAGGTGTGTAATCATTGATTGAATAATAGCCCTTCCGGATAAGCTGACTTTTATCAGCATTTTTAAATTTGAGTAAAGGTAAATTTATAATATCATCGGTTTAGTTTATTAAAAAAGCTTACACTGAGTCCCGCAAATTAATTGTGATCGTTATGTAAACGATGCTTATTTCTAGTGTTTAAGTTGTGAATATCACTATTCTTATTATATAAGTGAATATTATGTTTTATATACATAATATTCGTAAATATACCGGGTGAATTCTTTTACCGTCTTCATAATAATATGGTGTGTTGTGTAAGTGGAATAGAATCTAATAGTATTTGTGACTTGTGTTCTAGCATTTTGAGATCACGCGACGTCACAGTGTGCCTAATCGCATGCGACCAGCGACTGCCGATGCCGACTAAAAGGGCGGCGGGCGACCGGAGAGGGTGGGGGAGCGGGTGTTCACTGTTCACTGCATAGATACTAAACTATATAGGGTAGTTCACTGTTGGGCGCTAGCGACGGTCGCCCGGCCGGCGAGTGCGAGTGCCCTTGAAGATAGTTTTTATGTTATTTCAGTTATTTGTAAAGCGCTTATTACACATGGCTGAAATTAGTGATCTTAATTCAGTCGTTACCGAATTTAGTCAAGTATAATCGCAATTAGCAAGCTAGCTTCCTAAATTCAGAAGCAAGGATGGTTTCTGACTGACTGAATCACGTAGAAGCCTAATTAGAAACGCATATATGAAGGTGGAATCGCATTTAGTTACTGACTTCAGTCACTACGTAACTGTCCGTGCATGAGGACGTATACTTTTGTTTTGAATTCCCGAATAAAAAAGTGAAGTGCGAGTGCGGTGCGCCGCGTAGGTACCTGCGGAATGACGATAGAAAAAGAAGTTATGCTTAATATTTTAGGGCTGTATAAAGATACATATCTTTGGGACAAAAATGACAAAAAAGTTCTGAATAAAAATGTACGAAATGAGGGCTTTCAAGTGCTGCTGAGCTTATATAAAAATATAGACGAATAGGTTACAGGAAAACATTGAAAAAAAAATACAATTTGAAAACAAATTATGGCAAAGAATTGAAAAAATAAATTTTATACCAATACTGCAGCCATCAGGCACGTGCGACTCCGCCACGCTTTAGCAGGTAATTGATTCAGTAACTAAATAAGGACAGTGTGATCAGAAGCTTCTAATTTGCTTCTGAATTTAGATGACTAAATTCAGCCAAGTGTAATAAGTGCTTAACGAAATCATTCATAATTTGTAGCGCGTTATTAGGTTGAATACGTTTACGACTTTGATTTTTATTTCGAATTACTTTTTAAATGTTTTAATATGAAAAATAGATTATAAATAAGGAGTGTACAATGGTAGATTAATTTCAGATTATGCCAGTAAAAAAAAAAAAAATAGCTATGCTTGAGGCTTCTGCTCTATTTACCTATCACGCCCTATTTTTTTAAGACTGTAAAAAATTCACGCGGTATATTGCGACGCAACGGTAAGTAGGTATACCAATTTCTTTAAAACGTTCTTTCAGGAAATCTCGTGGGCCTAAATTATAATGGGATGAGAGGTATCAGTTTGTCTGGGACATAATTTGGGTGTCCTCCACCTTTGCTTGTCTTTGGGATGAGAGGCATGAGTTTGTCTGGGACATAACTACCTTGAGTTCTGCCCTTTCTACTTGTTCTACCTAAAGCATATGGATTTTCGAGAAACCTGCCCATGATGTGATAGTAGCTTAGTTATCATACTAATATTATAAAAAGGATTTATTTGATATTTTGTTTGTTTTTTAGACTCAAATACTACTTAACCGACTTTATAAATTCTTTGACCATTAGAAAGCTATATTATCACCGAGTAACGAAGGCTTTAAAAAATAGTACTGCTACTAACATAATCTAACCCACTTTTACGCGAGCAAAGCCACGGGCAAAGCTGGTATTATTTATACACACTACACTGTCTTTGTGGCCATTTAATTGGGTAGGTACGTGACTTGTTTTTAAATATGTATATACCAAAGCTACGTAAATTTTCTATCCCTGGGGAAGATTTTTTTCTGGATAAAAGGTATCCTTTGTCCTGTTCTGTACCCCTGACAACGTACATGCGTAATTTCACGTTGATCAGTCGAGTAGTTAAGGCGTGAAAGCGTAACAAACAAACAAACTCACATTAGCATTTATAATATTAGTTACGGTAAGATTTCGACAACAGATCTTACAGATATTACAGTTTTTATCAATGATATATTTTTGTATACTTAGGTATATATCGATATGTAACAGTATTCGAATATCACCATAAATACATTCGATTTATTTATTTGTAATGCATAATGTTTCTGTTGCGTTTAGCGTTCACGCCATTCATAACGCAATGGGCGACCAGGCGTGGCTTGTTCTGCCGCTACCCTTGGGCTGTGGTTCCCTTCCAGTTTTCTCTGGTGGGTTTTCTCCTGACGTTCGCCACGCCGATGGGATGTGCGTTATTCGACCAGCGCGCCACAATACGCCGCGAAAGCTTGGACAGCTATCTGCAGGTATTCACCAGCACACGTTTTAATCTATAAAATTAAAAATCGATTGCCACATGTATGACGGAGCATCACTTCAGACTCGATTCGACCGATTTGGCTGTTTTCTTATTGTTGTGTTTGTAATTGACAGGACAAGGTTTGTATGAACGAAAATATACGGAAAATCCGCGGGAAATTTGTAAATTAAATGGTATTTATATATGGAAAAATGATTGACGCTTTGATATTGAATTTAATTACGTGAATTGTATTTTTGTATACTAGATTGACAGAGCAAGGACTGTCGAGTCAAGTAGTAGACTAGTAGTATATAATAATGTCCTCCAGACCGAATAACGGTCATGTGAAAAATCTTAACGTATAATTGACCTGCGCAGAATATATTACAGTGTACAAGTGTGTGCGCAAACACAAGTGCACTCTCTGTTTCCTAACTCGCATGATCCGATGGGACGGTACACACGTACGAAGAGAGATCAGGCGCAGGACCAACGGCGGTCCGAGGCACGGGGGTGCTCCGGGCTGCTATTGAAGTTTTAAGAGAAAACACAATAAATTTTTATTGGCCCGATCCGGGATTCGACTCCGAGACCTCATGCACAGCTGTCGCATTCACTCTGCGGTAGTGAATGCGACAGTTGTCCGTCACGGAGGCAGGACTGAGGTGTACAATACGGAGTCTATGAAGCTATGGAAACATGTTAGCGGTGTATCTTATCTTATCTCATGTGTGGGGGCCAGTCAGTACAGAGCGGCGACACTTCGACCCATTGGGATCTTTTGTGTCGGCCTCAAGATTTATCCCTCAGCTATCTCCCTATGAATGTACTGCATCAGTCATAGCGTACACTTCAGAGGGAGAAGCCTGAAGTCCTCAGGGTTTGGATATGCCAATCCCATCAGACTCATCCTCAATCCAGCCAACGCGTCGCATTCACATAGTAGGTGAAATATGGACTCGTCCTGTTCACCGCAGGCTCTGCAGATCGAATTGTGTGCCAATCTCAATCTGCACAGGAAGTCGTTGGTGCCAAAATGGCCAGTGAACGCTCCTGTGAGCAGGCGTATTTGGCCCTTGTTATACCCGCAGAACTTCCGGGTGAAGCCTGTGGCTCTGTTTGCAATGAATTTCTTGGAGTGTTCTAGGCCCCTAAGGGCCATCCACTCTAGCCTGTGTTTATCATTGCCATATACATTCAAAGCTGCCTTGACGGTGCTCTCAGAGAGTCCCACGAATAGCTCGGGGCCCACAAACAGTTGGTCCGAGCCCTTTCTGGCTAATTCATCAGCCTCCTCATTGCCCTGCACCCCTGCATGCCCCGTAACCCACACCAGTCGGACTGTGTTCTTTCTGCCAAGTTTGTTTAGGGCCTTAACACAGTTCAGGACCAGTCTGGAGTGCACCCTACACGAGTCCAAAACCTTGAGAGCAGCTTGACTGTCACTGAGAATATACACAGTCCTGTCAGTGACATTACTCATGATATTCTCCTGAGCACAGGCAGTTATAGCATAGGTTTCCGCTTGGAAGGCCGTTGCATATCTGCCCATGCTTTGGCTCACCTTGCAGTCGTTTGTATAGATACCAGCGCCTGATCCTGTTGCCATTTTGGAACCATCAGTGTACCAGATGAGACAGCCCTCGTCAGGGGATTGTAGACCTTGTCTCCATTCGTCCCTCGTGGGGACCTTTATTTTAAAATTCTATTCTATTCAATAGGCTACGGCATAGATATTTGAGCCACGGTATCCTTTACATCATCATCACAGGTGGCCTGATTCTTGTTTACAGATTGTTTCTGTAACAGATTTCAAAAATGTGCGCGTTACTTGCATATTGTAGCACAGTTTATGGTATACACGGCTACACATCAAGTTAGACACCTTATATACGCATAACTATACAAAATAGAGAATTGTCGGAAAGGGACAGTGCATAGTGGTGTCGATGTAATGATAAGGATAGAGCGTAACAAAAATATAAGGCATTCTCTCGCACGATTCGCAGCGTTCAAAAGTCCAAACAATCCAGGTTGATGTGTGGCTGTGTCCACAACCTATCTTTAAAATACTGCTTAAGAAACGGATCTCAAATAAAAATTGCATGTTTATAGCACGAAAACTGCATCTTTTTGAAATCTGTTAAACTGCGCTTAGTAATTATTTTAGATTTAATTACTCCGTGATTTCATTTAAATAAAAATATGTATCGCTTTTTCCAGGATATCATGAAGACGAAGTTTCCGAAGACCGAGCAGGTGTATTACAATAAAGGATTGTAAGCGTAAATTTAAACCATTTAGCAACCACTCGCTGAATATATCAAACTACCGCCTTTCCTTGATGGAGGATACTTAAAAAAAGGACGACAACTTGCAAATGGCAGCCGGTGTATGTAGGATTTATTGACATAAACTTTCCGGTAGCCATCTAGTTGCATGAGTTGGAAGTCACGAAGTATCTGAGTGAAACGGCGTACCAGTGCACTAGTTTACCCATTAAATATTGGGTAGTTATTTATATATGTTACAAAAATGGTAGTTTTCAGCTGTACCAATTTTTATTGAAAATAAATGTGCAAGTTTCATATAATTTTGTCATACTGTGCAAATTTTATTGAAACATTTTAAGAGGTTTTAATAAATTGGCATAAACAAAAAGCCTAGTGATCAGTGTATCACCGCCAATTTGTTTTCGGATACAGATGTTGGTACAATTAGCCCAACATTTCTTAATTATGTAACGGATAACACAAAGATGATCACCACAGTCAAGTGCTAAAACTAAAGATCTATACCTATAGATTCTAAATAACGAGTCACAGAAAGGTGTGGTTAAATTATGTTATATCTGAATAAATCAAAATATCGCTACTCGTAAGTTTGTCATTCGAGGGAATTATTTACTATATTATCATTCCACTGGTATTTAATATTAAAAATCTTTATTTTTGCGAGTTTACGGTAGTTTTGAGCATACCTTGGAGAATTACTTCACTCCGATTGTCTCGTTAAATAACTGACGAGACAATCAAATATATGCTATTTTATAAATGTGGTAACTTGTAGTCGCGGCTATGAAATTGTAATATAGTTGTATAGTAATGTACCTATGTACTTCTTTAATAAATTGTTCTCACACGTTTAGACGATTAACCACTTGCTACCTTATTTGCTTGCTTCTTTTATAAATATGTTCATTCGATTTAGTAGAGTTTATTCTGCTGCTTATTGAACATTGTGTACACACATACCTTTATGATGCACACTATATATGTATAGGTGATAAATTATGTAAGTATTAAATAAATTAATAAATGTCACAAATAATTCAATGTAAGAGACTGTAAATAAACAATATTATTTATTAATTGACTTATTTTTGATCAATTAGGCCACAACTACATCGCTCACACTATCTGACTGAATTAGTAACAGCCAGACAATTGTAATTTCAAAACTAATGTCAATTGATTGGGTGTTACAGAAATTAATACTGGATTAGTAATCCAGTATTAATTTCTGTAAGACTATCAGGTGTAACTGTCGCATTTAAGAGACATTAAAGCATTTATTGAGGGACTCCTTAGTAAAATTTTACTATGTTGTTGTGTTTTATTGCCATTTAAGATATTGTTACATGTCTCTGTACCTAATTATGTTAAACATACATGATGCAATTTGACTTTGAGGCACTGTGACATATGAAATTTATTCATATTTTTATTATTATGTGATTGTATTACTTATTCTATATTTTTAATGTAATCATAATCATTATCATTTATTCAACTTAAATTGGTACAAAAAAGCCTATATAAGCCTATAATAAATGTCAATCCTCATAGTTGGTCTTAGCTGAAAAAGCAAATGGTGTAAGGAAGCTTGTTCGTTGGATCTCACTATTCTTGTGAGAGTTTTTGTAAAGTAAAAGTAATTTAATAATGTGCAGTGATATTCCTAAGATATTTCAATAAAGGTAAAATTACAATGAAGACAATAACTCGTTGTTAATTGTAAATAATTATTATTGTTGAAAGGCCGGTTTTCCAATTACCAGATTTAGGTAACTTAAGTGCTGAATTAATTTGGCGTTTTGACGGTTTTGTTTATGGGAACCCGTCAAATTTATTGCTTACATTCCCTGTCTGGCTATTGGCAAATGGGTCCTTAATGCAAGCATTTAATGTTGCACTGAATAAAATTTAATTATGTAGAAAATAAATTTATATGTGTTGTAAATTGTTGTAATTTAATTGTATCAATACCAGGGAAGTCTTCAGTCGGAACTAGAACTTAAAGGTAGCATGTCGGCTGTCCCAAATTAAAACCCAGTAAGTGCATTTTAACAAATTTTACAGGAGAGCGCAAAAACATCAAATGGACTAACTAGCTTTAAAAAAGTTTTAGTGTTAAAGTAAAAAAATTGTATTTATTGGATAGAGTACTAACGACTGATTACATAATGAGTAAAATATTTCAATAATAATATATATTGCACGTTTTATTATAATAATAATAATTTTATTTCAGACCAATGATCCATATAGTGTAAGTATCACCTTAGCCTATCGTTAGTAGGTAATAGATAATAAATAAACTAATTAATTAAAGACATGTACATCTGCACGCACATGTCTGCGCGCCCAGTGCTGTATAAACGGCCCATCAATTTTTTTGCGCCAGAGTTGCCAGGATATTGTTGGAACTATCCCTGACTCGCCGAAGCATTGAGGCACATCGTTTGCGCATGACGGCATAAAAGTCATCTAGCCTTTCATCCGCAAACATGCCTGAAGCGCTACAAAATCGAGGTAGTCCCAACAACATCCTTAGCGCGTTATTATATTGGACGCGCAAAGCGCTGTAAGCCTTCTGCGTAACTCACCCACAGGCTGCACGTGTAGAAAAAGAGTCAGTTTAATCTGTTTAGAGCATTTTGCAAACCTGCGAGCAAGCATATTACATCGAGCAGCCAACGCTCTGCGCTCCCTATCGATATCCTGACCATCTGTAAGAGAATCCGTAACCACATAACCAAGGTATTTAAATTCAGTGACGACCTGCAGTGGAATTCCTAGTAACTTTACAGGCGGAACATTTACGGGTTTATTGTTGCGGACTTTGAACACGATTATTTTACTTTTGGTGGCGTTATACCTCAAGCCATGAGCCTCCGCATATTTCCCACAGATGGCCGGTAATTTTCTTAGACCACAAACCGATGGGCTAAGCAGCACCATATTGTTACGGCTAATGCCCTCTGTCGGCACTGTGGGGAAGAGTCTGCGGTTTTTAATAATAATTTATTACAGCACCATCTATTGACATCTTACGGAACTACGTATTTGTCGGTACGAGTTCAGTGGAGAAAGCGCTGGCACATTCTCGAATCATCGCGCTGTTGCGTGCCGTGTGTGACGTTTTCTGAAAAACTCCAGAAGCACTTTACCCGCGTATAAATAGAGCGCACGCGCACCGCCGAGTCAGTTTACTATCGTAAGCGGTCAAGTATTCATCGAAGCGAACGGAAGCGAAAATACTACGGAGTTTGAAGCAGTTATAGTGGAAAAGTGTAGTATAGTGTTTGTTGTGTATTAAAATTAATTGTGTACTAGAATAAAACGTGTTTTAGTCGGTAATATTGTCTTATATTCTTATCCGTCGAACCCAGCACGTAACAAATTGGTGTCAGAAGTGGGATAAGAATACGCCAGTACTACCGAAGGAGGAAGTGGAAGGGGTGCGTACCAGGAACCAGCGCCAGCAAGATGTGGACCAGAGGCGCTTTGGAGACGCCCCCTCGCCGACGTCAGTGAGACCACGCGACTCCGCGGCTGCAGCGGAACCATCTAGTGCAGCTCTCTCGCCGGTGAATCCCGACCTCGCGACCCTGATGGCGTTTATGCAGGAGCAGTCACGCCGCCAGGAGAAGCAGGCACGCCGCCAGGAGGAGCAGCTGATGATGTTAAAAGACCACAGCGCAACGGTTGGCAAGGAGATGAAAGAGGTGAAAGAGCAAATCCAACGCCACGAAAGTCGCATCGTCGAGGTGGAGAAAACGATACGCGGGATCAAGGCTGGAGATGGCATCGTGACACCTGCGGTTGTGGCGCCTTCACCACGAGGCTTTAAAGTACCACCATTCGACGGCTCATCGTCATGGGCAGCCTATAAGATCCAGTTCGAGGCCGTCATGAAATCGAACGGGTGGTCGCAAGAACAGGCTCTGACTGCTCTCACCTTGGGGCTTCGCGACCAGGCCTTGACCGTGTTAGAGGCGCTTGGTCAAGACGTCACTTACGAGAAGTTGTTAGAGGCATTGGAAGTAAGATATGGCGATGCACACCTAGAACACGTGTTTCACGCCCAGCTGAAAGACCGATCTCAACGTGTTGGTGAAACCTTATAGCAGTGGGCCCTGGAGGTAGAGAAGCTGGTTCGAAAGGCGTACCAGTCCTCGCCTGCACTCATCGACGGTAATCTCGTTCAAGCTTTCACCGACGGGATCCGGGACCTGGAGGTAAGGGCCGCAGTGAGACTCGGACACTTTAAAAACCTGAAGGACGCCCTAGCCCACGCTCTGGAGGTGGAAGTAGTGCGACGGGACGATCGCGCTCAACGTATCAGGGAAGTGTCGGCTTCACCCCGGTGCTATAGCTGCGGCGAAAGAGGCCACATCAGGTTGAGCTGCCCGAAGCGAAGAATTCCACGTAGCAGAAACCAGTCGCCGGTAAGAGGAATACATGATGTGCGTGTCGGACAACAACTACAGGACTTCGTAATACAGCATCGCAGTGGCAAGTCACATGGTAATGCAGATGCCCTGTCGCGTAGACCGTGCCCCGACCAGTGTAAGCACTGCGCCAGGCAAAAGGCCAAGCAGGAAGGACTAGTGAGGATGTTGAGGACGGATCGTAGCGAAGATTGGAAGGTAACTCTCCAGAGGACGCAACAAGAGGACAAAGACATAAGACCCATCCTCGAATGGAAGAAAACAGGTGCTTCGAGACCTCACTGGAGTGAAGTTGTGGCAATGAGCTCTATCACCAAGAGTTACTGGGCACAATGGGAAAGTTTGGTTATCCAGGATGGAGTTCTGTGCCGTAAATGGGAGAATGCTCGAGGTGACAAGTATCACCTGCAAATGGTCGTGCCAAAGCTCAAAGTACCGGAATTTTTACAACTCTATCATAATGGTAGTTCAGGAGGTCACATGGGAGTTAAGAAAACTCTGATTAAGATCCGGGAACGTTTTTATTGGATCCACTGTCGAGAAGACGTTGAGGACTGGTGCCGCAAATGCACGAGTTGTGCTGCCGTGAAGGGACCACACACTCGCAGCAAGGGTGCATTAAAGGTGTACAATGTTGGAGCCCCGTGGGAACGTATAGCATTCGATGTTGCCGGACCGTTTCCTGAAAGCCAAAGTGGGAATAAGTACTTCCTGGTGGTCATGGATTACTTCACAAAGTGGCCGGAAGTGTTCGCAATTCCCAATCAAGAGGCATCTACGGTGGCCGACAAGCTAGTCCATGAAGACTTTTGTCGTTTCGGGGTGCCCTTAGAGATCCACAGTGACCAAGGTCGGAACTTCGAGTCTGAAGTATTTAAGGAGACATGTCGTGTGATGGGTACTCACAAAACGAGGACGACTGCTTATCATCCGCAATCAGACGGCATGGTTGAACGATTTAACCAGTCTCTGGAAAGATATCTGGCGAAAGTCGTAGAAAGCAAACAAAGGGATTGGGACAAACACATTCAACCGTTTCTCCTGTCATACCGTAGTGCCGTTCACAAAGGTACATCAATAACACCTGCTTTTGCTATACGATTACCTGCAGACTTGATCACCGGCATCCCACCTGAATCTCCACGCAGCATAACAGATTATGCGAATGATTTGCGCAACAGGATGAATGATGTATACGAGCACATCAGACAGACCGGTCAGCAGATGTCTGAGAGGATGAAGACCCGTTACGATCGTAAGGCGAACAATAAAGGCTTCGAGGAAGGATCGCTGGTGTGGTTACATAATCCGGTACGCAGCAAAGGAAAATCTCCTAAGTTGCAGGCAAAATGGGATGGACCCTATCGCATAGTCACTAAGATGAATGACGTCACCTACCGGATCCAGAAAGGACCACGAAGTACACCAAAGATCGTTCATGTGGATCGATTGGCACGCTACTACGGATCCAACAATGTTCGGGACGAACATGTCTAAGAGAGGGCAGTGTTACGGCTAATGCCCTCTGTCGGCACAGTGGGGAAGAGTCGGCGATTTCTAATAATAATTTATTACAGCACCATGTATTGACATCTTACGGAACTACGTATTTGTCGGTACGAGTTCAGTGGAGAAAGCGCTGGCACATTCTCGAATCATCGCGCTGTTGCATGCCGTGTGTGACGTTTTCTGGAAAACTCCAGAAGCACTTTAACCGCGTATAAATAGAGCGCACGCGCACCGCCGAGTCACTTTACTATCGTAAACGGTCAAGTGTTCATCGAAGCAAACGGAAGCGAAAATACTACGGAGTTTGAAGCAGTTATAGTGGAAAAGTGTAGTATAGTGTTTGTTGTGTATTAAAATTAATTGTGTACTAGAATAAAACGTGTTTTAGTCGGCAATATTGTCTTATATTCTTATCCGTCGAACCCAGCACGTAACAATATCATCGGCGTAACTGATATTATTGATCATAGTTCCTTCTATAGTACAACCAACCATAGTGCTGCTTAGGTCACCAATAATTTCGTCTATATATAAATTAAATGAACTGGGTGACGTCAAACCCCCTTGCTTTACTCCTCACTCTAAACCATATGGTACAGACTGGACATCTGACCACCTAACATAATTTTTCTGGAATTTATATCCCTTACCATGGGGTACCAATAAGAACAAAAAGTAAACAGTTCCAAAAATAGATCATAGATGGCACTATGAGTTCCAATGTTAATATGAGGAATAATTAAAATGCTTAATTGAAAAGAAATTGACCATAAAATGTTATTATAAATAAACATTTTACATATTTAATTAACGGACATCAAGGTAAACGCATTTATTTTATGATTTAAAGATATCATTAAACCAGTATATTTTACATCGCACATAGGTTCGTCTATCGATAGTCGATCTACCATTTTATTTACATTTAAGGCGATAGATGGCTCTTTTATGTGTTTTTACAAGTCTACAAAACACATTGTTTTTATTACATACACTTCTTTTGGTTTACTTCAATATTTGTTTATTACTGATACTAAATAATAAGAAATTACTTATAACATGATAAATATGTATGCTTAACAATTAATGTTAATGTATTAAACAAAACGTTTTGTTGTAAATTTGTTGTGTTAAAAAAACCTACTACATAGCACTATTTTCAAACACCTGGTCGGTTCTCGTAACTTCTATTGTCAAATTTCGTTTACTTGTGCGTACGTTATCGGCGTTATATTATCATTATCTCTGTGCTACCTACTTATTCTGAATTGAATTACAAACTTACGATAGACATGCCGATAGAAATGGAGTTTTAGTAAATCATAGCAACATTTACTAAAAATAGTTAGGTAAATATTAAGTAACATAACATAATAATTATTATATAAAATTAAAGCCTATTATTTGTTTATACCGCTTTGTTAATTTGGTTTTTACGCAATTTCTGGCATTATTTGGTTACCAGACGCACCTTGACTAAATCTGTTTCAAAGGACCTGAAAGCTAGTTTGGCACAATTGTGATTAGGGTTGCCAACTTTATTTTGAACAAATAGAGTATGTTTACTATCTAATGTAAAAAAGTACATGATCTGAAAATGATTTAACCTGTCTTTTGGAAACTTTTTTTTGTTGATGCTAGTTAAATCTAACAAATATTTATTATCAAGGAAAGTCGTAGCCGGATTTTTACAAAATATATCTATATTAAGGTAGATAAACAATTGATTTTATTCAATTTAGGTAATCTTCATAGCGTTGCTTTAAGTTAAAAATTAAATAAACCCTGTAAAAGTTGACATAGGTAAAATAAAGTATTTTCACGTCCTTTATTTTCCTACTAAAGTATAAATTACGTTTACCCGAAAGAACGTACAATACTTTACTATAAAGTACGGTTGGCAAACCTAGTTGTGCTAGTGAATTTCATGTCCCTTGATGAAATACGCGACGTTCAAGTTAATCGTGCTAACTATCGTAAAGGATACCTTCCTTTACGATAGTTCGTAATAAACGTTTTTTTAATCAACCTTTGACCACGATCCATTCAGGTCGGTCGAAATAACGATTACCTTTTAAATACTTTATCGCGAGTAAGATCCGTTAACTAGCATTATATTAAGTAGTTCATAATAGTCCGAGAGTAAGATAATGTCTTAGTTTATGTACAATCGAGGTCTCCTACAACAACAAAACGAAATCTTTTGGGACAGGATCGCACTCATCGCACGCGTTGGTGCGGGGGCGCAGGGTAAGACCCGCCCACCCCCGCGCTACAAGGCCAAGTATGAAACGATGTTTACTATTTGTTTTACTTCGAAAATATAAATTTAGAGCAATATTTTAAAAAATTGGATGCGGTTTACTTCTGCCTGTTGTCGACGTCACGTGACGATATTATGACATCACATTTCGTTTCGAATAATATCATTTACTATTTTACTATATTACTCACATCACTCACTCATCACATCATACTCATCATTTTTTAAGTTGACATTGTAATAAATATTCGGTTGTAATAGTAATATTACATGAGATAAATATTTCTTGGACGTAGTCGTCACCATATATCCTTATAATTATTATTTAGACAGGAATATTTGAATAAATCATACCAAAACATAAATAGTGTTTTAGGATTAGTAACATCGCATTTATCATGGTATATTAATGTGATCTTTATTTACATAAGTACCACAATATTCATTAAGTAGGTACTTATCTATTGTTTGTTACTTGACTTTAAACTTGTAGGGAAATCAATAATTAATATGGATATAAAATCAAAAGAATACAATGTCAATAATTATGACATAGTTAACAGATTACGAGCCATGACTAATAAGTGTAAAGGATACCTACTAACTCAGTGTTTTTTAAACTATTAATAGGTACATTGTATTTTGTAGGAGGTATATCAATAATTATATTATTAGCTATAAATTCAGTTAAAGTATTAAGCAGCCAGGCGCGCTACTCGACGCCGCGGCTACCGGTAGCGCTCTTACACGATATTATACACGAAAATTCACGAAGCTGACCGGAATAAACTGAACGCCGCCGCCGCGTGCCGCCGCCAGACGATACTCGCGCGTGCGTGTGATTTGATTTCAAGTATGGCGCATGGCGTAATGGTTTAATCGCCTAAACCGGGTACTTATCGACGTGCGGAGTGTTATGGGTGCGATTCTCACACAGAAAATAAATTATGATCAACAGATGTTTTGTGTCGAGTCTGTTACACGGCATAAGGGTAACCGTATGAGTCCTTATAAAAAAAAGCTGGTTTATTATATTTATTTTTCGATAGTTAAATTCAAAATAATCTATGTGATGTATTTTATAAATAGTCATAACTTGACAATAAATTTCAACAGATATTAATATTTAGGCATTGTACGGTTGATTTTAAAAATCTGAGTGCCTTATTTTGTTATTTTATATTTACAATTATAGATTTTTTTTTTCATTTCATTTATTTCGGTAAAATTAAAATGTGGTACATTGTTTACAAACTCGCCAAACTGTAAACACAGTGAATTATAGATACAACTAACTGCCAAAGTATAATTCTTATACGCCAATGAGTAATTTTTAAAGTATCCGAACATCAATCGCAATCGCATACATAATGAAATATATTGTTTTATTAATACTTTTTAAAATGCATTCATTAAAATTATATGAAAAAATATATACAAGGTCAAATTTTGACAGCAACACGATATATTCACAACGCAAATCCGACCGAGTAAATGAGAATCATCAAAGTGTGATTGTACGCATTTCGGCACACAACACTATAGGTAGATAACTTTAATTTTCAAGGTAGCGCACATTTTGCATCGGCTCGTTTAAATATGTTTTATCCGTGGTAAACAGTCAAGTACCTATTTTACTGTCACAACGCCATCTCTTATGAGCTAGTATCAAATAGGATTCGGAACTTGTGTACTTGTTATGGGTAGATGGCAGCAGTGGCGCTAGTTTTGTGCTGCCATCTAGTGTAAAAAGATAGGTACCAAAATAGCAAGTAAATAGCCACAGTTAGGCGTGTCCAAGATTTTTGTATGGGATTGAGTATCTGTACTAGTATAGTATTATATTATCTGTGCCCTTACTAACTTTGAAAATGAACAAACTCATTTTTGTCTCTGTCTTAATTACGTTTGGTGGCAGCAGAGGTTGCAAAGAAAACAATTTAATTGAATTAAATTTAATGTAAAATGAAATTACAACATAATCTTAATAAAAAGATGATAACGAATCGAAGTGTGAAACAATTATAAATTATAAAATTACAATTTGTGGTAAAGCAGCGAGCGTTCTGCTGACACCGGCCTCGTGAGTCGTGACGGTGGAGGTGGTGGTCAATTCACGTTCCGTAGACGCTGCGCTTTTGGTTGTCGTGGCGTAATCGATTCACGTTCCGTTGACGCTGCGCTTTATGTTCCGAAGAGCCGTTTGCAATGTTGATTTGAGATATGTCGACTCATCGATCCTCATAGATTAGGCCTGGGTAACATCTTGACCCATTTCAAAACCTAGTATAAGCACTTGCTGTGTTATGAAATGGGGATTTTGAATATAGTACCTTGTATTCTGATCAATCTAATTAGTATGTGCCTGTTGCTTGGAGGCAAAATAATAAAAATGATTTTTGTATCATTTATTTTGTTTATATCAATTATTATTAAACAGATTAAATAAAATAAAGTAAGAATATCATTAATATACTTATTAATTAATTATCATTACATAGCTTCTGCTAGCATTTCACCTCCACTTATTAGGTCAACTGACGAATTGTTTGTTGGTAGATTCAACTAGAATGTCTTACGCGATTTAGGCATAACAGGCACGAGTTTATTTATAATTTCTCACTTTTTTGTTGCGTTTATTCCTCTTGAATTTATAATAAGACTGTAGACATCCACTCTATGCGCGTAATTAGTAACTTCATACATATATAATGTTTTGATTCCAGTATTCTTCCCAAATCATATTTCGGTCTGCAAGCGTAAATTTACTACATTTTCTTTTGCATTTCCCAAATGCAACTGCTTAAAATAATAAGGTGCTTAGCTTTTTGCTTAAAATATTTATTAGTAAAGTTGTGATTAAAGGCGCTAAGTAAAGTTAGGTGACCATTAATTACAGACGGTGACTCGCTTTAAGGCACTAACTTTTCTACTTGGTCGTTGTTTGTAAATTTTGTACCGGGATATGCCGCCACAAATCTAGTTTTTGGGTTGCTATTAGGTGTTTCATTTCGATTCAAATCCTCATATGGCGTGCTAATTAGAAAATTTCCAAATCTGATAGTATCAACGTCCGAATCAGAAGAAGACTCTCTTTCTTGACTTGTTGATAAATCCGGAAATAAGTAATCAGGATCCGCAAGTGAATCGTCCAAATCGCTATGACGAAGTGGAAGGTTTAGGTAACGTGCAATCATATGTGGGTAATCTGAAGCAAATCTGAGCAAAATACATGCTATTACAACACCACCACATAACCATACCAAGCTTACCTACGCTTACAAAAAAATGCAGTTTCGAAAACCCCAACGAATCAAAGCAGTATATTTTAATAAAATCTCTGTGAATAGACATTCAAAGCTAGATATAACAATTCAATTTACTTACACGACGTCATCCTCGACGGAGTCTTGTCGGACCTCACGAATTACGTTGTAACTATGTACGTGGCGGGAATGAGCCATGGGTGCATCGCCGCGGGCGGCAAGCGGTAATCCAAACTCCACTCGCGAATCGCGTCCCATTTCAAAAATCTGGTAATCCCATTTCAAAACTAAAAACACGCTTTATTAAAAAATCCAAACAAAAAAAGTAGAAAATAACTGGTCAACAAAATTTTAACATTTTTGTCACATGAAAACTTATATCAAATTTTGAATCTACTAGGGACAACAAACAATAATTTACTTTTGACATCAAAGCATATATTTTCGTAATAAGTACAAAAATCAACTACACTTAGAGAAATGATTACTTAATGTACAATAAATACTTATGATTTTCGTGAATATTTTGCTTCTGGTAGGTAGGGAGACTTAAAAGGGTCTCCAACAATAATCTGCTAGCATTCCTGGACTCCATATCCCTTGATAACGCTTCTCCATTAAGGAAATGTCCTGATAGAACCTCTCTCCATGTTCGTCACTCACAGCACCGAAAGGGGCATGCCAAGACGCCATAGTAATTCAAGTACACAGTGCACACCTATAAAGGCTAATAGTAATAATAGTAAGCAATGCCAATAATTAATTAGCATAAGAAGTGGTTTACAATAACTTGGCATTTTAAAGTTATCAAATCTTCTTATAACTCATCAATACAATTCATATTAAATATGTGCTAATATATTAAATATATCATTTTATACATTATTTTAATTTACTAATGAGTACAATCAAACAATACATTGCAGTTTTATAGCTTATAGGTAAAAGACGTCGATATTAACCGCAATAAATAAACACTAACCGTCACAATGGGGTTGCAATATTGACATTCACGTTTTCTGGCGTCGTACAAGTAGAGATGGTGTTGCCATAATAAACACAAAATCTCGATACATCGATAACTAATTTAATCAAAGCAATTTTCCAAAGATTTAAATAATAATGATTATTAGTTTTGTATTACATTTGTATAAAACATTTAATTAACGATTAAAATAATAATTAAATAATATAGAAATGTTAAATTACTATTTCGATTAATTACTTGTCAACATATTTTGTGTAAAGGCATCATTTTCACGTTAATGTACTTGCTTGCTAGTTCCAATAAATAGTTTAGTCGTTTTTTTTGCTTAATATTTTAGAAAGTATTACGACTTGTACAGAATAATAAATACAAGGAAAAACTAGGATAAATATAAATATATTTTTTTTTAATAAACTACTTTGTACGGATTTTATCTACCTATTTATATTAAAAGCAATTTAAACTATTTTTAGGTTTACACTTCCCCGACGTCGGGTAAACGTGTAAACCTAAAAATAGCTTTAATAGTTTAAATAATTTTATTAGCTTATAAATTAGTGAAATTCAATAGTAGTAGTAGTGTAATTGTTTTCAAAATTATGTAATACAGTGATAAATAAACAACGCAGAAAAATCCTATATAGTAGTGTTACGTGCTGGGCTCGACGGATAAGAATATAAAACAATATTATTATTATTAACGTTATTATTATTATTATTACCGATTATTATTATTATTAACGTTTTATTCTCTCACACAATTAAATTTAAAACACAGCAAACACTATACTAGACTTTTCCACTGTAACTGCTTCAAACGCCGTAGTATTTTTCGCTTCGATTCGCTTCGATGAACGCTTGACCGCTTACGAATGTAAACTGACTCGGCGGTGCGCGTGCGCTCTATTTATACGCGGGTAAAGCACTTCTGGAGTTTTCCAGAAAACGTCACACACAGCACGCAACAGGGCGATGATTCGAGAATGTGCCAGCGCTTTCTCCACTGAACTCGTACCGACAAATACGTAGTTCCGTAAGATGTCAATACATGGTGCTGTAATAAATTATTATTAGAAATCGCCGACTCTTCCCCACTGTGCCGACAGAGGGCATTAGCCGTAACACTGCCCTCTCTTAGACATGTTCGTCCCGAACATTGTTGGATCCGTAGTAGCGTGCCAATCGATCCACATGAACGATCTTTGGTGTACTTCGTGGTCCTTTCTGGATCCGGTAGGTGACGTCATTCATCTTAGTGACTATGCGATAGGGTCCATCCCATTTTGCCTGCAACTTAGGAGATTTTCCACACCAGCGATCCTTCCTCGAAGCCTTTATTGTTCGCCTTCTGCCAGGGCTCTCTCTCCACTGAACTCGTATCGACAAATACGTAGTTCCGTAAGATGTCAATAGATGGTGCTGTAATAAATTATTATTAGAAACCGCCGACTCTTCCCCACAGTGCCGACAGAGGGCATTAACCGTAACAGTAGTTTAATTTCAATGAATAACATTCGCGTAAACAGGACAGTATTATATTTTTTTAGTATAGCCATTTTCTTGTCCACCTCTGGGCCTAATACTGGCATGCCCCTTTGCGGGAAAGAAATCCAAATGAGAGTCCAACATATGTATTTTTAAAGACATATTACATCCCAAAGCTTTGTGTGACATTATAAGTTCATTTATTAAGTCTTTGTAGTTTTCCGCTTTATGGTTTCCTAGGAAATTTTGGACAACACTGACAAAACATTTCCAGGCGAGTTTTTCCTGATCATTTAGTTTTCCTTCAAAGCTTTTATCCTTTATTAGTTCTCGTATTAAGTTTTGTGTCGCTGAGTTTGGGGAATTTCTCTTGCAGATATATAAATACATTACCATCTTTGGGCAAAGCTTTTACAAATCTTTTAATCAGGCTGACCTTTATGTGCAACGGTGGTAAAAGTATGTCACCAGGGTTCACTAAAGGCTCATTTTTAAAATTTTTATGGCCTGCAGCGCTTGGGCCACACTTTTTTTGTATAGTCCTAGTAGTATTTCCGTCCAAATCATTGGTATACCAAATGGCAAATATCCAGGTTCTTGTTTAGCTCAACCTAATAGGAGTCTCACACACGTCACACAACATTTATGTGGGACCCAGGATTTATCTTGATGCTGAACTGGAAATCCAAAATAGTCTAAATAGCACACTGTTCAATTAATGGGGTGAAATTTCGACGTTGTGATGTAAAAGTGAATTCTCCACACGCATAACAAAAACTGTCGGGGTTGTTAGAACACTTTCGTGGCATATTTACGATGTAACTAACGAAAATAAAATGTATGTTAGTTGATGCAATAGTTAAAGTCACCTAAATGAAGCTAATCAAACAATATATAAGGTCAGAAATGAATATATAGCTGTCACAAAAAAATGGATGTGATTGAAACAAAATTATTATATATATATATATATATAATGAGGTGTACACCAACATAAACAAAAATCATCACAAAGTTCGTGTGACAAAAACAGTGTTTTGTAATAATAATATTCTACCACATATTGTCATCGGTCCTCGATAAGTGTGCAAAGTTTATCAAATCAATCCGTCGGTGTGAAAGGGGTAGATACATACCAAGCTAATAAAAGCGTGTTAAAAAAGTACTGTTCCCGAGGGATAATTATAATCCAGAAAAAATACTGTTCCCTATGGATAATTATCATCCAGGAAAAAGTACTGTTACCGAGGGATAATTTTCATCAAGTAAAATATACTGTTCCCGAGGGATAATTTTCATCCAGAAAAAGTACTGTTCCCGAGGGATAATCCAGTGGGTGGACGGGTCGGTACTCAAAAATTGACATAGCCTATGTTTACGCGAGCGAAGCCGCTGGTGAAATCTTATATAGGTACATATAATATTTTGATCCATCCATCTGTTGGCATTAACTTTTTCTGTCACGCACTGACACGAAAAGTCGTTGTCCAATAATTAATTATTGGTGGTCAGGATGTCTGGGCATTACCAACGAGCTCCTACCATGTCAGATTGATTATATTATTTGCGCGAGTCACGAAAAATAAAAGACGCAAAAATAATTCAATAAATTTAAGTTTGGACATACATAACAATAAATATTATCAAATATTGCACAGAAAACCCAATAAATGTTATTTAAGCCTGATCCAGTTTTCAAATCCGAGACTTCATGCATGGCAGTCCCATTTGCTACAGCTGCAACATCGAGGAAGAATATGATTCTCGCTCTAGGGATAACATCTGTGTTCCGGGATTTGCTAAGTGTGCATTCTGGTTTAGATAACAAATTGACGTTATGACAATCCTTTGCAGCAGATTTATGACATGGCAGGTATATATAAATATCATTCACAAAAGTATGAAACAATAGTTTCGGACTCGAATGTTCTACTTTTGCAAAACATTATAGCTATGTTCTAACTTGAGCTAAATTTTTAGATAGGATTGATTCTGTTAGATATACCGAATTTTACACACGATACAAGTTTCATCTTGCGGCAACAGATGGCGCTGTTATCAAAATCAATCACGGCACTATGAGTTGCAATGTTAATATGAGTTATAGGTATTTAAAATGCTTTATTGAAAAGAAATTGACCATAAAATGTTATTATAAATAAACATTGTACATATTTAATTAACAGACATTAAGGTAAACGCATTTATTTTATGATTTAAAGATATCATTAAACCAGTATTTTTTACATCACACATAGATCGACTACCTGAGTCGATCTATTATTTCATTTTACATATAAGGCGATAGATGGCTCTTTTATGTGTTTTTACAGGTCTACAAAACACATTGTTTTTATTTTATACCCTTTTGGTTTACTTCAATATATTTTATTTATTACTGATACTAAATAATAAGAAATTACTAATAACATGAAAAACATGTATGCTTAACAAATGTTAATGTATTAAACAAAGTTTTGTTGTAAATTTGTTGTACTACATAGCATTATTTTCAAACACCTGGTCGGTTCTCGTAACTTCTATTGTCAAAGGAGGGTGAGAACCCCTGGGCCCACCAGTTATCACATTGTAATTGATACCAAAAAATTCGTTATATTTTTAGGTACTTACCACCAAAATACGTTTGATTATTTCTTCATAGAAAGCGAGAAACATAAATTAAATTAAGTTAACCAATAATCGATTAATATGCATCTCTAATTATATACTATCGAGTATTATTAAATCGGTATAATCTCAAAATGTGTTCTATAATCGAATGATGATAATAAAAACTCAATCGATTGAAAATCGTGTTTTGGTTATTAATTACCTGTGGTCACCGACTGACAAGTTTAACGGCTAATGTCAAAATCAAGTTCAACACTCGTTCGGTTTGTTCCAAATGTACTCTGTGGTTTGTTCCTTAGGAGTGCGCACGTACTTTTCTTGTTTTGTTATGTTGTTTGCTTTACCCCACGACTTTAGCTTGCTAAAGGACTGTTCGACGGATCTTGTGACTTATAATTACCTGGCACTTCATATTAGACAACTGATTCCGCTTCTGAATTGGATATTGACGACATGGATCGCTGTGTGAACTATACCATTGCGATAGGTCGCAATAACTCTATTGGCAGAAGAGTTTTGGAGGATAAAGCGATATTATGAGTTATACGTCAATGGCGTGCATAGGTATAGGTATAGCAAGTATGTAGGTATAGCAAGTGAAAAAATGCCTGCAGTTGCATACTTATAGAGGGTAATGCCGCAATCTAAGTAATCTAGTGGATCTTTGCTTTGTCTTTTAGTGGTCCGCATCTGCATGTTACAAACAAGGACGTTTTATTTTTTATTTATAGGTACATAAAAATCAAAGCAATATTGATGTTTGTTTTCTGAGGTGCCTACTTCTATCTATCTATCAGCCACAGACGTCCACTGCTGAACATGGGCCTCCCCCATAGACCGCCACTGGTAAATAAATAGATAAACCTTCGATAAAGTACCTCCGTATAAACATATAGGTATAACATTTTGCAAACGATTAATGTCATATAACCTCACTTTTACTTTATTTTATATAACTTAATTTCTGGGAAGCGAAATATCACAAAATTTTTGGTGACGACTTGTTATTATATTCTCTTTCAAATAAGGCTACTTTGATTATGATAACAACTGGGCCCAGATATATATGGAGTGATTCCTTCGTCCTTTCGTTTGTTACTTGTGCGGCAGTATAAATGAGTATAACGCAGTCGTCGGCGTTTTATTATCATTATCTCTGTGCTACCTACTTATTCTAAATTGAATTACAAACTTACGATAGACATGCCGATAGAAATGGAGTTTTAATAAATCATAGCAACATTTTACTAAAAATTATTCTATAAAATTAAAGCCTGATTTGTTTATACCGCTTTGTTAATTTTGGTTATTATGCAATTTCTGGCATTACTTGGTTACTAGACGCAACTTGACTAAATCTTCAAAGGGCCTGAAAGCTAGTTAGGCACAATCGTGATTAGGGTTGCCAACTTTATTTTCAACAAATAGAGTCATGTTTACTATCTTAGGTAAAAAAGTACATGATCTGAAAATTATTTAACCTGTCATTTAGAAACGTTTTTTTGTTGATGCTAGTTAAATCTAACAAATATTTATTATCAAGGAAAGTCGTAGCCGGATTTTTACTAAATAATATATCTATAATAAGGTAGATAAACAATTGATTTTATTCAATTTAGGGCCGGTTTTCAATCGTCAGATAACTTTTATCTGAAGAATAAATATGGCGGTATGTGTGATTTTCTATACAAAAGCTGTCAAAACGTCAAACATATTCCTCAGATAAAAGTTATCTGACGATAGAAAAATCGATCCTTAGGGAATCATCCTTAGGGAATCACGTTGCTTTAAGTATATCGCCCGCCGCGATGCACCCATGGCTCATTCCCGCCACGTACATAGTTACAACGTAATTCGTGAGGTCCGACAAGACTCCGTCGAGGATGACGTCGTGTAAGTAAATTGAATTGTTATATCTAGCTTTGAATGTCTATTCACAGAGATTTTATTAAAATATACTGCTTTGATTCGTTGGGGTTTTTGAAACTGCATTTTTTTGTAAGCGTAGGTAAGCTTGGTATGGTTATGTGGTGGTGTTGTAATAGCATGTATTTTGCTCAGATTTGCTTCAGATTACCCACATATGATTGCACGTTACCTAAACCTTCCACTTCGTCATAGCGATTTGGACGATTCACTTGCGGATCCTGATTACTTATTTCCGGATTTATCAACAAGTCAAGAAAGAGAGTCTTCTTCTGATTCGGACGTCGATACTATCAGATTTGGAAATTTTCTAATTAGCACGCCATATGAGGATTTGAATCGAAATGAAACACCTAATAGCAACCCAAAAACTAGATTTGTGGCGGCATATCCCGGTACAATTTTTACAAACAACGACCAAGTAGAAAAGTTAGTGCCTTAAAGCGAGTCACCGTCTGTAATTAATGGTCACCTAACTTTACTTAGCGCCTTTAATCACAACTTTACTAATAAATATTTTAAGCAAAAAGCTAAGCACCTTATTATTTTAAGCAGTTGCATTTGGGAAATGCAAAAGAAAATGTAGTAAATTTACGCTTGCAGACCGAAATATGATTTGGGAAGAATACTGGAATCAAAACATTATATATGTATGAAGTTACTAATTACGCGCATAGAGTTGATGTCTACAGTCTTATTATAAATTCAAGAGGAATAAACGCAACAAAAAAGTGAGAAATTATAAATAAACTCGTGCCTGTTATGCCTAAATCGCGTAAGACATTCTAGTTGAATCTACCAACAAACAATTCCTCAGTTGACCTAATAAGTGGAGGTGAAATGCTAGCAGAAGCTATGTAATGATAATTAATTAATAAGTATATTAATGATATTCTTACTTTATTTAATTTAATCTGTTTATTAATAATTGATATAAACAAAATAAATGATACAAAAATCATTTTTATTATTTTGTCTCCAAGCAACAGGCACATACTAATTAGATTGATCAGAATACAAGGTACTATATTCAAAATCCCCATTTCATAACACAGCAAGTGCTTATACTAGGTTTTGAAATGGGTCAAGATGTTACCCAGGCCTAATCTATGAGGATCGATGAGTCGACATATCTCAAATCAACATTGCAAACGGCTCTTCGGAACATAAAGCGCAGCGTCAACGGAACGTGAATTGACCACCACCTCCACCGTCACGACTCACGAGGCCGGTGTCAGCAGAACGCTCGCTGCTTTACCACAAATTGTAATTTTATAATTTATAATTGTTTCACACTTCGATTCGTTATCATCTTTTTATTAGGATTATGTTGTAATTTCATTTTACATTAAATTTAATTCAATTAAATTGTTTTCTTTGCAACCTCTGCTGCCACCAAACGTAATTAAGACAGAGACAAAAATGAGTTTGTTCATTATCAAAGTTAGTAAGGGCACAGATAATATAATACTATACTAGTACAGATACTCAATCCCATACAAAAATCTTGGACACGCCTAACTCTGGCTATTTTACTTGCTATTTTGGTACCTATCTTTTTACACTAGATGGCAGCACAAAACTAGCGCCACTGCTGCCATCTACCCATAAAAAGTACACAAGTTCCGAATCCTATTTGATACTAGCTCATAAGAGATGGCGTTGTGACAGTAAAATAGGTACTTGACTGTTTACCACGGATAGAACATATTTAAACGAGCCGATGCAAAATGTGCGACCTTGAAAATAAAAGTTATTTACCTATAGTGTTGTGTGCCGAAATGCGTACAATCACACTTTGATGATTCTCATTTACTCGGTCGGATTTGCGTTGTGAATATATCGTGTTGCTGTCAAAATTTGACCTTGTATACAGGGTGTCCAAGAACCTGGCGTCCAACTGGATTCCCACGATGCCCCAAGTTCTAACAGTACTCAGAAAAATATTTTAAAAAATCCACCCCATGTACTTACAGAATTATACTGATTTCAAAAAAAAAGGGGAAATGAGCACCCTGTGACATACTTTTGAATGCTGTGACTGCTAATGCTGATAATTTCGATATTTCTTGGAGGTTTTGTAATCTAGGGTATTGCTGTGTCTAAATAGAATGTAAAAATAAAGTACTTATTGTACCATTTTAAAATAAAATATTATTTTAACTAAAGGTGATATGGAAAACTATTGAATTTCGCAACTTTGACCGACTGTAGTGTAAAAAAAATGTACCAAAATAGTATGGCAAGTGACGTCAAATTTTGACGCGTTTATTCCTCTTTTTAAAAAGGTATAATACTTACACATTAATTTGAAAAAAAAAAATTTTGATAATATTTTTACTCAACAACCCAATTTTTACGATGTCTTACAGAATTCTTAGAAAGAAAAATTTACGACGAATTGAATCTAACCTCTAAAGAATTACTGTTGTATGCTCATAAAAATAACAACAGGCCTCTCAAAAAACAGGTTAGACCGTAAGGGACGGTATGTGCATGCATCTCACCATAGTGATTCGTTATTACAACAGGAGGGAGCAAGACAGAAACTATCTTTGCGATTTGCTGGTTCTTCTTTATGGTACCCCATTATTCAGGTAAGAGTGAGGGAGAAAAAGGTTAGAGGTGCGAGTGAGATAGATAGTGACGCTATCTGGGATCGTGCTATTTAGGATAACAGTACGGTCAGTACGCGTCACTGCCTCCTGCCGTTACTACGCACCTCTCTCTTATTGTTACCATTGATCACGTACTACGATTTAAAGCTTTGTTTATTGGACTCGATTACTCTTTGTGCTCTGGACTTTGAAACGAACTCTTTACGACGACCTTTGCCTGTGTTTGGACAGGTTGTGTTTTGTGTGTGCTACCATGGCGACCTACACTCCGCAAGAATACGCAAATATGCACTACATTTATGGAGAATGTAGAGGTAATGGACGAGCTGCAGCGAGACTTTACAGAGAAAGGTATCCGAGGGCTACGCGATATCCCGACCATCGAGTTTTCATTAATGTGCACAGATCACTATGTGACGGGCGGTTCCCCAATCAAGTAGCTGGTGAAGGACGACCCGTAAATGACTTCATACGCGATGAAGTTTTAGAGGCGGTGTCGGCAAATCCAAGCATCTCTGTGCGAGGAATAGAAGCTGATACGGGGATACCGAAGAGCACAGCACACAGTATTCTCCAAAAAGAAGAATATCATCCGTACCACGTACAGCGAGTGCAAAGTCTTTTACCTCGAGACTATCCGAGCCGAGTCGCGTTTTGTGAAACAATCCTGCAAAAACATCGAGAAGACGAAAACTTTATCGACAAAATTTTGTGGTCAGATGAATCTACATTTAAGAAGGATGGCTACATGAACCTACACAACTTGCACGAGTGGCATGTGGAAAATCCGCACTTGATGCGAGAAGATAGATCCCAGTACCGGTTCAAAGTGAACATGTGGACCGGTATTCTCTGTGGGAATATTATTGGTCCATTTGAGATGCCCGAGAATTTGACTGGCGAATCATATTTAAATTTTCTTCAAAATGATTTGCCAAACTTACTAGAAGAGACCCCACCAGATATGTGGTTCCAACACGACGGCTGTCCAGCACATTTTCGCGTATCCGTTAGAGAGTTTTTGGACGAGCAATACCCGAACAGGTGGATTGGGCGATCAGGAACAATCCCGTGGCCAGCCCGCTCACCTGACTTAAATCCGCTGGATTTTTTTTTCTGGGGAACTATGAAGGAGCTCGTTTATGCGAAGCCCATTAATGACATCGCTGACCTTCGTGAGAAGATAACACAAGCAGTGCAGGTGATACGTCAAAAAAGTTACTCGCGAAACATAAAGCGGTCCTTTTTAAGGAGAGTGAGAGCTTGTATTGCCGCGGGTGGTCAACATTTTGAACATTTATTGTAATAAAATATCTTTAAACTAACATTCTTTGCTTTTATTCTACTGGGAACCCATCTACCTGTGTGTATTTCCTTCTTGCTCACTCTTGGAACCGAAGTAAATAATAGTAGTAACATAACAGTTTCTAAGATAAGAAAGGGTCCGACAGTTACCGTTAGTAGGTAGGCACTTCGTAAAAATTGGGTTGTTGAGTAAAAATATTATCAAAATTTTTTTTTTCAAATTAATGTGTAAGTATTATACCTTTTTAAAAAGAGGAATAAACGCGTCAAAATTTGACGTCACTTGCCATACTATTTTGGTACATTTTTTTTACACTACAGTCGGTCAAAGTTGCGAAATTCAATAGTTTTCCATATCACCTTTAGTTAAAATAATATTTTATTTTAAAATGGTACAATAAGTACTTTATTTTTACATTCTATTTAGACACAGCAATACCCTAGATTACAAAACCTCCAAGAAATATCGAAATTATCAGCATTAGCAGTCACAGCATTCAAAAGTATGTCACAGGGTGCTCATTTCCCCTTTTTTTTTGAAATCAGTATAATTCTGTAAGTACATGGGGTGGATTTTTTAAAATATTTTTCTGAGTACTGTTAGAACTTGGGGCATCGTGGGAATCCAGTTGGACGCCAGGTTCTTGGACACCCTGTATATTTTTTCATATAATTTTAATGAATGCATTTTAAAAAGTATTAATAAAACAATATATTTCATTATGTATGCGATTGCGATTGATGTTCGGGTACTTTGAAAATTACTCATTGGCGTATAAGAATTATACTTTGGCAGTAAAGAATAATACATCAGTATAATATATACACAAATTATTTACAAGAAAAATATAAACTAAACACAAAAATAAAACTGCAAAATCAAAAAGCGTCATAATATTCCTCCGCATCGTCGTCAATTGGCAACGTGCCCAGAAGACTGGCAGCATTGCCACGTTGAATGGCAATACTTATTCTTTGTGCAAAGAAAATACCAGCCCTCTGATCACGCGAAGCGTCGATGAGCCGCTTAGCTAGGTCTCTATAAACAGACCTAGCACTTGGACCCCATGGCCCCAGCGTTTCGACACCAAACGGCTCAAATATGTACTCACCAATAAGGTTTTGATATTTACGCCGTTTGAGCGTCTCCGCTGATGCAGCAGCAGCACCAGCGCAACCCGCTGTGCTAGAAAGATGTGATGGCGCAAGGGTGTCGACACAAGTTGCGTCCCACACCAAAGGCCTACCCATTTTCCATGGCAGTAATGACATACCATCTGGTCTCTTGCCATCGTCGCGTACCAAGCCGTGAGGTTCAAGCTGAGCCGGGACGCCAGCGGTGACAAGAGCTCGACGGAGTATGTTATTCAGGTTGGCGTGTCGTGATATACGACCAGCACTCCTGCTGCATGATAGGCCATGGTGACCAAGACTGTTGACGGCTTCTCCACAAAGACACCGATGCGGAGAAACACAAGGAGAACCTAAGCGCAAACAAGAAGCAATGCTGAAGGTCGTATCGTCCATCATAGTACCTATGTTGGACGACGGGAGCGCCTGAAGCCAAAGGCCCGACTCCCACTCTCCCACAGCCAGCAAGCGAGCACGTTCAGCAGCACAGGACGATGTATTTATGAGATTTTCTCGAACTATGCTGCATAACGGCCCATCCCACTGTCTCTGAGAGAGGCGGTTTTCGGGTAACTCAGTGCTTGGGCAAGCAAGTCTCCAAGCGTTCACGGCGTCAGTCATGCACAGCACTTCAGAATTAACCAGTGTAGGTGCCAAGATTTTCCTGGTCAATTCCTCCGTGCTATGGACCGAAGATAGGAACGCTGGTAAACTTACATCAGTAATTTTTCGAATGCCGAGGCCGCCCAAGCTTACTGGCAAGCTCGCTTGTAGCCACGCCCGGTCGTTAATGGCCACATTTAAAAGTTAGTAGCTTTGGCAGTTAGTTGTATCTATAATTCACTGTGTTTACAGTTTGGCGAGTTTGTAAACAATGTACCACATTTTAATTTTACCGAAATAAATGAAATGAAAAAGTAAATCTATAATTGTAAATATAAAATAACAAAATAATGCACTCAGATTTTTAAAATCAACCGTACAATGCCTACATATTAATATCTGTTGAAATTTATTGTCAAGTTATGACTATTTATAAAATACATCACATAGATTATTTTGAATTTAACTATCGAAAAATAAATATAATAAACCAGCTTTTTTTTATAAGGACTCATACGGTTACCCTTATGCCGTGTAACAGACTCGACACAAAACATCTGTTGATCATAATTTATTTTCTGTGTGAGAATCGCACCCATAACACTCCGCACGTCGATAAGTACCCGGTTTAGGCGATTAAACCATTACGCCATGCGCCATACTTGAAATCAAATCACACGCACGCGCGAGTATCGTCTGGCGGCGGCACGCGGCGGCGGCGTTCAGTTTATTCCGGTCAGCTTCGTGAATTTTCGTGTATAATATCGTGTAAGAGCGCTACCGGTAGCCGCGGCGTCGAGTAGCGCGCCTGGCTGCTTAATACTTTAACTGAATTTATAGCTAATAATATAATTATTGATATACCTCCTACAAAATACAATGTACCTATTAATAGTTTAAAAAACACTGAGTTAGTAGGTATCCTTTACACTTATTAGTCATGGCTCGTAATCTGTTAACTATGTCATAATTATTGACATTGTATTCTTTTGATTTTATATCCACATTAATTATTGATTTCCCTACAAGTTTAAAGTCAAGTAACAAACAATAGATAAGTACCTACTTAATGAATATTGTGGTACTTATGTAAATAAAGATCACATTAATATACCATGGTAAATGCGATGTTACTAATCCTAAAACACTATTTATGTTTTGGTATGATTTATTAAAATATTCCTGTCTAAATAATAATTATAAGGATATATGGTGACGACTACGTCCAAGAAATATTTATCTCATGTAATATTACTATTACAACCGAATATTTATTACAATGTCAACTTAAAAAATGATGAGTATGATGTGATGAGTGAGTGATGTGAGTAATATAGTAAAATAGTAAATGATATTATTCGAAACGAAATGTGATGTCATAATATCGTCACGTGACGTCGACAACAGGCAGAAGTAAACCGCATCCAATTTTTTAAAATATTGCTCTAAATTTATATTTTCGAAGTAAAACAAATAGTAAACATCGTTTCATACTTGGCCTTGTAGCGCGGGGGTGGGCGGGTCTTACCCTGCGCCCGCACCAACGCGTGCGATGAGTGCGATCCTGTCCCAAAAGATTTCGTTTTGTTGTTGTAGGAGACCTCGATTGTACATAAACTAAGACATTATCTTACTCTCAGACTATTATGAACTACTTAATATAATGCTAGTTAACGGATCTTACTCGCGATAAAGTATTTAAAAGGTAATCGTCGTTTCGAACGACCTGAATGGGTCGTGGTCACGGGTTGATTAAAAAAAACGTTTATTACGAATTACCTTCCTTTATGATAGTTAGCACGATTAACTTGATCGTCGCGTATTTCATCAAGGGACATGAAGTTCACAAGCACAACTAGGGTTGCCAACCGTACTTTATAGCAAAGTATTCTACGTTATTTCGGGTAAACGTAATTTATACTTTAGTAGGAAAATTAAAAGGACGTAAAAATACTTTATTTTACCTATGTCAACTTTTACAGGTTTTATTTAATTTTTAACTTAAAGCAACGTGATTCCCTAAGGATCGATTTTTCTATCGTCAGATAACTTTTATCTGAGGAATATGTTTGACGTTTTGACAGCTTTTGTATAGAAAATCACACATACCGCCATATTTATTCTTCAGATAAAAGTTATCTGACGATTGAAAACCGGCCCTAAATTGAATAAAATCAATTGTTTATCTACCTTATTATAGATATATTATTTAGTAAAAATCCGGCTACGACTTTCCTTGATAATAAATATTTGTTAGATTTAACTAGCATCAACAAAAAAACGTTTCTAAATGACAGGTTAAATAATTTTCAGATCATGTACTTATTTTACATAAGATAGTAAACATACTGTATTTGTTGAAAATAAAGTTGGCAACCCTAATCACGATTGTGCCTAACTAGCTTTCAGGCCCTTTGAAACAGATTTAGTCAAGTTGCGTCTAGTGATCAAATAATACTAGAAATTGCGTAAAAACCAAACTAACTAAGCGGTATAAACAAATAACAATCTTTAATTTTATAGAATAATTATTATAGGTTACTTAATATTTACCTAACTATTTTTAGTAAAATGTTGCTATGATTTATTAAAACTCCATTTCTATCGGCATGTCTATCGTAAGTTTGTAATTCAATTTAGAATAAGTAGGTAGCACAGAGATAATGATAATAAAACGCCGACGACTGCGTTATACTCATTTATACTGCCGCACATGTAACAAACGAAATTTGACAATAGAAGTTACGAGAACCGACCAGGTGTTTGAAAATAATGCTATGTAGTACAACAAATTTACAACAAAACTTTGTTTAATACATTAAAATTTGTTAAGCATACATGTTTTTCATGTTATTAGTAATTTCTTATTATTTAGTATCAGTAATAAATAAAATATATTGAAGTAAACCAAAAGGGTATAAAATAAAAACAATGTGTTTTGTAGACTTGTAAAAACACATAAAAGAGCCATCTATCGCCTTATATGTAAAATGAAATAATAGATCGACTCAGGTAGTCGATCTATGTGTGATGTAAAAAATACTGGTTTAATGATATCTTTAAATCATAAAATAAATGCGTTTACCTTGATGTCTGTTAATTAAATATGTAAAATGTTTATTTATAATAACATTTTATGGTCAATTTCTTTTCAATAAAGCATTTTAAATATAACTCATATTAACATTGCAACTCATAGTGCCATCTATGATCTATTTTTGGAACTGTTTACTTTTTGTTCTTATTGGTACCCCATGACCGTAGGCATCGATCAAATATACCGTAGGCACAGATAATATAATACTATACTAGTACAGATACTCAATCCCATACAAAAATCTTGGATACGCCTAACTCTGGCTATTCTACTTGCTATTTTGGTACCTATCTTTTTACACTAGATGGCAGCACAAAACTAGCGCCACTGCTGCCATCTACCCATAACAAGTACACAAGTTCCGAATCCTATTTGATAACAGCTCATAAGAGATGGCGTTGTGACAGTAAAATAGGTACTTTACTGTTTACCACGGATAGAACATATTTAAACGAGCCGATGCAAAATGTGCGCAACCTTGAAAATAAAAGTTATCTACCTATAGTGTTGTGTGCCGAAATGCGTACGATCACTCTTTGGTGATTCTCATTTACTTGGTCGGATTTTCGTGAATATATCGTGTTGCTGTCAAAATTTAATCCAGTATATATTTTTTTCATATAATATTAATGAATGCGTTTTAAAAAGTATTAATAAAACAATATATTTCATTATGTATGCGATTGTGATTGATATGCGGGTACTTTGAAAATAACTCATTGGCGTATAGAATTCTACTTTGGCAGTTAGTTATCTATATTTCACTATAATTGTAAATATAAAATAACATAAAATATTGCGCTCAGATTTTTGAAAAAAACTGTGCAATGCCTAGTATTTAGTCTCTGTTGAAATTTACTGAGTTATGATTATTTATAAAATACATCACATAGATTATTTTGAATTTAACTATCGAAAAATAAATGGAATAACCAGCACTTTTTTTTTAAAGACTCATACGGTTACTCTTTTGCCATATAACAGACTCAACACAAAAAATCTGTTGAACATAATTTATTTTCTGTGTGAGAATCGAACCCATAACACTCCGCACGTCGATAAGTACCCGGTTTAAGCGATTAAACCACTACCCCATACTTGAAATCAAATCACACGCACGCGCGAGTATCGCCCGGCGGCGGCGCGGGCGTTCGGTTTATTCCGGTCAGCTTCGTGATTTTTCATGTATAATATCGTGTATGACCGCTGCCGGGTCGATTCTCAATAGAGAGTCGAAGCTTGATTGTCAACTGAAGTTTTGTTATGAAATATTAATTATCTGGACCTTCTTAATACTTTAACAGAAGTTAAAGCTAATAATATAATTATTGATATACCTCCTATAAAATACAATGTACCTATTAATAGATTAAAAAACAACTGAGTTAGTAGGTATGCTTTACGCTTATTAGTCATGGCTCGTAATCTTTTAACTATGTCATAATAATTATTGACATTGTATTCTTTTACTTTTATATCCATATTAATTGTTGATTTTGTAGGGAAATCAATAATTAATATGTAATAATAGCTTAAAGTCACGTAACAAAACAATAGATAAGTACCTACCTACTTAATGAATATTGTGGTACTTATGTAAGTAACGATCACATTAATATAATAATATTCTACTACATACACACAACACTATCTAGCCCAAACTAAGCAGAGCTTGTACTATGGATACTAGACAATGGATAAACATACATATATACTTTTTTTTTTGTAAATACATGTATATTATACATAGAAACACCCAGACCAAGACAAACATCCATGTTCATGCACACAAATATTTGTCTTGTGCGGGAATCGAACCCGCGACCTCAGGCGTGGCAGTCGGTTACACTAACAACTACGCCATCGAGGCCGATTTTCCCTAATAATAAATATTTGTTAGATTTAACTAGCATCAACAAAAATATGGTAACCAAAAGGTAGGTTAAATAAGTAATACTTTATTTTCAGATCATGTACTTATTTTACATAAGATAGTAAACATACTGTATTTGTTGAAAATAAAGTTGGCAACCCTAATCACGATTGTGCCTAACTAGCTTTCAGGCCCTTTGAAGATTTAGTCAAGTTGCGTCTAGTAACCAAGTAATGCCAGAAATTGCATAATAACCAAAATTAACAAAGCGGTATAAACAAATCAGGCTTTAATTTTATAGAATAATTATTATGTTATGTTACTTAATATTTACCTAACTATTTTTAGTAAAATGTTGCTATGATTTATTAAAACTCCATTTCTATCGGCATGTCTATCGTAAGTTTGTAATTCAATTTAGAATAAGTAGGTAGCACAGAGATAATGATAATAAAACGCCGACGACTGCGTTATACTCATTTATACTGCCGCACATGTAACAAACGAAATTTGACAATAGAAGTTACGAGAACCGACCAGGTGTTTGAAAATAATGCTATGTAGTACAACAAATTTACAACAAAACTTTGTTTAATACATTAAAATTTGTTAAGCATACATGTTTTTCATGTTATTAGTAATTTCTTATTATTTAGTATCAGTAATAAATAAAATATATTGAAGTAAACCAAAAGGGTATAAAATAAAAACAATGTGTTTTGTAGACTTGTAAAAACACATAAAAGAGCCATCTATCGCCTTATATGTAAAATGAAATAATAGATCGACTCAGGTAGTCGATCTATGTGTGATGTAAAAAATACTGGTTTAATGATATCTTTAAATCATAAAATAAATGCGTTTACCTTGATGTCTGTTAATTAAATATGTAAAATGTTTATTTATAATAACATTTTATGGTCAATTTCTTTTCAATAAAGCATTTTAAATATAACTCATATTAACATTGCAACTCATAGTGCCATCTATGATCTATTTTTGGAACTGTTTACTTTTTGTTCTTATTGGTACCCCATGACCGTAGGCATCGATCAAATATACCGTAGGCACAGATAATATAATACTATACTAGTACAGATACTCAATCCCATACAAAAATCTTGGATACGCCTAACTCTGGCTATTCTACTTGCTATTTTGGTACCTATCTTTTTACACTAGATGGCAGCACAAAACTAGCGCCACTGCTGCCATCTACCCATAACAAGTACACAAGTTCCGAATCCTATTTGATAACAGCTCATAAGAGATGGCGTTGTGACAGTAAAATAGGTACTTTACTGTTTACCACGGATAGAACATATTTAAACGAGCCGATGCAAAATGTGCGCAACCTTGAAAATAAAAGTTATCTACCTATAGTGTTGTGTGCCGAAATGCGTACGATCACTCTTTGGTGATTCTCATTTACTTGGTCGGATTTTCGTGAATATATCGTGTTGCTGTCAAAATTTAATCCAGTATATATTTTTTTCATATAATATTAATAAATGCGTTTTAAAAAGTATTAATAAAACAATATATTTCATTATGTATGCGATTGTGATTGATATGCGGGTACTTTGAAAATAACTCATTGGCGTATAGAATTCTACTTTGGCAGTTAGTTATCTATATTTCACTATAATTGTAAATATAAAATAACATAAAATATTGCGCTCAGATTTTTGAAAAAAACTGTGCAATGCCTAGTATTTAGTCTCTGTTGAAATTTACTGAGTTATGATTATTTATAAAATACATCACATAGATTATTTTGAATTTAACTATCGAAAAATAAATGGAATAACCAGCACTTTTTTTTTAAAGACTCATACGGTTACTCTTTTGCCATATAACAGACTCAACACAAAAAATCTGTTGAACATAATTTATTTTCTGTGTGAGAATCGAACCCATAACACTCCGCACGTCGATAAGTACCCGGTTTAAGCGATTAAACCACTACCCCATACTTGAAATCAAATCACACGCACGCGCGAGTATCGCCCGGCGGCGGCGCGGGCGTTCGGTTTATTCCGGTCAGCTTCGTGATTTTTCATGTATAATATCGTGTATGACCGCTGCCGGGTCGATTCTCAATAGAGAGTCGAAGCTTGATTGTCAACTGAAGTTTTGTTATGAAATATTAATTATCTGGACCTTCTTAATACTTTAACAGAAGTTAAAGCTAATAATATAATTATTGATATACCTCCTATAAAATACAATGTACCTATTAATAGATTAAAAAACAACTGAGTTAGTAGGTATGCTTTACGCTTATTAGTCATGGCTCGTAATCTTTTAACTATGTCATAATAATTATTGACATTGTATTCTTTTACTTTTATATCCATATTAATTGTTGATTTTGTAGGGAAATCAATAATTAATATGTAATAATAGCTTAAAGTCACGTAACAAAACAATAGATAAGTACCTACCTACTTAATGAATATTGTGGTACTTATGTAAGTAACGATCACATTAATATAATAATATTCTACTACATACACACAACACTATCTAGCCCAAACTAAGCAGAGCTTGTACTATGGATACTAGACAATGGATAAACATACATATATACTTTTTTTTTTGTAAATACATGTATATTATACATAGAAACACCCAGACCAAGACAAACATCCATGTTCATGCACACAAATATTTGTCTTGTGCGGGAATCGAACCCGCGACCTCAGGCGTGGCAGTCGGTTACACTAACAACTACGCCATCGAGGCCGATTTTCCCTAATAATAAATATTTGTTAGATTTAACTAGCATCAACAAAAATATGGTAACCAAAAGGTAGGTTAAATAAGTAATACTTTATTTTCAGATCATGTACTTATTTTACATAAGATAGTAAACATACTGTATTTGTTGAAAATAAAGTTGGCAACCCTAATCACGATTGTGCCTAACTAGCTTTCAGGCCCTTTGAAGATTTAGTCAAGTTGCGTCTAGTAACCAAGTAATGCCAGAAATTGCATAATAACCAAAATTAACAAAGCGGTATAAACAAATCAGGCTTTAATTTTATAGAATAATTATTATGTTATGTTACTTAATATTTACCTAACTATTTTTAGTAAAATGTTGCTATGATTTATTAAAACTCCATTTCTATCGGCATGTCTATCGTAAGTTTGTAATTCAATTTAGAATAAGTAGGTAGCACAGAGATAATGATAATAAAACGCCGACGACTGCGTTATACTCATTTATACTGCCGCACATGTAACAAACGAAATTTGACAATAGAAGTTACGAGAACCGACCAGGTGTTTGAAAATAATGCTATGTAGTACAACAAATTTACAACAAAACTTTGTTTAATACATTAAAATTTGTTAAGCATACATGTTTTTCATGTTATTAGTAATTTCTTATTATTTAGTATCAGTAATAAATAAAATATATTGAAGTAAACCAAAAGGGTATAAAATAAAAACAATGTGTTTTGTAGACTTGTAAAAACACATAAAAGAGCCATCTATCGCCTTATATGTAAAATGAAATAATAGATCGACTCAGGTAGTCGATCTATGTGTGATGTAAAAAATACTGGTTTAATGATATCTTTAAATCATAAAATAAATGCGTTTACCTTGATGTCTGTTAATTAAATATGTAAAATGTTTATTTATAATAACATTTTATGGTCAATTTCTTTTCAATAAAGCATTTTAAATATAACTCATATTAACATTGCAACTCATAGTGCCATCTATGATCTATGTTTGGAACTGTTTACTTTTTGTTCTTATTGGTACCCCATGACCGTAGGCATCGATCAAATATACCGTAGGCACAGATAATATAATACTATACTAGTACAGATACTCAATCCCATACAAAAATCTTGGATACGCCTAACTCTGGCTATTCTACTTGCTATTTTGGTACCTATCTTTTTACACTAGATGGCAGCACAAAACTAGCGCCACTGCTGCCATCTACCCATAACAAGTACACAAGTTCCAAATCCTATTTGATAACAGCTCATAAGAGATGGCGTTGTGACAGTAAAATAGGTACTTTACTGTTTACCACGGATAGAACATATTTAAACGAGCCGATGCAAAATGTGCGCAACCTTGAAAATAAAAGTTATCTACCTATAGTGTTGTGTGCCGAAATGCGTACGATCACTCTTTGGTGATTCTCATTTACTTGGTCGGATTTTCGTGAATATATCGTGTTGCTGTCAAAATTTAATCCAGTATATATTTTTTTCATATAATATTAATGAATGCGTTTTAAAAAGTATTAATAAAACAATATATTTCATTATGTATGCGATTGTGATTGATATGCGGGTACTTTGAAAATAACTCATTGGCGTATAGAATTCTACTTTGGCAGTTAGTTATCTATATTTCACTATAATTGTAAATATAAAATAACATAAAATATTGCGCTCAGATTTTTGAAAAAAACTGTGCAATGCCTAGTATTTAGTCTCTGTTGAAATTTACTGAGTTATGATTATTTATAAAATACATCACATAGATTATTTTGAATTTAACTATCGAAAAATAAATGGAATAACCAGCACTTTTTTTTTAAAGACTCATACGGTTACTCTTTTGCCATATAACAGACTCAACACAAAAAATCTGTTGAACATAATTTATTTTCTGTGTGAGAATCGAACCCATAACACTCCGCACGTCGATAAGTACCCGGTTTAAGCGATTAAACCACTACCCCATACTTGAAATCAAATCACACGCACGCGCGAGTATCGCCCGGCGGCGGCGCGGGCGTTCGGTTTATTCCGGTCAGCTTCGTGATTTTTCATGTATAATATCGTGTATGACCGCTGCCGGGTCGATTCTCAATAGAGAGTCGAAGCTTGATTGTCAACTGAAGTTTTGTTATGAAATATTAATTATCTGGACCTTCTTAATACTTTAACAGAAGTTAAAGCTAATAATATAATTATTGATATACCTCCTATAAAATACAATGTACCTATTAATAGATTAAAAAACAACTGAGTTAGTAGGTATGCTTTACGCTTATTAGTCATGGCTCGTAATCTTTTAACTATGTCATAATAATTATTGACATTGTATTCTTTTACTTTTATATCCATATTAATTGTTGATTTTGTAGGGAAATCAATAATTAATATGTAATAATAGCTTAAAGTCACGTAACAAAACAATAGATAAGTACCTACCTACTTAATGAATATTGTGGTACTTATGTAAGTAACGATCACATTAATATAATAATATTCTACTACATACACACAACACTATCTAGCCCAAACTAAGCAGAGCTTGTACTATGGATACTAGACAATGGATAAACATACATATATACTTTTTTTTTTGTAAATACATGTATATTATACATAGAAACACCCAGACCAAGACAAACATCCATGTTCATGCACACAAATATTTGTCTTGTGCGGGAATCGAACCCGCGACCTCAGGCGTGGCAGTCGGTTACACTAACAACTACGCCATCGAGGCCGATTTTCCCTAATAATAAATATTTGTTAGATTTAACTAGCATCAACAAAAATATGGTAACCAAAAGGTAGGTTAAATAAGTAATACTTTATTTTCAGATCATGTACTTATTTTACATAAGATAGTAAACATACTGTATTTGTTCAAAATAAAGGTGGCAACCCTAATCACAACTGTGCCTAACTAGCTTTCAGGCCCTTTGAAACAGATTTAGTCAAGTTGCGTCTAGTGATCAAATAATACTAGAAATTGCGTAAAAACCAAACTAACTAAGCGGTATAAACAAATAACAATCTTTAATTTTATAGAATAATTATTATAGGTTACTTAATATTTACCTAACTATTTTTAGTAAAATGTTGCTATGATTTACTAAAACTCCATTTCTATCGGCCGCGGCATGTCTATCGTAAGTTTGTAATTCAATTCAGAATAAGTAGGTAGCACAGAGATAATGATTATTATAACGCCGACGAGTCCGACGACTGCGCTATATCTACTGCCGCACAAACAAATGAAATTTGACAATAGAAGTTACGAGAACCGACCAGGTATTTGAATATAATGCCATGTAGTACAACAAAAAACATTCGTTTAATACATTGACATTTGTTAAGCATACATATTTTTCATAATAAAAGTAATTTCTTATTAATTAGTATCAGTAGGTAATTAACAAATATTGAAGTAAACCAAAAGAAGGGTATGAAATAAAAACACAATGTCTTTGTAGACTTGTATAAACATATAAAAGAGCCATCTAGCGTCTCATCTAGCCCTATAGGTATAATAAATGATAGGTAGATTACCTATGTGTGATGTAAAAAATACTGATATATCGATATCTTTAAATCATAAAATAAATGCGTTTACCTTGATGCTCGTTAATTAAATATGTACAAAGTTTATTTATAATAACATTTTATGGTCAATTTTCTTCCAATAAAGCATTTTAATTGATCTTAATATTAACATTGGAACTCATAGTGCCATCTATGATCTATTTTTGGAACTGTTTACTTTTTGTTCTAATTGGTACCCCATGCCGTAGGTATTCTAACTGACCGTGATTGATTTTGATAACAGCGCCATCTGTTGCCGCAAGATGAAACTTGTATCGTGTGTAAAATTCGGTATATCTAACAGAATCAATCCTATCTAAAAATTTAGCTCAAGTTAGAACATAGCTATAATGTTTTGCAAAAGTAGAACATTCGAGTCCGAAACTATTGTTTCATACTTATGTGAATGATATTTATATATACCTGCCATGTCATAAATCTGCTGCAAAGGATTGTCATAACGTCAATTTGTTATCTAAACCAGAATGCACACTTAGCAAATCCCGGAACACAGATGTTATCCCTAGAGCGAGAATCATATTCTTCCTCGATGTTGCAGCTGTAGCAAATGGGACTGCCATGCATGAAGTCTCGGATTTGAAAACTGGATCAGGCTTAAATAACATTTATTGGGTTTTCTGTGCAATATTTGATAATATTTATTGTTATGTATGTCCAAATTTAAATTTATTGAATTATTTTTGCGTCTTTTATTTTTCGTGACTCGCGCAAATAATATAATCAATCTGACATGGTAGGAGCTCGTTGGTAATGCCCAGACATCCTGACCACCAATAATTAATTATTGGACAACGACTTTTCGTGTCAGTGCGTGACAGAAAAAGTTAATGCCAACAGATGGATGGATCAAAATATAATATGTACCTATATAAGATTTCACCAGCGGCTTCGCTCGCGTAAACATAGGCTATGTCAATTTTTGAGTACCGACCCGTCCACCCACTGGATTATCCCTCGGGAACAGTACTTTTTCTGGATGAAAATTATCCCTCGGGAACAGTATATTTTACTTGATGAAAATTATCCCTCGGTAACAGTACTTTTTCCTGGATGATAATTATCCATAGGGAACAGTATTTTTTCTGGATTATAATTATCCCTCGGGAACAGTACTTTTTTAACACGCTTTTATTAGCTTGGTATGTATCTACCCCTTTCACACCGACGGATTGATTTGATAAACTTTGCACACTTATCGAGGACCGATGACAATATGTGGTAGAATATTATTATTACAAAACACTGTTTTTGTCACACGAACTTTGTGATGATTTTTGTTTATGTTGGTGTACACCTCATTATATATATATATATATATAATAATTTTGTTTCAATCACATCCATTTTTTTGTGACAGCTATATATTCATTTCTGACCTTATATATTGTTTGATTAGCTTCATTTAGGTGACTTTAACTATTGCATCAACTAACATACATTTTATTTTCGTTAGTTACATCGTAAATATGCCACGAAAGTGTTCTAACAACCCCGACAGTTTTTGTTATGCGTGTGGAGAATTCACTTTTACATCACAACGTCGAAATTTCACCCCATTAATTGAACAGTGTGCTATTTAGACTATTTTGGATTTCCAGTTCAGCATCAAGATAAATCCTGGGTCCCACATAAATGTTGTGTGACGTGTGTGAGACTCCTATTAGGTTGAGCTAAACAAGAACCTGGATATTTGCCATTTGGTATACCAATGATTTGGACGGAAATACTACTAGGACTATACAAAAAAAGTGTGGCCCAAGCGCTGCAGGCCATAAAAATTTTAAAAATGAGCCTTTAGTGAACCCTGGTGACATACTTTTACCACCGTTGCACATAAAGGTCAGCCTGATTAAAAGATTTGTAAAAGCTTTGCCCAAAGATGGTAATGTATTTATATATCTGCAAGAGAAATTCCCCAAACTCCACCGAGGTTTCGGCCCGCTGCCGTATGAAACGGCAGGCCACTACACAACGAGACTGCCCTTTGGGCACCACTACACTTAAGCCCTACTGTCCACACACGTGGACACACGACACAGAGGCGCGCGTGGAAACACGCACGCCGCTTCTCGAACTTGGTGCTGATCGGGTGGCGCGCAGGCTCACGAAGCCCACCACCCCTAGGTCAAACCTCAGGGTGGCTGGAGGTTATTTCGCACCCGTTCATAATATTATGATGTCTATTTAAACCGATAATAAGTCTTGGTCAAGGCAAAAGCGGATTGTTGCTTGTTATTTTTTTCAGTCTCAATGACATTTAACCTCTGATAAACAAAGCTTTATCTGACGGCAGCTTCTTATTATTTCATCAATCTATTTGCCTAAATACCTACTATTAGCATCAGAAATACATATCGATGATTCGTAAAACAGATCGTATTAAATAACCAAAAAATATTGCCAATGAACAAAATCTGCTATTCAATGGGATTAGTTTATGGAAAACAACATTGAATATCAAAATTGTTGTCACTAATAGGGACACCTCATTAATTTTCCTGTCGCGAGAGACTTTAACAAACATTGAAATAAAACATTGAATGCCCTAATTAGGAACAATTTTATACAATATTTGTGAATCACAGATGTTTTATTCCATATGAACAATATTGTTTTGTCACAAAGTAGTCTCATTCCGCTGAATTAAAAATAAAAGGAATTTTATCCATATTTTAATCCTTCTCTAGATAAAATATATTAAATTAACGTTTAACTTAATATACAACAATTTGTAACTTACTTACATGGTATAAAAAAAAACTTCTCGCTGGCAACTCTGTTATTTTCTACCAAAATTATCGAACCAATGCCAAGTCTGGCCGAATTGATTTTACGTCACCAGTCGTGGTCGCGGCGCGCAACATTTAAACTCCGAACGCGTTTAATACGATGGTTTTTAAGAGTGTTCCATTCAAGTGAAGAATTAAACTAAAAGAGAATAAGTATTAGCGGTAGTAGTGATATTAATTTTACCTCATTAGCAATAATAAGGTGCGTATTGTTAATTGTATTTTAATTAATTTTAATAATATTTTCTCGTAACTATATTTTTTAAGTATGGAATAAGCCTCTGTGTAGTAAATAATAATAATATATTTATATTTGGAATACCGTTATCGTATATCGTTTTGTTTTTTGTTTTTATAAGAGAAATCAGAGTTGTCGAGAGAATATGATAAAGTTATTGATCAATCTCTTTCAATTTGTAAAGACACTGATATATCTCAGAGTAACGAGATAAATATTATAATGCTGATAAGAAGTCATGGGTTACTTTTACAATATTTATTACATAATCCACAAATTGAGCGGTCATTATGCAAAGGCTAATTCCAATATGTGTGAATTCATTTGTTTGTAATTATCATACAAAAGATGGAAATACATTCACCCCGAATTTTTACTTTTTAATTTAGTCGTTGCAAATTCAGCCTATGGCGGCACCCTGTCAATTATGCGGAGCTTATGATTCAATTAATTTAATATTTTATTTACGGTGACATATTCATTCGATTATTTTATATTGAATAACTAATTAAATCTAAGAGTAAATTTAAATATATTATAAATCATTTGTGTTAAGTTAATTACATAAAAAAATTGTATTCAATCGTTTATTATTGAAATTAGTATCTACACACATGAGATTTTATTATAAAATGCTAAGACTAATGTTATAAATTGCGTACTTATTATGTATGTTGGGCGGTAACGATTGTAAGACATTGGTGCCAATTCTGTTGTCACAAAATTCTCTTATCTTATCTCTTATCTAAAAATCTCTAAAATTTTGTTTAGTCCTGTCACTTTTGGCGATTTCAGAATACGAAATGTCGTTTGACAGGACTAAACTAAATTTTAGAGATTTTTAGCTAGGATAATAGAATTTTGTGACAGCAGAATTGGCACCATTGTAACTGATTTACACTGATTTACAATTTAGTACCGGGTCTGTAGTCATCATGTTACTTAAGAAAAACGTGAAGGCTAAGATATGTGTCATGTGAGGTCAAAAAATTAATTTGACTTTATTGAAATAAATCTTCATGATTTTTATTGAGAGTTACTAAAATTATAAAAAAAATTAACTATTTATATTTATTTTACATTTTCCGTGAGCAGCGTTTCGATTGTTTAACAGCGACCGTGGTCAACGAGAGACCGCAGCCGTGGTCACAGGGTGACCTCTTTACGTAAAACTGTAAAAATTGTTTCACTTCAATATGTAACATTCGCGTAAAAGTAAAAAATATTATGTAAATTATACGTCAAATTATTCATGTAAATTAACATTGTGTGGAGCATACTTACACAAAATAAATAGGTATTTCTTTTGTGATACTTATTACCTTTTACCGTGCTAGAATTTTTCGACAGAAAATGCCAATAATATCTTGTCCGACGCTTAAATCGAACCGGAGATCTTATCTACATCATTCGCATTCACGACCACTGCGACATCGTATATATAGGTATGTATACATTACTGGTAGTTGTTTTGGCTCTACCTAAGTTCGAAGCCATATAAATGTGTAGTCTGTATTAGATCTTACATAAACAAACATTGAATAGTGGGTTTTGTGTGATATAACTTAAAGATAACTTTAAATAAAGGAGATAAGTACCTTGAAATTAAACACTTTATACGGATTTTATCGCGTAAAATAAACAACGCGATAAAATCCGTATAAAGTGTTTAATTTCAATGTATAACATTCGCGTAAACATAAGACAATATTAGATAAGTACCTTGAAAGCACATTAATAAAAAAATAAGTACCTTATAATTATAATACAATAAATTGCGAGAGTCATCTTAAAGAAATCCTTACTAATATTATAAATTCAAAAGTAACTGTCTGTTTGTTATCTATTCACAGCTAAACCACTGAACCGATTTAGATGAAATTTGATAGATATAGAGGTAGTTTGAAATCTGGGCAAGGACATAGACTATTTTTCATTAATGTAGGTACCTACCACGCGGGCGGTGCCGCTTGCAAAAGCTAGTACTGTATATAATTACGTAATCATAATATGCGAATCGATGCGGCATCGTAATAGAAAAGTGACGGTTTTTACTGGTTATTAAAATATTTGGGTGGGCTCAGTCCTACCGAGAATGTCAGGTGGGCGCGGGCACCTCCAGTCTCCAGGCCCTAAGGGGTCGACGCTAGTGGACCTATCACCTACCTGACAAAGATTAAAACAACAGATGCAAACTACACCCAGACTCAATATTACTATCTGAGGATTACATATATATTATGTTATGTGTGCGAGGCTCGAATCCGCAGTATTCGATGTATTGACATTGGTGATGTCATTACTGCGCCATCTGTATCGACAATTTGACGCACTGCTGAATGTCTCAATTATTATTATTTCAATACTTACTAGCTTTTGTGCGTGGCTCCGCCTGCGTGGTACCTACATCGATAAAAAGCTTATGGCCTTCTTAATGTTTTAAACTATATCTGTACCAAATTTCATCTGAATCGGTTCAGTGGTTTAGCCGTGAAAAGGTTACAGACAGAGTTACTTTGGAATTTTAAATATTAGCTTTTGCTTCGTTTGGGAACAGTACTTGTTCTGGATGAAAGGTACCCTATGTCCTTTTCTGTACCCCTGACAACGTGTATGCGAATTCATAATGATCGGTCGAGTAGTTAAGGCGTGAAGACGTAACAAACATATTAACATTCGCATTTATAATATTAGTAAACCGATTATAATAATTCTTTCACCATTAGAAAGCTACTTTATCATAAGTAACATAATCTATATAACATCAAGCTAGGAGCCATAGGACCGGAGCAGTTATCATAAACGTTGGTGGAATCGCGGGGGCAGTGAAACCTAACAAATATTATAAATGCATATGTGAGTTTGTTTGTTACACTTTTACGCCTAAACTACTCCATCGATCACCATGAAATTTCGCATACTCGTTGTTAGGTCAACAGAAAAGGACATAGGGTACCTTTTATCCAGAAAAATGTTCTTTTACTAAACTAACCTAACCTACATCTACTCAAGCGAAACCGCTGGCAAAATGTAGTTTGATAAAATCTCAAGTAAACATTTAACGTTTGTCATGAATATATTTAATGTACAGTTAATTTATTGAAAGTGTTTTTATCTCCAGCATGCGACAACTTTATCTATACGAAATGTAAAACGTGAGGTCAAACATACTTCACAACGAAGATTACCCAATTATTGAATTAGACATATGTATGTATAACAACCGATACATTTTGTATAATATCATTTAAAGATTATTATTTCCTAGCTTTCGTTCGTATCGCGGCCAAGAGGGTAAACAGGGATTTACTTGAGCGTCGTGGTGACCTACTAGGTTGTGAAGGTTAAAAGCTAAAAAGAAAAAAAGTTTATGTGAAGTATACCCTTTCATTGGTGGGCGGAGAGCGTGTATACGTATATAGTATAGGTATGCAAAAATGTAAAAAAAACACAGTCACAAAAAATACTCGAGCCCTTCAGATATTAATAGCGTATGCGCCCCACGGCATTCTGATAGAGAATAAATATTAATCTGCCGTTTCGCATGGTGGGGGTGGCCGTACGAAGGGGTAGGAAGCAGGAAAAAAAAATTCGAGCGCGTCAGACATTGATAAGGGATGTTAAGTGAACCCTCCCGAAAGTCCTATTCAGATGACTGACGATTTAGATGCGACGAAGTAATGGCCGATTTTTGAAAATGCAAAATTTATCGTGACCTTGAAATACTCGAGCGCGTCAGATTATTATACAGACGCTTCATCTTGTCATACTGACCCATAATCTGATAATTATGTGGAGGAATTTCCTTAATCTGACCGCTTTGATATTTTTTTTTTATTAAATCTTGTTTTTCTAACAATTCGAACTCTTGTCTCTCATTGTTGTAACATATTATACCAAACTTACTGCACTGAATTCAGTAAACGCTTTCTATAACACAAAAAATAAATGAAAACGTAAATAATTATGCACACGTTGTTATGATCAGCTGTGATGGCATGGTGGCGAAACGTACTATGGGGACGGCGCGAGAGAGTGAAAGATAGAGAAAGAGTGAGAAGGGCAGAGTGGCGCGATGTAGCTACTTAACTTGTGCAAATCGGCAGATTATATTATTTCCGTGATTCTTGACTAATTTCCTTCAAAATAAAAAATAATATAACCGCGCTCGAGAATTTTCAAGTAACGTTTTTTTGCAACTTTGAGACTCTCCCATTTCCTTATATCACGCTCAAATTTTCAGATTATTGAAATGCACACTTTTCTGCATGTAATTAACTTACCTTTCCTTAATCTGACGCGCTCGAGTTTTTCTAACGATCGATTTTCTTTACTGATCTGATCGGCTGTCCTAGGCGTTTGACAGTTACGAGCCCGTTCGTCCCTCAAGTTTCGTCCCCTAGAAGGTATTTATTAGGTTTCTTCTTAAATCCACCCAAAAATAGGAGGCTCCGTCTTTCTATGAAAGGGGCGAAAGTCAAGAGGCGTACGGGCTCGTAGCCCGTTTGACCCTATGTACAGGGCTCAGGTATGGTGGGAGTACTTCACAAGGTGCAAGGTTCCCCCCTTTATGTTATTCTGCCGCGCTCGAGTTAATCCCGAAATCCCTGCTTGGGCTCCCCTACTATTAAGGTTAGATTATGTTAGTATTTTGCTCGTCAAAATGACCACACTCCGCCTGATGGTAAGCAGGCGTGTGGTCTAACAGCAGTGGCCTCCACATCGTCCTCATAGCAGCCGAGGCGATGTTGAGGTCTCTACTTTGACGGCCTGAGAAGGTGCTTTTTCACGCCCCGCTTAAAGGACCCAGGATTGAAGGAAGAAGGAAACACGTGCCTTGGCAGAGAATTCCATGCCTTATCGTTCGGCAGAGGTATGAGGACCCAAACTTGTTGGTACGGAATAAATATAGGATTTATTACACGGTGATATAGATTTCTAAAAGGGAATGTTTTTTATCGATTGAGTAGTTTGGAGGTGAATCCTTATAAACAAAAAATTATTTCCTCTTTATAATATTCGTATAGATAAATATTTAACCTCACGCCTTCATATTCCCCATGGCATACGTATACCTTAGATAGCATACAGTTTCACGCCTACTTGACTAAAAGGGTAGGGATACGTCTTTGCTATCTGCCAGATACTTGTGTTTAAGGCTCCGTGTTACTAAGGACTTTGTAACTGATAATCTCAATACCACTATCCGACATGGGATTCGAACCCAAGATCTCATGCATAACAGTTGCTACGCCACCAAAACAGTCTTATATTTCGCAAGCTGTGTTTTTAAACCATATGTAATATAATAATATTCTATCACATACACACAACACCATCTAGCCCAAACTAAACAGAGTTTGTACTATGGGTACTAGACAATGGATAAACATACATATATACTTTTTTTTGTAAATACGTACATAGAAACACCCAGACCAAGACAAAAATACATGTTCATGCACACAAATGTTTGACTTGTGCGGTAATCGAACCCGCGATCTCAGGCGTGGCAGTCGATTACACTAACCACTCCGCCTTCGAGGCCGCCAAAGGTGTTAGAGGTGTATAACAAATATATTTTGCAGAGTATGGTTTAGGCTCATGTATATAGACAAGCCTCTACGCGACTCAATTCTAAACTCAATGCTGTTATTGTCTTGATAGAAATCTCAATAATTCTATCTAACCCAGGATTTGCATCCAGGTTGGTAGTGTAGGTAGTAATTCACTACCGCTGCGGCATCGAGGCAGTATTATATTGCAAGCTGTGTTTTAAACTATATGTATCATCGTCTACCAGCCACATAATCGGGGTTTGGTGCTACTACAGAGGAATTCCTAACATAAAAACGCTAGACATATTTTGGTCAAACTGCAATAGAACTCAGAGACTACGATCGATATTAAAGGACAGCAGTCTACGCAGTCTGTATATTTTTTGTTCTTAGTTCAGCTATATTTTTTACTTTTTTTTTTTATACATCATTAAAATTACTTCCGTATTATGGTATTGATATGAATAGATACAACTTGTTTGTTGTAGTTTATATATATAATAGTAGCTGAATGCACTATGGCGTAGTGGTTCAAGTGGTATACACGAGTGTTGACGATTCGAAACCCAACATTAAAAAAGCAAAAGTGACTTCAAATTCAAATCATTTATTTTCAGAAAATTCGGTCCACAGTGTTACTAGTACAACGGGATAACTTAAAAACTATGTTGGTAACTTACACACAAATACAAAAGAACAAAAAATACAATAGAAGCAATAAAAACAAGTGACCTACAAAATATGCATCCTTATCAAATGCCCTCAAACAGGACTATGGATGTATTCTGCAATAACTCTCAGATAGCAGGTGGGACTGTCCCTCACCCTTCGCATCAGCGATGCTGCTCTCTTACATATTATGGTGTGAAAGCCGTGCTTCAGCGAACATCGCTGACGCACTGCAGAGGCGAGGCAATCCCATAAGCAACCTGAAAGCATTATTATCTATGTATATACCTATCTTTCTTTGGCTAAAATTATTATTAGATAAGTTATATCTTTTTTTTTTTTTACGTTAGTAGTGCAATGGGTAAGATTCTAACCTACAACCTCTCAATCGCAAGTCCGATACGTTATCCATTGGGCTACCGCCGCTTTTGAATTTGAATATTTTAATAAATTATGAACGTCTGATCGTAATAATGAATAGGTACTTACCTCTTCGGAAAATAGGTGTGAGTTTATAGATACATGTATATTATGTACCTAATGGTTCAAATATAAAACATACATACATAGGATACCACTGATACATTTTCACAATACCTACTGTCCTTGAGCTTTACATAATATTATCTTTCGCTTAGGTACGTGAATGTTATACATTGACTGCTTCAGAGGCGCAGCGGTTGAGAATGCGACTGCTGTACATGAGGTCTAGGGTACGAATCCCGGGTCGGGCCAAGAAAAAATTATTGGGATTTTCTGTTAAAAATCTCAATAGCAGCCCGGAGTTAGAAAGTTGGCGTTGTTAGGCACCCCCGTGCTTTGGAAAGCAACTAAAGCCGTTGGTCCTGCGCTTGATCACTCTCCGGTCGTGTCGGATTACCGTTCCATCGGATCATTAGAGTTAGGGAACAGAGAGAGCACTTGTGTTGGCGCACACACTTGTGCACTATAATATCTCCTGCGCAGATGGCCAGTCTCGGTCAAATTCGGTGTGGAGGACACTATTATACTTTAAATTAAACTACTATACTATAGAGGAATATATTCGCGCTTTATTTAAAAAACACAGCTTTTCACTATTCTCAAAACTACATATAATTAGACGATTCGGTTCTTTTTAGCCATGATCACGCGAGACTACAATGTTGTTTGTCTCATTATCTTGAAGCGTTTTGAAGCGATAAATTCCGTGTATAATGATTAAATTTCCATCCTTGAACTGTGGCGATCGATCTTACCTACTTTTTATTATGGTACATAACCGTATAGATAACTTATAAAATATGGAATCATCTATTCTTGTATTACCTAAAGTTAATGATCCTTGAACATACGGTCTATGTTGTATGATTAATTACCTAATTGCTCGTCTTATCTTGAGTAAAACAAACAATATAAATAGTGAGCGACTAAGATAACGTCGCTTCGTGTAAATTATCGAGATGAATAAATGGTATTTTATATACAACAATAATAATATGACCTTACCGAATAATTGTGTTATTTATTAGGTAAATATTTAATAGAGTTGTTTTATTTTAATATTTATGTTTTCTTTTTCGGTCTACCGTCAACATTCTATAAAAGACAAAAATATATATTTTTTTTTATGTGGCAGGCTTGTTGTTATGAGCCCTGGGTCACAGGGAACTTTACAAATATAAAAACACACATAAACACCGAGATCTCGGACAAGAATTTGTGATGCCCACAAATAAATTGTCCCGTGTGAGATTTGAACTAGCAATATTCGACCGCTTATACGCTACACTGTCAGTTCTGTCAAATAAGCATATGATTTTGGTGAGTGGCCACCAGTCTATCTATAATCGTTTGCAACACGATATTTATCACTTGTGCTATGCTGACTCGAGACCAGGGCATTAAAAACGGGATGAAATGTGGTAGATATGTTAGCCTCTGGACCTATGCCTCTCTGAGCCTCTTTTACATACCTACCACGCGGCACGTAGTAACAGTCGTCGTCAGAATGTAAGTCGGTGGTACTTCCTCAGGCTAAGACAGCTTATTTGTGTCTCTCATTGCTTGAGTATTATTATAAAAAGGCGAACTTATTGCCGTCCACCGGGCACTATTTATGGCTCCATGCTAAAGCTAATTGCTAGCAGAAAAACTCAATGATGGGGCAATGACACGGTAACTGATCAAGGAACCGAACTCGGAACCTCGACTTAACGATTGGTTCAAATACATGTGCATACTTATGATACCTCGACTTACGCTACACCGACTTACGCGAACTCGGAGTTACGCGATTTCCAAATCTTGTCGATTCGTCTTTTGTTTGATCATCGCACAACTATCGATTGTTCAGGAATTGAGAGAATATTGCACGAGAAATAGGCTTTGAGTCGTCAAACTACTTCTTAGATTTTAGAATTCGACTTACGTGGTGTGGTTATCGCTGTCCCATCTATCGCATAAGTTCAGGGTATTACTGTACTTCCACCCCAACGATATCTATTAATGTATATACATATGAAAATATGAAAGTGAAACATTGTACCCCTTTTTAAGCATATTGCGTCCACGGAGTAATGACATTTGGAATAGTTTATATAGAAAAGGAGTGCGGAACGCAGAAATTTGTGTACATAACAAACAATATTTATGTATATCTGTCGCGCAAGCTCCTACGTCCTACAAGGAAAAACCTACGCCACCTAGTGGATAATAACAGGGCACTGCTCACTTAACAAACACCTTTTCAACCTCGGTATCACTGAAAGCCCCTTATGTAGGGGCTGCATGGAGACCGAGAAGACACCGGCTCACGTGTTCCTACATTGTAAACTTGTGAGCCACCAACCAGCGAAACTACTAAACAGTCCAGAAACGATAAAGGGAATACTGCGTAACACCGGTCCACTACTATCTTTCTGGACGGAGCTTAGGTGGTAGGAGTAATCGAAGAAATTTTTTCGCTTCGGTCACTTATGCAGTATAGCCCAATTGTAGGGCTAAATGCGGACAACACACGTCCATCTAACTAACTAACATGCATATTTCTTTATTCATTGCAATCGAATTTTAACTATAAGTACCTATACATATATGTTTAAATATTAACAATTCTTCCAATAAAAACACTAGTGTTTTTATAAAAAATAAACAAGGCGATAAAATCCGTATAAATTCTTCCAATCTTGTTTCAGAATAATCCAGCACCATGGGCACCATCGATCTGACCCGTCCGCGGTATGACATGAGCACTTACATGGGTCGGGCCAAGCACTTCATGCTGGTCACCAACCCGCTTAACATCCTGGCTACGGAATCTCAGCTCGACGAAGCCAAGAAAATAGTTGATGAATTTAAGTAAGTTGTTCTTTATAGGCAATATCAGCCATGTATTATTAACTGTCCGAACTTGGCACGGGCTTCTTATCAGGTATAAGAACTGAGAAGGGTACGGTCATAGCTCACAATGCTGGCCCGGTGCGGATTGGCAGACATGACAAAATCTTTAAGAATATAATGACGATCTCTTTGATATGTAGGTCCTTACGATGTCTTTCTACACCGTTAAGACCTTAATTATTTTTAATTCAGCGCATAACCTGGAAAAGTCCTGAGGAGGCTTACGCTATAGTTTCGAACTCAAAATCACTACGTAGAATTCCAACGGTCTTATATTACTAGTTATGACGTTATATTTTGACAAAAGTTTATCATTCATATTCATTTAGTTTGGCTTGAATATAACATTGCTAATTATAACTTTAAATGTAAATTACAATTAACAAAGCAATTGAATCAGTCAATTTATACGTGCGTATTAAAATGTATTCGCAAGTTCGACAATTCCTTTTAAAATTTACGCCATACGTAAAGGTATTACGCAGTAGCTAAAGTTAGAAATGTACATAGTATCACGCTTTTACACCTGATAGGGTAAGTAGAGTCGTATCACCACATTTGGGCAAGTATGTCTTCAGGTTCCACGTAATAGGCAACGAGCCTATTGGCGTGGGCATGGTCTAAATTACATGCCAGACTATATGCTGCTTCTGACACTTGCTTGACAAAAACCCGTTACCACAGCATCATATCCCGTTGTGACAAAGCACGCTAATAAAAGGGAAGTAAAAATAAAAATATATCATATCCCGTTAATATTTTCTCATATGATATTATACTGAAAATTGCATTTCGGTCACGGCGGCCTATCTTGAACGGACTTGACTCTGAGATAGTATATTGTACAAGTGTGTGTGCAAACAAGTGTATTCTATGTCCCTAACTTTCATAATACAATACAACCGAAGAAGATCAGAGCAGGAATTATCTTTCTCGCGTCTCCTGTGCCTCGAAAAACACGTAAACCCGATTGCGGCTTTTCGAGGATGCCGGATTTTGAGGCACATAATTATAATTTCCCAGGCAATTTAAATATATCATTAAGGTTATTTAATGTGGGTGAAACCGCGCTCCGATGTTAATCCTTATTTGCGCCACAGATCAAAGTTAAAACCACTATCTCATAATAACACATCGCAACATTTAACCAGTTATATTATCACTAGCTGTGCCCGCGGTTTCATCCGCGTTTGTGATTACTGCGCCGCCCCCATGGATCGTAGCGTGTCGTTATATAGCCTATAATTTTCCTCGATAAATGGGCTATCCAACACAAACAATTTTTCAATTTGAACCAGAAGTTTATTGAAATTAAACTACTATAATATACGAATTTTATCGGGTTGTTTATTTATTACATGTAATTTAGAAACTGTTACACTTATATACTACTATTAAACTTTACTAATTTTAAGTTAATTAAATTATTAAAACTATTTATATTTAAGTTTACATTTTCCCCAACGTTTCGGTTGCTTTCCAGCGGCCATGGTCACGGGGAGTCTCCCCGTGATCATGGCTGCTGAAAAGCAATATATAACAATAATAGTTTTAATAATTTAATTAGCTTAAAATTAGTAAAGTTTAATAGTAGTATAGTAGTGTAACAGGTTCTAAATTATATAATAAAGTGTTAAATAAACAACGCGATAATCCGTAGTTAGTAGTAGTTTAATTTTATAAATAACATTCGCGTAAACTGAAGACAATTATTGAACCAGTAGTTTCAAACAAACAAACTCTTCTACTTTATAATATTAGTATTATCATAAGTAGATAACCACACAATCTACAAGTATTTCATAAGAAATGGACAGTAAAATATGATGCATAGTTTACGTAAATATTTATCTAATCTGAGATTGTTTAACGAAACATCGTAAGTTTATGCCGTTGTTTTCATAATACAGATTGTATCTACCGACATGACAGTGAAAGAAGATGCTGAATAAACTATCTGCGTCTGAAGTCGTCAACTTTATAAAGTGGTGTCAATATATGAAACACAATTGATCTATTGATTGAAACGTCATTTTATGCACTTAATGTTTCATATATTATAGGTAGGGCTAGATATTGCCCGCGGACTTGCTTGCGTTTATCTAGATTTTATCAATGATTTTCTGTGCCTCGGGAACAGTGGATGTCCTTTTCTGTATCCCTGACAACGTGTACCTAGTATCTACACGTTGCGAAATTTCATAATAATCGGTCGAGATGTTCATGCTTAAAACGTAGCAAACTGACTCACATTCGCATATTTTTTAATATTAGGATTAGAATGACGTGCACCGGTGGCACTGCCGCGCCCGCGCCGGTACGTGCATCGGTGGCACTGCCGCGCCGGTACAGCGGTAGTAAGTGTGATGGCTACGTACTAAGGTTGGATTTCGAGAATATGCAAAGTTTTGTACACGGATTTGGCAACTATGACTGGGCCTAAAACCTTAGCCAACATGGGTGTGATACACCTCTGAATACCTGACTGACCCTTTTCGGGAGATAGGCGTGAAGCTATGTATAAAAAGTTATATATAAGTGTATTGTTCTTCAGAAGCAATATAGCTATATGCTGGTACTCGTAAATGTTTTAAAATGTATAAGCATACATAATTTACGGTAGGCAGCGGCTTTGCTGTGTCCTGACATTGCTGAAGTCCATGTGCAGTGGTTACCACTTTCCATCAGGTGGGCCACTTGTTCGTCTGCCAACAATGGCAATAAAAAAAAATACATAATAATATGCAGAGATAGCCTAGTGGAAAACCGTTAGTCTGCCAAGCAAAGGTCTCGTGTTTAATTCTAAGGCGCGCACCTCTGACTTTTCGACGTTATGTGCGTATTTAATAGTTAATTATCGCTTACTTTAACGGTGAAGAAAAACATCATTAGCAAACCTACATGTCTGAGAGATGAGAGATTTGTGAACTTTACTAACCAGGGCCTGTGTAGTGGACTTAAGCCTTATATTATTACTAAACTAGATATGCCCGCGGTTTCACCCGCGTTTATGATTACAGAGTCGCCCCCGTGGGTCATAACGTGATGTTATGTAGCCTATAACCTGCCTCGGTAAATAGGTTATCCAACACTAAAATAATTGTTCAAATCGAACCAATAGTTCCTGAGATTAGCGCGTTCAACCAAACAAACTCTTGAGCATTATAATAGAAGCGTTTTACCTGAAATAAAACGCATATTAAAAATACTTACCTCACTGGAAGCTTTTATAATGAGACGGCACATCCGTTTGCGTCGATTTTGACTACTTTTTTTACGTAAGTTTTGTAAGGACGAATGTATTGGGGAGAGAAATGATACCACTGGTTGCTCAAATAATACTCTCTTTATTTTAGGATAACGCATGATTAAATAGACATGATGATTACATACACATACACAGGTATAACATAGGTACATGACATCAATTACACACTACACCTCCCAAGGCGGTGTAAAAATAAAATAAAATTACAATTTTGTTTTATTTTAATATTCTTAGTTATCTACGTAGTACGTAAAATACTATACGCCTTAATCTAATACAAAAAAAACACAATAGTTTTAAATAGATAAATAAATTATCAAAAATGTAATGTAGTATGTATGTAAGTATTACTGTTTGTGGTACAATTTAGTTCTGTTTTTGTGAATGGTATCGACTTTTCCATTCTTTAATATTTTGACATTTGGTGACTCATCAGAAATAACTCTATATGGTCCATTATAAACACAATCTAACTTATTACACATATTATTTTTAACTAAAATTAAGTCATCAGCATGATAAGTTGCTGGATTTACATTTTTATCATAACGCTCTTTTTGTTCTAATTTACTTTTGAGTAGGTTGTCTCTTGCATCTTTCAGTGACTTCTGTAGTCTAAATTTTAATTCAAATGGATAATAATCATAATTGTAGAGTGGATCTACTCTATTAATATTTGTAAAATTACTTGGTAAACAGCACTTTTTACCAAAAACTAACTCGTAAGGAGTATATTTAGTAGATGAATGAACCGAAGTATTATAGCAAAATGACCAAAATGGCAGCCATGTACTCCATGTCTCAGGGTGATTGTCTGTTTGAATACGAAGATATGAATTTAAATGTTTGTGCGTGTTTTCCAACGCACCTATGCTCTGGTGATGATAAGCAGTAGAGTTTAACTGTTTAATATTTAAAAGCTTACATACCTCCTTAAATGTCGATGAGAGAAACTCTGTCCCCCGATCCGTCGCTATCACCTTCGGTACTCCATACCTTAATATAAAGTTATTAACTAATGCTTTCGCGACTTCTTCCGTTGTCTTAGTAACTAAAGGATAGGCCTCAATATATTTAGTAAGTTCACACTGTAACGTGAGAATATAACTGTAATTATAACTATCTCTGTCTAGAGGTCCTACTAAATCAATATAAATTTTCTCAAACGCAGTATGCGTTGTGGTGGTTATCTCCATTGGCTGTTTAATATTATGAGTAGAATATTTCTGTTTTTGACATTTGTCGCATCTTTTGACAAACTCTTTAATATCATTTTCTAATCCTGTCCAATAATAATATTTTTTAATGTTATTGAACATTCTTCTCACACCCGCGTGGCCACTCGTGGGTAAGAGATGAAAATCGTTCAAAATTACTCGTTTATCATCTTTATTTTCTATTCGATGTACATCCTTTACGATATGTAATTGGGGACCGGTCCAATTCTTTGTCTTATCTATCTCATTTAATAACTTTTCAATAAAAATATTATTCTTACTACTTTTTATTAAATATATTTCCATAATATTTATACTTTTGCAAAAGTCTTGTAACTCTCTCACAAATTCGTCTCGCGATATTTGCGATGGAGAAGATACATATTTAACGTATATAGTTCTTTCATTAGGAACGTATATAAAAGTGTTACTCTCTTTATGTATAGAACCATTTTTCGTATACTCCTCTAGCTTGCAAGCGTCAATAAAACGTAGTTCTACAGATTCGTTTGAACTAATACGAGCGACGTTTGGTTGATCAGGCCAAACTGTAGAAGTGCTACTCGTATCGTTATTAGAAGTATTGTCAGTTAAGTTTCTTTTCTGAGCTCTAGTCATAACCGAGACACATGATTCATGCATGTGTTTTAAATCATTAGATGTTATGGAAATTCGAGATAATGCGTCTGCAGCCGTATTATCCGAACCCTTAACATGCTCTATGGTAAAATCATACTCCTCTAACAATAACCTAAATTTAAATAATCTACTCGATGGATCTTTCATGTTAAATAACGAAATTAAAGGTCTATGATCTGTTAAAATTTTAAAATGTTTTCCATATAAATATGGCCGAAAATGTTTAATTGCCCACACTATAGCTAGCAATTCCTTATCAATTGTTGGATAATTTACTTCAGATTTATTTAGTGTCCTACTAGCGAAAGATACAGGTCTACCATTTTTATTTGACAAAATTGCACCGATTGCATAATTAGAAGCATCCGTCTGAACAATGAATTCATTTTGTTCAGAAAAATCCGGATATTGTAAAACTGGTGGAGATAATATTTTTTCTTTTAGTTTTTCAAATGAGTATTGACATGTTTCATCCCACACAAAAAAAGCATTTTTACGACATAATTTATTAAGTGGATAGGCTAACTCTGCAAAATTTGGAATAAATTTCCTATAAAAATTAACAAATGCAACAAATCTCCTAGTTTCATCTACATTAGTCGGACACGGATAATTTTGAACGACTTTTTTTTTATCCGGGTCAGGTAATACGCCGTCGCCCGATACTACATGGCCTAAATATAGCAACTCTTTCTTTAAAAATTGACATTTCTGAGGGTTAAGTTTTAAATTAACTTTTCTTAACCGCTCAAATACATCTTGTAGATTTTTATTATGAATACTTAACTGTCTTCCGAAGACCACCAAATCATCTAAGTAGACTAGACATTTTTCGTATGTTAGACCAGTCATAGCCATAGTCATCATTCTAGAAAAAGATCCTGGACTCGTTTTCAACCCCATGGGCATACGAGTCATCTGATACTGTCCTGAACAAAATGCAGTGTACTTTCTGCTATCTTTTTCAAGATTTATGTTATAATAACCCTGATACATATCTAAATGTGAAAAATAAACTGAACCAGAAAGTGAATCGAGTACTTCGGAAATATTAGGTAATGGAAACTTGTCGTCTTCAATACAATTATTTAATTTACGATAATCAATAACTAATCGCCACTTTTTCTGACCGGTTCTATCCATCTTTTTCGGGACTAGTAACACAGGACTAGACCATTCACTTCGACAAGGTTCTATGACCCCTTCACTCAACATTTTATCAATTTGTTGCTTAATTTCTCCCTTTTGTGAATGTGGTAAACGGTAGGGTTTAGTGAATACAGGAACAACATTTGGTTTCAAACTAATTGAGTGTTTATAAATATTGGTGGTAGACAGTTTGTCGCCTGGCAAATAAAAAATATCCGAGTACTTAGCACATAAATTCTCAATAGATATTTGTTCTTCCTTATTTAGATGTTTCAAGTTCAAAGCTGAAAATAATTGTTTTACTCGACTCGCATTATTTCCTGACTTATCAAAATTACAAATATTATAGTCACTCAACTTTTCTATGTACGGATTAACGTCAGATAATGTACACGACTTATCCGTTGTATTTAATATCTTAATTGGTATTAAACCGTTTATTGGTTTTGCAATACAACTAGCTAAAAATACACCCTCACAAATTTTCTTAGAATGTACGACACACTCGTCAGTAAAGTCTGTCTGAAAGTAATGTATAGATTCACATCTCGGTGAAATTTCAAATGAATTATTATATCTAAGTAAAGGTAAAACTAGTTTAAAATTATCCTGTGTCAATAATGTAAAAGTATCATTACCAAAATCTAATATAGACCTATGTTTATTAAGAAAGTCTTGACCGATGATGCCATTTGCCCTACATGGCAGAGAATCAAATACATAAAACTTATTACATTTAAGGCGATGATCACCCGAAGTCAACGTTAAATAAACATATCCAATTGCATGGACTTTGCCACCAATTCCATTTATAATTACATCCTCCTTATGGAGTGGAATGTTTTGTTCTAGAACATACTTATATTTCAACGCCGAAATTGTAGCGCCGGTATCAACTAACCACGAATATGGTATGCTATTTGAGGTTAACTTAATGTAATAATTAGTATCAGTAGCTAAAATAATCTTATTATTCACGAAAAAACTGATTAATTGTCTCATTATTATCCGCATCTGTTAAAACTTGAACCGAACGGTTATTATTAGAATAGTTTTGGCATATCCTTTGGTTACCGCGTTTACTATGGTAGGACTTACTTGTACCACGCGATGATGCTCGACCACGCTGTGTGGCTCCGCGGCTCTGCTGCTGCGCCTGCGCACCCCCACGATAGTTGTGGTGACCGCGATGGGCACTGGAATCATTTTTACGACCTCTATAAAAATATGACCTATTATAATAATTATTACGATAGCCATGATAATTTTGTTGTCTCCCTCTTGGAGAATACATACCTAGTATCTTACCAAAATCTGAAGACGTGCCAGCCGTGGATGTCTCCTCATCCTTCGCACCTTGTATCGCGTCCATCATCGACTCGTAATTCCTAGCTGCAATGATAGTTGAGAGACGCCGGTTTCGCAAGCCATCGGCAAATCTTTTAATTACTAATTTTTCATTTAAAGGTTTAATTATTTTATACGTCTGCAAATTTCCTTTGGCTTGGGATACCGTAAGATCCACAAAAAGTTCCGAAAGCTGGTTACCATAGTCCTCAATAGACAAATTATTTTGTTTTAATCGCTGTATCTTATTTTGAATTGCAATAGGTGACTTTTGAGGCAATAAAACACTACGCATATCTGTAATTAAATCCTCAACGTTTGAATATTCAGATTTCAATTGTAATTTAGCATGCTGAGACAACCTGCTCTTTAATACAAACTGAATTAAATTTTGTTTACACTCATCCCTAATTAATAGCGAGCTATAATATTGTATATTATCAATTAATTGCTTATAGGAATATTCATTATCAGTTTTAATCATAGGTAACAAACTAAGAGCTATTTTCAAATTAAAAGACTCCATTTTTATATCTTGGTTGTTACTTTTATCACAAGTATTACTACTATTACTAGTACTAGCCATTGAACACAACTCTAAAATTCGATTATACAATGACACAAAATTAATACAAAACTTATCAATTAATATTTTTTCGTTTTGGCCCACTTTACCCTTTTTTATATCAGCTGAAATTAATTCTATAACATTAGCATATTTTTCAAAAATTATCTTTGCTTCAGATAACTTTTTATCTAATATATTACCTCGTCTACGGTCAGGGCCAATTTTTATCAAATATGTTTTAATAGCTTTGAGTTCCTCATATAAAGTTTCTAAGGTATGTGCCATAACTTACCATAATTAACACTAATATTACACATTATATGTAAACATAACATATTATTATTTATTATATAGGACAGAGTAAAAAAAAATACGAATAATAAAATACTTATAGTTATAAAGTTCAAAGTCCATTTTACGCGCTTGTTGTCTACCGAATATTTACCGTGACCGCATATTTAAGATATATCCGAACACTTTTTTTTTTTTTATTTACGCTTTTAACCGATATCACTCATCACTTAGATATCCACTTTTAACACTTTCACTAGGGATCATAGGTCGTCGCCGTTATGAGTATACAGGGAACTGCTATCTTTATTTTCATACCATCTCGACTTTGGGTCGCCCATGTAATCCTTTATCAGGAGAATGGCCACTCTGCCTGGAGCTCGATCGCCGAGATAATGCACTCCTGTATATCTCCTGGTTTATCCAACGTATATGGCAACGTCGGTACAACAGCAAAATATAGTACAGAACGCCGATTCCCAGCACCAGTACCACTATAGCTAGCAGTATAGTGATAGTAGAAACATGGAATTTTACCTCTTCTAGATGTGAGTCATTGGAACCGCCAACTGCGTTTTGCACCACTAAGGTCTCCTCCTTAGTTTGCTTACCACCCATTGTTTAGTTCAAAACTGTAGTATTTTTGCACAGAGAAACGAACACAACGTGTCGCAATAGCGAGCGTAATTACTAATAATTTAAACATCTTTAAACTCGCTCACCAAAGTCCAATTGTTTGAAGCACGAGCCTTATATGGCATAAAGGTGTCGGTAACGCGAGTAACGCGATCTTATGCGCGCGCGAAGGCCCGTAGGCAGGGTCGCCATGTAAGGACGAATGTATTGGGGAGAGAAATGATACCACTGGTTGCTCAAATAATACTCTCTTTATTTTAGGATAACGCATGATTAAATAGACATGATGATTACATACACATACACAGGTATAACATAGGTACATGACATCAATTACACACTACAGTTTTTTAATATGCCATTTATTTAAGGTAAAACGATTCTATTAAACTACTAGAGCTACTAGACCATCAATGGAAGCTTTTATAAGAGATCTGTTCGTTATCGCCTGGTGTCGCCTGAGTTTGAGGGAATAACGCCAATGTGATGAGTGACGAGATAGTAAAAGTAAAACTACAAAGTTTCCAAAAAAGTGTATTATAAACTTTAATTTCTCTATTTCCATAGTGTAAATAAATACTACAGTCTAAATAAACATAACTCTTAAACAATTTTATTATAACTCGCTTGAATCAACAATTAATCAATCGGTCTAAACATTTGTGCGACATTGTCAGATTGATTGAGACTGGAGAGTATCCGTTATCACACGCCTATAAAATTTTTGAAATGTATTGGCGGACTACCCTTGTGATATGATGTCTTCGAGTAGATGATTTTCTAACCAGCTCTTAGAAGCCACGGTAGAACGAATGCTTCCTGGAGCTGCTGTAATACCAGCTCCTTTGAATAGGGTTTTGATCCATCCTGCAATAATAGTGCATGATGCTGGCTTAGCTACTCCTCTAACTGTAATAAATAGACTCATTGACTTAGCAGTTAAACGTCTTTCTGTTAGAAGCATTATACTTTTTTCTATCCATAACAGAAGATTCAATTTAGGATTTTTTGTATTGGGAATCAAATCCATCTAGATTGTCTATAATCACTACTGTCAATCTTAGAACCGAACATAGGGCAAAAAATTATACTATCATCAGACCTAATGCAATGTCCAGGATCTACATCAAGTAAGGTTAAGTCATGTATGCGTCTACCTGAACAGAGCAAGAGCAATATCGCGGTATGGCGAGACACTTGGAAAATATTGTCAGTATTAATCGTACCTATAGTTGTTCAGAAATGAAACGAGTTTACTTACATTACAAGTAGGAGGTTTGGATATCTTTGGATTTTTAAAGCAATTACTTTAAAATATGTTTAACTAAAACATGATTACTTAAATGACCAGAAGATTCTGTGTTACATAACGTTGAAATTACCGATTTATGTAAAACTATGGTATTGTATGATAATTTTTGTTTCAAATAAAAATCTGATAAGAACTGGGTTTTTTGTATTGATACTATTCGCATTTGACCATGAAGTCCAACGCTTCCAATCCACCTCGTAAGTTTTTGTGTAGACTTTCACCACGAATTTTTAAGTAAGGTCAATTATTCTGTGTTCCGCGATTCTACTGTCGATGTCTACCCCCACACTTCCAAACCTTCGAGAACGATGTCCTCGACTTTCAGTGGTGGTAAACCTGTTGACGTGTCCACTAGATATTTCTGAAGGTTTTCAGTGTTAATGGAGCCGCTAGCGCTCGGGCTTTGAGGTCTGCGCGCCAAAATACCTTTTCCCATCGGGGTACTACAATCAAATATGTTCCCGTTGATTGATTCAGATGAATCAACACTCTTGGTATTAGAAATGGAGGTGGAAATACCCAAGTTAGTGGGTTGTTCCAGGGAACACAGAACGCGTCGTGAATCATAGCCTTTTGGTTTCTCATATTATCTCGTGCTACATAATTGCAAGCTACATGCGCGGTCTTTAAGGCAAATAAATCTATTATCGGGGTTCCCCACTTTGTAAACACTGATTTCACTTGCTGGCAATACATATATTGCCAGCAACTGGCATCCCATTCTGGAGGCACACGGTGACGCGACAGGTGATCGGCCTGATTGTTGAACTTGCCTGGGAGATAGTGTATGTTGAAGTGAATTTGTTGATCGAGCAAATTCAAGGTTTGGTGTGTTATTTCCAGCAGAGTTAATGACTTTGTAACTCCCTCTTTTCGCAGATGAGCTACTACATGCAGATTGGCGCACTGTATAAGCAGTGAACTGATGTATTTGGTATGCCTGAATTTGAAGGACATGCAGCATTGCTAACATTTCTTTTTGATTGCAGTGGAGATATTGCTCTTCTCGTGACCAAGTGCCCGAGAAGGATAGATCGTTCAGTTGGGCTCCCCACGCTATGTCTGAAGCATCTGTTACCAGAAAATTTGTCGGTGGTGGGTAATGGAGCAGCGTCGAGAGCTGACTATTTTCAGTCCATCAAACTAGTTCTTGGTTGATTTAATTAGTTATTGGGTAGGTTTTCGAGGTTTTCGGTAACGAATTCATTAACATCAGCAACTGTCGATAATTGAGCCTGCCCCGAGGGACGACAAAACTTGCGAAATTTAGAAGTCTCACTATTTTCTGTAATTCTTTTAGGGTTACTTTCTGTGAATTTCGAATAAAATTTATTTTTGTGACTATTATATTAATTTTTCTTGTGGTAGGCACTTTTGATCGTTCCAAGGCTTCCACAATATACCCAAATAAATTATTTCTTTCTGTGGTTCGAGGATCGACTTCCCGAGATTTACAACCCAGTGTTTGAACTAAGATTTTTACGTGCTTGCGAAGCACATCTACATTTTGATGTACTATCAGGAAATCGTCGAGATATACTATGACTAACATATGCCAGTACTGACGAAGAATTTGGGCCACCCAATTCGTAAGGATGGAAAAAAATTCTGATGCTATGCTTAACCCGAACGGGAGGCACGTCATCTCTAACAATTCTTGGTTGTAGATAAAGCGCAGGAAGCGCCTGTGAGATCTTGTTATTGTTATGTGAAAGTAGGCTTGTGAAAGGTCGACTTTGCACAGCCAATCCTGTGGTTGTGGAAAGTCAGGGATTCGGTACATATTTATCAAGTGGAAAGGTTCGACCATTACATAGTTGTTTAGTGCTTTGAAGTTGAAAATTGGACGAGCCGATCCGTTGGGTTTCGAGACCAGAAACATTGGGGATATGAAACAGTGATACCTCCATTATCTGAACAATTTCCGAGATTTCTAACGACATTGGGGTGTGAAACTGGCCCTTTCTTTAAATTTGGGTAAATAGGACGGGTTTTTGAAAAAATGGTATTCGCAATCCCTGAATGAGTTTCATAATTATCCTCTTACATTTTGAACAAAATGTTGCTAACTGACCTGCTACAAATATCCTAGAGTTATTGTCTTCTCTTTTGGTTACCCCTGGGGGGTCTAGGAGCATTGGAGCATCCTGTTCCATTGCCACGCTCGGGCCGCGAACCTCTGCCGTGAAAGGCATCTCTCGAGTTCGACTGATAGACCTCTATAATGGTTGTTATGGTGTGGATACCTTAACAACCAACACTCGCGAGGGTGGGTTGTGATAGGCATACCCACACATATTCTGCCTTTGTTCCTGAAAGGAACCTTGAGGTCCACGCGATGGACCTGCCGGTTTACGCACATTCTGCCCCCGCGAAGGGCGACAAGCTGTACCTTGATTAGGTTTTGGCTGTGCTTCAGTTTTAAGAGGCCAAAAGGCTTTGCAAACTCCCCCAACCTTCTCTAAAGCAGCTGTGAAAGCCTCCGATTCAAATAAGTAACTTAATGATGGGGGTATTCTATTCAGCAAAGCTTTTATCAAAGGGTCCCGAACTTGGCTCGTTATTGTTTCGTATTTCAATATTTTCGACTCGATGGCCACCAACAAGCTGTAACAGGTCTGAAGTAACCTTATGAAGGTCACCTTTTTGAAAAAGCTTATCAACCTTATAGCTCAAATTATCATAGTTAACGCTTGTGTCTTTTGCCCAAGAAAAAAGATTATGAATACCTGCTTGTAAGGTTTCTTTTTGTTTTAACACGCAATAAGTTATGGCCGCATAGGATTTCTCTGTGTTAGCTAGTTGACGCAAGGTATCATACATTTTCACCTCTTCGTTTGTCTCCAAGTCTATGAAACCTGGAGTGTGGTTATATAATTTTTGGGTCTCAATATCTAACATCTGACCATGAAGCGCTACCTAAGCGTTGAACGTCGTTAAGTATTTTTAGAAAACTATCAGCTGCTTTAGGAATCGATGGCTCTTTCAGTTTTGTTTCAAGGTCGAAAGTGAATTCAGAAGTATTGGCCTCGTCATGACATTGATCAGTGACATTTTGTTCGTATAAACATTCACTCACTTCCGAACAGATCGATACCGCATCATGGCAGTAATTTTTTAAGTGACCGGAATGTCGAGCAACGAAATCAGTCATAAAATTTTTGAGCTTACCTTATCTTCAACGAGTTTGCTTACTATGGGGTCAGATCGCCGAGTGAGATTAGATTTCTTGCGGTGGCGGTTGCAGCGGTGCGAGCGGTACCGCTTCTGCGAGTCACTCGAGCTGCTGCTCCAAGAACTGACGCTGCTGCTGCTCGACTCGCTCCGGGAACGCTTTCGAGCAGGCCTGCTTTGGTCCGCTGCTTCCACAGCAGCTTCCGGATTATTTGCATCTATTTTGTACTTTATTACGAGATAAACTTATTAAACACAAAATTTAAAACACAAGTGCCGAACAAACCGTTAAAATCAAATACAAAAACTTGTAAAATATTTATATAAATGATCACGTACTTATTTTAAAATATTAGATCCGAACGACAAAAGCCGTTAGAACTTGACACAGAAATGAGTAAATTTAAAAACTAACATTAAATCCTGTGATTCACTTTCACTCTTTCACTTTAGAATATTAAAACTAATTCTCAATGAAGTGCAAAGGTGACAGAGCTAGAGCTGCTGTGCACAAGTTGCTTCGACGGAGAACGAAACGCCAATGATAAAATATAGCGCTGTACATTTTACGTAAATATAAAACGACGCGCGGTCGCCAGGTGTCGCCACTGGACCGGATGCACCACCGAACAAATTAGTAAAAAGCATTATAAAAGCTTCCAGTGACGGTCTAGTAGTTTAATATTAGTATATATGTATACGCATTTTTAAAATAAGCAATAATTACTTATTTATGAAGTTATGGATCTTTCCATATTTATGAACATAATTGAAATTGACGTTTAATAAGACTGTGGTGTAGGTATAGATACTTTGTCTCTGACTGTAGCTATCTTTCTCATCTTCTAGGTCATCTGGGATAGCAACAGATTTGTCTTAATTGGTCATTTAGTGCAGGTCTTTCTGTACATCTCATGTTTAAATATGTATTATGTAATATATGCAGTATAAATATTATGTAGGAATTTTGAATTCTATTAAGCTTGCTAGTGTTATTGTATAAAAATATGGTATCTAGGTATACTATCTATATATTAATGCGTAAAAAGTAACTCTTTTTAGGCATATTGCATGCACAGAGGCATTGTGTTTAGCATAATTAAAGTTTATTTGGAGAAGTGCAAAAAGTTAAATTAATAGGAAAACAAAATAAATTACGGTCGAGTTTCGACTACTGGGTGACTAGTCTTTTTTTTATTAGTATGCGAAATGCACGTTTTAGTTATATTAATAACATACATACATGACTGTTTGTGTGTCCAACAGTAATAAACAATTTGGTTGAAGATATCTTCCTACCTTCAAATTGACGCGAATCTATGTACCATTATTATAAACGCAAATCTTCTTCAACAGACAAACAAAGAAAATGCCACCTGGATATGACGAAGACAGGTTATGGGCGACCAAGTACTTATATGACAGTGCGTTTCACCCAGACACGGGCGAGAAGATGATCTCTATTGGAAGAATGTCTGCGCAGGCTCCAATGAACTCGCTTATCACTGGATGTGAGTACAATCACCATTATTTCTCTTCTTTTTTACAAAGATAGCGCTTTGCTGACAAAGCTGTATTGTCTGCAACTGTTGTGCTTGAGGTCTTCGATTGCCTAGTCTTGCGAAGCGTTATTGGGGTTATGTACCTGACACATTTTGTTAGTTTGGAACACGAAGCTTGGAACTGTGCCCGGTTAACGGCCAGGATCACATGGATATATATTTAATTCGTAACGGGTATTAATGCAATTTTAAGTACATAATGGTGCCAATTCTGTTGTCACAAAATTTTCTTATCTTAGCTAAAAATCTCTAAAATTTAGTTTTGTCCTGTCACTTTTAGCGATTTCAGAATACGAAATGTCGTTTGACAGGACTAAACAAAATTTTAGAGATATTTAGCTAATAAGATAAGATAATTTTGTGACAACAGAATTGGTACCAATGTTTACCTTATTGATGCTTGACGTTTGGACCAGGTTACACAAGTGCATGAGCGTGTTAATACCCGTTATTACTTTGTTAAACTACTACTGTTATTTCAATTTCTCCGATTTTAGACGGTCTCCCTGTCTCTAAACAGAGATATTCTTAACCATGTTCAAGAGGAGACTGTCTCCTCATGAACATGAAAATCTGGTGAAAAGCAACCGAAACGTCCGCGTCGGGGCAACTTAAATCTAAAGAGTTTTGAAATTTAAATATCTTAAATAGAAGTAAACAGTAACTAGTAACAGTGTTTTATAGTAGTGGTTTAGTTTGAAAAATAAAGAACTTGTTAAAATTTGTATAAAGTACCTAGTTTAATTTCAATGTATAACATTCGCGTAAACGTAAGTCAATATTCCCGTTACGAATTAAATATATACCTAAAATAGACCGCGAAAGGTTAAGAGTTATCACTATTACATGGGTCCCTAAAACATAATTGTGAAAGGAATTAGGGTGTAATAGGTACACCAATGCATTCCTCTTCGGTAATACGCGCCTGATTATAATATGTATTTATGTATAATGAAAATTATATTTTGTGTGTTGATAGGCATGGTGGTTTTCTACAAGACGAAACCAGCGATAGTTTTCTGGCAATGGCTCAATCAAACGTTTAACGCTCTCGTCAACTACACAAATCGGTCTGGAGATGCGCCTCTTACAGTCACGTAAGTATTGCTACGTATAAAGTGTTAAAGTGTAAATATACGATCGAACATGGTGCGGAACCACGAACGGTCCGCTGTCGGATCATACTCGATCGTGTGGCGCACAGTGCTCCAAACATTATTATTACTAGACTTTGCTTCGCCTCTCGCGTTTATCAAAAGTTTGACAATAAATTTGTATCTCTAGGAAACAGTCCTTTTTTGAGTATATGTCCTTTTCTGTACTCCTGATAATGTGCATGGAAAATTTCAGAATGATTGGTCAAGTAGTTTAGGCGTGAAAGTGTAACAAACAAACAAAACAAACTTACATTCGCGTTAAAGTATTAGTTAGGTTAGGATATATAATAATAATAATAATCAATTATAGTGGGCTGCATAAGCCCATAGATAAATTAACCCTTAACTTAAATTTACATATTGTAACATTTGAATTTACATATTAGGTATTACATATATGGCGGTCCGTCGTGCGGTGGTGTGGTGTGAAGAGCGCATCGTAGCACCGTACCGTACGTTGATTCGGCCGCACCATGTTCGATCGTCTACTTGCCCTTTTAGAAAAAAAATTCCATGAAACTGGTACACCATTGATTTATCAGAAAAATTACACCATCAGCAAACTTGTTAAATGTTATGCCCATATGGTCACATCGCTGGCAGCACAACGCCGCCTAAAGAACTATGGAGTCAATAACAAGACTATAGAATCACATCACAAGGACTGCACGAATTTCGTAATGGCTTAAGTGGTCGCGTCGACACTGCCACTGCACCAAGTATTGAGGGCCGACCACCGCACAGGACAAACATTTTTATGCTCGTTGATTGAATCTTTGTAAAGTCCACCGTGACACAGTAATTAAAGGAAAGAAAAAAGTTATTAATAAATAAATGGAGGTTCAACGCTATGTCTCGCTCGAGATTCGAGAAGTAATACCACTGTGCATACTTCTCATACGTATGGAAAAAGATATCTGAGCAAAGTGACGTTATTTGTGTATCGAAAAAAAAATACCGACATCGACCATTCGACTATTGTTTTTTTTTCCGCATAATTTAATATACAGTTATCGTTACATATAATTAAATTTTAACTGGTTCTAAATTATGTAATAAAGTGTTTAATAAACAACGCGATAAAATCCGTATATAGTAGTTTAATTTCAATGAATAACATTCGCGTAAACAGAAGACTATATTATGGTCTTAGAAGTCAAAACGATTATATTTATTTAGAATTTTCATCACGCAAAAACTACTGCATGAAATTAAATGCGGTTCTTACAGTTGCATAGCTGGAGGTCCAACTTAAAATCTGGTGCATGTTTCATCTTAATACGCCGCCAAGAAAACCTACTTCTAGATCCCACAAGTCGCAAGCAATTTCCGGGCAAAAGCTAGTAGATTTAAGAATCATTAATATCCATGCTAACGATTTCAGTTGGATATTTGAGTATTTGAACAATTTATTTATTTATTTATTATAAGGTACACTTACAGCAATACATACAAATGTTACAATTATAAGCACTGTGGATAAAATCGTGGGTATATATGTTTGCCTATTAAAAGTATACACAGCATTCACGTTATATAGGCAACATTAAGAGTAAACTTAAACTAGATAAAAATATGAAAGAGAAATTTTATTAAAAGTGAGAGTAGTAAAAGTGAGCAATAGTAACAGTAGTCAACAATCGAGCAGTTTCAGCAAATCATTTCTAAATTTATTTTCTGACGTGTTAAATATATCTAAGTTAAACTTATACAATAAAACAGAATTTGAGATTTCTTTATTTCTAAGAATTTTACATAAATTCACTTACATTAGAAAGTTTAAACACATACAATCAAATAATTATCTTATCTTAGGCAATAATAGACAGACTCTAATTATTTTAATTATGTTTTTAGACATTTATTTGCATCCTACTGCGCAGCATGTGGTGGTGCTCTGGGTACTGCTTTATACCTCAACAACAAAACTAAGGTAAGAACATAAAAAAATGCTTTCTTATAGTTATTTTTTCTAGCTTACGACTGACTGACTGAAATGACTATATTCTTAATAAACATTGCAGCAAGTACGTACGCTTGTGTTAAGATTGGGTCCCCGTATGTAGAGGAATGCTGCCGTCAAAAGGACAAAATACGTATTTAAACCATTTTTTCGAAATTGAGTTTTTTCGTAAATCACTAAAAAACATGCACCTGCCAGTATATTTATATAAAATATATCATTTTTGGCAGATACGTCTTTTTTCCTTATGACGTCAGAATTGGTGGGACCCAACCCATGATCTCCGATCGCAAGTCCAAGCTACCGGCGCTAATATATTTATTCACTTTGATTAAGACAACATGAATGGCGTAATGTATTAGGTGGTCACCTGGCCATTGTATTAGTACCAAGTGTTGTTGGTTTCGATTCCTACACGGCACAACAGTTTACTTAACCAAATTCTTTTTAAATTGTGCATTGGCTGTGATAACTACGTACGCTACTGCGGTATCCGTGAAAACTCAACACAAATGCCAAATAACAACTAGAATGATATAATCATATCTACAAAACAAAATCCGAGTCAATATAATCGATTCAAAACTTGTTCAACAACTTTACATACTTGACCTTTTTCATTGCTAAACATATTTTACTTTGGCGATATGCTAAATTCGACTGAAGGTCATCATGATTTACATAATATTTGAATACGCTATATAGATACGTCACTATGGAGGTGTGTCTGACGTTTGCAAAGGCATATCGTTACGGCTTATGTGTTTAACACTTAACACATAACTTGTGTCTGTTGACATAGTGTCTTAAGTGTGTAGTTTGATGGAGGGTATCTATAAATAAAAATGTGAAGGTAGGGACACGTTATCGTGTTCTATGATTATCATAATTAATAGGCCTAATACCTGTTTTGTATTAGACTTGGGTCCGTCCATATAGGTTCGGTAATCAGTTGCCAAATATAACTCATAAAGTCCTATAGATACCTAGGCAAAATTCGAATTTCACCGTGTTTCGTAAAAGCCCTACCGATAAACTACAGAACAGATTTTCATGCGGTTTTCAACAAAAGACAGAGTGATTCATGAGGAAGGTTTAGGTGTATAATTTGTTAAGGTTTTGTACTACCCGTGCGAAGCCGGGGCGGGTCGCTAGTATTATGTCAAAGGCTTATAAGCATCTTATAAGTTATAACTTATAACGCATGAGTGTTTGTTGCTTGCGCCTATTAACTAGTATCCGTTTAACATGGGTCGAAAAATGACCTGTTTAATGATTTACATAGACGTAACTAAAATAAGCAAAACAACATTTGATAAACATCAGTAAGTCGCGTTTATAACTCAACAAACATCAAACATCGTGTCATACAAATTTTATGCGCCATGCAAGTTCACTTATCGTTGACGATGTAATGCGACGACAAATATATGACGTCATGAAACATTATAGGTACCTATTTAAAATATCTCTCTACTATAATTGATTAAAGGTAATAAGCCATAGACGTAAGGGATTAATCCCAAACCTGCTACTATGAGTTTTACCTACATAGCTAGCGCTTAAGATTTTGCGCAGTAAGAGTATCTACCATTTAAAAGCAAACTCTCACATTTTCATATGTTTGTATTATAGTGTTTTAGTACTTACCTATTTCCTACATAGACTTCTTTTCTTTCTTCACTAGTTCAAAGTTCATCGTTTTAGCACTTTCCGTGAAGTAATAACGTAAATATTTGAACCACATTATTCGTAATACGGGGAGGAATGCACGGTTATAGTTTTAGGAATGGAGCTCTGTAGTTTCTATGATGTAGTAGGTATAAGCTGTTAATATTACACAATAATGTTTTCAATTAATCTTACACACTGAAAATAGCGCAAGATATTCAAAGTTGTACATACATAAAAAGTACTAAAGCTAGAAATAATATTTGCCGCGAAATTCAATCGATGTTTATTGAACTCTCGTAAATAGGGCTGTGCTGTTTTATTGGGTATCGATTTTTATATCACAGCAAAATCGTAAGTTAAAAATAAGCATTTTCATTTTTAATAAATCACTTCATTTGTTTTTACAGAAAATGAGCCCAATCTACGCACGGCTGGTACCATTTGCAGCTGTCTGCGGAGCGAATTTTATCAACATTCCTATGATGAGGAGCAAGTAAGTGTTTGTTACATTGATTATAAGCATACAGTAAAATTGAATAATAGAAAACAATATTCACTTCCATCGAGATACTAGATTAAATGTCTACAATCACCATCTGACGTGATTTAAACTAGGACCATTAAGCAATTTTTGCAATACCTACATAATATTATAATTATAATAAAACATTTGATAAAAACTCTTGAAGGACCTTTTCACGTTGCACACGTGTCCCCGTATAAGCCTCCCAAAGAACCGGATATTTTTCTTATGTAATATGTTATTAAAAACACTTGTTATAAGATAAAGTATAATAAAAAAATATATATATTAATTCAGTATGTGAGTAACATGATTTTACAACGATTTTTGTTTCTATTTACATTATGGTAGCCAAACTGAATAATTATTATATAACAAGGACATAGTGTAACTGTTGGCTTAACTCGTGTGTAATGTTACAGTGAACTTATGAACGGCACGCCAGTATTCACGGTGCCTGATGGAGACCGGGTTGGTGACTCGAAGGTGGCAGCGCGCACTGGCATATTGTTTGTCTGTGTATCTCGTATTTTCATGGCTTTTCCTGGAATGAGTAATTATTTTTATATTTTATTTCTTATTTATATGTATCCTCCAATTATAAAACATTATTTTGAGACAGCCATCATTCGAATTGATACATTTTATATCGAGTTCAATTTCAAGACCGACTAAAATGTTACTTCGATTTTCTGTTACAAAAATATTAATCGCATCATGCAAACACTAGGAATATAACTGATTGACAATCGTAACTAAAATCTAAAACCTTAAATCATAGATGGCAAAATGCGGAGTAATACACTGCAGCCTAACACGTAGGTAAGATATTTACATACGTGAGCACAAGTATAATTGACACGTATGGATATTTTTTGTCAACCTAATTATGTAGTAGGCGCCTGTTTGGTACAATAACCGGTTCATACTTCAAACGGGTTGGTGTGTCTTTAGACTCGATAAGAGTTATTTTCAATTTCGGATGTAATTTTATCGGTAAATTACATCCGATATTGAAAATAACTCTTTATAAATTTTCAGCTACCTGTATCAGTATTGTGTTATATACTATAATACCTGGCGTATTAAAATATGGGGGTTGAAATTTATAGGCTAGTTTACCATGCCTTAACACCAAGCCACTGTCTCCTTAAGGTTTCAGTAGTGTGTTATGCCTCAATTCACTAAAACTCTACAATAAATTGTTCAAATAATTTTTCTTTTTTATACTTGATGTATAAATGTTTTGCCTTTAGCCATCACACCAGTTTTGACGAACTGGGCGACTAAGCGTGGCTGGTTCAATCGCTACCCCATGGCCTCGGTACCCTTCCAATTTGTATTGGTGGGACTCTGCTTGACGTTCGCCACACCTCTAGGCTGCGCACTCTTCGACCAGCGTGCCACCCTTAGCGTCGAAAAACTTGATAGCGAACTTCAGGTATGTATATTAACAGCGAATATTTATGTTGGAATCTTATCTTGACTCTGAAGATTACTTACACTTTTAATAGTCCCGTAATTATAAGCTGATTTATATAAAGTCGGAACAATACTTATGTTGTTGGAGTGTATCCACTATAAGGCGGTCCAACAAGTGCGGATAGTGCTGTTAAGCTACATGGCCAAACCTCGGTAAAATTATAATAAATTACCTGCTTTGCATATAGTGATCTAATAAAAGAGTGGGTTTTCTTTTACACGATGCTTCAAAGAATGCAACTTGCCTAATGATAAGCAGTAAACATAGCCTATAAACACTGTTAATATAACATAGAAATGATAGATGAGATGGATGTAAAGGAATGAGATAAGTGGGTATGCGAGCTACCGGTAATCTCGCTCATAGTTCTTAAAACTAAGTGCGCTGTTTTACCTATTTGTCTATTTCTTGTAAGGATTCATCCGAGCCAATTTCTTTGCATCATTAGTCCACCTAACCGAGATGCAATCCACCTGACAGTTGGACTGTCTCAGATTTTATGTGTAAATAACTTTACGTAATTTTATTTCGCAGGAAGTGGTGAAGGAGAAATATCCGAAGACGAAGGAAGTGTACTATAACAAAGGATTGTAAATGTAGATCCTGTTTAGACAACCTGTTGATGTTCGCTGTACTGAACTACCGCTTATTTCCAACGGAGGAATGTTTCGAAGATATTACAGACCATCTGTTATAGCAGTACTAGTATTATATTACTTTATGCCAGCATAGCTTATACGCGATGTATAGGTGTGTAATATTATCTTGTGAAGTAATAATACATTAATATTGCTATATGGAATAATAAAGCGGTATCTTGTAGATGGCAATCGAAGTAGGATTCTTGCCCACTAGATTCACTCTGATAGCTGTCGTTTGAGCATGAATAGGCATGTGTAGAGATGTACCGAAATCCTGTTAATATAATAATCAAAGAACTCCTTTTTACTGCACTGTTTTTCGTTGAGATGAACTTTTATATTCTACATACATATACCCACACCAATTTGTCGAAAAACAAACCAGATAATATAATATGCTACAATTTTTATCATAATATACATAGATGATTTATTGCAGTGTTTTGTAATGTTAAAATACTAGCCTAGGTACTGCCCTGATTTTAGTAAATTTTTGTTATGACTATAAAGCACTGAGTCGCCGTTTGTAAAGTCATTATAATAAGGAGGCGTTGTTTCGATATATACTGTGCATTTATTCTTATTAGCTGCTTGGTATTGATCATTCCAATTATTTTGCTTAGGTAGATAATTTCTCTAGAGAAAATAAAGACATAAAATTCAGAATACATTGGTAATATACACCAATGTATTCTGACACTTCTATTGATTAATTCCATTAGATTAAGTAAGTATATTGCTTTCAATCAATAAACAAAAAATATTAGCGGTAGGTATATTAACATAAAATGTTATATGACTTTAACATATGTTTGTACCTATTATATTTCTTTGCTTTTATATTTCATTATATTACTATTTTATTAGTGGGCCAATTTTAAGTCTCTTCTAGAAGAAGATAAATATAAGACGTTATGTTTGTTATTAAACTTTTTATTTTTAATCGTTTGTATAAATAAGTGACTTCCTTTATTAAGTAGAAAATTTACACTTTATTAGATGTATAGCTGTACGTAAATCGTTTAATCTCATTTAGGTAAGTGTTATTTATGATAAGGATTCTGGTGAATACATAATTTCTTATATTATTTTCCAAATTGATTTTAGATTATTATAAATCACAATCACAAATATGCGTAAGCTGCTACTCAAATTGTCTCTTCAAATGTGCAACTCGGAATTCGATTCTTGCGTCTTCATTGTAACATCACTACACGAAGCGGAGTGAAAAAGTTTGGGCGCAAACGTCACAGTCCTATATATTATTCACAGGTTTACTGTAGTCTGTAACCGACGTCATTTTGTATTAAAACTGATCAGAACTTTTATTGAATATATTGATAATGCTGTGTAAAACTTAAGAAAAACGATGAGCATTTATACAGATTATTATTTTACTTATTTCAATTCATTTGTTTTATAGGTCCGCATAATTTCGGTATTTATTTATTACGCAGTTCTAAACTAACTAACTAGGAACTGAGTAAGATGGATTAACATTCCAAATATAATTATTTATTAAAATGTCAATTAACCTAAAGGTACAATTACCGTAATGACAATAATAACTGCTGTAAATAATTATTCTATAGTGTAAATATTAATGCTGTGATAAGAGGCATTGAATGCTGCAATGTATGCTGTATTGTATGAAATCATAAAGGAAATAAATATGTATGAGTTGGAAAATGAAAACCAGTTTTTTATTTATAGTCTGAAAATAATTCGGTAGACCAAATAAATTACTTAAACTATATAACTTTTTTAAGAAAGTCACGTTATCATATGTCGCATTAATTGATTTAATGTTCCACAAAGCAACGAGAACAGTCAATTGTTATTTTAAATTTGGTAATTATATATATAGGGATTAAAGTATGAAGTTGCTGTTGTATAGTAATAGATACTTTGAATTGACATAAAACCTTTATGATGTGAGATTTTCGAGTGAAACTTTTTTCACAAGATACCGATAAGATTTTCTTTAAAAAAATATGTATCATTCGATTTTCGACTTTCAACTGTTCTTTTATTTAGCTTAGTTGGGAAAGATGAATATATTTCGAAAATCCGAGTCATTTTTTAATACGAGTTCTGACGCGGTACTAACGCGGCAGAAACGGCTAGCAATATCAACGCTACGTTTGGAGAGGAGACTGCTAATGAACGCACCGTGCGTTTTTGGTTTAAACGCTTTCGTAACGGAAACTTCGACTTGAAGAACGAACCACGTGAAAGATCGGCCCACAGGTGAATAACGCTGAATTGAAGAATATGGTGGCAACCAATCCGAGTCTAACTACCCAGGAATTAGCGGCATGGTTTAACGTTACCATACCTACAATATTGGCTCATTTGCATCAAATCAATAAGATAAAAAAATATGAAAATGGATGCCTCATGATTTGACTGATCTGCAGAAAGAAATGTGTGTTGAAACTTGTGTTGCCTTGTTGAATCGGTACAGAAATGAAGGAGTATTGGATCGAATTGTTACATGTGACGAAAAGTGGATTATTTACGATAACCGTAAGAAAAAAATGCAATGGCTGAGACCCCAGGTCAAACGCCGCAACAGTGCCCTAAAGCAAAGTTTAACAATAAAAAAGTAATGGTAACTGTTTGGTTGTCTCTTTATGGTGTTATTCACTATAGCTTTCTCAGTTCTGATCAAGCAATAACAGCAGATGTACTGTACTGTGCCGAACTTCGAACAATGATGGCGAAACTGGCAGTGAAACAGCCCTGACTCGTGAATCGATCTTCACCATTAATGCTACACGATAACGCAAGACCTCACACTGCACGAGAAACCGTTGTAACTCTACAGGAGCTGCAGTTAGAAATCATACATCATCCTCCCTACTTGCCAGACTTTGCTCCAACGGACTACCATTTATTTCGTGATTTGGACAATTTTCTACGTGATAAAAAAATTTCTTCCCAGGAGGCATTACAAAATGCTTTCACACAGTTTGTCGAATCTAGATCCCCGGAGTACTATCGTAAAAGTATAAATGAACTTCCGCTTAGATGGCAGCAATGTATAGATAATGAGGGTAAATATTTCGATTAAATAAATATGGTATACATCTTAGAAAAAACGAGTTTCAATTTTTGAGTATATATCGGCAATTTCATACTTTAACCCCTAATACATACACAATACATACATACATACAAGATTGTCTGTGGATTCTTTGTATAAGTTCCCATAATTATATGCCTATACTTCTGTAAAAGACTGTGTTCTAGTTCAATTCTAGGGTCAGATTTAATAAAGTTTTCAACAATTTTAACCGCTTCCTTCCTTTCCTTCCGCTTGTGGGTAATGAACTTGTGTAATGGAATTTAGTGCATTTCTGATAGTGATTTACACACACCGACTCATCAACCTAGACTGTTTGGACTTTGAACTATTAGAAGATGAATCGTGCGAGAGAGTGCGTTATATTTTTGTTACACTCTATTCTTACCATTACATCGACACCACTATTCACTGTCCCTTTCCGACAATTCTCTATTTTGTATGTAGCGTAGTTATGCGTATATAGGGTGTCTAACTTGATGTGTAGCCGTGTGTACATAACTATGGTTATGAGAAAGGGACTCTCTTGAAATCGTTCTATGTTTACATCCAAATAGGCGTGTTCAAAGAACGATGATGTGATTAAGCACAAATGAACGTGTGAATGTAATATAATATGCAAGCGTTTTATTTAGCTGATTATCTGTTTTTATTCTATTTGTATTCCCTATCTGTTCTAGTGAATGTGCAGGATATGTTCATTAATGACATTAGGTCTACTATAACCATTTTGAAATAGGTATTGTATTTAAGAGTAAGAATTAAAACAGTCAAAGTGAGGAATCAAATCAATCTGATTACTACAAGCGATAAATATTTCGCGTTGAACGCGAGATCCTAGAAAAATATAACTCCATATTAAAATATTAGGTAAGTTTGGTCTTATACTTCATTTTAGGGACGGGCAAATAAAAAACATATGTCGACATATATCGTATCGATAGTTTTAAAAAATAGCAATGTATGCAGAGTAAAAAAATATCGAAATTTCGACATATCGATATTTTTAACTTAAAGCGCGATTGCCTCAACTTCAACTTTTCTCGGTGTCAAATGGCTCCATCGAATAGGTACTGATGATTCTGCCAACGTCAGGGAACGCGATTGCCTCAAGTATTGCCAAAAAATTGACATTGATTGAAAGTGACAAAATAAAACATATTTTGTAGTTTTATTATTAAATAAGTTACAATTTTCTTCAGTAAAATTTAAAATTTAAGGCGCGCAAATTAAACTCACCACTAGCCCACGACATTCAAAATTTATGCAGTTTTTTGCATATTTCAGCTTGATCTATCATTGTTTATTGATATTTGATCTGTTCTACGGAGATTTCGTCAAACATGTGATTATAACTTAATAAGATTACTAAATTGACAAAATCTCTGTAATATGTTAATGTGTAATGTGTTTCATGTTAAAATGAATATTATTCAGTAGCTACATCTCAGTACCATTAGTAAACAATGTAAGATCGATCTGAAACATGCAAAATACTTCATAAAATTTTAATTTCGCGCTTAAGTGGTTATGTTTAATTACTTAAATTTTGCACGCCACACGTGGCAAAATATGCAGTACAAATTTAAAAATGACCACCTGTATACCTGAACCACATTAGCAAATAAAGATTATTATTATTATGTTTCTCTTATTACAGGTATTTTCTAACATATTATATTAGAAAATATCTGGCCCTTTGGAAGGCTTACACGGAAACAAAGGTCCAACGTGAAGAGGCCCTTCGAGAGTTTTAATCAAAGGTGGGATGGAACACCTACAGCAGCACTAGCCACAGCAGGAGCTATTTCTACGTATGGATTCTAATATTTGGGCTATGGGTATGGATGTTTGGTGGACCGGTATATTGGTAACTATAGATAAAAACGGCGTCTGCCCTGAATACTCTCATAGCATCAATGCAATGGGCAGACGGTGACTCACCAACTCACTAGATGGGCCTCCTGAATAGCCACCATAGGCACATAAGCCTTAAAGGCGGCAGAGGGCAACACCGGTGCGAGTGACTAGGGATGTCGAGCGTCTCGTGACAACGGAGACCCTGAGCGGGTTACCCGTAGTTATGCCCTTAAAAATGACACTTCCACCCCCAAGCATATAGCTCTAGCGGCCCCCCTCTCACCGGCCAACCAAGGCAAGCCAGACAGTTGACAGTCCTATGGGCGCTCTAGAAGTTCCACGCCAGCCTACCAGTGACGGCAAGCCGGGGACGAAGCCCTAATCGACTCTCTGAGGCATTCAGGACCGCAGTGTCTCCATTCACATTCAGCTCGTCACAAGCTGTCCTGTGGGTTGTACGCTTTTATTTAACCTGGTGATACATTTTTTGTTTATATCACAAAGCGAAGGTGGTAGTTTAAAAGCTAGTGTACTGTGGCCTCCGATATCGCGTTAGTCTCATGAAGAGATAAAAAGCTCTTAAAATTATTGAATTTGATATTCAGAAATAAATATCGACTATCGATATTTCCAGAGTAAAAATATCGACGATATGTATCGACCATTTTCTGAAAATATCGATTTTTTGTTATATCGATATTTTTTACTCATCCCTACTTCATTTAATGTATTTAAGAAAGGTAGGTGTCGCTCACATTTGTCAATATTAAAAATAGTGCATTGCATGAATTGTGAACATTATAAATACTCTAAAAACCGTTAAATGCATTTATCAGGTTAACGTAACTTAAATACGGACATCTCTAGACGAGACAGAAAGTAAATCGACGGCTTATGTCATTTATGTCATTCCTTCATAGATTGGTTAGGTATTGTCAAAAATGCTTCGAGTTTTGATCGTATTTATTTACAAATGAATTTTGAGCTAAATATATAATATAAGCAAAATGTACGATCTAAAAGCATGTGCGGTGTGTTTTAGCACTAACGTTAAACTATTCAGTATGGACAGTGGCCAATTAAGACATGAATTCCATTTGATTTCTGGTCTTCGGGTATGTATTATTTATATATAAAATACTTAAAATAAGTTAGATTTTTCTATAAACACTTCGAAAGTAGTTCAATATATTTATATTTAAACTTCATATGGACACCATTAAGTTTGCTTTTTAATTTACAGACAAGCAAAAGCAGTGGTTTGCCAAATTATTTATGTTACCAATGCTCAGCATGTGTAAGGAGTTGTAAAAAGTTTCGCGACAAATGTCAACGAGCTCATTACGCTTTACAAGAGATATTGAACAGGAATAAAGAGGTAATTAATTCATTTCATAAAACATCCAAAGTTGTATATGTAGAAGTAGTGTCATTCTTCTAGATTTTCAGAGAAGCTGTATGTAACAAATTCAAATTTATTTATTTATTTGCTAGAATGTAGGTTTACAGAGTATGATCTTAAATTCTAATGTCCCATATACATTCTACCATTACATATGGTGTGCAAATATTTGTTTTTGTTGTCATGTCATGCTACTATTATAATAATATATAATAAGTAGGAATTAAATTGGGTTGGGTTTAGAAACGTGCCTATTCGTTGGGCAGAATCTAAGGGTAGTACGTGATACTAGAGAGTTTTCTGAGCCACAATCAGTAATTTTTTCTTGCCGGAGACCACTCATTTAAAAAAAAATACGAAATTCATATTGCGTTTTTTGAGGTTATGAATAAGTAATTGACACAGAATTACGTTCCTTTCTACTTAGGGAAGTAGGGAGGAATGCAATTCAGTGTCAAAATATTTATAAATTAAAGTTATTATTATAGATATTTATTTCAAAGTCTATAAAAATGAGCCTGTACTTTTTTTTATGGGAAACGAAACGCATTGCTCCCATTTTGTTAAGTTGTTTTGTTGACATTCATTCCGTTCCGCAATAGAAAAACAAAATACTTCAGGCAAGATAGGTCCTGGCAAAGTAGTACAGATCGACGAATCGAAATTCGGAAAAAAGGAAGTAAAATAAAGGTAAATATTAAAATCTGTGACAGACCCGAATTAGTTTACCCCGACTTCAAGTGGTACTTTTTGCCCTACCCCTAGAGTGTTTTTTAGAGCCCGGAGGCACGGAGGGGGTGCAGCCTCCGGCCGCAGTAACAAAGCATAGGCACAAGCGAGCCTAAGCGGCCGAGGCTGGTCGCCGCAGGCGACCAGCAAGCCGAGGCTGCTTAGGTGAGCGCATGGGCCAGTGCTTTGTTACGCTAGGGCGAAGAGGCTGCACATCCTGCAGTGCCGGAGAAGATGCATTCTCAAGATATTGTATAATATAGACTTTATGTATTAAATTATATTTTCTGTAAACTGTTAGATAAGGACAGTGATTTGCCCTCTTATTCTTTGTTATTTATCGATATATGACAGTAAAATTTTAAAAATAAACGTTAATTTTTCTCGGAAATTATAGGGCTCCGGCGGGAGGGGAGGGCGGGGATTAGTTACCCTTCCCCCTCCCCACCCTCCCCCCACCACCGTTACCCCCTATCGAATAGGCACGTTTCTAAACTTTTACCATTAAATTTTGATATTAGGTACAGCGAAAACAAAAAATAAAATAAATAATTAATTGATGTCAAATTTATAAATTCCGGTAGATAAGTATATAAGTGAGATGTCATATTAAATGTAATTCTAATGTCCGTGTTGGTTAAATGTAACAAAATTACTCCACTATTCGTTAAATTTATTATTCCTTATACAACATGTAATCATTTAAACTATAAAAACACTTTTCTAAGAGCCATTTGCTCAACTTGTTTTTAAATATTGTTAAGGGCAAATCCTTAAATATATAGGGCAATTTATTATAGACCATAATTGCATTGACATATGAATTTTTTTAAATAAGACAGGTTTACATTGAGGTTGATGGAGTTTATGTTTATTCCTAGGTATTACATTACGTTTCGTTACTTCAGATTGAAGTTCGAAATACTCTGGATGTTGTTTAATGAATACACAGACCTCCTTTATGTACATACAGGTTAGGTGTAGACTACGAAATTTTTGAAAATAGGTTTACAACCCTCCATAAACAATGCTCCAGTTATTGCTCTTACACACTTCTTTTGTATACGAAACACTTTTTCAAATTCGACCGAATTTCCCCATAGCAAAAGACCATATGCAAGCGTGGATGAAACACATACATTTCATTTCAATATATAAAATGCTGCACATAAGGTTTTGACATATGGAAAACATGTTTTTTATATTTTCTTTGGGATGCCAATAACCCTTATATTAGGTGGTTCATCCATTGGTGCCTTGTCCATTGTTTATCACCTATATATTAATGTTGCTAAAAAGCCATGCTCCTCAACCAGTCTCATCAAAGTCCCCTGCTAGACATAGGCCTCTTCCTATTTGTGCCTCAACAGCCTTTCCTTGCCTTTCACATACAGATGACTTGGAGATCGCAATAAACATTGACCAACAACAAAACAAATTTTCTCAATATATAAAAATGAATATTGTCTATGTATATGGTAACCCCGTTTCCTGAGATAGCATACAGAGTTAGGTGTTGCTCTAAAAACATACTCCTTAAATACAACTTCCTCTGTTAAGTACCTATATATGTTCTTCAATTTACAATTATTATGTTCACAGATCAAAATATCCAATCTTACCCACATTAATCGTAGTTTATTTGACATTATGCCACCACTATCATTTATGGATTTGGAAAGCTCTCAATATGAAGAAATTAAGTTTCAGTGGACAAGACATAACCGTGTTGGACAATGTAGTGCCCTAAAGTTTGACACTATCCCGCTTATTCACTGTAGCACACTGACTCCTGAAGACACATTCAATGCAGTAACAAATATTTATAACGAAGCAGACGTCAAAAACAGTGATATAAAGAATGATATTGATGTGGCAGTAAATGAAGTGGCTAACTCAAGTTTTGATTTAGAGAAAGACAATTATTTAGTAGAGTCCACTTCGAATGTGGATATTACAGATTCATTTATGGACAATGATGATACATTTATTAGTGATAATGAGCATGATGAATCAACAGAAATGAATAACATTGTATGTAAAGAAGAGAATGGAGAAAGTGTTGATGGATCTAATTTAGACGAAGAGTATGCTATGATGATTCCTATTTCGGTTAAAGAGGCTAAGGCTGCTATAGAAGTGTACAAAATGTTCAGTCATGGGAAATTTCATTGCGAGATATGTCATAAAGCGTACTTTAATGAGAACCGGATGAAAGTGCATATGAGGATGCATGATAAGGTAATATTTTTATAGTAAAACTGCTACTAATTCAGGGTGCTGGTTTAGTTACCTGCCAAATTGTAATCTTAAATGTTTATCAAACTATTTCTTAATTTTCTGTCTATATAATATATAGTACTCTGGCAACCCTGACTATGCGTGGCCGACAACCCACATTGATCATACGGCCAAGGGCAAAGATATGCTATATTGTAAAATATACCCAATGTGTGCACATTTAATATACATCTGTACAATGTGAATGAGTACTAATTACGTTATAATATGATTTTTAGCAATAGAATTTTGAAAAGAATTTTTTTATGAACATGTACAATGACATATTGAAATACCGCAGGTGATTAAATCTGCATCCTGCTCATTTAAAAGCTATATTTGTCTTTGTTTTATGCCCGAATAGAAGTAACAATTTTGATGAAAACTGGTATGGAGTAAGTCCATTCAGCAACTTTAAAAGCTAAAGAAGGAAACTTTGTAAATAATTTTGCGGTACTTATTCATTTTCAAAAGAAGCAGTTTAGACATCACTGTAAAATGGCGAGAACGTTTATTTGTCGTCAATCAATACAAACTTACGTGATATTGTCTTAAGTATACATGAAAGTTATATATTGAAATTAAAGTCACTCCATAAACATGGCTGCTGGAAACCAACCGAAATGTTGGGAAACCTTTAACTTGAATCTAGATAGTTTAAATAATTTAAATAGCTTGAATAGAAGTAATTAGTAATTAAAGTAATAGTTTAAAAACCGATAAAAATAAACATTGTTATAAATATATTTTCGGCCTCGATGGCGTAGTGGTTAGTGTAACCGACTGCCACGCCTGAGGTCGCGGGTTCGATTCCCGCACAAGACAAATATTTGTGTGCATGAACATGGATGTTTGTCTTGGTCTGGGTGTTTCTATGTATAATATGTATGTATTTACAAAAAAAAAGTATATATGTATGTTTATCCATTGTCTAGTATCCATAGTACAAGCTCTGCTTAGTTTGGGCTAGATGGTGTTGTGTGTATGTGGTAGAATATTATTATTTAAATAGAAGTTTTATTTCCATCAGTACAAACTTAATTATAATCTTTATGTTGTAATGTTTTCAGCATGTAAGTGGCACTTTCCACTGTGGACTCTGCAACTATTATTACAAAACAGAGTTTTTATTAAAAACGCACATGACTGAGAAACATATGTACAAATATGTCTGTAGGAAATGTCCTGAAGTCAATTTTGATAGGTAAGTGTTGTTCAAATTATTATTCTTATTATATACTAGTTTTCCGCGGGTTCGCTCGTGCAAATGTAATTTAGGTTAGTAACAGTACTTTGTTCTAGATGAAAGGTACTCTATGTCCTTTTCCGCCATCCTGACAACGTGTATGCGAAATTTCATGATGATCGATCGTGTAGTTAAAGCGTGAAAGCGTAACAAACAAACAAAAAATCAAACAAACAATCAAAAAAACAATAAAACAAACTCACATTCGCATTTCTAATATTAATTAAGATAGTTAGGATTTTTTCATACTAATGTTATAAATTGGTAACATTGCTTTGTATGTAGGAGGTTAACTCTGAATTACTAAGGCTATTAGAAGCCCTGTCGTTATGTCCTTGAAAATGTAACCCACCCTGAGCATATAGCTCTGGCGGCCGTCCTCTGACCGGTCGACCAAGGCAAACCAGAGTTGAGAGTCCTACGGGCGCTCTTGATGTTCCTCGTCCCCAGCCAACCAGTGAAGGTAAGCCGGGGGCGAGGCCCTAACCGACTATTATTAGTATATTGAAGTTAAAGCAAAAATCATATTTATTCCTAATCCTGTGGAAATGTTTGAAACTCTTGCTTTATCTCTTATTAGATTTTTCCTGCGTCTTCGCTCGCGTAAATCTAAATTTCGATAATTTTCTATCCCTCGAGAACAGAACTTTTTCTGTATGAAAGGTAGGTTGTCTGTTCTTTTCTGTTCCCCTGACAACGTGTATGCGGAGTTTCATGATGATCGGTCAAGTAGCTAAGGCGTGCATGCTTAACAAACAAACAAACCCATATTCACATTTATACTTAATATTCTGATCATTTTTCACTATTCTTTTTTTTTTAAGTTGACTAGCAATTTGGGTTTCAAATTACTAATATTCTTGTTAACCTCTACAACTAAGCTAGAATGCTTGTATTAGGAGTGGGTTGACGTTAGTAGTGCAGTGGGTGGGATTCAAACCCGCGACCTCTCGATCGCAAGTCCAATGCCTTATCCATTATACCGCTGCTATATTACTTAAGGTTTACATCGAAATTAAAGGGCACCTGTGTGCATAATTTCAGCTATCTCGGCTCTATATCTAAGGGCTTTTGACTGGTTATTGATGAGGCATAATAAACCTCTCTGTTTATCCATACTGATTATATTTCTAGAACATCAGCCAAACAACACTACATATGGTCGCATTTACAAAAAGGCAACAAGAAGCATGCTAACTGGTACGAGTCCCGGCCGAGCTGGTTAAGTACTAAAGGTGGAAAAAGAGTCAAAGGGGTCGTCACATTAAAACCAGTTAGGAAGATGAAGAAAGTGCCCGAAGACTTCCCTATCTACTCCCCCGTTCAACATGAAGAACAATATACTTTGATACAGGAAAGAAAGAACTCTAAGAATTATAGGGAGGCGAAATTCAAGTGCAATATGTGTTTCAGAGGTTTTAGAGAAATGTTGACTTACAATAAGCATATGAAGAAACATAGTGCGGTGAGTACATTTTCTTTTAATTTTCGCTCTGTATACAGGCTGATTGGTAAAAGACTGGACATATTGAAGGAGGGTATTCAGTACGCGATTCTGGCACGAATATCCCTCCGTCCCCGCCCCCTGCTACCGCACCCCGCACTCTCCCGAATTTACACCCTTGGCCGTCCTTTTCTTATCAAGTTCATTAGCCTCGGTAGCAGCTGTGTGCGAAGCGCGCAGTGTTCACATTTTATGAATATTTCATACAAATTTTCATAAAGGTTTTCTTTGCAGGTTACACAGGATCTTTATTTTTTTCATTAATACGTTAAGTCTGGCCATAAATTATCATGTCCTTAAGTATGTACAATGTTTAACCAGTCACACTGTATAAACTGTCGAGGCTGGGCCTATTTTCAGTGTGGTGGTAACGCCATAGTCCATCACGCTGGCCCAGTTTAGATTGGCAGACTTCACACATCTGCAAGAACATTAGGCTGCACGAATGGCGTAGTGGTTTAAGTGGTCACCAATACGGCCGCGCCGAGTGTGGTGGGTTCAATCTCCACACGAGACAAAAAATTGTGTGATTCACAAATTGTTGTTCCGAGTCTAGTGTTCTTTGTGTCCGTTATCTAAATGTATGTAAAGTCCCCCGCGATACAGGAATTATTCCTAGTGTGGGAGTTGTATCTATATTAATATTATAGAGCTGAGAGATTGTTTGTTTGTTTGTTTGGTTGAACGCGCTAATTTCAGGAACTACCGGTTCGATTTGAAAATTATTTTAGTGTTGAACAGCTAATTTATCGAGGAAGGTGCGATGCTACGATGAATAGGAGCAGAGCATCAATGAAAAATGTTGCAAAAACGGGCAAAATTCTCTTATGTAAAGCAGACGAAATTGCGCGGATCAGCTAGTTAAAGAATAAAAAGGAAATTATGAAGAGCTCTCAGACGTACAGGTTTACTCACGATGCTTTCCTTCACCTTTTTTAAGCATTACAAAATTATCCTTATGTATGTGGCTTTCAAGTGGTTAAGCAATAACTGGTAAAACTCGCATAAACAATGTGGTAATCATGAAATAATCTTAGTAAATAAATAGAGACCTGATTATAAGTCAACTAGCGGTAAATTAATGTATTAAAATAATTGGTTATGTGGACTTACGCCGACATGTATATATGTATTTTTTAACCAAAGACAAATCCATAGGTATAATTTCTGTGTTTTTGCGCAGCGTATTGGCTATATGAATTCATTGCGTATTAACACATTTGAAAACCGAATATCATTATATTCACATCCGAATATCATTCGGTACTTTCGAATACTTTCGAAACATTCGAAAACATTAGAAACATTTGAATACTTTCGAAACATTCGAATACTTTCGTCACATTCGAATACAAATCTAATATTTTATGTTTATATTATTCCAGCTACACTCTGGCCTTCTACAATGCGACATGTGTAAGCTACACTTCAGAGACCAGCGCAAACTATACAAACATATGAATATCACCCACCTGTTCAAGTATTCCTGTCAGATGTGCAGTTACGTGTGTTATAACAGGTAACATTTATATATTATCAGCTCTGTATATAAACTGTACCACTCCTGGGTACGGGCTTCTTCTCAGTGTAAGAAACGTTAGGCAATAGTCCACCACGCTGACCCAGTGCCGATTCGCAGACTTCACATGTCTTCGAGAACATTATAAAGAACCCTGAGACGTGAAGTTTCCTCACGATATTTTCCTTCACCGTTAAAGCAAGCGATGATTAACTGTTTAATACGCACATAACTTCGAAAAGTCAAAGATGTGCGCCTTGGGATCGAACTCGACACCTCTGCATGGCAGTCCAACAGTCGCCCACTATTCTATGTACTTGGTTAATAAATATTTCTGTTGTTATTTTCAGAGGTCAAGCTCAAATGCACTATAGGTGGCACAAAAATGTCAAGTATCAGTGTCCACATTGTAAAATGGAATTTATGTGAGTATATTTCAAAATATACTAATTTTTAAGTACCACACCCTGTTTTTTACAACGGACATAAAGAACACCCCGACTCAAAATGACTATATGTGGATCACACAAATTTTTGTTTCGTGCGGGGATCGATCCCACAACGTATGGTGTGTCACTACACCGAGCGAGGTGATCATGTTATAGGCCTCATTTAATGTTGATATGGTCGATTATTGGCCGTTTTCCGGACACAGTTTCAAACTTGGTGTTGCTACAGAGCATTTATTAACAGAAAACGTTAAAATTTTAGTAACCGTATTCACTACAGTTACCAAATCTTATAATATTATATATCTCTTTTTTTTTAATAAATGTTAGAGACAGCTATTTTGCAAGAGGAACTTTGCAAACGTACATAAAATGAAGATTATCACAGATTCTAGAGCAGTGTTGTGGGGGAAACTATGCTTATATTTCTACTACAAGTTGAGGTCCGGGTGATCAGCCGTCAGTTCTACTATAAGACATTTCAAGGTTATCCATTAATTACCGGACATCCTGTATATTATTATATTTTGCCCGCGGCTTCGCTCACGTAAATGTAGTTTAGGTTAGTAACAGTACTTTTTTTTCTAGATGAAAGGTACCCTATATCTTTTTCTGTAATCCTGAAAACGTGTATGCGAAATTAACAAACAAACAGTAACAGTAACAAACAAAAGAACAAACTCACATTCGCAAAATAAAAAAATATATATTTCAATTATAATTAATTATAATGTAAAATCAAATTAAAATATACTGGCATTGTTATTACAGGAAAGCATCGACCCGGCTCACACACATCAGGATAAAGCATCCGTCCATGAATATCTGTAACTTATGCGGCCACAGCTTCGTCAGCGAAACTGGACTCTACTGTCACAAGCAAATCGCGCACAGCAGAGAGGTGAGACCTACACCATGTGACAAAGGACATGTGACCTATGATTTATTATACGCGATATGTGACACGCGAAATGTGACATGCCACTTGTGACACGCGACATGTTATTTATGTCTTGCACCACGTGACGCGCCACATGTAACACGTGACATCTGTCTTATGACACGCGTCATGAATCGCGTCACATGTGACATGCGACATGCTATTTATAACACGCGTAATGCGACACTCCACAGGTGACATTGATATATGACACGCGATATGCGACACGTGATATGTAACATGCAACGTATGTCACACGACTTGTGTCTTACGACACGCCACATTTGACGCGCGACATGTGACATTCGAAACGTGCAATGGAGCATGTGACATATGACACGAGAAATGTGATATGTTGCACACGGCTACACATCAAGTTAGGCACTCTATATACGCATAACTACGCTACGTACAAAATAGAGAAATGTTGGTGCGGGACAGCATCGTGGTCCATCGCCGAACAACCGACGACGACGTTGTGCTTACACACACTGAAGCATGTTTTTTTGCTCTTGTTGACGATGTGAAAGTGCAATTGAAATATTTATTTATTATGGCGCCACAATTACCACTACAACAGCGGCATCATAAGTGCTTTAAAATGAATAAATTTTATTTTAAAGCAAGGACAGATGCATTATTACAAAATTACAAGTTTAACTTATTTATCAAGTTAATTTACTTTGAGCAATTTGACAGTTGATACTAAAGATCGGCAAATTAAATAGTAAGTAAATCGAAACGTATATCAAAATGACTACAAGATTTTTTGATTTAATGAATGTCCTTAAATTACATTTTTTTATATCTCGCAGTGCATAGTTATGAACGGAAATAATGAAATACATTTTTATCGCTTACTTAATTACCTTAACGCTTTAACATTTTTATTAAGTTTATAAGTAAATGTAAAACTTATTATTTTTACTCTTTTAGACTCTTTTTATTATTTTATAATATTTGCACCAGTAATAGTAATGATTATAATAACTATAAGTACTTTTTTTTGTAAATACATTCATTTATTTATTAAATAAGTACAACTATAGATAACAAATTACAAATACGAATAATAATAGTGATATAAATAATTTACATGTTAATTTGCAATCCGATTATGGTTGAGTGCATCTAGGTTAAGAAAATAAAATATTATATAAGATAAATATAAAAAAAAGAATACAATACAATTATACATTAAAATTCAAAATTATTATTTTATGTGAATTCCAATGAAAGTTATAGAAAAATAAATCAATTAAAAGAAACAATAATTAAATTAAATTAAATGAAAATGAGGCAAAATAAAAAAATAAGTTATGGCGCCTTAAAACTATTTTCGGCGTGGACTGTCAATCTACATTTTCTCAGGTATTCGCACATACATATATATAATATTACAGATGTTTTGTCCCAGATAAGTATAGAGTCGCGGCGCGCGCGCACTTGTCTCTTACCGTGTTGACGCGCGCGCTGCGTGCGCTCAATATACTATCAGATCGTGTCGATCTATTTTCATATTCATTGAGCGAATTCAAGGCTACGTACTGGATATTAAGTTATTGTTAATAGATTTAAGATATTTTATTATATTACTGTTTTTAAATGTTAGATTTTAGTTATGTTGCTATAGATACTATCGCATTAGGGTAAGAATCTGTATGATAGATTAATAGTTAGAAATAAATAAATGATACATAGAAACACCCAGACCAAGACAATCATACATGTTCATGCTCAAAAATTTTTGACTTTAAAATATAATATTCGCGGCAAGCTAAACTTGCTCAGTAAATATTATACATATACGATATGAAACATGTATGGTACTTGGATAGAACGCGGCATCCCGTTCAGCGTGAATGAGACAAAATAACAAACATATAACGTACTCTCTCGCCCGATTCGCAGCGTTCAACTTATAATAGTTGAAAGTCTAAACAGTCTAGGTTGATGTGTCGCTGTGTGTACACGACATTCAGCATATGACTCTCGCCACAAGATATGCGATGCTTGACTTATTATGTCACGCGATACGACATATGCGCCGCGTGCAAATTGACAAATGATACATGATATACTGCATGTGACATGAGTCGTGTGACACGTGGCGTGTGACTTGCGTTGAAAATTTATTGAATACTATCTTATATTCTGTTGTTATAGGAAATAGAGTTAAGTTCGAATGTGAGCGTCGACAAATCTGATCCAGCGTACTGCGCCGACTGCGACATACAGTTCGTGAGCGAGGTCGCCTTCAACACTCACCTCGGCAGCTCTTACAAACACGCCACTACCAACCTGTGAGTGCACGTTACTCATATCTATGGGCATGAAGGTTTACGGTCGTCCCCTTTTGCGGGATCGGGCAAAGATAGACAATCTGCCACCAAAATTAAGACATGTTGGTTTTAACATTGTTAAGGTTTTATTTTTTGTGAATGGAACAGTGTGTGTGGATTAAAGCAAACGTCCTCTTCGTTTCAAAGTCAAAGTCAAAAATCTTTATTTCCATAAAAATGTGCAAACAATTCTTTGACACGTCAATTCACTATTACATTATTAAAAATAATAATAAAAATAAATAGAAGGAAGCCTGTTCGAGGAGTAGAGCTTTCATGAGAAGAAGCAGGCAAGAAACTCATGGCCACTCTTTTCAATCGCCAAATGTTTAGATATCAATACAATTCAATGTTATATTATTTTCCTTATATGAGCTGCTGTGTGTACTTCTTAGTTATTTATTTCAATAAAATTTAAAAGTAAAAATTCGTTAATCTAAGATACATGTTAATAACACATGAAATAATAGTCACAGCAACTCATATTACAGTTAGCTTAATAATATGATTAGAAATAACCTGTGAGTGGAAGCAACTTTAATACTTTTATCGAGACTGCTGTTGATCGACATCATTCACACCTTTATATTATGCGTTGGGCATTGGTTTTCTAGAAAAGAAAGACGCGTAAAATCGTCGTGCAGTGAAATTCAAAGAAAATATACATTTGTATTTGTAGTATTGTTATATATTTAGTAAATGGCAATTAATTTAGTTGAAAGTTTTTGATATGTTGATCCATGGTTGTATGTTGTATGTGTCAACCTTAGAATCTTGAATTGAAATCTGACATCCTGAGTTGGGCACAGTGCACTAGGTCTCTTATATACGCCAATGCATGCGGTCTAAATGTACAGTGATAATACCTGCATAATAATACGTTCCACTTGCCTAAAATATTCAATCCAGAATATTTATCAAATTATTATATTCAGTCTAACACTAGCATGCTCTTGCGAGTGTTTTGGTGAACTCATTTACGACAAAAATCTGAACTTGGAAAATAATTAACAAATAAGGTTACTTATTTACTATTCTTATTTTAAAGCCTTTAGCCCGCTACTGGATATGTCTTATCACAAAGTATTCGTGTCTAAACTAGGAAGTAAGGTAGGGTTCATAGGATAATTCTATCTTCTTTTTTAAAGACAATGACTGCTTTAGGAATAACTTCGGTGTTGCAAATTACTTGACAACATTCAAACGAACACAAAGAATACCCAATCTTGGAACAATTATCTAGGCAATTATCTGGCGAGGCAGTTCGTGCAATCAAATACTTAAAACTTGGTAAAATGAAGTTAATAATAATCATTTTTTACGGATTAATTTACAAGACACAAGACATTACATAATGATCAATAATCGTAGTGCGTGTAGGGGAAATCAGAAGTGTTCTTGTGGATATTCAAAAGAAATAACTCTTGGTCGCATATATGGGTATATATTTAGCGGCACCAGTAATAAATACTATAAATACATATTTAGCTACGACCTAATTCAGTGGTTGTGGGGCGACAACTGCCGCGCGGCGCTACTGCATACTTGCGCCTGACTAAACGAAGTTGTTTTTCATGTGATTAATGCTTTCTTATGTATGATATGACGTTACCGTTACACTTAGTGTTGTTGTCCAGGTCGAGCAAGCCAAGCCGGCGGGCGATGAAGTGCGAGAGTACGCGCAAGCCCCGCGGCCGACCGCGCCGCGGCGTCTGCTCCGAGATTGTCAACAATGGCGTCACCACCTCCAACACCTGCGAAGTGGTAACTTACCTTCACTACTCATCAAATAAACCAGTATGCGATCAGTCAATTGATCTTTGTTTTGATACGTTATAAGTGTACTGAACTTTACTATCCAATCAGATTAACTTGTATACGATGACCTCTGGGTCAAAGATGATGTCATACTGAAAGTGTGTTAAAATTATTGACATGAAAAAGACGATAGATGTGTGGATAATGTCGTTTATGACTATATAATTTATTATTTCTGTAATCTTTCCACAGCTATATTCAATACTTGTTTTGTTGAGTAATTATATAAGAAGTATTAATTGCGAAATATCGAAGGACATACTTAAGTATGTCTGGATTTCGATATCTTTTGCGACTTATCCAAAGCTTTTGACTGTGTACACCATGATACCCTCGTCAGAGAATTACATCATTAATTACAAAATAAGAAATAAGGCTCTCGATCTACTGACTTCTTATTTAAACATAAGAGTTTAAAAAGGTGATCATAATGGTGAGACATTTGCAGGATCTGCGATATTAATAGGAGTACCGCAGGGCTCAAACTTGGAGCCATCTTTATTTAATCTATATAGAAGATTCACCTTGCCATGAAAAGATGAGTTATTCCGTTCTGATCCCCTGAATCTGATCCATTGGTGGATCAGATTTGTTATATATTATTTTTTATTCCGATCTGATCTCCTGCGTCCTTACAAAATTAAAATCTGTATTTAGTTATTCTGATTCCTTAATCAGAATAACTAAATACAGATTTTGGTACAGTTAGCAACAAAATTATTTTGTTTTAATAGTTTACCTACTTACAGACAGAGGCAATACCGACAAGTAAAAACAGTAAGACCAAAAAAATCCTTTTTTTCTTGAAAGTATCTTTTTATTAAATTTGGGGATCCGTTCGGAATGTACAAAGTGGATCAATTAGAAAAAAGTAGTAATAATAATTAGCAGTGGATCCAATTTGGGGATCAGATCGGAACAGGTTGTTAATGACAAGGTCTTTTATTTGAAAAATCAACTCGCTGAACTCCACATTGAGCACATGGACATTCTGGATCAGCGGGATAGACTCCAGGAAGAAGTTAATTCCTTAAACACTTGCAATCAGACCTATTTATGTTCTTTAAGTCGCATAACAGAATTAGAACTTAGCTTAAGTGAGGCCCAAATAAAAATTATTTCATTACAAAATTACATACAGACATTGAATAGTTATGCGACCCAGACCCTTTACTCAGATGTTTTAGGTAACAGGCACAACTTACAAAATAACAACTATAATAAGCAAATGTAAAATTAATATTAATAGCCATAAAAAAATTAGGAAATACTTAAAACTACATAAACTAATAAGAAACCTAGATTCTAAGCTTAAAAAACACAACAAAATTCAAGTATTGACCCAAACAAACCAGGAAATGATCATAGAGCGTAGGGAGTTATTGTCAGATCTAGATAATTACAGTGAACAATTAGCTATTGGTAAATTACAGTATGACCAGCACACACAAGATCTCGAAAAAGAAATAGATGAATTACAATCACAATGAAGTAGTCTCAACATTAAATATGACAAAGAAGTCTGTGATTATATAAAGACGTATGATGAGATTGCTCGAGTAGGCAAGGAGAACTTGGAACAAGTCTTAGCTTGAAGTAGCGGTAGTATCTGTGCAAATTGTTTAACATCAAACTCAAATATTTGTCAGTCTCAAGCAATCAAACATGAATCTAGAATATGCAGTCCCGTCTCTGATCAGATAGGTAGTGCTTTGTCAGTGATAAATAGTAATATTGAAAAGGTATATATTTTCTCTGATCATTTAGGTATAGGTTTTGGTAGCTTAATTAAAAGTCACATAAAACAGCAGATTATTAACTTCTGTTTCCCTAATATGACTTTCTCCAAACTTATTCATAAACTAAATACAGCTAGTTTAGATATTAACTCCACAATTATATTTCTATATGGGGATAGCTTATTAGTCACAAAAAAGGATATTATCAATCTGACAGAGGTAATGCTGTCAATACAAAATAAATTAGGATGTAAATTTATAACATGTGCATTATCTTACTTAAATAAATTTCATTATCATGAAAATAAATATATCCATGACATGAATTTATGTATGTATAATCTGACATGTCAATATAAGGACATTTTATTTTTTGATACTAATATATTTATTAGTAATTTTATTTTGACAAAAGATAATACGTATCTTTCATTATATTACAAACGACAACTTGCTAAATTATTAGTATATAATATACAAAATGACACAGGTACCTGTAGGGTATCCATGAATTTAATTTCTGTAAATAACTCTATTTCAATCAATTCTTCTATTATAAATAATGACAAAGTTGATTTAAACTTAAGGTTGGGACAAAGGATAGAGGTTATCAATTGAGTGTTGCTCACCAAAACATACAAGGACTATCCGGCAAAGATTTAGAGTTAAGTTTATTTCTTGAGACCCACAATGTTCAGGTTATGTGTATAACAGAACATTGGCTCAAAAGCTATGAAGTAAGTTTTTTAAATAGTATGAATTATATGGTACATAGCGCCTTTTCAAGAACACAAGCCATTCACGGTGGTTCTTTAATACTTGTTGCAAACACAACAACTTGCAGGGAACGTAAAGACATAACTTGTCTGTCTATAGAGCGTACCATAGAACTGTCCTGTGTTGAGCTTGAATGGTATATAATTATTTGTGTATATCGCCCCCCATTGAGTAACTTTAATCTGTTTGAATCAGTGATGGAAGATGTAATTACTAAAATCAGAACTAATAGGAAATACATATTAGTATGCGGTGATTTTAATATTAATATACTAGATGGCTCTTCCTTGGCTAATAGACTTATAAACTTATTTAAATCATTTAATTTAACGAATTTGTTTTTGGAACAAACCAGAATAACTGCCACGTCTTCCACTTGTTTAGATAACATTTTCAGTGATTGTAACGCTTCATACAAATTAGTTACCACTGACTTAACCTCAGATCACTGTGGACAATTAGCAATGTTTCCAAACATTAATAATAATAATATTAAACAAACGATACTTGTTAGGCCTTTAACAAATAATCGCTTCAAACATTTTAGAAATAAAATTTCATGTAATATGTACTCTAATATAAGGGAAGATAAATCTCCTAATAAGGAGTATGACAGCTTTTTTGGTATTGTTAAGAAAGAATTTGATAATACGTTTAGGTTTAAAGTAAAAGTTATTAAAGGAACTAGGTCATTTAATGAATGGGCAACCGTAGGTATTTATAAGAGCAGAGTGAAAATGTATGAGTTATATAGTATGAAGAAATATAATTTTGATCCTACTTTTACAGAATATGTTAAGAATTACTCCAAAATTTTTAAAAAGGTTTGCAATTTAGCTAAGTCCAAGTTCGTCAGTAACAAAATCAAATAGCCCTCTAATAAAGTTAAGGCTACCTGGCGAACTATTAACGAAGCTAGTGGCAAGATAACTCAAATAGACAATAGTATTAGTCTGATGGATAATAATAAAATGATCAAAAATAATGCCGATGTAGCATACGTGTTCAATAATTTCTTTGCTAGTGTACCGATTACCACCACGAGCGCATTAAATTCTTCAGCTATAGACGCAGAGAGGTTATTACATTCCAGCGTAACAAAGTGTAGAGTATTATTTAGATTTGATTATGTTAACGCAACTGATATTATCAACGCTTTTCAATCTCTGGAATCTAAAAATACGGGGGATCTCTGGGGTATCTCCGTTAAGGTCGTAAAAAGTATAATATATATAGTTGCTCCTTATTTAAATGGGTTATTTAATAGGTGTGTAGATTCGGGAACTTTTCCAGATTTGATGAAAAATAGTAAAATCATACCTTTATTTAAATCCGGTAGTACAACTGATCCTAGTAATTTTAGGCCAATATCAATTCTACCAGCTTTTAGCAAAATATTTGAAAAATTAATACTCAAGCAATTACTTAGACATTTTAATTTAAATAGCCTCTTTCATGACAACCAATATGGCTTTACTAAGGGTCGTTCAACAACGGATGCAGGAGTAGCTTTACTCAAACATATATACAGAGCGTGGGAAAATTCACAAAATGCTATTGGTGTTTTTTGCGACCTCTCAAAAGCATTTGACTGCGTCTGTCATGATACGCTCATACGGAAACTAAGGCATTATGGTGTTCAGAGTAATGCACTGGATGTAATTACGTCGTATTTGAATAACAGGATTCAGTGTGTAGATGTCAATGGTACAAAATCAAATAGCTTACCTGTAAAGCTAGGGGTGCCGCAAGGTTCGATTTTAGGCCCATTTTTATTTTTAATTTATATAAACGATTTACCTTTTTATTTGAACAATATTTGTGACGTTGTACTGTTTGCTGACGATACTTCCTTAATATTTAAAGTAAATAGGAATAGGGACCATTTTGACGAAGTAAACAGTGCATTGATTCAAGTAACAAAATGGTTTACTTTAAATAATTTAGTACTGAACCCCAAAACAACAAAATGTGTTAAATTCATACTGCCTAATGTAAAACATCTTGGTCCTAGCATAACATTGAACGGTGAGGTACTGGAAGCAATAGAATCCACAGTATTCCTGGGCATTACACTTGATTCAAAGTTACAGTGGGGTGCGCAAATATCTTGTCTCTCAGCGAAACTTAGTTCGGCCGCTTACGCCATTAGAAAAGTCCGTGGATTAACTGACGTTGATACAGCTAGATTAGTTTACTTTAGTTACTTTCACAGCGTTATGTCATATGGAATATTATTATGGGGAAAAGCAGCTGATATACAAAGTATTTTTATATTGCAAAAAAGAGCTGTGCGTGCAATTTATCAATTAGGAACTAGAATCTCGCTCAGAGAAAAATTTAAGAATATAGGTATTTTTACTGTAGCATCACAATATATTTATTTTAATATCATGCATGTACGTCAAAATATATATTTATACATAAAAAATAGTGACATACATAACATCAATACTAGAAATAAATATAAATTATGTGTTCCATTCTACCGTCTACATAAAGTTCATGGTTCCTTCATGGGTCTTGGTATACGTTTTTATAATAAAATCCCGAGTAATATTCTAGAATTACCAGAGAATAAATTTACAGTTACAATTAAAACTTACTTAATTTCTAAAGCATATTATAATATAGATGATTATTTAAATGACAAACATCCATGGCACTAATATTTGCATTAGATCACAGGATATTAAATGACAAATACTAACACATGTTTTTTTTAATGTATGTATATATTTTTTTTTGTAATAATACACCTTGTTGCTGCAATTTGCATTGTTGTTACATTCAGTCGTATTTTAATCAAGAAGAATGTGCAATGAAGACAACTCGTGATTATGGACAATACCGTTAAGCTTTCTTTTTATTCTGAATTCTGGTTTAGTGGAATTCGATAATTTACTTACTACATTTTATTTAAACAATTAGATTAAACTACGGACTATAATCACGTCTTGTCTTGATTATTTATGTACATGTAAGTAGATGTTCCTATTTACCATACTGATGCTTTAGAGGCTACCATCAATTTTTATCAAATGCTTGAGTATGTTGAGTAGTAGTTCATGGAGAAATGGTTGCAGCACCTTACAGTTATAATTTGTAAACGAAATATTATTGTACACTTGGCGATTAAAAAGAGTGGCTATGAGTTTCTTGCCCGTTCTTCTCATGAACCCTACACACCCTTGCTTTGCTGAACGTGGCAGTAAATGTAAATTCAAAGAAAAAAAAAATTACGTGTAACTTTGACATTCATAAATGTTACCTTGTATCCTAATTTGAATAAATTTATTTTGATTTTGATTTTTGATTTTGAATAACTCGTAAAGGTTAATCATTGTATTATGCTGCACTCGGATGAAATCTCTTTAATATAATTATTATGCTTAAGTTAACAATGCGTTCTCTTAAATTGTCCATTGCTTTAATATGAACAATCTGCGTTTTGAATTTTAATCTTCCAGGCGCACTTACTAATATTATAAATGCAAATATGAGTTCGTTTGTCACGCTGTCACGCCTTTCCTAATCGACCGATCATCATGATATTTCACATACACGTTCAGGGGAACAGAATAGGCCAAAGGGTACCCTTCACCCAAAAAAGTTCTGTTACTAATGTAAGCTGACCTACATTTACTCGAACGAAGCCGCGGGCAATATCTAGTTATTATATATTTTCCATGTTGCAGTGTAACATCGTTCTGGCCAATGACGTGCAGGCTCGCAAGCACTATGAGTCTGAACACCCTGAGACGGAGTTCTTGAAGCGATACATGTGTGACGTGTGTGGACATACCACTAGAGTAAGTACATTCATGTTTAATACAGTATGTTTTAATACTGCCGAATCGTGCGTTCAGTGGCCTTGAAAGAATAGGGTAGTTGACTCATATTTTTTTACTATTTAAGACAAATAGTTATATTATCCAAACTCTGAAACACAAAGAATTTTTAAAATGAGCTCAAACTATTATATGGTATAACCGTTTCAAATCTGATTGTGGTAATTGTTTAAATGTAGTTGTCCGAAAGAGATAGCGAGATATGTAATATATATAAGCAAAAATGGGGTGAAGTGGGGCTTCACCCCATTTTTGCTTATATCCAAATCTAAAATATTTATAACGCTATCACGCTTTAACTACTCCACCGATTTCATTCAGAAAAAAGTACATTTCTCGAGGGGTTGTTAGTAATTAAGACTGCGCCGAGCGAAATGTGCCAAAACAGGCGGTCACAGATAAGTTGATAAAATCAACACTTTTAGTTTAATACAAATATAAAATATACATTTGCCATAACAATGAATTTGTTTACAATTACTTCGTGTAAAAATCTTAAAATAATTAATATTTTCGCCTACAAAATTACGTAAATTTGTACAAAAAATGCAAAAACGTAAGCTCGTATTACGTGATTTATATATTATCACAGTAGATATCTATCCTATTTTACAGCTTAAACGAAACATAAATAGTTATATTACAATTTGTCTGTCCCAAATATTTAAGTTATTAGTTTACAATAAAGATACATATTTATCAAGAAAGCACTTGAAATCCTCCATACAATTTGACTATGGCGGCCGCTCGCCGATTTGAATATCGAGCTCTGTCATTCAGTCCAACTGCGTCTTACGTTCAGTCGCGCAGTCTTAATAAAACAGCGCTGATTAATGAATATTTGTTTGCAGCAATACGCTAACCTGATAGTGCATATGCGGACACACACGAATGAGAAGCCGTACGGCTGTCCGCACTGCGACCGGCGGTTCAATATGCCGAGTAACAGGGACCGCCATCTCGTGGTAAGTCACTTCATAACCTGGTATAAGCACACGTAGATTCTTCTCCTTTTTCTTTTTTAATTTCTTTTAAAGAGTATTCTAGTATATCGTTTATTGAATACCTTGTAAAACTACAGAAGACTATATAGGTAAGTTAGGTATGTGCTGTATAAGCATATTTGTTTGACGTCATAGGTTATCCTCAACGCAGTGGCTGAGCATATTCTCTTATTTTCCTGCTCGTTGACCCTTTGACTTCAAAAAAGCAAAAGCGTGCTCTCGGCGCCATTTCAAGCTACGATTTCATCCTTTAATACCTACATCGTTTTTGTGATTTTATGTTAATATTGATAAAATAAATAATAAACAGTTCATATAATATAAATTGTTATGAGCTTATATAATTAACGACACAAATAAGAAAAACAATTTTTATAAGATTTATTAGTATTTAAATGTCTGTCGTGAAATGTAGTCGTGACCGTGGCGTGCTGGTCACATTTTGCTTTGTCATGTATACATGACGGTGGCGGTCAAAAGGTTAAATGACTTCACTGGCCTTGGCGTCAGTCTAGACTTTAAGACCACTTATTGGTAGATTTCCAAAAGCTCTTATCATACTTACTAATAGTATTTTCATATATTTTACTGCTGTAACAGCTGCTGTAACCTTCCCTATCTTCAGGACCCAAGTAGATAGGGTTTCGGGGGGAGAACTACGGGTCTCCCCCTTTGGACCAGGGTACTGCGGGGTCAGGAAGCCCACTGCGCCTCGAAAGGCGTGTTCTATCGACCGCTGACTAGAGTGCGCGGTGGCTGACATTGGAGTTGGACTCGCAGGGGTATGTGGTTGGCCGCTGAGGACGACATGTTCGTTTGCTCGGCAAGCACGTTGCGTTCGAGCGTCGGACTCAGGGGCGGCCAGTGCGAACCAGTCGGTCGCATGAGGCACGGAGTTGCCTTTAGCGAAGTGGCAGTGTGGTTTCACTGCCGCAACGCATCTCGGGAGCTTGCCTGCTCAGCAAGTAAGAGTCATAGCTGGAGTGACTCGGGCCACACCCGGCTTGTAGGCCTATTTGGGTAGGCATACGGATGTATGTCGGGAAGTGAGCGTGCCTTACACAGCTCCGGTACCATACTGGAGATATGGGAGGCGGCTTCTCCGTCGGCTTCAGCGAGGTTATCGTTAGCAACTCCTTTGAGTTGCGAGTAGTGAGCGGCTTTATTGCTCCGGTACCTATCTGGTGAATAGGTAGTGTCACTTGGGCACGAGGTAGCTCGCTTACGAGAACCGGATCTCTGAGGTTAGGATGGAGAGTCGGGATTTGGGGACAAGACCTGTCTATAACTGGTCCCGGAAGGTGCTCTCGGGCACTGGAAGGTACAGCGGCTCCTCTAATATAACCTAACGGTTGGTGTAGGGGAACGCTATATCATAAACTAGGATAGTCGTAGAGGAAGGGGATGCTGTAACAGACCCTTTCTCTACAGGCTATTCAAGTTTATGTTATAGTGTTCCCACTCATCAACCTTTCGGTATATAGTGAGTAGCCGCTATACCTTCCAGTGCCCGAAAGCACCTTCAGGGATCAATTATAGACAGGTCTTGTCCCAAATCTTGAGACTCGGTACTTGTCAGTAACAGTAAAAACAGTTATTTGAAAGTATCTCTATTGTTCTTCTTTCTTTTTAAAAAGGCATCGCATTAGGAATAATTCCAGTATCGCGGGAGACATTACAACGGAAACAAAGAACACCTACACCCGGAACAACCATTCGTGGATCAAACAAAGTTTTGTGCCCGTTTGGGATTCGAACCCACAACACTCGGCGCAATTGCAGTAGCGAGTCGACGACTAAAACAACTATAGCATCCTTCCAGTCAATTTTAATCACAATTCAGTACTTACTTTAGAACTGTAGTTAATTAGTAGTACATTTTTATTCATAAAATACGGTTACTAATTTATTTAATCTTCAGCATTTTATATATCGCTGACGAATATTTATATTTCTTTTAGATATAAGCTTGATTTCTTTCTGTTACGTTAGACATACGTTCGATTATATGATGTCCGAGGGTGTCTGATGTATGACCGGGTCTGTGTGATGGTAGGTACACACAGGTGAGAAGCGGTACCAGTGTCAGCATTGCAACAGGCGGTTCACACAGAGCAGCGCCTGCAAACTGCACATCCAGACGGTACACTTCAAGATCCCCTACGCACCCTGGAATAAGAAGAACCGACGACGCAGAAAGGTACCCTTTCCTTTCCCTTCTTTATTTATGAAGCAGCGATATACTAGTGAGAGACCGTTGGACTGCCACGACTTTTGAAGTTATATGTGGTGGTGTAGAAAAACATCGTGAGGAATCCTGCATGACAAAAAGTTCTCCATTATCTTTACTCGCGGTGCCCCACTGCTCGGCATGGAATCTTCTCAGTGTGAAAAGGGTTAGGCCATAGTCTACCTCGCTGGCCCTGTCCAGGTTGGCAGACTTCATACATCTTTGAGAACATTATAGAGAACTTTAACTATTTCATACGCATATAACTTCGGAAAATTAGAGATGCGCGCCTTGCGACAGTCCAGTCTATTGGCAGTCCACTAGACTTTCGTTGCTCTCATATACTGGATGTAAGGGACGGTGTACCGAAAACTTTAGCAAGACGTCTTTCTATAGATACTTACCTCGACGCAAACTTCCGTTAGTTAAAAAACGCAAGATTATGATTTTATATTGATTAACATTATTACGCGGTACGCAATGGTTTGCTACCAGTAGGTACAACGATTTTTCTATATTGACCTCTGCGCTCCGCGCGCATGAACAGCTGATCTTTTTAAATCACACCGATTTAATTATATTGCTGTAATTTAGTAAAGTGTGATATTCTTCGTTTTTATTTAAGATAATGTATGGTTTCGCTCAATGGGGAGACCAACAGACTGCAATGCAGAGGGTCCCGGGTTCAAACCCACGTCGCGCACCTCTGACTTTCGAAAGTTATATGACTTTTTGAAATTATTGATTGACAATTATCGCCTGCTCCTTGCCCCGGAGAGCACGTTAAGCTGTCGGTCTCGACTGCCATGAACATCTATGGCAGTCGTTATTGGGAAGTCAGTGCCCTATAATATCCTGACACTGATCGAGCCTTAGGGTATCATTAGCCTTCGGGTTGTGGAGGTCAGGTGGCAGCCGCTCCGTGTAAAAGCTGACATTCAGTCAAATCTGGTTAAACTAGAAAAGCCGACCCCACGTGACTTGGGAATAATAAAAGCTAGGGAGAAGAAGAAGTATGGTTTCGCTGGTTTGGTTATGCATTATGTTATGATTCACAGTCTGAAAAATGAAAATTGCAGACAAAAATGTAATTTTTTCTGAAGAAAATTCCACCGAATTTTAACTTAGAATATTTTTTTGTACCGTATAGCCCAAACTAAGCAGAACTTGTACTATGGGTACTAGATAATGGATAAACATACATATTTTTTTGTAAATATATACATATTATACATAGAAACACACAGACCAAGACAAACATTCCTTGTCCATGCACACAAATGTTTGACTTGTGCGGGAATCGAACCCGCGACCTCAAGCGTAGCAGTCGGTTACACTAAACATTACGCCATCGATGCCGCCAAAGAGTTCGAGTCCACTATTTTAGTTTTCGGTACGCTTTCCCTTACACCCAGTATATGATTTTCTAGTTACAAAATTATACCTACCGTTAATATGTTTGATATCGTTTCTCAGGAGCTGGAGAGCGCTAGTATGGCAGCTACGTCGATGTTACCGACAGCACCGCACAAGCTCACGTTCGACACCCAGGGCGACTACCTCAACGCGTACATCACTTATAACGACGAATGAGGCCGCATCAATTACATCATCTTCTTTTCTTCTTACAAATTGATACATAGTCTCATGTCTTTGTACCCGAAGGGGTGGGCATAGGTGTGATGGGCATACATTTCGCTGGATGTGGGTTTTTTTAATGAGATCGGAGGCAAACGAGCAGATAGATCGCCTGATGGTAAGCGATGACCGCCGCCCATGGACACCCGCAACACCAGAGGCGGTACAAATGCGTTGCTGGCCTTTTAAAAAGGAGTACGTTCTTTTCTTGAAAATTTGTAGGTCGTATTGGTCCAAAAATACCGCAGGCGACAGTTCATTCCACAGTTTAGTTGTGCGAGGCAGAAAATTTCTGGGAAAACGCACAGTTGTGGACTGCCAACCATCTAAATGATGGGGATGGAAATTCTGTCGCGTAGGACGATGACGAGGTCGAAACCATTATAATAATAATATTCTATCACATACATAAAATGCCATCTAGCTTAAACTAAGCAGAGCTTTTACTATGGGTACTAGACAATGGATAAACATATATATATATACTGTTTAAAAATCGAGACCAGAACAAACATCCATGTTCATGCACACAAATGTTTGACGTGAGCGAGAATCGAACCCGCGATCTCAGTCGTGGCAGTCGGTTACACTAACCACTATGCCATCGAGGCCGCATCGAGGATTATAATCTAAACTAGTAGAATCTTTTGATGGCACCACTTAACGCTATGCCTGCCGCGATAATCGAACCTATCCAAATGTTTTTTTGTAAAGGTTGTTTGCTGGGTTAGTATTCACTAGAATTCCGCGGAGATGGATGCGTGAAAGCATTCCCTTAAGTTAAAAAAAAGGATTCCCCAGAAATCTTGTTATCTCCTCAAGCTTAGCTAAAATGTTCACACTCTGGGTTCCACATCCCGGGTTCTGCACTATAGGTTCTACACTACGGATTCACACCCTCGATTCCACATCCCGGGTTCACACTCTGAATTCCACGCATAGGGTTCCATTATCTGGATACCACACTACGTATTCCACACCTAGTGTTCCACACTCCGTATTCCACAACCCGTGTTCTACACCCAAGATTCCACACCTCAGGTTCGACGATGCCGTTAAGCTACCGCTAAGAAACTCTTAGTAGCATCCGTATACGTGCCCGATAGATGATAATGGGCTCCTATTACATGGCCTATTAACTGCCTGTGCATGAGGTCTCGGGTTCGAATCACGGGTCGGGCCAACAAAAAGTTATTGGGCTTTTCTGTTAAGAAATCTCAATAGCATCTATCCGGTCGTGTTGGATTACCGTCCCATCGGATCATAAGAGTCAGGGAACAGAGAGTGCACTTGTGTTTGCGCACACACTTGTGCACTATAATATCTCTTGCGCAGATCGCCTCTGCCTACTCCTTCTTACATATACATGTATAAATCTATGTACAGTAATAAATATTAATCAACTGTAAATGCTTCCTAATAAACCAATATCTCAAATAATCGCGCGTCACAAGTTTATATAGAAAATCGTATTTTATTTCGATCTCAATATTTTTCTATACAATTTATTTATTTGAACACTTTCTCTTATTATTTCAAACTTATGGTACATGTAGTATCAAAACTATTGTAAAGTTGTGAATAGTTTATAAATGTAAATATAATAAAGAACTTTGTTGATGAACTGTCCCAATGTTGGGCATATGGAACTTTTATGGACTTATATTAATTTTTATTAACAAACGTGTAATTATAAGATCATTTAGTTAATGCTTTTAAACTATATTTGTTCAACAAGTATACCGTAAAGATTACAATAATCCCATCTTCATACTCTGTAAAATATAGGATGGGTCCGTGACAGACGTCATTTGTATCACGCTCATCAAATCAAGGCTATCACGCGTTCGAATTCACCGCTATTTTTGCGGTGAGTTCGGTTTGATTTTGATAATGTGGATGTGTGTGTGTTCGTTATGTTCCTTATGCGTATGTATTTGCCTTATCTATCTACCCTATCTTGTTGAAAAAGCGGATGAAAAAAATATAAAATACGTTCGAATTTCAACCACTGGTTCAAATAAGTACAAAAAAAGGCGTAATTAATTAGCCAAGTGTAGATTGTTTTTACATTATCAAGAATTTGCAGGCATATTGATTTTCTCGCAATGTTTTCCTTTAGTATTGAAGCAAGCAATAATATACTTTTAGTTAGTAAAATTGTCAACCACATATGATGCCCATAATATAATATAATAATAATATTCTATCACATACACACAACACCATCTAGCCCAAACTAAGCAGAGCTTGTACTATGGGTACTAGACGATGGATAAACATACATACATATATACTATTTTTTTGTAAATACATACATATTATACATAGAAACACCCAAACCAAGACAAACATCTGTGTTCATGCACACAAATGTTTGACTTGTGCGGGAATCGAACCCGCGACCTCAGGCGTGGCAGTCGGTTACACTGACCACTACGCCATCGAGGCCGACTTGAAATCAAAATTCACTATTCGGTAAAGCGGTAGTAAATGCGACTGCTTTGATTGAGGTCTCGCGTTCGATTAACGAGTCGGGCAGTGTTAGGTTTCTCTGACAAGATATTCTCAGTAGTAGGTCGAAGTGACCAGCTTGCCTTCCACTACAAATGACCTTAAAGCAAAGCTGAGTGTGACTAAATGTGAGTGTTATACACCTCCTGGTGTATAACACTCACATTTGACCAGCTTTGTCATATCAGTTCTACTATAACACATTTCAAGGTTATCCATTAATTACCGGACACCCTGTATAACAAAAGAGCTTACATGAAAGAGATAGTTAATATTCGAACAATAGGCATGATGACTAAAAATATAATTTAGTCCGTCTTTTAGATGAGCAGAAAATATTGGACACGTATTTTTCTTTTGTCCCACAAACTAATAACAAAGAAGATACAACGCGTTTAAATTTTGTGTTACGTCACTTGCCGGTACAAATTTTACAGAGTGACGTCACAAGCTCCGACTCTTCAACTTTAAAGCGTTATATCGTAGTAAATATTTAATGTTTTTGTTGAAACAAGAAATAGGTAGCCAATATTTTTTGTTAATTTAAAAGATGGACTAATTAGAATCACTTATTTTTAACCCTGTCATCATGCCTATTGCGGATTACCGAACTGATTTTGTTTTGTGAACAATAAAATAATGTCCCAATTGGAAAGTTTTAAGTCTTCTCTCTGCCTTTGCTACTATATCCATAGGTCTACCTTGATAATGTCTATCCGAAACTTCAGGCCGAACGAAAAAAGCTTACACAGAAGCTTCGGATTTGTTTCTTACAAAATGACATTACTCCGTTGTAAAGACTGCTTAATGAAAGGGTTTAGGATAAAAGGATGCGTACGTAAGGTCGCGTCTATTAATTACGTGAGGCGTTGAGGAGGCGGAGGTGTCGAGCCGAATCTCATCTAATCTTACTTTAGGGAGAGATGAGGATTCGAAAAATATTACGTAATTTTCTAAATCAGAATTACTTTTTTAGTATAAACCCGCGGCATTTTTTGAGATCGTGTAATGGAGCAGGGTGTTGAGCCAAATCTCACGACCAGGGGAAAGGAATGGGAAGGATTGAGGTTTGAGAATCGCCAAAAGCACCTCACGTAATTAAAGGACGCCTCCTAAATTCAGTACGAATTTCGGAATAAATGTTTTATGGTATATACTGTTTATTTTTCTATGTATAATATAAAACTTAAAGTTTAATTTATATGTTGCAATGTATTTGTGGGCAAACATGTCGTATTGATGAAGTTTGTCGCCATTATAATCGGCTTTATATATATATATATACAGGGTGATTTTGAAATCGTGTAATTCCTTTTAACCACGCATTCTACTGGTGATATAGAATAACCCTGACCATATTTTTATTTAATTAGATTTATTTTTTTTGAAAAAATATTATTCCGTTTTTTTCGTGAAATGGTGTCAGATAGTCATATGTTAACCAACCGAGGCAATTTTAATTTTCTACTAATTAAAATAAAAAAACATATTAATAAATAATGTCGTAAATAATAACGGGCGGTCCTTTTTATTGCCCCTTATTATTTACGACATCAGTTATTGTTATGTTATTATTTTTTAATTAGAAAAATATTAAGATCGTGTCAGGTGGTTAAAATATGACTATTTGAAATCATTTCATGAAAAAAATCTGTACTCTAATTTTGCCGAAACCATTATTTTAATTAAGAAAAAATTTGGTCAGGGTTATTCTATATCACCAGTAGAATGCGTGGTTAAAAGGAATTACACGATTTCAAAATCACCCTGTATAGGTATATATATATATATATATATATATATATATATATATATATATATATATATATACACACACACACACACATATATATTGCTCTCGGTTATTCGTGTTGGCTATAGTGCTTAATTTAAAGGTATATAGATGCAATAAAATAGCATTTTTATAAATAAATTAATTTTAATATAAATATTGTTTTGTATTTTAATGTTTCTAAATTTAGTATTATTATCACATACAATTATCAGCTAGGCATGAGAGGATAGAAGTCTTCCAATAATTGTCAACGTGTCATCAAAAATACTACTAAATCTTGTTTCGAATAATTATTAGTGAGAGCGATTCGATCTGCATTCGATTTCGGGCTTATACGAATCCCGGTTCGTACAATATCTTCCATCCGTACATCGCCATTGTAAATTTTAAAAAGGCAGTAATTATAAGAAATATTTTAATCATAATATTAAGGTATTGTGTATTGCGAATATTTTTAATACAAAAAAATAATTCGTGGGATTGTTTTTATTTCAATTCACCTGCATTACATTTTCTTTAACATTTCTATTTCATTTTGATGCAATTTAGCACGGATATAGCTTGTAACTAGAGAACGAGTACTAAGCAACTTGCGTGAATGAAATAATAATATAATATTCTACCACATACACACAACATCATCTAGCCCAAACTAAGCAGAGCTTGTACTATGGGTACTAGACAATAGATAAACATACATTTATACTTTTTTGTTAATATTTACATACATATTATACATAGAAACTGAAATGCAAGAGGGCTATATTCCTCTTGCATGGATGGAATTAACTGGAAAAGTTTAGTCTTGCGCACACAAATGAAGTTATTTTGTTTATATTTTCTTCTGTAGCGCAGTGGTAGAGATTGCGAATGCTGTGCGATCTTGGGGTCGAGTACCGGGATGAGCAGTGTTATTGGACTTTTCTGTCAAGCGCCCATCCAGTAATGTCCTATTATAATATAATTGTTTTTTTTTATTTTTATTTTTTTTTATACAGCTAAGTTGGCAAACAAGCATACGGCCCACCTGATGGTAAGTGGTCACCGTAGCCTATGGACGCCTGCAACACCAGGGGCATCATTTGCGCGTTGCCGACCTTTTAAGAAAGGAAGTGGGAAGGAGAAGGAGCGGGAAGGGGGAACGAAGGTGATTGGGCCTCCGGCACTCTCACTCACCGAACGAAACACAACAGTAGGAATACTGCTATTTCACGTCGATATTCTGTGAGAGGGTAGTCCTTCCCCGGTCGAGACAGCGCACTGCCTGACGTGAGGTTAAGTATGCATATTATGCCTAACATTTTACTGGTCTGGACTGCCTCCATGGCGCAGCGGTAGTGAATGCAACTGCTGTGCATGAGGTCTCGGGTTCGAATCCCGGGTCGGGCCAACAAAAAGTTATTGGGTTTTTCACTTAAAAAATCTCAATAGCAGCTCGGAGTTAGGAAGTTGGCGGTGTAAGACACCCCCGTGCCTCGAAAAGCACGTAAAGCCGTTAGTCCTGCGCCTGATTTCTCTCCGATCGTGTCGGATTACCGTCTTATCAGATCATGAGAGTTAGGAAATAGAGAGTGCACTTGTGTTTGCGCACACGCTTATGTACTACAATATCTTCTACGTAGTTGGAAAATCTCCGTTAAGACTGGCCGCCGTGGCCGAAATTCGGTCTGGAGGATATTATTATTATTTTACTGGTAACTTCAATCAAGCTATTTTCAACAATGAACGATTCAAATATCAAATCCTGTTTCGCAGACCGCCGGGAACGTTACAAATATACAGCAGACACAGACAAGAGTACCTAAATTAAAACAATAATCTGTGCACCACACAAAGGGGCATCTGGCATGCCATGTATTAGGCCCAGAGGTGCACAAGAAACTGGCTATACTAAAAAATATATTAATTATTATCCTAGTTTTTCTTGTATTTATTATTCTGTACAAGCCGATAATATTTTCTAAAAATATTGAACAAGAATACGACTAAACTATGTAATGGGTCTTGCAAGCAAGTACAATAACGTGAAAATGTTGCCTTTACACAAAATACGTATGTTGACAGGTAATTAATCGAAATAGTAATTTACCAATGCTATATTATATAATTATTATTTTTATCTTTGCAAGATTACTTTGATTAACTTAAAGTCAAGAGTGTCTATTATCGATGTATCGAGGTTTTGTGTTTTCCGGCGTCATATAAGTTAGAGATGGTGTTGCACCATCTCTAACTTGTATGACGCCGGAAAACGTAAATGTCAATATCATTGCTTGTTTTGCAACTCCATTGTGACGGTTAGTCAAAGAGTATAATAACTAGGTTTGAAAAGAGTGCCATCTCTCGGCATAAACATGCATGCGCTTTCAAAGCGCCATCTCTATTTCCTAACCAAAACTAATTATCTATGTAGCTATATACCTATAGCTATGTATGTACATCTATGGAGCTCTTTTTCTATCTATTAAGCCCGTCACAGACGTAGCTATAATATATATTAATATGAATCATAGCAAGGCATATTACGGCATATTTTCTATATAAATTTTCGAGTGACCACACATGCAGCTATAATATACAGGGTGTAAGTGACGGTTCACCGAAAACTGAAATACTAGCTTCGGACCATCATTCTGAGTTGGAAAACGTAGGAATTTTCCACCGGAAAATTCACGAATTTTCTTTCAAAATTTCACATTTTTCTAACTGATAATGATTACATAACGAGTAAACGATCCATTATACTAGATAATATCAATAAAAACTACATAATACCGAAAAACAGCTATGTAATCCAAACATACAAAATAAACACAGTTGAACTAATCAGCTGATCTCGCGCGGACAAGGCAATGACCAACGCAACAAACTTTTTTTACGCACCGGCAATAGTGTGCTGTGTAAAAACCCGCCCGCACCATACTACCACTAAACTTGGGCAGATCTATGATCAATGATCGACATCGAAAAAAAGTGTATTAAACAAAGCGGGATAGGTTAATAAATAAAACAGTTGTTTTCCTTTCAGAAGTAAAGTTTACATGAGTGAGCACTATTTATTATTAAATTAGTCACGTTTATTGTGACGTAGATTGAAAAGATTGTAATTATTAAAGTAGCCTGTAATTAAATCTTATACTACTTTCACTTTACAATACCCATTATTATTTTAAATGTAAAAAAATATTAATTGTTTTGATATTTCGTATCGTAAACATGTACGAGTCTATTTAATCACTTTTAATAATAATTAATGTAAAAGACCATCTAATTGTTTTAATTGCTTTTTGTATACAGCGATTCAAACAATGTAATGTAATCTAGTAAATTTTTACTTAACTATTAAAATACAAAGGTGTAACAAAAATTTGTTAGTAGAATTAGCCATAAACAGTTTATTACTATGTGTAAGTATAAAATTAATCGATAGTCGATAACTCTCATAGATAGATGTATCTCATACCTATCTACTATGACTACAACTAAAATTTATTAAAATAAATTTATTTTTCTTCAGTTCGCTCACGCTACTGTCAGGAATCGGAAGTACTTGACGTAATCTCTCGTATTCGCGAGTGTTTACTATTTTCGTTGCATTTTGTTATCGTTTTTGTTTTGTTTATAACTTTTTTGTGTAAATACTTACAAAGTTGTGTTTGTACCTAATAAATAATGAGTTAGCCGTTTAGTGCACGCAAATATGGACAAATACTCATGGCATACGGGGAGGCACGAGGCAATGCTTCGTTGGCGCTTCGCATTTACATCCAGCGGTATCCTGACGCACGTCACCCTATGGACGGCCGTGTGATTACTCGTGCGTATCAACGAGTACTGGATAATTTACCCAAAGTACCGCATCAGGAGGGTTCTGGAAGGCCGATTAAAGTTTCCACTGAGCAAAGAATTCTCGATGCCGTTCACCGTAATCCACGCCTTGGTACGCGAACCACCGCTAAACTTCTGCGACGTAACCACGGAACTCGCGTATCGCACTGGACTGTGCATAAAATTTTACGCAGAGATTGACAACGGCCGTACCGTAGTCATAAAGTGCAAGCTCTCGTGCCTAACGACCAAGTTCGGCGTGTTGCATACTGTAGGTGGTTAACGAATCAGCAGCGGTAACATCCAAGTTTTGTATCCCACATAATTTGGACTGACGAATCCACGTTTACTCGGAATGGCATGTAGAATCGACGTAACTCGCAGGTTTCGGCGCGAAGTAATACACGTGCATTCCAATAAACGGGTCACCAAACGCGTTGGTCGGTAAACGTATGGGCGGGGGTCTATAACAACAAAATTTTAGGGCCTCACTTTTTACCGGAGCGCATGAATGAACCCCGTTACTTGGATTTTCTACAGCAAGACCTGACAACTGTACTGGATGAGTTATCTTCCGACTTTGTCGCAGAGTGGAGTCAAATTTTTGTAAGTGCAGTAATAAAATTGTACAATTCGATTTTTAGTACTACAATAAGTGATCCGGGCTCCGTAAGATAATGTGAGCGCGCGTAGTATTGGTGCGCGTCGCGCGAGAAGCGCGATACGATAGCGCGGGCGGACACATTGCATTGGTAGCAATACATTGCGTAGTGTAAATTACAATGTACTAGCATAAAACTTTAATAGAACGTTTTATTTTTGAATTGACATTTCCATTCAGTTGTGTACTTATGGACAAACGATTGTGCAACGTTTTCGGTACACCGTCCCTTACACCCTGTATATTTCTATGACGTCACCAAAATATGTTGACATATATATCTTGGTATATTTTGGTATATTGCTATATATTTTGGTATATTAATATATATTTTGATATACTTTGAGGATAGCGGTGTTCCATTTGAACGCCTGCCCGATGTCCGTACTCGATGCACACGAGCTTAAATTACGTACTTTATTTAATTAAAATACACGTATTAATATACTCGGAGAGCACGTTAAGCCGTCAGTTCCGGCTGCCATGAACATCTATGGCAGTCGTTTTTGGGGAAGTCGACACAAAAGACCCCACTGGGTCGAAGTGTCGCCGGTCTGTATTGACTGCACCCACACAAGATAAGATAAGATAATTAAAATACAAGTGTTGCAATTATAATAAATGATTGAAATATGATTTGATTTTACTTCTTTCCTCAAGCATACTGCAAGACGTTCTTCAGAACTAATGCTTTTGCACATAACCGTATCGCATTTTATTAAATCATTTTTTATCAATTCATGAAGATCGATAAATGCCGGTCTTGAACTTTTAAAATACTGTGCAAATTTATTCGATGATAAATTTTAATCATGATACAAATTAAATTCGCCACGAGTTCTCTTTTGTTTTATATGCGACTCAACCCAGATGGTTCTATTTTTCGTTTCTGACAAGGCAACATGCATATCAAATTCAGCATCGGAATCATCCTCTGAGGTATTTTCAATTAGATCTAAAAGAAGTGCTCTTGTCGAATTCATTTAGGTACCTAGATTGATTAGTGTTATTTCAAAATTTGAACAGCCTGTACAGAAAATAAGCTTTAAAATCGTGCGCTGGCAAGGACGACCGCAGACCGAGTGAGGGCAAAATATATATTATAGTATAGCTCCCGTGTGTGATAGTTTGCTATACTATAATATATATCTCGATATATTAATATATATTATAGCTACGTCTGTGACGGGCTTTAGGCTACTCATACTGAGTGCCCTAGTGGTAAGAGTACCAAGCCGAAAGATTGTGATTAACATATTTTCATTGACATGAATCTCTATAAGTCTCCTTTCGGTTTGGTACCCGCTTGCTATGACACTCAGTGTTAAGGAAATAACACATAAATAAAACAAGAATAGTTTTATTCATTTTATCATTTATTTTATATAATTTTCTATTTTATAATATTTATGTTTATTATAATATATATGTGCAGCAGCAGGAGTATATGTACCTAAAACAAAATGATTATTACAAAAGGTACACTTATTTATGAAGAATCTGCAAAGATACTACTTAAGATGAAACTGTTTTATAACATACAATTGCTATATAAAATGTGTATGAAATTGTTTTAAAATAAGAAGTTTGCCACAAAGCAAGACAGCTTACTAATATTAACGCTGCCGGACTTATGTATTTCAATTACTTTCATAATATAATTCCCTATAGCGCATTGTTGTTGCATGACGCAGCTGATATTAAATCTATTTTTTATTCTTTAGAATACAGTATGTGCTATTTGAAACTGAATTATTTGTTGTCATTTTATAGTTAGTTTCCCTATCCAGTCATTCATTTTTCATTAATTTACGTACCCTAATAAATATTTTATTAAATCAATATCTTAAAAAATTATCACCATTGTTTACTTGTAGTTTTTGTATGTATTTCGTACTCATAGAATTTAATCGAAATTTTGCAATAAATCCGTGAATGTAAAATATCAAAATGCCGGCTAGCACAAGTTAACTTGTTAAATTGGTAAGTTACCAGTGTTGGCGTTTTTGCATCCAAATATTCCAAATGCACAGTGGTGAGGTATCGTATTAATATAAATAACTCTCACACAAGAAGAAGCGTCCTTTTCGCAAAATATCACTAAACTAGCAGTGATACACAAGATTATAGAACGACAATTCGTCGCACTACAAAAACAGTCAATATTATTTTTCTGGAACTAGTTTGAACACCAGAACGAAGGAGTAATCTCGACTCAAAGTTTGATGAACAGGCGACACCGGAAATACCAAAAAAATACACACAAAATGGAATAATCACAAACAAGCGCGGGCGCAAGTCGCGAATATAGCCAATATTAGAATAACAAATAATAACAATAAATTTATCAAATATGCAAGTGTTGCCATGTTAAATATTAATTGATGGTGTCGGTTGGGTTGTAAATCTCATTTCTTACAATTTAGGCATGTATTATTATTTTAAGACTAATTATTTTTTATTTATGAATTATGTATATTCAATTGTAAAAGAAAAACCTGTTAGCGACATCTGTCGGAAAATAAATAAAGCACTACGTCTATATGTTTCTACGCCCGAAAATCAAGATGGCGTTACTTACTTACTGACTGATGGCGTTACTTTGAAGTGTCCCCCCCCCTCCCTCTGCGGTTAATGTTTATTTATTGCGGTTAATATCGACGACTTTTACCTATAAGCTATAAAACTGCAATGTATTCTGTTTTATATCATTCCTAATAGATTGTACTCATAAATAAATTAAAATAATGTATTAAATGATATAGCACATATTTAATATAAATTGTATTGTTGAGATATACGATGATTTGATAACTTTAAAATAACAAGTTTTTTGTAAATTACTTCTTATGCTAACTCATCATTGGCATTGCTGACTATTATTATCATTAGCCTTTATAGGTGTGCACTGTGGGCCCGAATTACTATGGCGTCTTGGCATGCCCCTTTCTTCGTGTGGAATTGGAATGGAACCCAAAAAATATGTGAAGGAACGTGGTGTGATGTTCCACCAAGTCAAAGGGAGGATCCTCCGCCCAGACTGTGTAAGTTGTATAGTATAAAGTACTCTGTGCTGGGTGATGTCGGGCACTTATATATTTACTTAGTTGTTGTATAAACTTCAGCTGCTTGATTTGATTGCTTAGTGCGAGTTTGTTTTACGTTAACGCCATCGACAGGTTTATGACGTTCGGTGCTTAGATTGGCCCACCAAGCTCCTAACCAATCAGAGAGCCAAATGCGGTAAACGTTTCGATCGCGTTAAGGTAAAAGCAACTCACACTAGGCACCCTGTAGTCAATACTTCTTCGTCTACACTAGGGGTTCCCAGAACGGAGCAATAGTTCAATGTGATTTTTTGTATAGATATAGTTGGGGGACTGGAGAGTGCTATATCATATATTTCGTACTATTTAGTTGTTCAATAAATTGTTGTAATTGTTTAAGGTCGTCAACAAAGAAGACAGTTTTCAAGGAGTTCTTAAATAAACGGACATCTTCAATCTGGGATAATTTTCTAAGGGTCGATAATGGACAAACCGTCGAGTGTAAACACTGTAAAAGTTTTAAAAACGCCTGGTGGTGCAACTGGAGCATTACTCACTTGCGAGCCAAACATATCACTGAAGTGCCACAAGCGAGTACTTCAACATCAACGTCCGATAGTGCTCAAATTCAAGAAAAAGGCAGGTTGCCTCGGCCCCACATGAAGCACCCCAAAAGAAAACTAAACTCAAGGATTATTATGTGAGCGAGTCTTCCATGGAGTTAAGAGTGACTAGAATGGCAGCATCGGATGGTATCCCGTTGAGCAAATTTTATACCTCTGAAGACCTGAGGGATGTTTTCAAAAAATCCAGCTATGTTCTACCGAAATCGCCATCAACTATAACCAGAATAGTGTTAGAGCTACATGATAATACAAAAAACGCACTAATACGTCTATTACAATGACATTCGATGAGTGGACCTCTACCCGAAATCAATGATATATCAACATAAATATCCACAGTAAAGATCTCGAACCTGCTAATTACAAAAATTTGGGTCTGGTGAGAAAAAAAGGTTTAATGTCAGCAGATGTAGGGACTCAATTAATACAACAATATTTGAGCAACTTTGGACTTAGCCTTGAAGACATAGTTGCTTTCAAAACAGACGGAGCCAGCGTAATGGTTAAATTGGGCAAACATTTTGACGGCCACCATCAATTATTGTGTTTTGCCCACGGCATACAACTTGCGGTGCTCGATGTGCTATATAAGTCACACAACCAGTCAACTCGCAATCCCAACCCAGAGCAACAATATAAAGAACTGTATTACGATTCTGAAGATTCTGAAGATAACTATGGAGGATTTGATATCGAAGACATCGAAGTACCAAGAATTCCAGAATCTGAATTTCTGTACAAAGATACTATAAAAAAAGTACAAGATTTGGTTAAATCTTTTAAAAAGTCACCTTTGAAAAACGACTTGTTGCAGAAATACTCTGTAGAAGAATATGGAAAGGGCCTGGATTTCATACTCGACTGCAAAACACGGTGGAACAGCTTGTCCGATATGATTGGCCGATTTTTTAATTAAAATCATGTGTCATGAAGGCATTACTGGATTTAAAATCAAATATGAATTTTACAGAAAAAGAAATTCAAGACCTGCATGACATTCATCATAGTTTAGATGTAATAAAAACTACTTTGATGTCTTTGTATCGTCGGGATTCATACTTATTGACGGCTGATGCTGCTCTTCAGTTTATGTTAAATAAACTTGATCATCAGCACAACGAACTCTGTGAAAGGCTTGCTATTTCTCTTAGAAAAAGCAAAAAAGAGAGACGAACGAGTGTATCTTTTATTTTACAGTATTTGCATAACAATTAACAATTTTACGAAATCATATCAACAGAAACCTTTACAAAACCGACGTCAGATTATATAAGGACATATATTACAAGATAATTAGAAAGACTGAAATTTACAGCTAACATAACGTCTACACAGACAAGTCAAAGTCCAATACAACAAATAAGCATAGCACATATTACTGACTCTAGTGACGAAGAGTTAACTGTGGCCGAGGAATTAGAAAAAGAGATATGCAAAGCCACGTCACAAGTAAACAAATCTACGGTTAACACAGATCTTGGGTCCATTGTTAAAGTGGAAATGTGCATCTATGACAGTACTGGCGGTGGTCGTTGAGTTTACCTAACAGCAGCGTATAATTATTTACTATCGATTACACCAACAAGTGTTGAAGCTGAACGTGCTTTTTCTTCAGCTGGTTATCTATGTAGTAAATTAAGAAGTTAATATTAAGTGATAAAACACTAAATGCGTTGTCGTTTATGATATCTCATTTTCAGGAAAAGTCAAATAAGTAAATAAGCATCCGTTTAGGAAAAAATATCCTTATTTTGTTACGAATCTAAATAATATCTTTGCGTTGTGACTTGTGATTATATGATTAGTATTTTTAAATTAATAGGAGATTCTGTTAAGTTATGCTGTTGATTATGTAACATTATTCTGTATGTCCAAATTACTCAATAAAAACTTTAGTTAATCAATGTTCTTTTACACTTCTTACATTGTCTATTGCTATTTGCTATCTATATAATATAATAAAATATTCGATTTCAAAAATATCTTAGAAATTACGTAATTAAGTAGTTACGTAATTGGACTACCAAAATTCGTAATTAACATATTTATCCGTAACTTTGGAAGCCCTACTACAAATATATCTACTGCGTTCAATGAAAAATAGATACTTACTAGCTGACCCGGCAAACGTTGTTTTGCCATAAAAAAATGTTTTTGTCAAAAGATTTAAAAAAAATGTTAGTGTTGGACAACCCTTATCCCTTATAGATAGTAGCCGATTCTCAGACCTACTAAATATGCATATAAAATTTCATAAAAATCGGTCAAGCCGTTTCGGAGGAGTATGGTAACTAACATTGTGACAAGAGAATTTTATATATAAGAAGAAGAAGATAACCTTCTACCCGTATCTTCTTTAAATCATACTTAATAGCTTTTGTTCTAACACTTTACTTAATTTAATATTTTTTCCAAAGAAACATACTTATTTTAACAACGCCTCGCCTTTCGCACAAAGCTTTCCATCCCGCGGTGTTTGTTTACGCTTCTGCTTTCTTTTGTGTGTGAATTCTTGAGTCGTGCGATTAGAGCAACCAATTTCAATGTTTTTATTATTGTACTTATGTAAAATCAAATGATCAAAAGTAGTAAAACAAGTTGTTACTTAAGATATAACTGAGCCATGGATAAAAGACTATTAGTAGGCTTTCGACGAGGCATGTATAGTCCATATAAATTCTGGATAAATTAGCCTTCTAGTGGTATAATATCATTTAAAATCGGTCCAGTAGTTTTGAGTTTATTTATTATGTACAAAATTACAACCCTCTTCTCTTAACTGCTCTGCTGAAACGACGATGGTTTGTCGTCTCTTATATTTTACAGTTGCTGTGCATCAAGGGTCAGTTAAAACAACATTTTAATAATGGAAAGTTGCCGCTTTGTCTGAAGAAAATCGGTAACGTTGTGATGTATAGTAACAGATTTTGTGAAAGGTAATGTTGGGCATGGTTAACATTAATTACCTATATGAAATTAATGTTCTTATATTATGTGTTTTTCATTAATTCGTGATTAGAATAAGCAGTAAGTAACCTGTAGTAACCACCACTGTGCACTGTCACGTGGCAAGATAGCGGTTCAATATTTTTATATTAACATAAGGTATGTACTTAGCCTAATACCTACATAGAAAACTTCTATTATTATTATTGATAAGCTATACATAACTAATGTAATATAAAATACAGGTCTTTTTAAATGCACTAGGAATAATTCATGTGTCGCGGTCCACAAACATTCAAACAACGGATACGAAGAAAACCCAGACTCGGAACAACCGTTTGTGGATCACACAAATGTTTGTCCCGTGTGGGATTTGAACCCACAACACTCGGCGCCGGGGCAATAGCGAGGTGAGCACTTAAACCAGTACGCCATCCGTGCAGTCATTTGCACGAATGGCGTAACCTACTGGTTTGATGTCCCTCCAACGTCTTCAACACAAAGGGAGGGTTCTCGGACCAGTAGGTCTACCGTGAAACGCGTTATACGCAATTCCGTACGTTCATTCGTGCTTATTTTTACCATGAAACATCATTCGTTACGAATATCGTCGTACGTTACGTACGTTGTACGTCCTAAACCCTACCGCTAGGTGGTACGGAAAACGTGCTAATGTCACTTTGACATCCAGCTTTTCGTAATTTTAACCACAAAATACACGAAAGCTTAAAAGGTAACTTTTTACTTTCGTAATTGCGAATTTTATTATTAATGCTTTAATGGACCTGGGAGTGATTTAATCGTGCTCATGTTGATGTTAGAAACTGATAATATTTATTAGTTTCTAAGTTAAGTTAGGAATAAAGCTTATCGGTATTATGTTATGTATATCAATACTTTTCTAATACAAGCATTGGACCTTAACATAATTTTCTATGATGTTTAAGTTGCAATGGCAAGATTAGAAACAATGTTTTCATTTTTATCGGTCTACATCGCTATATCAAAGGGACTCTGTCAAATTGTGAAAATAAGTAAAGGGAAAATAAAGAGAACTTAATTTACTTGCCGGTTTTATAATAAAATCTTATTTAGTTTAGGTGACTACATATCAATGAGTCCAGTAAGATACGCTATAGAAGACTCTAAAATCGGATACAACTAACACACACGCAGTATAATAAAAGGACGATATTATTTTTAATATTGCTTTTAATTCTGTAACATAATAAATGATTATTTTATTCTGCAAAATGTCTAACATTATTAAATAAATATAAAAGATTACCAGGCAAACAGTGCAACGAGGCATTTATCAAAGGTCCTATATTCCTTAATTATTCTAATTCTGCCTTAGTGGTCGTAATGTTTGCATGCGACTATGAGGTGCCGGAGTCAACTCCCGAGTTGGGCAGTCTTCGGATTCTTCTATTACGAAATTCTCAGTACCCCATCTGATATACGAGATAGTCGTGAGTGATAAGTGCGAACAACGCATTCTAGTTATTACCCATTTGGAAAATGTCTTTGTCTATGACGTTGAGTTATAACATTAATGACATTGCCTTATCTGAGAATTTAAAAGCAAGCTCTAGTGGCTGGTACATACGCAAGATTATGCTATCGTTACAAGGCATTATAGATACACAGTGTCCATGTAATATAAAGTAGTATAAAATAGTAGTATGCCCATGTAAAGCATACATAAGTATGTGCTAAAAATAAAAATGCTTAAGTTATAATGAGCAATAGTTATATTCCAGTATATTATTAAAGTAACAAAACTACAATGCCTTATGGCTAATAAATACACATAGGTACTTCGACCTAAGCCTAAACGAACATAAGAACTAAGTATTTAAGATAACATGTTAATATAATAATAAATAAAATTTTATATTACAGTTGTTATTGTAATAACAATTTTCTATTGCCTGTTAGTTTTTGTCATATGCACCGCAACTGAACGTCATAGACAAAGACATTTTCCAAATGGGTAATAGCTAGAAAGGTTTGTTCGTACTTATGACTCACGACTGTATATCTCAGATGAGGTAGGCACATTGCCGAACTTCGTACTACTACTGAGAATTTCCTAATAGACGAATCTGAAGACTGCCCAACTCAGAAAACGTTACGATCACCGTGGCAGAATTAGAATAATTAAGGAATGTAGGACCTATGATAAATGCCTCGTTGCAATGTTTGCCTGGTAGTCTTTTATATTTATTTAATAATGTTAGACACTTTGCAGAATAAACTAATCATTTATTATGTTACAGAATTAAAAGGAATATTTATAAAGAATATCGTCCTTCTATTATACTGCGTGCGTGTTAGTTGTACTCGGCTTTTAGAGTCTTCTATAGCGTTTTTTACTGGACTCATTGTTATGTAGTCACCTAAAATAAATAAGATTGTTTTATTAAACCGGCAATTAAGTTCTCTTTATAACGCCTTTACTTATTTGCACTTGTTGGTAAACCAGTAAAATTATTGTCTCACGTTGAAGGGTTCTCAGAGTCCCTTTGATATACCTAGCGATAGAGACTGATAAAAATGAAAACATTGTTTCTAATCTTGCAATTGCAACTAAAATATCATACAAAAATATGATAAGGTCGAATGCTTTTATTACAAAAGTATTGATTTAGCATAATCCCGATAAGTTTCATTCCTAACATATTTATCACTTTCTAACATCAATATGAGCACGATTAAATCACTCCCACGTCCATTAAAGCACAATTAATAATAAAAGTCGCAATTACAAAAATAAAAAGTTACCATGGAAGCTTTCGTATATTTTGAGGTTGAAATCACGAAAAACGGGTTGTCAAAGTGACATTAGCACGATTTTCTTACATACGGCTACACATCAAGTTAGACACCCTACCTAAGCATAACAGGGCATAACTACGCTTCATACAAATAGATAATTGTTGGAAAGGGACGGTGCATAGTGGTGTCGATGCAATGGCAAGGATAGAGTGTCGCGTTCCGTTCAGCGTGAATTATGCGGGTTGCAGACCAAAAGCTAAGCTAAGTTAGTTTAGCTTAGCTCGCGTAGCTGACGCAGCTTTCCATACTTGTGTGCAGACCGCAAACTATGCGAACTAAGCTATGTGAGCTAACTAAAATATGCAAAGCTAAGTTAGTTGTGTATGCCGATGCACAGCTACGCGGGCTAAACTAAGCCCCTCCCGTCTACCCCGCACCCCCTTCGCTCATCCTTTGCTAGTGCAGCCCAAGGTCTTGTGTCGTGCGCACGCTCGTTTTGTACCAAAAATGGAGCAATTTATTGAAATCGTAAAACAATTTCCTATTTTATGGAACACACAATTAAAGGATTATCACAACATAAATAGAAAGGATGTTGTATGGAAAAGAATAGTGGAGGAAATAAAAAATCCGGAAATACCAGACGGTAAGTTTAATTATATTAAAAGTTTAATTTATATTTACATTATTAAAGTAATTACAAAATGACTCTCTGACACGAAATGCTTCTCTAGTTGCTCGTAAGTTATCGTTTTGTCGTACCGATCTTAAAGTTTGCGGTTCAATGTTGACGGTATTTTCGAAACTAGTTGTCGTTCTTGAAGATATTAAATAATTGTGCAACACACAGGTAGTTTTTGTAATGATATCTACTAGTTCTAATTGACATTCGAAGGGTCGACGAAATACACGAAATCGTGATGACAATATGCCGAACGCATTTTCTACTACATTTCGTGCTCTGCTCAGACGATAATTATAGGTGTTTCTTTCTCTGTTTTCTAAACATGTACTTCGTGGGTACGGTCTCATAAAATGTTTTTGTAATGGAAATGCTTGGTCACCTATAAACACAAAAGGTGTTGGCTCGCCATCAGGTGTTAAAGGTTTATGATTGGGTATGTTTAGTTGCCCATTTTGTAATCTGTAGCCAAATGCGCTATCTGCAATAATACCGCCGTCGCTAAATCGGCCCATTGAACCAATGTCTATAATAATAAATCTTTTGTGCGCACCAACAACTGCTAGAAGAACAATTGAATACAATTTTTTATAGTTATAATAATTAGAACCCGAATGAGGAGGACATTTTATTGAGATATGCTTCCCATCCACGGCACCAAGGCAGTTAGGAAATTGCCATTTATCATTAAAGTTTTCTGCAATTGCTTCCCATTCATTTTCTGTGGGTAGCTTCATATATATTGATTGCAAATGAATCCAAAGTGCATTGCATACATCTTTAACAATCAAAGAAACTGTATTATTACCCACTCTGTAATTGTATCCTATAGTTCTAAAGGAGTCACCAGTCGCTAAAAACCTGAAAAAAATGCATTATTAAATTTGACTTAATGATTGTTACAGTGAAAACAGCGAAGAATGAGTGGAAGAAATTACGAGACAGTCATCGAGAGTCACTTAAAAGGATGAAAGCCAGTACAAGTGGTCAGGCTGCTTCTCCGTCAAACAGCTGGAAATATGCTGAGTTACTTGAATTTCTTTTACCCCACATAAAAAACCGTAAGAGAGATGGTAACGTATCAATTATCAATAAAAATACTATGCCCAGTCCTTCAACTGAAAGTCAAAATTCATTGCCGAGTCCATCAACCGAAAGTCAAACTATTTTGCCCAATCCATCAACCGAAAGTCAAACTATTTTGCTTAATACATCAACCGATAATCATGTCCAAAATGATGAAAGCACTTCAGAACCACTAAGGCAAAAACAGAAAAGAGCTGGACCATCATTACGTGACTTACTTCAGGACATCGATGACGGCTTTACGCAACGATGTGAGCAAAGAGATAAACGAAGGGCTGAGCAGGCAAAAGAGGCAGAAAAAAATAGACATCCGTTGAATTTGTTTTTTGATAGTATGTGCGAGTCAACAAAAAAGCTTCCGGATTGGATACAAAGAGATGTAAAAAAAAAGCTTTTTCAACTTGTATGTGAAGCAGAGGAAAATTATGAAACTTATTTGTCTAGGCAGACTTACCAATACGGATACACCTCATCATCCAACTACTCGACACCAGCTCAAGGCGATGATAATAACTTAGATAACTTGTGAACCTTTTGCCATTTATTTAACCAATAAAAATACAAATAAACATAGATATTGTTTTATTTACCTCAAGCTAATAGCTAATCTTTCCTCTGGAGTTATAGCCTTCCGTAAGTTAGTATCTTGTTTTGTAATATCCGCGATAATCAATGATAATAGATCATAAAACTGCGCTCTTGTCACACGATAATATAATTGAAAATGTTCATCATCCAACTCGTAAAATAAAGTTCTAAACTCTCCACTTGTTTGCCGAGATTGAATGTGTTGACTTATCCAAGATCTAGAATGTCTTTTATTTAGATAATAATAAGTCATTATTAATCGTTTTTTTCTGTGTGTAACGTATTCATCATCGGAACTGTCTTCATCGATTATATTCATGGCGACGTCCGTCTAGTTGAACTTCGCAACACTGACTGAGCTTTCGCTTAGTTTCTGGTGTGCACATGACATATTTTAAGAATATCTTAGCTCAACTTAGCTTAGCTGGCTTAGTTTAGCTTCGAAATAGCTTAGCTTTTGGTCTGCAACCCGCATAAAGCAAAATAAAAAAAATATAACGCACTCTCTCGCAGGATTCGCAACGTGCATCTTCTAATTGTTCAAAGTCCAAACAGTCTAGGTTGATGTGTCGCTGACGTCGCTGTGTGCCACTTGTATACCACTTCGCGGTAGGTCTTAGAACGTACAAACGTCATACGACGATATTCGTGACGAATTTCGGAACGAATGATGTTTCATGGTAAGAATAGGCATGAACGAACGTACGCAATTGCTTATAACGCGTTTTACGGTAGACCCCTGTTTTCCATGGGCAACTCTATCTGTGAGAGTCAAGATGGCGGATGTACCTTAATCAATCAAGTAATAACATTTACCAAAAAAAATTACCTAAATTGTACTATTTAGTACTTAAAGTACCTTTTAGGTAAACATTTTTGGTGTCATTAATTATTATATTTTATTAGTGATGGTTAAATAATAAAATATTATAGAACACCCGCCATATTGACGTCAATGAGGCGGGTGTATTACCTAAATTTAGCTGAGGTTTCCTTCTAAAGGAGGTACGTTTGTTTGGTGAATGTTGTCACTCGATTGATTAAGGTACACTCGCCATCTTGACTCTCACCTCTATGTGGCGTGCTCACCTGCTCACGAGTATCAAACCTTCAAAATTTTAATGTTTTAGCAAAGGATGGAAGAACTAAAAACGTTTTTGTATGTGGATTATTTGCAAAATAAGTATCATAAAAAATTTAGAATGCTGCAATGTAACTATTCCGCGCAGAAAATCGCGGGTAAAAGGTAGTATATTTAATATTTTATTATACTCAATCTAGCACTAGCTTTGCCTTTAGTATAACTACTAGTATAGTATTATATTATCTGTGGTATAACTAATAAAAGTCAACTTGTCGACAACATCCAAGTGACATTGAGGAATGAAGCGAGGAAAATATATTATATTATATTTTCTAATTTTACTATTAGAAACATAGGTATTATAATTAAATTAATTCAAACGGATTTTATCGCGTTGTTTATTTAACACTTTATCACATATTTTGAATTTCACTACTACTATTAAATCTTACTATTTTTAAAGCTAATTAAATTATTCAAACTTATGGTTATGGTTCTATTTCAGCAGCCAATTGTCTCAATATAATAATAAACATTGGTGTTTACGCAGGGCTAGGTGTGGCGGTAAGTCCCGTGTTTGAGGAGTCGCTGGAGAGGCGGCATGGCGCCCTCACCTTCCGGCTGACACAGGTTCTGACTGGCCACGGTTGTTTTGGCCAGTTCCTGTGTCGTATACGCCGGCAAGAGACGCCCGGTTGTCACCACTGCGGCGACTGCCGCGACGTTGTTGAGGACACGGCGCTGCACACTTTGGCGGTTTGCCCCGCCTGGGCATCGCAGCGCCTTGAGTTGAGCACGGCAGTCGGATCGGTTACCCTCTCGCTCCCGGCCGTAGTTCAGTCTATGGCCCGGAGTGAGAGGTCGTGGAACGCCGTCGCCTCCTTCTGTGAGGAAGTGATTTCATCAAGGAAGCGGCGGAGCGGGAGAGGGAGCGTTTAAACCCTCTCCCCAACCGCAGAGCCGGGCGCCGGAGGGCGCGAGATGACCTCCAGCCACCCTGAGGTTTGACCGGGGGGTGGCGGGCTTTGTGGGCCTGCCCGCCATCCATTCAGCACCAGGTTCGAGAGGCGGCGTGCGTGTTCCCACGCGCGCCTCTGTTTCGAGTCCGTCTCCCCTCTAGGGGGGAGACAGTAGGGAATTTTTAGAGTGAGTCCTTTGGGTAGGTCTCTTTGTGTAGTGGCCTGCCGTTTCACACGGCGGGCCGTAACCTCGGCGGGTCGCGACCGCATGCGAAAGCGATTCGCGCGGCTCCGTCGATAGTGGTTTTGTCGAGGAACACCGTGGTAGGTTTAGTCGGTATTCCGGGAGGTACATTATGTTTTCAACATCTTTATTTTACCCCGGCGAGCCCAACATAATCCCTCCGCCCGCCCCCACGGAGGGATACGCGTCAATGCGTCAATGCATTCAACCACGTAAAAAAAAAAAAATGAAAGGTCAGATAGTCTGGATAGTAATAAGTCTGAGTAAACAAATTGACTAGATTGCAGAATGTCCGTGTAGACAAAATGTCTAAGTTTCAAAGTCTAGATTGCAGTATGACTATATGTAGATAAAACATCTTTGTTGCACGAATTCTGGGTTGCAGAATGATTATATTGGCGCAATTCTTAGTAACATAGGTACTCTGTTTAAACAAAATGACTTGATAGCGATAAGGACCAGCCACCACGGATTACAAAACACCTTTAAAAAGTGAAACTAAAAAATATTTTGGCAAATTTATCATTGACACCTAATTAAAGTGTTATTGTTTTTAAAAGTGCAATAGCTAGTCATACTAAGTAGGTATATTGACTGCGTATCTATCGGCATAGTTAGCGTAGGTATAATAAAATAACAACAAAAAGCCGATGGAGTTCACTCATTTGTGGACGAAGTGTACAATATGTAAAAATACCTAAGGTGAACATGTTTAGTATTTTGTGTCTATAAACCCTTAATATTGACACTATTTTGGATATAGGTATTTTGTTTTGTATTTTTTTCTGAACGGCCATAAATTCTGCTATAAACAATTTCAAGGTTATCCATTAATTACCGGACAACCTGTATATATAACACTAATAAGTACTTTAATGAAATACGGATGTAATTATAAACCATTAATTACATCCCCACTTTATCCAAAAAGGTATTGCATCATTTGTTTGACCGTTCGAGTATTATTGTCATTGCGGGGATGCCCCGCGACATAAGTGATAGCGATCTTTGCGTACTTACGTCGCGTAGAGCTCTAGGACTCTATGGTTAAGGGCCAATCTCAACTGCAGTTAGCTCTCGATGTACACCGTTATTAGTTATAATTATATAGTATAATAGTGAAAGTATTATTTAAATCGATTCAGCAGTTTTAATGTAGGTATATTCATTGAAAAGAAAAGCCTTTGTCCTTAAAACATTAGTGTTAGTTAATATAGAGCGAGATATATTATGACTATTAAGAATGTAATATATAAGAAAATCTGTAAGTCTTTTTCGGTAAAAATAAACGAAAAAGTAATATAATGATGTGATGATGATAAGACTCGTCGTGACCATGGCTGCTGAAAACAATCGAAACGTCAACGGCAAAGTGTAAAACTAAATAGTTAAAAAGTAGTAGTTTAATAGTTGTCAAAACTATATTAATGTAATGATTTCAAATAAACCGCGATAAATTTTTTTAATGAAAATTGCGTAGACAGAGGAGTATGAAATTTAGCACAGTTAAAGTTTATATGGAGAAGGAGGGACGAAACCTAATATTTTTATAAAATATGCATTAGAAATACATTAAATTAATGAAAAAATACTACACGCACAAAACCATGCCTTTGACACATGCAGTCGAATCGCGTTCGTAGTATTCCGGCATTGTTCGGCTGATGTCGTTAAATTCTTCGTGACTATGGTAACATACCTTAAGTACCTATCATCATCATACTTAAAATTTAAATCAATGATGGTCGACTTTCGACCACTAGGCGACCGCTAGTTTGTTTAATTTCTTCGCTACCGCGTCGCATACCCTACTTTTTGTCAATAAATTTCTATCCTTCGGAAACAGTACCTTGTTCTGGATGACAGCTATCCTATGTCATTTTCTGTATATCTCTGACAGCGTGTGTATGCCAAATTTTTATACTTATCGGTCTAATAGTTAAGGCGTGAAAGCGTAACAAACAAACAAACTCACATTCGCATTTGTAATATTAGTAAGAATATGGCTACAGTGTCAATTATAATTATGTATACTCCGTGAGTATGGCTGCTGAAAAGTAACCGAAACGACGGAGAAAGTGTAAAACTAAATCTAAATAGTATTATAACTTAAATAATAGTTTCAAAATGATGTACTAATAGTGTTTTATAAAATAAACAACGATTTAGTAGTTAACTAATTGCCATCTTTATCTTTTAAAATAAAATGCCTGCATATTTGTCTATGGTGGCTAAATTAACAAAAGTTGAACGCATCCATATCCCGTCATTCAGTCTATACTCTATGGCCGGTGTATTCTTCGCGCTTTATAATCTAGTGTGACCAGATTCACTATTTTAATACGATTTCGGTATATTTTATTGACTGCCGAATATCAGTATTTTTGTAGGTATATTGGCGGAAGTCGGTATTTTTGGGTATATATGTATATATACATATCTACATTTCTACACTAATATTATAAAGAGGAAAGATTTGTATTTTTGTACGCAACAAATAAATTCAAAAACTACTGGACCGAATTCAAAAATTCTTTTACCATTAGAAAGCTACATTATCACCTAGAACAAAATTAGAGATCCTTAGAAATCCCTACTAAAACCAACCCAAGGTGTAAAAAATTTGCCAAAAAATGTCTTTCATCGCATGCGCTGCGGAAACTATTGATGATAAAACAAATATATGTTCTACAATATTATAGAACATATCAATATCTACGAAAATCTTTAGGAGACCATATGTCCAACTATTGTAGTTATGTCACTATAATTATTTTTTTATATTTTAAAAGTTGATAGAAATGCCGATTAAAATTAGACGATGTTATCATTTTAATAATTCTTATCCAAATAAATTATTTCGTATTCAAGACTGTTTCAATACCTCTTGACTACTTTTTGAAATATTGAAATCGGACCTTCCATTCAAAAGATATTACGAAATTTAAAATGTCAATATAAACAAAAAATACACGCCGCCGCGCCGCGCCGGTGTGGCTCCTCGCAGCGCACTGAGCAACGCGGCGAGAGAGGGGGCACCGAAGTGCGGGGAAGGGGCGTGCACATCCATGAAATTATCTTTATTTATACCAAAATGTTTAAAAAAATGTCGATCCGTGCGGAGCTGGGGCGGGCCGCTAGTATTTTTTATAGTGACACGGCAAAGTGATTGTAACCGACCTGATGGAAAGCCCAGTTACAGTCCAGAGACAGTGACGACGAGGAGAAGATAGATGTCTTCTAGCCATCGCCAGTGTCAAGCCGGTCTGACCAGATGCTTTTTCACACTACATTTGAAGGACTTTATATCATAGAAAGGAGGGACACGTGTGGCGGAAGACCATTCCAAAGTTGTATGGTACGGCATAAGAAGAAATTGCTGAACCTTTCGGTGCGAGACGGGATTGTGCTAACCATTTATCCGTGGTTACGGAGACCGACCCGTGTGGTTCTTAAAAGAAAAGGGGAAGGTAGGATGAGGTCAAATAACTCTTCGGAGCATTCGCCATGATAGAGGCGACACCTCGTGGCTGTCGATTATACGTACGGCATGACGCTGCAGTTTATCTTAGGCATCGAGTAGGTACTTAGCGGAACCATTCCAAAGGTGTGAACAGTACTCCATGCTGCTACGGACTAGGGCCTTGTACAGCAAATACCGCTGTTCAGGACTAAAGAAACGCCGCACCTTGTTTAGGATCCCGAGTTTGCGTGCAGTTGTGGTTATTATTATATAGAGTATTTTGTATTAATATTAATATAAGAGTATTTTGGATATAAAGTAAAGGTAACACGATCGTCTCCGCGGGCCATTTATTTGATGCTTTGTCATCAAAGTTATCCGAATTAGGTTTAGATATAAAAGATGTGATGGTGTTCGCTGCTGAAACTACGAATGCAATGTTTGGTCAACACTCTGGCATTGTTGCAAAAATTAAAGAAGTGAACCCAATGCAGCATTAAGTGTTAGTCATGCTTGTAAAATACTGCCTTGAAATTTAAAACAGATTAAAAGAAGATATTAAAAGAAGTATATGGATATTTTTCTTAAAGCAACAAGCATCATAGGGAATTTGTCGAGTTCCAAAATTTCACTGACACTGCAAAACATAGAGTATTGCGTCATTATAATATAAGATGGCTATCGCTTCATGCTTGTGTAAGTAGAATAACTGAGCAATGGAGGGCACTGCAGTTGTTTCTTTCAAAACCAACATTTGAGTGAGCGCATTATGCCGATTGCAAACAAATTTAACATAATTTTTCAAAGCGGTCATGATGATGATGATGATGATGATGATGATGCATCTAGTATGTACGTACTTTATGAAAACTAATAATATAACAGGCACGGTCAACGTATTTACATTAGACCCAAAGTTTAGAGTAAATTATTGCCATTGAATGATATGTACTTAGGGATCCAAGTGGGTCAAGAATTAATTAAACACAGGGGAAACATAAACATGAAAGAACAAATTGCTGATTTTTCAGAAGGTGCCAATCTTTTTCAATCTAGTTAAGCACACAATTGAAATCACGTTAGCCTTGTGAAAATCAAATTTTCCAAGAACTGAAATTTCTTGACCCACACACTGCCGTGAATAAAGAATTTAGCAGTTTAAGAAATGTAATAGAAACTTTTCCATACGAAGTACAGCCAGAACAAATGCAGTTAATTGACGAAGAATGTAGAACACTCAAACTTGATCGCGAAGTAAGTAATTTATTACAATTTTCGAGTACTGGCCCCTCACCCCTTTCTTGTGAACAATTTTGGATGGAAATTTGGAAAATTACTAACAGTGTTGGTACAATAAAATACAAGAATATATCTAGTTTCAGTAAATCTCTGTTATGTATGCACGTATCGAATGCTGCATGCGTGCGCATATTTTCACAGATAAATTTAATAAAAACAAAATAAAGAAACAGATCTTATAGATTCTTAAACAAAAATTTATCTGCAATTTTAAAAATAAAGGTGTAAATAGATGAAGGAGTTTGTGTTTAATTTAGTCCTTCAAAATACAATTCTAACATTTATTGTGATAATGATCATGAATGAATAAAACATGTTTTGAAAATCAGTATTTTTATTGGTATATTTTCCCTGTGCAAGTTGGTATATTTCAGTATTTTTTTAAGGTGCTTCGGTATTTTTGTGAAATTTAATCTGGTCACACTGCTATAATCGCTGAGTTAGACTGATCACGGAGAACCAAAGAGTAAAGTAATATAGAGGGAGAACACTCAGACTAACTCGGACACTCAGTGTTTTCTCGCGTATCAGCACGCACTTATCACTGAGCACTCTTTGTAATTATATGGAAGCAATCTTCGAAGGCGGCCGGTGGTAACTACTCGTGAGTAACACAACGCTTTCTTCCAACGCGAGCAAGTGCTTAGTGTTTACTTGTACGAGTTGCTGGGCCCACAACTTCATTGCCAGCACTAGCGGTTAATTGAAGAAGCAACAAAGTAAGTGCATACTGAATTAAATATCTAATAATATTTCGCTTTACATGTTTTGATTTTTAATAGTATTTCTACGTTAGTGACATTACCGCCATTAGCAATTTTATTGTCTTCTTTCTTCTCAAACGACCGCTCATATATACTGACACTTCTGCACTTGGCCGTCAAGCTGAAATTACTTGATGCGACAGCATCATATCGACGGTGAAGTATCAATTAAATAAAATAAACCAACATTTTAGCGATTTTCACTTTATTGCATACTAGCTTTTGCTCGCGGGTTCTCTCGCGTAAAAGTAGGTTAGGTTATGTTAGTAACAGTAACGTTTTTTAACTAAAATATAGCCTATGTGACTTGGTGATTATATAGCTTTCTAATGGTGAAATTATTTTTAAAAGGAATCGGTTAAGTAGGTTTTGGTTTAAACTCTAACAAACAAAAATCAATCTTTCCTCTTTGTAACATTAGTATAGATTTTATCTACATACATTTGTCTCCTAAATCTTAAATATTTGATTGCAATTATTATCAGCGCGAGCGTCACAAGCGGTTCCAAATTGTTTTAAATATAAGTAATGTATTTTGATTGAAATGTTAAAAATATAGAAATAAACTCTTTTCTTTCGCGTCCTGTAACATCATGATTAGTAGGTAGTTATTAGTTATCGATGCAACACCGTCGATACGAACAGTGAACACTAAATAAATACGTTAAAACGTCTTTCTTACGTAGCGTAGTTAAGTCAGTCATTGAAACGTAGGTAATGTAAAAATAATATTTGTCACGAATACTTAATGTACCTACAGGTAATTACTAAATTATTTTATTTTGTCACGCATGTTACGCTCCCGCCATAATTGTACCTACGTCAAAACTTAGTTAACAAGATGGCATCCACTCAGTGATGGCGACCATAAATTCCTAAATCAATGATAATGAGATATTGATTGTACTTCGTTATTGACACACACAAGAAGTAATTTTGTAAAAGTACTCGTGTTCAGAATGTACTTGTGCCTACATATAATTTTAGGCCCGGTTCCTATATTTAAGAAACGAGTCGTTTTACCAACGTACAACGTACAAGAAAAGAACATACTTGACGTATTGAGACATATTCTTTGAAAAATATGATGTATTTGTCGAAATTGAACTGCCTGTAGGTAAAACGAGTCGTTTCTTGATATAGGAACTAGTCCTTTAATAACTTCGATACTTTCGTGCTGCATGAAATTAACGCGGTCATGCATATTTTTATATACCGTTAGGCACGGTAATATTATCTATCAGTATTCTATCTTCATACAAAGTACAAACGGTCGGAACGCGAGTCATACCTACGCGTCTCAAGTTCGTTAAGTGGCCCAACGTTGCCGAGTGACAGCCAATGCCAACGTATAGACGGTGTATTTGCTTTAACTTGCCAATGCTTGCAGGCAGTGAACTAGGCGAGTGACTCGCCTAGTTGGCCGAGTAAAGGCAAGCGCCAACGTGTATAGAGCTTGATTTGCGTAGCTAGTAGCAGCTCGCGACCACTTGTCTCACTTCGGAGCAATGTCGGGTTTTCTACACAAATCAAAGGCTTGGTTGTTTGGTTTGCGCTCGGCCAATAGCGTCCACATGTTGGTCCAGCTGCCATTTCACGCTTGGCGAACATCGCTGTTATACGTACAAAATGTATTATTTTTACAAGTCTACTACGGTATACACTGATATAATAATTATATGCGCTCATTAATCGTGATTAAGTCGATGGAGTGCCATAAATAAATAAATACCAGCAGCTGCAATAACTTTTACAACAAGCTCGTCTACATTGGCCTTTTGCTTTGGTTTTCTTCAAACTTACCCAACGTCTAGACGGTAGTACTTGCCTTGTATCAGTTTGCCTTCGCTCGCGTTGGCCTACGCTTGGCCAATGTATTGGCAGGCTTAACACAACCAATCGCGAATGCGCGGCAGTGACGAACGGGCAGTGTGATAGTTTCGTAAGCAGTAAGAATAACTCACAAGCTTTTTTAATAGTTCCCAGTGATGACTTCGTGGAGTATGTAGAAAAATGGAGGAAATATTCTGGACGTCATGTCAATTAAAACAAAACATATGAGTTGTAAAGTAGCTGCAGGTATCGACGCGATCCACGCTTGGGGCAAACATTTGTGTGATCCATACATTGTTGTTCCGAGTCTGGGCGTTCTTTGTGTCCGTCTTCTGAATGTTTGTAAAGTGTGGGAATTGTCTTTTTTAAATAAATAAATAGGTAACTAAATTTAAATAATGTTTATTTCATTGTGTCCATCTCCATCATATCATGTTCTTTCGTTGTGAAACAACGTTACAAACGTTGTTCTTATACATGGATGTGACAGAGCAAATCGATGTAGTTTTTCATGTTCACTTGTAACTCTCAAACTAATCGAAATATAATTACGTTATTGACCACACATGTAGCTTCTTTAATCAAATACCTAACATTAAAATTAATGTAGTTATTAAATAAACCAGAGGTTGCCAGACTACTTTTCTCATAGACCACTTTCAAAATATTTGAAATTCTCGGGTCTACAGCGAGTGGTATTTCTCAAAATATACGTCAATCGACGTTGAAATAAGTAACAGTCGCTGAGCTTCTTAAAATATTAACTGCCTACATTGACAGGTGAAGTCAAGCCAACATTTTAGTTCTTTACTATCGATTTTTTTGTCACGCCAGCGTAGACCCTCTTTGAGTCTCCCGTGGACCCCTGAGGGTCCACCTGGACCACTTTGGGAACTAAGGGTATAAACAAATATTTGTGTTTGTGCGTGTGCGTATGTATGCGTGTGCGCATCTACGCGTGCGTGCGTGTACGATTGCGTCAGCATGCGAGCGTGTGTGCGAATGTGAGCCTGTGCGTCTGCGTGTCTAATCTAATGCTATTTATTGTGTGTCAGAATGCCATCGATATTTTCCAAGAACTGCGTGTTCGCGGGCGAAGTGGACTCGTACTGCCTCGTCTGCTGTGAGCACCTGCCTGCTGAACATGATGTACTGGCGCACATCCACGACTCGAAGCACAAGCACAACTTGAGCTCTAATGCTTATGTCGACAAGCTTCGACATGACTGTATCAGAAAGGTGCGTTTTGTGTTTGTTTGTATTTCACGTGTTATTACGTACGCGGCTCGTCGGATGCAGTTGAACGGCCGTATTAACAATTATTACATATATACACGAACGACGCATGCATACTACAATCGAGGGACCCCGAGGACTTAGGGGTCTGAGAGTAGTCCAAGACATTATGTTACTATTTGTGCCGAGACAGTCTCTTATAATCATAATTATAAGAAGCTGTCTCGGCAATATGAATAATAATAATGATATAATAATGAATAATACCGGAACATTTTAAATTACAGCTATTAGAGGTCCAAAATATAATACAAACAAAAATGATTGTCATATTGTCCCTTGGATGTTCGTTTTAAATGACAATTTATTCAGAATACTGTCTTTTTCTGTATACTCTGGCTGCAATTATTGAATTGAATCGACGTGTCCAAGGATTGATTACCTACACATTTTTATGGAAATGAAGATTTTGACTTTGACTTTGAAAATCATCTGCTTTTTATTGTTATAACTTTATTTATAGACTAAACCGGTAGATATGCAATAAATCTTACGAGTAACTGTTGTAATTTTATTCTATAACACATATTTAAATTAAATTTTTACTATGAAATGTAGTCAAAATTAAATGTTTTGCAGTGGTAATTGATTGCAAAGCTATTTTCCATTTTATAAATTGTTTCAGGATTCTTTACGGGACGGATGTATATTAATCGATAAGATTTTATACAGGATAAAACATGTCGTTTTATTATATACATATTAAATATTACATAATTAAATTTATAGTTTTACTTACTTAAATAATTATTTACATAGGTATTTTTCTAAATTGTTTTAATTTCGCTTTATCAACTTTATAAAACTTGTGCAGACTGTGCTTGCCTGTAAAAGGCTACTATACTATTATGTTGTTATTTTTATGTAAAAGAAAAGTGTATTAGTGTAAGTGGTTGTTGGTAAGCCTAAATAAATAAATAAATACACATTCATAAGTATATTTGTACCTGGCTGTACGTTGGCTGAACCACTAAACTGATATCAATAAAATTTTGTTTTAACCAAACATTTATTTTCAGGTGGCAGGCGTTTATTTCTGCGAGTTTTGTAACATGACGTTCCCCACTACTGCTAAGGTGGGCTTGCATGTGACACAAGATACTCACGCTGAATGTAAAAGAGAACGAATGAACGAACTAAAGCGCGCTGGCAAGTGTATCGTCTTTCACGAGAACATTTTGATAACAGAAGATGCGTGGAATGGCTTCGTCGGTGATACCTGTGTGCTGTGCAATGCTGAGTTTGAACACGAGGCGATTCACAAATCTGAGCAAAAGCATATTCTGAATTTGATCGCGAGTAAGGTGACCGTCAGCGCTGACAGCGACATCTACCGGCAGGTGAGTGAGGCTTCATTGTCAATCCACTGCTGCTGTAGCACACTGGTGCTCAGCCCCGCACTCTTGTGGGACGAGGATTACGTGGTTTAGAGAGACTTGAAATTCTAACGAATTATTGTTGGGGATTATCAAGTTAACATCTGTGTCAATTGTACGTCGTCTTTAACTAGTAATTGATGCCGCAACCCATGCTCCCCGCAATATTGTACAACATTATCGTAACATTTTACTAGGTACTTTCTTCGCGACGAAATAACAAATAACCACTTTATTTCCAGGTGGATGGTATCTATCAATGTTTAACTTGTAATAAAGTAGTATCTGGAGACGCACTCACGGAACATTTGCACTCGGCGCAACACAAGAGTTCTATAACTAAGTGCGATCAACGTCAAGAAGACGTCGTCGTTAACAAGAACGGTGAAGGCGAATGTTTAAAATATAAAACTGCAAACAAAGATGGCGCACAAGGCGACGCCGATGTCAGCGACAAGCCCTCTCAAAAACATCATCTCAATACTACATCACTGACAGGTAAGTGACAGGTTCTCCCCCTATCTCTTCCCCGCATCCCCTAAGTTATCTGAGGGTCTGTATTCTCCTCACCGCATGCTACTCCAAAGCAAGATCACTAAAGGTATATTCACCTGTAATAGTGCATGGGTACCTTAAGGTCCAAAATCCTGTGAACACTCGAATTATAATGAATATGAATGAACTAGATGGCGTTGTTTTATAAATATTGCAAAGCGTACTCATTTTAGCAAACAGGTGAAATTTATAAGAAATTATAATCTCAACCGACAAGACACTCGTCAGGGACATTATTCTGTAATAATGTTTGCGTACGAATAGAATAACGAGTCATCGAAAGTATCTATAAAATAAGCTTCCCACTATAAATTTATAAATTCATCTGTCATTATTTTCTTTTTATTTTACCCTGAAAAGTGTTTTTTTTTTAATAAACTATTGTGAATAGAGATAAAAATTTGTTTAAAGTAAATTTATCAAAATTGAGTTATTAAGATATCTACTTCCTTTTATTTTATAGTAGTGCCGCCATCTATATAAATAAACTACTTAACAGTTCTTGTATCGTTTTCCGTTTGATGGCGTCAACTACCGGCTTATACCATTGTAGTTTTGAAATGGGTATGCATTTTTGCAGCCCACTGTATATCATCCGTCTATTACATCCATTAAATAGTTTAGAGTTATGTGTTATAACATTATAATACTCTATGTATGTATGGACGATCGGGTATACATAAATATACAGATGTTGTGTACGTCACGTGACTTATGTTTAGATGTTAGTACTGAACAATACGTAGAGGATCTAAAGGAATGAACTAAGGCGACTATTGTGACAAGAATGACGTCACAGCGCTAGTCAAATGCAACAATCCGAGGTGTTGTACTTTGCGAACAGCCGTCACGAGAGACACAAATATAGACACAATTGTGTATATATAGTTGTTTACTAGAAATGTTAGAATACCTAGTTTAATACCGAAGTAATTTTAATGTACCTATTTAATTAAGAATCTGTTCAATGTGTCCTTACCCTTCCAGACGTGAAGTCTAAGAGTACAGATGGGTACTCCTTATACACCGAGCCTGTACTGATAAAGCCACAAGAGAAGGGCGAACATTCGGCATGTATGCCGAAAGACGTGGAGAACTTCGCGAAGCAACATGGCTTGTCTGTTATCAAGAACGACAACAAAGTTTATTGTAACACGTGCAGTTCAGAAGTGCCTGCGACGCTACACAGTGTCAGAGAACATGTGGCAGGGAGCAAGCACGCAGGGAAACTGCACAAACAGTCGGCCAATAAACAGACATCTACTAAACTTAAGAAAATGTTATTGAAGGAATTTGTTACTGATGATTTGTATATCGAAGTCATATTAAAACAACCTAATACGCATCAATTGCGTGGCCCGCATGTGATTATTAATAATACTATTATTGTCAATTACTACAAGTTTGCATGCATTGCGAAATCGAACTACAATATAATTTGTCAGATTTGCCGCATAAATCTGTCTCTTGAGGACGTGGAAGTGCATGTTAGAGGCACCCAACATAGGGATAGACTAATTAATACCTATGTAATCACTTCATTCGAAGACGAGTTTATAAGACAGGTAAATATTCTACGATAATTAGGAATTAATTTTACTTATTGACAGAGGACATTTTTTAGGTTAGGAAGTTGCGTCTGTGGGTTCCCACGTCTGCCTATACAATAAAACAATAAAATTTTATACGGAGTTATTTTTGTATAGTTTTCACGTAAAACCAAATATTATTTTCAGTTGGAAACCGACCTGTACGACTGTGGTTACTGCGGGCGCATGGAACATGACTGGGAAGATATGGTGGAACACCTCGACACTGACGAACATAAGAGGAACAAGCGAGAACATGAGGAGTTGTTATTTGAGTGCAAGATGTCTTTTATCGAAGATCACATACGTAATTCAATGTTTTTCAATAGGTTTGCAATGAAGAACACGCGTCTATTCTAAACCGAACGTTTACTTACAAGTTAAAGTTCCGCTGTAGAATATAGTATTAAAAGAGTTTCTATGTACTACATGCTAAAGGAGATACCTCAACTAGCCTTAACTATTTGTAACACGAGAGAGCAACCTTTAAAACTCACTAGATTCCTTTGTCAAGAAACGATCCCTTTTTTTACAACCTATGTAGCAAGCAAGCATACGGCTCACTGGATGGTAAGTGGTCACCGTAACCTGTGGACGTCTGCAACACCAGAGGTATCACTTGCGCGTTGCCGACCTTGTAAAAACGCCCTTTTTGAAGAACCGCATACTGTAGTCTTGTGGCAAAACCTCGGCAGGGAGAGTTCATTCCACAACCTGAGCGTCCGCGGGAAAAATTCCTTTTTCCATAGAATATGAGTCAACGAATAGTTGTCCGTAGATAAAAGGACTTCTACCTTAATATATGAACCGGACCTAAGGCGATTACTGCAACGACACATTTGGGTAAACATTTTATATAAAACACTAGCGACCCGTCCCGGCGTCGCTTCGGTAGTACAAAACCTTAACAAACTATAAACCTAAAAAGAAAACTGCATGAAAATCCGTTCAGTAGTTTTTGAGTTTATCGCGAACAGACAGGTCCGGCGGGAGACATTATTTTATAACTAGCTGACCCCCGCAACTTCGTCTGCTTCACATAAGATAATTTTCCCCGTTTTTGCAACATTTTTCATTGATGCTCCGCTCGTATTGGTCATAGCGTGATGTTATATAGTCTATAGCCTTCCTCGATAAGTGGCCTATCCAACACTAAAATAATTTTCAATTCGAACCAGTAGTTCCTGAAATTAGCGCGTTCAACCAAAGAAGCAAACTCTTCAGCTTTATGATATTAGTATAGACGTGAAGTGATCATGCGTATTACGCTGCTGGTTAATTAATATTGCATTCAAACGTGTCGTACCAATACTCGCCTGGTTCAGACTACTTACTCTTAGCACGTGTTAGAGCGCATGCTCTCTAACGCGTGCTACAAACAATTTAGTTGAGATGTCTCCTCTAGTACGTAATAACTCAATAGTAATTACTGGTCATTTGAGCGATTGCACAATTTATAGCTGTTTCATACGCGGCAACGCAATGGCTCTATCTATAGGATTCTTTGTCTATGCATGTTGGCATTGTGTGTCGGATAACAAACCACAGACCAGACGTCCAGAAAGGTGATTTAATTCTTGGTTGCCAGCAATCTCATATATTTCCTCTTAGACAAATCGCCTTTATTGTCAAAATCTAACTGTTCGATTGCCGCCTAAAAATATATTTAAAATGAATATCTTAGTCGTAAGCATTATGGTTTATAAGTATTTTGGTACTGAACCGATTTTTTAATTTTTTTATTCATTTATTATGTAACAATTTCTCTTGTTAATAGTTGTAGCTCCACACAGCATTGCCAAACCGCTATAAATGAGACAAGAGATCACATTTTCGAAAAAAAAAATGTATGTTTGAAATAGAGTACCGAACTAGTATAATAAACGTCAATGTGAACTGAAATGCAGTTTATGTTCACACTACATTTTGCCCGCGGCATCGCTCGCGTAAGTGTACGTTAGGTTATGTTAGTAACAGTACTGTTCTCTGGATGAAAGGTACTCTCTGTCCTTGTCTGTTCCCCTGAGAACGTGTATGTGAAATTGTATGATGATCAGTCGAACATCACTCACATTAGCATTTATAATATTAGTTAGAACTCTTTCAATCCTTGCGTGCATAATGTTTACGTAATAATAAACCAAATGTATGCAGGAACTATGCAGGTCGTAACTTGTCGACGAGGAGTCGGGAACTATCCGTGTACAGCGAACGCTGAACGGATGCGTACGCGTCTCTTTACACAATCGTTGTTTTCTATAGACAAAAGCTAAACAGAGCTGAATAAGTGTGAGTAGTCTCTTATGTGTTAGTTTGGAGTGCTAGTGTAAGATTACTGATTAAGGTCGTTAAGTATTTTTAAAGTCTTATGATAATCCTAAAATCTCAATTTGTATCTTTAATACTATAATATGTAAGCTAAAATAAATCGCATGATTGTCACAATAAAGTGTTTGATATCTACGAATCATGGTTTTAGTTTACAGAAAATCTACATAAATATCTTAAATGACGAGTACAGTAATACCTTTACGTTTACGAGTTACGCGATTTTCAAATCTCGTCGATTCGCCTTTTGTTTGATCATCGCACAACTCTCAAGTTTCGATTTTGGACTTACTGTCCCTACACTATTGTTCAGGAATTGAGGGAATACTGCAGGAGAAAGAGTCTTTGAGTCGTCAAACTACTTTCTTAGATTTTATGAAGCCTTCTATATCACAAGTTGGCGACCTTATATTTGTAAAATCCAATATGTATTTATATGCTAAACTATACCCCGACTTACGCGAATTCGACTTACGCGGTTATCGCGTAATTTCGAGGTATTACTGTATAACTATAATTCCAGACGGGGTAAGGTTAAGGACACATTATACGCTGAGCTAAAACTGCTGAAACAAATTTCATGAAATTTACGGTAGATATAGTAGATGCAACGTTGGGGTCACCAATGGTATGGTAAATACAATATATACAAATTTTTAAGTGTCTCGGTTTATACCCAGACCAAGACAAACATCCATGTTCATGCACACAAAATGTTTGACTTGTGCGGGAATGGAACTCAGGACCTCGGGCGCGGCAGTTACACTGTTACACTAACCACTGCCATCAAGGCCGCCTATTTTATGCAAGACCATACACATATTTATTTACTTAATTAGAACGGCCGCAGGCCACTTATACTAATTAAGGACGCAACTATCATACTACCTTTTCACAATATTCCTTAAACACTGACAGTATCTTCTTCCATTCATCCGCAAACAGGCGTTGTGAGCGTTGTCCACAAGGAATATATAGCGAATTAGCACCGGCTACTGTGCGACAAGCTGGTAAGGCAAACAGTTCGTGCTTTCTGCCACGGCGGTAATTATTAGGATACTAACTGCCTCCGTGGCGCAGTGGTAGTGAATGCGACTGCTGTGCATGAGGTCTCGGGTTCGAATCCCGGGTCGGGCCAACAAAAAGTTATTAGGTTTTCAGTTAAGAAAGCACAATAGACCTCTCAGTAGACAATGTTATGGACAACTTAACTAGTGACATTGTACCCTATAGAGTTTCTCAGCTCTTTAGAAGTATCAGGAGTGCTTTCCCACAAGTTGAGGGTAAAAGTTGGTGTTCCAGTCGTGTTAATGAGAAATCACGCACCAAGGCTATGTAATGGTACAAATTACTCATCTTGGACGCAATATTATAAAAGCTATAATCATGGATAGAATAGCAAAAAGGGAAAATGTTTTAATTCCCCGTATTGCGATCATTACCATCGATTAGCCATTTCAGTTTATAAGAGTGCAGTTTCCCCTAAAAGCAGCAATAAACAAAACTGTTTTCCATGGGCAACTCTATGTGGCGTGCTCACGAGTATCAAACCCGCTAAATCTTTGTTTTAGCAAAGGATGGAAAAACAGAAAACGTTATTTATATAAATGTATTAAAATTACGTTTTTGCTGTAAACCACAGCAGTTTGTATGTAGATTATTTGCAAAATAAGTATCCTAAAAATTTAAAATGCTGCGATGTAACTATTCCACAAAGTCGCGGGCAAAAGCTTATATTTAATATGTTGTTATACCCAATCTAGCACTAGCTTTGCCTTTAGTATAGACACAGATAATATATACTATAATATAGGTAAGTAATAAAAGGCAACTTGTCGACAACATGCAAGTGACATTGAGGAATGAAGCGAGAAAAATATATTAATGATAGATATATTTTCTAATTTTGCTATTGAAATTAAATTACTTTATATGGATATTATCGCGTTGTTCATTTAACAATTTATTACATAATTTTGAAAGTGTTACACTACTACTATTAAACTTTACTACTTTTAAAACTAATTAAATCATTAAAACTATTTATATTTAAGTTTACACATTCCCCGACGTTATGGTTCTATTTCAGCAGCTATGATCACGGCCCACGGGGAGACTAACATGGTGGTTGTCTCAATATAATAATAATCATTGGTGTTTCTATTTACGCAGGGCTAGGGTCAGAATATAGTCTGGATAGTAATCAGTCTGAGTAAACAAATTGACTAGATTGCAGAATGTCCGTGTAGACAAAATGTCTAAGTTTCAAAAAGTCTAGATTGCAGTATATGTAGATAAAACATCTTTGTTGCACGAATTCTGGGTTGCAGAATGATTATATTGGCAAAATTCTTAGTAACACATATTGTGTAGAGACAGACTGCTGACACATTAATTTTATATACAAAGGGTGCTATTGTGTGTGCGCAGCGCGGCAGTCGTCTCGATAGGTCGTCTCCCCGCAACCACTGAGTTAGGTGGCGTTATTGTGTAGTATATTTTTTAAATAATGGTACCAGAGAATATACACCCATATCTATAATGAAGCATTTTATTTGGACATCCACAACGAGACAAAACGTTTACCCCTACATTTGTGACCCTTCGACATCGAACACGCAACTCTCGGCGATGACACCGGAAATCGGAGCACGTGCAACGAGACAATGCGGCAACGTGGAACAGAAGCACGCGCAGATGGATAGCAAGGTAACCGGTACGCGCATGTATGGCGGTGAAGCACGATTCATGCAAGCAGGGACTCGGAACACGCATCATGGGAGACGACTCGCCCTTTTCGCCAGGTTCAAAAGGGCTGATAATCTAATTACTTTCGACATATTACAAGCTAGTGGACGGCGATCATCATGGCTCCAGAGACAGCGCGACGCTCTTTACGAGTTTGTACAAATCGTGGAATTTGTAACGTGGTCATACGCGGCATAATCCGACGATACACGAGGACACGGAGCACGACGGCGACAGTCTATTATACAGTGTGCGCGTCGTATGCAGTCATCATACTTCGGTGGTGCTGAAAGGAATACGCACCACGAGAGGATGGCACAACCTGCAAGTTTTGAGAAACACGGAGCTGGTAGAGCATGAGAACTGATGGAAACCGCCGCGAGGCAAGGACAACATGTTTGCTTCTTGGTACGAAAAGCTCAATCATTATCAGCGTCATACGAAGAGCAAGGAAAATATACAATGTGTACCTACGTGTAAAAGTGTGTAATCGTAATGTGTCGATAGAGACAATTTTTTTTTGCTAGATCCTCCTATTTAAATTTTTCTTATATAATATAGTAATAATAATAATATTCTACCACATACACACAACACTATCTAGCCCAAACTAAGCAGAGCTTGTACTATGGATACTAGACAATGGATAAACATACATATGATATACTTTTTTTTTTTGTAAAAATGTCTATCTATGTGTATGTCTTCTGTTGAGACCTGACCAGACTGTTACTGTACCTACCTATTGTACATTGTAATGACCACTAGGTATCGCATTTTGGTTGAGTTTGCATTGTGAGGAACGCGCCGGATACATGACACCCATTGTTTAAATAGAGATTTCTGTGTAATATTCAAGTGCGATAAGCTAGAATTTATTAAGTTGTAAATTAATGTTGGAATTTAATAAAATTTTCTTTACAATTTTGGAGTAAGTAATGTAGACATATTGAGTAACTGTAGAGAGTGTAGAGACAGGCTGACGCATACATTTTATATACAAGGCGCGCTAATATTGTGTGTGCGCAGCGCGGCAGTCGTCTCCCGGCCCGCAACCACTGTTAGTTAGGTGGCGTTATTATGTAGTTTATTTTATATATAACTGGTACCAGAGAATATATACCCATATCTACAATGAAGCATTTTATTTGGACATCCACAACGAGACAAAACATTTACCCCTACAGTAACATACCTACTCTGTTTAAACAAAATGGCTTGATAGCGTTATGGACCAGCCACCAGGGATTAAAAACACAAAACACCTATAGGAAGTGAAACTAAAAAATATTTCAGCAAAGGAGAATGCCCATTCGTGGTACTGATTTTTCTCAAGCATCAATAAAAGAACCATTTGTAAATTATTTTAGTTATTTTAGAAGTCTCTATGCTCTTTTCCTGTTTGTTTTGAACCGGGGATTAAATTCAGATAAAAAAAAATATATTACTGATTACAAATTATCATCCTCTATCCGATTTTAGTTAAAAAGTTGCCATGGTAAATAAACAAGAATGTTGAAAGACAGATCCGATCGATACTATTATCGATTACAGTTAAAAGCAAAAAATATATTTCTCCCAAAAAATATAATGCCATCATCTCAAATAAAATGTTAGCATGTGATTCCTTAAATTCTTTGATCAAATTGATTTCTCGCGCTTGAAAGTTATTTCGTTGGTATTCAAATCATATTAAGGTGATGAAGAATTGAATAACGCTAGACGAATAATCGATTTTCATGTTAAATATAAGCTGGCAACATTAAGTGTCACACTCAAGTCACGTTGCATTGTTGACAAATAGCTTGCGACGCCGGCGACTGTGTTTTATTTCGGTATTTTAGTGTTGATTGAGTTTTACTCTACACTTAAACTGTAATAAACATTATTGTACATAGTGTTAATAGAGTTTTGCCCTCCACTTGTGCTGTAATAAACGTTATTGTGTATCGTGTGTGCAATTTAAAGACAGCACGTTTTTACAATATTATCACGATAGGACATTCTTCTATTGTTTGTGTTGTGCTGCACAAACTGTACAACTTGTTTTGGTTTTGATTGATCATGAAAATATCTACGCACGAGGACTCTGTCAATCAATTCTTCTTTTTTGATACCTATCTAGAAATCAACTTAGACATACATTGGAAAGTGCATCCTACTCCAATGATCAATTTATTACAGTCATGGATAACTCCTACTCAGGTAAGCAAATACTCGTAACACTTGACTCCTTGATACAATTAGAACTGTATTACCTTTTTATTTGATGGGTATAAATTGTTTACTCTTTTCCTACTGCCCCATTTAAAATCATGATATACTAATGTAATGATTGTAATACCCTATTAAACAGTTATAATCTATGTATAAACATTTGATGACTAATCAGTGGATTAGTATGATAGATACTAAGCTAATTTCATAATATTTAATGTAGTGATGCATGCTGTGCAAATGAATTTAAAAGGATACCTATGTTTATATAGTATAATCATAAAATTATTTTAATTACAGGTAGCACCAGAAAGGATCATTTGCACCAAATGTTTTGAAATACTTCTAACTTGAGTAAATACAATGAGCAATGGAAATGCTATACCTTTGCCTGCTTTTAGGCATAGAAGAGTGCATTCCTTGTGGATATTCTATTTTACAAGTACCAAGAACATACCCTGTGCAACATGGTCATCAAGAAAGGAACATTTTAATACAATTGGTTCCGCTCCACCTGGTAAATATTTTTAATAAGTTAAAGGCATACTGAGGTCTCCAGTAGTGACAGGTGCTAATATAATGAATACAAATACGATTTATGTGTGCCTTTTTAGGTCTCCAGACTAGAATGTGTATGTGCTGCCTGTTGGAGGTCAGCAATGAGAGAAGTGCAAAGACAACAACAGCTTGTCTTAAATCGCCCAACTCTGGCTGATTGCTGGCTTAAATGCAGATATACATATTCCTGGAATAAATTATCAATGAAAAATACCTAATAAATAGTATCATATAATTACTTGTGTTTTATTCACTTATGCCATGAAATCTTAATTTATACTTTATTAATGTTTAAAATTGACACTTACAACATACATAAAGGATAGCTTATTCACTCTTCACTTATTTCAACTTAAAATAATTAAAACCAGTAAGAAATACCACAACTAGAAATAAATATTTTTAAGTTTATGGTTATGTTATGTTTTCTCGAAAAACTTTGAAACTCCTGTTTAGATTCATCTAATACTAAATATAATAATAAATAGTTGTTTCATACACTATTTAAAACAACTTTAGAATTGAAGCAACATAGTACCGTGGTCCATACTTTAATGGGCATTGTCCTTTATCATTGACACCTAATTCAAGTGTTATTGTTTTTAAAAGTGCAATAGCTAGTCATACTAAGTAGGTATATTGACTGCGTATCTATCGGCATAGTTAGCGTAGGTATAATAATTAATAAAATAACAACAAAAAGCCGATGGAGTTCACTCATTTGTGGACGTAGTGTACAAGAATGTAAGATAAGGTGAACATTTCGAGTATTTTTCTTTAAACCCATAATTTTGGCACTATTTTGGATATATTTTGTTTTGTATTTTTCTGAACGGCCTTAAGTTCTGCTATAAAGTATTTCAAGGTTATCCATTAATTACTGGACACTGTATATATAACACTAATAAGTACTTGAATGAAATACGGATGTAATTATTATAAACCATTAATTACATTCATCCAAAAAGGTAATGCATCATTTGTTTGACCGTTCATTTATTTTATTATCGTCATTGCGGGGATGCCCCGCGACATAAGTGATAGCGATCTTTACGTATTTACGTAGAGCTCTAGGACTCTATGGTTAAGGGCCAATCTCAACTGCAGTTAGCTCACGATGTACACCGTTATACTTATTAGTTATAATAATTATATAGTTTAGAAGTGAAAGAATTATTAAAATCGATTCAGCAGTTTTAATGTAGGTATATTCAATGAAAAGAAAAGCCTTTGTCCTTAAAATATTAGTGTTAATGTAGAGCGAGATATGTCTTTCTATCTTGTTCAGTAAAATAAATAGAAAGTAATATAATGATGTGCTGATGATTAAATTTCCCGTGACCATGGCTGCTGTAAACAATTGAAACATCCGCGTCGGGCAAAGTATACAACTAAATAATTTAAAGTAATAGTTTAATAGTTATCAAAACTATATAAACGTAATTATTTCAAATAATCTGCGATGATAATCTATATATTAATACGTGAAGCGATAACTTTGTACCCCTTTTTATGAAAATTGCGTGGACAGAGGAGTATAAAAGGAGAGTGAGTACCCCTGGGCCCACCAGTTATCACATTGTAATTGATACCAAAAAATTCGTTATATTTTTAGGTACTTACCACCAAAATGTGTTTGAATATTTCTTCATAGAAAGCGAGAAACTTATATTAAATTAAGTTAACCAATAAACGATTAATATGCATCTCTAATTATTTACTATCGAGTATTATTAAATCGGTATAATCTCAAAATGTGTTCTATAATCGAATGATGATAATAAAAACTCAATCAATTGAAAATCGTTTTTTGGTTATTAATTATCTGTGGTCACCGCCTGACAAGTTTAACGGCTAATGTCAAAATCAAGTTCAACACTCGTTCGGTTTGTTCCAAATGTACCATAGAGAAGTATATTTATTATTTATATAAAATGTACTCTGTGGTTTGTTCCTTAGAAGTGCGCACGTATTTTTCTTGTTTTGTTATTTTGTTTGCTTTACCCCACGACTTTGGCTTGCTAAAGGACTGTTCGACTGATCTTGTGACTTAGAATTACCTGGCACTTCATATTAGACAACTGATTACGTATTGGATATTGACGGCATGGATCGCTGTGTGAACTGTACCATTGCGATAGGTCGCAATAACTCTATTGGCAGAAGAGTTTTGGAAGATGAAGTGATTTTATCAGTTATACGTCAATGGCATGCATAGGTATAGGTATAGCAAGTATGTAGGTATAGCAAGTGAAAAATGCGTGTAGTTGCATACAGGCATACTTATAGAGGGTAATGCCGCAATCTAAGTAATCTAGTGGATCTTTGCTTTGTCTTTTAGTGGTCCGCATCTGCGTGTTACAAACAAGGACGTTTTTTTTTTATTTATAGGTACATAAAAATCAAAGCAATATTGATGTTTGTTTTCTGAGGTGCCTACTTCTATCTATCTGTCAGCCACAGACGTCCACTGCTGAACATGGGCCTCCCCCATAGACCGCCACTGGTAAATAAATAGATAAACCTTCGATAAAGTACCTCCGAATAAACATATATAACATTTTGCAAACGATTAATGTCATATAACCTCACTTTTACTTTATTTTATATAACTTAATTTCTGGGAAGCGAAATATCACAAAATTTTTGGTGACGACTTGTTATTATATTCTCTTTCAAATAAGGCTACTTTGATTATGATAACAACTGGGCCCAGATATATATGGAGTGATTCCTTCGTCCTTTGGCACAGTTAAAGTTTATATGGAGAAGGAGGGACGAAAACTATTATTTTTATAATATATGCATTAGAAATACATTAAATTAATGAAAAAACACTACACGCACACAACCATGCCTTTGACACATGCAGTCGAATCGCGTTCGTAGTATTCCGGCATTGTTCGGCTGATGTCGTTAAATTCTTCGTGACTATGGTAACATACCTTAAGTACCTATCATCATCATACTTAAAATTTAAATCAATTATGGTCGAGTTTCGACCACTAGGCGACCGCTAGTTTGTTTAATTTCTTCGCTTCGTCGCATACCCTACTTTTTGTCAATAAATTTCTATCCTTCGGAAACAGTATCCTATGTCATTTTCTGTATATCTCTGAGAGCGTGTGTATGCCAATTTTTTATAATTATCGGTCTAATAGTTAAGGCGTGAAAGCGTAACAAACAAACAAACTCACATTCGCATTTGTAATATTAGTAAGAATATGGCTACAGTGTCAATTATATGTATACTCCGTGAGTATAGCTGCTGAAAAGCAACCGAAACGACGGAGAAAGTGTAAACTAAATCTAAATAGTATTATAACTTAAATAATAGTTTCACAATGATGTACTAATAGTGTTTTATAAAATAAATAACGAATTAGTAGTTAACTAATTGCCATATTTATCTTTTAAAATAAAATGCCTGCATATTTGTCTATGGTGACTAAATTAACAAAAGTTGAACGCATCCATATCCCGTCATTCAGTCTATACTCTATGGCCGGTGTATTCTTCGCGCTTTATAATCTAGTGTGACCAGATTCACTATTTTAATACGATTTCGGTATATTTTATTGACTTCCGAATATCAGTATTTTTGTAGGTATATTTGCGGAAGTCGGTATTTTTTGGTATATATGTATATATACATATCTACATTTCTAAACTAATATTATAAAGAGGAAACATTTTTAATTTTTCAAAAACTACTGGACCGAATTAAAAAATTCTTTTATCATTAGAAAGCTACATTATCACCTAGAACAAAATTAGAGATCCTTAGAAATCTCTACTAAAACCAACCCAAGGTGTAAAAAAATTAGCCAAAAAATGTCTTTCATCGCATGCGCTGCGGAAACTATTGATGATAAAACAAAAATATGTTCTACAATATTATAGAACATATCAATATCTACGAAAAACTTTAGGAGACCATATGTCCAACTATTGTAGTTATGTCACTATAACTACTTTTTTATATTTTAAAAGTTGATGGAAATGCCGATCAAAATCAGACGATGTTATCCCCACCATTTTAATAATTCTTATTCAAATAAATTATTTCGTATTCAAGACTGCTTCAATACCTCTTGACTACTTTTTGAAATATTGAAATCGGACCTTCCATTCAAAAGATATTACGAAATTTCAAATGTCAATTTAAACAAAAAATACACGCCGCCGCGCCGAGCGAGAGAGGGGGCACCGCAGTGCGGGGCAGGGGCGTGCACATCTATGAAATTATCTTTATTTATTCCAAAATGTTTAAAAAAATGTCCTCCGTCGTGCGGAGCTGGGGCGGGCCGCTAGTATTTTTTATAGTGACACGGCAAAGTGATTGTAACCGACCTGATGGAAAGCCCAATTACAGTCCAGAGACAGTGACGACGAGGAGAAGATAGATGTCTTCTAGCCATCGCCAGTGTCAAGCCGGTCTGACCAGATGCTTCTTCACACTACGTTTGAAGGACTTTATATCATAGAAGGGAGGAACACGTGTGGTGGAAGACCATTCCAAAGTTGTATGGTACGGCATAAGAAGAAATTGCTGAACCTTTCGGTGCGAGATGCGCCATGATAGAGGCGATACCTCCTGGCTGTCGATTATACGTACGGCATGACGCTGCAGTTTATCTTAGGCATCGAGTAGGTACTTAGCGGAACCATTCCAAAGGTGTGAACAGTACTCCATGCTGCTACGGACTAGGGCCTTGTACAGCAAATACCGCTGTTCAGGACTAAAGAAACGCCGCACCTTGTTTAGGATCCCGAGTTTGCGTGCAGTTGTGGTTATTATTATATAGAGTATTTTGTATTAATATTAATATAAGAGTATTTTGGGTATAAAGTAAAGGTAACACGATCGTCCCCGCGGGCCATTTATTTGATGCTTTGTCATCAAAGTTATCCGAATTAGGTTTAGATATAAAAGATGTGATGGTGTTCGCTGCTGAAACTACGAATGCAATGTTTGGTCAACACTCTGGCATTGTTGCAAAAATTAAAGTAGTGAACCCAATGCAGCATTAAGTGTTAGTCATGCTTGTAAAATACTGCCTTGAAATTTAGAACAGATTAAAAGAAGATATTAAAAGAAGTATATGGATATTTTTCTTAAAGCAACAAGCATCATAGGGAATTTGTCGAGTTCCAAAATTTCACTGACACTGCAAAACATAGAGTATTGCGTCATTATAATATAAGATGGCTATCGCTTCATGCTTGTGTAAGTAGAATAACTGAGCAATGGAGGGCACTGCAGTTGTTTCTTTCAAAACCAACATTTGAGTGAGCGCATTATGCCGATTGCAAACAAATTTAACATAATTTTTCAAAGCGGTCATCCGTGCATTGAAAGATTATATATGATGATGCATCTAGTATGTACGTACTTTATGAAAACTAATTATATAACAGGCACGGACAACGTATTTACATTAGACCCAAAGTTTAGAGTAAATTATTTGCCATTGAATGATATGTACTTAGGGGTCCAAGTGAGTCAAGAATTAATTAAACACAGGGGAAACATAAACATGAAAGAACAAATTGCTGATTTTTCAGAAGGCGCCAATCTTTTTTAATCTAGTTGAGCACACAATTGAAATCACGTTAGCCTTGTGAAAATCAAATTTTCCAAGAACTGAAATTTCTTGACCCACACACTGCCGTGAATAAAGAATTTAGCAGTTTAAGAAATGTAATAGAAACTTTTCCATACGAAGTACAGCCAGAACAAATGCAATTAATTGACAAAGAATGTAGAACACTCAAACTTGATCGCGAAGTAAGTAATTTATTACAATTTTCGAGTACTGGCCCCTCACCCCTTTCTTGTGAACAATTTTGGATGGAAATTTGGAAAATTACTAACAGTGTTGGTACAATAAAATACAAGAATATATCTAGTTTCAGTAAATCTCTGTTATGTATGCACGTATCGAATGCTGCATGCGTGCGCATATTTTCACAGATAAATTTAATAAAAACAAAATAAAGAAACAGATCTTATAAATTCTTAAACAAAAATTTATCTGCAATTTTAACAATAAAGGTGTAAATAGATGAAGGAGTTTGTGTTTAATTTAGTCCTTCAAAATACAATTCTAACATTTATTGTGATAATGATCATGAATGAATAAAACATGTTTTGAAAATCAGTATTTTTATTGGTATATTTTCCCTGTGCAAGTTGGTATATTTCAGTATTTTTTTAAGGTGCTTCGGTATTTTTGTGAAATTTAATCTGGTCACACTGCTATAATCGCTGAGTTAGACTGATCACGGAGAACCAAAGAGTAAAGTAATATAGAGGGAGAACACTCAGACTAACTCGGACACTCAGTGTTTTCTCGCGTATCAGCACGCACTTATCACTGAGCACTCTTTGTAATTATATGGAAGCAATCTTCTAAGGCGGCCGGTGGTAACTACTCGTGAGTAACACAACGCTTTCTTCCAACGCGAGCAAGTGCTAAGTGTCTACTTGTACTAGTTGCTGGGCCCACAACTTCATTGCCAGCACTAGCGGTTAATTGAAGAAGCAACAAAGTAAGTGCATACTGAATTAAATATCTAATAATATTTCGCTTTACATGTTTTGATTTTTAATAGTGTTTCTACGTTAGTGACATTACCGCCATTAGCAATTTTATTGTCTTCTTTCTTCTCAAACGACCGCTCATATATACTGACACTTCTGCACTTGGCCGTCAAGCTGAAATTACTTGATGCGACAGCATCATATCGACGGTGAAGTATCAATTAAATAAAATAAACCAACATTTTAGCGATTTTCACTTTATTGCATACTAGCTTTTGCTCGCGGGTTCTCTCGCGTAAAAGTAGGTTAGGTTATGTTAGTAACAGTAACGTTTTTTAACTAAAATATAGCCTATGTGACTTGGTGATTATATAGCTTTCTAATGGTGAAATTATTTTTAAAAGGAATCGGTTAAGTAGGTTTTGGTTTAAACTCTAACAAACAAAAAATCAATCTTTCCTCTTTATAACATTAGTATAGATTTTATCTACATACATTTGTCTCCTAAATCTTAAATATTTGATTGCAATTATTATCAGCGCGAGCGTCACAAGCGGTTCCAAATTGTTTTAAATATAAGTAATGTATTTTGATTGAAATGTTAAAAATATAGAAATAAACTCTTTTCTTTCGCGTCCTGTAACATCATGATTAGTAGGTAGTTATTAGTTATCGATGCAACACCGTCGATACGAACAGTGAATACTAAATAAATACGTTAAAACGTCTTTCTTACGTAGCGTAGTTAAGTCAGTCATTGAAACGTAGGTAATGTAAAAATAATATTTGTCACGAATACTTAATGTACCTACAGGTAATTACTAAATTATTTTATTTTGTCACGCATGTTACGCTCCCGCCATAATTGTACCTACGTCAAAACTTAGTTAACAAGATGGCATCCACTCAGTGATGGCGACCATAAATTCCTAAATCAATGATAATGAGATATTGATTGTACTTCGTTATTGACACACACAAGAAGTAATTTTGTAAAAGTACTCGTGTTCAGAATGTACTTGTGCCTACATATAATTTTAGGCCCGGTTCCTATATTTAAGAAACGAGTCGTTTTACCAACGTACAACGTACAAGAAAAGAACATACTTGACGTATTGAGACATATTCTTTGAAAAATATGATGTATTTGTCGAAATTGAACTGCCTGTAGGTAAAACGAGTCGTTTCTTGATATAGGAACTAGTCCTTTAATAACTTCGATACTTTCGTGCTGCATGAAATTAACGCGGTCATGCATATTTTTATATACCGTTAGGCACGGTAATATTATCTATCAGTATTCTATCTTCATACAAAGTACAAACGGTCGGAACGCGAGTCATACCTACGCGTCTCAAGTTCGTTAAGTGGCCCAACGTTGCCGAGTGACAGCCAATGCCAACGTATAGACGGTGTATTTGCTTTAACTTGCCAATGCTTGCAGGCAGTGAACTAGGCGAGTGACTCGCCTAGTTGGCCGAGTAAAGGCAAGCGCCAACGTGTATAGAGCTTGATTTGCGTAGCTAGTAGCAGCTCGCGACCACTTGTCTCACTTCGGAGCAATGTCGGGTTTTCTACACAAATCAAAGGCTTGGTTGTTTGGTTTGCGCTCGGCCAATAGCGTCCACATGTTGGTCCAGCTGCCATTTCACGCTTGGCGAACATCGCTGTTATACGTACAAAATGTATTATTTTTACAAGTCTACTACGGTATACACTGATATAATAATTATATGCGCTCATTAATCGTGATTAAGTCGATGGAGTGCCATAAATAAATAAATACCAGCAGCTGCAATAACTTTTACAACAAGCTCGTCTACATTGGCCTTTTGCTTTGGTTTTCTTCAAACTTACCCAACGTCTAGACGGTAGTACTTGCCTTGTATCAGTTTGCCTTCGCTCGCGTTGGCCTACGCTTGGCCAATGTATTGGCAGGCTTAACACAACCAATCGCGAATGCGCGGCAGTGACGAACGGGCAGTGTGATAGTTTCGTAAGCAGTAAGAATAACTCACAAGCTTTTTTAATAGTTCCCAGTGATGACTTCGTGGAGTATGTAGAAAAATGGAGGAAATATTCTGGACGTCATGTCAATTAAAACAAAACATATGAGTTGTAAAGTAGCTGCAGGTATCGACGCGATCCACGCTTGGGGCAAACATTTGTGTGATCCATACATTGTTGTTCCGAGTCTGGGCGTTCTTTGTGTCCGTCTTCTGAATGTTTGTAAAGTGTGGGAATTGTCTTTTTTAAATAAATAAATAGGTAACTAAATTTAAATAATGTTTATTTCATTGTGTCCATCTCCATCATATCATGTTCTTTCGTTGTGAAACAACGTTACAAACGTTGTTCTTATACATGGATGTGACAGAGCGAATCGATGTAGTTTTTCATGTTCACTTGTAACTCTCAAACTAATCGAAATATAATTACGTTATTGACCACACATGTAGCTTCTTTAATCAAATACCTAACATTAAAATTAATGTAGTTATTAAATAAACCAGAGGTTGCCAGACTACTTTTTTCATAGACCACTTTCAAAATATTTGAAATTCTCGGGTCTACAGCGAGTGGTATTTCTCAAAATATACGTCAATCGACGTTGAAATAAGTAACAGTCGCTGAGCTTCTTAAAATATTAACTGCCTACATTGACAGGTGAAGTCAAGCCAACATTTTAGTTCTTTACTATCGATTTTTTTGTCACGCCAGCGTAGACCCTCTTTGAGTCTCCCGTGGACCCCTGAGGGTCCACCTGGACCACTTTGGGAACTAAGGGTATAAACAAATATTTGTGTTTGTGCGTGTGCGTATGTATGCGTGTGCGCATCTACGCGTGCGTGCGTGTACGATTGCGTCAGCATGCGAGCGTGTGTGCGAATGTGAGCCTGTGCGTCTGCGTGTCTAATCTAATGCTATTTATTGTGTGTCAGAATGCCATCGATATTTTCCAAGAACTGCGTGTTCGCGGGCGAAGTGGACTCGTACTGCCTCGTCTGCTGTGAGCACCTGCCTGCTGAACATGATGTACTGGCGCACATCCACGACTCGAAGCACAAGCACAACTTGAGCTCTAATGCTTATGTCGACAAGCTTCGACATGACTGTATCAGAAAGGTGCGTTTTGTGTTTGTTTGTATTTCACGTGTTATTACGTACGCGGCTCGTCGGATGCAGTTGAACGGCCGTATTAACAATTATTACATATATACACGAACGACGCATGCATACTACAATCGAGGGACCCCGAGGACTTAGGGGTCTGAGAGTAGTCCAAGACATTATGTTACTATTTGTGCCGAGACAGTCTCTTATAATCATAATTATAAGAAGCTGTCCCGGCATGAATGAATAATACCGGAACATTTTAAATTACAGCTATTAGAGGTCCAAAATATAATACAAACAAAAATGATTGTCATATTGTCCCTTGGATGTTCGTTTTAAATGACAATTTATTCAGAATACTGTCTTTTTCTGTATACTCTGGCTGCAATTATTGAATTGAATCGACGTGTCCAAGGATTGATTACCTACACATTTTTATGGAAATGAAGATTTTGACTTTGACTTTGAAAATCATCTGCTTTTTATTGTTATAACTTTATTTATAGACTATACCGGTAGATATGCAATAAATCTTACGAGTAACTGTTGTAATTTTATTCTATAACACATATTTAAATTAAATTTTTACTATGAAATGTAGTCAAAATTAAATGTTTTGCAGTGGCAATTGATTGCAAAACTATTTTCCATTTTATAAATTGTTTTAGGATTCTTTACGGGACGGATGTATAAAAACGATAAGATTTTATACAGGATAAAACAAGTCGTTTTATTATATCCATATTAAATATTACATCATTAAATTTATAGTTTTACTTACTTAAATAATTATTTACATAGGTATTTTTCTAAATTGTTTTAATTTCGCTTTATCAACTTTATAAAACTTGCAGACTGTGCTTGCCTGTAAAAGGCTACTATACTATTATGTTGTTATTTTTATGTAAAAGAAAAGTGTATTAGTGTAAGTGGTTGTTGGTAAGCCTAAATAAATAAATAAATACACATTCATAAGTATATTTGTACCTGGCTGTACGTTGGCTGAACCACTAAACTGATACCAATAAAATTATGTTTTAACAAAACATTTATTTTTAGGTGGCAGGCGTTTATTTCTGCGAGTTTTGTAACATGACGTTCCCCACTACTGCTAAGGTGGGCTTGCATGTAACACAAGATACTCACGCTGAATGTAAAAGAGAACGAATGAACGAACTAAAGCGCGCTGGCAAGTGTATCGTCTTTCACGAGAACATAATGATAACAGAAGATGCGTGGAATGGCTTCGTCGGTGATACCTGTGTGCTGTGCAATGCTGAGTTTGAACACGAGGCGATTCACAAATCTGAGCAAAAGCATATTCTGAATTTGATCGCGAGTAAGGTGACCGTCAGCGCTGACAGCGACATCTACCGGCAGGTGAGTGAGGCTTCATTGACAATCCACTGCTGCTGTAGCACACTGGTGCTCAGCCCCGCACTCTTGTGGGACGAGGAGGCGCAAGTCGATGTTTACCACGCTGGTTTAGAGTGACTTGAAATTGTAACTAATTATTGTTGGGGATTATCAAGTTAACATCTGTGTCAATTGTACGTCGTCTTTAACTAGTAATTGATGCCGCAACCCATGCTCCCCGCAATATTGTACAACATTATCGTAACATTTTACTAGGTACTTTCTTCGCGACGAAATAACAAATAACCACTTTATTTCCAGGTGGATGGTATCTATCAATGTTTAACTTGTAATAAAGTAGTATCTGGAGACGCACTCACGGAACATTTGCACTCGGCGCAACACAAGAGTTCAATAACTAAGTGCGATCAACGTCAAGAAGACGTCGTCGTTAACAAGAACGGTGAAGGCGAATGTTTAAAATATAAAACTGCAGACAAAGATGGCGCACAAGGCGATGCCGATGTCAGCGACAAGTCCTCTCAACAACATCATCTCAATACTACATCACTGTCAGGTAAGTGACAGGCTCTCCCCCTATCTCCTCCTCGCATCCCCTAAGTTATCTGAGGGTCTGTATTCTCCTCACTGCATGCTACTCCAAAACAAGATCATTAAAGGTATAGTCACCTGTAATAGTGCATGGATACCTTAAGATCCAAAATCCTGTGAACACTCGAATTATAATGAATATGAATGAACTAGATGGCGTTGTTTTATAAATATTGCAACGCGTAGTCATTTTAGCAAATAGGTGAAATTTATAAGAAATTATAATCTCAACTGAAAAGGCAAAAGGAACAGGGACATTATTCTGTAATAATGTTTGCGTAACAGAATAGCCAGTCATCGAAATTATCTATAAAATAAGCTACCCACTATAAATTTATAAATTCATTTGTAATTATTTTCTTCGTTTTACCCTGAAATGTGTTTTTTTTAATAAACTATTGTGAATAGAGATTAAAATTTGTTTAAAGTAAATTTATCAAAATTGAGTTTTTAAGAAATCTACTTCCTTTTGTTTTAAGTAGTGCACCGCCATCTATTACGATATAAATAAACTACTTAACAGTTCTTGTATCGATTCCGTTTGATGGCGTCAACTACCGGCTTATACCATTTTAGTTTTGAAATGGGTATGTATTTTTGCAGCTGTACTTACACTACGCTGTACTACACTGTACATCATCCGTCTAATTACAGCCATTAAATAGATTAGAGTTGAAATTAAATGAAAATTTATTGTTTGTCACATGTACAATATAGATAGATATAGATGGTAAGATTTAGCATGTTTAGTGTTTTCGTGGACCCGCGCTTACGAATTGTAAACGCTCATTTTTTGTCACACCAGCGTATACCCCCGTCGAGTCCATACCATCATAGGGTGTACAATAACAAAAACGTTAAATACATGATAATTTAGTTAAATGCACATTCAATAATATTCTATCAATATTCTTTACTTATCAGATAAAATAGAAATTAAATTAAATTAAATATATTGTTAATAACCAAAAGCAATAAATGTCATTACAGGTATTATAACCATTAAGAAATAAACAAAAGTAAATACAAATTATATGAAACTGTAGAGATGTCTTAGGCACTCTACACGCTTGTGTTCGTATAGTGGGAAGATAAAATCAAAGGTGGTATTCTAGATAAATGTTTATTGTCACTCACACGGTTACATTCACTCTTAAGCTAATTTAATTATATTGCGCGGATTGTATGCGCAACCTGACTCAGAGGCGGGCGCGGGACGACTACTTAGCCCACTCGTGAAATGTGCCTCGTAAGATAATCGCGACGTCATCCTGTTGCTACAGTATTCCCCCCTTATTTTAAAAAGAAAATTATACAGTTCAAAAAAAAGAAAATATAAAATAAATCATTCAGTTTATTCTTAATCAAATTCTAGCGTGTAACTGGCCTAATGTTTGCAAAGTTGTGGTCGCTATCGTCGATGTAGTTTTAAGCTTTACAATGTACATCAAGTTATTTCGTAGTTAATTAAACATAAATAACGTAAAAAAAATATTATTTTAAAAGTATCTTTATCCTTGTTTTCCAATCCACTCTATATATTTTAATGAACATCAAATTACAACCATATACATTTTTTTTTTTTCTTTTTTTTTGGTCAGCTAGACTACCATCAGGATGCTTATTCTATTTATTAACTATCTTATCACGTACCTATTAAGTGACGACGACGTTGGAAACTGGAATTGCTCTCGATACGCTTTGAATTCTCTCAGGTGTTGTCGATGCGGCCAACATCTGTTTACTTATCCATTTCTTGGTTCTGGTGTTACACTTTTTATAGATAAAATACGCTATGGATATACTTATAATGGCTAGCACTGCTATTGAAATTATATTAAAATGCGCTAATTGCTTCTCTATGTCTGAAATGTTAGAGCCTCCTTGAGCAATTATGACTTGCTCTTTACTTTGGTTTTTACCCATGGTTAATGATCGTGAGTCGAGTGCTTTGCTAGTAAATGAACAAAATGTATTTTAAAATAATAATTTAACATGTAGGTACGTAAATACTGTCTACTGAGCAATTCCAGAGTCCAATTACAATATTCCATTTCATCATAATATTCGATACCGTCTTTCGAAATTTCCTGTAAGTAATATAAAACTATTTTAAACACAAGTTATGTAAATACCTAATACACGTGTCACGTTAAATATTAAACCTTACTGGGCGCTTTATTGCTCGGCCACTGCGTGTGGTGCGAGTGTTAGCGTTTTCAGTAGAGTTTTTGTATATAGCGTTTCTATTAATTAATATGCTCTTATGACTACTTCCGGGTATGGTTGCATTTTCTGACTCCAGGCTTCCTGAATAATGATTATCCCGCGGCCCTGCATATAATGACCTATCATTATTTTGTTCGTCATATGAATTTAATAAATACGCTGGTTTGATTCGATCAATAGATATATTACTAATTCTATCTGGTAATTGTACCGTAAACACCTTATCGTTTCTCTTAATAACTTTGAACGGGCCTTCGTATGGCGGTTGGAGTGTCTGTTTTTTAATTTCTCGTCTAATGAATACGTGACTACAAACTTTAAGTTCGGGGTGCACAAAAATTGTTCTAGAATCTCTCTGTTTCATAGGTTTGGGTTTTAAACTACTAATGACGTCCTTTAGATGCTGTACATATTCATAAGAGTCATAAAATTTTCTATTTGTATTATCATAGAATTCGCCTGGTAATCGTAAGGTGGCACCATACCCTAGCTGCGCCGCACTTACATTAGTATCGCACCTCGGTGCCGCTCTGAGGCCTAATAATATTGCTGGTAATTCATCTAACCAATTTTCATCATTTAGCTTTGCTCTAAGGGCTGCCTTTAACGATCTATGCATTCTTTCACACACACCATTCGACTGTGGATGATACGTGGTAGTGTGTAGTTTTTCTACTCCTAAAAACTGCATTAAATGCCTAAAAATGTCACTCTCCAGCTGTTTCCCATTGTCACTAGTCAATCTCAAAGGCACCCCAAAACGCACGAACCAATTTTCAAAAACTACTTTAGCTACTGTTTTCGCCGAAATGTCTATCGTTGGGATGATCTCGGGCCAAGAGGTGGCTCTGTCTATAATTGTTATCAAATATCTGTGGCCTGCCCGTGAAGTGGGTAATGGACCTACGATATCTATATGTATGTGCTCGAAACGATCACACTCGGGAAACTGGCCTAATGCCGATAGTGTATGCCGATGAACCTTTGCTTTTTGGCATCGTACACACGCTCTTGCCCATCTACTTATGTCCTTATTCATGCCTGCCCAGAAAAATCGATCAGTTATCAAGTGTCTGGTGGTTCTAATGCCGGGATGACTAAGGTTATGTATCATATCAAAGGTAATTTTGCGAAATTTTTCAGGTAAGTACGGTCTAGACTTGTTGGTTGATGTTTCACAATAAACATAATTCTCGGTATCGCTACCGCTTAGTTTAAGTCGTTTAAAATGCAAGCTACTGTTATTACAGCTGTGTAACAATTCCGAGAGCTGCTTATCGGCTTCCTGTGCTCGAGCAAGCTCTGTGAAATTGATACCTGTGGGACAAGTTATCGCCTCTATGCGCGACAATGTATCTGCTACAATGTTATTTTTACCGGTAATATGCCTAATTTTATTCGTGAATTCGCTAATAAATATAATTTGTCTCGTGCGCCTAGGCGTTTCTTTGTCGCTGCCTAATTTACTAAATAAAAATGTTAATGGCTTGTGATCTGTAAAAACTATTAGGTCGCGGCCTTCTATAAAATTTCTGAAATGTATTATAGCTAAATATATACCTATATTTCCTTTGAGTTTCTGTTAGCCGCTTAGAAAAGAAACCTAAGGGTCTCCAATGATTCCCTACATGCTGTTGAAGAACTGCTCCCACGCTGCTATCTGATGCATCTGTCATCAATGCTAACTGGGAGTCAGGTAAAGGATGTACCAGTAATGTAGCCTTTTGTAAACATACCTTACTATTCTCGAACTCACGGTTCGCCATGTCTGTCCATACGATGACCGTTTTATCTTTACGCTTTGAGTTGTGTAAGTATTTATTCATCTCTGCCTGGCCCTGTGCTGCATTAGGAATATGTGCCCTATAAAAATTGAGCATGCCTAAGTACCTGCGTAATTCTTCGATGTTTTTTGGTCTTGGGATATCCATTATGGCCTTAACCTTGTCCTGAAGGGGTTTAATGCCTTCCGCAGAAACCTCGTAACCTAAAAAGTTCAGTTTTTCCTGTCCAAAACAACACTTAGAGATATTTATAGTAATGCCAAATTCGTTAAAGCGACTAAAAACCATTTCGAGGTGTTTTTTGTGCGTTGTGATATCCTCAGAGGCTACAAGTACATCGTCAGCGAAACAGAATAAAAAATCTAGCCCTTGTAGTACACTATGGTCCATGAACCTCTGGAAGGTCTGTGCTGCGTTTCGCAGGCCAAATGGCATCCTATTAAATTCATATAATCCGAAAGGAGTTATCACTGCTGTCTTCTCTATATCCGAATTATGGACAGGGATGCAATTGTAAGCTCCATTTATATCTAAACTGGAGAATACCTTTTTGCCTGCCAAGAGATACGTGAAATCTTGTAATCTCGGTACTGGGTACCAGTCTGGTTTCGTTATTGCGTTTAACATTCTGTAGTCGCCGCATGGCCTAATGTTGCCATCTTTTTTGGGTACGATGTGTAACGGACTGGCCCATGCACTCTTGCTAGGCCTACAAATACCTAAGTCCATCATTAACTGAAACTCGTTCTTAGCTTTAGCATACCTGTCTGGTGGCAGCGGGCGTGCACGAGCATGCACCGGTGCGCCGGTTGTCTCGATGTGGTGACACACATTATGCTTGGGTACTTCCTTAAATGAAAAAGGTTTGGTTATGTCTGGGTACTTGGAAAGTATATCGATATAAGGGTGATTTTCTACTACGGTTCTAATTGTGAGCTGCCCACAGTCAGAAATGCAACCAATTACCTTTAGGTTTGTTTCACTATCAATTAGTTTACGCCCACTAAGATCTATTAACAATTTATAATTTACTAAAAAATCTGCACCGATTATCGGTTGTTTGACATCGGCTATAATGAATACCCATCTTAAGTCACGACGTAATTTAAAATCTAGTTGTCTTACTATATGTCCATAGGTTTTTATTTTTGTACCATTCGCTGCAAATAAACTGTAAATACTCGATTCGTTATCACTTGACGTATCTTTTGCACTAACAAATTTTCGCGGATATACAGACACATTCGCACCACTATCTATTAAGTAGTATATGCCGGTTTTTTGGTCCATAACACTAAGGCAATGGTTCACTTGCGGAATGCAGGTCTCCGCCACTTCCTGTTCCGCTCCTAGTTTTCCGATTTCTTCTTATCCCAGCTACACGGTTCAACGCACTTATTAGCCCGATGCCGATAACGGAAATGATAGTCGCACAGCCAGTCTGGATCTTCTGGAGTACGTCGACGGCTGGCGCTACGTCGTTGCGATCTCTGTCGAAACCTGCCTCCTCTTTGGCTGTTGTATCTTGGCCTTGACTGACGATATTCTAACCCTTTGATGCGCTCACTTAAATTTCTTATTTCAGCTATTAAATCTGTTGAGTTGTTTCTCGATGTTTCCGCTGGCGAGTCTATCCTGTTAACAATTTCCTTCTGTGTTATAGTTTCCATAATTTTGTCGGCGACGCTCGCTAATATATCGATGTCCTTGGTTTCTGTGGCCGCCAAAACACCTCTGACAGTAGTTGGCAAATGGTTCTGCCATAGTATTGTCAAGGTTTCATCAGTGACCTTACCACGTGCCAGGTCTCTCATTTTTCTTAGGAGTAGAGATGGTTTCTGATCTCCAAGTTCCATTTCACTTATGAGTTTTTGCACTTGCCGTGCTTCAGATTGTGCATAGATGTCACAGAGTCTCTTTTTCAATGCCTCATATTTTCCCGATGCGGGGGGTTCGAGAAGTATGTCAGTTACTTGCGTAAGAACTTCCTTTCCTAGTTTTGAGACAACAATTTGGTACCTCGCCTCGTCGGACGCCTTCTGGGGGTTCATGACAGCCTCCGCCTGAATGAACCATAACTTCGGCTCATCTCGCCAAAACTCAGGAATCCGCGCAGTTACGGCTATACTAGTTATCTGTTGTTCTTCGGTTAAAACGCGCTTGATACTTTTATCTTCCATCGTATATGCCAATTTATTTTACCCGCTCCGAGCCAGTCTAAATTTGAGTCGTCCGCCAAACCAATAGTTTATTATAAACTTCCCACAAACGCGTTCGGGGTCACCACTTGTAGAGATGTCTTAGGCACTCTACACACTTGTGTTCGTATAGTGGGAAGATAAAATCAAAGGTGGTATTCTAGATAAATGTTTATTGTCACTCACACGGTTACATTCACTCTTAAGCTAATTTAATTATATTGCGCGGATTGTATGCGCAACCTGACTCAGAGGCGGGCGCGGGACGACTACTTAGCTCACTCGTGAAATGTGCCTCGTAAGATAATCGCGACGTCATCCTGTCGCTACAGAAACAAAAAAGAAAAATATTACATTAATGAGAAAATCCGAGATACTATAAACTTTTATGTAATAGGGCAGTATTAATTGACATTTTCACACATAATTTTGTATTGTCACGTCGATTGCGATTGCTAACGTCATTAAACATTTTGAACAATTTGGGGTTAGTCTACCAAAAACAGCAACTTCATATATGTGTGTAAAGACATGGCAAAGGTAAAATTTTGTCTATACATATAATAAATCTGTAGAAGTGTAAATCCTGTACATTGAAAATATTAAAAAAAAAATAGTAGAGGGTGTTACTAGATCGAAAAACCGAACCGAACCCAAAAGATTACGATGAAATTTCGTATTATTATACTTTAATATCCTAGGCACCACAATGGGTACTTTTTATCCCGGAAAAGTATATAAAATAAAAAACAAACTTAATTTTGCGGTTCAATCCCTAGACACGGTTATTGTACCAACCGCAAATAATAAGTTTGTCGCTCTTTATGTCACAGCAGTGCAGTTCATAACGTTGCGCTGTAAATGTAGCGCCGAAGGTCGAATTTGGCTTGAACCGCTTGGCACTAGCGTGGCGCGCGATGCCGCGGATCGCAAGCCTATATAAGGACGGCGCCTCGGCTGCGCGCTCCCCTGCTCCGACTCACCCCAACCCGCTGGTGGTTGCGGCGATAAACTACACTCCATCTAGGATATATAAAGTTAGGAGACCTAGGCACATATTAGATGAACCAGATGATAGGATTACACTCGCTCAAGACAAAACATACTCGGCTCGCGAAGCCAAACAAAGTCGTCCGCGGTTTCGCCCTCGCCGCAGAGGTCGGAATACGCGCCGCGTTAATGTTAATCCCGTGGATCACTCTAGATCCACGTTGCCGACAACGTCCCAAGCCGAGGTCCGTGGTAGGCCGCCCTTGGGGGTCAACGTTGTCTAGTTTACCTTACCGGGTTGGGAGCCTTCTGCGCTCACCCACAGTCCGCCTAAAGTTGTCAAGGCCATCTGATGCCAACAAATAACATCATATAAAAAAAAAAATACCTCGCGCTCCATACATTTTTGACTGATGATGCGGACGGACGTATCGAGCGGCGAGCGTTCATTCTTATTGACATTTTATAAATTGTATGCCTGCAATTTTAAACCGTGCTTTTCAGCGCTACCTTTTTATTTCAGAACAGTACAGTTTAGACTTTAGAGTAGTTACTTATTAGATTTATTTTTATAAGGTATATATAGATTAAATTTTAAGGTATAGGTAGTATATTTAATAGTGTGTAACGTAGGTTATTTCTAAGACTGTTAGGTAGGATTAGTTATTCGTATATGTTTTAGTAGATATTAGTTTAGAGTACGCGCTTTCTTATCTATTTAGGTAGCTTAGATTAGTTTTCATCATTAATAGTTTTATTTAGGTAGGTATTTCATTTTCTCTTTTATTATTATATTTAACTTTGGTATATGTATTAGGTAATTATAATTAAATATAGGTAGGTACAGTAGGTTAGTTGTTAATTTTAATTCTCTAGATTTTAATATTCGCAATATACTGGGTGTAAGGAACGGCGTACCGAAAACTGATACCAGTGATTCAGTACATGATACTGAGCCCCTTGGCGGTCGAATTTTCCGGAAAAAAATTCATGAATTTTCCGATTTTTCTTGGCATTTTTTTTTCTTATAATGTGATGAAATAGTTACTGTTGTCGACCCGCACTTAATTTTCCATAAAATTCTGAGAATTAAACAATTTTCCAAAAAATAGCAATGTAGATATGAACACGAAAACTCGCACTATCAGCTGTTACGGCGGCAAGTACAATGACACGGTCGCGCGTACGCTACAACATTGTAGTTACATTGTTGCAGCGGCGAACGCTCGCTCAACTGGGTACTACGTCTCTCGAAGATTTCCGAAGTGATACGAAATTTGGTTAACAATAATGTGTGGATAAGTTAACTAGGTACTAAATTTAATTATTAGAAAGATAGAAGAGGGCGGTGTAAAATTTGATGAAATGTATTAAATAATGCATATCCAATTCAAGTACATAATTATTCAGTTTTGGTATTACGCTATATCACTACCTACCTGCTCCAAAACCAGCTCACACGTTTTAAGAATTCTTTTACTTTATGATAACACTATGTTATTTGATGATCGATTACATACCTACCTACTCATTAATCTAAAATTTGCAAACATACGATTAATAGGTAAGTCTGCCGACGTCTTTGTGACGTAGCTACATAACAACGTAGGTATTTATTTTGATGAACTACAAAATCTAATTCAATAATTCATACGTTGTGGTTGGTAGGTACTTCATTATTGTGTTTCATTATTGTTTGAATCATTGTTCTTACAAAATTGTATTAAATCATTTAATTTATCTAAATGCGATGATATCCTATGCTATGTTGGAACTGCAACTGGGGAGAAAATGTTTTCTACTACAAATTAATACTGTTACGAAGAAATAGTTATCAATAACTATAACTAAAACATTATTTGACCAACAAAAGAGGCCTTTTCTTTTTCCCTTTTCCTTTTTAAAAGTGGCAACATGATGAGTAACCTGATTGTTTTACAGAACGTTACCATTAGATACTGTTAGCACAAATTAGCAGAAACAATACGACGTGTAGGTACACGACATTTTATACGATCAGCCTGTCTTGCTAAAGCTGTTTTACTTTAGTTTTAAATAGACAACTTGGGTATAAATCTTGTGTCACCGGTGACTTTAGAAACATTAAATTAACGGACACACTGTACACCCTTAAATGAAACCACAATTTTAGGTTGTTCAAAGTGCTGTCTCGTACGGGCATCGAACCCACGACAATCGGCGCAGTGTTAAAAGATGAGGCGACCGCCTGAACCACTACACCATCCGAGCAGAAAGATCATTTCCCTGTGACGCTCATAAGTTTGTGTTACACGCGTGCTTGTGTGCGTGTACACGCTGTTTAGTATTTACGCACACTAACACAATAAGTAGGCACACCGCCGCGCCGCCACACAAATGAGTGGCGGCTAGCGGCTCGCTGTAATTTTCGTTGACGCCACGCAACGTTTGTGGCGCTACCGTCGCGTGATTGTACCTTCGTCACTAGAGTAATATCAGTTGATATCGAAATCGAAACAAATTTGCACTGACCATAAAGTTCCAGGATTATAAATAAAATAAAGACTTTATTTAAGCGATTACTAGGGCGGTATTTCTATTAAGTACCTAATGCATAACATTTAATACAAACTTGTTAATTTAGGACTTACTTATGTCATAATAACATAATTATTTTAATTACTTTGTAATTCGACGTCATCTAAACTTTATAATGTGTATAATTAAGAAAACGATACTGATTCATTGTGAACGTTTATTCCATATAACTGAATTACGTAATTGGTTCTAGGTTTACCTAAAGCTATTTTAAATACAGTTTCACATGAAGTCTGATTTCAGTGATCGCTTAATCGGTTTTTCACATGTTACCATTATCTCACCTCTATTTGTTTCAATGTGCAACTTTGTAATAATTTTCAAATAAGTAGATAAATTCTTTCAGTTCGCCGGGACTTCCATCGGAAAGCGGAAGTAATCGTGACTGTTTTATAACTAATTAGCGACTTGTGCAGTGAAAAGTGTAATTCGATCGGTACTTTTGTGTGTTGTGTTTTTGCGTATTGTGTTTTTGTGTGTTTTATTATGGATCGGGTGCCGAATCAGCCATTTTCTGCGCGGGAATACGGGGAAATGTTAATGGCATATGGTGAAGCAAGAGGAAATGCTTCTCTAGCGCTACGTATTTACATTCAGCGCTACCCTAACGCTCGTCATCCGGTGGACAGCCGTATCATCACTCGGGCGTATCAACGGGTACTTGATAACGAGCCCATCGTACCACAGCAGGAAGGCTCGGGCAGACATGTTAGTGCCCGAGTTGAGCAGCGAATACTGGAGACAGTCCAACGTAATCCCCGCCTTGGCACACGAACTGCTGCAAAGCTTTTGCGGCGTCGTGGTATACGAGTTTCGCACTGGACTGTACACAAAGTCCAACGTAGAGACCACCAACGGCCCTATCGCTTACACAAAGTTCAGGCGCTCGTACCTGGGGATGAGAATCGTCGTCTTGCTTATTGCAGGTGGTTGGTGAATCAGCAGCAGTATATCCCTGACTTTGTGTCGCGTATAATTTGGACAGACGAGTCCACGTTTACGAGGAACGGCATGTGGAACCGACGCAACTCACACATTTGGGCGCGAACCAATCCACGTGAGTGCCAACAGACGGGACATCAAACGCGTTGGTCTGTAAATGTTTGGGCGGTGATCAACCACAACAAAATACTGGGTCCCTTCTTTTTACCAGAGCGGATGAATGGGCCTAGGTACCTGGAATTTTTGCAGCAGGATCTGGCCAATACTCTTCGTTAGTTGGAAAATTATTTGGCTCAGGAATGGGAACAAATGGAAGAAATTCCTATAACACGATTGCCAAGGATTTGGTTCCAACATGACGGTGCGCCACCACACGTTGTTCGACCACGTAATGGTACAACTAACGTACTTTTAAGCGGGTGCCTAGAGAAGCATAGGCACCCGCTTAAAAGAACATATAGCTGATGTTAAACACCAACGCTCGTTGAAGTCTGCTGTGTGTGAACATGTGCAACAGGGGACCAACCACTACCTACGATTTGACAAACCACATATACTCGCAAAAGAACACCGATTCCTACCAAGGATGCTTCGCGAGGCTATTGAAATTAAAAAACATCCTAATTTCAATAGAGAGGATGGTTGGAATGTACCACCAGCTTGGGATCCAGTCATTCAAATAGTCAAACCCAAGAAGAAGCAAAACACAGCTAGACTTCATGATACTTTGAGCTCATTCTGCGTAAATAGGAACACAAAAGATTAAATTATGTTCGAGTACTTTAAAATAACTAGCTACACTTCAGAACGTTGGGACAACTACCATCTTAGTCTCCCCGTGAACATGGCTGCTGTAAAGCAACCGAAACGTCGGGGCAAAGTGTAAACTTAAATACAAATAGTTTTAATTAGAAAAAATATATAGCTTAAATAGTAGTAAAATTCAATAATAGTAGTGTTAGAGTTTTCAAAATTATATAATAACAGTGTTTAAAGTAAAATAAACAACGCGATAAAATCCGTATAAAGTGTTTAATTTCAATGTATAACATTCGCGTAAACATAAGACAATATTATGCATCAATTTCGTTTTACTAATATTTATTTTAAATTATTATTCCTTGGCCATGATATAATTGAATTTAGCGTGTTAGTAACATCTCTTTCGTATTTGTTCTTATTGAAATTCTATGGTTCATTCTACGGTTACAGTACTATTGTCAGCAAATAGAGACATAGGATGACTAGTTGCTTTCGGTAAGTCATTTATGTACAGAAGAAATAACAACGGCCCCAGCACACTGCCTTGTGGCACACCAAACATAATTTTGCGTTGATTTGACATACAAATTAACTCATTATGCGACTTAAAATCAATTTTAACTAACTCAATATACTGTTTTCTGTTACGTAGATAAGAATTTAATAATTGTAACACGTTACCACAAATGCCATATAACATTATAACTATCAGAAAGGACGGACGTGGTGTACGTCACGTGACTTATGTTTCTTTACTTTCTTTCTTTATTGCAACAAAAGTTTTATACATTTACAGTGTCAGCCCTGATTCCCAAACTAGCGTGAGCTGTATGTTGGGAAACAGTCCTTCCCCAAAACAAATTATACAATATTGTTACAATAATAATATATAAGCAAGATACATAGAATAGAGCTGAATCAAAAAAGTAAAAGATAAAATTAACAAAAATTAACTTTTTTGTTAGTTTACGTGAGTGCGTGTGCGCGTGCGCGTGCGTGTGTGTGTGTGTGTGTGTGTGCTGATGTTACGATTTGTAATAAGTTGTCCACAGTTGCACACACACAAAATTCTTAAGCCAAAGTTCAATAATGTTTTTGATTTTGTAATTTGTTAAAGACTATGCAAGGTTCTATGCGTTAGATTAAGTTTATTGTACAGAATGTTTAGATGTTAGTACTGAACAAAACGTAGAGGATTGAAAGGAATGAACTATACTCCATTTGGTTAGGTATTTAACTAAAGGTAAACAATCTTGATGTCTTTTTTATCTTTTTATCTAAAAACTCAGTTTAGAAATAAAATGCTACTAAAGATCAATGTAAATACAATAATAAAGATTACTAAATTAATTGAACTGTTAGTTTAAGCAGTAGTTCATTTGTTTAATATGTGTTAGTGTAAAAAGTCACATCAAGATTGTTTACCTTTAGTTAAATACATACATATATATATAGATTCACGCCTGTTTCCCAGAGCGGTCAGCAAAGACTACGGGTTTCCATTTGCTACGATCCTGACACACTTCTCTGGCTTCATTCACTTTCATAACATTCCTGATACACGCTCGCCGGTTTAAGGTGCTCTTAACCTGGCCTTTATCCAGAACGTCTCCGATCAAGAAACGTTCGCCTAGGTCTTCCCCTTGCGAATGTTCCATTCACACTAGCCTTATAAACCATCTTAGTCAGTCTTTTCTAGTCCATTCTTTCTATATGCCCAAACCAGCTTAACATACCCTTTTCTATTTTCGTCACTTTATCCACTTTTATGCCGCATCTCTCTTTAATCGCACTATTCCTTATTCTAGCTTTACCACATATATTTCTCAGCGCTCTCATTTCTACAGCATTTATTCTGCTCTCATGCTTCTTTTGCCATACTGAACTTTCACTTCCATGCATAAGTGTAGGCACTAATAGTCCTCTATGAACAGCCAAACGTGCCTTTTCGGATATACTCCGACTGTTCATAAAAGCGCGTAGAGAGCCATTCACTTTATTGCCAGCAATCGTTCTCCTTTCAATATCTCTCTCATGTGTACCATCCCTTGTAAACAAAGTACCCAAATATACAAACTCTTTCACTAGCTCCACTTGTTCTCCATCAATCATAATATAGCACATCGTCATGCACTCCTCCTTTTTAAATACCATTACTTTCGTCTTGCTTACATTAATTGTCATTCCTTTACTCTCAAAAGCACCATGCATAATAGTTACCATCGCCTGCAACTCTTCCGCCGATGACGCAAGTATTACTTGGTCGTGGGCATAAAGTAGACATTTGACAAGTAACTCATTCATTCTTAATCTCCATTCACAATCTTTTAAATCTTTCAAAGTCCCATTTATCCCAACACAAGCTCTGGAATCGTCATAAAGAGATTTCAGAGCTTGTGTGAGGTTGCTATTCATTCCATACATGGACAAAAGTTTAGTTAAATACCTAACTAAATGGAGTATAAGGCGACTATTGTGACAAGAATGACGTCACAGTGCTAGTCAATTTATGCAACGATCCGAGGTGTTGCGCTTTGTGAACAACCGTCATGAGAGAGACACAAATATAGACGTGGTTGTGTATATACAAGAAATGTTAGAATACCTAGTTTAATACTGAAGTAATTTTAATGTACCTATTTAATAAAAAATCTGTTCAATGTGTACTTACCCTTCCAGACGTGAATTCTAAGAGTACGGATGGGAACTCCTTGTACACCGAGCCTGTACTGATGATGCCACAAGAGAAGGGCGAACATTCGACATGTATGCCGAAAGACGTGGAGAACTTCGCGAAGCAACATGGCTTGTCTGTTATTAAGAACGACAACAAAGTTTATTGTAACACGTGCAGTTCAGAAGTGCCTGCGACGCTACAAAGTGTCAGAGAACATGTGGCAGGGAGCAAGCACGCAGGGAAACTGCCCAAACACTCGGCCAATAAACAGACTTCTACTAAACTTAAGAAAATGCTATTGAAGGAATTTGTTACTGATGATTTGTATATCGAAGTCATACCAAAACAGCCTAATACGTATCAATTGCGTGGCCCGTATGTGATTATTAATAATACTATTATTGTCAATTACTACAAGTTTGCATGCATTGCGAAATCGGACTACAATATAATTTGTCAGATTTGCCGCATAAATCTGTCTCTTGAGGACGTGGAAGTGCATGTTAGAGGCACCCAACATAGGGATAGACTAATTAATACCTATGTAATCACTTCATTCGAAGACGAGTTTATAAGACAGGTAAATATTTTACGATAATTAAGAATTAATTTTACTTATTGACAGAGGACATTTTTTAGGTTAGGATGCTCCGTCTTTGGGTTCCCACGTCTGCCTATACAATAAAACAATTTAATTTTATACGGAGTTATTTTTGTATAGTTTTCACGTAAAACCAAATATTATTTTCAGTTGGAAACCGACCTGTACGACTGTGGTTACTGCGGGCGCATGGAACATGACTGGGAAGATATGGTGGAACACCTCGACACTGACGAACATAAGAGGAACAAGCGAGAACATGAGGAGTTGTTATTTAGTTACACGATGTCACTTATCAAAGATCACGTACGTAATTCAATGTTTTTCAATATGTTTGCAATGAAGAACATGTATCTATTCTAAACCGAACGTTTACTTACAAGTTAAAGTTCCGATGTAGAATATAGTATTAAAATAGTTTCTATGTACTACATGCTAAAGGAGATAACTCATTAGGTTATTTGTAACACGAGAGAGCAAGCTTTAAAACTCACTAGATTCCTATACCAAGAAATTAGTCTTTTTAGCTACAGATAATTACATATTGACATATTTTTCATAGAATATGAGTCAACAATTAGCTGTTTGTTAGTAAAAGGACTTCGTTCTTAATAGAGGAACCGGACCTAAGGCGATTACTGCAACGACATATTTGAGCGCAAAATTTTATATAAAACATGCCATCGTGCGTATTAAGTCGCTGCTTAATTTAAAAATGTCGCTCTATAACAACTCCGCACAGACAAAGAAGTTCCGACTACTTCAGAAAATTGTATGATTTTGTATGAGAATTTCCTGTACGCCAATCCTGACTGTGACTTGTTTGCGGATGGGTGGCCGAATATATTGTTAGTGTGTCAGCGATTTTGTGAGAGGAAGGAATGATTGTTTGTGTGGATACCAAGATCCATGTAGTTGTTTATTTGTTTTATATCTGTGTTTGATTTTGTATATGTTTTATGTTTTTTCTGTCTTTGATTATTGTAATTGGTGTACAACCGTTATAATTAAATAAATAAATAAATGATGATCAGTCGACTAGTTGCGGCATGAAAGCGTAATAAACAAACAAACTCACATTCGCATTTATAATATTAATTAGGATTAGTATTAGGATGTGAGGTTTATTTTAATTCGAATCTGAATACCATCCTAACTGATATTATAAACGTTCATGCGACATGCGAGTTAGTTTGTTACGTTTACACGCCTTGACTACTCAACTGATCATCAAAAAATTTCGCAAATTCGTTGTCAGGGGAACAGAAAAGGACATAGCATACCTTGCAACCAGAAAAAAGTAGGTACTGTTACTAAACTTATCTACATTTACGCGAGCGACGCCGCGGGCAAAATCTAGTTTGTAATATTTTTGACACTGAGATTAGATCGGCTTTCTATTTTGAACAGTTTTTATTATGTGAATAAATATTATTGGCTCTGCGGAATGAGTTGTGATAGGTGTGCGAGGTACAGTATTGTTAGGGACTATTCCACTTATTCAGCTCCATTCGCGTTTTCTGAACGATTTTAGTCACATTTATACAGTTCTGCTTCTATCAGCCGCGTACAGCGTCGTAAGGACGAGAAAAAGCGTCATAGCGTGTTATCTCCGCTGAAACGCTTCTACCTACTGCGTACGGCGCTGAATAATATAATTATGCTGCGAAGACGGTAATAAGAGTATTTTTGCACTAGCAATATAAGTTTTTCTTCATCCATAATATTATTTCGTAAACATAAAATATTTATTTTAAAACACCTCCGAACTCTCTTAATCCTTGCGTGCACAATGATTTCGTAATAATAAATCAAATGTATGCAACTTGTCGACAAGGAGTCGGGAACCATTCGTGTTCCTACAGCGCAGTTCTGCGTTCGGACGCGGACATCCTCGTCGACAAGTTGCGATCGCATACAGTGCCGAACAGCCCTAAATGCGGCAGAACAGCGTTGAATGCGCCCGAATAGCGCTGAACGCGGCAGAACAGCGCTGAACTCTCTATAGCATTTGCATGATAAAAACACAATTTTGTCCTCATTTTATGTCTATTTGCCGCGAAAGCTGAATAGACGCGGCAAACTGAACGGATGCATGCGTACGCGTCTCCATACAAAATCGTTGTTTTCTATGGACAAAAGCTGAACAGAGCTGAATAAGTGTGAGTAGTCCTTTATGTGTAAGTTTGGAGTGCTAGTGAAAGATTAAAGCTGTTTATCTTAAATTTTAGATAATACTTATCTTATAATTATCCTAAAATCTCAATTTGTATCTTTTATACTATAATATTATTTTGTAAGCTACTAAGCTAATCGTGATGATTGTCTCAATAAAGTGTTTCATATCTATAAATCATGGTTTTAGTTTAAATCTACATAAATACCTTGAATGACGAGTACAGTAATACCTCGATTTACGGTATTCGCGAATTTCAAATCTCGTCGATTCGTCTTTTGTTTGATCATAGCACAACTCTCAAATATCGATTTTGAACTTACTGTCCCTACACTATTGATCAGGAATTGAGAGAATATTGCAGGAGGAAGAGTCTTTGAGTCGTCAAACTACCTTCTTAGATTTTATGAAGCCTTCTACATCACATTAACGGCTTATATTTGTAAAATCCAATATGTATTTATACGCTAAACTATACCCTGCCTTACGCAAATTCGACTTACGCGGTTATCGCTCTGTCCCACCTATCGCGTAAGTTCGGGGTATTACTGTGTAACTATTCCAGATGGGGTAAGGTTAAGGACGCATTATGCGCCGAGCTGAATCCGCTGCAGCAAATTTCATAAAATTGACGATAGATATAGTATGTATATACAACGTCGGGGTCACCACTCACCAATGCTGTCGTCTGATAACTAAAAGCCGGTAAGGTCCCTATATCACTAAGCGGTTTATTTATTAAGGAACGGCAGAATGGTATTGAATGTAATGGTATGGTATATGCAATATATACGATTTTTTTAAGGTGTCTCGGTAAGATGAATGATAAACGTCTTGTGTTTTATATTTGCAACTGACTGTAAATCTTCCTAGGCGGGCACAGCCTCCACTTAATCCATACGCACAGTTTTTACGTGACATCAGGACTAGTGCGAGTTGTTTTTACATTAACGCGATCGAAACGTTTACTGCGTTTGGCTCTCTGATTGGTTAAGGATTTGGAGTGGGCCAATCAGACCGCCGAACGTCATAAATGTGTCGATGACGTTAACGTAAAACAAACTCGCAAATGTAAAGCACTCTGAAAACAGATGGTGCTGTACACAATAGGCGCTTATAATCACACTCGCCATACAATCCGGAATCAGGCAGCTGAAGTTTACGACTGTGTATATATACTCGTACAAGTTACCTTTAGTTACTCTACTATATTATATAATATTTTGTTATTAAAACAGTCGCTAAGGGGTGAGATTTCGAAATTCAATCTCTGGAAAAGGTAAAAAGAGTGAATATAGTTGTATATAATATCTCGATATTTTCGGGTAAACCATGATGTTTTGTTTTTGCTATTGTAAGGCTAAATACTAAATTTCATGGATTTTTGGAACGAAGTTCCTTATCGCGCGTTGTGAAAGGGGGCTAGACAGAAAAAATTCTTACGAAAAGTTGTCACGACACTTTTTGCTATAGTAAGCTATTGTAAGCTGTGCGGCGTGCGTAAGTAGTTACGCTATCTCGCTCGCACTGTTTATTCATGCGCCAGCAGATTACTTCATTATGGAAAAAACGCGTGACCTTGTGGCCAGCTGCAAGCTAACAGACTTCTTATTATTATGCACGCGCCATGTAGGGTGTGTATATTTTATGGATTTCTTTAGATTTTCGGAAATTTATAAATTAATTAATTAAATTTTTTTTATTACAATTCCTTTACTATTTAATCGAAAGGAACTTCGTTCCATCCGGGTGTCCCTTGACACCTCTCAAGTTTTTTTTTAATTAGTAATAATACATTTTACAGATTGAGCTACATGTTGCATAATATAATTGCTGGTCTCCAGTTAGAAATATTTCCAAATAAAATCGAAATTATGGTTGTTGTAACCTTGTTTTTTTTCTGGGGGAATGCTTTGACGCATACCTCTCCGCGGAAAAGGGGAGCGGAGAAGTTATGTCGGGCTCACCCGGGAGAAGATGGAATGTCACGGGTACTACCGACTAAACCCACCACGGTGTGCCAGCTCGCTGCCTTGAGTGGTGGGTGGGTCGCTGGAACTGAAACTACATCAGTGACCCACCCAGCAGTGCCCAACGCAGGCAAGGAATGCCTGCGGGCGACGACTCAGGTGACGCCCCGGCACGACAGAGGGCGTCACTTCGACCTAATGGCTGACGGACGGGAGAATCCCGTTCTCCCACCCGCGGCCTTTACTATGGCTGCATCATATATCATGCATTACCTCACGGATCCGCTCCGCCGCCTCCTTCCGCGAGATAATGTCCTCGCAGAAGGATGCGACCGCTATCCAGTTCCCCTCGCTGTCGACCATGGTTTTGATCACGACCGGCAGCGAGATGTCAACACCCACAACGTCCATGAGTTCACGGCGCTGCACCGTCCAGGCAGGACAAGCCTCGAGCGTGTGCTGCGCCGTGTGCTCAATACACCCGCAGTGGTGGCAGATGGGACTCGGTTCTCTCCTTGCGACCGTGTGCAGGTACTTGCCAAAGCAACCGTGTCCTGACAACACCTGCACTAGGCGGAAGGAAAGGGTCCCATGTTGCCGTCCTGACCACCGCTCCAACGCCGGCTGGAGGGCCCCAACGGTTCTGGATCCGGCTAATTATGCTAAATATAGCCGCGCAAATTATGGTTGTTTTGCATTGTTTGAGATTACATTATTATTGAAATTACACGCGTTGTAAATTGTTCTGAGGGTAAAACGATATGTCATTGTCATTATATTAATATGTCGAATAAATGGATGTTCACACCGACCGAAATCCTAGCAGTTATCGATAATGAAATATCAACCTACGAATTAACGTTTCGACCGAGCGGCCACGTACTTTTTGTTTTGGACTGATTTCGTCTGTTTAACTAAACTTTGGTAGTATTTATTGCTTTTGTTAGTTTTGACAAATGAAGACCTTTCTTCTTGTAACAGTTTTACTGTATGAAGACTTATAATTTAAAGAAATAATCAACGATAAAGAAACAACAAGTGGACGATTGCGTGGCCATAACTTCCAAGATGAATAATTCGTAAAATATTGATCTAAAGCTTGTAATTCTTTTGTCGATAATTTTTGACAAATTCAATCTTCAATTGACAAAAAAAAATTAGATCTCTAAGCCAAGTAGTTGCTGAGATCTCCATGGCCGCGTAATCCTCCACGTTACGTTCGCGCGGCCAACGTTAAACCCTTATAACTACGTTATTTCAACTTTGACAAATTTTTAGTTTGTTCTCTTCGATTTTGACAAACTTCGAAAATTTCTTTAGCGAAGTTTTTCCTATTTGGATAACTTGGTGGAGCAACCGTAACGCACACATTTATTGTGTTGACCGTTCTATTATTATCATCACAGTGGGGATGCCCCGCGACATAGGTGATAGCGATCTTTGCGTACTTACGTCGCGTAGAGCTCTAGGACTCTATGGTTAAGGGCCAATCTCAACTGTAGTTAGCTCACGATGTACATCGTTATTAGATAAAATTATATAGCTTATTAGTGAAAGAATGATTAAAATCGATTCAGCAGTTTTAATGTAGGTATATTCATTAAAAAGAAATGCGTTTGTCCTTATAATATTAGTGTTAATATAGAGCGAGATATATTATGAGTGTGTGTAAAAAAATCTGTTAGTCGTTTTCGGTAAATATAAATAAAAAAGTTATATTGATGATTAGACTCACCGTGACCATGGCTGCTAAAAAAAAACGAAATGTCCGCGTCGGGCAAAGTGTAAAACTAAATAGTTAAAAAGTAATAGTTTAATAGTTGTAAAAACTATATTAATGTAATGATTTCAAAGCGATAAGCTGCGATGAAATCTGTACTAATCTATATATTAATACGTGAAGCGATAACTTTGTACCCCTTTTTACGAAAATTGCGTGGACAGAGGAGTATGAAATTTGGCACAGTTAAAGTTTATATGGAGAAGGAGGGACGATACCTAATATTTTTATAAAATATGCATTAAAATACATTAAATTAATGAAAAAGCACTACACGCACACAACCATGCATTTGGCACACGCAGTCGAATCGCGTTCGTAGTATTTCGGCATTGTTCGGCTGATGTTCAATTCTTTGTAACTATGGTCATAATCATAATCATAATCATCATTTATTTGTTAAACATAGGTACAATTATAGATCTTATATGAGTAATAACAGGTAACTATGTTTTACCATATGTATGGTGTACAAATTAGAGCAATATAATTAAATTAATACAATTATTTTAAAGTTTCTACGATTAATAAAATGAGAATTTAAATTAATATATAATAATTAAATGGATTGTCAAAATAAAATTAAATAATATGTCAATAATAATTATCAATAAAATCAATAGATGTCAAAAGTTTAAAAGTAATAATTAATAAATAGACATAGGGTACAACAATGTCATTATATTTTACATCATATTTTTGTCATTAAAGTATTCTTCTACAGAATAATATGCTTTTTCAAGTAGCATTGATTGCAATTTATTCCTAAATGTCTTAATATTTTCAATTGAGCTTATAAATTTTGGTAATTTATTATATACTTTAGGTGTCATGGCAAACACACTTTTATGGAATAATGCCGTTTTAGCGGGAGCCAAGTGGAGTTGGCCAAGTCGACGTACATTACTTACTGCCGAAAATTTTGTCCAATTACGTTTTACAAACATTGCAGTCTCCAATATGTAAATGGACGGAAAGGTCAATATTCGTAATTTTTTGAAATGGGGCTTACAAGTGTCTGTAGAGCTTAAATTACAAATAGCTCTAATACAACGCTTTTGCGCTAGAAATACTGATTCCCTACCAGTTGCGTTTCCCCAAAATATAATGCCGTACTTTAGTGTGGATGCTACAAACCCGTGATAAGCTGTAATGACAGTCGCTTGACTAACAGTTTTATTTAGCATGTATAGTGCGTAGGCATACTGATTTAATTTATTACAAACTTTGTCAATCTGTGTTGTCCATTTTAGATTATTTTCTACATGTAGTCCAAGAAATTTAGTATTGTCCGTTTCATTAATTTTAATGTCATTATATCTTATATCTAAATTTAAATTACGATTCAATTTTGTCCAAAATTCATAATTGTCGTCTTATCTAAATTAATTTTCAAATTTTGTTCTTCTAGCCATTTTATAAGAGATGTAAGGTTACAGTTTATCGCCATCTCAATTGTGTCTAAATTATCATTATTAAAAACAACTGTACTGTCATCTGCAAACATTGTCATGGGGTATGTAGTTGCTGATGGAAAATCGTTAATGTATATAATAAATAGTAAAGGGCCCAATGTACTTCCCTGTGGCACCCCGTACTTTACATTTCTTAAATTTGATTTATAGGTAATTACAGTTTTGGACGTACTACACAGTTTATTGATAGCAGTTATTTGTTGGCGATTTGTTAGTTATGACTCAATCAGATCATATACATTGCCTCGAACACCATATGCGTTAAGTTTGTCTAACAGGATTTTAAAGTCTACATAGTCAAAAGCCCTCGTCATATCCATGTATAGAGCTTGAACAGGTAAGCATTTATCTATTCTACACATTATAAGTTTGAAAAAATCAAAAATAGCAACATCAATAGACTTATTTCTCCTGAATCCTTTCTGATTTTCCGTAAATAACCCATTGCCTTCAAAGATATTATTTAAGTTATTGTATATTACTTTTTCAAAAATCACATACCTTAAATACCTATCATCATACTTAAAATTTAAATCAATTATAGTCGAGTCTCGACCGCGAGGCGATCACTAGTTTGTTTAATTTCTTCGCTACCGCGTCGCATACCCTACTTTTTGTCAATAAATTTCTATCCTTCGGAAACAGTACCTTGTTCTGGATGAAAGCTATCCTATGTCATTTTCTGTATATCTCTGACAACGTGTGTATGCCAAATTTCATAATTATCGGTCTAATAGTTAAGGCGTGAAAGCGTAACAAACAAACAAACTCACATTCGCATTTGTAATATTAGTAAAAATATGGCTACAGTGTCAATTATATGTATATTCCGTGAGTACGACTGCTGAAAAGTAACCAAAACGACGGAGAAAGAGTAAAACTAAATCGAAATAGTATTATAACTTAAATACTAGTTTCACAATGATGTACTAATGAAAGAATTCGTAATAAATTCGTATAAAGTAGTTTAACTAATTGCCATATTTATCTATTAAAATAAAATGCCCGCATATTTGTCTATGGTAACTAAATTAACAAAAGTTAACCGAATCCATATCCCCTCACTACAGCACTCAGTCTATACTCTATGGCCGGGGGTGTTCTCCGCGCTCTATAATCGCTAAGTTAGACTGATCACGGAGAACAGTGAACACTCAGACACTCAGTGTTTTATCGTGTATCAGCACGCACTTATCACTGAGCACTCTTTGTAATTATATGGAAGCAATCTGCGACGGCAGCCGATGGTAACTACTCGTGAGTAACGCAAAGCTATCATCCAATGCGAGCAAGTGCTAAGTGTCTACTTGTACGAGTTGCTGGGCCCACAACTTCATTGCCAGCACTAGCGGTTAATTGAAGAAGCAACAAAGTAAGTGCATACTGAATTAAAAATCTAATAGTATTTCGCTTTACATGTTTTGAGTTTTAATAGTATTTCTACGTTAGTGACATTACCGCCATTAGCAATTTTATTGTCTTCTTTCTTGTCAAACGACCGCATATATATACTGACACTACTGCAGTTGGCCGTTAAGCTGAAATTACTCGATGCGACAGCATCATATCGACGGTAAAGTATCAATATATTATAACTAGGAGTGAAGCATATTTATCGTAACAGATAAATGTCACCGGTATTAAAAAATATCAGATAACAATTACTGCTGCGATTTAGATTTATCTGTTCTTAAAAATATCATGCGTATTGACATCTGTTACAATCACAGTCAAATGGTCAATACTCAATATCAACCGCTTAACGTAACAGCCGATACAAAACAATTGTTACTGTTCTTTAGTTCTTATTACCTGTCTCTGTTATATGTATGTAGTTATGATTACTGGCGTTTGATAAAACGAGAAGCATCTAGTATTTATTATCCCAAAAATACAGTTTGTTGTTTCACAAGAAGAAATAATCTATGTGAAGTGTCTTCTAAATTAGATCGTGTTATCTGTATTATTTAGCATTTGTTACTCTGTTACGCTCATATCAAGTGAATTGACCCTTGCTAAAACGAAAAGCACCTAGTATTACTATCCGAAAAATACAATTAATAGTTTTACAAGAAGAAATCATCCTAGAAAAGTTGCATTTGTTTCTGGTCGTCTTATCTGTTCCTGTTCCTGATTTTCTATTCGGAAACACTGTAAGAATAATGCTAACATTTCTTCTTATCTTATTTTTACTATATATGCAACATTCTAATATAATATATAATCTTATATTATATTAGAATGTTGCAGTATTACGTCTGTAAGTATTAATTTACACGCATGCATTTGTCATAATATAAAATCAAAATATTGGCAACATATTTAAAGCATTAAATATGGAGAAGAAATTATTTGTTGCAACGAAACCATAAAAATAGTGAAGTGCGTATCCGAACGTTTTTGTTTGCATTGATAAGGTTCAATATATTAAATAACAGCCTGTTATTTAATATTAGATATTGAAATCTGTTATTTTTGCGTGACAGTAACAGAAATAACAGATACCACGGTTGACCTGTTAAAACCCAAGTCTAATAATAACCAACATTTTAGCGATTTTCACTTTATTGCATACTAGCTTTTGCTCGCAGGTTCGCTCGCGTAAATGTAGGTTAGGTTATGTTAGTAACAGTAACGTTTTTTAATTAGAACATAGCCTATGTTACTTGGTGATAATATAGCGTTCTAATGGTGAAATTATTTTTAAACGGGATCGGTTAAGTAGGGATTTGGGTTAAAATCTTACAAACAAACAAAAATTTAAATCTTGCCTCTTTATACCTACTATTAGTAGGTATAGATTTTATCTACATACATTTGTCTCCCTAATCTAAAATATTTGATTGCAATAATTATTATCATCGTTACAAGTGGTTCCAAATTGTTTTAAATAAATATAAGTAATATAAGGTCAGGCGGGGCAAGCGCGCCGACGGGGTAAGCGCACCTTCCCTAAAAATATCGAAAACTATTGATATTAGGCAACTAACGACATCTTCCATTTATGCAATAAACAAAAACATAGTTCCACTTTAGATCACAGATGTGTCTGTTCACCATAACTTGATGTAGGTATCCACCATTTTAGTTTTAGTGTCATTTAAACCTGTTACCAGAGATGAACACCTGTTATTAATCCCCTTAAATCTAAAATATATTACGTGTTGCGGCAAACCAATAAGGTGAGTACAGAATTTAATTGTTTTTCTTTAAATCTATATCTGTATTTTAGTCCTAGATAAGGAAATATTTGTTTTATAAAGAATTTAAAATCTTAACCTCAAAATAATCGAGTGAGGCAAGCGCGCCTAACTTTGTTGTAGTATGGCGCACTTCCCCCAAAGCAGAAATTTACAACTTTTATGATTCAATGCAATGTTTTTCTATATTAAGAACCTGTATATATAAGCTTATAGTAAAAGCTTCGTAGTAAGTACTACGAGTATAAACTGTTTTTAAATATTTTATTTTACTTTTTTGGGATTTGCTTTGGGGACGGTTACACGGTGTTTAGACGAATGGTATATAATATATTTGAATATAATCTAATGTTACGTTTGTGTGCGTATGTTTTAATAATTTTATTAATTTGCAGCTGAGTCGTGTAAAGTATAACATTTAAGATTATTGATTTTCGTTTAACCCGACACGCGATTGCCTTAAAAAAACAAAAATCAAGTTAAGTGTCGTTATTTGACCGAACCGGTCATTGGGCGACATTTGACGCCAAAATTTTCTGCGGCCAGCGTCTGGGCGCATGTCGCGTGACGGGTTAAAATCTTTTAAGGCGCGGTCAAACAGCCGGCGTGAGCGGGGCGTGCGCTTGTCCCGCCTGTGTTGTAATGTACCGAATTTTATGAGAGCGTTCACACAGCCGGCGGCAGCGGGGCGGGCACGCGCTGCCGCCGGCGGGTGTCAAGCTTCGCTTTGCTGACGCATGCGTGATACGAACGACATTATATATAAAACCGCGGTCACAGGCATAGAAATGTGTACGCGTCTTGATGGCCGTTACGACAACCAGCGACGACTTTCTACTAGACTATCGGTACATAGATATTTCTAGAGCAATTGAAATAAAGATGAGATTTATTTTCCATATAATAGGCACGAGCAATGTGTTATCACTATTGCACAAGCCTATTGCAAGTGATCGTAAGTTTAAGGCGCGCCATATGCTTGCTAGCCATCATAGTAGCTAGCCAAATAATAGTGAGTTTGAAGAGAAGTTGAGTTTTGTGTAGAGTAAAGAGATTGCCGTGTTCTAATAGAATTGAGTGAAGTATTAATAAACTCTATTTTAGTATTAATTTCATTCTTTAATTCAATATTATTATTCGGTGATTAATTGATTATGAATACTTTGTTATTATAAGTTTAGCTTCTTATATTATTTATGTTTTACGAGATCTATTATATGCCATAAAATTTATTTCCAATGTTAATTGGATATGCTTACTAATATTTTAAAGCCATAACAACTACTCTGTAGTATACTAACTATAGAATACATATTTACATAAATAAGCACATATTTCTTTATAGAAATTGACATTCATAATACGTCACATTGATGTCAAAAAAAAATGAATATAAAAATATGTCAAATATAATATATACCTATATATTTAAATATGTCGCTCTATAGATGGAGCGTTTCGGTTACGCGTCTGGAATTTAAAGGTGCAAACAGTTGACATACAATATCAGGGTGTCAGAAAAATATATAAAGAACTATTTTCTTATTTATTGCTAAACAGTCTTGAGGATGCTTTATGTGGAGGCGAACACAGTTCAATGCATATTGTTTGTTTAAAGCCTATGTCGAGTTGGAGTACTATTTTGTAATTATTTTATTATTCTACTATAATATAATATAAAATTCTACACATACACACAACACCATCTAGCCCAAACTAAGCAGAGCTTGTACTATGGGTAATAGACAATGGATAAACATATTTACATATATACTATATTTTTTCGTAAATACATACATATTATACGTAGAAACAACCAGACCAAGTCAAACATCCATGTTCATACACACAAATGTTTGACTTGTGCGGGAATCGAACCCGCGACCTCAGGCAGTCGGTTACACTAATCACTACATCATCGAGGCTATACTATATTGTATTAGGTTCTTACAAAGATGTGTCAAGCCTTTTGCGTTAATTAAGCTGTTATATTTAGAATTAACTTATTTTTTTATTGTAAATATTATTATTAAAATGTCTTAGCTCAGACAAATTGCCAGCCTTTCTCTTGAACCAATAGCGTCTCCAATTTGTGTCAAGTTTATTTATTTTCGCTTCTATTAAGCCATGTATATGCTCAAAACAATGTTGAAATATCCTAAAATAGGCATAAAATGTGTCCTCATGTGTTTATAACTCTTGACACAGCGTATGATATTTTCCTTACATACGACGTGATTGATTCAATCCTGAATCCATATCCATTTGCGCTTTTTAAAATTAGCTATTGCAAACATAAGCAGAGCCGCGTCCACGTCTGAATCGCTCGACATCAATAATTCAAATAGGTACTAAGCTTTCTATCGCTGTCCTTTCTTACGCTCACTTAGGCTCTCGCGCTGTGATAATTATGTATTTGTGGACTAAAAGTCTTGCCTGGATTTTGAGTAGGTCAGCGCGACATGTATACACTTCGATGACTGTGACAGCGGCTTTATATTATAGTATTCTAGGTCGTACTGCGCATGCGTTAAACCACGCCGAGCATGGCGTGAGCGGGGCGGGAGTGACGTCACCAAAACGCGGCGGGCCGGCGGCGTGCCTGCCGCCGGCTCGACGCGTTTTGGTGACGTCACGCGTGTGCGTTCAATAAATATAAAGCTACCAACCCACAGCGACCACGATTACTGAAATAATATCTTTAATGATAATATTATGTAATGAAGGCCGAAATAGAAATATAGATAAAATTGAGTTTATTGATCAAATTTTAACTTAAATATATATGTTTGTTAAATTATGCTCATCATCTCATTTTGTCTGGGCCGGGAATATGTTCGGTTTATTAACCTCATAAGTTACCGCGTCAGCAACATACTGCGCCCGCGTCAGCGCATTACAATACATGTACATTTATTTGTTTGAATTATTCTCTTTTTAATAAGTCATTATCAAGATAAACCCGTGAATCAAGAAAGTCATATTCAAAATCATCAAGGATTTTTCATTTAACAAGATATCAGGTTTGCCGTTCGGCAACAACAAGGCAACCGCACGACACTCTTTTTCTATGAGTGTAAATATCTTATACATATATATAAATGTATGGCTGTACGCCATATTGGTTCAAATGGGTTATCTGGACACTCACATACCTAACTTTTGCATCCCTGTTCCTTTGTTCCATAAATACATTGTAGTCCAATAATTCCAAAGTACAAAATAAGTAAATTTACTGATATTTACACAGTTGTGAATGATGATCATGGGGAAAAAACAGGAAGCATTAAAAATAATACTTCTTTTTAATTCATGATACTGCTATATAACCGACAGTATAATACGACCCTCACACATGCCCACCCATTAATGTTACATGCTATGTTTCATACAGAATAAAAGTATACATTTCATATTATATATTTTATGGAGGTAATATTTCTTTATTTGTGTATAAATCTCATAGTAGTAACTAATGAAAAATGTCAATTAAAATGTTATTATTTTCAATTGACACGGTATGTTATTTTCATTTCATACTATTTTCAATTAGCTTATAGCGATACAGTGTGTTGAAAGCTTTATACCACGCATGCGTAATACGCGCGCCGAACGCGCGCCCGCACCGCGCCGCGCTGCGCCGGTCCCGCGCCCGCCCCGCGCCCGCTCTAGCGCTGGCTGTGTGAACGCTTTCATATAGTTCAGTACATTACAACACGGCGGGACACGCGCACGCCCCGCGCACGCCGGCTGTTTGACCGCACCTTTATTATTACACGAATAAGATGTTAATTCTATTAAAAGTAATAGTCATAAACTCATAACTTATGAACGGATAGGTATCTTTCAAAAAAACTTTGATTAAATTATTTGAATGAACATTAAATAGGACATTTGTTTGGACACCCGGTATAAAATTCGTTTAAAGTTAGTGGTAACAGTAAATCCATATTACTTGTAATTTCCTTTGTTCGTTACTTTATGCGCCCTTAAGTGGGCCTAAGCTTGTTAATCAGGAGCAATAATGGAAGTCAAGCTAGTTCGCGATGAGTTTCTGGATGGGTGGCCGGAAAATCATTGATCTGGCTTTATTATTTAACATCAGTCATTAAGCTGTGTCGGAGACCTTCAGACTGAGCCTGAAGAACTCTGACACTAGCTTGCCCACAGACTTTCGACAAAATGTTGCAGTTGGACAGCTGCCGTGAAGTCCACGCCAGATGAGTATGGACTCATCTGGTTGTGAACTTTACGGTAGCTGTCCAACAGTATAAGACATAAGTATAAACTTACTACAACTAGCCCTAAAATTCTTTTTCAGATGGTTCATACTTACCAAAGAAAAACAGAAAAGGAAAATTGTAACATACTTTTGTATTCTTTTAAAAAATAGAAGTAAGTAATAAAATCTTATTTGATTAATTAAAGAAGTCTATTATTTCGGCCAAACTAACTATCCATTTTTTTTCTGAATTATAACAGTATTTACTTTGTATAAAAAACAGCTTTAAAGGTTTAGAACCCCTGATTACAAGTCTATGGCGCGCTTACCCCAAATTTGTTATGAAAGCTGCAGTAAACCAAGAGCATATAATACGAATAAGAATAAGACAGCAGCCTATAGTACGAATAAATTAAAAAGAAACCCAGAGTAATACGTTTAGTTGTTTATGTTCTATTGAGTATATTATCTGTTTTCCTGGTAAGGTACGATTTTAGCGGTTTTTTTTAATAGGCGCACTTGCCCCGTTTCCAGGGGCAAGTGCGCCTATATCAATGCTTTCTAATTTCTTATAAAATATCATAAAAATATTGATAGATTACATTGAATCGTCTTTTCTTGCAGCTACAACATACCAAACGATGACAATTTAAAATATATACACTTATATGTAAGCATTAAAGAAAATATTTTGCATTGAATTCATCTATGCAAAAAATATGGCGCCCTTGCCCCGGATGACCTTATTTTGATTGAAATGTTAAAAAGTATAGAAATACTCTCTTTTATTTCGCGTCCTGTAACATATTCTTCGAAAAATATTATTTGTCAAAATTTAATTGTCTGTAGGTAAAACGAGTCATTTCTTGATATAGGAGCATTAGGAACTAGTCCTTTAATTACTTCGATATTTACGTGCTGCATGAAATTAACGCGATCATGCATATTTTTATATAGGTACCTTTAGGCACGGTAATGTTATCTATCAGTATTCTATCTTCATACAAACGATCGGCTCGGTACGCGACTAACGCGAGCCATATACGCGCCTCAAGTTCGGTTTACACTCGGTACCTATACATACACAACCAATCGCGAATGCGCCGCAGTGACGAACGGGCAGTGTGATAGTTTTGTAAGTAGTAAATAATAAATAATAGTAGGTACCTACCCAGTGATGATTTCGTGGAATATGTAGAAAAATGGAGGAAACTGGACGTAATTTAAAACAAACATATGAATTGTAAAGTATCGATCCACACTCGGGGCAAACATTTGTGTGATCCACGAATTGTTGTTCCTAGTCTGGGAGTTCTTTGTGTCCGTTTTCTGAATGTTTGTAGCCCCCTAGACACAGGAGTTATTCCTAGTGCGGGATTTGTCTTTTTTAAACGTTCATTTCGTTGTGTCCATCATTGTCATGTTCTTTCGTTGTGTAAACTTGTAACGTTGTTCTTATACATGAATGTGACAGAGCGATAGTTTGTCATGTTCACTTGTAACTCTCAAACTAATCAAAATTTAATTATGTTGTTGAGCACACGAGTAGCTTCTTTAATCAAATAACATTAAAGTTAATGTTGTTAGTATAAACAAATATTTGCGAGTGTGCGTGAGCGTGAGTGCGTGCGTGTGTATGCGTGTGCGCATTTGCGCGTGCGTGCGCGCGTGTGTTCGAATGTGCGTATGCGTGTCTAATGTTATTTATTGTGTGTCAGGATGCCGGCGATATTTTCCAAGAACTGCGTGTTCGCGGGCGAAGTGGACTCGTACTGCCTCGTCTGCTGTGAGCACCTGCCTGCTGAACATGATGTACTGGCGCACATCCACGACTCGAAGCACAAGCACAACTTGAGCTCTAATGCTTATGTCGACAAGTTTCGACATGATTGTATCAGAAAGGTGCGTTTTGTGTTTGTTTGTACTTCACGTGTAATTACGTACATGGCTCGTCGGATGCAGTTGAACGGCCGTATTTACATTTACATATATGTAGTCAAATATAAACACTTGGTTTATGTAAAAAAAGAAATAAATACTTTATTTAACTAATTACACAAGTTGAGTTCAGTCTTGTTGAGCAGTTGACAAAATAATGACTTAATGTATCCTAGATACATTGGTTTATATGCGGTTAAATCTTAGACATGTGTGCTGTCCGTGTGAGATCTCACGGGTGCGTGTTTACTTAGTCCAGTGACATGATCAAATAACTTAATATTTCGTCACCTTTAAGTTTATGGTCATTATTTATGTTGCGGTTTACTTAAAGTTAAGATCAAGTGCCGTTGCTAAGTGCGGTGACGTAATGCGTTCTTATCTTACTCATGGGAACGTGGAAACGCATAACTATGTATACACAAATGACGCTTGCATACCACATTCGAGAGACCCCGAGGGCTTAGGGGTCTGAGCGTAGGCCAATACAATGTGTAACTATTCGTACCGGGACACATACTTATAAGAGGCTGTCCCGCCATGAATGAATAATCCCGGTACATTTTATATTAGAGCTATAGGAGGTCCAAAATATAATAGTACAAAAAAAAATGATTGTCATATTGTGCCTGAGATGTTCTTTTTTAATGACAATTATTTAGAGTATTCTAAATAATTGTCATTAAATTATTTAGAGTATTCTAAATAAATGTCGTTCTTGTTTTTCTGTATACCATAGCTGCAAATTATTAAATTGAATCGACGTGTCCAAGAATTGTTTACTCATTTTAATGGAAATGAAGATTTTTGACTTTGACTTTGAAAACCATCTGCTTTTTATTGTAATAATTTTATTTATAGACTATACCAATAGATATGCAGTTAATCATATGAGTAACTGTTGTAATATTACTGTAAAATCACATGTTTAAATTAAATTTTTATCATGAAATGTAGTCAACATGAAATTTTGTATGTAAATTTTGTATATGACTCAACATTCTATAAAATAATAAAGTTGTAAGTAACAATATTATTGCAGAGCTTGAAACTAAAAAAACAGTCTAGCTTTGTCCATTATATGTTACTATAAAACATAATACATTTGTTTGTTACAATGCAGAGTAGAAATGTCGCAATCGTAGATATTCTTTGAATTCGATCGTTGTTTACATAATATAACACAGGATGCGATAACTACATAATGTTTTATGTACATATTGTAAAATTATAAGATGCGGAAAATAAAGCGTTAGTATTATAATGAAACAGTAAAATAACATAATGCTTTATCCTTGTCGGGGGTAAACACTACTTGCGGTTGAGTTTGAGTCCGTGGCTGCTGTATTGCAACTACAGATAATTCCGAATGTACAGTTCTAATTTGACTTTGCATCCACGTCGCACTCAAAGCTTTATACTTTTATATAGAAACAGTATTGAAAGTAATATAAGCACTGCCAACATAATGGATCCGTACATCTTTACGCTCACTTTCATATCACTTGTACTCGCACTATTTGACCATTTCAGGTTTATTAACAGATTTACCCATTTTAGGAGAGGGTCTTTGATAATCATGAAGTTCAGTAATTAAATGCATATTTGAGATCGATTATAATTATTTATAGTAATTTTAAATAGTTGAAAAGAATCTTACTGGCAGTTTCGAAACTCGCCCACTACGTGTGGTGCGAGTGTTAAGCTTTACGCTAGTAGCGTATTCATTATGTTGACAACTTTAACTTTCATTACAAACATTATGATAAGAATTTTTGTCTGAGCGACTTTGCCCTTCGGTTTGTTCGTTATCATTTAATGTGTACGCGGGTTTAAGCCTGTCAATAGACACTGACTTTTCTTTGCCAAATATATCGATAATGAGCGACTTATCTCCTCTCCTTATCATCTTGAAAGGGCCTTCATAAGGATGTTGTGTTGATTATCTAACCATGTCTTGTCTAACAAATACATGTTCGCATTATTGTAAGTCTTTGTAAACGAAAATTACTCGGGAGTCTCTGTGAGACATGTGTCTAGGTTTCAATTCGTTAATCGTACGGTGTAAATTATTCACAAACGCGTAAGTCATATATTTTGCTATTACTGGTATCGTAAAAATCGCCGGGTAATCTTAATTTTGTACGATACGTTAACTCTGCTGCGCTGGAGTTTGTATCCGTTCGCGGCATCGGTAAAATTATAGTATGCAATTCTTTGTACCAGTTTACATTATTATTTGACCTAGATCTTAACGCTGTTTTTAGGGTTCTGTGCCATCTTTCTATAATCCCATTGCTTTGTGGGTGATATGCATCTGTAAAGAACTTTCGAATTGGCGTCCTTGACCCGTCGTTACACGACAAAGACACCCAAATCGTACGATCCACTTGTTGTAAACGTTTTGGGCTACCGTTTCTGCTGTAATATCGCGTATAGCTATTTCTTCCGGCCAACCAGTGGCTCGGTCGATCATAGTTAATAAATATTTATAGCCTTCGGGCGTAGTAGATAATGGTCCAACGAGATCAAGATGAATATGTTCAAATCTATTACTTGGCGAGAATTTACCTAATTCTAACGTTTTATGACGATAAGCTTTCGATTTTTGGCATGGGATACAAGTTTTTGCCCACATCGTTATATCTTTATTCATAGATGGTCAGTAAAATCTTTCTGTAATAATTTTCTTTGTAGTTCTGATGCCTGGGTGGCTTATGTTATGTAATGACTGAAACGCTAATTTACGATAATTTTCTGTTAAATACCTACTGTTTTTTTTTTTCAGATACGTGACATATTCATGACTTTTCGCAGTTCGGTAAATCAATTTTCCTAAATTGCAAAATATCTTTTGTCTGTTGTAACAATAACTGTAACTCGTTGTCCTTACTTTGATCGATAGCTAATTCCTCGTAATTGATACTTGTTGGACAATCTACAGTTTGTACTCGCGGCAACGCGTCCGCAACTACGTTGTTCGAACCCGATATGTGACGTATGTCGGTACAAAACTCGCTAATATAAGATAAGTACCTTGTTCGACACGGAATTTCTTTGTAGCTTACTTTTTTGTTAAATGCATATTATGTCAAAGGTTTGTGGTCGGTAACAATGGTTAACGGACGGCCTTCAAACATTTTACAGAAATATCGAACTGATAAATAAATGCCTAATAACTATCGATCATTTGTTGAATAGTTTTTCAGTGCCTCCTCTTTTACAAAAATAACCTAGAAGTTTCCAGTGTTAATCTACTTCCTGTTGCAATACTGCGCCCATGCACGAACCCGACGCATCGGCCATGAGCGCTATCTGGGTATCCGGTAGCGGGTGCGATAACGTTAAACTGCATTTTTAAGGCTACTTTTACACTGTTCAGTCTCGCTCTGCTTTTTCTGTCCAAATAATTTTTGTCTTATCATTACGTTTTGCGTTATGTAAATATTTAATTCGGCATGTACTTTTGCGACTTCTGGAATATGCGACCTATAAAAATTTATCATCCCGAGAAAACGTCTAAGGTCTATATGGTTTCTGGTTTAGGGTAATTTAAAATAGCTTCTATTTTTTCCTGGGCACACGCCTTTAGTTGACACCTCGTGTCCTAAGATTAAGAATTCGATTTTTCTTGGCCGAACGTAGATTTAGAAACATTAATTGTAATACCGTACTCGTCGAATATTTTTTAAATTTCCCTTATTCGTTTTTATTTTATTACAATGACAAAATAGTAATTTGATCCTAGTTCGGTTGTTAACTTTGGGGTATTTAACTCTGCTAACATTTGGTCCATTTAACGCTGAAACGTCTGCACAGCGTTTCGTAGACCAAACGGCATGCGTTGGAATTCGAATAGTCCAAAAGGTGTAATAATAGCGGTTTTTGAATATCCGGTTCATGTATTGGAATGACGTGGTAAGCCCTGTTAATATCTAAATGTGAGAATATAGTATTTTTTGCTAGTATATATGTAAAATCATGTAACCGCGGAATCGGATATCTATCAGGCATAGTTATGGAATTTAATTGTCTGTAATCACTACACGGGCGAAGTTGAGCATTTTTCTTTAAAATTACATGGCTGGCCCATGGACTTTTTGAAGGGCGACAAATACCTAATTCTTGCATGACAGAAAATTCGTCCTTTACTTTTTTGTAACGATCAGGTGGTAACCGCCGCGCTTTCGTATTCACCGGGGGTCCCGCCGTTTCTATATAGTGGCATACCGAATGCTTTGGAACTTCTTTTAATGACACTGGTTTTAAAAAGTCAGGGAATTCTTTCAAAATATCGTAAAACGGGTGGTTAATATCTATAGTATCAATCGTGTTATGATTCGTATAAACCGAGGTGGCGAGGATGCTCGGGCTTGTTATCTGACCAATTAGTTTCTTAGAACTTAAATCAACAAGTAACTTATAATAAATTAGGAAATCTGCACCTAGAATCGGTTGAGACTCTTCTGCTATTACGGATCGAAAAGCACGTTTTTAACCTAAATTTAGCACTAGCGATTTTACACCGTAAGTACTAATTTCGCTGCTACAACCGACGAAAGTATCTCAATCTCACTTTCTTACATAAATTATTTAACGGGAATGTAGACAATAATGAACTCACATCTAAACTTCAAATCAACACACCATCTCGCCTGCCACGTGTAAATGCTTATAACTTATTTCATATACCAACATCAAAAACTAACCTCGGTCACTTCGCTGCGTTGCCCAGACTCTGTAAACAATACAAGTCACTATCCAAGACATCGGATATTGATATTAGTAGCTCTTTACCACAGTACATAAATATACAGTAACCTATCTTCATATAAACGGTCGGAACTCGAGTCATACCTACGCGCCTCGGCGTCAGCATGCGCTCGGCACGCAACCAGTCGCGAATGCGCCGCAGTGACGAACGGACGGTGTGTTGTTTTTTAAACAGCAACCGCGCGATTTTTTTTACCAAAAATAAGTACAAGTATAGCCTATTTAATATGACAAGTAGAATATATTGTGCTGTTTTTGGTTGCATGAATTTCTCAATAAGTGCGTTATTGAGAAATAACTTTTAACCAGATATAACTTTTTTAGATTACCTGGATACTACGAAAGGTAAGACTATAAAATGATTATACTTACTAGTACGTAGTAGTAGGTACGTAATTTAAGTCATTTTAAAGGATTTTTTCCCTCCCGAAAAAGAAATACCTGGACTAATAAATAAAATGAATAAGTAAAGAAAAGTGTTTGACACGAGTGAACTAGGTAGTTATACGCGGTTCATGAATCATGATACGGTAGGTACGCTTGTATTAAAACCTCGGGGCGTGTGTGCGTGATCTCTGGCCGCTCGTCGCGTACGTGGTATTTTATTATGAATAATAGTTGTTTATTGTACTGTGTGTATGAATAAAACTAGAAAAATATATTTGACCGTCTGTCTGTCACAAGGCTGTATCTCATGAACCACGATAGCTAGATAGTTGAAATTATCTCTATGTATTTCTGTTGCCGTTGTAACAACAAATAGTACTAAAAAATTAATACAATAAATATGTAATGGCTGCCGTTTTTTCACAATCACAAAAATAGATAGAAACTCAAAGTAGGCAGATTTAATTAAAATGCTGTAAGTGGGCAGCCCTTTTTTTTTTTTTTTTTTTTGATTCCCAGGAAAAAATGCTTGATGCACTACCCGCCGGCTAGGGGACGGCACCGGCGGGGCGTGTGGGACTCACCAGCCTACTGCTGGTATACCCACTAAAAAAACCTGGGGTGTTCCCTCTCTCACACAATGGGGGGGGCCAGTTGGGAGTCTGAAGAGATTCATCCATAGCAGGCCCCCCCGTGTGGGTGCCGGCCGGGTCCATCGGACCCGACCTCCTCTCGTCCCCGGGGGAGAGCAATTTCACCGCTCTCCCCTTTCGACGTTAGAAGGCGCGCGGGAACACCGCGCGCGCCCTCTGTGGGTTCTTACTCACGGGTGGCAGGGTCCCCTGAGGCCTTGCCACCCAGAACCCTTAGGTGGGGGGCAGGAGAGCGACATAAGCGCGTCTCCTGCGCCCCCTCCTCCGGCGGCGGATGTCCGGGGCGTAAGGATCTTCCTCACGCCCCCGCTCCGCCGCCTCCTTCTGCGAGATGACAGCCTCGCAGAAGGACCTCATTGCACCCCAGCACCTGTCGTCGCCGACCATCATGGATACGACGGTCGGCAACGAGAGGTCGGGGCCAATCACGGCGACCAGGGCACAGCGCTCCTCGGCCCACGCCGGACACTCCTCCAGCGTGTGCTGCGCCGTGTCCCGGTCGCACTCCTCGCAGTGGTGACACCTGGTTGTCGGCTCCCTACCGGCTATCTTGCACAGGTACTCTCCGAAACAGCCGTGTCCGGAGAGCACCTGAGTAAGCCGGTAGGTGAGCGGTCCGCGCCGTCTGTCCGTCCATTGCCTTAGCACCGGACGGACAGCCTCGACTGTCCTCACCCCGTAGCGGGGCTGGGCCAGCCTTTCCCCCCACTTGGCCTCGAGGACCAGTCGAGCCTGGGACCTTCGCGTCTCAAGTGGGCAGCCCTATCGCATGTTTACGTACCGCGCGGCTGTAGGCATTTATTTCAAAGATACGGTCGAGTTACAATACTGTTAGACCGGGCACGCCACGATCGTGGCGGTACCGTAAGTCCCATGTTTGAGGAGTGGCGTATACGCCGGCAAGAGACGCCCGGTTGTCACCACTGCGGCGACTGCCGCGACTTTGTTGAGGACACGGCGCTGCACACTTTGGCAGTTTGCCCCGCCTCACTGTGGGCTGAAAATCGACCTCCATAGACATAGAAATGAAAGTTGCTAGATGTTCGTTTTGTTGACGGATATGGCTTCTATTAGCTATTATACACATAACAATGTCATCTGAGCTAACTCCGCACAAAAATGAATTTATTATAAGGTTTTTTCGAAAAAAATGTATGGAGCTAGCATGAAAAATCTGAATATCTCTGAACTTGCAAGGAAAACCGTAATATCCTCAGAGATGGTTATAGGACTAATTATTTGTGATTTTTTGACATACTTCATATAACGGTACCTGCTGCAGATTTTTTTTAAAAATCATCTTATTTTTAATTATTTTTTTTAACATTAAACGATTTGTTTTGGTGTATAAGTAAAGAAACAACACGTTATATGCATATAATACTAAATCTTCGCCAGTTATTTGTTAAAATATCAAGAAAATTATTTTTGCCTAACATAGTATATATGTTTTAAAACAGTTAATTGGATACCATTACTGAACTTTGCATACAGGTAAACTACTGAATAATAAATTAGCCTTCTAATGAGTTCTGAATAAGAGATTAAGTGATTTGCAATGTCGCACAATGGTAACTACGGATTACACTAATTAAAATCTTACAGGTAAGTACATAAGTAACTTAAATAGTTAATTAGATATGTTACGAGTTCTAAGAAATATTTTCGACAACTGTCTAATGAGGTCGTTAACTAATGTTGGACTGAAATATAAAATGGTTAACATTTTGCATCATAATTTAGTTTATTCTAAGCTTTGTTACCCCTAACATATCACTGTGAAATTTTATAATGGAAAGTTTAAATACCAATTTAGACCTATTCGTTCTTCTAAAATGTAAGAGTACTTCATTTTATCATGAGGATTGTTTAGTGAAGTTATATCCCGCCTAGACGTTTGTCTTTCCGTTGAAGATCAAGTGACTCTAAAAGAATTTTGTCGGAGATTTGTACGAGCTGCATCACAAAGGTGGCAAAAATCTCACCGAATTCTTGATACTTTTAGAAAACAATACGAAATTTGGCTGCAAGCAACTATCGATTGGCCAAGTTGTATAAATTTAGTCGCTCAAGAACCAACTGTTGCTGAGGGATCAAGATCAATCTCTCCAGAACCCTCAACATCATACTCTGTTGGTACAATGACAAAGAGGTCACGAAAACCATTCGAAGATCTGGAAAGCAAACAGAAGAAGAGAAGATCTGATGAGCATAAAACTGACAATCCCAGTGAATTGGCATATACAGCATCAGCGCGTTTTAAGAAAGAAGGTTGTGAGGATATCGCATCTGTAATCGAATATATGCTGAAACATCCTGAAGCAGCCTCTAAAATTAAGGAAACGCTTAAGCAACCGGTGAAAACTATCTTATTTACACCAGAAAAAGCACTTGGATTACTCCTTTCATTAAAATTATCAAAGTGGCAATACATCACTTTACGAGAGTCAGCTATTCGGGAAGGTAGAAAGGATATTTATCCATCCTACTATAAAGTGCAACAAACCAAGCTGGCATGCTATCCTCCGAAGCAATCAGTGTTAGTGACCGATTCATCGGCAAGAATAACCCTTCAAGCTTTACTCGACATTACGGTCAAAAGAATCCTCCAAAGTTTTCCTAACGATGATGTGCAAAATAAGGATTTAAAATTGATATCTAAATGGGGTTTCGATGGTGCGTCAAACCAAAGCCGATACAAGCAGAAAATGGATAGCGATCAAGACGATTCAAGTATTTTCATGACTTCTTTGGTGCCACTAAAACTGACTGATGGAGACAATACTTTGTGGATGAACCCAAAACCATGCTCAGCAATGTATTGTCGTCCAGTTCAATTTACTTTTGTGAAGGAAAGCGAAGCAGTAGTCATCGAACACAAACGACGAATGGATGAAGAAATTAAGGCTCTCATTCCTACAGAGTGCAATAATAGAAACAGGGTGAATCATCACCTAATGATGACAATGATCGATGGTAAAGTCTGCACGTATTTGTCTCAAGCCAGATCAAGTTCATCATGCTATTTGTGTCTGGCAAAACCGACAGAAATGAACCGTTTGAGTGTAGTAACAGCAAAGACCGTATCTTCTGATATATACGAGTTTGGATTGTCATCTCTACACGCCCGTATAAATTGTATGGAATGTTTACTACATATTTCGTATAGACTAGATTTTAAAGAGTGGGCTGCGAGAGGTAACGAGCACAAAGAAATGCTAAGTAAGAGAAAAAAGATTATTCAAGACAAATTTAAAGACGAATTAAATCTATTGATTGACATTGTTAAACAAGGTTCCGGAACTACTAATGACGGCAACACTGCAAGAAAGTTTTTCAAATTTCCCCATAAAACTACAGCCATTACTGGGTTGGACGAAGAACTAATAAGAAGATTTGCTGTGATTTTACAGGCAATAACTTCCGGGGAAAAAGTAGATATAATTAAATTTAAAGATTATGCCTTCAAAACAGCAGAGAGGTACGTGGAATTATATGACTGGTACTATATGCCATCAACCGTCCACAAATTACTTATACACGGGGCAGACATAATCGAGAAGAATGATGTTGTACCCATAGGAAGTCTCTCGGAAGAAGCATCCGAGTCTCGCAATAAAGATTTTAGGAGGTTTCGGGAACATCATTCGCAGAAAAAGAGCAGGCAAGATTCGAATCATGATATCCTTAATATGTTAGTTGTTACTTCGGATCCTTTTATAAATGTACAAAGGCCCAAGTTAGATGCCAAGAAAAAGGAGGATTTATTTCCTGAAACCCTCAATTTAATTCAGTTTCAAGAAACTGCCTTTGAGTTTCTAGGCAATCTAGATTCTGATTCAGAAATCGACGAGAGTGATAAGGAAAACTAGAAACTTTTTGTGCTTTTAATTATAATTCTATTCAATGTAATTTTTTCATGATCTTTCGTTATTTAGCTTTGGTACGTAATTATGTTTTGCAATTGATTTATTTTTAAATATTTTATATTACTATTCTTGTACTTATTTATATTTTTGCATACTTTTGTACCTATGTTTTGTTTTATATAAATTTTATCAACTATTAAAAAATACCTTTATAATTTATTTTTCTTTTTATTTAATGCCTATTATTAGCGTTAATAAAATAACTAACTTATCGATTGATCTTTACTTTGACATTAGTAGAATTTAATGATTTAAAAAAATACCTTCATTTAGACATAATAATAAAATAATTAGACAGTTGTCGAAAATATTTCTTAGAACTCGTAACATGTCTAATTAACTAATTAGTTTACTTATGTACTTACCTGTAAGAATTTAATTAGTGTACTCCGTAGTTACCATTGTGCGATATTGCAAATCACTTAATCTCTTATTCAGAACTCATTAGAAGGCTAATTTAATATTCAGTGGTTTACCTGTATGCAAAGTTAAGTAATGGTATCCAATTACCTGTTTTAAAACATATATACTATGTAAGGCAAAAATAATTTTCTTGATATTTTAACAAATAACTGGCGAAGATTTAGTATTATATGCATATAACGTGTTGTTTCTTTACTTTTACAATAAAACAAATCGTTTAATGTTAAAAAAAATTAATTAAAAATTAGATGATTTTAAAAAAAAAATCTGCAGCAGGTACCGTTATATGAAGTATGTCAAAACATCACAAATAATTAGTCCTATAACCATCTCTGAGGATATTACGGTTTTCCTTGCAAGTTCAGAGATATTCAGATTTTTCATGCTAGCTCCATACATTTTTTTCGAAAAAACCTTATAATAAATTCATTTCTGTGCGGAGTTAGCTCAGACAACATTGTTATGTGTATAATAGCTAATAGAAGCCATATCTGTCAACAAAACGAACATCTAGCAACTTTCATTTCTATGTCTATGGAGGTCGATTTTCAGCCCACAGTGCGCCTGGGCATCGCAGCGCCGTGAGTTGTTCGTTGAATGGCAGTCGATTACCGTGTCTTTACCTTTGTTCAAAAAACACTTGTATTGTTACCTGACTGATACCATTGATTAAGCCTATTTTTATTTAATATTGAATAATAATAATTATTATTTGTAATTTCATTATTTGTATATCATTATGTGCATTTCGTTATTTGTATTTCATTATTTGTATTTCATTATCTGTGATTCATTATTTTAATTAATTATTAGTAATTTACTATTTGTAACTTTGTCCAATTTCGCCAACTGTATGTACGTTTTTACTTTGCATGCGGTGGCCTTCTGTAAGTGAGGGTGCACATTTAATATACTGACTTAACAATTATGTATTTTGCTTTAAGTTGGGTGTATCTTGGTAGATGGTCCAATAAATAAATAAATAAACACACAAGATTTTCATAAAATAAATTTTCAATTAATTACGTTGTGGTAGGTGATTTGCGACTTGCGAATGTATCAACGTGCAATACGTAAGCTATATCTACGGTTGGTTTTTGTATAACGCACACAACAACATTTAGCGATCGTGAACAAACCGTGCTAATCATAGCCATAATAAAACTCCAGAAACGCTTTACCCGCGTATAAATAGAGCGCACGCGCACCGCCGAGTCAGTTTACAATCGTAAGCGGTCAAGTGTTCATCGAAGCGAACGGAAGCGAAAATACTACGGAGTTTGAAGCAGTTGACGATTTTATTTTTAAGTATTAGCTATATATAGGTGTAGATAGACTTATTTTGTTTAGTTGAAGTATTAGGTATTAGACATAGTCAAATATTCGATTTTCTTTAGTTGTAGTTTTATAAGATATAATTATTTTAATAGCTAGGTCGTTATTTTATGTGAAGCAGACGGATGCGCGGATCAGTTAGTTATAAATAATTACACATTCATAAGTATATTTGTATCTGGCTGTATGTTGGTTGAACCATTAAACTGATATCAATGGTCTAATATTGTGGGGAAATTCCACTCATTCCCAAATGGCTTCTCTCTCAAAAGCTTTACCGCCTTACAAATCATGTAAACAACAATTATAAATTTAATTTACTATTTAAAATTTTTGGAATATGTGTATTTGAAAAAATTATCATGTAAGTTTACTAAAAGCGAAAAATTGATATCGTCGTAATACAAGATGTGGGGCGCGACTTGTATTAGAAACAACGCCAAGAACAAAACTATTTCAAAAAAATTGTTATGTACTTTAAGTGAATAAAAATATTTAATAAATTTCCGTACATACAAAAGCTTTCTATGTCAACGTTTAAAGAAAACTAAAAGTATAATTGCTTAAAATAATGGTGTATTCTATAAGTGATTGGATCCAATGATCATATTGTGAACTATCATTTCTTCTTGACTTTCTTAATAATATCAATATATCACTAATTATTTAGAATTTTTATAAATATGCACACTTGATAAAGTAGAATATGGCCTGGGCTCTTGTTAATCTTAAGATCTAATGTACAACACATGTTAATGCAAATAAATGTTTATGATTATGATTACATATGATACTAAAATTTTGTTTTAACAAAACATTTAATTTTCAGGTGGCTGGCGTTTATTTCTGTGAGTTTTGTAACATGACGTTCCCCACTACTGCTAAGGTGGGCTTGCATGTGACACAAGATACTCACGCTGAACGTAAAAGAGCACGAATGAACGAACTAAAGCGCGCTGGGAAGTGTATCGTCTTTCACGAGAACATTTTGATAACAGAAGATGCGTGGAATGGCTTCGTCGGTGATACCTGTGTGCTGTGCAATGCTGAGTTTGAGCACAAGGCGATTCACAAATCTGAGCAAAAGCATATTCTGAATTTGATCGCGAGTAAGGTGACCGTCAGCGCTGACAGCGGCATCTACCGGCAGGTGAGTGAGGCTTCATTGTCAATCCACTGCTGCTGTAGCACACTGGTGCTCAGCCCCGCACTCTTGTGGGACGAGGATTACGTGGTTTAGAGAGACTTGAAATTGTAACTAATTATTGTTGGGGATTATCAAGTTAACATCTGTGTCAATTGTGCGTCGTCTTTAACTAGTAATTTATGCCGCAACCCATGCTCCCCGCAATATTGTACAACATTATCGTAACATTTTACTAGGTACTTTCTTCGCGACGAAATAACAAATAGCCACTTTATTTCCAGGTGGATGGTATCTATCAATGTTTAACTTGTAATAAAGTAGTATCTGGAGACGCACTCACGGAACATTTGCACTCGGCGCAACACAAGAGTTCAATAACTAAGTACGATCGACGTCAAGAAGACGTCGTCGTTAACAAGAACAGTGAAGGCGAATGTTTAAAATATAAAACAGCAAACAAAGATGTCGCACAAGGTGACGCCGATGTCAGCGACAAACACAAACATCATCTCAACACTACATCACTGACAGGTACCAATGACCATAACCCTAACTCATTGGAGGGTCTGTATTCTCTTCATCGTATGCTACTCCTGAACAAGATGGTACATCGTCTGTCTATTGCAATCGTTTAACATATCAGCGTTTTGGTCGCAATAAGCTATACCTGATCCTCCATATATTAAACGGACAGACGTGGTGTACGACACGTGACTTACACACATCAACAGAATCTAGGGATATTTTATATTTCATCAAATATCTAATAATCTATGAAGAATTTTCTGATATAGTAAATGGAAGAATGAGAAGTTATATTAAGGTATTTTAAATAAAAAACATATCATTTTTTGTTTTAAATAAAAATGTTAATTATTTTAATCGCCGTTGAAAATTAGTATGATAAAAACTTTCATCTATTAATTTTAAAAATAGAAAAATCTTATAAGTTCTAATTATAAATATTCATTGTTGCTACCTCTTTCATTAATTACACATCGACATTGATTGTTCATACTTAAAATTAAATTGTCAATGTCTTGCTGCGGTATGAGGTCCCATGTTCTTTGTATGTGTTCGTAAAGTTGTTGTTCCATCGTCAAATTTGGCGGGAAATCTCTCAAAGCTTTTCGTTGTAACATGTCCCAGGCATACTCGATAGGATTTAAGTCGGGCGACTGTGCAGCAGGGGCGTGCACAAAGATATCTGGTAGGGTATGCACGCCCTACCCGAAACCTCTGCGAGGGCACTACACTTCATTTATAAATGTTTTTGTGTGTATATTAAAATTAAAATTAAAATCATTTAATTTCAGACAAAACAGTCCATAGCCAAGCACAATAATTTTATATGAAAATAAAAATAAACACAATAAGTAGGTACAGAACAGTCACTACCTCCTCCCCAGCCCCCTCTGCGCACCCCTTACGTGGAGCTCAGTAAACCTACCGAGGAGAACAGAGTCAAATCTGTCACCCACCATCCTCAAGACACTGTTCCGACTCACCCGTACGCGTTGTACTAAGGAAGCTACTTTTTTCCTCATCAGTGCATAAAAGTCATCTACGCCGGCGTCGGCAAACATACCGGTTGCACTGCAGTATCTAGGTAGGCGAAACAGTGACCTGAAGATGTTATTGTAGAGGACGCGCAAGGCGCTGTAGGTCCTCTGCGTAAAACGGGCCCACAGGCTACAGGTGTAAAACGCCTGACAAAACGCTTTGAAGAGCGTAACCTTGACAGGCGCTGTACACCTAGCAAACCTATGCGCCAACATGTTACCCCGAATCGACAGCGCCCTACGCTCCCTCTCAACATCACAATCATCTTTAAGACTCTCTGTCAACATATGACCCAAGTATTTGAACTTTGAAACCCGGGTCAGAGGTACCCCATTGAGCAAGAGTGGTGTTGTATATATATCTGTATATTATATTGTAGTATTTAATAAATAGATTTCGATTATATAGATTTACATAAGCCAGCGGACTAGGGTATGCAGTGCTTATTTGCTTGTATGAAGCGCACGCGCCTGCTGTATTATTACGATATTCAAGTTTTGGATTGGCCTGCAATCCAAAACTTGAATATCGTGGTCTCGGAGATCGGCAGCACCAGCCGCGCCGTATGGGAAGGAGAATTATCGTGCACGAGTAGAAATTCCTGGCTCATTTGGATTCTGTGTGGGACAATAATAGCCTCTGCTGCCTCCTCGTGGTATTTTTGTGCAGTCATGCTGTCTTGGATCCAAACGAGCTGGGTTCGTCCGCCAAGACGAATTCCTGCCCACACTAGGATTGTCCCACCTTGGTATGAGTGGACCTCCTGAGGGTGCCGTAGTAGGTTAACTCTCCCTGGAGTTCTCCAAACGCGTGTTCTCCGTGAATCCGGATGCAATCCAAACCGGGACACATCGGTGAACAGCACCAAAGACCATTGTTCGTCACTCCATGTTAAATGCTCCTGAGCCTCCGAAAACCGCCGACCGCAATTGCCACGTTGCAATGTTAGAACACGTAGCACTTTTCGAGCATGAAGACCAACTTCTTGCAACCTCCTTCGCATGGTTTGGTCGCTTACCAGCAGCTGGTGGTCCTCCTGGAGCCTTTGTACTAGTTGCATCGCTGTGATATTGGGTTGTTTTCTGGCAGTCATTTAGAGAAATCGATCCTGTCTCTGCGTAGTAACGCGATGTCTACCCGTGTGCCGTTCAGCCACATCCCCAGTACTGCGATAACGTGTAAGGTATCCCGGGACTCTGTTGATGTGTGTATGTTAAGATGTTAGTACTGAACAGCACGTGCTCAGTAAGCGTCACTGATTGTTATTAAACATGAGTAAAGAAGTGATTGGAAGGTATTTTTGTACTGACTGATTTAAGGCGACTGTTGTCACAGCGTTAGTTAAATGCAACAACCCGAGGTGTTGTATATACTTTGTGAACAGCCGTCACAAGAGAGACACAAATATACACTTGATTGTATATATAGTTGTTTACAAGAAATGTTAATATATCTAGTTTAATACTAAAGTAATCTGTTTAATGTGTCCTTACCCTTCCAGACGTGCAGTCTAAGAGTACAGATGGGCACTCCTTGTACACCAAGCCTGCACTGATGAAGCTACAAGAGAAGGGCGCACGTTCGACATGTATGTCCACAGACGTGGAGAGCTTCGCGACGCAACATGGCTTGTCTGTTACCAAGAGCGACAATAAAGTTTATTGTAACACGTGCAGTTCAGAAGTGCCTGCGACGCTACACAGTGTCAGAGAACATGTGGCAGGGAGCAAGCACGCAGGAAAACTGCTCAAACACCCGGTCGATAAACAGACATCCACTAAACTTAAGAAAATGCCTTATTATCAATTTGTTACTCATGAAAAGTTGGTTTTGATTGGATCTACATTACTTGGTAGAAACAATGAGGTAGTACCATATTTAATCATTAATAATACTTTTCTTCTAAATATCCACAATGTTATGGGCATTAAAAAGTTACACAGCAAATTAATTTGTCAGTTTTGTCACGTAGACTTGACTCTACAGAACGTTGAGAGCCATATTAACATAAAACATAGAGATATGATGGAAAACAGCTATGTTATCACTTCAGTGGAAAACGAATTTATAAGACAGGTAATTACTACATAATTTTCTAATGTTTTTATGGATGTTAAGCAATTTAAACCCGAATTCAGGTTGACTTGTTGTTGTCAACCCGAAATCGGAGTTGAGCAAAGAGTCGTGATCTCACAGTCAAAGTCGTCCGGCATCACGATTTTGTTGGGCTAAGAAATACATGAGTAATTTGGCATGTACATAAATAAATAAAATAGAACTTAATAGCTCGAATATCGAAATGAAAGACGATACCACCGTGATATCTTTGGAGACGCCAAAAAAATTCCGCCTGGATGAAGTCGCAGGTGTGTTGAGCTAAGAAATATATTAAATGTTTGAATAATTTGGCATGTACATATATAAATGAAATAAAACCTAATGGCTCGCCAACTAAATCTGCACCGCTTTTTATTGAAATGAGTGACGACGATACTTCCGTGATGTCTTTGGAGACGCCTTACGCGTGGTAAAGAAACGTATGACTATTTTGAGTTATTGAGAAGAATATCAGCGCTATTTCTGTGCTAATTTAACATAGAATAATTATGATTTCAGATGAAGACCGACTTGTATAACTGTGATTACTGCGGGCACGTGGAACATGACTGGGAAGACATGGTGGAACACCTCGACACTGACGAACATAAGGGAAGCAGACGTGAAAATGAGGAGTTATTACTTAAGATTGCATAAAATAAAAACGAACGACGAACACCACGCACAGAATTCAATGTCGTTCGATATCGCCGCCATGATGAACCACATGCGTCGTTTCTAAACCGGAACGTTTACTTATACACTCGCGTGCAAGTAAATCGACTCAAGCCTCAAGTGCGCATAAAAAGTGATATAACTTAAAAATGCCTTATTATACCTCTATATAATGTTTTACATAATTAAAGCCTTGTAATTGAGCTTTAAAATGGTGTAAGTTGCATGAAAATCGATTCAGTAGTTTAGTAAAAAACGTTAATGCCAATGATAATGTAAAAAATGTTGAAAATTCATACAATTTCACAGTATTGTGTTTAAATGAAACAAAATGTGCGTAAGATAAAAAATTTATTCGTGTCAATATTTGGTATTTCCTCCTCTAGCTCTGATCACTGCTCTCATGCGATTCTTCATCGACCTTATCAACTTTTTAATGGATGATTGTGGTATTCGACCCCACTCTTCTACCAACGCAGTCTTGAGCTCATTGATGTTTGTCGGAGCTGGATTCCTCGCTCTAACTTTCCTTTTGAGCTCGTCCCATATGTGCTCAATGGGATTTAAATCGGGGCTGAGCGCTGGCCAATGCATAGTGTGAATTCCAACTTCGTTCAGGAAATCACGTGTGGCCCGAGCAGTGTGACATCGGGCATTGTCATGCATCAAGATGAAATTTTCCCCAATAAAGCCTTGATAAGGGACAACTTGATCCAGTAGAACATTTTCAATGTAACGATCACTGGTCAGACCTCCTCCCCGGCCTCCCCCAGGAACGAAAACAAGCTCCGTTTTGCCTTCTAAGGAAATTCCGGCCCACATCATGCAAGATCCGCCACCATATGCAACGGTTTCCACAAAGCAGCACTGTGAAAACCGTTCACCGGGACGACGGTATACCCGACCTCTCCTGTCGCTGCCATGGAGACACATCCTCGTCTCATCTGTGAACAGGACTGACTGCCATTGCTCTATGCTCCAATCCAAATGCTTTCGAGCAAAGTGAAGGCGTGCTTGACGATGAGCTGTGGTCAACTTCGGGCCTGTAGCGGGTCTTTTCGGAGTAAGGTTAGCTTCTTTCAACCTTCTTCTAACTGTCCACTGACTGACAGTCACCCCGCGAACTTGACGTAGCTCCTGCTGCACATCTACGCCGGTAAGGTGTCGATTTCGGAGAGAGGTCGAGACCAAAAACCGGTCGTCACGCTCCGAGGTGCACCGGCGTCGGCTGGTATTAGGCCTCCGAGTGAAGGCACCAGTCTCTTGAAACCTTCTGTATACTCTCGAGACAGCGGACTGACTCATATTCAAACGACGAGCGACTTCTCGCTGGTTCAACCCTTCTTGCAATAGGGCAACGACTTGAGCGGCTTCTTCAGGTGTTGTATCCATAATTTTCTTCAAATGACGGCTTTAATTTGCAGAGATGTGTTCAGGTCAACGTCTAATGAGCGACTGATAAGAAAAAACGATTACAGAGGGTTTTTATAGGGGGTTGTGTCGCGCAAGTTGTGTATAGAGCGCAGAGCAGTTTACGGGAGGTTGCGTTCAGTTGCATTCTAAGTACAAGTGTTTATTTAAATGACTGATATTATGCTACCATTTGAAAGCCTAATTACTAGGCTTTAATTATGTAAAACATTATATAGAGGTAAAATAAGTAATTTTTTGTTATATCACTTTTTATGCGCACTTGAGACTTGAGTCGATTTACTTGCACGCGAGTGTAGTTAAATGTTGCAATCTATGATATCATACGCTTGATAGATCACTACAATATTGATATTTTGTTATTAATAAGTGCATTGCATACAATTTTTAACTAGTAAGTAGCTTAATAGATATGCAGAGAGCTTACGTGAAATTGTATATGTAGGTATCTAACATAAATGCGTTTTCTGTATATGATATGATTGTAATGCTTATATTTAACCGACTTGAAAAAAGGAGGTCATCAATTCGACTGTATGTTTTATGTGTGTTACCTCGTAACTTTATTCTAGGTGAACCGATTTTGATGACACCGGCTCCAAAAATAAAAATAATAATTGTACATTATATTATCCTTATAATTTTGTTGCAGACACAAGAAAATGCATTTTATTTTACTTTTTAGTGCATTTTTTATTTTATAATATTCAGACCTAGTCGGTTTTCTTGATTGTTAAAATTATTTTATAAGTATCATTAAGATTAATTGTATCAAAAATCTCATCGCCATAAGATCATTTACATTACCCTACAGATATATTTTGTTACTAAAACACTCGCTCAGGGGTGAGCTTTCGAAATTCAATCCTTTCTTTCTTTTAAATTTTTTTGGAAAAGGTAAAAAGAATGAGTACTGCTGTATGAAATATCTCCATATTTTGTTCATGGTAAGATGGAGCTGACATGGCCATGTGTGGCTAAAAGTTACCAAACGAAAAAAGAATAAAAAAACATAAAATAAATCTCCATATTTTCGGGCAAACCATGATATTTTGTATTTGTTTCATGCTACCTTTATTTATAATTGTAAGGCTAAATACAAAATTTAATGTATTTTTCTCTTCCAACCTTTAAATTGGTTACACAACAGTAATTAGTATGACACCATTTAGTTAAAAATAATAAGATGCTTAAATTAGGTTTTTTTTGAAATTAAACTACTATATACGGATTTTATCGCGTTGTTTATTTATCACTATATTACAAAATTTTGAAAATATTACACTACTACTACTATTGATTTTATTTTACTAATTTATAAGCTAATAAAATTATTTAAACTATTAAATCTATTTATTTATTTTTGGTTAACGTCGGGGAAAGTGTAAACCAAAAATAAATAGATTTATAGTTTGAATAATTTTATTGGCTTATAAATTAGTAAAATAAAATCAATAGTAGTAGTAGTGTAATATTTTCAAAATTTTGTAATATAGTGATAAATAAACAACGCGATAAAATCCGTATATAGTAGTTTAATTTCAATGAATAACATTCGCGTAAACAGAAGAGAATATTATGCTTAAATTAGGGTTTTTTAAATTTAGATTTGAAGCAGGTAAAAATATTTTAGAGTTATATACTTACATGAATTAATAAGTACTTACGTAATTAAATGGTCAAATAATATGTATTTAATAACTACGTCGACTTTTTTTTAAATCCATGTTTTTTACTTATAACCTATTCAACATCTCCTAGGTGATGGAGCGAGTGATCAATTCTCGGCTCCTGAGGTACCTACCTTGAGGCTCACGATTTGTTTAGTGACCGGCTTCCGCCGTTGTGCTCAACCGGCGACCTTCTCGTGTATTGAGATACACGAGAAGGTCGCTTATCGCGCAGGACCTTAGCTCTCAATGGCTAGTGCCCATCGTCGTGTGAGCACGACGATGGGCACTAGCCATTGAGAGCTAAGGTGAGGCATTGGCTGTCAGCCTTGACATGGCGAAGACTTCGATCGGGTCTGGCACAAGGGTCTTCTATCGAAATTACCATCGTACGGACAGTCCAAGAGATTATACAAATGGGTTGCTAGCTTTTTGTCCGGCAGATGCATCCAAACTGTGTTTGATGGTGATTGCTCTAACCGCATGGTAAATGCTGGCGTCCGGCAAGGCTCTGTGTTGTCCCCAACGCTGTTTCTGCTGCATGTCAATGATATGTTGCTAATTGACGGTATTCATTGCTATGCGGATGATAGTACTGGTGATACTTATTACATGGACCGCGGTAATATCGGCTTGTGTCTGAAATTGGGAAAACTCTGGATAGAGTATCCGAATGGGGAACACAACATTTTTGTCGTGTTTAACACAAGCCTGCGCGTTCACCGCTAAGAAAACCCCATTCACTGTGTCTCCACAACACCAGAACACGTTTCTCACCATCTCCAAGAGTATTGGAAATATTGGAATCCTTAATCTCTACATCTCACGTGATGTACAGTACCGTACCTAGTCACTTAGAGAGTAAGGTCAAGCTGGCTTCTAACAAGCTTGGTGTGCTTAATAGAGCTAAGCGGTAGGTACTTCACAGCGGGGTAAAGACTGCTTCTATAAAGTCGCAAGTCCGGCCTCACATGGAGTACTGCAGTCATCTCTGGGCAGGAGCACCAAAATACCAGCTTGATCCTTTTGACGCGGTATAGAGACGTCGACCTTGAGAACTGTCGGTGAGCCTAAACTCACAGGCGGTATTGAGCCACTAAGTCTCAGAAGAGACTTTGCCTCCCTTTGTGTGTTCTAACGCTTGTATAATGGATTGTGTTCTGAGGAGTAATTTGAGATGATGCCTTCAGCTACTTTTTATCATCTCACCGCTCGCCATCAGCAGGAATTTCATTCTCATTCCTTACTACCTAACTGGTTCCGCACCAAGCGGTTCCGAAGGAATTGTCTCTCGTGTCCACGAGTTCATTCCACAACCTGAGCGTCCGCTCAGGTTGTGGAATGAACTCCCTGTCGAGGTTTTCCCACAAGACTACAGTATGGGTTTCTTCAAAAAGGAAGGTTTTTACAGGATCGACAACGCGCAAGTGATGCCTCTGGTGTTGCAGGCGTCGGCTACGGTATAGGCTAAGGTGACCACTTACTATCAGGTGGGCCGTATGCTCGTTTGCCACTTAGGTTATATAAAAAAAAATATATATATTACACCTTCACACACTTGTATTAGATCCTGTCTAGCGGGTGACATTACAATTATTCAAACAACAGACACAAATAATATAGACTAGACAAGGAAAACTTATTGTGCATCACACAATTTTTGTACCGTGTGGCATTCGAACCCACAAAACGCTGTGAGGCGACCACGTCATCAGTTTGAAAATCACCTTGTGATATGATTTAAAAAATATATGACAAGGGTACAAATTGGCAAGTACACCGCAGGGCAGCTTGTAGTGAGCTAAATGGGTGACATTGCTGTCCCGAATGCCTTAGAGAGTCGGTCAAGGGCTTATCTTTAGCTTGCATTTATCGTCTAGCCGGGATAACATTCTAAAGCAAGAATCACAAGTCTCAAAGCTTTGGATGGACTTTGTTTGGTAAGATCCTAACTTCACTACATATTATAAAAAAGAGTCCCGCGCCGCGTGTCTGTCTATCTGTCTGTTCGCGATAAACTCAAAAACTACGGAACGGATTTTCGTGTGGCTTTTGCCCATAGACAGAGTGATTTATGAGGAAGGTTAAGGTACATATAACTTGTATGCTACCCGTGCGTAGCCGGGGTGGGTCGCTAGTAATGTTATAAATGCGAATGTGAGTTTGTTTAAGTATTTCTTTGATTTCACGCCAACTACTCAACTAATCATCATGAAATTTCACAAACACGTTGTCAGGGAAACAGAAAAAGACATAGGGTATATTTCTTCCAGAAAACAGTGCCTAACGTAACCTATATTTAGGCGAGTTCAGCCGCGGGCAAATTCTAGTCACCAAATAAATAGCAACGACACACTTCACTCGAAGATCTGTGTATTGCTATTCGTATTTGGCAGGCGTTTCAAATTAATGCGTGGTGCAGAGTTGCAGACAGTTATGTAAACACCTCGCTACTGCCAAAGCGTCGAGTGTTACAGGTTCGATTCTCGCAATGGACATTGAATTTTTAAATTAAACACGTAGGTAAACATAATTAATCTATACTATACACAAATTGCTTTTTTTTATAAACCATCTAGCCCAAACTAAGCAAAGCTTGTACTATGGGTACTAGACAATGGATAAACATACAAATATACTTATTTTTTGTACAAATACATACTTATTATACATAGAAACACCCAGATCAAGACAAATGTTTGACTTGTGCGGGAATCGAACCCGCGACCTCAGGCGTGGCAATCGGTTACACTAACCACTACGCCATCGAGGCCGCCTATTTGTTCAGAAACTGGATGTTCTTCTATTTGTTGTTCTAAGTTTGTTGCGGCACCTGCCTGTTTATTTTATGTATTCCTAACTAATATTATAAATACGAATGTCAGTTTGTTTGCCACGCTTTTACGCCTTAACTACTCAACCAATCATCATGACATTTATTTTGCATACACGTTGTCAGGGGAACAGAAGAGGACATACTCATTGCATACTTATAGAATTGCAAACATCATTAAAGTTCATTATGATTATTATTTTTAAAACAAGACATAGGGTATCCTTTATTCAGAAAACAGTACTGTTACTAACCTAACCTAACATACATTTAGGCGAGCGAAGCCGTGGACAAAATCTAGTCACCAAATAAATAGCACCGACACACTCCACCCGAAGATCTGTGTATTGCTCTTCGTATTAGGCAGGCGTTGTATTTAATTGCATGGTCCCAAACAGCGATGATGCTAATTTTCGCATCCGCATCCGCAATTGCGGTGCTTCCGCATCGATTTAGACATCCGCATCCGTATCCACATCCGCAGATGTGAGCCTTCAAATATCCGTATCCGCATCCGCAGATGTCGAAAAATCTGCATCCGCAACATCCCTGGTCCTAAGTTCCATTCTCGATTTTCAGTACAATATACATTTTATATTTTATACAAGACCATACACATATGACTAGATGTGAATGGTCTGAAAAAGAACATAATTATTTAAAATACAAATATAACATTTATCTAAGTCGTCGGTCTTCGGTGATGCGCAAGGCGAAGAGGTGTAGAGAGCCGTACCTGACTCTTCCACCACAGGATTTACGGGCTCCACCCCGTCCTTTGATTTAAGTAGCTTCTATACAATTGTTTTATGTTTGTTGCTGCAACTGTATCTATACTAATCTATACTAATATTATAAAGAGGACGGATTTGAATATTTGTTTGTTTGTTTGTAAGGATTTAACTCAAAAACTACTAAACCGATTTAAATTAACTCACCATTAAAAAGCTATATTATAATCGAGTAACAGAGGCTATACCTATTTTATTTTAAAAAGTACTGTTTCTAACATAACCTAACCTACTTTTACGCAAGCAAAACCGTGGACGAAAGCTAGTACTTGATTAAACAGATTTAAACTACAGTTCAATCAATTCAGCGTAATGTTTATAACCAGCACAGTTTATGAAAGGTGCATGACACCCACATGTTCATTTATATTACTGTTAGTTCGAGGGATAACAATCACACACACTACTTAAACACTTTTTCACTCTAACTGCTTTAAACTCTGTAATATTTTCGCTTCCGTTCGCTCTGATGAATACTTGACCGCTTACGATTGTAAACTGACTTAGGGATGGGTAAAATATCGGTATTTTTTACTCTGTATACATTGATATTTTTTAAAACCATCGATACGATATATATCAATCTTTTTTTTCATTTGCCCAGCTCTAAACTGACTGGCAGCGCGCGTGCTCCATATTAAATACGCGATTCAACCGTTTCTGGAATTTTCTAGAAGCGCCATACCCGGCGTATAACAAACGAGAAAGTTCTAGCGCTCTCTTTACTCTTCGCGTACTGACAAGCTACGTGGTTCAGTAAGACCGTAAGACGTCAATAGAATATTATTATAAATTATTAGAAGGAACTGCCGAGTCTTCCCCATAGTGCCGAGAAATGGCACTGGCTGTAACATTACAAAGTATTGGGTGCGAGCCTATTAGGCACTTTTCCAGACTGCGTGCTGCTACTGAAAATTAGGAAAATAATAATCCCCATAATAATCAAAAGCTTAGATAAATATAAGCGCAAATATATCACGGGATTAATAAAGCAGTCATATTTTCGTACTAGCTGTTACCCGCCCGCGACTTTGTCCGCGAGAAATGTAACAAAAAGTTTTGATAATTTTTACGCATCCTTAATTTTTTCTATAATAAAAGTAGCCTTAGTTGCTCCAATATCAGCTATCTGCCAGTGAAAGGCTCGTAAATGAAGACCCAGCCGTTTCAGAGATTAGCCGGAACAAACAGACAGGCTGGAAATAAAAAAGTTTAAAATTGTTTTTTGGTATACTTTCATATGCATTTAGTAAAAAGCTTAAAGTTAATTTAACATTATATACAGACACTACAATTTTATTTAAGAATTTTATTAATTTACAATTTTCCTTTTTTTTTCTTATATTTATAGATTTATACAGCTGATTTATATATACGTGTGTTATTCCCACAATATGAAACCATTGATTCAAAGTCAGATTCAAAATTCAAATTTATTTATTTTCTAGAAATACGGTTGACAATGTTGTAATAAAATAGTCATATATGCCTGTCTGCAGCGGCTTGCAAATGTGAAACTAAGTTATTAGTTAAATATTACATTACTAACAGGCATTTTTTTATTAATTACTCATTATGTAAGACATTAACTATCATAATCCTATTTAATATTAAAAAGTAAATATGAGTTTGTTTCTTTGTTTGTTACGTTTTCACGCCTTAACTGCTCGACAAATCATCACGAAATTTCGCATACCTAAACGTTGTCAGGGGGAAATGGACAAAGGGTAAGTACTTTACATCCAGAAATAAGTACTGTTTCCGAGGGATAGAATATTTACAAAACCTACAAATAACATATCGATGGTTAAGAATCAATAGTATCTATCTCAAAAAACTTTACTTTACAGGAGATAAAAAAATGTTTCTCTGCTTTGAATAGAAAGATACTTGAAATGTTAGTATCTTTAAAAATAAAAATAACATATTTTTTCTATTTTTAAAGATATTAACATTTCAAGTATCTTTCCTATTCAAAGCAGAGAAACGTTTTTTTTATCTCCTGTAAAGTTAATTTTATTGAGATAGACACTATTGATTCTTAACCGTCGATATATTTACGCGAGCGAAGCCGCGGGCAAAATCTAATTGATAATAATTATTTCACTTTTGCCTTCATAAGGATACCATATATTACGTAATTATGTGTGTACTGTACTTTCCTGAAGTTTCCTGAACGCATTATATTAACTACATCTCTTTCCTCGACTTGTTTACATTTCTACAAATCCACGGATTGACGTCACTGGGAACGAAGGATACTGGATAAATCATCCAGCCAGGTATATAAAACAGATTAAAAATACAATACCGTACACTTACAAATAAGATCAACAAAAAATACAATAAATTAAAAATACAATCGTTAAATTTGATGTAATTTAATAAAAAAATTACTGTTGCATAATATTATTATGTTTTCGAACGTAATCGGCACGCATAGACAGCGTAAGCGAACGGAACTTTTTAAATAATTTGGCCAGTGCTCTGAAAACCCGCGAAGAGTGCGCATCGTCGGCCCGACATAGTCTGTGGAGCGCGCCAAATTCATGTCTGACATTACGTAATTTAAAAAAGAAGAATCAAATTTGCTTCCATAATTACGTGTTCAGTGTTTTGTGAATTGTTAAAGTTACATATAAAATATATATCATTTTTATTGACATTTTGGTGAGTATTACATTTTTTTCTTACTGATGTAGGTATGTCAAAATATTTAAACTAGTCATTGATTTTTTTAAACAGCAACTAGCGAAGTTAATTCTGTATAACGTTAGTTCATTCTATACCAAATATTTTAGATATTAGGCATTGATATGATAATTACATATAATAAACCAGACAATTAAAATTAATTTATAATAATTATATTATTTTACATAAATATACGCATATAATTTATTGGACAACATATATTATGAGAAACTTATCGAATCCTAGTATAATTTACAGATAAGATTATAAAATCTGTACGATAGAAATAAATTTCGATAAATCTATTTAGGGCCAGTAAATAACAGATAATAAAACGATTTCACGTCTGTTGTATGTTTAAAATTATAGATATTAAAATAATAGATTAACTTTTGATTTATTTATCAACTACCGTCAATTTAAACTAATTATAAATTAATAATAATGTCCTCCAGACCGATTTTCGGTCACGGCGGCCAATCTTAACGGAGACTGGCCATCTGCGCAGGAGATATTATAGTGCACAAGCATGTGCGCAAACACAAGTGCACTCTCTGTTCCCTTACCCTCATGATCCGATGGGACGGATAATCCGACACGACCGGAGAGAGATCAGGCGCAGGACCAACGGCTTTACGTGCTTTCCGAGGCATTATTTATACGTTCTGTAAAAATGTAATACAAACAGTTATTGTATTGGAGATTATGAAAGCTTTTGGACATTTTCGGACGTGCCTGCACCATTTTTGATCAATCAAACAGCATATTGCAGTCCACTGCTGGGCATTGCTACCTATTAATTTACGCTTCAATACCCGATCTTTCCTCTTAATATCCAATTCTACCTAGTAAACTACTGGTCACGGTCGCGGCTCTATTATTATAATATATTAATTAGTTCTATTAGTTGTTATTTCTATATGCAGATATACTAATTTGCAATACCTGGCAGATTTCAACAATATTCCAAGATCAATATATTATTTAAATAGGCGGGTAGTTGACGTAAAATATTATAGTTTTTATAAGTTTTTCAAAAAGAAAGAAATTTTAGTACTTACTTTTTATTTCTTAACCTTTCGTTCGTCGCCCGTCGGTTTGATTTGCCAAAGATTCTGATCGATATTTTTTATTGTTGGAAAAATACAAATATGTTGGCAGTAGTTATTTATTTTTTGTTAAACAAACGTAGCCAACAAGGAACTAAGAAGTAATTCCTGTATTTTGGGGACCTTTGAAAACATTCAAGCACCACACAAAGAACTCAAACTCGGAACCATCTTGGGATTGAACCCACAATATAGGGCGTAGTGATTGCAACGAAGCGATAATATAACCACTGTGGCATTCGTCTTGTTTTTTGTTATTAAAATTTATAAATACTAGGTGTATAATACTTAGACTAGCGATAGCGTAGTCAAAAACTGTTGGACTGCCATGCAGAGGTCGTGCGTTCAATCCCATGGCACGCATCTGAATTTTCGAAGTTATGTGCGTATTAAATAGTTAATTATGAATTTTTTACCGTTGTTAAAATTATTTATTATTATTAAATATTAAACCGCTTATTATTATTAAACCGCTGTAACGGTGAAGGAAAACATCGTGCGGAAACCTGCCTGTCTGAAAGTTCACTATAATGTTCTCGAAGATATGTGAAGTCTGCCAACCCGCACGGGCCGACGTGGTGGACTATGGCCTAACCTTGCTCACACTGAGAAGAGGCCCGTGCCCATGGAACAGTTTAATACAGGGCTGATGTTATTTTTTTATTTATAATACTTCTGCCTACTGGTTCGAAGCCATCCAGCATGAGTCTTTGTATGTATCGTATTATAGCCAAGTAGAGTAGTAATCTCTCCTCTTGTTATTAATACTTTATTATCACGGACTACAATTTTTGTAACATATTCCTTGTTTATATAATACTAGCTGACTCGCGCAATTTCGTCTGCTTCACATAAGAGATTTTTCCGTTCTTGCAACATTTTTCATTGCTGCACCGCTCCTATTGGTCGTAGTGTAATCTTATATAGCCTTCCTCGATAAATGGGCTATCTAACACTAAAATAATTTTTCAATTCGAACCAGTAGTTCCTGAGATTAGCGCGTTCAAGCAAACAAACAAATTCTTCAGCTTTATAACATAAGTATGGATTTAAGATCTAATGTATGTACACTTTAGTTTGTAAATATATATATTGATTTCAAACTAGTTTTTCTTTAAGATATTTTTTAAACCTGTGTTTAACAAAAAAAAAAAACATTGATTACACCACTTTACCGAGTCAACCGTCAATATCAGAAGCCCACTTTTATAATAACTGTAAACCATTCTGCAGAAAGCTACAAATATTTCCATAACTGTCATGGTTATTGCAGTAAAAATTAAATGCCGAGACGTTATTGCCTTGCATGTGAGATAAAGTCGTGGTTGGGCAGTTCGGTAAAAGGACAAGTGTCACACAATTTGTAACGCATACCCTAACTTCAGCTTCAGCTTTATAATATTAGTATAGGTTGTGTTACGTTTACGAGAATGCTATACCTAGATTAAAATTAAACTACTTAATCTGGATTTTGTCGTGTTGTTTATTATAAGACACTTTTTACATAATTTTGAACTCTAACACTACTATTATTGAACTCTACTACAATTTAAGCCATTTAAATGAATTAAAACTATTTATATTTAAGTTGGCGTAATAGTTAGTGTAACCGACTGCCACGCCTGAGGTCGCGGGTTCGATTCATGGATGTTTGTCTTGGTCTGGGTGTTTCTATGTATAATATGTAAGTATTTATAAAAAAAAAGTATGTAATATATGTTTTTTTTTTTTTTTTTTTTTTACGTGGGGGAATGCTATGACGCATATCCCTCCGCGGGGGCGGGCGGAGGGATTATGTCGGACTCGCCGGGGTAAAAGAAAGATGTTAAAAGATAATGTACCTCCCGGAATACCGACTAAACCTACCACGGTGTTCCTCGACAAAACCACTATCGACAGGGTCGCGCGAATCACTTTCGCATACGGTCGCGACCCCGCCGAGGTTTCGGCCCGCCGTATGAAACGGCAGGCCACTACACGAGAGACCTACCCAAAGGACTCACTTCATAAAAAATACCCTACTGTCTCCCCCCTAAAGGGGAGACGGACACGACACAGAGGCGCGCGTGGGAACACGCACGCCGCCTCTCGGACCTGGTGCTGAACGGATGGCGGGCAGGCCCACAAAGCCCGCCACCCCCAGGTCAAACCTCAGGGTGGCTGGAGGTCGTCTCGCGCCCTCCGGCGCCCGGCTCTGCGGTTGGGGAGAGGGTTTAAACGCTCCCTCTCCCGCTCCGCCGCCTCCTTGATGGAAATTACTTCCTCACAGAAGGAGGCGACGGCGTTCCACGACCTCTCACTCCGGACCATAGACTGAACTACAGCCGGGAGCGAGAGTGCAACCGATCCGACTGCCGCGATCAAATCACGGCGCTGCGATGCCCAGGCGGGGCAAACCGCCAAAGTGTGCAGCGCCGTGTCCTCAACTACGTCGCGGCAGTCGCCGCAGTGGTGACAACCGGGCGCCTCTTGCCGGCGTATACGACACAGGAACTGGCCAAAACAACCGTGGCCAGTTAGAACCTGTGTCAGCCGGAAGGTGAGGGCGCCATGCCGCCTCTCCAGCCACTCCTCAAAAACGGGACTTACCGCCACGATCGTGGCGCGCCCGATGTAATATATGTATGGTTTATCCATTGTCTAGTACCCATAGTACAAGTTCTGCTTAGTTCGGGCTAGATGGTGTTGTGTGTATGTGATAGAATATTATATTATATTATTATACTTTTCCCCGACGTTTCGGTTGCATTACAGCAGCCATGGTCACGGGGAGACGTAAGAAGGTAGTTGTCTCTCTTTGCCTCTGACAACGTGTATGCAAAATTTCATGATGATCGATAAAGCGTAACAAACAAACTTTCGCATTTATAATATTAGTTAGAATACTTAAGATTTTATTATATTACGTTGAAATTTATTTAATAGTATAAATAATATAAATGTTATTTAAGCTATAACATCGGTATTGGGCCATATTTTTTATTATCACGCTTATCATTCACGTGTTGTATCAGCAGATAAAAAATATTAATTCATTGCACTAGGCTGAATGGACAAAATCGTAGCGAGTAGAAAAAAGATAAGAGGAAATTACGTCAACGCTTAGTACGACTACGCTTACGTCATGGTAATATTATGAGACCTTAAGGAAATTTTATCAGTCGTCTGGTTCTGGGAATCGACCTCGGGGTTTCGTAATGACAACAATGTAGTCAATTCGTTTGCATGCGTTACCAAAATAATATCAAAAAGCAGCATTCTTAAAAAGCTCATATAAAATCAATGAGTATTCAATCTACAAATAAATAAAATTGAAGTATCTGTATGTAATGTCGAAATAACAGCTTTTTACTAAATGCATATGAACGTATAGACGATACTAATAATTATATAAAAAGAATATATATATATTTCTGTCTCTTTGTTCCGGCTAATCTTTGAAACGGCTAGAACGATTTTGACGGGACTTTCACTGGCAGATGCTGTTATAAGGAGTAGCTTAAACCACTATGGTTCCGCGGAATAAAAGAATTTTACGCAAGTCGCGGGTCGCTGTTAGTACCTATTGTAAATGTATGGTGAGTTCAGATCATTGTGTTATACGGAACAATGATTGTGCTATTTTGACTCGCACTCACCAGCTTTTTTATTTAATTTACAACGTCATTTAACCTTCTCCTATTGGAAGGCAATAACAAATAGACATTAAAAACCCTTATATAAAAATCTTATTTATATAAGGGTCTTGAATTTTGTTTGTATTAACATTTAAGACATAATAAGACAACTTATTAATATATTTTCTACCACATACACACAACACCATCTAGTCCAAACTATGCAGCGCTTGTACTATGGTTATTAGACAATGGATAAACATACATACATATATACTTTTTTGTTTTGTAAATACATACATATTATACATAGAAACACCCAGACAAAGTAAACATCCATGTTCATGCACACAAATGTTTGACTTGTGTGGGAATCGAACCTGACTCAAATGATTTGTTTATTTATTGTATTCATTACACACATCTTTTGAACGCTATTTTCTGTTATGTATGCATATTAACGTACATATTGAAACATAGGCAACTACACCATAGCGACAAATAAAATAAAAACAATTATGTGGTGTACAACAAAACAAAAAAATAAATAACGTTTTTCTTGTTTTTAATAAAATCTACTACTATTTTAGCCTATCGCTTTGCCCACAGCTGGACAAAGCCCGTTGGATTTCCTAATCCGTTTTCGTCGAGTTTGAGTGTTCTTTGTGCCTGTTGTTTGAATGTTTGTAAAGTCCCCCGTGAAACAGGAATTATTATTAGTGAGGGAGTAGTTTTTAATAAATATATATATATATTTTGACCAGCTGAAGTTTCAGATCAGCTAAAGAGCAGTAGGACCAGGAGGACCAGGAAACTAAAAGAACCGACTAATTCTGGCAGTTTGTGACTAATGTCGACTAATTAACGACTAATTATTGGTGTAATTAGATTGTCGCTAGGCATTGTGGTTCCCGAGATATTGAGGTGGATGTACTAAGATGAGCGCTCATCTTGGCACAGCTACCAATACATCCTTATATCTTTTGAACGGGGGCTCGTACAATGCTGATATTTTGTGATTAATTTCGACTAATTATCGACTATTTATGGGTATAGTTAGATTTTCGTTCGGTGCTGTGGTTTTGAAAATACAAGGTGTCTGTGCCAAGATGAGCGCTCACTTTGGCACAGACACCAATACGCCCTTGTATCTTTTAAACGGCGGCCCGACCAATTCTGCTATTTTACGACCAAATTCGACTAATTATCGACTAATTCACTACGTAAATCGATTTCCAGTTTGCGATGGTGGCTGTGCCAAGATGAGCCATACATAACGATTACTAAATCAATTAAACCGTTAGTTTAAGCAGTAGTTTATTTGTTTAATATGTGTTTATGTAGAAAATCACATCAAGATTGTTTACCTTTAGTTAAATAGCCTAACCGAATGGAGTATAGTCGTATTTTTCGGCTTATCTATATAAATAAATTCTATTGCCACATGTATGACGGACTCACGAACGGCTCGACCGATTTGGCTGTTTTTTTCTGTAGTGTTTGTAATTGTCAGGACAAGGTTTGTATGAAAGAAAATATGCTTAAATTTCGCGGAAATGTCGAAAATTGAAATGCTAATTTTATATGAAAAAAATTGATTGCCGTCCTGATAAGTGTTTTAAAGATGTCGGTAAGTGTGTGTGCAATCGCTAAATCTCTTCGTTATCTGGTATCAGTGATAACTGGAAATGGATGGGTGGCAGCTGTCGAGAGTTGGGAGCTCAACTCAAGTGCCCTGACCTTCAATAGATAGCCACGATCGTATTACAGAATAATAGGGTAGTTAACTCACAATTTTTGTTACTAGCTCAATATTTAATATATTTAATCAATTCAGTTTTAACATATTATACTAGTTCAATATTCAATATATTTAATCATTTGGCGGCCTCGATGGCATAGTGGTTAGTGTAACCGATTGCCACGCCTAAGGCCGCGGGTTCAAGTCCCGCACAAATCAAACATTTGTGTGCATGAACATGGATGTTTGTCTTGGGCTGGGTGTTTCTGTGTATAATATGTACGTATTTACAAAAATAAAGTATATGTGTATGTTTATCCATTGTCTAGTACACATAGTACAAGCTCTGCTTAGTTTGGGCTAGATGATGTTGTGTGTATGTGATAGAATATTATAATCAATTCAGTACCAAATCTATTTCAATATATTTAATCAATTCGGTACGAAGTAGTATAAGGTTATATTAAAAGTGCTAAGGTTACAATTGAACAGTTAACATGGTCGTTAAGATTTCTTTAATTTTCTACTTTCCCATGTAACTTTGTTAATTTGTAGTTCATTAAAACCTTCCCCTGTCAATAACGAACAACAAACAAAAGAATTAGTGAAATAAGTTCAGCCGTTTACGCGTGATGCTGTGACCAAGGGATATAGTGATTCATTTTTATATACCTACATAGATTTATGAGCCGATTTTTCAATCGACTGGTAATTTTTTTAAGCTTTCAAATCTTTAATCATATTCCCCAGATAAAAGGTTCTGACGATAGAAAAATCGGCAATTAGTCAAATAGTTACATAACCCAAACTCTAAGGTACAATGAATTTTAGTAATTTGTTTAATAATAAATAAGATACGAGAGTTTCATATCTGGTAGTAGGGGTTAATGACAAATGAAAAAGGATGCACGATACAAACTGTAAGAGGACCGCTATTTAAATGAAGCTGTCCGAGGGAGATAGCAAGATAATCATAACAAAACCCTTGTTTTTTTGGAAAGCATTTCTTTTATTTTTTATTCAAATAAAAATTATCATTTACTCCGTTATTTTACAACCATTTCTGATACTGGTTGCTATTTGATCTTATGTGTAAAATAATATAGACAACTATCCTATTAATTCTTATTAGTTAAATAAGAATTAATAGTTTAGTTGCCCATCCTCGAAAATGCGACGCCCGCGGTAGTTATACATTCTGTGGAGTCTTTAAAAACATTCAAACGCACCGGACGCAAAGAATATCTAGACTTGGTCCAACTATTTGTGGATAACATATATTTTGACCCCTCTTGGTATACGCACAACACTCGGCGCACTGGCAAAGGAGGCTTCTACTTAAACCATTACGCCTTTCGTGTAGGCATTAATTAAAATCTCAGTAGTGCCGCGAAGACTGGAAATGTGCCCAGTAGACGGCACGCCATCTAAGGACTTATAACAAAGCTAGCAAAATTGGGGTGTAATATACTGCCTACTCCTTTGGGGACATAGGCAAAGATGGAGAACATATAAAGATTATCTATGTATGATTAATAAATAAAATTAGGTAGGATTCTACCACACTATAATTGATTACTATAGAATAGAATAGAATAGTTTATTTAAAAAAATATAGGTAATACATTATAGGTGTTGAATCCTTCTACATTTTGCCATTAACCCGTCGAGAGTCTGATTAAAAAAGTGAAAGGAAGGGCTTGGCGGTTATGTACACTTGATGTTCACACGATACACGAGAGGTTAAGGCGTGCAAATCTTAATATTACAATACAATTATAAATAATCAACATAAATTAACTAATAATAATCATAATGTTGTCTTCTGTTTACGCGAATGTTATTCATTGAAATTAAACTCATTTATACGGATTTTACCGTGTTCAAAATTATGTAATACAGTGTTAAATAAACAACGCGATAAAATCCGTATACATGAGTTTAATTTCAAAAGGGTTTTCTTTAAGGGCGGAGTCACTTAAAGTTAACATGAGTAAGCGAAATTTTTTGTGATCTGGTCAACCGTCGCTCAAGTCGATAGTATATATCAATGTTGTGAAAAAAATTCCTTTGTCGTTAAAGCGTGTGTTCATTGTTTGCTTGCTTTAACGGTAAAGGGAAACATCGTGAGAAAATCTGCGTGTCTGACAGCTCTCTATAAATATTTGGAAGCTATATGAAGTCTGCCAATCTACACTGGTCCAACGTGGTGGATCATACTGAAAAGAGGCTGGTAGTCAGCAGTGGGACAGTTTATATATATTATGCCTGATATGCTTTTCGCATTATAATATCACTAGATGCGCCCGCGGTTTCACCCGCGTTTATAATTACTGCGCCGCCCCCGTGGATCGTAGCGTGATGGTATATAGCCTATAGCCTTCCTCGATAAATAAGCTATCCAACACTAAAATAATTATTCAATGCGAACCAGTAGTTCCTGAGATTAGCGCGTTCAACCAAACAAACAAACTCTTCAGCTTTATAATATTAGTTTAGATATATCATCCTCTCTCTATTAAGCATCAAGTGATAAGTTGTACCATCCAGTACCTGAAACCCACAAATATTTGTGCTGGTTCTTGGTGTTCTTTATGACCATTGTTTGAATGTTTGTGAAAGTCCTCCGCGACGCAGGAATTATAGCTTTAGGTATATAAAATAGTTTATATATGTATCACTTTCGCCTACAACTACTTATCTGCCTAAATCAATATGTGTGGATTAAACACTATTTAGTTAGTTTTACCCTTGAAATAGATTCCGAGCGTATGTGGTTTAGCATTGATGTTATTCGTAATAATAGCTGGTTGATATCGATTGCAATGGCAATACTAGCGGTCGCCTACTGGTCAAAATTCGACCTAAAATCCTAAGCTTGCAACTTTGTTTTCTGTTTTTTTTCTGTTACATATAAATCTATACTAATATAATAAAGCTGAAGAGTTTGTTTGTTTGCTTGAACGCGCTAATCTCAGGAACTACTGGTTCGAATTGAATAATTATATATTTTAGTGTTGAATAGCCTATTTATCGAGGAAGGCTATAGGCTATATATATGGGCTTCGACCCACGGGGGCGGCGCAGTAACGGTAAACGTGGGTGAAACCGCGGGAACATTTAGTAAGGTATATATAGGTAACCATAGTTACAAAGAATTGTACGACGTCAGACGAACAATGTCGAAATACTACGAACGCGATTCGACTGCGTGTGTCAAATGCATGGTTGTGTGCGTGCAATGTTTTTCCATTAATTTAATGTATTTCTAATGTATATTTTATAAAAATATTAGGATTTGCCTCTCCTTCTCCATATAAACTTTAACTGTACCAAATTTCATACTTCTCTGTCCGCACAATTTTCGTAAAAAGGGGTACAAAAATTTTGCTTTACGTATTAATACATAGATTATAAAGAGTTAGCGTTGTTTGTTTTATGTAGGGATAATTACTCGAATATATATATATATATAAATCTTAATCCTAACTAATATTATAAATGCGAATGTAAGTTTGTTTGTTTGTTACGCTTTCACTACATAACTGCCCGACCGATCATCATGAAACTTCGCATACACGTTGTCATAGGTATAGAAAAGACAAAGTACCTTTTATCCAGAATTAAGTACTGTTACTAACCGTACCTAAACTCACCTACATTTACGCGAGTAAAGCCGCGGAAAAACTAGTTTAAAATAAAGCTATACGTCTTGTACAGTCAGCAACATAAGTCGATGCACACATACGAGATATAAATGGTCACCATTCTTAAAATTATTACATATTTATTTTTTACAGCAGTAATAAAAGATAGTTAAAATATACAGAATGATATTTCAATAAAAAAATAATGTGTTAGTAAAATATTATCTATAAGAGTAGCTGATGTACGTCCGGGCGTCAATTCGGGTTACCAAATAATATCAGGGTTGGTTTGAGGTGGTGTGGGCGAAGGAGCGCTTAAACCCTCTTCCCAACCGCAGAGCCGGGCGCCGGTGGGTGCGAGACGACCTCCAGCCACCCTGAGGTTTAACCTAGGGGTTGTGGGCTTCGTGGGCCTGCCCATCATCCGATCAGCACCAGGTCCAAGTGACGGCGTGCGTGTTCCCATGCGCGCCTCTGTGTCGAGTCTTACTTATTTACAATATCATAAATAATTGTATACATGTTAATATCAGTTTGTTTGTTTGTTAAGTACTTGACCGATCCTCATGAAACTTCGCATACTCGTTGTCAGAGGTACAAAAAACACAGAGTATCTTTTATCCTGAAGAAGAACTATTACTTACCTTACCTAAGCTACATTTATACGAGCGAAGCCGCGGCCAAAATCCAGTTGAGTAATATGAGTAGTAGACCCTCGTTGATTTCAGTATGAATGGGCCGGAACTACAACAATTACAACTTTTACACAGTTGAACCATGGGTAACTTTACTTCCCCGTGGTACAACCAGTTGAACATCGCAGTTGTACCAACGGGTCGGTAGCCCCTCGATCGGGGAAGGACTACCATCTTACAAAATATCGACGTGAAATAGCAGTATTTCTACTGTTGTGTTTCGTTCGGTGAGTGAGAGAGCCGGAGGCCCAATCACCCTCTTTCCCTCTTCCTGCTCCATCTCCTTCCCACTCTCTTTTTCGTCCTCCTTTCCTAAGGGTCGGCAACGCGCAAGTGATGCCTCAGGCGTCTATAGGCTACGGTGACCCCTTACCGTCAGGTGGCCGTATGCTTGTTTCCCACCTTACTTGTATAAAAGAAAAAAGTTAATTGTTCAGCTATTTATATTGCTGACTGTACTATAAATAAAACAAAACGACAGTCCAGCCGCTATCGCAATCCCGGCTTAAGATAACTCTGTATTTGGCTACTGTATTCGATAACACAGTAATCTTACATAAGACTCGTTGAATAGCGCGATAACACACGGTTCCACCTAAATCCTTTGATAATACCCAATAAAATACATGCTTCAGTCGAGTGGGTTATTTGTGTTGGCAAATCGTAAATCAATAGTAATTAAATGTTTGATACATCGTGAGTAACAATTAGGTGTGGTTATATGCTTGAAGTATAACTTGGTTGCTTTCGGAATGTATGCCGGCTTGACTGGGGAAGTAGGTATTATTCTCTTCTCCCAGAATAATGTCTTACAGAATATCCTCTCGCAGAATATTTTCACATAAAAATACCACTCACAGGATATTCTTAAACGAATATCCTTTTACAGAATATCTTCTTATAGAAAATCCTCTCGCAAAATATTTTCACATAAAACACCTCTCACAGAATATTCTTTAACGAATATCCTCTTACAGAATATCCTCTTATAGAGTATCCTCTCACAGAACATGCGCTCACAGAATATCCTTCTACAGTATTCTGTAGGAGCATATTCTGTGAGCGCATAAATTTTCTGTGAGAGTTTATTCTATGAGAGCATATTTGTTCTCATAGTATTCTATGAGAGCAAATATGCTCTCACAGAATATGTTACAGAGTATCCTCACATAGAAAAACCTCTTACAGAATACCTTAACCTAACAACTAGCCTAAATATAGCTTTAGTATATTAGTAAACTCACTTATAATATCAGCCCTGTATTAAACTGTCCCACTGCTGAGCACGAGTCTCTTCTCAGTGTGACAAGGGTTAGGCCGTAGTCCACCACGCTGGCCCAGTGCGGGTTGGCAGACTTCACATATCTTTGAGAACATTATGTAGAACTCTTAGACATGCAGGTTTACTCACGATGTTTTCCTTCACCGTTAAAGCGAGCGATAATTAACTATTTAATACACACATATAACTTCGAAAAGTCAGTGATGCGTGCCTTGGGATCGAAGTTGAGACCTCTGCGTAGCAGTCCAACGGTCTCCCACTAAGCTTACGCTGTTTGATAAGTTACTCATTTAAGATGGAAAGGCAGGATGCTATACCTCCCAGTCTTCATTGCCCTAGGATCAGCAACGGACGCGTGATATCTCTTAGACGTTTCGTATGCTTGATTAATATCTTGGATTGTTAGAAATAATTGAAATTCTATTGTGTCTGGCCGCCGGTGTACCGCAGCGACTCAATAGGTTAACGCCCAATTTTTTTTATACCAGCTGTCTTCCTAGGCGCTCCCATTTATGATTACTGCTCTGCTCCTGTGCTTGCAGTCTAGTCTATAACAGCGGTCGGCAAACCGCGGCCCGCGGATCTCCTCTTTGCGGCCCGCAACTGTTTTGTAAATAAGGTCTTATTATTTGGAATTATTTTAATATCGCGCCAAAACTGAAATCAACTCCAGCCGCGAATGCCGGCACTGGCCCATAAAGTACTTTTCAACATTTGTGGTTGCTTTTTTGCATTTTAACATAATCGATAAAGACATACAAAGTTATGAACATGTCCGGCCCGCCTCTATTTAATTTTGTCACTATGTGTCCCATGCCTGCTAAACGGTTGCCGACCGCTGGTCTATAAAGTTCCTTAAGAATATTGGGCTATCAAATGCATGTTTATTTTTCCAAATCAGACTAGTATTTCCAGAGATTAGCACGTTCAAACAAAACAATAACGAATTCTTCAGTTTTATTATATAAGTAAGTATAGATTACAAGTTACTTTGTTTTACTGTTAGTATCTTCATATGATTCATCAATACTAATATTATAAAGAGGAAAGATTAGATTTTTATTTGTAAGGATTTAAATCAAAAACTACTCAACCGATTTAGAAAATTATTTCACCATTAAAGAGCTATATTATCACCGCGTAACATAGGCTATATTTTATTTTTAAAAGTAGGTACTGTTACTAATATAAATTAACCTACTTTTACGCGAGCGAAACCGCTGGCAAAAGCTAGTAGCAAAATATACAGGGTGTAGCAGAAAGGTGTGGTCTTTGAATTTTTCCGATTAATTGTAGCCTATCTTGACTCCATCATAAGACTTAGTGATGACCTCATGCTTTTGTAGTACGTTCATCTTATCTAACAAAGACGGTAGGTAATCATGATTTTAATCTCTATAACATGGACTGTCAATTTCGATAATTTCTTTACAAAAATATTCTTTTTGTTTTTTATATAATTAACTAAAGTGTTTAATAGAAATGGCGAAAAATTCACGACATTTTGATTGCATCAACTTTTTTTAAAAGCCTATTGTGTCCTACTGCGGGGCAAAGGGCTCCCTACTCTTCCTTCGTCTATCTCTCCAACGCTGCTAAGGGCCAAAAGTTTTATAAAAGAGTCTAGTTCATCTCTCAATTTTCGCCTGGACCTGCCGCGATGTCGCTTGCTTAAGGGTTCCATTTTGTTGTCCGTATGGCCCATTTGTCGTTTGACATGCGGCATAAATGTCCAGCCCAGTTCCATTTAACCATAGCAGCTTTTTGAATAGCATCAGTGATGTTTGTGGCAAATATAGTACCTAAATAATTCTTTATCGATTTTAATTAAACCTAGTTTACGCAATTTTTGTATCAAAACTTTATTGATTTATCACCCGCTTATGTTTATGTTCACCATAAAAATATCAAAGTTGATAATCAATCACTATTTAATCTATTTATTACAGATAATAATGCTTGTAGTAGTTATTTTAGTGATAACATTGCTAATAACATTTTTGAAATGTACTGTTCATGTTAAATTTTATGCACGACTATAATTCAAAATATTATATGTATTTATTTTTTAAACTTTACTAATGAAGTGATTGAAATCGCTTAATTTAAATTTCGGCAAGCATTGTCTGTTTCTTTATTTACAATTTTGCGCAAGCTATATTACTGAGCAAAGAACAAGCTTGGGCACCTGTGTACACTGTACCTATTAGTAAATGCACAAAGTGCATTTTAATAGAGCATATATACACTGTTACAACAGTAATAGGGGTCCCACAGAACCCCAATTACTGCAGAAATACAACAAAATCTTTCGACTGCGATCTTCTTTTGGTAGAAGTGTGTGTGCACTTGGACAGTTAAAGTCAAAAATCAATATTTCCATAGAAATGTGTAAACCCTTCTTGGACGCGTCAATTAATTTATATATTAACCTATCGTATATTTATATTTTTTTAATAACTTATGATATGTCCTTTACCAAAAACGAATCCATTCGTAGCCGATAAACAATCAGTTTTAAGCGTTAAGGTTAAGTAAAGTAAGGTTTAAATTGGCGCGCACTTGGTAGCTCGTATCCGAGCCGGTAACAAATATGTACACGGTATAAATATAGCGGCTCGTATGCGAGCCTTTGTCAAAGGGCAGGTAGTAAATTATTATAATAAATAATAGAAAATATTAAGCATGTAATAAAACTTGTTCGAGGCGTAGATATCTCATGAGAAGAAGCAAGGAATAAAGAAGAGACGGGTTGCTTTTGCTAACTCTTTTACTTCAGCTAGCTAATCCTATATAAGTATATGATCTTACTCGCAAAAATATTTCATTTACATGTCTTCTTTCGTGTCGTGGAAATGGGTTGAAGTCATACGTGTATTGAGCTTCTTCCTGTTGACCAAAACTTGGAGGAAAGCCAAAAAGATGAGATCGATAAAACTCGAACCAGAACTGATCCATGCGTTGAATATAATAACTTTGTATGCACGTATCGTTAGTGTAACTACATTATAATACCTAGAATAAGACAATCTATTAACTGTTTTAATTAATTATATTATAAATGTAAAAGTTTGTGAGGATGGATGGATGGATGTTTGTTACTATTTTACGCAAAAACTACTGAACGGATTTTGATGAAACTTTACAGTATTATTATTTATACATCAGATTAACATATAATTAACATAAATCTTCACTATCGCGAGCGAAGTCGCGGGCAGATTCTAGTATTATAGTAACACCTGTATATGTAAATCTCGTGTCACTGTGTTTATGGTCGCACTCCTCCGAAACGGCTCAATCGATATTTATGTATATTTGGTAGACCTATGAGAATAGGTCGTCATTTCGTGCAGTATATTTCAAACCGCTAAGAAATCTATACTAATACTAGCTGACCCGGCAAACGTTGTTTTGCCATAAAAAAAATGTCTTGACCGAAAGATTAAAAAAAAGAATGTTAGGTTTGGACAACCCTTATCACTAAGGGATATGAAAAATAGATAGTAGCCGATTCTCAGACCTACTAAATATGCATATAAAATTTCATAAAAATCGGTCAAGCCGTTTCGGAGGAGTATGGTAACTAACATTGTGACTCGAGAATTTTATATATAAGATTATTAAGCTGAAGATTTTGTTTGTTTGTTTGGTTGAACGCGCTAATCTCAGGAACTACTGGTTGGTATTGAAAAATTATTTGTGTTGGATTGGAGCCCATTTATCGAGGAAGGCTATAGGCTATATAACATCACGCTACGACCAATAGGAGCAGAACATAAATGAAAAATGTTGCAAGAACAGGGCAAATTCTCTTACGTGAAGCAGACGAAGTTGCGCGGGACAGCTAGTTATTTATATGGCAAACGTTGTTCTTAAACTTACTAAACGTTGTTCTTAAATTACGTTTTGTAATTAAACTACTTATACATATGTATGACTAGTTTAAGTTATAATTATAATTTGTACAGATACGAAGGACGACATCGAGAAGATTAAACAATCCGTGCAATTAAATAACTCACACCTAAAAATCGAAGATGCTTATAAACGAAAACTTCGAGTGGTTTTTATAGGGGTGCCTGCACCTATGAAAGAAGAAGTTTTTCATTGTTTGTTTCGCCAGAATCTAGCCGATAATCTTGAGAAAACAAATTTTGAGTTTATGAGTATTAATTACAATACGTAAAGGTATAAATTAAAAATTTAAAAACCCCCGACACATACCTATTGAGGGAGTTGTGAAAAAAAAATGTAATACGCCATTTTATGGTGGCGGCCATCTTGGATTTGCAATTTATCATAGTGTATAGTATTCTACTAGTCAAGCCCTTTCATTTGATATCCATATTGAGGGAGTTGTGAAAAATATGTAATCCGCCATTTTGTAGCGGCGGCCATCTTGGACCGATTTACATCAAACATAACTAAGAACACTCCCGACTAATTCACCTTTCAAATAAAAAAACAAAATTAAAATCGGTTCATCCGTTCGGGAGCTACGATGCCACAGACAGACACACACACACACACACACACACACACACAGACACGTCAAACTTATAACACCCCGTCGCTTTTGCGTCGGGGGTTAAAAATAGAAGCGTAAAAGTACACTCAATCACGCATAAACCGCTAAAACTTTGCATACTAAATACAAATAGACCACGTTTTGTATACAAAAGGTTACGCTTTCTACCCGAACATGTGTTTGTATTCGATTCAACCGAGCGAAACCGCGGGCAAAGGTTAGTTAGTTAATATATAAAATCTACTTACATTTGTCCTTATGTTAGTGTTAAATGATATAATATAATAGTGATAAAGTGTTAAAAATGGCACCTACACGTGACAAAACATTGCTTCAGCTGTAAACCTATTTTTAAATCTCGGCTTCCTTATGTTTTACATACAAACACTCACGGTTGTTTTCAAGTGGGGTAGACAGAAACTACAAGTTCAGTTTACCGATGAATTATATTTTTATTTGGATATTATCAATAAACACAATTCTTTAAAACCAACTTATAGCTAAAATATTATAACACAGAAATAAAAAAGAAAAAGAAAAATAAAACTTTCTAATAGGCGTCATAGAATTCCTCCGCATCACAGTCGACTGGTAGTGTGCCCAGGAGACTGGCAGCATTGCCACGTTGAATGGCAACGTTTATTCTTTCCACGAAAAAAACGCCAGCTCTCTGGTCACGGGAAACGACGATTAACCTTTTTGCTATGTCTCTATAAAGAGCACGAGCACTGGGACCCCATGAACCTAGCGTTTCGACCCTAAACGGCTCAAAAACATAATCTCTTACCAAGTTTTTGTATTTGCGCCGTTTGAATTTCCACTGATGCAGCAGCAACGCCAGCACAACCCGCCGTGTTGCGAAGATATGATGGCGCAAGAGTGTCGACACACGTTGCGGCCCACACCAAAGGCCTACCTATCTTCCAAGGCAACAATGACATACCGTCCGGTCTCTTCAAATCAAAATTTTATAAATATTCCGATAAATATTTATGAAGTTTTGATTTGCTTTTTTGTAAGTACACAGTAATGGTAGTCCCTCATCTTTAACTCACTCTAACAATTCGTTACCATAGAACAGTAAAATTCATAAAATATTGTTCTCTCTAGCCTTTATTATTCCCAAGTCACTTGGAGTCGGCTTTTCTGGTCTAACCGGATTTGACTGGATGTCAGTTTTAACACGGAGCGGCTGCCACCTGACCTCCGCAACCCAAAGGCTAACGATACCCTAAGGCTAGACCAGTGTCAGGATATTAAAGGGCACTGACTTCCCAATAACGACTGCCATAGATGTTCATGGCAGCCGGAACCGACGGCTTAACGTGCTCTCCGAAATAAAATATTGTAAATTATAAAAATAATAATAATATTCTACCACATACACACAACACCATCTACCCCAAACTAAGCAGAGCTTGTACTATCGGTACTAGACAATGAATAAACATATACATATACTTTCTTTTTGTTGTAAATCCATAAATATTATACATAGAAACACCCTGACCAAGTCAAACATCCATGTTCATGCACACAAATGTTTGACTCAGGCGTGGCAGTCGGTTACACTAACCACTACGCCATTTGTTTAGTGTTCAGCTATGCATCTCGATAGTACTATTGAAGTGTTGATAGTATTGTTACACCCAGTGCCATCTCTCGGCATTATGGGAAAGACTTGGCGATTCTGTCTAATAATTTATTACAGCGTCATCTATTTACGTCTTACGGGAAGTAGTTCCGTAAGACGTTCGGTACGAGAAGAGAGGAGAGAACGCTGGCACAGTCTCGAATCTTCGTACTGTTACGTACCGTGTATGACGTTTCTAGAAAACTCCGGAAACACTTTAACCGCTTATAAAAGAGGAAGGCCAGCGCTCGCCGAGTCAGTTTACAATCGTAAGCGGTCAAGTATTCATCGAAGCGAACGGAAGCGAAAATACTACGGAGTTTGAAGCAGTTACAGTGGAAAAGTGTAGTATAGTGTTTGTTGTGTTTTAAATTTAATTGTGTGCTTGTATAAAACGTTTTAGTCGGTAATATTGTTTTATATTCTTATCCCTCGAACCCAACACGTAACAGTATTCTGTCTGATTATTTAATTTTAATGTCAGCAAAGATTTTGACATACATAGATGCGACCTACTGCGTTTAAATATAGTCACTGGACGTTAAGTTGTTATCTAACACAATGCCAACATGTCATTTGATTTATAAATATACTAAATGCGCCTGCGGTTTCACCCGCGTTACTGCGCCGCCCCAAGTCAAACATTTGTGTGCATGGACATGGATGTTTGACTTGGTCTGGGTGTTTCTATGTATAATGTGTATGTATTTACAAAAAAAATAGTATGCATGTATGTTTATTCATTGTCTAGTACCTATAGTACAAGCTCTGCTTAGTTTGGGCTAGATGGTATTGTGTGTATGTGATAGAATATTATTATTATTAATAAATATACCTTTTATTTCGTACTAGTTCTCCCCGCTGTTTCACCCGCATAAGTCGCGTTCCCGTGGGAAGATCGGGATAAAAAGTAGCGTATGTATGAATCCAGGTCTCCAGCTATCTACATACCATGTTTCATCGCAACCGCTTTAGTAGTTTTTGCGTGAAAGAGTAACAAACATTCATACATCCTCACAAACATTCACATTTATAATATTAGTAGGATTTATAATTATATTAGTTCAACTACATATTGTTACATAGTATTAGAAACTATGGACGACTGATTCATTATGTTATCCTGTCTCTACGTGATGATAACACACGTGGGCGTTGTAATATAAATATAGATACATATAATACAACTGGGTCGACGGACAAACAAACCAAAGGTCAGTTTATACCGGCGCTATCGGTATAATTCATTTTATAAGGTTCCGTACCTCAAAAGGATAAAACGGAACCCTTATAGGATCACTTATTTGTTCGTCCGTCCTTCCGTCCGTCCGTCTCTTCTCTTCAAGCTGTGAAAAAATCAAATTTCTAAGTTAACGTATAAAAAAAGGTACGGCCGTTTCTGCCGCAAAAAACATATATTTCGACACTCTCAAGGGAATCAAAATTTATAGGGTATTTTCCGTAATACCGTCATATACTTAATATAAATATAGGAAAAAAATCTGAAAACTATACATTTGTAAATCATAAAAAACAGGGTCTTCATGCAAAGACAAAAAATGTTTATAATATGTACCTACAAATTTGTACGGAACCCTCGGTGGGCGAGTCCGACTCGCACTTGTCCGGTTTTTTCTCACTTGTCTCGCGGCTTCGCTCGCATAAATATAGAATAAGTAGGGTATAAACAGTATTTTGCACGATGAAAGGTACCATATGTCGTTTTCTGTACCCTTAACAACGTGTATGCGAAATTTCATGATGTTCGGTCGAATAGTTTAGGCGTGAAAGCATAACAAACAAACTAAAATTCGTATTTATAACATTAGTTAGGATGTATAGACATCGATCAGTTATAATTTTATTGTATGTAATATTGTTTGTTTGCCAAATAAGCGAGGAACAAGAACTGACTATATGTTACTCGATCATGCTTTAAACGTTAAATGGATTCATACATACAAACTATGTCCTGAAGAAGTACATAGGACACTTGTACATATTTTTATGGTAGATATAATTTATCATCTATACTAATATTATAAACCTAAAGAGTTTGTTAGTTTGTTTGGTTGAACGCGCTAATCTCAAGAACTACTGGTTCGATTTGAAAAATTATTTTCGTGTTGGATAGCCTATTTATCGAGGAAGGCTATAGGTTATATTATTATAACATCACGCTTTCATCACGCATCACGTTGGATAGCCATCCAACGCTAAAATATTTTTTTAATTCGAACCAGTAGTTTTTGAGATTAGCGCGTTTAACCGAACAAACAAACTCTTCAGCTTTATTATATTAGTTTAGATAAATTGTTCTGGGACAATGTTTCTAGAACCTAGTTGATACAAGCTAGAAGTTAACCTGAATCGAATTCTCTATTCTATGTGTTTTAAAGTGAGTTTACTGATTCCATGACAGTACTAAGCAATTGAAGTATATTTGTATGAGGAAAATAATCGTGATGGTATGAACAGGCATGATTGTTAATAAACCGTCATGCTTCTTAACACACACATATGTATGTATATACTCGCATGCACATATTTCCGAGAGAGTAGACTTTTTATTTTAACTGCTGTGCATGAGGTCTCGGTTTCGAATCCCGGGTCGGGCCTATAAAAATTACTGGTTTTCTATTAAAAAATCTCAATAGCAGCCCGGAGTTAGGAAGTTGGCGGTGTTAGATACCCCCGTGCTTCGGAAAGCACGTAAAGCCGTTGGTGCTGCGCCTGATCTCTCTCCGGTCGTGTCGGATTGCCGTCCCATCAGATCATGAGAGTTAGGGAACAGAGAGTGCACTTGCGTTTGCGCACACATTTGTGCACTACAATATTTCCTGCGCTGAAAGCCAGTCTCCGTTAAGACTGGCCGCCGAGACCGACATTCGGTCTGGCGGATATTAAGACTTTTATTTTATTTTATAAAAGACAACGCCCGCACCAGGCATAATTTCTGTGTCGCGGTGCACTTAACAAACATTTAAACAACGGACACAAAGACACAAAGAACTCCCAGACCCGGAACAACCATTTGTGGAACACACAAATTTTAGTCCCGTGTGGCGATCGAACCCACTAAACTCGGTGCGAAGGCAGTGACGTAACGTCCACTTAAACCTCTACGCCATTTCTGCAGACAGATATAGAAGTAATACCAAAGGGACGGTGAACGGAAATATAAGATGAAAATAATATATTTAGTTCTAGATGTGCCCGCGGTTTCACCCGCGTTTATTATTACTGCGCCGCCACCGTGGATCGTAGCGTGATTTTATCTAGTAGTAGCCTTCCTTGATAAATTAGCTATCCAACACTAAAATAATTCTTCAATTTGGACCAGTAGTTCCTGAGATTAGCGCGTTCAACCAAACAAACAAACTCTTCAGCTTTATAATATAAGTGTAGATATAATAATATCAGCACTGTATTAAACTATCCCACTGCAGTCCACAGGCCTCCTCTCAGTCCGAGAAGGATTAGGACATAGTCCACCACGCTGCCCACTGCGGGTTAAAATGCAAAATATATCTCCGAGAACATTATGGAGTATTATCACACAAGCAGATTTCCTCACGATGTTTTCCTTCACTGTTAAAGCAAGCGATAATTAATTGTTTAATACACATATGACTTCGAAAAAAATATGAAGTGGTGGTAGCGCAATGGATAAGGCACTGAACTTGCGATCAAGAGGTCGCGGGTTCGAATCCCACCCGTTGCACTACCGACGTGTACCCACTCCAAACACAAGCCGTCTAGCTTAGCTGGAGGGGTTACCAAGAATGCTAGTAATTTGAAACCCAGATGGTTAGTAATCTTTTTTGTAAGTAAGAATTGCCTTCGGATCTAACTCGAAACTTCTGTGTGGCAGGCCAATATGGAAGATACATTTCAGTTTTCAGTTAGTTTTATAAAACACTTTACTCGGCCCAAACCGAACACGTGCATAGGCACAATAGTCGCATTCGTTACCACTGCGCCACCGAGGCAATCTTCTAAAGCAAAATATATATTGATAACAGCCATATTATATAAACACGTCAATATTTAACTTATGCCTATCTTCATGTCATTCTATATGATGAAGTTGGTTGGAAATGGAAATGGTTGGTTGGAATGACCGATACATTCAAATTCTTTGAGCTGGCCGAGCAATTGTTGCAATAATTACAGCCACACATTGTAGTAAAAATACCTCTTTAGAAACATCTTTAAGTAAACATTTAGCAACACACAAGTTACAACATTACTTAAAAAAAATTGCTATTGGATACATTTATTTCACATTGCATACAACTATTCTTACAGGTGTCTTACCTAATACCTAAAATAGTAATAGTTACCACTAAACAACGATGAAAAAAATATGCGTGTTTATGCTTCTTAGTTAGTTACCTCTCAAGTTCTTGATACATGATTAACCTTTGATCAACGCTGTTACTTAAGTATTATTGAACTAACGTTCAACATTAAGAAAAGTATTAGATGTTTTTTCCTGATTAATACCCTCCAGACCGAATTTCGGTCACGGCGGCCAGTTTTAACGGAGACTGACCATCTGCGCAGGAGATATTATAGGGCTCAGGTGTGTGTACAAACACAAGTGCACTCTCTGTTCCTTATCTCTCATGATCCGATGGGACGGTAATTCAACACGGCCGGAGAGAGATCAGGCGCAGGACCAACGGCTTGAGGTGCTTTCCGGGCACGGGGGTGTCCAACACCGTCAACTTCCTAACTCAGGGCTGTTATTGAGATTACTCAACAGAAAAACCCAACAATTTTTTTTGTTGGTCCGACCCGGGATTCGAACCCGAGACCTCATGCACAGCAGTCGCATTCACTACCGCTGCGCCACGGAGGCAGTTAGAAGTTCCTGATTACTAGCTATTTAATACTTAGCTTTTCAATATTTATGTTTAGTTTCTTCGTAAGGATGTCAATGTTTAGCCATTGTTACACATTGCGATAGTGAAGGCACAATGTATGGAATAATTTTATGGAGCTGTCAATCGTCAGAATGATTCAGGCATCACCTTGTTCCCTTCATTGAATCTCATTACTGATGCACTTGTTTGACCCGCATTATTAAATGGAAGTGTTTACTTCTGGTTATTTACGAATGCAGCGTATATCGTTACTACGTATATAATTTCGTTTGTTCTTCGGCTAGGTTACCTATGCGATGGTGAAGGCCTGGATTCGGTTCCCGGCTTGGGCTTCGGGTTTTTTGTGGTGATTGATTTATTCACAGATAGAGATTAAGTGGGATCTAAAATATAGGTTTTATGTTTTGTTTTTTTATACAACTAAGGCGCCAAACAAGCATACGGCCTACCTGATGGTAAGTGGTCACCGTAGCCTATGGACGCCTGCGACATCAGAGGCATCATTTTCGTGCTGTCGACCCTTTGGGAAAGGAAGAAAACAAAAAGTAACGAAGGTGAAGAAATTTGTCTGTAAAAGCCTACTTCTGCAGCGAAAGCCTAGTGGTAGAGAGTTGGACTGCCGCGCAGAGGTCTTGAGTTCGATCCTAAAGCACGCACATCTAACTTTTTAAAGTTACATGCGTAATAAAAAGTTTATCATCACTTGCTATAGCGGTGAAGGTAAACATCGTGAGGAAACCTGTATGTCTGATCGTTCCCCACAATGTTCTCGGCTAATATTATAATAATATAATATAATATTCTATCACAAACACACAACACCATCTAGCCCAAACTAAGCAGAGTTCGTACTATGGGTTCTAGACAATGGATAAACATACATATACATATATCTACATTATTTTTGTAAATACATATGTACATATTAACATAGAAACACCCAGACCAAAACAAACATCAAAGGTATATATTTATATTATAATTATATACCTGCGTGTGCCCCTTCGATAGGGTACTATGTATGTATATTAAAAGTCACATACCACGTTTTAATATCTCGTAATACTAGTAACGTTAATTCATACTTATAGCAATAAATAGCAAGAATATTGTGTACCACTATCATAATATCTCACATATAAAATAATAATGAGGAAATGAATATACATAATTATAATAACAAATAAGAAGATCAAGAAAAACGGGTAATGGAAATTCATATAATTTAAATAATTAAATGTCAGACGGCCATTTAAATATTGTTGGTATAAATAACTTAGAACTACGAGTAGTAGGTATATAATAATATGTTAAACTAGTTTATATGCTCCCGGCTTTGCTCGCGTAAAAGAAGGTTATGCTAGTATTTAAAAAAATATATAGCCTATGTCACTCGATGATAATATATCTTTTAAATGGTGAAAGAAGTTTTAAAATCTGATGCATATTTTTTGAGCTAAGTCCTTAGAAACATTCAAACAAAAATCAAAATTTTCCTCTTTATAATATTAGTTTAAATAAATAAAGAGCATACGAAATGTCAATTGAACCGTATTATATAATAAATAAAATAACACTATTTATATGTTAATTTCATTAAATGTCAGATTTGTATTAGATGTTTATATTTAATTTAATTATCGTAAACCCAGACACATAATAATAATATAATTAACTAATACAGTAAACAGGAACTTCGGACATTTCACGCATTGCGATAAGGTTCCTTTCTATGAAGTCCTAATTACCGGCAGCTTAAGATCTTGTTTCCAATGTATAAAAATATATCGAATCCCGGTTTAAATACCTTAACTAATATAAGGTATAAATTTGGATATGAGTTAGATTGGTAACGCTTTCACTCCGTAACAACTCGATCAATCATCATGAAATTTCACGTACACGTTGTCAGGAGTACATTATAGCGGCCAGCGTGATATCGGTACCGATGACAAGTGGACACTTGTAGACTTCGGCAATGTGAAGGGCTTGTATGCCCTTCACATTGCCCACCAAACCACTGCCTACCGAGATAGTAACGCCTAAATATATATTAAAAAAGAATAAGCCTATCAGTTATTGACGAGCCAGCAACAGAAGTAGCTGAACAATGAAACAATTTACAGCACCTTTTAATCATTGAAAATATTCTAATTATTATTATTGAATTCAATTCAGTCGTCGAATTATGAATTGCAACTTAATATCCCGTAGTGACCATCACATAATTCTGGGATTGACACGGAGCATCTGATCCAGTCCCTTATACATGCTTATATGCCAATGCCATCGGGTTTCCGAACGCTATGCTCGGTTTAGAAGTAGAATTATGATAGTTGGAAACATATCGTGCTGGATTTTCAGGTAGAACATTTATACCTAATTTTACCATGGAGTACAGTAAAATGTCTTTGGTAAATCTCTTAGTCATTTTAACCTTAGGTTATCGAAACATTAGCAAATATCTAGGTGCACAGTTCCTTTGAAGTAGCCACGTATTAAAATGATGTATGGAATTTTCCAAGAATGTTATTGCTAACCTATCAATAGGTTTGTGTTGGCAAGGGATATCTAAACATGGCTTAGTTTAACATCTCGTCAGTTTATCGCCAAGGGAATAGGCAGAAGTAAATTAGATTTCACCAGCTATATTTAGTTTCTACATAATAGGAGGTGAGCCTGTTGTCGTCTATAATAATATCAGCCCTTTATGGAGGGCACGGCCCTCTTCTCAGTGTGAGACGGGTTATGCCATAGTCCATCATGCAGTGCGGGTTGTTGTAGGCAGACTTCACATATTTACGAGAACATTAGGAAGAACAAGCTTATTTGCCACCATATTTATATAAATATAAATATGTAGCTTAAATAGAAGTAAACAGTACCTAAATAGTAAAAGTGGTGAAACACTTTTACTAGTTATAATAGTAGTTTTAAGCAATTTAGGTAATAATAGTGTTTTTATGAATAGGTAACCTTTTATACGTATTTTACATTTTCAAGATTTTTTCTGTTAGAGTAAGAATTTTAAGTTCATGTCCTTGAAAAAGAATACATTACAGTATTAGGAGTTAGATTATAATTGGCGAACTCTTCGATTGAGAGGTTTTAGTCAAATTGATAAAATAGCCAAAGAACGAATGCGCTTTGAAATTAAACTACTATATACGGACCATCTTAGTCTCCCTGTGACCATGGCTGCTGAAAAGCAACCAAAACATCGGGGAAAGTGTAAACCTAAATATAAATCGTTTTAATAGTTTAAATAATTTTATTAGCTTATAAATTAGTAAAATTCAATAGTAATAGTAGTGTACCAGTTTCAAAGTTATGTAATACAGTGATAAATAAACAACGCGATAAAATCCGTATATAGTAGTTTAATTTCAATGATTAACATTCGCGTAAATAGAACACAATATTATGAACGAATGCGCATTTGTTTTATTGGTTATGTTAAATACAATAATTACGGGAATAGCAACTAGAACATTTAGCACATTAATGCTATCACCAATCTACTTGTGGTAAAACTTATGTGGTTTGTCGAGTTTGGGTATTTGTAACACATGAGTTTGCCGACGAGGTTATTAAAACCTGGTTCTGAAAAGCTATTTAATCAAACACATATTAAGTGATTTAATTGGCTGTTGCTAATTCATTAAGCCAATCACAGCAATTGACATGCGTTTAAGCGTTTGTTAGCAAAGTTTTTGTTGGATCGGATTTTGAGAGGATCCGCCTCCCAAAATACGGTTGTTAGCAAAGTAAAAGTCAAAAATAATTCATTTAGGTTACAAAAACACTTATGAACATCAAAGTTATAAGTCAGTGAGTTTAGTAAAAACTTTGCTAGTCTAGTAAAAACCAATCTCTATGAATATGAAGTCAGTATTTGATGTATATTATTATTGTTAGCCTAGTCAATCTTTATATGGAGAACAAATTAACACAATTAGTGGTGTATTAGCATTATGACAGCGGCTGTCTGAAGGTCATGGCATAGGATCATCTGTGCTATATCGTTTGTATATGTAGATAATACTGGACTAGGTTATATTTGATTTTAAAATGTTGCTAGGGTTTTGGTTTTAAAATGCTAGCATTCTTGTTAATCCCTCCAGCTAAGCTAGAATGCTTGTGATAGGAATGAGTTTGTGGCCTACTCATACACATATATCATTCATCATGTTATTACATTTATTTACAACAATACATATATATTACATTACAATTGAAACACAAAACATTAACACGAAAATTACAATCACATATCATCTTATTTATTTATTATTATAAAATATTCATATCGTGCATTGGAAACGAACTCAGCTAGCTGCCGTAACTAGTTTGGTTATGATTATGAACAATGCGCGTGCGCAGCCCGATGACCGCGCCGCCGCGCCAGTCGGCCCACAGACCTCTCACGCGAAGCCCGTGTCGTCCGCCTACCGAACGCTCACTCGTATTCTCGTATATTATAAACTTACGTGTTTTCGATTTCTGTATACTATCGCTTTAACTACTTCTACTCCTTCATATCTACTTCTATGCTTATTGTATAGTGCTGTGTGGAACTTTCTCTTCTGTGAAACGTGTGTAAACAATAAACTTTACTTGTGCTGGTATATGGACTTAATTTATTTCATACCACTACACAACTATTACCACACCTACATCTACAACTGGTGACCCCACTACGGACACGAGACATCGAAGCGGCAGGATGAGCGACAGCAGTGATTCAGTGAAAACAGCCGGTTCACGGAATGGCGGCAACGCCAACGTTACCACGCGGCGCGCACAACGAGCGCGCGTTTCCACTGAACGCGAAAATAATGACATGCGTATATTGAAAATTAAAGTGCCTCCATTCTCACCGGAAGATCCTGAACTTTGGTTCGCACTTATTGAAGGTCAGTTTGATAGCCACAATATTACAGACGATTCAATAAAATTTGCGCACGTGACCAATAACTTGGACATACAATACGCAAAGTCTGTAAAAGACATTATCGTCAACCCACCGACCAAATATAGATACGATAAGATCAAATCGGAGCTCATAAAACGATTGTCTGCTTCACATGAGAAAAAGGTCAAACAATTGCTAACTCATGAAGAGCTTGGCGATCGAAAGCCCTCCCAGTTTCTCAGGCACCTTCAGGACTTGGCAGGACCTTCCGTACCTGAAGACTTCCTCAGGACTATATGGAGCAATTGTCTTCCAAACAACATCCAGACCGTGCTAGCGTCCCAACCTACTCATTCTCTAGAGCAGCTGGCGGACCTGGCAGACCGTATACAGGAGCTAACATCACCGTGCAACGTCTCTGCTGCATCATCCCGTCATTACAATCCATCTGATGAGATCACGGAGCTTAAAAAAATGGTTCAGCAGCTGACACTTAAGCTGGAAGAACATACTCGCGCTGCATGCTGTTCTACCAGCCGTTCTAGACCCCGAGAGCGACGTCGTTCACCATCGCGGCAAAGAAGTCGGTCTCATTCAAGCTACAAAAAATACCCGATATGCTGGTATCATGCTAAGTTCGCAGAAAAGGCTCAAAACTGCATCAAGCCCTGTGATTACAACAAGTCGGGAAACTTCAAAGGCAATCGATAGTGGCGACAGACGATTGCCCGCCTACTACAAGTCGCCTCTTCGTTACTGATCGCAGAACAAACACACAGTTCCTGATTGACACCGGTAGTGATCTCTGCGTCTACCCGCGTTCTGCGCTTCGGGAGCGTCGAGCCAAGGCAGATTTCCAACTCAGCGCAGCCAACGGAAGTGTCATCGACACATTCGGCTTTATTGAGCTTAATTTAAATTTAGGCTTAAGGCGTAATTTTGCTTGGCGTTTTACTGTGGCAAATGTTACAAAACCTATAATAGGCGTTGACTTCCTTTGCTATTATAATTTAATTGTAGATTGCCGCAATCAACGCCTAATTGACAACACTACTACTTTGTCATCTAGTGCTTCTCTTGCTAATACTGATGTTTACTCTGTTAAGGTTTCAACGGGCGACACGCGCTTTCACAGGTTGTTGAGTAAGTTTCCAGACATTACACGCCCTTCAGGCACACCTCTTATTCCAAAGCACAACACAGTACACCACATAAGGACTACACCAGGACCTCCTATATCATGTAACCCCCGTAGACTAGCACCCGATAAATTCAAAATTGCTAAACAGGAATTCGAACTTATGCTCAGCAATGGCACCGCGCGTCCTTCTGAGAGCCCTTGGGCTTCACCCTTACACCTTGCGCCTAAGAAGGATAACGGCTGGCGGCCTTGTGGTGACTATCGTATGCTTAATGCACGGACGGTCCCAGACCGTTATCCTATTAGGCACATTCATGATTTTGCTCACTCTATTTCCGGTTGTACAGTCTTCTCTACCATAGACCTGGTGAAGGCCTACAATCACATACCTGTATTTGAGGCCGATATACCGAAGACAGCAATCACCACACCATTTGGCCTATTTGAATTCCCTTACATGACTTTTGGGTTAAGGAATGCTGGTCAAACATTTCAGAGGTTTGTTGATGAAATGACACGAGGCCTCGAGTTCTGCTATGCTTATTTAGATGACTATTTAGTCTTCTCTAGAAGTATGGCAGAACATGAAGACCACCTTCATCAGCTCTTCAGTCGTATGAAGGAATATGGCGTTCTTATCAACACCTCGAAATGTGTTTTCGGTGCAGCCGAAGTGACATTCTTAGGTTATAGAATCTCGGCATCCGGCACTAAACCTCTAGAATCCAAGGTCCAGGCCATTAAGGACTTTCCAGTCCCTAAGACAATCAAGCAACTTAGGAGATTTTTAGGAATGCTCAACTTTTATAGGCGATTCTTACCTCATTCGGCTTCAATCCAAGCTCCTTTAAACGCTTTGCTTACCGGTTGTGTTAAGGCATCTCAACCCATCAATTTGCATGGCGACGCACTGGCAGCTTTTAATAACTGCAAAGAGAGTCTTGCCAATGCTGCATTACTTGCACACCCAGATTGTCAGGCCAAATTAGCTCTGGTCACAGATGCGTCTGATCTGGCAATGGGTGCAGTTCTGCAGCAACTAAAAGATGACATTTGGCAGCCTCTAGCGTTCTTTTCGCGGAAGTTGAGTCCTTCTCAGCAAAAATATTCACCATACGACCGCGAGCTCTTGGCCATTTATGAAAGCATTAAATACTTTCGTCACATGCTTGAGGCAAGACATTTTGTAGTGTTTACTGATCACAAGCCGCTTAGTTATGCATTCAGTGAAAGGAAAGCTAACTGTTCGCCCCGACAGTACCGTCATCTAGATTACATCTCGCAGTTCACGACCGACATTAGACACATTTCGGGAAAAGACAATGTTGTTGCCGATCCACTGTCACGTGTCGATGAGCTGCAGATGCCAATCGACTTAGATTTGCTAGCTTTTTCTCAAGCATCTGATCGGGAGCTGATTCAACTTTTGGAAGGTGAATCTTCAATCCAACTAAAGAAGTTGAGCATCCCGAACTCTAGTACAGAGCTATATTGCGACATTAGCACCACCACACCTAGGCCCTTCGTTACCAAGCCTTTTAGGAAACAAATTTTTGACAATCTCCACAGCCTTAGCCACCCAGGCGCTAACGCAAGCGCTAAAATGGTTGCCGAGCGATTTGTTTGGCCTGGAGTGCGCAAAGACTGTCGAGAATGGTCTCGACAGTGTTTGCCTTGTCAACGCGCCAAGGTCAATCGTCACGTGTCATCTCCATTAGGCACGTTTGATCTTCCTCGCGCTCGATTTGCCTTCATTCACGTGGACATTATCGGCCCTCTTCCTATTTCACAGGGATACCGCTATTGTTTAACTGTCGTGGATCGCTTCACACGCTGGCCTGAAGTCATGCCTTTGGCAGATATTACAGCTGAAACAGTTGGGAAGGCATTAATATCGTGGATATCCAGATTTGGATGTCCAGCAGATATTGTCACCGATCGCGGTCGACAGTTTGAATCTTCACTTTTTCAATATATTGGAAAAATGATTGGATTCAAACATCGCAGAACAACCGCGTATCACCCAGCTTGTAACGGCCTTGTGGAGCGATTCCACCGACAATTGAAGGCGGCCATAATGTGTCATGCTGATTGCAATTGGGTGGACACGTTGCCTTTAGTGCTTTTAGGTATTAGAAACTCATTTAAGGACGATCTTCGAACGTCATCCGCCGAATTAGTTTACGGTGAACCATTACGTTTGCCGGGAGAATTCTTTCAAACGACGTCTTCCCACTCCACCGACATATCTGACTTCACCACTCGGTTGCGTACAATTATATCAAAGCTGCAACCGTCACCGGCATCGCGTCACAATAAAAACAAAACATTTATTTACAAAGATTTGACTTCGTCTAGTCATGTGTTTTTAAGAGACGACACCATACGTGGTTCATTACAACCACCTTACTCAGGGCCTTATGAAGTTCTAGAACGTAGTGACAAAACCTTCAAAATTCTAGTTAAGGGTAAGAGCGTGACTGTGTCTATAGATCGCCTAAAACCAGCCTATTTACTGACTGACCCAGCTTCTAATCACATCCCCACTCGTTCTCCCAGTCCCAATCCCAGTTCTCTTCCTAACCCTGTTCCTGCAGGACAACCCACCCCAGCTCAGGATGACCTCAGAAGAACGCGTTCAGGTCGTACAGTTCGTTTTCCTGATTTTTATCGCCCGTAGTGACGGTCTCTGGGGGGGAGTGATGTGGCCTACTCATACACATATATCATTCATCATGTTATTACATTTATTTACAACAATACATATATATTACATTACAATTGAAACACAAAACATTAACACGAAAATTACAATCACATATCATCTTATTTATTTATTATTATAAAATATTCATATCGTGCATTGGAAACGAACTCAGCTAGCTGCCGTAACTAGTTTGGTTATGATTATGAACAATGCGCGTGCGCAGCCCGATGACCGCGCCGCCGCGCCAGTCGGCCCACAGACCTCTCACGCGAAGCCCGTGTCGTCCGCCTACCGAACGCTCACTCGTATTCTCGTATATTATAAACTTACGTGTTTTCGATTTCTGTATACTATCGCTTTAACTACTTCTACTCCTTCATATCTACTTCTATGCTTATTGTATAGTGCTGTGTGGAACTTTCTCTTCTGTGAAACGTGTGTAAACAATAAACTTTACTTGTGCTGGTATATGGACTTAATTTATTTCATACCACTACACAACTATTACCACACCTACATCTACAAGTTCACGTTAGTAGTGGGTGGGATGCGAACCTGCGGCCTCTCGATCGCAAGTCCAATACCTAATCCGTTGGGCTACCGGCGCATAAAATTACATCATACGGACCCGACAGACGTTGTCCTGTACAAACGAAAAAAAAAGAAAAAGAAACCAAATCTAAACCATTCTCGATTCCACTTGAACACACACAAAAATGTCATCAAAATCGGTCCAGCCGTTTAGGAGGAGTTTAATTACAAACACACGCACAGAAGATTTATATCTATACTAATATTATAAAGCTGAAGAGTTTGTTTGTTTGCTTGAACGCGCTAATCTCAGGAACTACTGGTTCGAATTGAAAAATAATTTTAGTGTTGGCTAGCCTATTTATCGAGGAAGGTTATAGGCTATATAACATCACGCTATAACCCATGGGAGCGGCGCAGTAATCATAAACGCGAGTGAAACCGCGGGCACATCTAGTACATATATAAAGACATATTTTTTAAATCAAAAACTCGCTTTATGCTTAATTTATGTATCATGGAGGACTTTACAAACATTTAAACAACGGACACAGAACACCGAGACTCGGAACAACATTGTGGATCACACAAATTTCCGTTCCTTGTCCAAACCCACAACACTCATCGCGGCGGCAGTGGCAACACGACCACATAAACCATAACGTCCGTCAAAGTAGTAGTTACTAGAAAGCGGAGAGAAACGGTGCTGAGATGAACTGCGCAGGAATGAGCGGTGCTGAGATGATACGGAATCATAACTACAGTACCTTTTGCGCGATTTTTTTTTGCCTTTGGTGGCATACGAGCAAGTGCCCCACCTGATGGAAAGTGGTAACCGCTGCTCATGGACTTCAGCAATGTCAGGACACAGCAAAGCCGCTGCCTACCGTAAACGTACCGCGTTCAAAAGAAAAGTTTAATATTAGTAGTAAATGCATTCAGATTCTGTAAATCAAATTTATACATATCTTATTTTTATTTTACTGTATTAAGGAAATAAAACAGCAGCAATAGCTTAGGGGGAAACTGTTGGATTACGTCGCAGAGGTCTCGAGTTCGATCCCAAGGCGCGTATCTCTGAGTTTTCGAAGTTATGTGCGTATTAAATAGTTAATTATCGCTTGCTTTAACGGTGAAGGAAAACATCGTGAGGAAACCTGCATGTCTAAGAGTTCTCAATAATGTTTTCAAAGATATGTGAAGTCTGCCAACCCGCACTGGGCCAGTGTGGCGGACTATGGCCTAACCCTTCTCACACTGAGAAGAGGCCCGTGCCCAGCAGTGGGACAGTTTAATACAGGGCTGATAAAACGTTATCAATGTTATTTACATTGCCTAAACTTATAACAGTATTTTTTTTTGCTAGTAATTAATGCCACAGTACATAAATATACAGTATTGTAACTCGGCCGTATTTTTGAAATAAATGCCTACAGCCGCGCGGTACGTAAACATGCGATAGGGCTGCCCACCTACAGCATTTTAATTAAATCTGCTTACATTGAGTTTCTATCTATTTTTGTGATTGTAAATATTTTTTATTTTATTTAGGGTCGATTTTTCAATCGTCAGATAAGTTTTATCTGAGGAATATATTTGACGTTGTGACAGCTTTTGTATAGAAAATATGTCATACCGCCATATTTATTCATCAGATAAAAGTTATCTGACGATTGAAAGACCGGCCCTTAAACAAATAAAATACTTAGTGAATGGAATAGGAAGTGTTCAATAAAAATGCAAGTTGTTTTTTGATTGATAGATTAAAAAAAAACATGTTTATGTTAGATTTAAGACTTAAGAACAAATCAGTCTTATAATTTTGCGACTGAAAAATATTTGAGCCTCGACTGAAACGTACGGCATGCTTTATTATTATATTTTAAAGTATAAAAAATCCGCATTCGAATATAAAGCTTAATTAAAAATTGTTTTGGGAAACATGGACAAGTAGGAGAAAAAGGAATATCTTTTACTTGGTTATAGATACCTGCAGCTACTTTACAATTTATATGTTTAGTTTTAAAAGAAGTTCGCGCGATTACTGTTTAAAAAACAACACACCGTCCGTTCGTCAGTACGGCGCATTCGCGACTGGTTGCGTGCCGAGCGCATGCCGACGCTGAGGCGCGTAGGTATGACTCGAGTTCCGACCGTTTGTATGAAGATAGGTTACTGTATATTTATGTACTGTGTTAATGCTATAACATTTTTCACAGATTAGTATCAAATATTGACGTTTTAACCGCAACAAAATACGCATATTAATATTAAATTATTTTTATTATTACGTATTTAAAAATTCGAAATAAGACTGCTATTACCAAGGTGATCTAAAAAGTAAAGAATGACTAAGAGTACGAGTGAAGTATGGCTGCTGAAAAGCAACCGAAACGTCGGGGAAATATATAAATATAATAAATAATTTTAATAATTTTATTAGCTTATAAATTAGTAAAATTTAATAGTAGTAGTAGTGTAACAGTTTCAAAATTATGTAATTCAGTGTAAAATAAACAACGCGATAAAATCCGTATATAGTAGTTTAATTTCAATGAATAACATTCGCGTAAACAGAAACAATATTAGGTAATGTAGATATATAAAATGTTACGCTTTCACGACTTACCTACTCAACTAATCATCATGAAATTTCGCATACACGTTGTCAGGGAAACAGAAAAAGACATAGGGTACCTTACATCCAGAAAAAAAAAATCGTTACTAACCTAACTTAACCTATATTTACGCGAGCAAAACCGCGGACAATACCTACTCAATAACAATAGTGCTATGTAAAAAAAAATATTGAGGCATTAAAATTATATAAAGTAGTAATTTGCCACTAAATACGTAATGGTATATCCGGTAGAATACTTATTCAACGTACTTACGCTCCCGCCTTATTTGGACGCGGAATTTGTTAACGACATGATATCCGTGGTACAATATCTTTTGAGGGAGGTTTCAAAAGATATTTCTAGTAGGTATATTAACGCTTATGTTAATAAGTCCGAAGGATTCTCCACGAGATTAAATAATACATACTGTAGTATAGATACAATACCTTTATTTATCTTAAAGCTATATTTTTTAAACGTGAGGTTAATGTCCTTTCATCTCTGGGCGGTGGAGAGATCATCTCTTCAGCTGTCGGGCTATCCCGGCTGGAGCTGAGTATACTGACTAAAACTACTACGATTGCCGATCTTCCAAGGCCTTGAGAGGGACACCGGGAACGCGGGTATGTCGTGCCGGTAACTTGATGATCTCTTAGGTTAAGAAGACGTGGTAGTGACTCTCCCATGTGTTGGATTGTGCTGAGACAGTATAGTGGGTCTACGCTATAGCAGTCCGCTTCCGAGCATTCGTAACTGGGTCAGAGCGCCCACTCTTGGCTGCCCATGACCTTTCAACGTTCATTAATATGTTTCGCCTTGTTTCAGAATGCGAGTACCAGGATAGCAGAACCAATACAAGATGGAGAAGACAACGATGCATATGCTCTCCATGCAGGAGAAGGGAGGGCAAACCAGAAAGACTAATCAATACATCGCTGCTGTTGCAGGTACGGTACCATAAACTCCTTCAGGACTTTTTTATTACTAAAAAGCCTCAAATAACAAGATCCTTGAACCGCCAGATCTACGTCATTTTGTTAATACTGAGTTTTTTGGTAAATGATTTGATTTGTTATATTTAGTTAAACAACGTATGCATATTTACTATTTCATAAACTGGGCTGATTCTTTTGTATTAGGGTCCTGTAGATAGGTCCGGACGCTAACTAATCACTAATGAATATAATATAATAACTAATCACCAATATAATGCAGGTTTACTAATATAATGATATATGTAGTTATATTGGTTAAACATTATGTATCATAAGGCTATCTTCTGTTCTATAAATATTTATAGAGCTTTACCATATGATGCGTTAAAAGCGACCACAATTACAAAAATCATTTGTCTATAAGATAAAAGTTTCGCCATGTTTCTTTATCCTAACATGAGTAAGACAGCATGCGACGACCCAAAAGATCCCACTGGGTCGAAGTGTCGCCGGTCTACACTGACTGGCCCCCGAATAAGATAAGATAAGACAGCATGCTATTTATCTTTCGGATAACTTCTACTCGGTAGTTGTGAAACTGGCCATAAGGTCGCTTTTAACCGGCCAGACCGCTGCAAGAGGCTTATCAGCTCCAAAAGAGAAATAAGAACGGTTACACCATTTTCGTTCCACGCGTAGATCGGATCTATCTCCTGCCGTGGTGTCGCAACAAATGTGCATTAAATCTTCACGATCTACGGCGTTCTATAATTACTAGAGCCAATATAACTCGCGTGCGTAATCTATATTTGTATAATCTACACATAATAATATTGAAAACTTTGTCTGTCTTGCTATAAAATACCAGACTGCCTGTTTGGTTTTGTTAGATAAGTTTGGAGTCGACTGTGGGGTATCCGATTCGATTCCTATTAGTATATTTTTTTGTATTTTAGTAATTTCTTCGTTAACATTATGGCAGCCTTGTTACGTTGCACATGAAACATAGGTGCTGAAATGTGGATTTAATACATTTCTGGCCGCCAGAGAAATTACGTACGTACCTATAGCAATTTTTTTATTGACCTTATTAAGTAAACTCTTCTCCCCTAGTCTTTATTATTCCCAAGTCACTTCAGGTCGGCTTTTCTGGTCTAACCGGATTTGACTGGATATCAGTTTTTACACAGAGCGACTGCCACCTGACCTCCGCAACCCGAAGGCTTACGATACCCTTAGGCTACATCAGTGTCAGGATATTATAGGGCACTGACTTTCCAATAACGACTGCCATAGATGTTTATGGCAGCCGGGACCGACGGCTTAACGTGCTCTCCGAGGCACGGATTAATACGCACATAATTTCGAAAAGTCACATAACTTCCGAAAGTCAGAGGTGCGCGACGTGGGTTCGAACCCGAGACCCTCTGCATTGCAGTCTGTTGGTCTCCCCACAAACAATTCATTATAAAATCATTTAGCTACTATACTATATTCTTTCTCTAATATATAAAAAGGTCAAGAAAAAAGAAAGAATACACATTCAAATAGGTTTCTCTATATTGTCTCTAGTGACTAGTACGCCATTTTTTTAAGACTCGTAATCGAAAACAGACGTTACGTACATTCACGTCAATTTTCCTGAGGTATAATTTACTATTTGAACTAGCTACAATTGCCTTGCGTGACTTTATCATGCATATTCTTCATATATGCACTTCGGTATAGTATACTTTTACCCTGCCCTTTCTCTAGAATACTAGACAGATTTTGCAATTCCTATTAGCCCTTGGTCAATATTTTGCCGTCCATTTTGCTTCGTGCACCAACCATCCTACAAGTTTCAATACATCATAATATTTATGTACAATCTTCAATTCTTATTATTACAATATCTTCTTTAAAACTTTAAATAGAGCTTTCTTGTCATACTGTTTCTTAAGACCTTGCAAAGGAGTAATGGCTGATTTAGAAGGCTGATGGCAGTATTGATTTCGATCATACAGCTTGCACTTCTACCCTTTCGAAATTATGTGCGTATAAAATAGTTAATTATCGCTCGCTTTAACAGTGAAGGTAAACATCTTAAGGAAACCTGTAGTTTCTTTGCATTAGACATTTTATAAGCAGGACTGATGTTGTGAAGGTCTCTTTGTGGGCACACCAACTTAATGGTATAATAAATTAACGATGTGCAATTTACCTACTGCAAAAAAATGATTTGTATATTTAAAACTTGTACGATTCCGTACCGAATGTTGATTAGATTGTCGTTACTGGTTAGGATTCGGATTATAATGGAAAAAAAATAATTTAGCGCACACAATCGATCAAATTGACAGCTTTCTGTCAAATTAAATTCAGAGTGCCTAGTGCGAGTTTATTTTACGTTAACGCGATCGATACGTTTACCGCGTTTGGCTCTCTGATTGGTTAAGAGCTTGGAGCGAGCCAATCAGAGCGCCGAACGTCATAAACGTGTTGATCGCGTTAACGTAAAATAAACTCTCACTAGCCACTCTGAATTTAATTTGACAGATAGCTGTCAATTTGATCGATTGTATGCGCTAAATGTTTTTTTTTTGTTATATTATTTTTAGACCCAACTCATAGTATTTTTGGTCTCTCAGTTTTCCTCATACTGCATTACAATGCTCTCATTAGTTAAGGTTGACGTGAATCACGATTAGCTATATCTACATTAGTTTCACGTGAGGCTAATACGTATTCAAATAATCAATCAATATCGAAGTTTAGTCCATATGAATCTCAATTGAATTTTCGATATTTCGATTTACTTGGAAATCGAATTTATCGATGTTGTATCGGTAATAGCGATGGGCTAGTATGAATACGCAAACGAAGACGCATGAAACTGCTAGTAACACAAACGAGTAATGACCTCCAATGACTTTGTGTATAGACAATAATATGATATTCAATAAACACGCTGCCATTTGTTGGGATTAAAATAGAACCACCTCGCTCACCACACGAAAATATCTACGTAAAGTCGTCAAAACATAATATATGACAGTTTGTGCATAATGCTTGTTTAAAACGTTTGGCAAAGAGGTGCCGTTACATTTATTTATTTATCTCATATTAATCCTACGATACATGACTATAATAGTAAGCAGGCCACTTGCAGGGTCTGGTCTCCGAATAGCGATGACCTATGTCATACAATCCTTGAATTTTGTGTTGAAACCTGCCGTCCTTGGGTAGGGGCCAGATAATTTTGGGTGGACACCAGACAATTCAGCGATGAGTACCAGACAATTCAGGAGTGGGAGCCAAACAATTAAGGGTAGGTGCCAGACACTTGATAATTCTGGGTGGGCACCAGACAATTCAGCGATGGGTACCAGACAATTCAGGAGTGGGAGCCAAACAATTAAGGGTAGGTGCCAGACACTTGATAATTCTGGGGTGGGCACTAGACAATACTGGTGTGCACACGGCTCACTTGGCCTCTTCCTATAGCCAATGGGTTGGTTTCTTTATTCCATGAATGGCATCTTACTGCGCGTGTATGGCTTTTAGTGAGCTCCAATTTTTTTCTACAGTAGTACCTGCAGTAAATGGCTCTGGTGACAGAGTTACGACACGGTTTGTCAAGGTCGCAAGAACTAGTCCTGCTTCACGGATTGTCTTTTTCCTCTGTTATCATTTGCATTCTACATTAGTATGAAAATGCTTATGAAATGCTAATTTGTTAAATTATACATACTTATAGTATGTATAAAATTTACGCCACTATATTCCTGAAAGAGTAGGTAGATGTTTCACATCCTCATGTTACCAGTTATGTTATAGGTTCTCCCTTCCAACAAAAGCTATTGACTTTTTCTGGCAAGAGATTCTCAATAGCAACCCGGAGTTACAAAGTTGGTAGTTAGTATTCACACCCAGTGTCTCAGAAAGCCCGTAAAAACCGTTGGTTTTCCGCCTGATCTCTCTTTACGGTCGTATCTGATTGCCGTTTTTATTGTGTTATGAATGTGAGGGAATAAAAAAAACAATTCTGTTCGCGAACTACTGCAGTATAATATCACCAGCGTGAATGCTTCTTTTTCTTTAGATTTGCCGCTGTGATCGAAATTCGGTCGGAAGGACATTATAGGTCCCACTTAAAGCATTCAATCATATATGTGTTCTCACTATACTTAAAGTGTCCACACTAAGAAGAGTGAGCTAACACATTACATTTACAAGACTAGCTGACTCGCGCAACTTCGTTTGCTTCACATAAGAGAATTTGCTGCGGTTTACAAAAAATTTCATTGATGCTCCTTTCCTATTGGTCGTAGCGTGATGTTATATAGCCTATAGCCTTCCTCGATAAATGGGCTGTCCAACACTAAAATAATTTTTCTATTCGAACCAGTAGTTCCTGAGATTAGCACGTTCAACCAAACAAACAAACAAACTCTTCAGCTTTATAATAATTAGTACCTATAGATAGAGATTGATAGTGAACGACTTTTAATATGAGTGAGCGTGATAACTGATAATACTATATCTATACTAATAGAATTAAGCTGAAGAGTTTGTTTGTTTGTTTGCTTGAACGCGCTAATCTCAGGAACTACTGATCCGAATTGAAAAATTCTTTTAGTGTTGGATAGGTCATTTATCGTGGAAGGCCATAGGCTTTATAACATCACACTACAACCCACGGGGGCGGCGCATTAATCATAAATGCGAGTAAAACCGTGGCCACATTTAGTTATTAATAATTCAGATATCATGTTGGCATTGTGTGACAGATGACAATATAACGTCCAGAAAGGTCCATATTTAAACATAGTAGGGTATCTATAATTTAATTCTTTGGACTATTTTAACTACGCTAGTTATATGTTATACAAAATATTTACACCTTGACCTAAAACATCTATTTAACTTTGCTATTCGCTGGTGACAAGGCAGCCATTAGCTGCCAACTAATTATTAAAAATAAAGTATAACATCATCTTTATAATTAATCCGTTCAGGTTCAAATCAAATAGATCATTGATTATTGGTGCATATTCATAATGCTATAAATATCTACTCATCGACTAGTTTAAAGATTAGGTGGTGAAAAACGGAACTAAGATAAATATGAATGTAGGTGGCGAAATGGTGTAGACAGTAGCGCCACTCTTGAGAAGCATTCAGTCAATGCTAATGATAAAAAACTTGCGACGGTGGCGAATGCGTAGTAAATACGATTGCTGTACATGGTGTATCTGATTCCCGGAAAGTGTAATTGTAATTTCTTTCCCTTTGGGGAAATACAATCGGCAATGATGAATGTACACGTGCAATTGCAGTTCTAGTCATCAAACATGACTCCTATTTAGTCATCATTTCGTCATTTCATCATGAATAAAATAAAACATTATATCACAGCCCATACAGACATACTTCTATAGAGACACGCCTGTTTATTTATTCATTGGTTCACGGATTCGCTCGTGTAAATGTAGGTCAGGTTAGGTTGGTAACAATGCTTTTTTCTGGATAAAAGGTACCCTATGTCCTTTTCTGTTACCCTGGCAACGTGTATGCGAAATTTCATGATGATCAGTTGTGGTATGAAAGCGTAACAAACAAAAAAACTCATATTCGCATTTATTATACTAGCTTTTGCGCGCGGCTTCGCCCGCATGGTACCTATATCAATAAAAAGTATGTCCTTTCCTAGGATTTAAACTGCCTCTATATCTAATTTAATCCAAATCGGTTGAGTGGTTTAGCCGTGAATAGGTTAAAGACAGACAGAGTTACTTTCGAATTTATAATATTAGAAGATAAGGATTAGTTAGGACTTTACATTTTATGATTAGCAGCGGCTTCCGCACTAAGCTCGAGGTTTGTAACGCGGTCACCAGACGATACAATACTTTAGCCGCTTAACCATAAAAATTTATACAAAGCATTGTACCCACATTTTGCCAACTATGGATTTAGATCCTACGTCGGTGTTGGCCTATTCACCTAATGGGCACAGTTCTTATCTCCTTGCTACTTGCTGAAGAACTCAATAGGACAAACTAATTCAAGGCACATACAGCAGCCTCGAAGCAGTCAATACAAATAAGCAGGTTAAAATTTCCCCAGCCCCATCATGCTCTACGTGTTCCATATACTGGCTGAATTCCGCCGTGTACTTTTTTTTATTTTGCTCCTCAAAATGCCCACACTCCGCCTGATGGTAAGCAGTCGTATGATCTAAGTGGAGTGGCCTCCACACCGTCCTCATAACAGCTGAGGCTCAGGTATCTACTTTGATGTCCTGATAAGGTGCTTTTTCAAGCCCCGCGTAAAGGACCTAGGGTTGAAGGAAGAAGGAAACACGTGCTTTGGCAGAGAATTCCATGCCTTGATCGTTCGGCAGAGATATGAGGACCCAAACTCGTTGGTACGCGCTATAGCCGACTCTACCTTGTAAGGATGGCATCTGAGCCCAGCACGCGTTGTTCTGGATAGGAAAGGGGAAGGCGGGATAAGGTGGAATAACTCTTCAGAGCACTTAACTGTTCAAAAAAGTTCGGGACTATTCAGTCCTGAGCTTCTTTGAACAGTTAGAACTTAAGAACTTCGTAAACTGCACGGAAGGCGTAGTGGTGTCAGTGATCGCCTCACCGCTGGCACTGCGCTGAGCGTTGTGGGTTTGATCCCCCACACGAGAAAAAAATTGTCTGGTCCACAAATAGCTGTTCTAAGTCTGGATGTTATTTGTGTCCTTTATTTGAATGTTTGTTAAGTACCCTGCAACACAGGCAGTAATCCGGGAGTTACCTTTTAAAAAGAAGAAAGTGATAACTGAAGGTCGCATCAATCATGGATCGGTATAGGAACGGAGTATACAGTATCCAACTCTTGAAAGCAGAACGGAAACATATTAAGGATATTACCTAGCTCAAATCGCAAAAACATTTAACTTCACAAAAGATTGTTGCGCAATCTTGAAGTTTGATACTTAATAACAAAGAAGACCATCATTATCTTAGCAGAAAGATGTCCACTGCTGGACATAGGCCTCCCCCAAGGATTTCCACACAGACTGGTCTTAGGCCACCTGCATCTAACCGCATCCCACGTCCCTTACCCGGTCGTCGATTCTAAATGTATAGAAAAATATATTATGGCAGTAAACCATCTGCCGGCAGGTGAACTAAAGGAATAAAAATCCTTATGCAGCGGTCGAATCCTCAAGGTCATTCGCCTATGTAATACCCTTAAAACGGATTAGTAAAAGTTGCAATTGTTAATATATTTTTGTTTCTACAGCGGCCATTGGCGCAGTCATAGCCGGGACGATCCTAGCGTGGACTTCGCCTGCCAACCCTCAGCTCACGCCATACGTGCCACCTGCCAATGCCACGCTCAATGGTACCATCTTCAATGTCACCGTCGTTGACAGCGTGAACAGCACTGCCAACGGCAGTCAGCTCATCAACTCCCTGCAACAGCCAGCTTCCTTCCTACTGACTACTGCTGAAAGTAAGTTGCTTTATATTTATACTTATACCGGCCCCGACAAACGTTATCCTGTCGTTGTTGGTTTAGAATGAAAAATAATGCCTAGAATCAACCATCGCAGCACCACCTAGTGGGTCCACTTGTGAATCTAAACCATCCAGGCCCAGGGTCCTACTCAAATGTTACACAAAAGTTGGCCCAGTCGTTTTGGAGCTAAGTGACATGTAACCCACGTAAGCACAGAAGAATAATATAAATGTATAAAGGAGCTGCCTCACTGCGGTTGTGAACACGCTTTTGATTACTGCTTCGCTTCAGTGGCTCGTAATCTTTTTAGGCTATCAAATACAAAAATATGTTTTTGTATTTTCGGAGATTAGCGCATACAAATAAAAAAGAAACAAGAATACTCTTTAGCGTTATTATATTAGTATATGTAGATTATAAAGGGAGAATGCGATTTTTGATAGTGTTTGCGGTTCAGTTAAAAACCAGCGCCAGACTGGAAGATGCTGAACTGGATACTGCAAAGACTGTGGGGTACATACATAATTAATTTTTCAATTAAAATCTGTTAAATTATTTTATCTTTAGTTAATTTATAAGGCACAAGCTTTATATTTTATTGGTTCCTGGATTGTGTAAGCAAGATACGTATCTTTCTTTCTTTCTTTCTAATCGCCAACACAAATGATATATAAAATTATTTTGCGCGGCTTCGGTCGCGTAAAATAAGGTTAGGTTACATGTAACAGTAGGTACTTATTTAAAAAGTCTATGGTACTTGGTGATTATATAGCTTTCTAACGGTGAAAGAATTTTTAAAATCGGTTGTGTATTTTTTGAGTTAAATGATTACAAACAACTAACAAAAAATCTAATCTTTCCCCTTTTTAATATTAGTATAGATAACATCGCCAACATATTCAAATTTTTATCCCTAACGTAGTATAATTTTCAGTTAAAGCCGTAATGGCTAGCGTACTGAAAACTTTAGTAAAACGTCTTACTATAGGTACTGTTCAACGCGAAAGATTCAAGATAAAAACGGAAGATTAAAGCCGTTTTAATTTTGCGTTGTTATGTGGCATGCACGAAATTTCAGTTCACACGTGATGAAATCAGCTGTACACTAGCGTACTTACAGCTAATTTCATCACGTGTGAACTTTTTACATTGCTGTTTTTTATTAATAAGATTATTATAATAAAGATTAGAGATAAGACGCATTATAATATAATTCACAACTAGAAAAATGTTAAGGATTTGTCTTACGTTAACGCGAATGTTATACATTGAAATTAAAATATTTATTATTATGTGTGTATTATATGGATTTTGCCGCGTCGTTTATTTTAAAACATAATTTGAAACTTTTCTTCGATGCGCTCTCCACGCGCGGTATATATAGGTTGGCTTATTCTGTGATCAACACGTCACTGAATAGTATGTATTCAAACACATAGCATATATGTAAACGGGACTTGGCAGGAAATACCTATAAAGTACAAACACAATAGCATCTTGTCATCAACCACACCTCCGATTCAGTCATCAATTTCATCATATTTACGACGAACACCATCATATGTTGACGTGAGATTGTAGATTACATTACGCACACCCTCCGCATTTAATACTTAAATATATTTTTATGTTAGTCAGCTTGACGTCATATCTTGAGACACGAGGAAAGACTAGGTACTAAGGTTTCCTTGGCTCGGTACCTATATGAAGAAAGGAGTCATCTTAGCTACGGACAGTTCAATATTGACATATTTTTATAAAATACTAGCTTTTGCTAGTAGCGTTACCTACATCAAAAAAGGTAGCCTATGTCCTTCCCCAGGTTTTAAACTATATCTGTATTAAATTTTATCATAATCGGTTGAGTGTTTTAGGCTTTAAAAAGGTAACAGACAGTTCTAATTTATAATATCAGTAAAGACTAGCTGACCCGTGCAACTTCGTCTGCGTCACTTAAAAGACTTTTCTCCGATTTTGCAACATTTTTCATTGATGTTATGCTCCTATTAGTCGTAGCCTAATGTTATATAGCCTTCCTCGATAACGGGGCTATCCAACACTAAAATTATTTTTCAATTCGTACTAGTGGTTCCAGAGATAAGCGCGTTTAACCAAACAAACTCTTCAGCTATATAAAAGTTAAAATTAACTGTAAGTAAAACAACTCGTTTCTTGATATAGGAAACTGGCCTTAGACCACAATAGTAACCATCACAGCCTAATGGTACTGCTGGGCACGGGACTCTTTTCTGTGTGGGAAGGGTTACGTCATAATCCACCACGCTGGTGCAGTGCGGGTTGGCAGACTTCACATATTTTCGAGAATATTATGGAGAACTTTCAGACATGCAGGTTTCTTTACGATGTTTTTATTGACTGCTAAAGCGAGCGATTTGTAAAAAAGATCTTAAGTACGTATGCCACCAAAAGCAAAAAAAAAGTAACAATGACATATAATTAATTATTATTAAAGATCGAGGTCAGTCTCATGATGTCGGTATCCCAAGAAATGCACGATTCCTATGGGATATACCGTCAGAACTACGGCAGCAAAGATGCCAGTAGAACCTACTAACTCATAGGTAAATATAATTTATCTAGATTTTGCCCGCGGTTTCACTCGCGTAAGTCCCTTTGCCGTGGAAATATCGGGATTAAAAGTAGCCTATGTGTGAATCCAGTTCTCCAGCTATCTACATACAAAGTTACATCGCAATCTGTTCAGTAGATTTTACGTGAAAGAGTAACCAACATCCATACATCCTCACAAACTTTCAAATTTATAAGATTAATATAGATTATTCCTTGAATGTTATTTTTGTGTTATTGTCATGTCCAAATATCTTAACTAATATTATAAATGCGAATATATGTTTGTTTGATACGCTTTCACGCCTTAACTACTCGACCGATCATCATAAAATTTCATACACACGTTGTCAGGGGAACAGTAAAGGACATACGGTACCCTTCATTCAGAAAAAAGTTCTGTTACTAACATAACCTAACCTTAACTTACCTACATTTACGCGAGCCCACCTGCGGGCAAAATCTAGTATGTAGGATGTTTACGTGTATCACAACATGTCCGCTTATGGGGTAACCCCGACTACTCATATTGTACTATGAAACAGGTAAATTAACTATTTTGAACGTGCAATACATTTAATTAGTAGAACTTAGCGGTTTGTTATTTTCCTGTAACGATAAGTAATGTACCTAAGTGCTTTTGGCATTTAAGTAAATACACATAAGTTTGTAAAACCTAGAATGGATAGGCAGCGGTGTGTATACACAGTTCTGTAAGTATGATTATAGATTTTGAATGAAGTTGGATATATAACTATAGGTACCTACCGGTTTAACAAGGGACATATTTAAGGACTTGATTAATTTTATTCTTATGTAACAAACACACACTATTATAACAAATAAAAATCATGAAGTATTCCTTATTAAACCTTCTAATGTAAAACGTTATAATGTAAATATTGCAGTAAGATGCCTAAAGTGTGCATTGCTTGTCATAATCTCGTGCGCCTCCATTCGCTTCAAATTCGAACGACAAGACGAATGATCTTATATAAGAAAAGGAGGCGAGAGATACCTACGATCCGTTTTCCCTCCATACTTCAATTAGTTATTTTAAGTCCTACTTGCAGTACATATTTGTAATGAGCATCGATTAGGTACTCGAAACCTTTCTCCAATGTCTACGTATGTGTGCATTTTGGCACATATTGAGTCCGACCGATACTCAGTTACCATGTGGTTTAATATTACTAGGTACTTATTGTCGAGATCTTTAACTTATTGAGTCGCAGGCTACTGCGACATAAAAATGTTTTGTGTGCTAACATCGGTGGCCACACAGAACAGGTGTCGCACCTTATATTGTGGCCTGAGTGCCCCAACAATAACACGTATGAGGACTTGATGATTGCTTCAGACGATGCAATCAAGTTGGCTGCGTTCTTGGCCGCAACCATATAATATTGAGATTGTTAATGTCTGGTATTCCAAGACTTGAGAGATTAAACACCACAAAACAAGTAAGAAACGGCAATGGATTGAAGTAAATCTTAGAGTTCGAAAAAATGGGTCAAGTTATATGCAAAGCGTGAGGTCACAGGTCAAAAGTCATAGTCATTTCGGGGTAAATCGACTATGCTGAGTATATCGACTATGCTGAGTCGAATGGCGTTGACCGCGAGTCTCTAGCTCTTACGGTTCTTGTGTTGAATGTTGTATAACAGACAGACGGGCGGACAGACAAAGCTGTTGTATAAGAGTTTCTTCGAACTCTAAAACATTAAATATTGATCAGGAAAAATGTTAAAAGCTGCACTGACCCAGATTTAAATTACGTAACTAGTGATTATGAAGCTACAAGAAAAACAAAAAGCAATAAAAATGTATAAACACTTTTCGAAAATAAAGACAGTGCTAGAAACAGTCGGCATACGTTTTATTTACAATGTTCGTTGCCAAAGTGTGTTGTGGGCGCTTGGCTGGAGTTCACGTCTATTTCTGGGGTGCCTACGCGTGAAACACGCCTCCCATTAACTAAAATGGTTCAACAAAAGACACCACTAGATATGTTTTCAATTTGCGGTGAACCGTAGGAACCAGTAATAAAAAAGAAACAAAATCCTCGGTAAATTTAGAGTGTCTAAAACGTGATGCTTTTACAAAAGCTGAATTGAAATTGAAATTAAACTACTTTATAGACTAGACAGACTACATAAGATGGTAATTGTCAGACAACTACTATCTTAGTCTCTCCGTGAACATGGCTGCTGTAAAGCAACCGATATGTCGTCGCGTCGGGGCAAACTGTAAACTTAAATAGAAATAGTTTTAATTAATTTAAATAGCTTAAATTATATTAAATTTCAATAATAGTAGTAGAGTTTCAAAATTATGTAATAAAAGTGTTTTAAAATAACGCGAATCCGTATAAAGTAGTTTAATTTCAGCGTATAACCTTAGCGTAAACATGAGAGACAATATTAGCTGAATTGAAATCTATTTATTTACTTCATTTTTAATCATCTAGATTTTGCCTAACTAGATTTGCATAGTGTATGCGAAATTCCATGATGATCGGTCGTGTAGTTAAGGAGTGGATGCGTAACGCTTTCGCATTTATATCTAATAGGTACTAGATTTTGCCTGCGGCTTTGCTCACATAAATGTAGATTAGCTTAGTAACAGTACTTCTTGAAGTGAAAGCTTCTTTAGGCGCGTTGAGCACTTTTTGGGTGAACAAAAATCATGGAACTCGCGTAATCCTCAGCTAACGCTTTCCATGAGTTATATCTATACAGTGTATATATGTGTACTTTTTGGGTGAACAAAATGCGTGAAATTCGCTTCATCGTTACCGCACGCTAGTTACTTAGTTTTCACTTCTATCGGCAGTCCCCAAAGACCGCTCCGCCCTTTTTTTTTTGGTTAAGGGGACCCTATGTCGCGTGACGTGTACGCGAAATTTTATGACGATCGGTCGAGTACGCGTAATAAGGCGTACAAGCATAACAATCAACCGCACATTCGCATTTATAATATGAGTTAGGATTAGGAGCAATTAGGATAATGGTAAACAACTAAGTGATCCTATACTAACATTGATCGAATGACATCATTTAAAGGAAAATCATTAGCAATGGTAATTATATTCATGCCTGTTTTTTCTGGCGGAATTAACAATAATTACGAAGTTCGAAGGCGCTTGCTTTCAAAGGATACACTGCCCCAGTAGCAAATACGACTACTGGGCATGAGATCTCGGGTACTATTTCTGCGCCGAGCAAAGTATTTTCGGGTTATGCTGCCAAGAAATTCTCAGTAAGACGCAGTCAACAACTGGGCTCGGTCAACAACAATTACCACGCCCCCTATTACGTGGGTCGTAAAACAGTAGTCGTAATGTGGGTATGATACACTTCTGACTATCCCTTTGATGGTATATGCGTAGGTCTATGTATGTATGTACATATTTTATATCTTATTAACAAATCATGTAAACATAAGATTGCTTATGTTTACGTGAGGACACGAGTTTGATTCCCATGTCTGGCAACATATTATTAAGATTTTTTGCAAGATTTTCAGCAGTTGCACGGAGTCAGGAAATGTAGACGACAAAAGGCTCAAATCCGGGACATATTAAACATAGATGACGAAGTGCGACTGTAACATACTTTTGCTTATCCTTTCAGGGAGATATAAAAAAGATTTTTAAGAGAATACTTCCGCTTTTAAAATGTTATATATGGCTAAGTTTACATACCTCATACGTAAAAGTGTATCCGCAAATTGTGAGCTTTGTCATACGGTGGAGGATGTACACCATTTGCTGACGGATTATGTCAAGAACGAGAGACAACAACATATACAAACTTATGAAATATACTAAGTTTGTATCATAGGTTAGATGTGGGAAGCATCCAAAGTATATTGGCCGGACCAGTGAGTGAGGCTGCAAGGTCAATATCTAACTTAGTAGGTTAAATTATATTTATTTTAATTTAGTTTTAGTTTTGGTTACAATGGGACTGGCATATTGCCATAGCAATAAAAGTACCTAAATAAAAACAAAGAATTAAGAAAAATGTTTTATCTGTTATTCCATTCCGCGAAACAAAGATTAATCTTTATTAATTAAGTAATAAAGATTTATTACCTCTCCCGTAATCAATCCCATGTGTGTCTTTAAGAAAAAGCACCAACTAATTCACTTGGGTTACGTCAACGTCAACCGATGACGTTAAGGAATCGTCGCACGTCTAATTTATGGATGTCTAAACACATGTATTGACCATTAAATCCAGTGACGTGGTTTAAAGCATGTCTTACGTCTATCCCAGTCGGCTTGAAGTTCTTTGGCGCAAGCAAGGTCAACAATGGAATCTTATACTTTCAACAGGGAATTCGAAACATCGACATTTTTGTTGGGAGCATGCCATATGACGTCACATCACGCGATGAAATCACGAGACACGCCCCCGTAAATAAACATGCTGGTTTATTGAAAAACAAGCAACACCCGCTTCTATATACGTACAAATGATTAAATCGTAGATATGATCTCACCGTACTTAGATCGCACAAAAAATTGTCCACGCTAAAAGTGTATGTTTATTATGAGTGAAGCTCACTCATAATGAACATTGTTCACTTTTACTTTTACACTTTTAACGTGGACACTAATTGATGATAAAGAACGATACTATATTAGTCTGTTGGTCTCCCCACTGAGCTACAGTGGGGAGACCAACAGACTGCAATGCAGAGGGTCTCGGGTTCGAACCCACGTCACGCACCTCTTACTTTCGGAAGTTATATGACATTTCGAAATTATGTGCGTATTGATTGACAATTATCGGCTGATCCGTGCCTCGGAGAGCACGTTAAGCCGTCGGTCCCGGCTGCCATGAACATCTATGGCAGTCGTTATTGGGAAGTCAGTGCCCTATAATATCTTGACACTGGTCGAGCCTTAGGGTATCGTCAGGATATCGTCGGAGGTCAGGTGGCAGCCGCTTCATTTAAAAACTGATATTCAGTCAAATCCGGTTAGACTAGAAAAGCCGACCCTAAGAGACTTGGGAATAATAAATACTAGGGAGAAGACTATATTAGTGTGTCAAAGTCTCTTTTCTATTTTCTTCTTTCTCTTTAGTGTCTCATCTATGGCGTAAACACTACTTGGACACGTCAATTATTATCTTATATATATGTACCTACCTATTAATAGTAAATTATATAAAAAAAATAAAAGCATTGAAAAAAGTTCGTGATAAGAAGCAGAGAAGAAACTATATAATATTTGAGATGTCTTTTAGCAGTGTGTGTTTAGGTGGTAACTGAACGTCCAGAAATATGACCTCACTTAAATCTAGAGAACATCTATGAATTACATATTGACGTACATAATTATGCGTACACATGGCTACACATCAAGTTATATGTGATATATAACCATATATATAATATACGCATAACTACGCTATATACAAAATAAAGAATTGTCGGAAAGGGACAGTGCATAGTGGTGTCGATGCAATGGTATATATAGAGCGTAACAAAAATATAACGCACTCTCTCGCACGATTCGCAGCGTTCAACGTCTAATAGTTCAAAGTCCAAACAGTCTAGGTTGATGCGTCGCTGTGTGTACATATGTATAGTCTATTTTTCAGTCTTATTTAGAAAATACATAAAGGGCCTTATCAGTAAAGAAAAATCGTGAGGATATTTGCATGTCTAAGAGTTCTCCATGATGTTCTCGATATATAAAGTCTGCCAACCCGCACTGGGCCAGCGTGGTGGACTGTGGCCTAATCCTTTTCACAGAGAGAGTACCAAACAGTGGGACTGTTTTGTAACGGCACCCTACCAGACTCCGTTACTGAGAATATCTTGACAGGAACCGGGAATTGAATCCGAGTCTATAAGCACAGCAGTCATATTCACCACTGAAGTAGTCACAAATGTCCACACCTACACTCTCGCATTAAGATGGAATCTCCAATTTTATTGATGTGAATTACTCTTTTGTCCGTTTATTAAACAACGTCTCATAGTACTTAAAGGGTCCATGAGTGGATAATAAATGTCTGATAGATTCAATACCGCTTGACCTCAACGACCTCAAGTGGATAATGGGAGTGAAACGGACGACAATAACCCACATACACTTTCTGTCTGTATTATGTAGTTTATCGTTGAGCTATTTTTATACAAGTGGTTTGAATTTTATATAGAAGCTGTCAGTACATTTGCAGTCTTAATGTTTTTGAAGTACGGCGAGATTTCGGCATCCAACGTGTCCTTTGCTCAGCTGTGGGATACATGAACGGGCTAAGAAAAAGTTTATTGCATCAATTTTCGCTTTCACAGCTCTAAGACGTAAAAAGATTTTTTAAGTAATAAAGATATACATACTTATTTATAAATAGATTATTATTTAAAAATATACTAATGTTTATAATATACTAGTTTTTGACCGCGGCTACGCTCACGTTACTGTAGGCTAGGTTAAGAACATTTTCTGGATGAAAGGTACCCCAGGTCCTTTTCTGTTTCCTTTTCCTTTTTTCCTTCCAAAGTGTATGCGAAATTTCATAATTACCGGTCAAGTAGTTACGGCTTGAAAGAGTAACAAATTCACATTCGCGTTTATAATATTATTTAGAATAACTTACTATATTATTAGCTGATCTGCTCAACTTCGTCTGCTTGACATACCTAAGAGAATTTTCTCAGTTCTTGCAACATTTTTCAATAGTGCGCCGCTCCTATTAGTTGTAGCGTGATGTTATATTATAGCCGTATATGTATATTATAAAGCTGAAGAGTTTGTTTGCTTGAACGCGCTAATCGCAGGAACTACTAATTCGAATTGAAAAATTATTTTAGTGTTAGATAGCCCATTTATCGAGGAAGGCTATAGGCTATATAACATCACGCTACGACCAAGCAGCAATGAAAAATGTTGCAAGCACGGGCAAATTCTCTTATGTGAAGCAGACGAAGTTGCGCGAGTCAGCTAGTATTCTATATCGCGACAGGCTTTACGAACATCTAAACTAGGGACACTAAAGCACCCAGTCTCTGAACAATCATTTATGAATCACACCAACTATCCCGTGTGAAATTCGAATTAACTATAGTTCGGTGCAGTCAGTAAATAAATAAATATGTGAAGTCTGCCATCCCTACTGAGCCAGCGTGGTAGACTATGGCCTAACTCTTCTCATACTGAAAAAAGGTCCGTGTCTAATATGACAAATTATTATATACAGAGCTGATATTATTTTTATATTGCAAATCCCGTTTTCAGTTACTCGTACATCTATCAACGCTTTATTCAAACGATCGTTTCGTGGTTTAAACAATAGTGTTTTGACGGCATTGTAAACAACATCACTCATCCAGAACCATATTATGTGGCGGATATGAGTTTATCTTGGCATGACACCAGATTATTTAGATTAAACTTTAACATAACATCGCGTTAATATCTACTTGATGAGGTAAGCAGAGAGATGTAATAACCTTTCATATAATTATATTATTTTTAAATACACCTGAGATGCCTGTTTTCTTTTGGTTCAACGCATGGTTCTGTTGTTTTAATAGCCATTGTCAATGCACCAAGTATTTAGGGTTCGTAACAATATGAAACATTTATATTCTAATCTTTTAAACAAACTTTATAAGTATTAACGTAAATTTTGTTTTAACTACATTTAGTCACGAACTACCTTTTCATGTCACAAAGTGTAAGTGTATGCGTCCTCATGCCATACTACTGTCTATTACAAATGGCTACGTACTGATAAATATTATTTCAAATCTCAAATGCTTTTTACATAATATTACCAACTTTTCTTTATTTTAGAATTTAGTTTTATATGGACAGTGACATATGGCATAATGACTGCAACACCTGGTACATAAATGAGTTGTAAAATACTGAAATTATAAGTTGATGGCGATTTAAAAGAGTGGCCTTGAGTTTCTTGCAGGTATCTTCTCATAGGCTCAACCTTTTGCCTGAACCTTGCAACTAACATAAATGTAAATTCAGTAAATATAATAAACTCACTAACCCATTTGACGTTCATAAGTGTTACTTTGTGACCTAAGTGAATAAATTATTTTTGACTTTGACTTTGACTTTATTCCACAAATAGCTGTTCCGTGTTTAGATCCACTTTGGGTTTCAATATCGCAAGAAATGAACTCTGGAAGCAGTATCTATTTATTTATGGAGGTCGAACATCTTATTCTTGTTTGATAATACATTTCAATAAGTATCAGACTGCCAATTACAGGTTTAACATTACATAAAAAATTACAGACTATTTCTAAAAGAATAGCAATTACACGTAAACAATTATAATACAACCACAGTATAATACAGCTCAGTTAGCAACGTATAATACCAATGGACCCTTCAACCCATCCACCTAGTTGGTCGATTAGGTATGTTACTCCTATCAAACCACCCACTGTCCACCTGGGTGATCAGTTACTACAGCAGTCTAAACAAAGAACTGTTCTCTCATTCGTCGTCTCGCCATTGGAATACTAGTGCAGAATAAATCCAAATTCACACAATACACGTATGCACAGGCAGACCTATTGTCAATAGGTTTTTTTTTTATATATCTATGGTGGCAAACAAGCATACGGCCACACCTGATGGTAAGTGGTCACCGTAGCCTATGGACGCATGCAACACCAGGAGCATCACTTGCGCGTTGCGGACCCTTTAGGAAAGGAAGTGGGGAGGAGAAGGAGCGGGAAGGGGGGAAAGGGAATATAAAGATATCAGATTTGTTCCGCATTCGTTCCCTCATGTTTCGTCCCAAGCGTTGAAATACGCATTCGTCCCAAAAAAATTCCAAATTTAAATAAATATTAATATCTTAACGTTATTCCTCTTTCGTCCCAGATTATGTTCCGTTCTGTCCCTGTTTCTTTTTTGTATGGATATTTTGTTGTACCGTTAGTCGAAACGTATTTTACAGTAACTCGTTGATCTCTCAGTAAAACTTTGGGCTTATGATTGTATGGTATTACGAGCGTGACAACGAAAGATTTAAAATAATTTTAAACCACGTTTACTTTTGTTAACTATATGTATAAAAATGTAGGGCGAAAAAGGAATAATTTAAAATGAGGGGGAATGTGGAACATTTTAGAATGTGGGAATGGGCCGGATCGACCGGGGTAGTACTACCCTCTCACAGAATACCGGCGTGAAGTAACGGTACCCGTACTGTTGCGTTTCGTATCGGTGAGTGAGAGAGCCGCAGGCCCAGTTACCCCGATCCTTTTCCTATCCTTTCCTTTGTCCTTTCCCTCCTTCATTCCTTTTTAAAGTGCTGGCAACACACTTGTAACTCATTTGGGGTTGCGGGTGTCCATGGGCGGCAGTAATCGCTTACCATCAGGCGATCCGTCTGCTCGTCTGCCAGCCTAGGCCATAAAAAAAAAAGTAGGAACATATGCGGAACAAACCAGATATCACAGTCATGATATTGTACTATGCAAACTCATTAAACTTTGGTACTGCGACCACCAAAAGCGTCTACGTAAAATGATAAGCGTTATCACTCTTTAAACAATAGTTTATCATTTACGCAGATAAGCAGTAGTAGGACCTTTTGACCAATCATGTAATGTGACGTGTATTTTTGCCTGCCTCGCCTACGAGCCGACAAGAACATAAACAAAACCAAACCATTGGGAATCTATTAACTATACTAATATTATAAAGCTGAAGAGTTTGTTTGTTTGGTTGGTTGAACGCGCTAATCTCAGGAACTACTGGACTGAATTGAAAAATTATTTTATTGTTGGATTGCTCATTTATCGAGGAAGGTTAAAGGCTATACAACATCACGCTACGACCCACGGGGCGGTGCAGTAATCATAAACGCAGGCGAAACCGCGGGGACAGCTAGTAATTATTAAGATTAATTTAAAGTTTTATAATTAGTCGAGCTGATTTTGTTTTAGTGACGACTGAACGGATAGGTGACGTAGCTGACGGTGTTCGCCTTGGCACTGACGCCGCGCCGAGTTATGTGGGTTCGATTCTCACAGGAGTCAAGTATTTGTGTGATACACAAATGATTGTGCCTTGTCTGCGTGTTCTTTGTGTGCATTGTTTGAATGTTTTAAAGTCCTCCGCAACAGGAATTACCATCGGCACACCATCGGCCAGTCACAATAGGTTTTTAATTATGGCATTCCATGACAAATTTTTGTTTATAATAGCCTTGTCTATGGTCAGCTACAGAACATAGTTCTAATCTTCGCGCTACTACTGAGAATTGCTTGTAATAAATACCTTATAACATTGCACTATTCGGTCATCGAACTCGAGATCTCGTGTATAGCTGCTGCGTCACCGAGACAGTTTTATCCCTACCCTGTTTAAGATAACGTATAAAGCATAAGTCTTGGAACTATGCCAGAGCACTTAATGTCTGTGGGATGCTTGTTATCGTGACCGGATGGACCTTTTTATCTCATTTTTTGTAAATAGACGCTCGGTCAATAACCCCAAATCATCTAATTTATCAGTTACTACATGTTTACTAGTAAAATAATCATATAGTCTACAGTCTTCACTAATATTACAAAGATGATAGATTTGATTTTTTGTTTGTTTGTTTGTTTATAAGGGCATAACTCAAAAACTGCTCAACGGTTTTAAAAAATCTTTCATCGTTAGAAAGCTTATATACCTAATATTATACGTAATATTATCACTGAGCAGCAGGTTATATTTTATTTAAAAATACGTACTGTTACTAACTTAAAGTAATCTAACCAAATATACTTTTACGCAAGTGAAGCCGCGGCTAAAAGCTAGTACTGAATAAACTCAAAACTACTGGACCGATTTGAATCATTCTTACACAAATTGTAAGCTACTTTATCCTATAGTAACATAGACTGTTTTTTTATGCAACTAAATTGGCAAACAAGCATACGGCCCACCTGATGGTAAGTTGTCACCGTAGTCTATGGACGCCTGCAACATCAGAGGCATCACGTACGCGTTGACCCTTTAGGAAAGGAGGTGGGAAGGAGAAGGAACGGGAAGGAGCAAAGAGAGTGATTGGGCCTCCGGCAGTCTTATTCACTGAACGAAAGACAACAGTAGGAATACTGCTATTTCACGTCGATATTCTGTGAGAGGGTAGTCCTTCCCCGGTCGAGCCGGCCGATTCATACTGAAATCAACGAGGCTCTACTACTCTGACATCACGCTACGAGCTAAGGATGCGGAGCAGTAATCATAAACGTGGGTGAAACCGCGGCAGATAGATAGTAGGTATATGATAAATTAGAAGATTAGGTTAATGGCCTAGCTTCTATAGGCATTTTGTAAATAACGTGGAAAGGCAAATACTCGAAAACGAGGTATTCTTTATTCATGTTTTTTTAATAAATGGAATGTGGATCTTTGATATAAAAATATCTTGTAACACATATATTATCTTGAAGTTATGTGTGTTCTCCAAATGCTTGCTGTTAGTAATAGTTTGTATTCAAAACTTTATGTAGGTAGACTAAAACTTTATCTCGGTTCGTCGCACTAGGACAGCGACGTGTCAGTGTGCGGTATAGGCACTATACATTTAATTGTATTATCGTTAACTAAAAATCGAAATAATTTCATTTCTGTCTGCGTAAATAGAAACACCAATAAGTAAATAATATACGAGAACTTTAATATAATTATACGTGAAGCCATTGTGACGACCAACATCTTGGATGCTGAAAAGCAACCGATATTTTGGCGAATTTTAAATCTGTATACTAAAAAGTGTATTTAAGTAACAACAAAATTTGTATGAAATAGTTCAATTTCAATGTGTAACATTTGCTTAAACGTAAGATAATATTATTCGCTAATCTAATAATTATAAAATTTTATTTTCTTTGTCTTCCAGCATCTTTAGTATCTTCGATCCTGGCCATCGGAGCAGCCCTCGCTGCGCTGCCAGTCGGCTTTCTAGTCCAGAAGGTGGGCAGACGTCCCACGATCCTGCTCCTCGCCATACCGTTTATGCTTAACTGGCTTCTTACCATATTCGCCAACGGAGCTGGTATGCTGATTGCTGCGAGATTCTTCGCTGGATTAAGTACTGGTATGTTACTTTTTAATTTATTACTTATCCTTTCCTCCTTATCCTTATCCTGTGGATACTGGGATAAAAATATGATACTTTTTTATTTATTTACCAGCTATTACACAAGGCTTGGCCCGCGTGGCACCTACATAAATAAAAAGGAGTCTATGTCCTTTCCCAGGTTTTAAACTACATCTGTGACAAATTTCATCCAAATCAGTTGAGTAGTTTAGCTGTGAATTAGTAACAAACAGACAGAAAGATACACAGAATTTATAATGTTAGAAGTAACGATTTAAATATATGTAAACTCAACAGCTTTTCAACAGTAATTTTAGGAACAACAATCAACATGCAATCAGCCCAAAACTGGTTGCATTTACAATAATCTAAGCCAATTATGGAGTTTCACAGCAATTCAAAATGAGGCGAACAAAAAAAAGGTAAACAACAGCCATTAAAAAAAATACAGAATAAATACTAGTATAAAGTAGTAGTATCATTTGTAGTACCAGTAATTCAAATAGTCAAACCTAAGAAGCAGCAAACCACAGCTAGATTTCATGATACTTTGAGCTCATTCTGCGTAAATAGAAACACCAATGATTAAATTATGTTTCGGGTACTTTGAAATAACTACACTGGAACATTGAGACAACTACCATCTTTGTCTCTCCGTGACCATGGCTGCTGAAAAGCAACCGAAACATAGGGAAAAGTGTAAACTTAAATACAAATAGATTTAATAATTGAATTAGCTTGAAATTAGTAAATTTTAACAGTTAACAGTAGTTTCTTATCTTATCTTATCTTATCTTGTGTGGGGGCCAGTCAGTACAGACCAGCGACACTTCGACCCAGTGGGATCTTTTGTGTCGACTTCCCCAATAACAACTGCCATAGATGTTCATGGCAGTCGGGACCGACGGCTTAACGTGCTCTCCGAGGCACGGAGCAGGCGATAATTGTCAATCAATACGCACATAATTTCGAAAAGTCATATAACTTCCGAAAGTCAGAGGTGCCCGACGTGGGTTCGAACCCGAGACCCTCTGTATTGCAGTCTGTTGGTCTCCACAATGTGCTATCGCTGCTCAGTAACTACTGTTACTGAGCAGCTACTAGCTAGAAACTATTACACTACTATACTACTGTATAGTAGTGTAATAGTTTCTAAATTATGTAATAGAGTGTTAAATAAACAACGCGATAAAATCCGTATATAGTAGTTTAATTTTCAATGTATAACATTCGCGTAAACAGAAGACAATATTATACTAGTATAAATTTAACGGGATTGATCTACAACTAGATTTCATCCCAGTCTTACAACAACTAGTACATTTTTCCCCAGTATGTGTTTAAGTACCATCTGTATACTAACTTAGGATAAAAAGTATCCTATACTATACGGTCCATCCTATGTGCCAGATTACATCCGGATCTGTTCGATATATTCCAAGTGATAAATTACATCCCTCAAATATTCTTAGAAATGATTATATTTGTACGAGTAGGTATATCTAGCTTTCGTAGTACGGGTGCGTCCTCGTTCCACGGGAATGCACGTCGAGATAAAAAGTCAAAACCGGGACATGTTCTATCTGTGTTTTAAATTTTACGCCTCAATGGCGTAGTGGTTAGCGCAACCGCCTGCCATTCCTGTGGTCGCGGGTTCGATTCCCGCACAAGTCAAACATTTGTGTGCATGAACATGGATGTTTGTCTTGGTCTGGGTGTTTCTATGTATAATATGTATGTATTTACCAAAAAAAGTATATATGTATGTTTATCTATTGTTTAGTCCCCATAGTACAAGCTCTGCTTAGTTTGGGCTAGATGGTGTTGTGTGTATATGATAGAATATTTATTTTTAAAATTCCATAATATTACAAGTAAGAAATATCAAAATTCTTAAATATCTTTACACATTTATGACATAAGTTAAAATTAAAAGAGTTTAGGCGGTCGCCTCGCCACTGCCATTACGCCGAGTGTTGTGGGTTTGAATCCCACACGGGATAAAAATTTGTGTGATCCACAAATGGTTGTTCCGAGTCTGGATGCTTTTTGTGTCCGTTGTTTGGATGTTTGTAAAGTGCCCCGCGATACTGGAATTGTTCCAAGCGCGAGAGTACACTTTTTAACAAAGTAATAAGAAAATTAACGATCACACCGATGTGCTTTGTATTTTTCAGGCGGTATCTGTGTAGCTGCTCCGATGTACATCGGTGAAATCGCTGAGACCTCCATCCGAGGCACTCTAGGGGCATTCTTCCAGTTGTTCCTGACTGTGGGCATCCTGTTCACCTACATAGTGGGCGGCTGGACCCACTGGAAGGTCCTGTCTATCGTCAGTGCTGTGTTCCCACCTCTGCTAGTCGCTGTATTCTGGTGAGTTTCCAAGGTCTTCTAGAGGTCATTATTTACAGCTCTACTTATGTGATGAATAAATGTGAATAGAATATCTACTTTAAATATATACATACTTAGGATCATATCTTTATAACCTCAATAAGGTGGGCAGAGCTGTATTATATGCAGATTGCATGGATAGCGATCCTTTTGACGTCTGCTAAACATTTCAAGAAACTGCACTGTTACTGAACATTTCTTAAAAGATAGATCTATAACAATTTGTTTTACATGAGTATTTGTTCTCGATGGAAAGATGCACTTCATCATGGTATAAATTATCACGATGTTACGGATACACTAAAACAGTAGAAACGGGTATTGACGTATACAAGGGAGCCCTGGTGCCCCAGGATTAACCACAGAATGCTAGGTTACAACAAAATTTTTGGGTAGCGTCAAGCCAAAATCTTAATAAAAAGAAATTATCTACGCCAATGGAGACAGAAAAATTGACACATGCAAAGACCAACCGCTCCCTCTCTTTCTTAAATTCCTACCTTCATCCCAAATTAAATGCGTTTTCAGGTTCCAACTCACAAGTGATAACTAACCGTGATATTGCAAGCGACAATAGGTTACTGATGAGTACCCGCCACGGGCCTTATGACAGCTTGTCAGTCTTGCCACTACAGTAATATCTATATATTAATACGTGAAGCAAAAACTTTGTACCCCTTTTACGAAAATTGCGCAGACGAAGGAGTATGAAATTTGGCACAGTTAAAGTTTATATGGAGAAGGAGGGACGAATCCTAATATTTTTATAAAATATACATTAAATTAATGAAATAACACTACACGCACACAACCATGCATTTTATATATGCAGTCGAATCGCGTTCCTAGTATTTCGGCATTTTTCGGTTGACTTCGTAAAATGCTTCGTAACTATACATATGTATGTGGAGTAAGGGTATTAAGTTATAGACAATAAAACTTTAATAAAGATCAAATTTAAAATTTAAATAAATTATGGGCGAATTTCGACCACTTGGCGACCGCTAGTAAAAATTATTATGTAATATGAGCATAACCGTAACGAAATACAATAACATTTGAACATAATTAAAATCCGTTTCAATTATCATTGTTAAATCAGTTTTAATTTATTACAATGAAGTCAGAACAACCGTTGAACTCTGCAAGTTCAACGGTTGTTCTGACTTATAAATAACTTTGTACGTATACCTTTGTATTGCATTGTTAATTTTTTGGACCTTTGTTAACCTGAAGTCCAATGTGTAAAGCGTAGGATAATTATTACTGGAGTCGTCAATATTTTGCGAATGGAAAGGAAAAAGGGGAATACCAGCTCATTTCGACTTAAAAATCCCAGTTCGTTAAAGACGATTGGATACTTAAACGCTTATTTAAGAATCGTTTTATAGCGGGTTGGCAGACTTTACATATCTTCAAGATCGTTATGGCGAACTGTCAGACATGTAGGTTTCTTCACGATATTTTCCTTTACTGCTAAGCAAGCGATAGTTAACTAGTTAATACACACATAACTTCGAAAAGTCAGAAGTGCGTGCCTTAGGATCGAACTCGAGACATCTGCGTGGCAGTAAAGGTCTCCCACTAGGGCGATAGCCTAAAATAACATTAAATTGTTCAATAATTAGGGGTACGGTACGGATACGGTAAACCACCTAGGTTTAACGTAACCACATAATATTTAGGCTTATAATTTCTCTAAACTGTTCCATTGCTGAGCACGGGCCTCTTCTTAGAACAAGCCTCACTCACTAACTGGTCTACCTGTATTTCTGCTGGGTGGGTTGCTAAGGTAGTTTGAGTTCCAGCGACCCACCAATTAAGGCAGGAGTAGGCAAACCGTGGTAGGTTTAGTCGGTAGGACCCGAGACTTTCCATCTTACCCTGGGTGAGTCCGACATACCCTGCCCGCTCCTTTTTTCCTGCGGAGAAAGATGCGTAAATGGCATCTATCTAAGTTGTATCCAAATCTAAACAACAACAATCTAAGTTTTAAGTAACAAATATCCAGCTTCACAAAAGTAAAAATTTCTTTAAACCTTTAAAGCAGAATGTTTGGTCTGATCTCGACAGGTGGATGCCTGAGACTCCTCAGTACCTGCTGGGCAAGAACCGCAGGCGTGACGCGGAGAAGTCACTGAGATGGCTGCGAGGACCTGACGCTGATCTCTCTGCTGAGCTTGAGGAGATGCAGAAAGAGGTAAGATTAACTTCTTTATTTAAAGAAGAATTGTATTTTTACAATTTCCATTTATTTTATTAATATTATCTATTTACACAATTCTTTAACACTAACTTATAAAATAAGAATAACTAAAATTGACACCCTCTAATAGGCGTCATAGAATTCCTCCGCATCACTGTCGACTGTGCCCAGAAGACCGGCAGCATTACCACGTTGAATGGCAATGCTTATTCTTTTCCCTCTGGTCACGGGAAACGTCGGTGAACCTTTTTGCTATTATAGCACTGGGACCTCATGTGCGTCATTAAGAATTATATACATTTTACGCCCAGATCTATATCGCTAAAAAAGTTAGCAGAATCACATTGATCCCAGTTATCTCCAGCTGTGGTTTTAGGTGCCATGTCGTAGAGGACAAGGCTATTTTCGTCTACAGACATAGAATAATCACCGTGCTGCTTCTGAAAACCACAATAACTCTTTTTCTGCCATGGGAATCGAGTCTAAGACCTCATACTCCGCAGGTAGTTTAAAGGTAGTAGTTAGTTAGTTAGGTAGTTTTAGCTTCGTCACTACCACTGTGCCAAGTCTTGTGAGTTCGTACCCCACACGAGATGTATGATCCACAAATAATTGTTTCGAGTCTAGGGTCTTTCTGTCCGACACGACACAGGATACATTCCTAGTGGTTGGAGTAAAATAAAATATAGTACTTAATGAGCAATAGCGAAACAAAACTTGAAAAATGTTAATGTTAACTATTGCTGCGCCATCGAGGCATTAACTACAGTTTTGTGGATCGGAAAATAATTTTCCCGCTTAGAGAGCGAACTCACAACACTTGCTATAACAGCAGGAGAGAAAATACCACTTAAGCTATCCCACATCTATAACACCAAAATATTATCTTGCTTCAGGTGGACGACGCATCTCGCACAACCACAACAGTCACGAGCATGTTAACCAGCCGCGGACCCCGCATGGCCCTCATCTGTGGTCTGGGCCTCATGTTCTTCCAGCAGTTCAGCGGCATCAACGCCGTAATCTTCTACACCAACGACATCTTTCGATCAGCTGGCTCGAACATCCCAGCCGTCATTGCCACCATCATAGTCGGAGTCGTCCAGACTATCGCCACCGTCATGTCGTCAGTCCTGGTCGACAAAGCTGGCCGTAAGATCCTCCTCCTCCAAAGCTGTGTCATCATGGGCATATGTCTTATAGTTCTCGGAATCTATTTCAAGCTCAAAGATGACGGTTACCAGGTCGCTTCCCTAGGCTGGCTTCCTTTAGTCTGTATGGTTCTCTTCATCATTTCCTTCTCAATGGGCTTCGGACCAATTCCTTGGATGATGATGTCCGAGCTATTCCCTGTTGAGTTCAGAGGTGGCGCCACAGGAGTCACTGTTGTGACCAACTGGATTCTAGTCTTTATTGTGACGCTGTGCTTCCCCATCATGAAGGATGCGATCGGTATCTACAGCTGTTTCTGGTTGTTCGCTGGTATCATGTGTGTTTGTGTGTTTTTCGTTATATTTGTTATTCCTGAGACGAAAGGGAAGTCTATTACTCAAATCCAGGCTATCTTGGCTGGAAAATAAGAATGCTTAAGATGCACTATTTGCATGTTCCGTGCCAAATGAAGTAAGTTAAGAATGTTGTTACTGCCATTTTGGTGTATGTGTAATGATGGCGTGGGATTTGAATAATATCGTAACTTCAAATACTTGGTTTTAGAAACAACTATATTTTACTTGATATGCTTTATTTTTGTATGCTGGGTGTTTTAGGATGTCATTCCACTATAAGCGGTGTGCAAAGTTAAAGCTAAGCTATGAAACTGTGTATATAACGAAGAAGATAAGGGGCTATGATGAAAAAATATAGTGATTAAATCAAAACAAAAAGATTATGTGTTACACATGTTATAAAAGAGCTTATACAGTACAGTACAGTAGTTATAAGTACGATTATTAAAATCGCTTTTTTAAGGATGAGCAAGCATCGCTTACAAGACACAGAATTACTCATACATTTTATAATCAACATTTTTATATTCATGTTTCTCAAAAAAGAAACTTTGCCCGTACTTTACATACTTAGCTAAACTTCACGCTCCTCGATTCAAATTACGCTTGGGAATCAATTTTATGGCACAAATCTTATTTTATTAAACCCCTTCACACCAGAGGTAAGCTAAACTAGGCTAAGGAAATCAAGCAATCCTATTGGTTGGTTGGACATAAATTCGTAGCTTAGCTGCGTAGCAATTTTGGTGGAAAGTCAAACTATACCAGAGTAGTGCCTAATGCGAGTTTATTTTACGGTAACGCGATCGACCACGTTTATGACGTTCGGCGCTCTGATTGGCTCGCTCCAAGCTCTTAACCAATCAGAGAGACAAACGCGGTAAACGTTTCAATCGCGTTAGTGTAAAAACAACTCGCACGATGCACCCAGAAATGTCACATATTTATTTAAAATGTTATAATATGAGTTACGATTTTATTCGTGTGGCGATGCGGCGTTATATTGTTATGGAGTCTGAACGCTTACATATACATGTATTTCAGGTCGATGATTGCTCAGGAAAAATGGTTAAATTTGTATATTATAGATATGAAATGTAATGTAGGCTAATGTATAAAAAAGCAAATATTTAAAAGAACAAGCGACTCTCGATATTTTTATATAACGACATAATTTTTGTGATGTTCATATTATTATTATTTGGATATTAAATTAATTTTCACCAATGATTTTTTGAAGAAAATCTTTGTTTACAATAATTGAAATTGATGAATTTATGTGTGAGTATGTTTTTGTTATTTGTAGTTGAATTATTTTTAGCTGGCCTAATAATTTCTCTACAGGCTTCTTTGCTGTTTGCACTTAAGCGACTAATCGCACTATTCGCCTTTTGCCTGTTGGTCAGCTAAAGACTAGCTGTCTATTATGTGGGACCTTAACATTATCGGGCAAATGTAAGTGTTATATACCTCTAACTCTATGAGTAGCATCATTAAATCAGTTACGTTCACAAATACGATTATTTACTGCGATTAGTCGCCAATGTGTATGCAGCTTAATCTTAGACATATTATTTGTTATAAAACATTATTTTAAATTAATAATTAAATACCAAAGATATTTATTTTTATTAAAATTATACAGCAATTGCCATTAAAAATATGTTTTATAACAAAATTATACTTTTGCATTAGAAATTTTAATTAAATATTTTATTTATTTAGCTAATATTATGTAATATAGATTTTGTTTTTAGAATACTCGTATTGAACTATTATGGTGGAAGGCTGTGATCAAATGAGGTTATAAGTGCCTGAAAACCTTTTAGAATAAGTAGTAGTTGATGACAAAAATAATTAAAATCAAGAATAAATATTTTAAAACAGTAGGCTCAAATCACAATAATTAACCAAAACTTGCTAGTAATTTATAAAAAAAGCATATTTTTATTTAGATAATAAAGTTGACAATTAAGTAATATTATCATTAATTTTGGTTAATAAATATAATTTATTCACTTTTCTAAAATCTGCATTTTTTATAAAAAAAAAATTTTTTTTTTTTTTTTTATTTTTTTTTTTTTTTTACGTGGGGGAATGCAATGGCGCATATCCCTCCGCGGGGGCGGGCGGAGGGATTATGTCGGACTCGCCGGGGTAAAATAAAGATGTTAAAAAAAAAAAAAAAGATAATGTACCTCCCGGAATACCGACTAAACCTACCACGGTGTTCCTCGACACAACCACTACCGACGGGGCCGCGCGAATCGCTTTCGCATGCGGTCGCGACCCCGCCGAGGTTACGGCCCGCCGTATGAAACGGCAGGCCACTACACGAAAGACCTACCCAAAATAGGCACTACTTCAAATAAAACCCTACTGTCTCCCCCCTAGAGGGAAGACGGACTCGACACAGAGGCGCGCGTGGGAACACGCACGCCGCCTCTCGGACCTGGTGCTGAACGGATGGCGGGCAGGCCCACAAAGCCCGCCACCCCCAGGTCAAACCTCAGGGTGGCTGGAGGTCATCTCGCGCCCTCCGGCGCCCGGCTCTGCGGTTGGGGAGAGGGTTTAGACGCTCCCTCTCCCGCTCCGCCGCCTCCTTGATGGAAATCACTTCCTCGCAAAAGGAGGCGACGGCGTTCCACGACCTCCCACTCCGGAAGCAAACAAACTTATACAATTATAGAATTTGCAATTTTCTGCTTAGTTTGTAATTACCGTTATTGCCACTTAAAAAATACCTTGCTTTTAGTTCGTCTAACTTCACTGTAACAAAAATTAAAAAATAAAACATTTAAATTACTAAATTAGGTTTAAAATGATGAGCAAAGTAATTATGAACAAATATTGGTTGTCTTAAATTATAGGTACTTTGTACATTTGTGCAAATATTTGTGATATTTGACCAAAATACCACCAACAGTATTAGGTTGGTGTTGTTTCGACCAACTATTGCTAACGTTTGTTCAAATATAACAAGTGCTATCATTAGAACATAAAAACAGAATAGTAACTCGAAGATACTCACATAAGTATTTAGTAAAACCAACCATCGGAATTGTCGATCATGAACATGTTAATTAAGAGGAAGAAATAAGAACTAAAATTTAATACTTTTTAAGTAATTGAGGGTAGCATACAAATAGGTACTTTATGAGTTCGTGTAGTTATTGACGATTTACACAAACACACACACATGTTTAATAAATATGTGTGAGTGAATTACTTTAAAATTCGAACGTTATTTTGTTCGAAATTCAAATATTCCTTTGAGCTTCTTGCTTTCGCACACATAGACATTTTATACAGTTATGTACCATTGCCAATAAAAGATACCTGCCTTGTAATACTACCCTCAATTTTTAATTATTAATTTTCTTTTTTGATAGTATTAGTATCTGTGAGATTCAAGCGGCCTGAATTTATCTAACTTGGCTTGTGTAAGGCATTTGATATGTATTCCGTTTTTATGTTCTAAAGTATTAGTTGTAGGTACTTAGTAAGACGAAATGTGCCAAATGTTGGATAGTAAATATGTCAGTTTAGGTATTTTTATATGTCAGTGATAATTATTAATGTTATTCTAACGTAATATAATAATAATTTAGAATAATAAAGAATATTATGTTAGATTTATGTTTCATTTTAATTAATGTCCTCCAAACCGAATTTTGGTCACGGCGGCTCATCTTAACGGAGACTAGCCATCTCATAATAATAATAATATTATCAGCCCTGTATTAAACTGTCCCACTGCTGGGCACGGGCCTCTTCTCAGTGTGAGAAGTGTTAGGCCATAGTCCACCACGCTGGCCCAGTGCGGGTTGGCAGACTTCACATATCTTTGAGAACATTATAGAGAACTCTCAGACATGCAGGTTTCCTCACGATTTTTTCCTTCACCGTTAAACCATGCGATAATTAACTATTTAATACGCATATAACTTCGAAAAGTCTGAGATGCGCGCCTTGGGTTCGAACTCGAGACCTCTGCGGGGCAGGCGCAGGAGATATTATAGTGCACAAGCGGTGCGCAAACACAAGTGCACTCTCTGTTCCCACACTCTCATGATCCGTTGAGACGGTAATCCGGCTTTACGTGCTTTCCGAAACACGGGGGTATCTAACACCGCCAACTTGCCAACTCCGGGCTGCTATTGAGATTTCTTAACAGAAAAACCCAATACATTTCTATTGACCTGACCCGGGATTCGAACCCCAGACCTCATGCATGAACATTCACTACCGCTGCGCTACGGAGGCCTGCTCAAGCCTAAGTTTGCAGTGAAATAGTTATCGTTTAGATTTATTTTTAGTATACCTATTTCTTATTATACAGCATGTATCATAAAGGTGTGGTCATATTTTAGGGCCGTAATGTATAACAAATAAATAACCTTTGTGCCCTATCACCGGATCAAAAATCATTTTAACAATTTTGAACAATCTATTTATTAATTATTTAAACTTCGAAACAAAAGCATTACCTATATCACTATCCAAATTGCGACTGGTCATTTTTGGGTTTACAGAAATCACCCGTGCTTAGCAGCCGAGTCAGCTGTTAGTGTTATTTAAGCATCGACTAAAATTTTCGCTTTTGATAAGTCGATAAAAAGTAAATACTATATCTTAGTGAAAATTATGTATACGGATTTGATTGTCACGTTTTTCCATTGTACAGGGGCTATATTTTGAGACACTTAAATATAACCACACCTTTCTGTTACACGCTGTATATCTTTTTGCCTCGGTGGCGCGTCGCTATAAATACAACTGATGTGCATAAATTCCAATTCCTTGTTTGCACAGTATTATTGGATTTCTTGTCAAGAAGTTCTTAGAAGCAGCAAGGAGTTTGGAACTGTTCCTGATAGATGAAAATAGGATCGCTCTTTATTACATGAGACCTTAAACCTTTTCTGATTAAATGTGGTTGTGATACACTTCTGCCTTCCCCTTCCGGTATAATAATAATATCAGCCCTGTTTTAAACTGTTCCACTACTGGGCACGGTCCTCTTCTCAGTGTGAGAAGGGTTAGGCCATAGTCGAGCACGCTGGCCTAGCGCGGGTTGGCAGACTTCACATATCTTCGAGAACATTATGTTGGACTCTCAGTCATGCAGATTTCCTCACGATGTTTTCATTCGCCGGATAATTAACTATTTAATACAGACTTCATTTCGAAAATTCAGAGATGCGAGCCTTAGGATCGGACTCGAGACCTTTGCGTAGCAATCGAACTGTCACCCACTAGGCTATCGCTGGGTATATAGATGTGAAATTATATGTAATTACATGAACATATATGGATACGTTTATTTGTTTAGCGATACACAAGCGCCTGAAAAATACCAAACAGTATATTCACATCGTATAGTTTGTGACTATTGTATGTATTCTAGGCGTCCTAACAGCACGCCTGAAATAAAATAAATAAAAGAACATTATGATAACAGCCAGTAAGGCGTAAGAACGGACTTTGTGGCGTAAAATATAAGATATAATAAACGTTTAAAATGCATAAATATGGGTACTAATAATTACAGCCAATTTACTACTTTTAATTGTAAGTCGATAAAGCGATCTGTTGATAATGTACGAGTTCTCTGTGAAACGTCTGACTTGGTGGCTTTACAAGAGACATGGCTGCTTCCCCATGATGTCTCATACCTTGGATCTATTAAAAATAACTTTGAATACACAGGTAAGTCCGCCGTTGATACTTCAGCGGGCTTAATGGCCGGGAGACCATACGGGGGAGTGGCCATCCTCTGGAGGAAGGGAATTTTTGAATCAGTTTCTTTTATAAATTGTGAGAGTTGTCGCTTATGTGCTATCAGAGCCAGTACAGCAAGTCGACCTATTATTGTATTCTCTGTATATATGCCCACCAATACAATAGACAACTTACCCATTTTTGCAGAGATATTAGGAGAAATTAGTGCTATTGTAGCGAGCATGGATGTAGAAAGTATTTTTATATTGGGTGACTTCAATACACACCCACACGAATTATTTTATAATGAATTAATGAATTTTTGCAATGATCAGGATTTGATATGTGCAGATATAGTAAAGATAGGATTAAATAGTAATTGTCATACTTTTGTTAGTGATGCTCACGGATGTAGAAGATGGTTGGACCACTGTGTGGTCTCCCTATCTGCTTGGCAAACGATTGTCAATGTAGGTGTATATGAAGATGTGTATGTTTCGGACCACTTACCACTTTCTATGACTTGCGATTTAACAGGTGCGGTTAAACAGAAGCTGCAATTGGAAAACAAAATGCGGAGTCAAGTTATCTGGGGTCTGAGAAACGAAACGCAAATAAATAAGTATCAGGAAATTTGTAACGACAAGTTACGTGAAATAGATTTTCCAATGGAGTTCTCGAATTGCAGCTTTGGTTCATGTAGCCGGGTTGAACATAGGCATGTCTTGGACAAGTTATATTATAGAATTATTGACAGTTTGACTGACGCTGCTATGTAGTCGTGTGAGTCAGTGAGTGATAGCGCTGTAAAATGTAAGAGATTGTGCGGGTGGAACTTACACGTTAAGGATGCTCACAGTGAGGCAAAGCTTCAATTTCAAAATTGGATATTCCATAATAAACTGAGTTCTGGTAACGTCTATGAAAGAATGCGAGAGTCACGTAAGATTTTTAAGAGTCGTCTAAAATGGTGCCACGATAATCAAACGCAGGTTAAAATGGATAAAATAACTCAACAAAGAGCTTCAAAAAACTTTGCTAAATTCTGGAAGTCTACAGGGAAATTGGAAGCGAAGCCAAGCCTTCCTGTGAGTGTGGATGGAAAAAGCAACCCAGGGGATATAGCGAACATGTTCATGGAACATTTTAGAGTAAAGTCGCCACTTGGCATTTCCATGACTGAGAAAGGGTCGACGTGTCGGGGAGAAGAGCCACAAATATATTTTCAGCCAAAAAAGTTAAAGAAACCATTGTACACATGAGCAGAGGCAAATCTCCCGGACACGATGGACTCAGTATTGAACATTTTAAGTTCGCGGGGTTTCACCTGCCGAGGGTACTGGCCATGTTTTATACATTGTGCATTAAGCATTCATACTTACCATCTGATATGATGAAAACAATTGTAGTACCTATAATTAAGAACAGGACTGGAGACATCTCGGACAGGGGAAATTACCGACCTATATCCCTGGCGACCACGGCTGCAAAAGTGCTGGACAGTGTACTCGATACTTACTTGGAGAGTTGTATTACCCTGCACGATTCGCAATTCGGTTTTCAACGCAGATTGTCAACAGAGAGTGCCATCCTCAGTCTTAAGTACACTGTTCAGTACTACTCAGAAAGGAAAACGCCGGTTTACGCCTGTTTCCTTGACCTCTCCAAAGCTTTCGACCTTGTGTCGTACGATACGCTTTGGAGAAAGCTGAGGGACAGGAACGTGCCGACGGAAGTGGTAGACATCCTGAAGTACTGGTATGCTGATCAAATAAACCATGTCAAATGGTCCAGTACTCTCTCGGACTCATACGGGTTGGAGTGCGGTGTGAGGCAGGGGAGGTTGACGTCTCCACGGCTCTTCAACCTGTATGTAAATGATTTACTAGTGGAGCTTAGCAGCATGCATGTCGGATGCAGGGTAGGTGGTGTTAGTGTAAATAACATAAGCTATGCAGACGATATGGTGCTGCTGGGCCCCACTGCACGGTCTATAGAAGAGTTACTGAAGCGCTGTGAGGTCTATGCGGCTAGACACGGTTTGTTATATAATATTACGAAATGTAAATACATGGTCTTTAAGGACAGTGGTAAACACCCTGAAAGTTTACCTGCTATTATGTTAAATGGTTCAAAACTAGATAAGGTAGATTCTTTCAAGTTCACTGCGCACTTCCTCACCACCGACCTTAAAGACAATGTAGATATTGAAAGGGAGCGCAGGGTGCTATCGATACGACGTAATATGTTGGCACGCAGATTCTCCCGATGTAGTTTAGATGTCAAAATCACCCTTTTTAAGGCATATTGCCAAAGTTTCTATACGAGAAATCTGTGGGTCGCTTATGCCAAAAGAGCGATGGACGCTCTGCGCGTCCAGTATAATAATATTTTTAGGATGCTGTTGCGAAGGCCTCGTTTTTGTAGTGCCTCAGAAATGTTTGTGCAAAATCGAACTGATAGCTTTCAAGCGGTGATTCGCAAAAAAACTGCATCTCTACTGAGCAGAGTACGAGATACCAGCAACGGCATCCTCAAAATAATAAGTGAGGATATTACTTTTCCAATTTTAAAAAAGATGGTGAGGATGGTGATAAAGTGATGTCCCAATGAATCATTGTCATTTTATCATTATCTTTTATCATTATTAATATCATGTCACTTTACTAACAATAGTTTGTAAGTCATTATTGTAATTACTAACACATTGGATCTTAGTCATCTGAATAAAGGAATTATTATTATTATTATTATTATAATGACCTCTACATTGCGACTGCGCCGAGTGTTGTTGGCTCGATCCCCACCCAGGACAAAAATGCGTGTGATCTTTAAATACCATAATATAGTAGTAATACACCTCTCTTTTACATTCTTAGTAAGTGTAACTCAATTCTCTGTGAACTAGATATAGACATATTTACAGCAAAAATTAAATCGTTAAAGAAAGCCTTGTTTACTGAGACAATTTAAAACTAAAGTTTATACAATTACAACATTTAGATATTTATAAAGTAATGTATATATGTTAAATAATAATGAGGTTGTTACTTTTGTTTCTTTTTTACTGCTTTTAATAAGTTTGAAATTAATTATTTTTGTTGTATCTATTTATCGAAACTGTCTTAGAACTTGTAATAAGTAAACATTTTGAAACACACTTTCGATTACCTACAATGTTGTGCCTACCTTTAATTTAAAAGCATAGGTGCAATTATATTATGTATTTAGTGTTATTTTAAGGCAATGTTCTGTATGTATTTCAGTTGGTCAGCTTAAACCTAAATAAATAAATAAATTCAAAATCAAATTCTTTGTGGTAGGCATTGCCGACTGGATAGCGACCACAGTACATAAAGCGATAAACCCTCCATAGTGGGACGCTCCTGCGGACTGCGTTTAGGGATCAGTCTGTGTACATCCAGTGCACGGGGAGATTTCGGTATGATGTCTGGAGGACTGAGGAAGATATTTTAATATGTCACTGACAGGGGACGTCCTCTTGATCTGCCGGCCAGGGAGACCTGTAGAAACGGTTGTCTGCTGGCCGCCCGCTGTATAGTATAGGGGCCCAATTGGGAGTAACTACCCCAAGAGGCTGCCCTATCATGCATGCGCGTAATCTCGGGATCGGTCGTCGTGCCGGATAGTGACCGGAATTTGGGGTCCCGGCGGCCGATTCTGGGGGGGTATGGGTGCCCTTCCGTCCAGCGGTTCAACTGTACGTTCTCTGCCAGGGTAACGGCATACCATTTCTCCTCGCTTTCTCCTCTACATTATCATGTCGAAAGCTCTCTGCTTCACACTACAACCTCCCTAAACCTACTATGACAACGCCCACAAAGAAGAACAGTTTTAAAGCGGTGATTAACCCCCTCACCGTTCTTTTGGAGTTCAGTAACATCCGGGGACTCCACTTCAATCTGAAAGGGCCTTTTTCATACCTCCCACGCGCATCTCGCTGTTGCTTGGACATGGCCACAAGCGAACAGACAGGGTCAAACAAGCAGCCTCAAAAACAATAAGAACCGGCACACAAGTGCTCTTTAGCCGAACACCGGTCTGACACTCCGTTACGGTGACAGAACCGGGTCGTTACCAGGGGACGCGACGAGGACGCAAGCACTATGGGGGGTCCCCCTTTGAGGTACCCTGATGGAACCTTGGCCAATGACACTGAAGAGAAAGCCAATTTATTGGTTAACCTTTTCGGGGCTAATTCGCGCATCTGTGACAATAACGTGCAGCCGTCGACAATTCCAAGTTGCGGACTCTCAATGCCTGATATCATCATCAGGCAATGTGATGTCCGCAGGGAATTGATGTCACTAGATGTGCGAAAATCCACGGGGCCGGAAGGGATACCTCCTGTAGTGCTAAAAAAATACGCGGCAGAGTTGTCTCCAGTGCTGACGAGACTATATCGCTACTCCTACCTCTCTGGTAGTGTGCCTCAATCTTGGAGAGAAGCCAACGTGCAACCTATCCCTAAAAAAGGGGACCGGTCCGATCCATCAAACTACCGCCCAATAGCAGTCACCTCAGTGATCTGCAAGGTGATGGAGCGGATTCTTAACAACCAGCTAATCCGCTACCTTGAGTGTCACTCCATCATCAATGATCGCCAATATGGGTTTCGACCAAATCGGTCAACGGGTGATATTCTTGCTTATCTAATGCACATCTAGGGTGAGGCTATTGATAAGCAAGGCGAAGCTTTGGCAATCGGGCTGGACATTGCTAAAGCCTTTGATCGGGTCTGGCACCGCGGTCTTCTCTCCAAGCTGCCGGCATACGGTCTTCCCAGCCGGCTAGTTAAATGGGTCTCCAGTTTTTTACATGAGCGAAAAATGCGTGTCCTAATGGATGGATGCTCTTCACGTTTCGTAAGTGTAAATGCTGGAGTCCCACAAGGTTCCGTGCTCTCTCCGACTCTATTTCTTCTGCATATCAATGACATGCTATCTCTTGGTGGCATTCATTGCTATGCAGACGATAGCACGGTTCATGGTTGTTACCATCCACAACCACCTAGCAACCGGCAGGATACTGAGAGAAGGCGGGTAAAGCTTGTCACTGACCTCAACAGGGTGTTGGATGACATATCCGCTTGGGGTTCATCTAACCTGGTTGAGTTCAGTGCTAAGAAAACTCAGGTGTGCGCGTTCAGCTCAAAAAAATCCCTATTCTCTCCACTTCTCACTCTTCGGGGCACCACGCTGCCACTGCAGGATAGTCTTAACATCCTAGGCATAGACATCCGCCACGACCTTAACTCTAGGGATTACATCGAGAGTGTAATAACCACAACTGCATGCAAACTCGGGATTCTAAACAAGGTGCGGCGTTTCTTCACTCCTGAACAGCTATCTGCTGTATAAGGCCCAAGTCCGTAGCAGCATAGAGCACTGTTCGCACCTTTGGAATGGTTCCGCTAAGTACCTACTCGATGCCTAAGATAAACTGCAGCGTCATGCCGTACGTATAATCGACAGCCACGAGGTTACGAAGGACATCAAACCGCTACAACTTCGTAGAAACATTGCGTCCCTTAGCGTTTTCTATCGTCTCTATCATGGCGAATGATCTGAAGAGTTATTTGACCTCATCCCACCTTCCCCCTTCCTTTTGAGAACCACACGTGCCGGTCTTCGTAATCACCGATTGACGGTTAGCACAATCCCGTCTGGCACCAAAAGGTTCAGCAATTTCTTTTTATGCCGTACCATACAACTTTGGAACAGTATACAGTGAATTCACATTTACATTTACCTGTTGCCTTGTTCAATAAAGCAAGGACATGACATATACGATATATACCTACATTATACCAGCAATGTATTAAGATCCCACGTTACGAGAGGCGAACTTATTGCCGTCCTTCAAGCACATTGCCTGAGTCCTTGCTGCTGAGGTTTGTTCCACATTCGTCCCTCATGTTTCGTCCTAAACGTAGAAATACGCGTTTGTCCCAAAATTTATTCCTTATATGCCCCTAAATTTAAATAAATATTAATTTCTTAATGTAATTCCTTTTTAGTCCCAAATTAGGTTCCTTTTCTGTCCTTGTTTTTTGTATGGAATTTTTGTTGTACCGTCAGCCGAAAAATATTTTAGAATCGATGTTCTCCTGGCTACACTTTGGGCTTATGATTACATGATATCACATTACATGAGTCCGACAACGAAAAGATTGAAAATAATTTTAACCATGTTTTGTTTTGCTAATCATACGCACAAAAATGTAGGATGAAAAAGGAATAATTTGAAAAGGGGGGGCGAATGAGGAACATTTTGGAATGTGGTACGTAATGTAGGGGAAAATGCGGAACAAACTGCTGTTGAGAATATTCTTATAGTACGATCGAATAGCAATCAGCAGAGATAGCATAATGGTAAACCGTTGTACTACCACGCAGAGGTTTTGAGTTCGATTCCACGCCGCACATCTCTTCTTTTCGAAGTTATGTGCGTATTCAATAATTATTAATTAAAGGATAAATTGTGAGGCAACCTGCACATCTGAGCGCTCTCTATAATGTTATCGAAGATATGTGAAGTCTGCCAACCCGCACTAGTGTGGTAAATTTTGGCCTAATCCTTCATTCATACTAAGAAGAGGTGCATGCCCAGCAGTGAGACAGATTAACATAGAGCTGGTATTACCTTTACTAATATTATAAAGCCGAAGAGTTTGTTTGGTTGTTTGCTTGAACGCGCTAATCTCAGGAACTACTGGTTCGAATTAAATAATTCTTTTAGTTTTGGATAACCCATTTATCCAGGAAGGCTATAGCTCATATAACATCACGTTACGACCAATAGGAGAGGAGCATCAATGATAAATGTTACAAAAACGGGAAAGTTTCTCTTATGTTAAGCAGACGAAGTTACGCGGGTCAGCTAGTTAAATTATAATATTATACAGACCCAATCACACTACCCGACCTGGCAATTAAGCCCTGAACCTCACAATCATATGCAAATATGGGTGCTAACTTCTACCATGGTACCAATTAAACAGTCATTAAGATAAATGCACTTCAAAATCGTAGCTCATGGAAAATTATATGATTGCATAATACACACACACACTTCTTAAATATACTCTAAAATACATACACTCGAATGTAGGTGCACTTATGTCAAACAACACATATCTATGTTCATAAATTAGCACTACAACATTCTACTCAACATACATAATATACTTAGGTACTTGATTTACGCCATTATATGCCCTAAGAGGAAGTCAAAGCAGTACAGAATACAAACAATGCTTTATAAGTTTATATGGATTTGTTTAGAATGCTTTCTGTTATGTGAACTAGCTGTGAATCTTAATTGATATATAAATGGACGAGAACAGTCTGATTAACAAAGTTTATAAGGCTAGTGTGAATGGAACAGTCGCAAGTAGAATACCTAGGCGAACGTTGGTCGATCAGATCAGAGACGTTCTGGACAAAGGACACCTTAAACCGTCTAGCGTGTATAAGGAATGTGATGAAAGTGAATGAAGCCAGAGAAGTGTGTCAGGATCGTAGCAAATGGAAATCCGTAGTCTCTGCCTACCCCTCTGGGAATCAGGCGTGAATCTATGTATGTATGTAAACACGAATGTGAGTTTGTTTGTTTGTTACGCTTTCACGCTTAAACTACTCGAGCGATCATCATGAAACGCTGTCAGGAGATCATTAAAGGATATAAGGTGCATTTTATCAAAAAAAAAAACATGCGGGGCAGTCTTTGGGGACTGCCGATAGAAGTGAAAGCTAAGTAACTAGCGTGCGGTGACGATGACGCGAGTTTCACGCTTTTTGTTCACCCAAAAAGTACACATATATACACAGTATACATATAGCTCATGGAAAGCGTTCGGTGACGATGACGCGAGTTCTATGATTTTTGTTCACCCAAAAAGTGCTCAACGCGCCTAAAGAAGTTTTTACTTCAAAAAGTATTGTTACTAATTAAACCTTATCTAACCTACATTTACGGGAGCAAAGCCGCTCTAATATTCTAGAAAATAATATTTAGCAGTGCCCTCTAATTTGCTATGGCTAAAAGCCAGCCTAAAAGCCTGCTAAGTTTTATGCACCTATTATTAAATATTAGATGTGCCTGCGGTTTCACTCGCGTTTATGGTTACTGCGCTGCCCCCGTGAGTCGTGGCGTGGCGTTATATAGCCTATAACCTTCCTCAATAAATAGACTATCCAACACTAAAATAATTTTTAAATTCGAACCAGTTGTTCCTGAGATTAGCGCGTTCAACCAAACAAACAAATTCTTCAGCTTTATAACATAAGTATGGATTTAAGATCTTAATGTATGTACACTTTAGTTTGCAAATATATATATTGATTTCAAACTAGTTTTTCTTTAAGATCTTTTTAAACCTGTGTTTAGCAAAAAAAAACATTGATTACACCACTTTACCGAGTCACAGATAATATAATACTATACTAGTAACCGAGTCAACCGTCAATATCAGAAGCCCACTTTTATAATAACTGTAAACCATTCAGCAGAAAGCTACAAATATTTCCATAACTGTCATGGTTATTGCAGTAAAAATTAAATGCCGAGACGTTATTGCCTTGCATGTGAGATAAAGTCGTGGTTGGGCAGTTCTGTAAAAGGACAAGTGTCACACAATTTGTAACGCTTATCCTAACTAAAATTATAAATGCGAAGGTTTGGGTTTGTTTGTTTTTTTGTTACGCTTTCACGCCCTAACTACTCAACCGATCATCATGAAATGTCGCATACACGTTGTCAGGAGAACAGAATAGAACATAGGGTACCTTTTATCTAGAAAATAATACTGTTACTAACCTTTTTTTTTTGACCCAGACTAACCTACATTTACGCGAGCGAAGCCGTGGACAAGATCTAGTATAAAATATACGCGTTTACTTAATGCAAAGTTTGTTATTTATGATAGAGCCGCCCAGAGACCGATGTTGGTGACGATCCAACTGCCATCCTAACCGACACGCCGTAATAGTAATTTTAGCGAGGTAGAACAAAACCTTAACAAATTATACACCTAAACCTTCGTCATGAATCACTCTGTCTATTGGTGAAAACCGCATGAAAATCCGTTCATCAGACAGACAGACGCGGTGGGAGACTTAATGTTTTATGATATGTAGTGAGGATAAATAGGATTTCTAGAGCAAAAAAAAAGTAGAATGCTCCATTTCAAGCTCATTAGCTGATAAATAAATTGAAAAATGTTCTTTTTTTGTTCAAATATTATATGACACAAAATACAATAAAAAATAAAAATATGCACTTGTTTAGAAACTCTGACCCTTGAATTAGGTATAATGTATTATATACCTGTATTTCAAGCACGGTTTCAGAAGACAGCGCCTCTGTATTAATGTATGTCCTCTATCATCTTATGTATCGTAGGGAATACAAAACGAAAAGAATTTCAATATGGATTAGTATCAGGTGTGTTTGTGTCTGTGTGGTGTGGGTGTGCTGTGTGTTGTGCGTGTATGTTGACTTATACGATAAACTATGTTATACAAATTACAATTTATCTCTATATCTTATCATGGGGCGTTCGTGATTGGTGGGTCATTAGGTTAAAAATGCATCGTCATGGGTCACTGGTACCTGATATGATGACGTATGCTCGTATATATTCACGACTATATTTTTCCCTGAAGGAAAGCAGAGCTGTACACGTAAATTTGCTAGCTGCAGACACTACGAAGTTATTATTGAAACATAAAATATTAACGGTGAAGGTTTTCCACATCTGCATGTCTGAGAGGAAATTAGAATTTTTTGCCAACTCGCACTGGATGTGTGGTGGATAATGGCGAAATCCTACTCACACTGAGAAAAGTACCCGTGCCTAGAAACTGCTAGAAGAGGCTAGTATTAACATTAATAAGGGTAAGTAGCATCTAGACCCGACATAACTATTTGCGGATAACACAATTTTTAGTAGCGTCAGAGGCAAGTTGACCATTTAAATTACTGCATCTAGGCAAGCCACAAGCAAGCTAGTGGGTAGCCGGCTTAAGACTGCGCCGAGCCACAGTACATAAACATACAGTAACCTATCTTCATACAAACGGTCGGAACTCGAGTCATACCTACGCGCCTCAGCGTCGGCAGGCGCTCGGCACGCAACCAGTCGCGAATGCGCCGCAGTGACGAACGAACGGTGTGTTGTTTTTAAACAGTAACCGCGCGATTTTTTTGCCTAAAATAAGTACAAGTATAGCCTATTTAATATGACAAGTAGAATATATTGTGCTGTTTTTGGTTGCATGAATTTCTCAATAACGCACCCAGAGATAACTTTTTTTAGATTACCTGGAAACTCCGAAAGGTAAGACTATAAAATGATTATACTTACTAGTAGGTAGGTACGTCTTTTTAAAGGATTTTTTCCCTCCCGAAAAGTACCGGGACTACAGTAAGATTAATTCGCAAACTTTTTTAACTATACCCAGCGATGATTTCGTGGATATATACCACGAAATCATCGCTTAGAAAAAAGGAAGGAATATTCCGAACTTCTTTAAAAACTAAACATATAAATGAAAGTAGCTGCAGGTATCTATAACCAAGTAAAAGATATTCCTTTTTCTCCTCCTTGTCCATGTTTCCCAAAACAATTTTTAATTATACTTTATATTCGAATGCGGATTTTTTATACTTTAAAATATTATAATAAAGCATTACGTACGTCTCAGTCGAGGCGCAAATATTTTTCAGTCGCAAATTTATAAGACCGATTTGTTATTAAGTCTTAAATCTAACATAAACATGTTTTTTTTTTTAATTAAATCTAGCAATCAAAAAACATCATGCATTTTCATTGAACACTTCCTATTCCATTCACAAAGTGTTTTATTTGTTTAAATAAAATAAAAAATATTTACAATCACAAAAATAGATAGAAACTCAAAGTAGGCAGATTTAAATAAAATGCTGTAGGTGGGCAGCCCTATCGTATGTTTATCATCATCGCGGCTGTAGGCATTTATTTCAAAGATACGGCCGAGTTACAATACTGTATATTTATCTACTGTGGCCGAGCGTAAGACGCGGTTGGACTGAATGACAAAGCTCGATATTAAAATCGGCGCGCGGCCGCCATAGTAAAATTGTATGGAGGATTTCAAGTGCTTTTTTGATAAATATGTATCTTTATTGTCAACCAATAAGTTAAATATCTGGGCGAACAAATTGTAATAAAACTATTTATAAGTTAAATATTTGGGCGGACAAATTGTAATAAAACTATTTATGTTTCGTTTAAGCTGTAAAATAGGATACATTTCTACTGTTATAATCTTAAAATCACGTAACACGAGCTATTTTGCATTTTTCGTGCAAATTTACGTAATTTTGTAGGCGAAAATATTAATTATTTTAAGTTTTTACATGAAGTAATTGTGAACACATTCATTGTTATGGTAAATGTATATTTTATATTTGTATTAAACAAAAAGTGTTGATTTTATCAACTTAACTGTGACCGCCTGTTTTGGCACATTTCGCTCGGCGCAGTCTTAAGCCTGGAGCGCCTGTTTTATAGCCCTCAGTTATGAATTGAAACCTGCGTTACTTTTCTAAAAACTATTATCATAATAAAAAGTAAAACACAAACGTCAAACTGACATTATTAATAAATTATTTTGGGCAACCACCGCAATCTCTTGTGAAAATGAACGGTGTTTACGCAAATCTTAAATTATTTCGTGTACAGATACCAAAAAACTGAAACATGGCTAAAGAAGCGAAAGCCGCGAAGATGAGCGAAAGTGAACTAGCTATAAAAGGCGCACATCTATTTGGACCAAGCCTTGAGTCGAAATTCGATGAGTTTAAATACGAACTTCTTCATAAAATAGAGAAAGAATTGATCGATTCTAACACCGCTAGAGATTTTATCTCGCAGAAATACGATGAGCTGTGTAATAAGATTCAGAGTTTGACGAAGCTGAATTCAACCATGTCTGCGTTCCGCAGTGACGTCAAGGCCATAGAGAAACATATCTCGGAATTGTCTATGCGTGTGGATGACATTGAGAAGCGAGCCATCACCAACGAATGTCCGTCCTTGACATCGTCTATATTTTGAGAAATAAAGTTTTTATTTTAATTTTATTGTTTTATATTAACTTCACCTTTACCGAAGCTAATCCATACAATATACCTATAATATCAGGCCTGTATGTAAACTGTCCCACTACTGGGCACGAGCTTGTTTTCATTGTGAGAAGGGTAAAGCCATAAACTAGGTACCACTATCACAGGTCTTCGAGAAGATTATGGATAACTCTCAGACAAGTAGGTGGTTTATCACGATGTTTTTCCTTACTGCTATGACAGGCGATTATTAACTAATTAATACGCACGTAACTTCGAAGTCAGAGGTGTGTGCCTTGTGATCGATCTCGTGACCTCTGCGTGATAGTCCAACGGTCTCCCACTAAGCAATCGTCATCAGATTAAACATTATCTAGTTTATCTAAAACCTCCAGCAATACATCTGTAAAAACTGCATTTAATTTCATGCAGTAGTATTCGCATGTAGCGAGAAAATTGTTAAAATTAATTGTTTTGCCTTATATAGGGTCGTGGGGCTTTTGGGACCAGGACCGTGGTCCCAGATTCTTCCTTTGGATACAAATTATTTTTGAGTAGTATTTTGGGACCACAAATAAACAAAGCTATGTCTTGGGAAAGTACGGTCAACCAAAGAAGTTAGAAGTTATCCAAATAAAACTATTTCTATTAAACGATAAAATATTTATATATTTAAAAAATGGCAGCTTTATACTAGAATGAAACCTACAAAAAAATATTCGCTCATCCTTATAAAGTAATATATTTTTCCTAAATATCTCCTATGTACCCACAGACGTTGATCGAATACAATTATTATGTTCATGGGGTCCGAGCGCTCTTATTTTTTACAGGGAGATTGCAAAACGCGTGATCGACGTTTCGCGTGATCAGAAGGTTGGTCTTTTCTTGGCCCAAAGAATCTGCATTGCCATTCAACGTGGCAATGCTGCCAGTCTTCTGGGCACGTTACCAGTTGACAGCGATGCTGAAGAATTCTACGATACCTAAACCGTTTTTGTAAATATTTAGTATTGTAATTATATTATCTTTTTTAATACGTTTGTAAATATATATCAGATCAATTCGTTTTAAAAGTATTGTAAAATAAATCAATATAATTTATGGGATTGTTTCCCATAAATTATTACATTAGGTACGTCATTTTACATTTACCTCGTATTATAACTAGTTATCCAGAAAACGTTCGTGACTGTTTATTTGTAAAAGATGGCGCTTGTTTCACATAAGTGCATAATATACCAAAGATAAAACTAATTCATTATGAAGCTATTTAATAGATAGTTATCGTGTGTACCACTTGTAAACCTTATGCCACCCACAAGAACCTCGCTGAAGTGGCTGCCTCCACTACTGAAAATGATTCCTCCTTAAACTGATTATAACAATTGTATTACCTTGAATTGTAATATTGTTTATATAAGTTTGTACTTTCCTAAAATAGATGTAAATAGTTAAATGAGTATATAACACTTATTTATATTGGACCATATTATAAATGTGAGATTCTTTGTTTGTTGTGCGTTCACGTCTTAAATACTGGACCATTCATTCATCATTAAATTTCGCATACACCTTCAGAGCCTTTTTTTATTTCGGACTCACCCGGGAATGGATGGCGTCATACCGGTCATACCGAATAAACCTACCAAGATGTTCCTCAACAACAACCTGAGTCGGCCACGCGAATCGTTTTCAACGCCGCCGAGATTTTGGCCCGCCCGCCGCGTAAAACGACTAGCGCCTACACAAAACTACCCATCAAAAATAAATTCAAAATTTCAGTGATAAGGAGGTTATCACTGAATTTACCAGGCCGATTAGAAAATTATTTTTGCATTAGGTCATCTTTTTATTGTGGAACGATATAGGCTATACCTATAACATAACGCTGCGAGCCACGGGAGTTGCGCAGTAACCATAATCATGGGTGAAACAGCGGAAAACAATCCTTGTATTATAAAACTTAAACCTAATTAAATGTGAAACTGTTTTTGTTGCTTTGTCTTTCTTACACATAGAAAAAGAGAGCAAAACAGACGAAATAAATAATTTTTTGCATAAATCCGGCAAGTGACCGTAGCTATTTAAATCCCAAAACATATACAGGGTGTCCGGTAATTAATGGATAACCTTAAAATGTCTTATAGTAGAACTGAAGGCCGTTCAGAAAAATGAAAAGAAATATATATATATATTAAATAGTGCAAGCTATTATATCATAGCATACTTTTGACTGTCTATCTATTAGCATAATTAGTGTTTAATAATAAAACAACAAAATACCGACGGATTTCATTAATTTATGGTCGTAGTATACAAGAAAGTTATACATGGTAATTAAAGAACAACACATATCTCAGGTAGTAGTTAGGATAGGAGATATATTTTCATATTTTTTTCTGAACGGCCATCAGTTCCACTATAAGACATTTCCAGGTTATTCATTAATTACCGGACACCCTGTATACTGTGGTACTATTTTCTTTAAAACCACGACAGAAAAAGCACTGTTCATAGCTAGTACAACCTAAAGATATTCTAGTTAGAATTAGACATCATTACCAAGTGTATAGCTTTGTAGTTCTGCTTTTAGATATGGTGGAAAGGCCACTGCGCGGCCATACTACGTCGTGAGCCCTCTAAACATACAATCTATAAATAAGTATAAAAATAAGATAAAGAGGTAATATTCAACGATGCCTAGTAATATAAAACCAGTTAATTATCAGCCACTTGAAATTATCAAACTCTTCACTACCACATAATCTATGGAGATACGTATCACAGCGAGGGCTGTAGGCATATTTGTATGTTTCATAATTGTAATTTTCCTACACCTCACTGTATCAGCTATGACATAGTTATGTATAAGTATACATATGCTTCACATACTTGCAAATTTTAACTTGAATATTCGCATAAACATACTACTTTTTTAACACGCTTTAATTAACTTGACCTGTATCTATCTATGTAACGGAATCTTTGAACATGATTGTCACTTGTACTTACACTTATTTATATATATATATATATATATATTTGCTTTGATTGCCATAGAATCGAGTTTTTGGTATCATTATTTAGGTAAACTTACCATCTGTAAGACAGGTGCATAAAAAGAGGTAGTTCTCAGGGGTGTTTTTTGTAATAACCTTGAAAAACTAAAAAAACAATGTTAATTTTGACGTAAAGTTGATCTTTTATTATTTACTTTAATATGACACAGCAATTTTTAAAATTATTTGATTTATTTATCTCATTGCTAATACTTTTCCGTTATGGAAAGTTTTTGTTTTACGATTATCGGACATTACATTCCAAAGTTACATAACTTTTAGTATGGACGCTACGAAAAAGTCATCCAAAATACAAAAATTGCTGCCATTCAGAGGCCATTGGGTTTAGACCCCACCTGTAGAATGATTTTAGTGATAAAATAGAGCAAACTATCAACCCTTAAAGTTTGTACAGTCCGAACCCAGACATATTGTATATATATACTTAAGGAGAAGAAGTGGCGAATCCTAATATTTTTATAAAATATGCATTAGAAATAGATTAAATTAATGAAAAAACACTACACGCACACAAGCGTGTAATTGTCACACGCAGTCGCATCGCGTTCGTAGTATTTGTCAGCTGATGTCGTAGAATTCTTCGTAACTATGGTTCCATGTGGAGTAGGTAACTAAATGAAATGTGATTATAAGAGTATAGTTATAGACAATAAACACTTAATAACGATCAAACTTAAAATTTAATTGGATTTTGGTTGAATTTCGACCACTTGGCGATCGCTAGTATATTATTATTATTTGCTTGATAATAATATAAATTAACAATAAGTAAAATATTAAATAACTAATAAACAAAAAAAAAGATCGTATAAAAATAAAAGGCAAAACGTCTTCGCAGACAAATAAAATTTGTTATTTTACGATTGCAGCAGTTAATATATCGTCAGCATTTTATTTATTTCTACACATTTACAATATCTTTACACGACATTCCAAAACGACACCTCAGACTGCAATATGTTCTCGCGTTGTTTTTTTTTCTGTGTAAGTAGATGCTCCTATTCTACCACTATCTACTATTACAGGCCAACTTTTAAATATAACTTACTCATTGCTTGAAAGTTTAATGTACATATTCGTAAAATAAATAATATGTAAACTAGGCGTTTTAAAAGAGTGGCGTGGAGCTAATAATGCACTGGCATTATTGGCTCCACGCCCTTGCTTTGCTGACAATTAGCAACAGCTAAATGTAAATTCACGTGAATAAATGTAACTTTGACGTTCATAAATGTTACTTTGTGATCTATAAGAATAAACATCTGATATTGAATTTGACATTTTGCAATAAAGAAATATACCAGCTTATGTTAATAACAGAGTTTTGGTATCTCGGATACCGAATATGTACGTTATTCTGTAGACAATTTGTTATGTTTTCGCGTTTATGTATTATTAATTTTAAGTTTACACATGGATTCCATATTTCCAGATAAATTCTGACATACCAGCAGCAAACTTACTAGTAGTTATTACGTACTTGTAGTTAATTTAATTTAAGTATATCATTTATCTGTTAAAAAAGCGGCATCGGCTTCTCAAAGTCTCAAGTCCATGTTTAGTCCAGTCATGATCGAAATATATCTTTCTTTATGAAACACTATTATTACATATATTTTTAACTTTACACTACTGTTGTTAAACACTTTTACTAGTTACTGTTTACTTCTATTTATGCTATTTAAATTATAAAAACTATTTAGATTTAGATTAATTTTTCACTTTCCCCGACTTTCGGTTGCTTTTCAGCAGCCATGTTCACGGGGAGACTAAGTTGGTGGTTGTCTTAATGTTCTTAAGTGTAGTTATTTTAAAGTAGCAAGCTAGCATTCTTATGCATTACTAGCTGTCCCGGCAAACGTTGTTTTGCCATAAAAAAATGTTTTGAACAAAAGATTTAAAAAAAATTTTAGGGGTAGACAACCCTTATCACTAAGGGGTATGTAAAATAGATGTTGGCCGATTCTCAGACCTACTCAATATGCTCACAAAATTTCATGAGAATCGGTCAAGCCGTTTCGGAGGAGTACGGGAACGAACATTGTGACACGAGAATTTTATATATAAGATTAATATCAATACTTGATTTTTAAATTATAACGACTTTATAATCCTCTTGTAAGTTTCATGAATATGGCCTTAAGTGTTTACCGTTAGTCATAGTATTTGTCACGACTTACAATCCAAGTCAAGAAGCTTTAAACACTTCTTGGACACGTCATTGAACTTAAATATTAATAGTGAATATATATTGTGTGTAATTATAAGTGATATAAAAATATAGCATTGATGAAAGGCTGTTTGAGGAGAACTCTCATGACACGAAGCAGGCAAGAAACTTATGGCCACTATTTTCAATCGCCAAATAACTAGATTTTGCCAATAAATTTCTACCTCTCGAATGCAAAATTTTATTTTAATCGGTTGAATGATTAAGACGTGAAAGCGTAAGAAACAATTATAATATTTGTTAAGATTTTCTTATATGAGCTGCTGTGTGTGGTAGAAACCAAAAATCATGGGTAGTATTATATCCCCTAGCTTCGTCGAAGCAAACGTTCAGCTTCGAATCCAAGGACAAGTGCTACTGGTGCTTCAATATCACGTGTTGCTTCGATAACAGTTATACTTGAGGAAATATACTTGAGCATTCTTAAGGTGTGAATGTAGCGTGAGTGAAGTATGTATAGACACATGTGATTAAATATTCTAAGGTTTGAAGATCAGCTATGAGGAAAGATCAAACTTACTATCTAGTTAAATAATTTTAATAATATAAGCCCTTTTTTATAAACTGTCCCACCATTGTCGGCGTCGATGGCGTAGTGGTTAGTTTAATTGACTACCACGCATGAGGTCGCAGGTTCGATTCCCTCGCAAGTCCAATATTTCTGTGCATGGATGTTTGTCTTGGTCTGGGTGTTTATATGCATAATATGTATGCATTTACTCAAAAAAGTATATATGTATGTTTATCCATCGTCTAGTACATAGTACAAGCTCTGCTTAGTTTGGTCTAGATGATATTGTGTGTAGGTGATAGAATATTATTATTATTAGGCACGGGCCTCTTCTCAGTATGAGATAGGTTAGGTAATAGTCTACCACGCTGGCTCATTGCGGATTGGCAGAGTTCACACATCTTCGAGAAAATTATGTAGAACTCTCAGCACATGTAAGTTACCTCACGATGTGTTCCTTCACATAACTTCTAAAAGCTAGAGGTGCTTACTGATGCCTTGGGTCGAGTTCAAAACCACTGCATGGCAGTCCATCGGTTTCCACTCAGCTATTGCTGCTTTAAAGAACCTTATAGTAAACTAGCTTCTCACTAGTTAACGAGCCCATGGTTTCTGCAACGTGAATCTTATAAGAACGCATCCCAGAATAAAAAGTATCAGTCGAAAATGTATATAGTGTATATGACAGCGACGAAGAGGCCAAAACTTAGACATCTTTAAAGGACTGACAGAAGTCTCATTGTAAGGTAAAGACTTTATTTGAAAATCTAAGCCTTTGTCCATATGAGATATATCAATAGACTAACGAAAAAAAAATTGTATAAATCAATAAGTCGACACGTATCAGCGTCCGTCCCATCGGATTATAACAGTTAGGAAATAGAGAGTGCACTTGTATTGGCGCACACATTTATGCACTATAATATCGCCCGCCCAGATGGCCAGTCTCCGTTAAGATTGGCGGCCATGACTGATATTCGGACTGGAGGACATTCTATTCCAATCAATATTATAAAGGGAAAAGATTTGTTTGTAATCGAAAATCTCTGAAACTACTCAACCGATTTTGATCATTTTCCACTATTCAAAAGCTACTATATCCAAAAGTAACATAGGCTATATAGCATCAGGCTATAAGTCACGGGGAGGAGCAGTAATCATGAACCTGGGTGAAACTCGACGACAGCTGGTTATGCACAAGAAGTATTTTCTTTTTATTTTAAAAGACAACATAATTTAGTGAGAGACGACCTCACGCACCAGATTTTTAATTTTGTGTCGCAGGGCACTACAAACATTCAAGGAACAGACACAAAGAACAACTACTCGTAGATCACACAATTTTTGGTCCCCTGCGATGATCAAACCCACTCAGCGCGGTGACGAAGCGATCACGTCAGCAACCACGCCATTCATGCATGTTTTAACTTTTACAACTTGCATGTGTAACACAAGTGGCAGGGTTACGAGGAAATGGCATGCGGTCACGTGCCGCAGTTCTGTTGAACGCAGGCGACGGTAATCGCATGTTCAAGCATCCCGCATTGTTTACCGCTTACAAGACAGCACTTCAATTTTAGAGTTCCATTGGCAGTTTCTAGAAAGGTGTATGTAGATTTCATGGTCATTATCGAGTATTGCTACCATATGGCGACTATGGAAGTATTGTATACTGTGTGTAGCGCATAATTGGGTGGATGGCATAGTGGTTCAGATGCCAGATCAGATTCTCATGCACAGTATTCGCATACACTATTAATGCGACTAGAACTAACCTTTTTTTTAACGTGGGTCATTGCCCTCTCGCCACAAGGGGAGGCGAGAGGGCAATGACGGGCTCTCCCGGACTAGAACTAACCTGTGCTATATCGTTTATAGAATAGGTAAATAATGATGACTAAAATGATTTATAGCGGTTTATTTAAATACCTTTGAAGCTATTATTGAACTAAGTAATTATTTAAATTTACACTTGCCTCAGCGTTTCGGTTGTTGGTTGCGGGTAGGTATTTTCAACGTGTAACATTCGCGTAAACGTACCAGTATAATAAAAAAATCACACACACATTCAAATTATGATTACTTATGATTTAACAAACTACAGATACTCGCAACCGAACACCGACTAGACTTCATGTTAGCTTAAGCTCATTCTGCGTAAATAGGAACACCAAGAATTAAATTATGTTTGGGTACTTTAAAATAACTACACTTTAAGACGATGAGACGATCATCATCGTAGTTTCTTGGTGATCATGGCTAAAGCAACCAAAATGTCGGGGAAGTGTAAATCCAAATAATTTAATAATTTAAATAGTTTAATAGTAGTAAAGAATAGTTTCAAAATGATCTAAAATCAGTGTTGCCCAAATAAACTACGATAAAATCCGAATAAAGCAGTTTCATTTCAATGAATAGTAATCCCGTTAACATTCTGTGTTTTGGAATGTGTAGTATATTATCTCTGTGAGGAAATACTCAGTGTCAACACGGATTGTGTCACGACAGATCAGAATAAACGCACCTTCATATGATCCTAACCTGTACGAATTGTGGTTGTGATCTCTGCCTAATAGTTTGACAATATAGAGAGAGTGATTAGTTTCTAATAGCTATTATGTATTCAATTTTGAGCGTCTTCTGGAGAAAACGAGGTTGAGAGTACCCTAAGCTGAAGAGTGTGCTTAAGAATACCATGATAGTAATCAGAAGATATGCTAGGAACGTAGCAAGTAGAAAGCCGTATTATTGTATGTATTCTAGACTTTGCCCCATTACACGACTAATCCTGTGTATATAGCGTCCGCTCTTCACCAGTCGCCAGGTTATTTATGAGAGGGCCGCTGTACCATTCAGTGCTCAAAGGCCCTTGACCTAGTTATAGAACAGTCTTGTCCTTGTATTTTCGAGAATTCCCATCCTCTATGACTTATACCAGTTTATGATGTAGCTTTATTATTTTTTTTTACGTTGATATTTGCGCCTAATGCATACCCCCTCGCCACAAGGAGAGGCGAGAGGATTATGTCCGGCTCTTCCATACTTCGGGCCTACGGACCAAAAGTCCGCGGTGTGCCTACTCGCTGCCTTGTATAGTGGATGGTCCGCTGGAAAAGAGACTACCTCAGCGACCATGTAGCTTGCCCTCTATCCCAAGCTGTCGGCTATAATAAAGAGAGCCGGCCGTACCATCCAGTGCCGAAGAGCACCTTCTAGTTTATAGACTGTGTACTTTTGAGCAGTCATAATCTTACCAAGACCGTTGGACCACGCAGAGGCCTCAAGTTCTATCTTATGAAGCCCACCTCTGACTTTTCTAATGAATGGTCATATAACGAGCGACAAATATTTATTTAATATGGGCATTAAAGCTGGTTGGGCATGTAAAAAGAATGGACGAGAAAAGATTGACTAAGAAAGTTTATAAGGCTAGTGTGAATAGAACAGTCGCAAGAGGAAGAACTAGGCAAACGTTTCTCGATCAGATCGGAGGCGTTCAGGACAAAGGCTAGGTTAAGAGCACCTTAAACCGGCGAGCCTGTATGAGGAATGTGATGAAAGTGAATGAAACCAGAAAAGTGTGTCAGGATCGTAGCAAATGGAAATTCGTAGTCTCTGCCTACCCTTCTGGGAAACAGGCGTGAATCTATGTTTATATGTATGTATATTAAAGTTATTTATTGGTGGCTTTAACAGCAAAGAAAAACATTGTCAGGAATGTCTGAGAGTTTTCTATGATCCCCGAACACGTCGGTGTATATCTCGCGCCTGCACTACACCACTGAGACGGAGGACATCGCGAAGTACGTGTGCCAAAAGCTGAAGTACGTGCCGAGAGTGCAGCTGCTGGAGTCGCGCCGCAACGTCAACTTTAAAGCGTTCATCGTGCACATACCTGACTGTTACCTGCACAAGGTGTTGGACGAAAGCTTTTGGCCGCAAGACGTGGTATTCCGTCGCTTCCGTGGACAAGTACCAGCAGAGCGCACTAGTATTAAGTGTGCGAAGTGAAGTTTCACTAACATACTCGTAGTATTAAATAACAAAACAAAATCGTGGGTAGCAATTGAGGGCATTCTTACGAAATATGTGATTTATTTTATTAACTTAGTAGTTTTTTATCTGAGTGTTATAGAACTAGCTGATAAGCTAGTGCAATAACATTAGAAGATTGTAAGCATATTGTAAGTTAAAATTTCAACCTACAATCTTCTTATGCTGCTTCTTGTATTGCTATACAATAAAAAATAGACATTGAGTACATTTTAGAGTTTGACTGATCACGCAACTACAGAAGCTTGCAATTAAATATTATAATTTTGTTGCTGAGGCAAGCAGGGCACTTTGAAATGACGCTCTGCCTGTTAGCAGATGGACAAATTGACTGAAAGTTAGGCGACTTTTTTTTATAGTGAAACGCAGTAGTTTCATATCTGTGGACTGTACGATTGTTTGTAGCTTTAATTGTTTATTGTTTACTAAGACATCTTCTCATATTAAGCTAACATAGCACATTTTCTTTCTACAGGTCTCGTAATAACAATGCTAACAACGAGGTGAACTGTCCCACATGCAGGTCAATGTTTGGTCTTCAAATCTACCAGTGCAATATCGGTCACAGCTCCTGCAACACTTGCAAGGAGTACCATAGGTCATGCGGAATTTGTGGCAATGACATCACAAACATGAGGAATATTACCTTGGAGGCATATATGGCTGAGAGGAAAGTACCATGCCCTCACAAGGACGATCGCTGCATGCTGGTCATCAAAATGGCTGACATCGAGTTTCATGTTAAACAATGTCCTTTTAAGGAATTACAATGCCCTCTTGCGTGTGGCTGGAGAGGAAAATTGAAGCAGCTATCTAACCATTTCGATGATACGCATCCAGAACAACGTGCGACCAATGTGGACACCGAAATCCAAATTCAATACATTTGTAAAGACAGCCAGCAAGTTTTCCTAGTACTTGTTGGCCCCTTTAAGTTTTTGTTTCACGTCAAGATATCAGCACAAGACCGTCAGATATACATGACCGCTCAGCTCATCGGAACCAAAGTAAGTGCTTCTAAGTGGTCGTACGAGGTTCACGTGTTTAACAAGAACGAGTGTCGCAGGAAGTACGTGTTCACTGATGTCTGCAGCTCCTTCGTTGAGCCCGTGGCGGATGTATTTAAGGAGAGTAGATGCTCGATTCTTCCGCAGGCATACGCAACCACTTTTGTCAGATTGTGTATTTACTAACATCAAATCGGCCTCGATGGCGTAGTGGGTAATGTAACCGACTGCCACACCTGAGGTCGCGGGTTCGATTCTCACATAAGTCAAATATTTGTGTGGAACATGGATGTTTGTCTTGGTCTGGGTGTTTCTATGTATAATATGTATGTATTTATAAAAAAAAATAGGTATCTATAATATAATAATATAATATAATAATATTCTACCACATACACACAACACTATCTAGCCCAAACTAAGCAGAGCTTGTACTATGGGTACTAGACAATGGATCCATTGTCTAGTACCCATAGTACAAGCTCTGCTTAGTTTGGGCTAGATGGTGTTATGTGTATGTATTATATAAAATTTTACAATATGTAAATCTAGGTTAAGGTATTTATCTATGGGCCTATGCAGCACGAAATAAATGATTTGAAATGACTTGAATAGATGTGGTAGAGTATAGAAAACAGATGAACTGCAACTCTTGAGTACGATCCCAAGGAAAAAAAAAAATAATAAATAGTTCGTTATCACTCGCTTTAACGGTGAAGGGAAACACCATGGGAAAATTACGAAGTCTGTCATCCAACCCTGGATAAGTCTGGTGGTCTATGCCCTAACCCTTCTTAGACTGAGGAAACGACACCGTGCCCATCAATGGGACAGTTTATGAATAGGGCTGGAATAACTGTTTATTAAATTAATTACTAGATGCTTCTACATACCTGACATTCACTGTCCCCGTATTATCTAGTTTACATATTTTAATAACTACTCTTACTAATTATAATAAACTAAATATTTATTTTACGGAACTCGTCAATAAAGAGTTGATTCACGCATCGTGTCACCCTGGGGAGCAATATTTATTGGTTTTAAGTATATAAAGTTTAGTGCTAGTTTAGTTCCAAACCTGGTTGTGATCGGAGCTCTCCGGTTTACAAAGTGAGTACATTTATTTATAATTGACAACTTCTTAATTAACTTTCGTTGGTTATAAATGAACTTAAAATGTTTTGAGGTTATAAATAATCTACATTTATTTATTTATTATTCATTATTTATATAAACAATAGCAACAATCATAATTTATAACTTTACTAATACTAACAAACTAACTACTTATAAATAAAACATAATGAAAGGTAACAAAAAATCTTATAAATTATTTTGGATATTGTGAAATTTCTTTTATTGTGAAAATAATAGACATGTATTTTAACGCAGTTTATTTATTTTTGTTTTGCGAGTGCATTTAAATTATACTTAACTAATAAATACATTTTTTAAATTAGATTATATTTTGTATATCATAATTGAATAAACAAAGTAATATTATAATAATTTTATTTGAATTTTGTATAGTATTCATAGGATATATAAAATTTATTGTTGATTCAATGCATTTTGTTGTAGTGTATTCGGTTTTATTTAAACAAGTTATAATGTGACGTATACCTAGTCAAATAGATTTCTAGAACATTCACAAATGTGTCCAGGGCAAATAAGGACAAGCCATCTTTAGATCGTCCTACAAACATTGGCACTCCTCTGTGGAAATTTCCAACTGTCTGTGGAAAGCTTTACCAATTGAAATATTTACTTCTGCTCACTGTTTCTTGCTTTCAACACTGTAATTGTTTAAGACAATTATAAATACTACTAAATCTTGGTCTATCTAAATGCAAAATAGATTAAATAAACATCATAAATAATTACAAAGGAACCATCGATCGAGTAATATATTATTACTTGCTGTCCGCCGCGGTTTCACTATTCATGATTACTGCTCCGCTCCCGTGGGTCGTGCCGTGATTTTATATAGCCTGTTACTTCTAGATAAAGTAGCTTTGTAATATTGAAAGAATTATTAATATCGCTTCAATGGTTTTACAGTTTATTCATTACAAACAAAATACAAAATTACAAATCTTTTCTCATTACAATATTAGTGTAAAAATCAATTTATTTATTAAAATACTAATGTATCGTTATGATATCAAAGACATAAGAATAGCACGATAGTTTCAACAATATATAGGTACATATATGTGCTCAACACTATTGAGTGACACAGGGCAAAAAAAATTATGACCCAGATATATTTGCAACAAATCAAGGCGATTTTCGTGTCTGCTGTTGTAATGTTTGTAAAAGCCCACCCGGTATTGGAATTATTTAAAATGCGGGATATGAACTATGAACTACTTGACATTATAGTTCCCTTTATCTTCCGAAACCTAGTAAACACAGCGTAAAACTATATAAAAGTTTGATAAAGGATAATCACTGCTTTATGAACAGACTTGATGAATTCTTTGAACCTGAACCCACGCAACAGTTTACTAAAATAATACCATTTTGAAAATAAATCTTGATTTTAACTAATATTATAGTTTCGCATACACGTTGCCATAGGTACAGAAATGGACATAAGTTTCCATTCATCCAGATAAAGTACTGTTACCAAGCGAGCAAATCCGTGCGCAAAAGCTATTAAAATTAGGAGCTGTGTAGTTAAGCTAGTATATTGAAAATAAAATTATCTGGTTTTTTATAAGTGAATTTGCAGGCAAACATCATATCATATAAAAATATATAGTGATTAGATTTGATTTATCCGATACCAATCAGATGTTCCGCCGTGTAAGTGCCACGGTGGCGCTGATAAAAACCGGTTAGTATGTAATTAATTGATTAAGTTCAATATAGTAAACAAGATTACTAAAAACCACATTTAATAGCACTTAACTACATACATATATACATAAATTCACGCCTGTTTCCCAGAGGGGTAGGCAGAGACTACGAATTTCCATTTGCTACGATCCTGACACACTTCTCTGGCTTCATTCACTTTCATAACATTCCTCATACACGCACGCCGGTTTAAGGTGCTCTTAACCTGGCCTTTATCCAGAACGTCTCCGATCTGATCAAGAAATGTTCGCCTAGGTCTTCCCCTTGCGACTGTTCCATTCACACTAGCCTTATAAACTTTCTTAGTCAGTCTGTTCTCGTCCATTCTTTCTACATGCCCAAACCAACTTAACATACCCTTTTCTATTCTCGTTACTATATCCACTTTTATGCCGCATCTCTCTCTAATCACACTATTCCTTATTCTATCTTTCAGAGTCACACCACATATATTTCTCAGCGCTCTCATTTCTACAGCATTTATTCTGCTCTCATGCTTCTTTTGCCATACCCAACTTTCACTACCATGCATCATAATCATATATAATAATAATATCAGCCCTGTATTAAACTGTCACTCTGCTGGGCACAGGCCTCTTCACAGCGTGAGAAAGTTTAGGTCATAGCATATTATGCATACATACATTATATATTATTATATGCTGTATGCATTATTAGTAGCAAGCAGCGATAGCTCAGTGGGGAGACCAACAGACTGCAATACAGAGGGTCTCGGGTTCAAACCGACGTCGCGCAGCGCTTTAGGAAGTTATATCACCTTTCAAAATTATGTGCGTATTGATCGACAATTATCTCCTACTCCGTGCCTCGGAGAGCACGTTAAGCCGTCGGTCTCAGCTGCCATGAATATCTATGGCAGTCGTTATTGGGAAGTCAGTGCCCTATAATATCCTGATAGTGGTCTAGCCTTAGGGTATCGTTAGTCTTCGGGTGGCGGAGGTCAGGTGGCAGCCGCTCCGTGTAAAAACTAATATCCAGTCAAATCCGGTTAGACTAGAAAAGCCGACCCTAAGTTACTTGGGAATAGTAAAGGCTAGGGAGAGGAAGTATGCATTATTAGTACATAAAATTGTATTTGTAGTTAGATTGGGGAAAACAATGACTACTTGAGCACAGTTTTAACTTGAGCAGGAATTACAGGATTCTAAACAATTTTTTTTATATCTGTAAATTAATGTTTATGTATTATGGAATGTAATTTACAATAAAGCCTTTATTCCAGAATATATTCAAGTAAATAGATTACTTACCTATAAACCTATATTTTATTCAAATGCTTACTAGCATTTTGGGTTATAAATGTATACTAATATAATAAAGCTGAAGAGTTTGTTTGTTTGTTTGCTTGAACGCGCTAATCTCAGGAACTACTGATCCGAATTGAAAAGTTCTTTTAGTGTTAGATAGCTCATTTATCGAGGAAGGCTATAGGCTATAAAACATCACGCTACAACCCACGGGGGCGGCGCAGTAATCATAAATGCGGGTGAAACCGCAGCCACATCTAGTAATTAATATTTTTGTTAACCTTTTATGGTAAATTAGAATGTTAGAAAAGAAAGTGAAGTATCAAGTTTTACAATACCACAATATCAAAAATAATTAAAATCTAATGTGTTCGGTCACCGGTGTACCTTTGTGACTCAATAGATTTAACTTACATTTTGCAGCCATGGTTTTACTTAATATGTAGAGGAAAGTAGCCGTATTCACTACCATTAACGCTATGGCTGCAACTAAGGCAGCCCCGAGCATAACTCTTATGTTACAATGCGACTGATGTGCATAACGTCTCGAGTTCAATACCCAAGTAGGGCAGTGTTATTGAGATTTTCTGTCAGAAGAATCTCAGTACCAGCAGGAAATCTGTTACTATGCCTGGCAAAGGGCAAAAGCCAGGCCTCCCTATAACAGGACCTAAAACCATAGTTTTCGAAATGTCGATGTCACACACTTCTACTTCAAGTGTGGTGTTAATGTCTCTGAGCTTGCTGACACTTAATGTGCGCCATTGATACTGCGTTACGAACTTAGTGCAGTCAAATTAGAAACAAACAATGCAAAAATTCACACATAGTTCAACGGCCTAACGAACGAATAACATTGACCAGAAACAAACACATATATTTTACTAAATATATCTGTCAGATACTCTTAGTAAAGGACGTTCATTGCCAGCAAGCAAAAAATGTTAAAACAACATATTTTCTCAAACAAACATTAAAAATAAAAAAACGAAAGTGCCCTGTACCCCAGATGGTACGATTAAAAATGCTAATAAGAAAAACTTCTATGCAACTGCATACTCTATAATAACGTAGGTAGTTCTGTAATAGAACCCCTAAAGTCCGGCGTGTCTTAGTAAAATGCTCAAAGTCAAAGTCAAAAATCATTTATACATTTAGGTCACAAAGTAACACTTATGAACGTCAAAGGAGTTAGTGAGTTTATTACATTGACTGAATTTACAATTAAGTTAGATGCTAGGTTCAGGCAAAAGGTTGAACCTATGAGAAGATACCTGCAAGGAACTCAAGGCCACTCTTTTAAATCGCCATCAAATTATAATCGCTCGATCAAGAATATAATTATTATATAATTAACTGGCTAAACTCCACGCTTCGCTGTAGGTCATCACCTTCCTCTACGACTATCCCAGTTTATGATATAGCGTTCCCCTACACCAACCGTTAGGTTATAATAGAGGAGCCGCTGTACCTTCCAGTGCCTGAGAGCATCTTCCGGGACCAGTTATAGACAGGTCTTGTCCCCAAATCCCGACTCTCCACCCTAACCTCAGAGATCCGGTTCTCGTAAGCGAGCTACCTCGTGCCCAAGTGACACTACCTATTCTCCAGATAGGTACCGGAGCAATAAAGCCGCTCACTACTCGCAACTCAAGGAGTTGCTAACGATAACCTCGCTGAAGCCGACGGAGAAGCCGCCTCCCATATCTCCAGTATGGTACCGGAGCTGTGTAAGGCACGCTCACTTCCCGACATACATCCGTATGCCTACCCAAATAGGCCTACAAGCCGGGTGTGGCCCGAGTCACTCCAGCTATGACTCTTACTTGCTGAGCAGGCAAGCTCCCGAGATGCGTTGCGGCAGTGAAACCACACTGCCACTTCGCTAAAGGCAACTCCGTGCCTCATGCGACCGACTGGTTCGCACTGGCCGCGTCTGAGTCCGACGCTCGAACGCAACGTGCTTGCCGAGCAAACGAACATGTCGTCCTCAGCAGTCCTAACCCAACCACATACCCCTGCGAGTCCAACACCAATGTCAGGCACCGCGCACTCTAGTCAGCGGTCGATAGAACACGCCTTTCGAGGCGCAGTGGGCTCCCTGACCCCGCAGTACCCTGGTCCAAAGGGGGAGACCCGTAGTTCTCCCCTCGAAACTTCGGAATGTAGAAGTGGATGGAAGTTCTCACAGTGAGAAGAGGCCCGTGCCCAGCAGTAGGACAGTTTAATAACGGGCTGATATTATATATAGAATAGCAACGTTGTATAAAATGTTCAAGTCAATCCTGCAGATACTTTTTGTTATATTTAAACTAGCATTGAAAAATCTTTAGCATGCTAAAATGAGCTTACTTACAGCATACCAGTAAAGTCCTACTAATATTATAAGGGATTAAATATAATGACCATCAAAAATAGGTACCTACTAATTGCACAGCAAATATTGCACAGCATAACGAGCACCCATACGCCTCAAATTACTGCATTCCGTCTTGGAAGGGTTAGGTTATGTTAGGTTCCTTCTTAAACCCACCTAAAAATAGGAGCCCGTCGACTTAGTTGGATCCCTTTAAATATATTTCGCTATGCAATTAGTATTTTTAGTAAGCAGATTTTGCTGTGCAATTAGTCTTTTTTTGCTGTACAGTTAACTACTACCCATATTATAAATTCGTTGCCCCACACGGTTTCCCCAACGTTTACTGCTTAGATTACTGCTCCACTTCCGTAGGTCGTAGGGTGATGATGCTCCACTTCCGTAGCTCGTAGGGTGATGATATACAGCCTATGTTACTTCTGGATAAATAAGCTATCCAACGCAAAAAGAATTATTCAATTCGAACTAGTAGTTCCTGAGATTATCGCGCACAAACAAACAAACAAACTCTTCAGCTTGTTATATCTGAGTATGCCCTCAGATACTCTACGACCACACACGATGATTCAATGAGAAGATTCTGGAACCGATTGTGCGACGCCCATTGTGTAATTAGCTTTATAATATGAGTATAGATTAGCTGTCCCACGTAGTTTCACCAACGTTTATGATTACTGCCCTGCTCCCGTAGGTCGTAGCGTGATGATACATCGTCTATGTTACCTCGGATAAAGTAGCTTCATACTGATACAATTTTAAAATTAGTCCTGTAGTTTTTGAGTTCATTCATCATTAACAAACCACAACGTTTTTTATTTTTGTAATATTAGAGTAGATTTGAAAGTTTATGCAGATGTTTGGTAATTAATCACGTGTAAGCCGTTAAACGGATTGGGATGAAATTTAGAACACACATAAATCATGTCCTGGATTACCATATAGAATATTAATACCATTACCATTATATAATACCATTACCATTATATAATACCATTACATAATAATACCATTATACCATTTCTATACCTATATGCATTTCACTGAGATAAATAAAGGCGAAGTCGTGAAC